>CM033328.1:3891860-5134193 GCA_019359835.1 Pharus latifolius
ATACTGCGAAGCCTTCGGCACAGAGGCTGGTTAGCTCCCTGCACTTCCCAGGGAGAGCCCCGGTCGCTGTCTTCTTTCACGGGACCTTCGTTGTCTGAGTCTGGAAGCGGTCCGAGAGGTCCGCCAGAATGGCGGTGGCGACGCTTTTCCTCCGGACCAGGACTGAGTTCCCGGACGTCTGGGCTCTCCGCCGGAGAGGTTGGCTCTTCAGCGGGTCTCTTCCCCCGGCCCGTGCGAGAGCTAGGCTCCCCGCGCCCGCGGCCGGGGGGAAGTTCTTTCCCGTGCTCTGGTGAACGCATTCGCTCGACCTCCCCCGGGGCGAAGCGGACCTGTCTTGCCGAGGGAGGGAGCTCGTGCGCTGTAGCTTCCGGAGCCGGTTGGGGCG
The DNA here is from genome assembly GCA_019359835.1 of Pharus latifolius. Classification (NCBI taxonomy): domain Eukaryota; kingdom Viridiplantae; phylum Streptophyta; class Magnoliopsida; order Poales; family Poaceae; genus Pharus; species Pharus latifolius. The sequence goes on from CM033328.1 coordinate 3,892,246, forward strand.
AGTCCCCTGCGACGACCCCCGGGACCGGAAAGGGGGAAGCCCCTGTATCGTCCGGAACCGGGGAGGGGGCGCCCGCGGCGGCGCCAGGAATCGAAGTGGAGGGGGCCCCAGTGGCCACGACCGGAACCGGGAAGGGGGCAAGCCCTGTAACACCCGGAACCGGCGAGGGGGGAGCCCCGGTGGCGGCGTCCGGAACCGGGGAGCCCATGCGAGGGGAAGTCCGCTGTGGCACGGGGGCTGCTCTGTCGACCGCCCCCGGTGCGGTAAACGCAACGCGGGGAGCGGGACTGGCTCCCGGCGCAGGGTAAACCCCCGGCAAGAAGTGGGCTCCCGGCCCCGGGATCAGGCCGGGGACGGGGTACCCCCCTGGTGCCACGAAGGGCCCTGGCATGAAATAACCTCCCGGCACCGGGACGGGCCCGGGTGCCGGGAAGGGTCCGGGCGTGTATCCCGCAGGGGGAGCGAACCCCCCGGCAGGATCATACGGACGGACAACCCCCCCGAAGCCGGAGGGGCCGCCGGATAACCCATAAACGGGGGCATATTCACCGGATATGGGTGCGACGCAAACGTGGGGGCCGGAGGCTGCGCCAACACGCTAAGGAGCTCGTCCATAGAGCGCTGGGCGCGGAGCTGGCCTTGCACGAGAACTTCGAGCAGGGCGTCCCGGCGAGCCGGGGGAACCGTCGGGGGGACGCTTGTCCCGGCCGAGGTCCCCGTGGTCACCGGGAACGGCCTGGAGGTGGAAGCACCTAAGTTAAGAGGAAAGGAGGGAGGCGGTACCTGGGCCAGGTCGCCTCCGGAAGGGTCCGCCGGGACAGCAGTGTCGTGGGCGGACGGCGCCGGGTCTCCGAGACCCGGGCCACCGGGAAGGGTGCGAGCCCTTGTTCTTGGAGGAGCCATGGCGATTCGTCACGGTCCCCACGGACGGCGCCAACTGTCGTGGTATTAAGAATACCCCGGCAGGTTTTGAAGACGATCCTAGCGGAGATCACGCAGCGCGGGTTGACCGGGTGACCGGTCCTCCCCCGCCGGACAAACACAAGAATTGACACGAGGATTTATACAGGTTCGGGTCCCGGTGGGGGCCCTAGTCCTGTCGACGCGCTCCCGACCGGAGTCGGCTGGGGAGGCTCTCTCCGGGGGAGAGGCTTCCGGAGCACGTCTGTGAGATTAGCTATTCCAAATAATAATGAACTGATCCTTTACAACAGAGGGGTACAAGGGCTATTTATAGCCCCAAAAAGAAGCAAAAAACGTAAACTACCCCGGGAGCCACCGTCGGATTGAAGGGTAGGACCGTCCTTCTCCCGGTCAAACGTCTTGGATGCTTGACAGGTGGTCGCTGATTCCCGAGGCGTCCCTCGCGTGACCTGCACGTGATAAACAAACAGCGGTCCTACCTTTTAGGAGGGCGATGACGTCCGGGTACCCCTTCCGGAGAGCAGGGTCCCGGGGACCCAAAAGGCGGCGCCCGGGACATGCCCGAGGGGCACAGTTCCGGGGGCCAAATGGCGGCGCCCGGGACATGCCCGGGGGGCACGGTCCCGGGGGCCAAATGGCGGCGCCCGGGACATGCCCGGGGGGCACGGCCCCGGGGGCCAAATGGCGGCGGCCGGGACAGGCCCGGGGGGCACGGTCCCGGGGACCAAATGGCGGCGCCCGGGGCAGGCACCGGCGGCCACTATCCCCGGGCGAATGGCGGCGCCCGGGACACGCCCGGGGGGCACGGTCCCGGGGGCCAAATGGCGGCGCCCGGGCCAGGCCCGGGGGGCACGGTCCCGGGGGCCAAATGGCGGCCCCCGGGGCAGGCACCGGAGGCCACTATCCCCGGGCGAATGGCGGCGCCCGGGACACGCCCGGGGGCACGGTCCCGGGGGCCAAATGGCGGCGCCCGGGACACGCCCGGGGGGCACGGTCCCGGGGGCCCAATGGCGGCGCCCGGGACACGCCCGGGGGGCACTGTCCCCGGGCAATCATGAACTTACCTGGACTTGACCGCGTGGAGATTTCCCCCAACACAACTTGAACCTAGAAAAATGCAGCATAGGCAGCGGAAAGCTCCTCGACTGCCTTTTCTCTCGAAAGGCATCGAAGCCAATCCAAAAAAAATTCAAGACGTCTTGGACATGCCCCACCCGCGATCTATCAAAAACATCCAATGCTTGACAGAACACATGGCCGCATTAAGTTGCTTTGCATCTCGATCAGCGGAAAAGTAGCTTCCCTTCTTCAAGATCCTCCAAGGTTTGGAGGAGATCAAGTGGTCATCGGAGGCTCAAGTCATTTGCAAGGAACTCAAGAAAAACCTCGTGAGCCTGCCACTCCTGGTTAGCCCTCGTCCCAGAGAGCAGCTACAGCTCTACCACACCGTCATTCCAGTCGCGACGAACACTGTGCTCGTCAAGGAAGATCAAGGCATTCAAAATCCCATGTATTACTTAAGCGAGGCATTTCAAGGTGTGAAGCTCCGTTACACGAAAATGGAGATCTACTACTACTACGCCTTACATCCCAAAAGTTTTGACACTACTTCCTTTACTATCCAATTTTCGTTCCTCTAGCCTTCCCTCTCAGGGAGGTCCTAAGGAACAGGGAAGCTACCGAGAGAATCTGTAAGTGGGCGACTGAGCTCGTCCCGTTTTCACTAACGTTTTCAGGTCGTTTGGTGATCAAGTCGCAAGTCCTCGCCGACTTTGCCGCCAAATGGACGCCACTCCCAGAGTTGTCTAATGGCTCACCTGACGTTGCTTCCCGCGACTAGCCGTTCTAGACACTCTATTTTGATGGCTCGCTTTGCCTCGCCGGGGCAGGAGCGGGAGTCATTGTATGGAGTCTTGAGGGGAAGACGCTTGAGTCTGTCACAAGACTTGACTTTCCAATGACTAACAACGTCGCCGAACATGAAGCATTGTTGCTCGGCCTTTGACTCACATGATCGATGGGAATTCGGCGCCTCCTCATCAAAGGCGATTCACAATTGGTCATCAACCAAGTGGATAAAGAGTATCAATGTTTTGATGCAAACTTGAGTTTGTATCTCGAAGAAGTTCGTAGATTTGAAAAGAACTTCAATAGGATGGAGGCCCGTCGTATTCCTCGTAAGGAAAACAATTGAGCTGATGCGTTGGCTTGGGTTGCCAACACTAAGGGTCGAGTTCTCTTAGAGGCATTCCTTGAGGTAATTTTGGAACCCTCCATCAAGCGTTGCGACCCAATGTCTGAGGCATCTGAGGGACCCCCCATTGCCATGGCTGAGATCATTCAAGCTGTGACATCGATGGATCCTATCATCGCTTTCATGAGAGAGAAGGTGCCTCCCCTCGACGATGCCAACACTAAGCAACTTGCGCTAAAGGCCTGATCATATGTCCTCTTGGATGACGTGCTTGTTTCACCGCGAAGATCTCTCTTCCTGGAAATTGGCCCCTTTATGTGTTGTGGGCGTGCCAGTATACACGTAAGAGAATAAAGAATGCACAATTTGTAAAGAAAGTACTGTATTTCATTAATTATGAAAAGAATTACAAATTATAAGTCATTTTGGGATTTACATGCTTTCATTGCGCCAAAGGAAAGTACATCTTGACTTCAGGAGATTGCATGGTTCATAGTTCCTCAGGTCTTTTGAAAAGCTCCTGGTTAATTACATCTGTAGAACAAGTCCACAAAAAATCTCTGATTAAGCTGTGCTAATGATCGTTGTCTTCAAGCTTCAAAATAATTTTGCCCTTGAATGAATGAATGCAATGCATATGCCCATGCATGCAAGTATGCAAATCCATAGTCTTGTCAGTCTATGGTGCTAACACAAAATGTGGCATTCGCCTCATCAGTGCCCGGCTAGGGGGTTGTTCGGTCTCATTGATCACGAACAAATAGATGCCTTCGCCTCATCAGTACTTGGAATGAATGGTGTTCGGCTTCGTGAGTTATGGACAAAAAGTATGTCGCCTTCGTCTCATCAGTACCCAACGACATAGAAAAGTGGATGGAATGACTTGTGATAACATCTTGACTTCCTTAGCTTCAATAAATACATATTGCATGATAGGCAGCACATCGAAACATTCATCAACGGCTTTGATTGTTTTGACAACTTCTAACATGTTTGGACTTCACTAGCTTCTCTTTGACAAACTGGATGGCAGCCTTTCGGACCTCTGATCTACTTGAAACTTGGAGGAATAGTTTTCAGGATAGATCTTCAATTGATCATCAAAATTTGAGATCAATCGGATTGTTGGATTGAAATTATCTTCAATGTAATGTTCATACGTCAAACTGAAATTCAGCGAGACAGAACTTGTTTGCATTAGTCTTCTGGAGATCTTCTTGACTTTGGATTGAGTTGAGAATTTGAGGAGTTACTTACCATTATGTCGACGATCCGGACTCAGGGTCCTTAGCTGAACTTATGCAGAATTTGTAAGTAGTGAGACCTTTCAAGATGTCTCTCCGGGAAGGTATGTAGAATTATGGAGAACTAGAGCACAAAGAGGTTTATACAGGTTCGGGCCCTCGATGGTGAGAGTAATAACCCTACGTCCTGTTGGGATTTCACTATGTGCAATAAAGAATTACAGATTGATGGGAAAAGATCTTCACAGGTGAAGATTTTTCCTATATGAATATACAAGATGAAACCTGAAAGGCTTATGTAAGCTATCTAGCCTATACTATTGTCTTTGCTACTTGGTTTTTCGGTTGAAAGAATCCCCTGCTGTTTGATGTGCCAGGCTGCCCTTTTATACTGGTCGAAAGGACGCCAGTTCGTGAAAGCATCAAACAGTTGCTTGGATGCGGTTTTGAGAACCGCCTTTAACTTCCATGCAGGTTTAACACGCGTTTATTCGTGGATAACTGCACGTATTAACCTCCTGACAGTTAGCTTCCTACGTGGAAGAATCTTTGGGATACTTGGGATATTCCCGCTACAACAATAAATCAATCCCACAACCCCTGATCAAAAAGTGCCCTGACCGCGCGATGTTGGCTGACCGCGCAACACCCTCAGCCTTCTGTCCGCGCATGGCATACGAACTTCTGACGGCGTACTAGCTGCAGTCTGATCGCGTAAATACTGCGATCTGATCGCGCACCACTTGCGATCTCGGGTTGATGCTTCTCGAAATGACTTGAGTTCGCACCGCCAGGCACGTGTCTGGTTCGAGCCTAACTTGAGCTAGTTATGCATTTATTTTGAACTGACTCGGGTGTCAATCCTCGTCAGCTAGCCCCCAAATTCGAAGAAAATGAAGAGACGTGTTTATTTCGAATTTCAAGACATGTATCGGATTTTTAACCCGACGCTTCAAATCCTTTACTTAGTGGCGCACTAAGTGTGATGGTTGGTTCCCCGAGACAGGCTCTGGGTATTATGTGACGGGTAATGATGGCGCTGTCAAAACATTTTTTAACCCAAGGTAAATTTGTAAATGTTTTAAAAACCCGAGGCGTTCGGAAGGTGAACCGTCACATTGGCGGCTATAAATACCGGAGCCTTCGTGTTTACAAAACCCCACAAATTCTTCTTACGGTTAAGTGTTTTCCAGAGCTACCTTCATTCTCCTTTTCATCCACTCCCCGATGGCAGATCATAACATCATCGAGATCGAGAGTGATGAAGAGAAAGTTTTCGAGCAAGGGCCTCAGATGCCCGAAGATCTATCTCCTTCAAGGAAGAAACCCAAGGTTGACGAGGGATCCTCCAGCAGAACAAAGGTGAAAGACACATCAAAATTCTTTCTTCCTTCAGTTCCTATTGTTCTTCCTTTCCATGCATCTCGGCAATCCTGCTTTTATTTGGGTGATCAATATTCTGGTCGGCAAGCGGCGACTACCCCTCGACCAGATGATTTCCAACTTGTGTTGGGGAAGCAATCCTATGGTAGGAAGGTTGCACTTCCACCATGGGAAGGTTGCACTTCCACCATCCAGTGATCGTCCGATTTCATCGGATGACCCACTTTCCAGGATGCCTATATCAACTTGTCGCTTACCAGGATTGGTAATCACTCTTGTCTCGTTTTACTTGTTGGTCATAGTTTGAGAAAACTAACATCTGCAAATGTAGGAGACGAAAATTGTTGGAGCCTCCAGCGACCAGCCTGCTGAGATCCTGCCTCCCTCGTACAGACTCTCCAAGAGGAAAAAGAGGCTCTGGAGAAGAAGACCGAAGAGATGTCTTCGGCGATTCTGCATCTGGCAGAATGTTTTGAAAGATCCCGTGAAGAGGCGCACCAATTTTGTCGAGAGAGGGACCACGCTCAGCAACAACGAGAACTCTCCGATTTGATTAGGGATAGTAGTGCGTCTCTTGTCAGGGACGATGTAGATAGGCTTAGGTTAGTTGCTAGTTCTCTGGGAGTTGTCAGTGTAGATCCTACTGACAACAACATGTCCCTAGGAGAACTTTGCAAACTTCTTTCGGATCAGGTCGACGCTCTGGTCTCCGGTATCCCTTTTTTATGTAAAGAATGCAAGAAGTAAATAAATTTTCCTTCTTCTTCACATAAACTTTTTACATCTTCTGTGCGAAAATATGGCTATAAGAAATACTTTTACAACCATGCATACACAGGAAAATTTTAATTCTGCGATCGGAATCGCACCTTCAGTACCACGACTATCATTGATACTGCGATCAGACTTAATGCCGCAGTTAGAACTGAAGTTCGGTCTGAATATTTACTACGATCAAAACGAAAACTCGATCAGACTATCATCTCAAATAGAATCGAATCTTAGTCGAGGACATGGTTCCGATCAGATCGTAACCCGATTAAAATATATCCATATGTCCAAAAATTGGGACATAGGATAATTTTATGAAAATTTTTCAAAACACTTGAAGAAAAGTATCCTTCAATAAAGTATGAAAAGTTTTTCATGTTTTTGTACCTCCAAATCTTGAAACAAAAAGAAGTTCTTTTTGAGATCCGATACCCGGAACACTTAACGGGTTCGTCAGAGGTAGTATCCATTATGAAAAATGAATAAAGTTTTAAATGGGACGTTTGGATGGAACGTTACCCACAGTAGTGTGACTCCTCGGGTCTATAAAAGGAGTCACTAGCTTCCTGGGGAAGCCACACAGCAGAAAACCCTGCCCTTCGAGCTTCTGCCGCAAAAAAACCCTCTTTTTCTACAGCCTTCTTCTTCCACAAAATCGCCGGCTTTCCTTCCAAATCTTTACAAGAAATGGCGTCTTGGAGCAGATCGATCCACCACTCTGAAGAGAACTTGCTGGCATTGGAGAAGGAGGAGATCCTTCCTTCGCGGCTGCTAATCAATTGGCGGCCTGCGGAGAAGAACCAAGAAACCCCAGTCGTTGAAGAGGGCGAACTGGTGGTCTTCGAGGAGTACATGCGCTGTGGGTTCCGATTCCCCGAGAGTCGGTTCCTGAAGGACATCCTTGTGCATTACGGGTTGGAGTTGATAAACCTCCATCCGAATGCGGTCCTGATTCTGGCGGTGTTCCAGCACCTATGTGAAGCCTACGTCGGAGTGTATCCCAGCGTGGATCTCTTCTGGCGTTTTTATTATTCGGCGTGGTCAAAGAGCTCCAACACCGCCGGATGCATATACTTCCGGATAAGGGAGAAGAAAGAGTATCCCTTCCCATCCCTGCGCGACTTTGTGCACGGGTGGCACCAGAAATGGTTCTACTGCACCCCTCCATCTGAGAGCGGGTTGTGGTTTGAGAACTCGCGGCCAGAGAAGCCAAGCGAGTTGGACTCCCTCCCGGAAATGAATGCTGAGTTCACGAAGCATGCCGAGGTGATTCTTCACTTAGTCGAACAGGGATTGACGGCTCGCGACATCATCTGCGACTTCGTGAAGAATCGGGTGAGCCCCCTGCGTGAAAGGGCTCATCCGGCTTGGGAGATAAAGTCCATGGTGGATAGCACCTTGGACTACAACAACGGTATGTGATTTTGACACCGAAACCTCATACCTCTGTTATATGCTTTCTGATTATCCTTCTGGAAATAGTCCTGCCCTCCTCCGAGATTGAGAGGCGGACGAACTACCTTCTCAGGGCCTACAATGTCGAAGTAGAAGGCCCCAAGGGATCACCTCGCCCCCAGAGTTTGGTTCACGCCGGCGATGACCTCAAGCAGGAACGCCGAAAGGTAAGTTACCTTTCACTTATCTTCCATAAGTCGCTTGTATCCAATGCTGACAGATTCACCGGGATGAGACAGCTCTTGGGGAGGTTTGCTGAGGTAACGTTCCCAAGTGAGAATGTCGGTTTCCTGGGAAAACCGACAGCGAAGAACGTGAAGAAAATCTCCTCAAAGCCCAGGACGAGGAATCCTACTCCCAAGAAATCCAAACAAGCTCTTGGGGAAGGGACTTCACGAAGCATTCCTCCCACCGCAAGGAAGACTGCGGTAAGATATCACGTATCTCCTCTTTCTCTAGATACGAACTGGAATTATTTCTTCGTCATACAGGGAGAAAGGAGCGAGGAGGAGGAAGATGATACTCCTTTGATCCTCCGGAGGAGGAGAGTAGTGGAAACTCCATCTGGTGGGTCCTCACCTCATCCTGGAGCAACCACGGAGGATCCCGCGGCCTCAGGGAGCCTTATGGTTGCGAGTGAGCCCCCTGCTTCCGAAACCCCAGAGGCTTCAAGATCGGTTGCCTCTCCCTGTTTGATTGAAGGGACGACCACGGTAAGATTTCTTCATGGTTTTTAATTTTTTCAATTACATCTATACAGGTGCTTATCAGCTCCATACCCATACAGGGAGAACTTCCCCCTGTGACTCCTGTAAGTCCCAGGGGGGCTAATCCTCCCCTCCTGCGGACAGGAGAGGATATGATAGAACAAGGTCCTGCAACTAGCACAAGGACCGCAGATGAAGTGCCAGCTTCATCAAACCAGGAGCCACCCAGGCCGTCAACCGGACAGGCTATCTAGGTATGAATTCTTACCGCTTGGTTCTCTATTGTCCCTTGTGAATATGCTTACATAAGAGCATATATAGGGAGAGAAGGCCCTGTTTACAAAGAGGAAGATTCGGACGGACAACACTGTCCTCTTTCTCTCGGAGAACCTTCCCTGAAATCCCAGAAGTTGATGGGATTTCAAATAAGGTAGGAATTCCATCTTGGTTATCCTGGATCAAATGGTGGCGACTACTAATGCAATCGTCAATTCTTTTTTCTTTGTAGGCGTAAAGAGACAGCTCCGAGCTCTTCAGCCGCTCCGGGGAGGGTTGAAGTTGCTTCTGGTGTTGAAGCCGCCATTAAGGAAGGCTCTGTCCCCCCCGGTCCAGGAAGTCGTCCAGACCATTGGGGTTGAATCGGGTGTAGGGACCCAGTCGCAGGAACAGAAACCGTGACTGTGACCCAACAGGCACATCCGCCTGTCGCCCCTGTCGTGGTCGTAACAAGTTCCTTGACCAGACCTTCCGCCATCCCGGAGGATGTTTCGCTTCGGGAATACATAGAGGTAAAACATCTCTTATGGGACCTGAATCGTGCATAGGACACCACTAATTTTTTTTGGTATTACAGGAATTATCCCGTGTATCGGCCAGATCGATTGCTATGGCGACAAGCATCGAGGCCATACGAAAAGAAAGAGACTGCTTGCACAGGTAGGGATAAATCTTCCCAATTTGTATAGATACAAATTAGTCATGACGACTATTTTTATTGTTGCAGAGAGGTTGCTACCTTGAAGAAAGACATAGCCACGAACAAGCTCATGTTGATCTCCGTGGTTTTGAAGCAAGAGGTCGAACTTAATAAGCTGCGGTCAGAACTCTCTGGTAAGTCGATTCCCGAGTAGGAAAGCTTGACTTCATGGTTTAGACTGCTTGCAACAATCTCTTTTTATTGCAGCACAAGCAAGTCAAATAAAACGACTTGGTCAAGACAAGGCGATCCTCCAACGCTCCATCGAATCTACCCACAAAGCGAATCGAGACCTGAGCCAATCCATCTTTGAAAAGCTAAAGATGGTAGCCTGTCTCTTGAAGGCTGATGTGGTCGAGACTACGAAGGATGACCTCAATTCGAGTGACTGGTCTACTCTGGTCACAGCCCAAGTGGAATCACTTCTCGAGTATCTTCCTGAAGATACACGGCGGCGGGAAGAGGCGATCAGAGCCAGGGTCCGATCAGCAGCCTCCGCCATTCTCTGCCGGTTTCGTCTCCATCATGGCCCAAATGCAGATCTGAACCCACTGGTGGGACCAGTAGAGATCGAGAGTGAAGAACAATTGTAGTTGATCATGAGAGAGATCACCCCTCTTGTAGATAAATTCCTGACCGAGCTCGGAATCGCATAATCCCTACAACTGTATAGATATAACATGTAGAATGCAATGCATGTACAAATTGATTTTTTCAAGAAAGTATATATTTTTTGCTGTTTCATACTATAAGCATATCCCCCTAGCCCCCGCGTGTGATTATATATACTGAAGGCTTAGTATTATAAGCACAGGACAAATACAAGTGTAACGACCAGGGGTGTGCGATTAGGCCAGCGATCATGATCAATGTAACGTCTAACCTTATTGCGAACCGGTAGCCACTCAGATGACCAAGGACTTACCAGGAAGCCCCGTATGCGTTGAGAAAAGGCTTATTTAGGAGTGACTTATCTGGAAGTGGTCATGAGATCGACCAGCGAATCCGGTTAAAACGTTGTGGTGATCTGACCGCCGGCGACCAGCCTCGAGTCGAGTGCACAACACATGGGCTTAAAGGGAAGTATTCATCGTATGAAACCAAAAACCTTTTTGTTTTATAAAACAATGCTAATTGAACAGGAAAAGGGATTGAGTACTTACACGTAGAATTTACGTAATTGATCGATGTTCCATGTATTGGATAGAATTCGACCATCCTCCATGGCTAATCGCGCTGATCCCGGTCGCGGTACTGAGACAACAGTGTAAGGGCCTTCCCACTTTGGGGAGAATTTATTGCGATTAGACTGGTCTTTAATTCTTCGTAAGACCAAGTCGCCCACATGAAGACTACGTGGTCGCACCCTTTTGTTATGGTACTTGCGCAAAGCTTGCAAGTATGCCGCAGACTTGATCAAAGCACGATCACGCCTTTCTTCCAAGAGGACGAGATCCTGTGACCTCTGTTCGGCTTGATCAACCTGATCGAATTGTTTTGTCTGAACAGATCCAATACTCACTTCCACAGGCAGTACAGCCTCGGCCCCATAGACCAAATGGAAGGGTGTTTCTCCGGTGGCTCGACTAGAGGTAGTTCGTAGTGCCCATAGAACAGTGTAGAGCTCGTCTGCCCAAGCCCCCGAGCGAGTCTTAAGGCGATCAAAAACACGTTTTTTGATGCCCTGCAATATCTGCCCGTTGGCACATTCCATGGCACCATTGCTCTGTGGATGTGCCACAGAAGCAAAGCACATCTTGGTCCCAATCTGATCGCAGTAACCCAAAAAAAGACCACTGACGAACTGAGAACCATTGTCTGTGATGACACGGTTTGGAACACCAAACCGAGCAACAATGTTCTTATGAAAGAACTTTTGTGCTGTTGATGCTGTAATATTTCGTACTGGTTCGGCCTCAATCCACTTTGTAAATGTGTCAATGGCTACGAACAGAAACTTGTACCCATTGACCGCTTGTGGCATAGGACCGACAATATCCATCCCCCAGACCGCAAAAGGCCATGCGAGGGGAATAGTTTGTAATGCGTAGGCAGGTTGATGGACCTATCTTGCGTGGAATTGACACTGAGGACACATCCTCACCATGTGCTTGGCATCATCAAGTGCTGAAGGCCAGTAGAATCCTTGTCGAAAAGCTTTTCTGACCAGCGTCCGATATGATGCGTGCGCACCGCATACACTATCATGTATCTCTCTCAAGAGGGATTTTTCTTCCTCCTGAGATATGCAGCGCATTAATACTCCTTGAGTACCTTTTATATACAAAACCCCTTCTATGAGCTTATATAGACGCGTTTTTCGAATCAACCGATCGCTTTCGGTTTCATCCTCGGGTAGGGTCCCATGTTCAAGATAGACTCTCAATGGATGAGTCCAATCCTGTTCCTGACCGAGGTTGGTAACGCAGGCTGTTACCGGATCGTCCTCGACCGAAGTCATGATCGAGGGACGGTCCAAGTGTTCAATGAACACTCCTGCCGGAGCGGATGTGCGTGAGGACCCAATTTTGGATAATTGGTCTGCGAGAATGTTGTCCTTTCGCGGGATGTATTGGACTTCGAAATGACTGAAGTGTTTTTCCAATCTCCTCACGTCCCCCAGGTAATGAGCCATTGTCTCATCGGAGGTGCTGTACTCCTTGTTTACCTGGTTTACGACCAGCTGTGAGTCTCCCCTCACCACTAATCGACAGACTCCGAGGAATTTTGCTGCCCGGAGCCCTGCAAGAAGACCTTCATACTCTGCCGCGTTGTTAGTCGCGACAAAGTGTAGTTGGATGACATACTTAAGCTGTTCGCCCTGTGGCGTAACTAAGACCACTCCAGCCCCCGAGTGTTGGAAACTACGGGAACTATCGAAGTACATTGTCCAGTGATCGGGGCATTCCAATTCTTCGGACACCTGCACGGGCGGCTCAGGATTGGTCCATTCGACCACAAAGTCGGCCAAAATCTGAGACTTAACCGCCGTGCGGGGTGTGAAATGGACATCAAAAGCACCAAGTTCGACTGCCCATTTGGCGATTCGACCAGATTTCTCTGGATTCCGGACAATATCCCCCAAAGGAAAGGAGGAGGGTACAGTGATCTTATGAGCTTGGAAGTAATGCCGTAGCTTTCGGGAAGCCATCAGTTGCGCGTAAAGTATCTTCTGGACCTCAGGGTAACGCTCCTTAGGACTGTGAAGTACCTCGCTTACATAGTAGACGGGCCTGTGGATTCCTTCCCTTTCCGCGATCAGAACAGCACTGACTGCGTGCGGGGTGGCCGCCAAATAAAGAAGCAATGGTTCTCCTTTGTCGGGAGAAACCAGTACTGGTGGACTAGATAAATATGTTTTCACCTCCTTGAACGCTTTTTCAGCCTCATCTAACCATGTGAAATTGTGATGCTTCCGCAAGGCTTTAAAGAAAGGTAATCCCCTTTCACCTAATCGTGATATGAAACGACTTAAGGCCGCCATGCGACCAGCCAGGCGTTGAACATCTTTCATGGTCGAGGGCGACCTCATCTGTTCGATGGCCCTAATTTTCTCAGGATTGACTTCAATGCCCCTGGAACAAACAAGGAAACCAAGAAGTTTTCCTGAAGAAACTCCGAAAGAACATTTCTCCGGGTTCAATTTTATTCCAAAGCGATTCAGGTTACAGAAGGTTTCAGCGAGATCGTCCGAATGGGACAACCTCTTGGTGCTTTTTACAACCAAATCTTCTACATATGCTTCGAGATTACGCCCTATCTGGGAAAGAAAGGTCTTTTGTGTCAAGCGCTGGTACGTGGAACCTGCGTTCTTGAGACTGAACGGCATCCTGACGTAGCAGTAAGTGCCGAACGGGGTGATGAAGGCAGTTTTCTCTTCATCTTCTTCTGCCATGGTAATTTGATGGTAACCTGAGTAAGCGTCCAGGAAGCTCATCAGTTCGCAACTCGCGGTTGAGTCGACCAGCTGGTCGATGCGGGGAAGGGGAAAGTCATCCTTCGGACAGGCACTGTTGAGGCTAGTATAGTCGACGCACATGCGCCACTTGCCATTTGACTTGCGGACCATGACCGGATTGGCGAGCCATTCCGGGTGATCGACTTCACGAATAAACCCGGCCTTTAGGAGTTTATCCAACTCCTCTCGGATGGCTTCCTGTCGGTCCACAGCAAAACGCTTCAGCTTTTGCTTTATTGGTCGTTGTCCAGGCCGGATTGCTAACCTGTACTCGATTACTTCCCTTGGGACACCGGGCATGTCGGACGGCTTCCACGCAAACACGTCTGCGTTAGCCAGGAGGAAAGTAATGACCTCGTGTTCCTATTTGTCATCCAGGCCTGATCCGCTTCGAATTGTCTTAGATGGATCAGCTGGGTACAATGGAACCAGTTTGAGTTTCTCATCTGGTCGAGGGGCAGCTTTGATCACGTCGGTGGAAACAGTGGCGACCTGAGCGTCCCGGAGGGGAAGCTGGTCGACCATCTCCAGAGATAGCCGGTCACATGTTAGTGCCACGTTACAACTGCCTCGGACGGAGATGACACCTTTGGGGCCAGGAAATTTGCCGCACTGATAAGCATAGTGCGTTGCCATCATGAACTTAGCAAGGGTTGGCCTGCCAAATATCGCATTGTAAGCCGAATCACAATCAATTACGTCAAGTAACCAATTCTGTCCGAAAGTTATCCGGTTCTCCCAGGGTGACAGGGAGAACCACCTGTCCCAACGGTATCATGGAGGGACCAGGGATTATCCCATAAAACGGATGTATTATGAGCTTAATCTTCGAACGAGGAATTTGCATCTCGTCAAGTGCCTTGACAAGTAAAATGTCAAGGGAACTCCCCCGTCGATCAGGACTCTTTTGACTCTCGCATTACTGATGATCGGGTTATGACTAGAGGAAGCCTTAATGGTCGCGTAAGCCCCGCAGAACAATCAGTGCGATCAAACGTCAAAGGTGTATCCGACCAGCGGGGGTATTGAGGTTCACCAAAGGATGTCTCCGTTTGGTTAACCTCTCGGTAAAAGGCCTTAAATTACCTTTTGGAAACAAAGGAAGAGGAACCCCAAAAATAACATTAACGTGATTATGAGGTACCTGGTAAGACATCTCTTCGTCTCCATCGGTGTCTCTAAGTCCACATGCTGGTTCTTTAGCCGGTAAGGTTGGCATTGGCCCAATCCCCTGGTAGAAGTCATCCAACTGCTTCAACCAACTCCTGCAGTTCTTGAGATCGTGTCCCGCGGAGTTGTGGAGCGGACACCACTTCTTGCCTTCCTGCGGATTAGTCGACTTTTCTGGCTGGTCGGCACCACGACCACCAGAAGCAGTTTTATTCTTAAATGGAGGTTTGTTACCTTTGGTCGAAGAAGGCTTTTCTGCGACTGCGACCTCGCGGTACTGTCCAGAGCGATTCCTTTTCGGCTTCTTCGACTTCCCGCCCGATGAAGATTTCGGTTTCTTGGTCGAATCTTCGTTCCTAGCATCCTTGAGACCAGGTTGAGGCGGTAAGTTACCTTTATCGACCATCCAGTTCCATTCAACCGCTTCGGCCGTGTCAGAATATCGATCAGCCATATCAAAGAGATCGGCTACCGATCGCGGAGGATGGATGAGAAAGTCTTCGGTGAATCTCCGATATCGGACGGCATGCTTAAATGCCCTAATAACGGAGCCGTCAGATATGTGCGGGTTTCGATTGAAGTTTGTCATAGTCGATGAAGATCGTCCTCTTTACCCGGCTTTTGATAACAATTTTGGAAATTGCTGAGGATAGCGTCACACAGCATTTCCCAATTGTAGATGGAACTCTCGGGCTGATTAAATAGCCAGGTTCTAGCTGGTCCTTCGAGGACTGTTGGCAGGTAGTTGGCCATGACCCGGTCATCACCTCCTGCTGCTTGGATGGCCGTGATATAGATTTGAAGGAATTCGGATGGGTTCTGAGTTCCGTCAAACCTTTCTATGGCCCCTGGTATAACTTATCAGGCCAAACGACCGCACGTAGGCTGGGCGAGAAAGCTTTGCAACCAACGTAGGGACCATGAACTGTCCTGTGACTCTCGACCGAATTACAAGCAATTTCATATAACGATGGAGTTATCCATGGTTCCAAACGAGAGTGGACAGGGACTCAATCCCTACCACGAGAATCCTGTGTCCGCCTGTACTTGTCCTGACGGGCCAGTACGGGCGGCGGGTAACTCCGTCGACCAGAACCAGAGTGAGAACACTCTCGTTCACGGGAACGTGTTACCGACCGGGAAGAGGCAGTTGGGGTCGCCTCCGACGCGACCTCATCCAATCTTTCTGCCAGGATTCTAGTGAAGGCCGATTTCTGTGCATTCGTGACCGTAGGAGGGAAATTACGCATGACCTCCGCGATAGATTGCAGTCGACCATGTGTACTTCTTCTAGGGGCACCAGGTGTTATCATTTCTTCGTCCACCGGGAAACGCTCCGGAGGCAAGGAAGGAGTCTGGTCGCGCCTACGACCACACACTCGTCGGGAAGAACTTGGAGCAGCATCGTAACGAGCCTGCACATCTTGAAGAGCCTCTAGGGCCGTTCTGCACAGTTCGTTGTTTTGTTGCTCAAGATCTTGATCCTCCTTCTGTTTGCGTTCCTGTTCTTCCCTAACAGCCTCCTGATCGGGGGTTTCCTCCGACAAGGCAGCAAACTGTCTGGGGAGAGAGGTTGCCGATGGAGAAAACATCTCAGTTTGTTCCGAGTCGGATTCGAAATCAAAGAGACGATGGAGGTTGTCAGGGTCAAATCTCCCAGGGCTAATTTCCTGGTCGGCATCATCTTTCCCCTCAATGGGGTCGTATGACGGACCGGAGTCACCGTCTAGCGCAGTAAGAACCTCAGTGGGTTCTGACCTTGCGCTAGTTGCTCCCTGGTCGATGGACATGACCTGGAGAGATGATTCGACTTCTGGGAGATTCTCGCCTCCAACTCCCTCCATCGGAACAGGATCGCTTGGAGAAGGCATCGGAATATGAGCATAATCCTCGAGATCGAAATCGTTCTCAGAATCATATACTCCAGCCATATTTCAGCGAACCTCCGGATGAAGATTAGGACGCCTTGAGAAAGGCCCCACGGTGGGCGCCAGCTGTCGACGATCCGGACTCAGGGTCCTTAGCCGAACTTATGCAGAATTTGTAAGTAGTGAGACCTTTCAAGATGTCCCTCCGGGAAGGTATGTAGAATTATGGAGAACTAGAGCACAGAGAGGTTTATACAGGTTCGGGCCCTCGATGGTGAGAGTAATAACCCTACGTCCTGTTGGGATTTCACCATGTGCAATAAAGAATTACAGATTGATGGGAAAAGATCTTCACAGGCGAAGATTTTTCCTATATGAATATACAAGATGAAACCTGAAAGGCTTATGTAAGCTATCTAACCTATGCTATTGTCTTTGCTACTTGGTTTTTCGGTTGGAAGAATCCCCTGCTGTTTGATGTGCCAGGCTGCCCTTTTATACTGGTCGAAAGGACGCCAGTTTGTGAAAGCATCAAACAGTTGCTTGGATGCGGTTTTGAGAACCGCCTTTAACTTCCACGCAGGTTTAACACGTGTTTATTCGTGGATAACTGCACGTATTAACCTCCTGACGGTTAGCTTCCTACATGAAAGAATCTTTGGGATACTTGGGATATTCCCACTACAGGGATAAATCAATCCCACAACCCCTGATCAAAAAGTGCCCTGACTGCGCGATGTTGGCTGACCGTGCAACACCCTCAGCCTTCTGTCCGCGCATGGCATACGAACTTCTGACCGCGTACTAGCTGCAGTTTGATCGCGTAAATACTGCGATCTGATCGCGCACCGCTTGCGATCTCGGGTTGATGCTTCTCGAAATGACTTGAGTTCGCATCGCCAGGAACGTGTCAGGTTCAAGCCTAACTTGAGCCAGTTATGCATTTATTTTGAACTGACTCGGGTGTCAATCCTCGTCACATTAGTTTGGTATTCTCCATGAAAATTTTGGGTCAATCGGACTTCTGGATGAGAAGCTATCATCGATCTTCTCCCATGGGATAAGTTGATCTTCATCAGGAAACAACTCATTTGCTATAGCCCTTATGAAATCTGGTCGAATTTCATCTTGGAGACTTCCGATTGGCTTGAAACTTGGTGAAAATGTTATACTTAGAGTCTTCTATCGACCATAAAAATTAGGAGTCGATCGGACTTCTGGATGAGAAGTTATCATTGATCTGTCTCCCATGTGGCAAAGTGAACAAGCTTTTGGATAGAGCTTCTCCTCTAGTCAAATTGGACTTTAGAGATCTCTGATTGGCTTGAAACTTGGTGGATACATTTCACTTGTAGTCTCCTATTCACCATAAAAATTTGGGGTCGATCAGACATCTGAATGAGAAGTTATCATCGATCTTCTCCCATTCGAGCAAGCTGAATTTTCCTCTGGACAGAGCCTATCTTCTAGTCGAATTAGACCCTAGAGATCTTTGATTTACTTGAAATTTGGTGGACATGTTGGACCTGTAGTCTCCTGTTCACCATATAAATTTGGGGTCATCGATCTATTTCTCATAAGACAAGTTGAATTTTCTTCTGGACAGAGCCTCTCCTCTGGTCGAATTGGACTTTAGATATCTCTGATTGGCTTGAAACTTGGTGGACATGTTGCACCTGTAGTCTCCTGTTTACCATAAAAATTTGGGTCGATCGGACTTCTGGATCAGAAGTTATCATCGATCTTCTCCCATTCGAGCAACGAGAACACGACTGAAGGGCCTCAACCGAAGATGCATCTCGTGCGATCAACGGAATCGGCCAAAAGTGAAATCTAGTTGATTTCAAGCAACCGAGAACACATCTTAAGGGCCTCAACCGAAGATGCATCTTGTGCAATCAACGGAATCAACCGAAAGTGCGATATATTCTTCAAGAATGGCTCCTGTCCGTCTACCTGTCTGTCTCTTGTGCCCACTTCACCTCCTGTACACCTTGTGTCCACCTCCTGTGCACCTTATGTCTTGTGCCTACCTTCTGTCCCCCTTTGCCCTTTGTCCTACACCTATCTGTCTGTGTCCAAAGGCTAGCACTCCTCTCTATTTATAGAGGCTCTAGGTTGTTGCAACCATCTAACAATCAGATATATTTGGGGTATTTGAATTTGAATAGGCAATAGACTTTTGTTATTTAAATAAACAAAAGGATAAAAATAGATATTATCCCCTTTTTGAATTGAATAGGAGATAGACTTTTGCTATTTAAATAAAAGAAAAAGTTAGAGATAAGTCACGTTCGAACTCGGGTTGCATGTCAATTTGACCAGTCCAATTTTGACTAGTCCAATTTTGACCAGTGGGGTTTTTGTCCTAGTTTTTGATTTTTTTTACATCCCAAATAAACGTGTATTTTTATTTTATCCATTTTGGTTATATGGGACTTTTCTAATGAAATTTTTATTACAAAAATTCATTGAACAGTGCTTTACAAGAAGTGGGCGTCTGCATTCCTCAAGTGGCTTTCTCAAGAGGACGGTCATTCCCTTCTAAGAGAGATACACGAGGTCGCCTGTGGCGCACAAGTTTCCCCTTGGGCAACGACAACCAAAGCTTGTCGTTTGGGCTTCTACTAGCCTTCGATGGCCAGGGATGCCGCCCTTCTACTCCAAGCCAATGAAAGCTGCCAGAAGCCATTGAGGGGCTTCAACCTCCCTTCGACAGTGTTGCACTTGATACCAATCGTTTGACCCTTTGCTGATAAGGAATTGACCTCCTAGGTCCTTTCCCTTGACACAAGGGGGGTACAAGCACACCGCCGTTGTCACTGTCGACTACTTTTCTAAGTGGGTCAAAATTGAGCCTCTCGTAGGCATCACATATTGATAAGTACAAAGATCCTTCTAGAAGAATATCGTAATCTGCTTCGGCATCCTAAAGGAACTCACCATAGACAACGAGACGTAGTTCAATTCGGCGTCATTTAGGAAGTTCTGCGATTCCCTAGGAACGACTATCCCTTTCACTTCCCTCGCCCATCACAAGTCTAATGGAGTGATAGAACACGTGAGTGGCCTTATTTTGTTGATCCGTTTGAGACCTAGCCTTGGTTTTCGCACTAGGCTCGCCCAGATTCTAATATGCGGAATAACGGGATCTTACTCGGAAATACTGAAACCCAAAGGTTGATCGAAAACACAGTTCAAAGTAATTGCACAGCTCTTTATTTCAAAGAGGGCTTTACACATCGAACGTTAGACACACTTGTCTACGTCGAAGGAACTATAAGTGTCTAAAACTCAAATAAGTTCTATGACTCTTCGATGATCTAAACTAGACCTATTACAAGGTATTTACAGTCCAATCGTATGAGTACGTATCAGACTTAATAACCTAAACGTATTAGACTCATATAACTAATCCTAAACAGATAAGCTTAGTTATACACATTTAGATCGGATTACAATTCCGAACAGGGAACGAATTCCTTTTCCTGGTCGCAGACCAATCCATGGTCGCGGATCCTTTCCAAACTTGGTTAAGGTCACGAAGCCGTATGCGATCAGGACTTGGTCGCGAAGCCATATGCGATCAGGACTTGGTCGCGAAGCCGTATGCGATCAGGACTTGGTCTCAAAGTCGCATGCGATCAGGACTTGGAGATCCTCCCGGATCATGACTCCCTTGTTGAGAAGGAGCCAACCCCTGTTGCAACCTCTCGATCAAACTGGAGATGTGGAAATTGGGTTTGTCCATCTTCTCTGGTGTACCACTTTGCCGCACGTGCTCGTTGATCTTTTCGACCGATTCGAAAAGTCTCCTTGGTGCCACTGCGGGTGGTAGTCACCTTCTTCTCCAGAATCACATCTTCACGTAGAGGTTCATCTCGTTGATAGACCAAGTCTTCAATAGATGGTACTATAGTATCTGGCTCATCATCCAGCATTGAAGGCTCAAAGATTTTGAGGTGCTCAACATTAACAACCGAGTAGATATCCACGTATGGAGGTAACTCAAGCTGACAAGCATTATTACCCACTTTCCGCAAAATCCGAAAAGGACCATAACGAATGGGTTTGAGTTTCTTACCTTCACCTTTAAGTCTCTCCTTACTCAAATGTAACCATATCATATCACCTTCTTGAAATTGCGCATCAACTCGGTGCCGATCATGTCGCGTCTTGTACTTGAGTTGAGCTTTCAGCAAGTTCTGTTCAACCTCACGATGGAGTCGTTGAATACCTTCCAGGAACTTCTGTGCTCGATCCTGATCAGATGCTTCCTTGCTGTTCTGTGCTGAGGTAGGGATCACAAACTCCATATCGAATGGACTCTGTGGTAGAAATCCTAAACAGACCTCAAACGGCGATTTTCCAGTCGAACCATGCACTGCTCGATTAAAAGCAAATTGCAGGTACGGTATGCTTTCATCCCAGGTCTTCGGGTGCTTCGAGTTATATCCTCTCAAGAGATGAATGACTGTGCGATTTACCACCTCGGTTTGACCATCAGTTTGCGTTGAAAAGTAGTACTCCTCTTCAGCTTGGTGTCCATCATCGTCCAGAGCGATCGCCAGAAGTGACTAAGGAACCGGGTATCGCGATCAGACACAATAGAAGTCGGCAGTCCGAAGTGTGTCCAAACGTGTTGAAAGAAAACCCGAGCTACTTCTTCTCCCGTGATAGTCTTTTGACAAGGTATAAGAACAATCATTTTGGAGAACCGATCAACGACCACGAATAGATAGTCGTTGCCACGTCGGGTCTTAGGCAATCCTCCCAAGAAATCCATGGATATGCTCTCCCATGGTCTCGATGGAACTGGCAAAGGAATGTACAAACCTAATTTTCGGTTTGCCGGTTTCGAGATGCTGCAGAGACCACAGCCTCGAACAAAACTAGCCACATCTTGCTGCATACGCGGCCAGAACACATGTCGGTGAAGATTTTGCAACGTCTTTGTAACCCCAAAGTGACCAGCTACCTTCGATGTGTGCGCTTCTCGCATCCATTGAATTCGAGGTGCTCCACGAGGTATGCAAAGTAAATTGCCTTTGTACAAGAGTCCTTCTCGACGAACGAACTCCGTAGGTTTCCCTGTTTCGAGCTCAGTCAATACTGTTTGAAAATCAGGATCTTCACTGTACATAGTGGCATAGTCATCATGACGTGAGGGCTCGATCTGCATGAATGCTGATAAACAGAGGGCCGTAACTGGTGGTCGCGACAACATGTCTGCCAATTTGTTGTGTACGCCCTTCTTGTACTTAATCACCAGATTGAACTGCTGCAGATACGACATCCACTTCATGTGCCGAGCTTGCTGTAGCTTGGACTGAGTTTGCAAATATTGCAATGGTTGATGGTCGGTGTGGACAACCGTCTCTTTACCCAAAAGATAACACCGCCAATGTTTCACGGCCTGATGCAGTGCACATAACTCCTTATCATAAGTCGGGTAGTTCTTCTGAGCGCCTTGGAATAACTCGGAGTGATATGCCACTGGTCGACCTTCTTGCATAAGCACTGCGCCCATTGCATAACCTGAGGCATCGGTTTCCATCTCGAACGGTTTCTGGAGATTCGGCAAAGCTAACACAGGCGCCTCGCTGATCTTCCTTTTCAACAAGAGAAACGTGTCCTCATGTTTCCCTGTCCACTCAAACTTCTGATCGATCTTGGTTAATGCATGCAATGGAGAAGCCACAATCGAGAAGTGTCGGATGAACTTCTGAAGATATTTGCATGCTCCCACAAAACTACGCACATCCGTAACTGTTCGTGGTCGCGGCCACTCGCGAATCACTTTTACCTTATCTGGGTCGATTTGCAACGTACCGTTGCCGACCAGGAATCCAAGGTAAAGTAGAGTTTGCTGGCCGAACTCGCACTTCTTACGGTTGAGGCGAAGTCGATGTTGCCGGAGCTGATCGAACACCTTTTCGACATGAATGAGATGCTCATCCCACGAATGACTATAAACTAGTATGTCGTCGAGGTAAACGATCACAAAGTCATCGATGAACTGTCTCAAAACGTCATTCATAAGACGCATGAAAGTTGCCGGGGCGTTGCAGAGACCAAACGGCATGACCAGCCATTCGAACAGACCTTGTCATGTTTTGAACGCGGTCTTCCACGTATCCTCCTCTCGGATGCTGACTTGATGATATCCTGACTTAAGATCCAATTTGGAGAAGACAACAGCATGCTTCAATTGGTCTAACAGGTCGTCAATACGGGGAAGGGGGTACCGGTTCTTGATGGTGATCTTGTTTAGTGCTCGGTAGTCGATGCACATACGCCAAGTCCCATCTTTCTTTGGTACTAAGACCACAGGAGATCCACAAGGTGAACTACTCGGTTGAATGACACCATCGTTCAGTAACTCACCAAGTTGTCTTTTGATTTCTTCATTCTCTAATACTGAGTTGCGATACATACTCAGATTGGGCAGTGTCGCATCGGACACAAGCTGAATTTCGTGCTCGACTGGATGTTTCGGCGGATGACCCTGGGTAGTCTCGAACAGATCACTGTATTTCTCCAGTAGTCCCGACAAACGATCAGAATCTTCTCGGCACGCCAACGACAATGCTGGTCGAGTACCCTCAGTTTGTCCAATCGGTCGAATTATGACAAGCAAATACTTGTGACATGCATTAACAATCCGTTTGGCTTGATTTGCGGTAATCAAGTTCGAAGTGTTGACGTGGATGTCTCGACTAATCACGAACTTAACTCCGTCTTTGGTGAGGTCGTACTCTTGCGCTCGCCGATGGAAATGAGCGTCTCGATCATACAGATACGGACTCCCAAATATCACCTGACAAATATCGATAGGGACAACATCGCATTGCACCTCATTGATATATCGTGCAGAGATCGCAAACTTCAACACACACTGACTCGTAATCTGTTGGTTCACGTTGGATGTAAACCAACCCAGCGGATATGGTCGCGGTGTGTGGTTGTCTTCAAACCAAGTCGTCGAACCAGTCCAGTGGAGACCAGATTCTTCTGACTTCCGGGATCGAATATCGCTGCGACCACTTCGTGCTTCACCTGGATGTTGATGGTGAACAAGTCCTCTGTTGGGTGATGGTCGTTCGGTGGATCCGAACCCTTCTCCTTTGGCATTGCCATCAGAGATAAGGTCGTATCCGCCTCATTAACCGAGTTCACTCGGACAACTTCTTCGTCGGGTGAAGTCGCAGTAGCCGTGGTTGTTCTTTTCCCTGGTCCATTTTTCTTTGGTCGAAGTTCAGGATGAAGCTTGTAGCATTTGTCCTTCGTATGTCCCGCGACTTGACAAAGTTCACAAAAAGCACCCGTGCCCGATTTTGAAGCGTTCTTCTTCGGACTCGGCTTTTTCTTTGTCGAGGTCGCACTTTCCTTCGTGCTTTTGTCGCTGCGGGATTTGTTCTTCTTCTCGATCGCCATAGCAGTTGTGCTCGCGGTCGCGATGTATTGGACGCCGAACAGACTTAGCTCAGTACTGATCGATTTCTGAAGTCCAGATGTGTATTTCCGAAATACCTGAGGGTCGGATTGTGAGATGCCAATGACCATTGCTTGTCACCGAAACTCTGTCGTATAGTCTTGGACGGTCTGGTCGCGTCGTTGGTACAATCTGTGCCAACGCTCCCATCTCTCCTCGAGGTAGCCCATCGGATAGAATTCTTGTCACAGAAGTCGTTTGAATTGACGCCATGTAAGGTCGTCAGCTTCACCACTGGTGACAAAGGCCTTCCACCATGTCTTGGCGTGGTCCTTCATCTTCAAAGGTGCAAATTTGACCTTTTGAGCGCTACTGAACCCTTTAAGGTCAAAGTAGGTCTCTAGTTGATCGATCCAAGAATCCAGTTTCTCGGCATCGATCACCCCATCGTATATGGGTATATCAATCTTAGCGTCGACCTTGAAAGATCCGACAGCTAATGAGGTGTTGGCGAGGTCGTCGATCTTGTGGTCGCCTTCATCTTCATTTTCATCTGCCCTGCGCAAGTCTTCACCAGTCTTCGCACCCGTAACCTTCCCTACTTCAGGAGGTACAATCATGGCCTGCTGCTTAATCCAAGCAAGCACGGTTTCCATGTCGGTGGAGAGTTTAGCCACTTGTTCGTCTAGGTTAGCTTGAACGGAGGTATCGTCAGACATTGTCGGAGACGCAGCTATAGGAACCGTCAACTGATCGCCTGGAGTTTCGCCTGAAGTTTTGTAACCCTGGCGAGTCTTCACCATCCACAGGATAGGAAAGTTTCTCTGATACCAACTTGATCCGTTTGAGACCTAGTCTTGGTTTTCGCACTAGGCTCGCCCAGATTCTAATATGCAGAATAACGGGATCTTACTCGGAAATACCGAAACCCAAAGGTTGATCGAAAACACAACTCAAAATAATTGCACAACTCTTTATTTCAAAGAGGGCTTTACACGTCGAACGTTAGACACACTTGTCTACGTTGAAGGAACTATAAGTGTCTAAAACTCAAATAAGTTCTATGACTCTTCGATGATCTAAACTAGACCTATTACAAGGTATTTATAGTCCAATCGTATGAGTACATATCAGACTCAATAACCTAAACGTATTAGACTCATATAACTAATCCTAAATAGATAAGCTTAGTTATACACATTCGGATCGGATTACAATTCCGAACAGGGAACGAATTCCTTTTCCTGGTCGCGGACCAATCCATGGTCGCGAATCCTTTCCAAACTCGGTTAAGGTCGCGAAGCCATATGCGATCAGGACTTGGTCGCGAAGCCGTATGCGATCAGGACTTGGTCGCGAAGTCGCATGCGATCAGGAATTGGAGATCCTCCCAGATCATTTGTACGGACTCCATAGTCGTCTCCAACACAGTGTGCTCGCAAGCGAGGGGCCTAGGCCAAGGAGCTTCAAAGCGTCCTATGGTTCCATCACATAACTCCAAGTCGAGCAACAAGGTGAACCCCCTTCTCGCTCGTCTATGGGGCTGAGGCGATCCTACCAGCAGAGATCAAATTCCACTTGCTAAGGATCGAAGCTTTCGAAGGTGCGTCAACTGAGACCTCGAGGCCAACGACGCGAATCAATGCCTCGAGGTCAATCTTGTTGAAGAGACACGCGACAAAGCTCTCCTTCATCACGCTACATATGAGCGTGCAATGAGCTGTTATTATGACCATCGTGCTCAAAAGCGATCATTTCACCCTAGTAACCTTGTGCTGTGGCAAGTCATCTGGCAGCACAAGGTAAGCTTGTCCCCAATTTTGTGGGACCATATCATGTCTCGAAGGCGCTTGGCAACGAAGTGTACAAGATTTCCACCCTCGACGACGAGGAACTTCGGCACTCATGGAACATCAAGATGCTTCACAAGTTCTACACCTAGCTTTTTCAATGGAACTCACTACTCTAACACGGTGGATTAATGTATTAATTACCAGAATTTTCAATGGAACTCACTAGATTGATGACTAGAAACCAAACATCGGTTCGAGAGAATCGCATCCGCTACTCTAACTGAGCTAGGTACAAAACTCCTTCCAAGCCCTAGATTTATTCACTAAAACATACTGGCCGCTGCTAACATCTGGTGATGATAAGATTCGCCTTTGCACATTCACCCTTGTGTTTCACGGGAGCCAAGCAAAACCTAGCGACAATGTTAATCCCACAGGATATGTTGCAGAGATCACTCAAAGCTTCATATGCTTTCCACTTGCTTCTCCTTCGCTTGCTTCTTCCCCTCTCTAGCAGAAACAAGAAGAGATGTCTGTCAAACATAATAAATTGGAACTAATCTAAGTGGCTTTCTATCTACTTCAAAGGTGCAGTTACAATGTAATTTGTGGTACAAAGTAATGTCTGGTCAAAACAATTTCAGGAGGAAAAGAAAAACAAATAGAGGCAGAGTGGAACTGCAACAAGGATTAAGAGTATGCTTGGTTTGATGCTGCAGTTTGCCCCACCAAAATTTGGCATTGCCCCTATCCATTCGATTGTAGTTTCCAAATTATCTATATGAACACCACCCACATAATGACATGTTGCTAAAGTCAATTCCAAGAGGCATTAAATTAAAATAGCTAACTCAAATAGGTATATGTGTTAAGGGTAATACTTGTACTTTTGACATCTTTCAGTTCAGACCCTAGTTGGTGTTTAGTTTTAGTTTGAACTTATGCTTCCATATGCTACATCTTTGAATAAATTTAGACTTATAGCAATTCTCAATTCTGAATCTAATTATTGAAGTTCAATACGTACCTTGCAATATTAATTTATAGACAAGTCATCAAAGCTTAAAGTGGAGAACTAAAACTAACTATAATGTAAATGAGGGTTTTACTTCAATAGGGTTCGTCCAGGCTGCTTTCTATTTCTTTTAGGCTTATCTTGTACTATATTTTTGCTGTTCTGAGTGCTACTTGGTGAGAACTAAAAAGTATATGAACCTACTGATATGTAAAAGACAGCTACACTTGTTAATTCTGTTACACTTCAAGACGGTGGCGCGTGTTGCCCTCCATTCCATCCGTGTAGCAGCACAGTGACTCTTCTTCGACGTAACCTGTGGTCGAAAGACAGATGGATCGGTTCCACACCAGAGAGGGGCCCGGCCACCTAGCCCGATGTCAGCTCGGCCTAGCCTGGGTGGTGCTCGACAGAGCATTTCGTTAGTACGGCGCAGTCATCGCGACACATCGTCGACCTGGGGAGGTGACATACCAAGGACGTCCGCCGGCCCGTCTCGGCTTTGTCATTCCTCGTCAATGCAAAGTGCTCGATGCAGAGATCTGCATATTGGGGCCCGTCGAGACATCGCACTCCCGATTCAGATGACTCCGATGATGAGGACGACATCCGTCATCAAGACAAGGATGATGCGAGTAGGGCGTTGGTAGAGCGGCTTGCGGCTGACGAAGATTGGGACCAGGCTCATATTGAGCAGGCGGCCCAAGGACAGAGACACTTAGTTCGTGGGGGGTCTACGCAGCTGAGTTGGGGGGAGCCCACCCACGACCACATGGATGTGCATGACGATCGTGAGTACTACGCTCCGCAGGGGGCCGAGCCCAATTGGGTGGCACAACAGCGGGACAACGACGACTGGGTCTCAAGCATGTTAGGGTTGCACGACCCTCATGCACATCAGTACTACCAACCGGATGAGTTGGTGCCTAGCGAGCTCGAAGATCACCCTCCACCGACACAACCATCTCAGGGTCATGCAGGTACTGAGCGGCATGGTCCCTCTACCATGGTTGGGCGGCGATCACATGTGCCACCTAATCCATACTCACCATCGCCTTTCAAAGAGATAGACATGGGCATAAGAGGGGTCGTCCGAACCCATAGCGAACATGTACTAACACTTTTATTTTCCAGTGTGTTACATTCAAAATGAATTATGCAGTTAACTAGATTTCTCATATATTTTTATTATATGTATATACATACATACATACATATATATACATACTTACATATATATATATACATACATATATTTGTATAGATATATATACATATACATATATATATATATATATGTGTGTGTGTGTGTATATATATGTATGTATGTACATACATACATACATACATACATACTGTATAGATATATATACATATATATACATACATACATATACATACATATATATACATACATACATATACATACATATATATACATACATACATATACTTACATATACATATACATACATACACATAGACATACATACATATACATACATACCTAGACATACATACATATACATACATACCTAGACATACATACATATACATACATACCTAGACATACATACATATACATACATACCTAGACATACATACATATACATACATACCTAGACATACATATACATACATATACAAACTCTTGTAGTACTAGAACAATTAAAACTCCTAGCCCAGCTGGTGGGAACTCTCTTCTGCCTTGTTGTCCACTTGGGTTCGAATCCCCACTCCCGCATTACAAAATTTTTTTGGTAAAATGCTGTGGTTGCTTGTCGAGTTCTCACAGCTCGACAAGCTGTGCTCGTGGCTTGTCGTGGTCGAGGGACTCGACAAGAGCTTGTCGTTGTCGAGGGGCTCGACAAGGCCCTAGTCGTGCCTTCAGTTTACGACAAGCTGGTCGAAATGCGACATCCACCTTGTCGAGCTCTGGGAGCTCGACATGCTTATGTGGTAGGCCATTTTTGTAAATTCTCGCAACTGTGGGTTAGTTTTGTAATTATTTTTTCAATCTGGGTTATTAATAAAAAAAACTCATAGACAAAGTTATACCTTTTATTATATGTAAATATTTATTCTTGAATCACTAATCACTCCTTGCTGGTGTGATGTTTTTGGGACCTGAGCTTTGTTTATTTGAAGGTTTTAGATGTTCATGGCCACACTTAGCTGGATGGAACTGGATTTAGGGCTTCAAATTTGTATTATTTTGCTTCTCTGACATGATCTAATCATACTTTGCTGTAATCTTTTTTCCCTTAAAGTTGATGCACGAACACCTTTTCAATATTGAATTGTTCATATTACCTCTATTCTCAAATATGTGTCATTTTTTTCAAATTGTAGTTACGAAGAAAATTATATTTTTAATAAAACATAATAATATATGTGCAAATCAATTTTATCTACTATAAATAATAAGTTTTTAACTTTTATACATGCACACAAAGGATAAATCTAACAACCCAATTTAATAGAGATAGTATAGGTAGATTTATCTAGAATTCATAAAATAATAAGTATTTGTGAAAAAAGATAGTTTTAAAACAAATGACATGTTTAAGAATGATTGTGGTGTATATTTGAAAATAACATTGGTAACATTTCTAATGCACACTACCTACTAGCTACATTGATTTGACTCATTAAAGTCACTGCAAGCATACTTGACAAATTAAAAGTTGGTTGGTGATGAAAATTGCCGAATGACAACATTCTGTATTAATCAAGATTTTGATTAGTATAGTTTTGTTAGTGTGAATTTTGTACGATGGTATACACCTTCACGCTAGTTGAAGGAAAAAAGTTTCGAATTAAGTAAATTATAGTATTATTGTTTAAAATTTTGGTATTCGTAATAGTATTGGGACGTATAAGACACGTACATGATTACCAATAAAGTAGTAAACAGAGAGACAAGTTGTTTGCTTGAAGCTTATTTTTGCCAAAATTTAGTAGCTTTTACCAGATTTAGTTTTTTATTTGGTTCCTTCCCAAAATTTTGGCAAAAATCCATTTACATTGGCTGGGATTTTGCTAGGATTTTTAAATATATTATATATGCCATTTCAAAAGTTGGCATTTTAAAAAATGACACTCCAAAAGATTGCCCGAGTATAATACCACTTTAAAATGTGTTACACTTAATTTTTACCATTTCCTTTGTTTTTTTGTTATTTTGTGTTGTAGCAGACATGAAATGACAAAAGTGCCCTTGTGCCCAAATATATATCAATGTTATTGCTAGTAGCATTGCTACTCGCGGCGGAGGCGTTCTACTACATCGGGCCAGCAGTCCCACAAGCAATAATAAACATTCCACTAAAATATTCTTTTTGTGCCATTCAGTTCTTCACATTTATCGACACATTCCGAGGCAAATATGATGAATCCCAGCAGGCGGCCAAGTTCTATCCTTTTGATTTTGGTTATCAGGTCGATACTCAACCAACTAATTGAAATCTTGATCTAAATCTAACACAGTACGAGTATTGATCACTATGCGACCAACTAACACAGACGCCGACACACTGAAACAGTACTAGGTGAAGGCTGAGGTTTTCTTCAGCGCTTGCCTCCAAAAGAACAATGGGCACGACATCAAGAAGACCCTTGATAGATAAGGTTTTGTACCTCAATTTCACGCTTGGGTGCTTCCTTACATTTTCTTAGCGCCGTGACTAGTGTGGCGCTGCCCAACACTGGTAGGACACCATGATTGGCCACGTGAGTGGAGCAGTTCAGGGAGTGCGAGGCTGTGAGAGGGTTTATGCCAAAGGTGGACAGGGTGATGGCGTATGCCATGGTACTACAGACTCGCTAAGACACTATACCAGTGACACTGCTGCCAAGTGAAGCAAGGCAAACCTGATCAATTTGGGCACATGGGCATTTTGGTCATTTCATGACAGCTAAAACAAAAAAAATTGCTGAAAAGTGACGAAAAAGAAAAACGTGATGGCAAAAATCAAGTGTAACACATTAAGGGTGACATTTTACTGATGTAACATATTGGAGTGGCATTTTGCAAAATGCCAACTTTTGAAGTGGCCTATATCCAAAAGTCCCAATTTTGCACCAAAGATTTCATGACTTCACGACTACTCGTAGCAAGGAAAGACAAAAAAAAGCAGAAAACTTGAACAAAAAGAGCATCAGTATAGTTACGGGGTCTCCAGTTAATAAAAAGAGCTCTCGCTCAATTTCCTCATGGGTCTAGTAGGCAATATAAATTAAAGAGCATAGCCCAAATACAATGCTAGAATGCAAAGCAAGATGAAATTCCCTATGCTGTGACAGGACTATTCAAGGTGGGTATCCTGAGCTGAAGTAGAAATAACGTATACAACCTATAATCTCTACCAACTTGGCAACAGCTTATCTGTTTGCACACAACTTATCTATTTGCACATCTGGGGTAGATAACTCCAACAAACAACTCTCTTCGCTACTGCCTGACTAAGCAATCTTAGGAGACTGTATTTGTCTTTATAAATATAAGTCTTTTCTTTTTAGAAAGGGTGCAGGGTTAATACAGCCATGTGGCTTTGACTTCTGTCAAACATGATGTCTAACTAGAAACCACACAAGCTTAAGCTGGATAAAACAAGACCAACAGATAGTGTCCCAATTTTGCTTCAGGCTTCATCTAAGAAAAAAACGAAAACCTGACTGCATTAAAAGACATCCAACATAAGCAGGACAGTATAGAAAAATAACAAAAAAAACATACACATGTAAAGTTTAATATGTACCCAGCATGAGCAGACCAATCCAAGATAAGATTAGCCACACACAAAAAGACAAAGCCATCAGTGATCATACATACCACTTGCCGTTCACTTTTACTACTAACATCTGGTGATGATAAGATCCAAACTTTTAGTTCAATTAAAGAAGCACATTCACACTTGTGTTTCACTGGACTCAAGCAAAACCTAGCAACAATGTTAATCCCACAGGATATGTTGCAGAGATCACTCAAAGCTTCATCCTTTTTCCACTTGCTTCTCCTTCACTTGCTTCTTCCCCCCTCTAGCAGAAACAAGAAGAGATGTCTGTCAAACATAATAAATTAGAACTGATCTAAGTGGCTCTATATCTACTTCAAAGGTGCAGTTACAATGTAAGTTATGGTGCAAAGTAATGTCACGTCAGAACAATTTCAGGAGGAAAAGAAAAACAAATAGAGGCAATGGAACTGTAACAAGGACTAATGCTTGGCTTGATGCTGCAGTTTGCCCCACCAAAATTTGGCATTACCCCTATCAATTCGATTGTAGTTTCCAAATCATCTATATGAACACCACCCACATAATGACATGTAGCTAAGGTCAGTTCCAAGAGGCATTGAATTAAAATAGCTAACTCAAAGAGGTATATGTCTTAAGGGTAATACTTGTACTTTTGTCAATTCAGACCCTTGTTGGTGTTCAGTTTTATTTTGAACTTATGCTTCCACATGCTACATCTTGAATAAACTTAGGCTTATAGCAATTCTGAATTCAGAATCTAATTATTGAATTTCAACACGTACCTTGCAACATTCATTTATTAGACAAGTCATCAAAGCTTAAAGTGGAGAACTAAAACTAACTATAACGTAAATGAGGGTATTACTTCACTAGGGTTCGTCCAGGCTGAATTCTATTTCTTTTAGGCTTATCTTGTACTATATTTTTGCCGTTCTGAGTGCTACTTGGTGAGAACCAAAAGGATATGAACCTACTGATATGTAAAAGACAACTACAATAGTTAATTCTGTTTTTAGCTAGTAAACTTGTCAATTGCAGCTTACAATCACTTGTTGTGGTGGTGCTCTTTCATTTTCGTTGTCAGCCTCTTGTTTTGACTTTCAGATGCACTAAACTTGCAACTACTGCTAAAAACTCATTAGATACTACTTGTGAGTTTACTAATAAAGAAGAGGCCAAAGCAAACTCGTGGATTGTGGATAAGCTTCCACCAATCCTCTAACCAAAAACAAAATAAAGGACCAAGATAGTAGTGCTATGTGTATTTGTATGGTTATGTTGGTTGTGCCGATTGGATTGGTGTTATGATGTTATTCATACACAAGATGTTCGACAAACTAACATAACTAGTTAAATTATCAAAGCAAGCTCAAGTACAAGAGGCAACAGAAACCAACTAAAAAATCATTAATAACTTCAAGAAAAGAAGGAACCTTTTGGTCGATAAGTTGGACAAGGAATGAAAAAAATAAAGTAAGCAGCTTCTAAATAAAACAGAGAAAACCCAAAGTCATTACAGGAAACATATTATGAATAATATTCTACCTCGTGATGCTATTCTGGTTGTCCTTGTTGGACAATCCCAAAAGGCACAGCCATAAGGCATTTTGCCAAATATTTGGCTCAAGTGTTGCCGCAACCTAAAACACCACTAATTACTAAAATTCTGAAAATGCCCCCGTGTTATAATGACAAATTTCTCCACCAAACAAAACATACCCTAAAACTTGCAAAAATTCGTGTTACTCATTTGGCAGAGGTTGAGCTCTAAATATTAGAAGGGAGCTAAGTTAGTTGTCTGACATCTATTCCAAAATCATATCTACTATCTAGTGTTCAATATGGAGAGTTGGCCTAATATGTCAATGTTTACTGGTAAGAATGAAGTTAACTGGATGTGATAACAAGCATTGCCATTTTAATCAATTGTGAACCCAAGGATAAGAAAAATACAATTGAAATGAAACCATGTATGTTGGGTGGTGGTAGTAGTACCAAATAGGCGAATACCAATAGCACTGCAGTTACCTGGTGGTCCTTTGAGGCCCGTAGGTATGCACTGAACTCACTAGCAAAGACACGTGGCCAAAGCAGTGCGTTACTTCCTGGAGGGCACTTGTTGGAGGACAGGACCTTGTTATGCCGCATGTCCAGGGCAAGCACATACTGGCCTCTGTTCTCCACTAGCTTGCCCACCAACTCGAGATCACTCAAGAAGACGTAGACGATGTCATCTTCATGCATGCTCAGGACAGGGTTAGTCGGGTTGCACTGCGGCAACCCCATGGATCGGAAGGTCTCGCTTGCCCAGAGGTCTCCGACACAGACCGTCACGCCTTTCTTCCACTCCCAGAGGTCAGGAATCAGAGTCCAGGTGGTCAGAGTGCTTTCATTGCCGGACCAGCCAATGGTGACGAACTTGATCGCGCTGCCAACGCAGCCCATGTAACGGAATTGCTCCGGGCCATACCGGCGATAGTCGGAGACATGGATCGAACACCCCTCGGGCAATGGAATGAAACGGAACTCCGGATCCGAGCCGTGCTCCGAGAGCACGTCGCACATCACGATGCCGATGAGGAGGTCGACCCAGCAGATGTACGAGCCTCCAAACGAGAACACCGTGTCGTAGCGGAAGTAGTTCGTGGGCGTGTTCACCTCTGGGGGGAGGCGCACCTCCTTCTGGATCCATTGGCCGGGGGTCCTGCCGGATGACCACCAAAGCCACAGCGTGGCATCAGGAAGCAAGCAGCCAACTCTGGTGACGAGCTCGGCGAGGACGTAGTCGCCATCCTTACCGTGGCGCAGGATTGCAACTCCGCACCCCATGCCGACCATGGAACGAGCACAGGGGAGCTGGGGAATCATAGAGAGGGAGTTGTCCAGGGCGTCGTAGATCAGGTAGCATCCGCCCGAAGCGGAGCCAGGGCGGTACGGGCCGGCATAAAGGACGACGAGGTTCTTGTCGGTGCTCGCGATATAGGAACCGTCCAGTTCTCCGGTTTTTGCGGCGGGTGTCGACAGCAGCAGGGAAAAGGAGGATACTCCCGGGGGATCGGCGACGTGAGGATCGGGTTTGATGGGGTAGACACCGATTTCGCTCGTGCGGCGGATTAATGCTATTTCTCTGGGTGTTCTCGTGTTGGGGTAGACGTCGATTTCTCCTGCTGCTGCTCTGTTTTTGCTCGCGCCGCGGATTTCTTCGGCTGTGGCTGCTGCTTCATCGTCTATGATGAGGCGCACGTAGCAGTCGAGATAGACCGATGCAGGGGCCATGATAGGTTGGATTGGGTCGAGAAAGGAGGAAGGAATGTGATTTAGGTCAGTTAGTGGAAGGAATTTGACGAGATCTAGATAGAAGCGCAAGAGATGGCAAATGGTAATTGGTAAAGGAAGAAAACCCTCGGTCCCTGGCAAAAGAAGGAAGAACGATCGAGGTCGGAAAGAGGTGAAGGGACGCGTATCGTGGGGTTATTGGACGTAAACAAACACACGAGGAGTAGGGTTCGTGGATTAGGATGGAGAGAGGAGGAAGGATGAGGAGTAAGTACTGTGATTTCGGTCGTTAAGAGTCTCATCATTGTTTGACGATTTTGCGGAGACGTTTTAAAATCTACACCGCGTTGGGTTCAACTTGAACCTAGAAAAATGTGGCATACGCAGCAAAAACTCCTTGGCTTCCTTCTCTCTCAAAAGGCATTGAAGCTGATCCAAAGAAAATTCAAGACGTCTTGGATATGCCCCTATGGTAGAAACGGGTCGGGTTTGAGTCAGATAGTATTTAAATCCATATTTGCATCCGCATCTTTCTTCTAGATACGGATACGGATACGGATGCGAATGGTATGCGGATGTGGATACATATATGAAAGAAACAGATACAGATATAGAGCGGATATTTTGTGGATACGAACACGAATACTAAACAGATTCGGAGCGGATACAGACACGAACACAGATATTAAACCAAAGGCCTAAGACCTTCTTGGGAGCCGGGGCCACAACCCCAGGGCCCTCACCGGGAGGTGAGGAGCGGGATATTTCCCCCAACAATCTTAACAAATAAAAATAATCCTAAAAAATAATGAAGATAAAGTTTGATATGTTCTACAGTTTGACTAAATTTCAATTTCTAAGTCGTTATAGAATATGAGATAAAAAATACAAATTTAGCCGATCAATTACTTGTTAGTTATGCTTCTATACTTTCTAAAAATTAAATTGTATAAATCTTAAAATTATGCACTTAATAGTAGTGCAGTGGATAGTTATAAATCAGACTTTTTATTTGTTTTAAAAATTATGCAACTAGTTTTTTGGAAAATATCAAAAGCACTTCCCATAACTTTTAGTTATTAGATTTTTTTTTCAAAATTTGCAATATTCAAATTAAAAATGACTAATGTAATTACGATATACTAAACACATGTCTATATTTCTTCCAAATATTTAGAATTTGTATTATTTTGGATTGTTATAGATATAAGAAATTTAAGTTAAAAAATAATTCACACAAAATACTATAATTTAACTATAGATGTGAAAGTAATTTAGATTTTTGAATTCACACAAAATACGCCGCTTTGGGCTCAACTTGAACCTAGAAAAATGCAGGATACGCAGTGGAAAGCTCCTCGGCTTCCTTTTCTCTCAAAAGGCATCGAAGCCAATCCAAAAAAAATTCAAGACGTCTTGGACATGCCCCACCCGCGATCTATCAAAGATATCCAATGCTTGACAGAACACATGGCCGCATTAAGTTGCTTTGCATCTCGATCAGCGGAAAAGTAGCTTCCCTTCTTCAAGATCCTCCAAGGTTTGGAGGACTTCAAGTGGTCATGGGAGGCTCAAGTCATTTCCAAGGAACTCAAGCAAAACCTCGTGAGCCTGCCACTCCTGGTTAGCCCTCGTCCCGGAGAGCAACTACAGCTCTACCACACCGTCATTCCAGCCGCAACGAACACTGTGCTCGTCATGGAAGATCAAGGCATTCAAAATCCAGTGTATTACGTGAGCGAGGCATTTCAAGGTGTGAAGCTCTGTTACACGAAAATGGAGATCTGCTACTACTACGCCTTACATCCCGAAAGTTTTGACACTACTTCCTTTACTATACAATTTCCGTTCCTTCAGCCTTCCCTCTCAGGGAGGTCCTAAGGAACAGGGAAGCTACCGGGAGAATATGTAAGTGGGCGACTGAGCTCGTCCCATTTTCACTAACGTTTTCAGGTCGTTTGGTGATCAAGTTGCAAGTACTCGCCGACTTTGCCGCCAAATGGACGCTACTCCCAGAGTTGTCTAATGGCTCACCTGACATTGCTTCCCGCAACTAGCCATTCTAGACGCTCTATTTTGATGGCTCGCTTTGCCTCGCCGGGGCAAGAGTGGGAGTCATTGTATGGAGTCTTGAGGGGAAGACACTTGAGTCTGTCACGGGACTTGACTTTCCGATGATCAACTGTAAGATCGAGGATGCCGACTAGAGGGGGGGTGATTAGGAAGCTTTTAAATTTTCTTCCCCACTAAGCAATTTCAACAAGATAATCGTTTAAGCTAGATTATACAATGAGGCTTAAAATAATTTAATCAACTAGTTGCATTCAACCATGTAAGTTATTCAACAAATCATGCAACAAAAGTAAATATAGCAATTGTGTCAAGATGAATGTAATGCAAAAGATAAATACGCAATTGACACAATATTTTTACCGAGGTCTCGGAGACTCGCCCGGTCTCCCCTACTCCTCGTTGAAGCGCTCACTCGGAGCCTCGCTTCTATATCCACGAAGGATATCTCACTAGGGTTGCTCCTTCTCCACACCGGATAGGCGAGCACCACACCTTTCACAATCTTTTGCCGGCCTCTCCGACAAACTTCAATTGGAGAGATCTCGGCTCTCCTCCGGCACCGTTTAGACGAAGGCGATCGCCAAGAGTAACAAGCCGGATGCGCTTTCACTTGAACCAACCACGTGCTAGAAGCTCAATGATGCAAATGAGATACTCAACACTCTAGCACTAGCAATCTAATGGAGATAAAGTGCACTAAACACTCACTAACTCTCCCTCAAGCTTTCTCTCAAATCCACTAAAGAATTTGGGCTCAATTCTAGCCTCTAAATGCAATAACTCAAATGCAAATCAATTGGCTAGGTTTTCAGCTGAAGAATGAACTCTTTGAGAACCCAAAAATGAAGCCAAACACGAAGTATTTATAGCCTCAACGAAAAGCTAGACGTTTGCAAGAAACCGGGCCAAAAGTTGTACAGGCCGGACATTGTCCGGCCACTTCAGACACTGTCCGGCCAGTACAAAAATTTCAGCCGTTGCAAACGTGTCAGTGACCGTTGGGCGAAATTTGTGAAGGCCGGACAGATACTATTTGTCCGGACAGATACTATTTGTCCGGACAAATGGATATGTCTCTGTTAACTCTCGGCTCAAAAAAACTTGTACAGGCCGGACAATGTCCGGTCATTTCGGACAAAGTCCGGCCATAATGGACAAATGCCCCGGACGGATGCATTTGTCTCTGTTTCATTTTTCGGCTCAAAAAATTTGTACAAGCCGGACAATGTCCGGTCATTTCGGACAAAGTCCGGCCACTTCGGACAGATAGCCCCGGACGGATGCATTTGTCCGGCCACTACACACTGACAGTAAAACAAGAATAACTTTTGATCCAGAGATCCGATTGAGGTGATTTTTGGCTTGTTAGAAAGATAACTCAGAGCTCTACAATTTTGTCAACAGGAGTAAGACCTAGAAAGGTCTAGAAACTTATAGAAAACTCAGAAACTTTCCTGTTGTCAAAATGTTCAATCCAAAAATCATCTCAAATGCAATTTTAGAGTATTTGCACATACGGATTTGCCGTTTTCTCGTGGATGTGATTTGTGTCACTTAGCAACGACCACGACCACACAGGTCTTGACATCCGATCGAAAACAGGTGATCGATAGGGTTTGGTCGAGCGTACGCAAGCGAGTCGAAGACTGGTACGACCAGTCCGAACTCCTACGACCACGCCCAAACCGTAAACAGAAAGCCGGCAAACAAGCGACACGAACACGACCACATATCAACACTGATACGATCAGAATATGCAAATACGACCAGGACCAGCTCTAGATAAATAAACCAATTTAAACAGCTGGCGATCACGACTAAGTGCAGTTTTCAAAACATTTAATCTAATGCACATGAACTACACTTAGACTCACTAGTAATGCAAGACACTAGTGCAAGATGATATGAATGCATCTGAGCTTCCGCACTAGATAGATTCAAGCTACTAGTTTCCGACCCCTCTTAATAGTACGGTCAAACTAGTAAAAAAAAACCTATCAACCCGGTCTGTCTCCAAACACCGAGACCGGTAAAACCCTAAGAAAACAATCCATAATCTTGGATTTTACCTTAGGTGGAGTTTGACCTCGCGAAGCTCGATCGCTCGACGCTCGTCTTCTCAAAGCTCGTCCTAGCTAAGCTTGACCTTGCTCGGGATGTCTCATCTCGTCTTCATCTTCTTCACGCCCTTGCTTGCTTTCATCCTGCAACCATTCTGAGACTAGAACATATACACTCAATGCGCAAACGTTAGTCTCATTTGCAGTTCGTCATTAATCACCACCAGATAAATCACTCCACACAGGAGTTCACTCAACAATTTCTTTCTTCGGTGAAATGACAAAACCAATTTCAATGAACAACAAATGAGTAATGGATGAATCTCACAATCATATAGATCCATATATGATACAAGAAATGCGCACACGATCCATACTACTCAAGTTATGATATCAATCAATATGGATGACTAATATCATGAGCTCTCTCTCAATCATACATAGAGATATCAAATCCAGAACACGGAGTCATCAACCTTTTGCACAAACATGGATAACTAATCATCCTGAGCTCTCCCTCAACATGTGCATCGATATTAAATCCACAACTGGAGTCATCAACCTCAAGATTTAACATATAACATCTTGATCAATCAATTAGCACGAGCTTGATGCAACCACCGAGCTCATCCTCTACATATGCATCAATATCAAACCCGCAATCGAGGAAAACATCCAATTCAGGGTTTATCGATAATCAATTCAATATACTTGTGCTAAATCAGGATTTATCTAAATTGTCATTTAATCATCAAATCTGATATCTTCAGATTAACTTTAATCATCATGGATTTATCCAAAACGTCATTAATCATCAAAATCTAGATACTAAGATCTACCTAGATCCAACACCAACAACGTCGCCGAATATGAAGCATTGTTGCTCCGCCTTTGACTCACATGATCGATGGGAATTCGGCGCCTCCTCATCAAAGGCGATTCGCAATTGGTCGTCAACCAAGTGGATAAAGAGTATCAATGTTTTGATGCAAACTTGAGTTTGTATCTCGAAGAAGTTCGTAGATTTGAAAAGCACTTCGATGGGATGGAGGCCCGTCGTATTCCTCGTAAGGAAAACAAGTGAGTAGAACCACTACTAGAAGTGATATTTTAGCATATTATGAAAACAAGTAGAAATAATAAAAGAAAATTTTTCAAAAATAACATTTTCTTTTGCACTTACATATGATATTTGGTCCGCCAACCATCAAAAAATGGATTATCTTAGCGTAGTTGCACATTATTTAGATGATAATTACACTTGAAATAAAAGAATTATAGGTTTTAAATTAATAGATGTTGCACATATTGCCGAGGCTATCGCCAATCATATATTAAATATAGTTTGCAAATATAAGATAGAAAATCGTATTATTTCTATTACTCTGGACAATGTTTCAGTCAATATGAAAGTCATGGACATATTGACTCCAACTTGAGTCAAATGTTGGAGGTTATGTTCTCCTACAAAGGTGCATCTGTCACATCATCAATCTCATTGTTCAAGCATGTATGAAAGAAATAACCAAATCTTTAGATACTATTTGCTCAGCCATTATGTACATTTCTTCCTCAAATGTATGTGTCGCCGAGTTTAAGAAAAACTACAAGGCCAACAACTTGAGGTCTAGAAAATTTTCTACCGACATGAAGGTAAGGTGGAATTCCACTTATTTCATGTTAAAAGAACTACTCCCATACAAAAAATCTTTTTAACTTTATTTATTAATGATCGATTGAATAGTGAGTTTCTTTTTAAGTATATTTGATGTATTGTTTAGAGGTTTTACAAATTTTTGGAGTTATTTTATGATTCTACTAAAATATTGTCTAGTATTTATTATCCTACATCTTGTTTAGTTTTGCATCATCTTTTCGAAATTGCAAAATTATTTGAATCATATAAAACAGACCCTAATTTTTTGTTGTCGTACAAAAAATGGAATTATTTTAAAATATTTTACAAGCATTTCACATCTTTATTATTTTGCTTTTATTTTAGATTCGAGACTAAAATTACTTGGTTTGCAATCTTCTTTGGAGCAATTAGGTTTAGCCTTAAACATTGATTATTCTGAAAATTATTCATATGTTGCTAATGAAATTTTTTGAGTCTTTCGTATGTATGAATCTAAATTTGTCGATGCACACCGAAGACCAATGTCATTGGCGCTACGAGAATCGGAGACACGGAGGAAGGTTAGCGGTTTGCTATGGAAGACGCTATGCAGAGGAAGAGGTGGATCATCTTCGCAGAGTTCTAGCCAAGACAAATCGCCTTCATCACCATCAACTATGAGTTCACAAGCGGAGCTCAACTGCTACCTCGACATTGATCATTACATGGATCCTGATTTTGTAAATGATCTTGACAACTCCAACAATGTTCTCTTGTGGTGGAAGAACAGCCAACGAAAATATCTTGCGTTGTCTCAGTTGGTGCGAGATGTCTTGGTTGTTCCGGTATCAACAGTTCCTTCTGAATCAACTTTCAGTATGACTGGAAGAACAGTTGAAGAAAAAAAATCATGCTTAGCACTAGAGATGGTGGAGACAATCACCTGCCTTAAAGACTAAGAAAGCACTGCCAATAGGAAACACCATAATTTGGAGGACACGAAATTCAATAATGAGTTAGAATGGCTTAATATTAATTTGCAATAATTTGTAATTAGTTAGTGTACTCTTTTTTCCTTACTAAGATTTTATCCCATTGAATTTTACTTAGTAAGATTTTATCCCATATAAGTAATAAAATTGTTCTCATATTTATTATTAAGGTTTTATTCTCATTTATGATTTTTCATAATTTTCTAAAACTTGTTTGCAATTTTGTACTCTCATTTATGATTTTTTAAAAATTTCTACGAATTTGTTTGAATTTTCTATGACATTTTAATATTTGTTTTTTGTATTTTTAATTATTGTTATACACCAAATATTTTTGTTGGGGCAAATCTCCGCGCGACTAAGTCCAGGTAAGAAGCTGTGCCATTTGCCCTCCCGGGCGCCTTCACCCGGGGACATGGCCCCCGGTGCCCCCGGGGACAAGGCGCCCGGTGCCTGTCCCGGGCGCCGCCATTTGCCCAGGGATGAGCCCCCTGGTGCCTGTCTCGGGCGCCGTCGTCCTTCTGAAGACAGAAGTCTCCGGTCCCGGGTCACGTGTGGGTCACGCAAGGAACGCCTCGGGAACCAGCGGACACCTGTCAAGCATCCGAGGTGCCTGCCCGGGAGAAGGACGTTGCTACCCTTCAATCCAACGGTAGCAGGCGGGGTAGTTTAGTCTTTTTTGCGTCT
Organism: Pharus latifolius; assembly: GCA_019359835.1. Lineage (NCBI taxonomy): Eukaryota > Viridiplantae > Streptophyta > Magnoliopsida > Poales > Poaceae > Pharus > Pharus latifolius. Next base: position 3,934,605 of record CM033328.1, read on the forward strand.
TTTGGGCCTATATAATCCCTTGTAACACCTCATGTAAGGGACAATTGCTCATTATTACTAGGAATAGACAAACTCATAGGTGTGCTCCGGTGCATCTCTCCCCGAGACAGCTCCCCCAACCGACTCCAGTTGGGAGCACGCCGACAGGACTAGGGCCCCCACTAGGACCCGAACCTGTATAAACCCTCGTGTCATTTGTTGTGCTTGTCCGGCAGGGGAGGACCGGTCACCCGGTCAGCCCGCGTCGCGTTTTCTTCGCTAGGATCATCCGCAAAACCTGCCGGTGTGTTCGTAACACCACGACAGTTGGCACCGTCCGTGGGGACTCGTGACGAGATGCCATGGCTCCCCCAAGAACGAGGGCCTGCGCCCTCCCCAGTGACGCCGGTCTCGGTGACCCGGCGCCACCCGTCCGAGACGCGACCGTACCGGCTCTTCTGCCCAGAGGCGGCCAGACCCAGGTACCGCCTCCCACCTTCCCTGTTAATTTAGGTGGTTCGACCTCCGGGTCAGTCCCGGTGACCGCGGTCGCCTCGGTTGGGACCAGCCTCCCCCCGACAGCTTCCCCGGCTCCCCAGGACGCCTTGCTTGAGGCTATAGTGGAGGGCCAGCTCCGCGCCCAGCGCTCTATGGATGAGTTTCTCCGCGTGTTGGCGCGGCCACTGGCCCCCACATACGCGCCGTACCCATACCCGGGGGCTATGCCCCCGTTTATGGGTCACCCGGCCGCCCCGTACGACCCCGCCGGAGGGTATCCTCCCCTGGCGGGCCATCCGTCCGGACCCTTCCCGGCACCGGGAGCTTTCCCGGTACCGGGGTGTTACTTCATGCCCGGGCCCTTTGCGGCACCGGCGGGATATCCTGTCCCGGGCCTATTCCCAGGGCCGGGGACCCATTACATGCCAGGGGTTATCCCTGCACCGGGAGCCAATCCCGCCCCACGCGTCGCTTTTACTGCACCGAGGGTGGTCAACAGAGTAGCTCCCGTGCCACAGCTAACCTCCCCCCGCGACGACGCCCCAGTTCCGGACGTCGCCACGGGGGTTCCCCCCTCGCTGGTTCTAGATAATACAGGGGCTTCCCCCTTTCCGGTTCCGGTCGTCCCCCCGGGGGTTCCCCCTCTTCGGTTCCGGATGATACAGGGGCTTCCCCCTTTCCGGTTCTGAACGTCGCCGCGGGCGCCCCCTCCCTGGTTCCGGATGATACAGGGGTTTCCCCCTTTCCGGTTCCGGGGGGTCTCCGCAGGGGGACTCCCCCCTACCAGTCCCGGCAGCCCCTAGGCTGGTAGCTACAGTGCATGAGCTCCCTCCTCCCCCGGGGCCGCCCCCGAGGGTGCCTCTGGCGGACCAGGTCTGTTTCTCCGGGGAGGAGGTCGAGCGAATGCGTACGGCTAAATACGGGGAAGAGCTTCCCCCAGGTTGCGGACGCGGAGAGCCTCGCTCCCACACCGGCCGGGGGAAGAGACACGCCGAAGAGCCAACCTCTCCGGCGGAGAGCCCGGACGTCAGGGACCTCAGCCCCGGCCCGGAAGAAAAGTGTCGTTACCGCCACGCCGGCGGACCTCTTGGGCCGCTTCCCGACTCCGACAATGAGGGCGCGTCCCCCGTCAAAGGAGAGAGCAACCAGGACTCTCCCCGGGAGTGCAGGGGGCTAATCAGCCGCTCTACCACAGACTTCAGTGCATTCGGTGGCCGCAGCCTTACCGCCCGCCGCACATCGAGCACTACAATGGTGAGGCCGACCCTTATGAATTTGTGCAGGTATATTCTACGGCCATCTCGGCGGCTGGGGGGGACGAGACGGTGCAATGCAACGTCTTCCCCTCTACCTCACTAGGATCGCCCGCTCTTGGTTCTACAACCTGAAGGCCGGCTCCATCAAGTCCTTCGCGCAGATCAAGCGCGAGTTCTGCGCGAACTTCCAGGGGAACTACGTGCATCCCCTGGATTCTTCGCAGCTGTACACCGTCCGGCAGAGGACGGGGGAGACCATCCGCAGCTTCTTCAAGCGCTTCGCTCAAGTCAAGAGCAAAGTGGCTCACGTCCCCGACTCCACTGTCATCGAGGCGTGCAAGAGCGGGATCCTCCCGGGAGAGCTCCACCGGAGGCTCTCCCGAAGCTGCCCCTCCTCCACCAATGAGCTCTTCAACATACTTGAGAAGTACGGTCGGGCGGAGGAGGACGACCTCTGGAAGAAAAACCAAGGGGTTCCCGCCCCCGCTGACCGGGGGGCCAAGGACGCCCTCAAACGGCCCAGGCAGGGGGGTCATAATGAGCCACGGCCTCGGGACGCTTTTGTCCTCTAGGGCGGAGGCGGCTCGCGCGACGCCCTGAGGGGCAACCGCCCCTTCTCCAAGCCGAAAGGCCGTGGGGGAGGACAGTCGTCCCGCGGTCGGGAAGGCCCCATGGGGAGAAGCAAGGAAGGACCGTGGTGCACTTTCCACGGGTCCAGTACCCATGCCACCCGGGAATGCCATCAGTTGCTGCAGCAGTTCGCGGCGTTCCTCGACCAGCATGGGCAGGGGGGGACTCCGGCCTCCTTGCCCCCTCAGCCAGCTCTACCGGCCCTTCCTGCTCCCGCGGGGGCACAACAAGGATGAGCGCAGGAGGGGGAGCCGTCAAAAACTCTCCCCTTCCAAACTTCCCAGCGGCGTGTCAACGTCATCATGGGAGGGTCCGCCTCCGGGCGGGACTCTAAGCGCCAACGTAAGGAGTACGCACGCGAAGTTAAGGTGGTGGGGGTGCTGCACACGTCTCCGCCACCCAAGTGGTCGGACGTCCCCCTCACCTTCACGGTGGAAGACGCGCGCGGGGTTCGCTTCCCCCATGATGACGCGCTCATTGTCTCCACCACCATCTACTACCGCCACCTGGCCCGCATCCTCGTAGACGGCGGGAGCTCTGCCAATGTCCTCTACCTGAAAGCCTTCAAGGAGATGTAGGTGGATGAGAAACTCTTGCAGCCCGCAGCAGGGCCCTTTGAAGGATTCGTCCCGGGGAAGGCGATCCACCCCGTGGGGAAGGTGGATCTCCCCATGACGTTCGGCACCCCAGAGAACTACTGGACTGAGATGGTTTGGTTCGACGTGGTGGACCTCCCCTCCTCCTACAACGCGATCATGGCGAGGACCACGATCAACCGCCTGGGAGCTGCCACCCACCAAAACTACCTCTGCGTGAAGATCCCCGGGCCACACGGCGTGATCACCGTCCGGGGAGACCAAGACGTGGCCCGCGCTCTATACGAGCGCGCCGCCGCAATGATCGAGAGCGTCAACATCATCAAACCCCGGGGCGGGAGGCTTCTCCCCCGGAGTCAGACGTCGCCGTCATCCAGGGGGCCTCCGGAAGGTCCCGCTGTCCCTGGATGACGGGGACAAAACCGTCCAAATCGGGGCGGAGCTCCCCGAGGAGCATGCAGAGCAACTCGCGGCCTTCCTGCGCGAAAACTCCGACGTTTTCGCGTGGACGCCCTCTGACATGCGGGGCGTCGCCCGGGACGTCATCGAACACAAGCTCGCGGTGACCCCCGGTCACCCCCCAATCAAGCAGAAGCTAAGGAAACTCTCCCTTGAACGCCAAGAGGCGATCAAGGTGGAGATCGCCCGACTCCGAGAGGCGGGGTTCATTCGGGAGGTCTTGCACCTCGAGTGGCTCGCGAACCCCGTCCTCGTGAAGAAGTCGAACGGTAAGTGGTGGATGTGCGTGGACTTCACCGACCTGAACCGCGCCCGCCCCAAGGACAACTTCGCGCTCCCACGGATTGACCAACTGGTCGACTCCACCGCGGGGTGCGAGTTGATGAGCTTCCTGGACGCCTAGTCGGGCTACCACCAAGTCCAGATGGCAGAAGGGGACGAGGAAAAGACGAGTTTCATAACTCCCCTCGGAACCTTCTGCTACGTCCACATGCCCTTCGGGCTGAAGAACGCGGGAGTGACCTTCCAGCTCCTCATGACGCTGGTCTTCAAGGACCAAATCGGTCACAACATCGAAGTCTACGTCGACGACGCGGTCGTCAAAAGTCCCCGCGCAATCGCCCACGTCGACGACCTAGCGGAGACCTTCCACAACCTCCGCGCGTATGGGTTGAAGCTCAACCCAGAGAAGTGCGCCTTCGGCATACGCGGGGGGAAGCTCCTGGGCTTCCTTGTGCCCCAGCGGGGCATAGAGGCAAACCCCGAGAAGATCCGGGCGTTCCTTGACATGCCCCCACCGCGCTCGGTCAAGGACGTTCAGCGACTCGCCGGCCGCTTAGCCACCATGAGCCACTTCGTCTCGCGGTCGGGGGAACGCGGCCTTCAATTCTTCAAGATCCTCCGGGGGCTCGAGGGGTTCCGGTGGACCCCCAAGGCCCAGGAGGCCTTCGACGACCTCAAGAAACACCTCACGAGCCCCCAATGCTCGTGAGCCCGTCTCCGGAAGAGCCCTTGCTCCTCTACCTTGCCGCGACCCCGGTCACCATAAGCGCGGTATTGGTAAAGGAGCAATATGGGCAGCAGCGTCCCGTGTACTACGTGAGTGAAGCCCTCCAAGGGGCCAAAACTCGGTACACGGAGATGGAGAAGATCTGCTACACCCTCCTGATGGCGTCCTGGAGGCTTCGTCACTACTTCCTGGGGCACCCCATCACCGTCCCGTCATCCCTCCCCTGGGGGAGGTGCTCCAAAACAAAGAGGCCACTGGCCGGATCGGGAAGTGGGGGGCCGAGCTCGTCCCCTTTTCCCTTTCCCTCACGGGGCGCTCCGCCATCAAGTCACAGGTCCTCACCGACTTCGTGGGGGAGTTGACTCCTGCCTCCGGGCCTGGGGACGAAGACCTCCCCGCGTCGCCCTGACGTAGCGACCACTGGACACTTATGTTCGATGGGTCCCTGTGTCTCGCTGGGGCTAGTGCGGGAGTAGTCCTTGGGAGCCCCGAGGGGAAGGAACTGGAGTACGCGGCGCGGCTTGAGTTCCCCGCAACCAACAACGTCGCCGAATACGAGGCTTTGCTCCTCGGGTTGCGTCTTGCACGCTCCCTGGGGATTCGACGCCTCCTAGTGAAGGGAGATTCTCAGCTCGTATTTTGCCAAATGGACAAGTCTTACCTATGCCATGACGCAAACTTGAGTCTTTATTTGCAGGAGGTGCGCAAGATGGAGAGGCACTTTGACGGCCGAGAGGCCCGGCATATCCCACGAAGGGACAATGACCGGGCCGACGCCCTTGCCCGAGCAGCCAGCGCCCGGGAACCGCTCCCCAAAGGGGCTTTCCTGGAGATCATCGCGAAGCCCTCGGTGACCTCCCCGGACGCGGGCGACGAGCCGCGCGTCCCGGAGGTCGCCGAGATCACTCGGACTCCATCAGGGATGGACCCCCTCATCTCCTTCATCAAGGGGGAGGGGGACCCTCCCAACGAGACCGAGGCTAAGCGCCTCCGGGCCAAAGCCTGGGCATACCTCCTGCTGGAGGGGAAGCTCTACAAGCAAGGGGCTTCCGCCCTCCTCTGTTGCCTCCCACGGCCGGAGGGACTCCGGCTTCTCGAAGACATCCATGCGGGGAGCTGCGTGATGAGAACATCCTTCGCATCAACGATCGATCAGAAGAATTTTGCTCTCGATCAAAAGAACTCTGTGCATAAACAGCATTGCTCAAGGTCGCAACACTGCTCATGGTCGCAGCCGATCAAGCCTGAAGACACATGGTCGCAACCTGAGGACCATCCAGTCTGCCGATCAAGCATAATTGTTCAGTGACTTCAACCAAGCACCAATTTCAGCACAGATACCCAAGTAGGTCGTGTAAGCACTTTTTGGAAAGGTAATCGAAAGATCTTTCTAACACATCAAGAATCATTGAATTCTGACATCGTATGCAACCAAGAGACCCAAAACAATGGCAAGTGCATGAGGGGGAAGAGTCCTGTTCGGATCCGTGAAAAGTAGCTCGGGATTTTCTTTTTATAGTTTGTTAGGATTCTATTATGTTTCAAATTAGTTTAGAATTCTGGTTTTAAACATTCTATCTTTTGTAAATACCATCCTCTATAAAAGAGAGGCATGGTCATAGTTTTAAGAACCACGAATTGAATACACAAATATTTTCAGAGAAGCTTTTGCTCTTGTTCTATGGTTTGTGCTCATAAGCCACCGCCTAGAATTGTGAGTTATTCTCTTTACCATTGTTCTTGTAATTTCTTTGTTGATTGCAGGAACAGTGCGTCTACTTTTGCGTGGTCAAGTAGATAACGATCAAAGCGTGTGATTGGGCGAATTCTTTTGTCACAGGTTGATGTATTGACAGTGGTTGGCGCCATCGGTTTGTCAGGTTACACGAATCAATGAGTTATCAACGATCCTACGTCGTGAAGATCGGGCACCCCGTATCATCTTGGTATCAGAGCTTCGGTTTACACAGTAGGATTATTTATCCCTTAGTTTAGATCTGTTTTCAGCCTATACACCAAAAAAAAAGCCAAAAAAAGAATGACCTCATCCCTGGAGCCTTGATGAGAACATCCTTCGCACCACATTCAACGTTTCAGACCTTTCTCCTTCCTTTGATTCTACACTGTTGGACTCGAGGACGAGTCCTTTTCAAGAAGGGGAGTATGATGAGAACATCCTTCGCATCAACGATCGATCAGAAGAACTTTGCTCTCGATCAAAAGAACTCTGTGCATAATCAGCATTGCTCAAGGTCACAACACTGCTCATGGTCGCAGCGGATCAAGCCTGAAGACACATGGTCGCAACCTGAGGACCATCCAGTCTGCCGATCAAGCATAATTGTTCAGTGACTTCAACCAAGCGCCAATTTCAGCACAGATTCCCAAGCAGGTCATGTGAGTACTTGTTGGAAAGTTAATCGAAAGAGATTTCTAACACATCAAGAATCATCGAATTCTGACATTGTATGCAACCAGGAGATCTGAAACAATGGCAAGTGCACAAGGGGAAAGAGTCCTGTTTGGATCCGTGAAAAGTAGCTCAGGATTTTCTTTTTATAGTTTGTTAGGATTCTATTATGTTTCAAATTAGTTTAGAATTCTGGTTTTAAACATTCTATCTTTTGTAAATACCACCCTCTATAAAAGAGAGGCATGGTCATAGTTTTAAGAACCCCGAATTGAATACACAAATATTTTCAGAGAAGCTTTTGCTCTTGTTTTAGGGTTTGTGCTCATAAGCCACCGCCTAGAATTGTGAGTTATTCTCTTTACCATTGTTCTTGTAATTTCTTCGTTGATTGCAGGAACAGTGTGTCTACTTTTGCGTGGTCAAGTAGACAACGATCAAAGCGTGTGGTTGGGCGAATTATTTTGTTGCAGGTTGCTGTATTGACAGTGGTTGGCGCCATTGGTTCGTCAGGTTACACGAATCAATGAGTTATCAACGATCCTACATCGTGAAGATTGGGCACCCCGTATTACTGCGGCTCTCACCTAGCCCCGCGCGCCATCACGGCCAAGGCTCTTCGCCAGGGCTTTTACTGGCCCACGGTGATGCGCGACGCGCGAGACCTTGTCTCCGCGTGCGAGGCTTGCCAGAAGATGGCCAAGGGTTCGAACCTCTCCCCCGTAGCGCTGCAGACTATCCCCATCACTTGGCCCTTCGCGCGCTGGGGGATGGACCTCCTAGGGCCCTTCCCCTTAGCGCCCGGGGGCTACAAATATGCGGTAGTCGCGGTCAACTACTTTACTAAGTGGGTAGAGGTTGAACCCTTGGCCAGCATCACATCCCGGGCTGTACAGCGGTTTTTATGGAAAAACGTCGTTTGTTGTTTTGGTGTCCCCCGGGAAATCACTGTCGACAACGGGACCCAATTCGACTCGGCGTATTTCCGGGAATTCTGTGAAAGCCTGGGGCTCACCATCCACTTCGCTTCAGTGGCCCATCCCCAGAGCAATGGGGCCGTTGAAAGGGTCAACGGCGTAATCCTACAAGGGTTACGCCGACGACTCGAGCAGGCCGCTTCTAAGCGGGGTGCATGGGCAGAGGAGCTCCCTAGCATCCTCTACTCCATGCGCACGACTCCGAGCCGGGCGACAGGACGTACTCCCTTCTCCCTGGTCTACGGGGCTGAGGTAGTCCTCCCCCCGGAGATTGGCTTCCGGTCACTGCGAGTCGAGCTCCTAGACGGAGCTACGACCGCGGCATACCAGGCCAATGAAGCCAACCAGCGACTGGAGGTCGATCTCGTGGAGGAGGAACGCAACTGAGCGCTCCTCCGCCACGCCATCTACGAGCGCGAAATGGCGCGCGCATACAACCAGCGCATCCGCGAGAGGGCTTTCCGCCTTGGGGACCTTGTCCTCAAGCGCGTCACGGACCCCCAAGCCCAGGGCAAGCTCTCCCCCAAGTGGGAGGGCCCCTACAGGATCTCGGTAGTCCTGGGCTCGGGGGCTTACAAGCTCTCCAACCTTTAAGAGCAGGAGCTGAAGCACACGTGGAACTTGTGTTTACTTTGCAAGTTCTATGTCTAGCCTAAACGGGCTCATCCCCTCCCCCGGAGTGATTACGCCGGAGGGGGAAGGGGGACCTTGTACTCACTGTCCCCTCCCCCGGAGCGATTGCGCCGGAGGGGGAGGGGGGACATTGTAATCACCGTTCCCTCCCCCGTCGCGACTTCGCGGGGGGAGGCGCTGTATTTTGGTTCATTGTTAATACAACTGGATTTTTCTTCAACTCTGTCTCAATGCAGGTTCTTTACATTACCGCCCCACGGCGATGCCCTCCCCACGAGGAAGTGGGCTATCATGACCCAACAAGTCCCTACAACAGGAGTCCCACTCCCGTAGGGCGGCTTACGATCACCCCTCATGGACTGAGGGTGTAAACGGCAACCCGATCCTCAAGGACCGTGGTAACGAGTCACTTTGGGAGACTAGTCCCCTACCCAAACACTCAGACCCGTCATCGGGCACATCCTCCTGCGGGAGTCGATTGTCTCCCCAGTGAGACGGAGTTCCTGGATATTTTTTCTGGAGACCTTATTCCCGGCTCCCCGTTTTCACGGCGACCGGACGATTGTCTCCCGGAAAAATCACCTCCGGAAATTTCGTCTCGGGTTTTCTTGGATAGTTTTTCCCCAGAGACCTTATTCCCGGCTCCCCGTTTTCACGGTGACTGGACGATTGTCTCCTGGAAAAACTCCCCCTGGAAATCTCGTCTTGGATTTCCCGGACATTTTTCCCCAGAGACCTTATTCCCGACTCCCCGTTTTCACGGCGACCGAACGATTGTCTCCCAGAAAATTTCCTCCGGAAATCTCGTCTTGGATTTCCCCAGATGTTTTTCCCCGGAGACCTTATTCCCGGCTCCACGTTTTCACGATGACCGGACGATTATCTCCCGGAAAAACTCCCCCCGGGAATTTCATCTTGGATTTCCCCGGACGTTTTTCCCGGAAAAATTGGAATTTTTACCTTGGGAAAACTTGGACAAATTCTTAGGCAACAGGTCTTCATCCCGGGGGCTTTGTCACCCCCACAGCGCGCGGAGCTACCCTCCAGCCCGCTGCGGAGGGGGGATAAGGAGCCCCCCGGGAATCACACCGTTCCGGACCTTCTAAGATAAACGAGCAAACTTAGCTCTATCTTATCAAGGAAATCTCAAAGCAAACTTAGCTTTATTAATCATTCAACCGGAGGACATCTTCCCCCCCCCCCGGTGGGCATCACTACATCGGATACGATACAACCCGGGCTATAACCCGGAAATTCTCTACGTCCTAAGGTTCCCACGCCTAATAGTCTCGGAGACCTTCCGATAGCTCCCGGGCCAGGTGTAGCTTCTAGGCCCCTATAGAGTGTTTTAATAATTAATGACAACTACAAATGCTATACTAACGTTACTTGCCTAGTTGTATCAAGAAGATACTTAAAAGACAGGTTAATGAAAGGCAAAGAAAGAGCCTCAGGATGAAGAAAGGGCGCATTGATCAAAAAGGCAAAGGTACAGAATAGGGTCTTTTCCTTTTTTACCGGTCTAAGGTGATTAGAGAAGAATTTTTGACCGGATTTTAGGATAGTTGCCGTACTATTAAGAGGAGCATGTGGTGTATCACAAAATACTTCATCTATGTGCCACAAATCATAAAATCAACTTGCATTGCATACTAGAAGGTCACATCCTTTGAAAATGCTTGTTTCAGCTCATTTCTGCTCAGCAATGTCTCAGTCGGTCTGACCGAATTCACGGACTGACCGATTAGAATTCTCGGACTGACCGACATTATGTGTTAGTATAGTATATACCTTTATAAGGTCGGTCTGTCCGTAGTTTAAACCTAAGTCAGTCTCCTGGAACTTCATGAACTATCTTTCTGTTGTTTTGAGCTATTACGGTCTGACCGTTTTATCAGATCGGTCTGACCGTGTCTTTGTACTACGGTCTGACCGTATGGCCGGTCTGTCCGTGTATATCGGCCTGACCGTATAAGGTGTCCGGAAACTAGATCGTCTCTGGACAGCTTCACGGTCTGACCGAAATAGGCTCCGGTCTGACCGTGTGTGTGCCTGACAAGGGCAGTTGAGCATTTATTGTGCCTGTTTAATGCCGTTGCAATTGCGGCGGTCTGACCGAGCTTGTGCCTGCGGTCTGACCGCCAAGTGATCTTTTTCTCCCAACGGCCTGTAACGGCTATATTAATTGTGGGGGGTATATATACTCCCATGCTCGGCCCTGTTCACAACTTTTGGCAAAATCTTGAGCATTGTCATCATCCTTGAGAGCCTAAGCTAGTTTCATACACTCTAGGGTTCAAATTCTCGAATTTGTGAGAGTGTGCATTTGAGATCTTCTAGTGCATTGCATTTAGATCATTCAATCAATCTTGTGGCACTAGAAGAAGGCTAAGTGATCATCACCGGCTTGTTACTCTTGGAGCTTGCCGGCTCCTAGACGGCTAGGAGAAGGGTTTTGGAGAGCTCTTCAAGGAAGATTGTGGAGAAGCCTCAAAACATCTTGTGAAAGGGTTGAGCACACCTTGCCGGAGCGGTAAAGTGCATCCTTAGTGAAAACGAGATTTGGATAACTCATCACACTTATCCGGCTCAAGGTCTAGGTCACTTCTCGAGAGAAGATTGACTAGATAGAGGAGCGGTTAGAGATTTGAGTTTGCCTCAACGTGGATTAGGGGTGGTCGGCAAATCACCGAGACCACGGGATATATCCTTGTGTTGGAATTGTGCATTATTCATATTGTGTTATTTATTTGCTCTCATTATCTATAAATTGTTTGATTAATTGCTAAATTGCTAAAATCGCCTATTCACCCCACTCTAGTCGATATCCTAGATCCCTTTCACCAGGTCCCGGTATAAGCCGCGTATGCGGCGCTGGGCTTCCCGGAGCAGGTCCTCGGGCCAATACTCATAGCACACCGGTGGAAGTATTCGAAGAGGGGGAACCATCCGGAACCCCGGTCGCGGGGGGGGGGGGGGGGGGGGGGGTAGCTCAGTGGATGATTATCGAAGTTGTCCAGGTGCCACTCCGGATGCCATCGCAACCGGATTGGCTCCCGGACAACGCCCCTGCTGCGTTCCCCGGAGAGGAGACTTAACAAGATTAAAGCGGCTTGGGCTTCCCCCGGGTGGCACTCGCCGGGGCTCAAAGGCCTCGCCCCCGAGGGACCTCTCCGAGACCTTCGCCCGGGAGTAACCTCCCAGGAAACCTGGTACATTGCATTCATATAGACTTAGAAAAATTTCAATTTCTATTGCATTCAAAATATTCTTTTACAAGTGTCCGAGGCTTCCTCTAAGAAACTACCGGGAACAAAAGCCTAAGAAAACAAAAAGGGTCCTATCTAAGACCCGGGGGGAGGCTCATACTTGGTCATTGGCGTCCTCCCCCCGGGGGGCTCCCGCCGGAGCCGGTGCCTTCGCTCCCAGAGGCGCCTGTGCCGGGAACCTTGCCCGGATGATCCGGTAGTAGAAGCCCCCGGCGAGCTGCTCCACCTCCCGTGAGGGCTTGAAAAACTCCGGAAAGCTCCAGGGGATCCTGTAGGAAATCGAGTAAACTGCACTAGCAGAATTTCTAAAAAATTTACTCAAAAACTGCAAGTAATAGATCATAGATTAGATTGTTACCAGTAGCGGAAGCAGATTTGATGCAACGATCGAATGTTCGCAACAACCATTTGCGGATCGTCCAGAACAGTGGATGTAGATGACAACGACTGCTCACGGATCATCCTGATCAACGCAGCAATTGCAGCAGCACCTCTACCGGTATCCACACGTACCAGGATGGAACGTTGTGCAATGGTGTGCTAGCACCAATGTGCACAACAAGGGTTTTTAGGGCAATTACTTTAGAGGAGGTAGCAGCTAGGGCTTTTCTGTGTTGATCCTCAAGGCCCATCATACCTCTCTATATATAGGGCCAAGCAAGAGAAATCCTAACAAATTAGGTTTCCTGATATTATATGAATCTTATCCAAACTGCCCATGCAATACCAGATTAAACCCAAGGTAGGAAATGTGCCACCCTTGCACATTCAATCCTTTCTCGATCTCATAGTGAATTAATCTTCTCATAGTTGACACTTCAACCACAAACGGCATGGCCATGCACTTCTCAATTCATCTATATCGAGGGGCCCAGAGATATCTCTCTCATTTTATGAGATATGCAAATTCCATCTTAACCATTCATATTCCTCCGCATGGTTCATAGTATACCCGAATATTACCTTATTACTACTTAATTAAAAGTAGCGTTTGGTACTATCAAAGTATACTACTACACATGTAGGAAACTATGATGGTCTGAGGTCTAAGGATCAATCATAAACATTATTTGAGACCAACTGGTGACACTTAAATAACAAATCCAAACAGTGTCTCAAAATGGGCCTATCCAACATTATATTCTCTAATATATGTCCACATTATTGATTTGATATCTTGTATCCATGGTCTGTGAAACATAACCATCAATCAATAAATGTGCTGATCCATTAATTAATAATGTCCTATTTAAAGATAATGGATCAGGGACTATACTAGAATAATATCATCAAATAAATTTAGAGTCTCACGAACAAGTCACATACTTGTTGATCAAATCAAGATGATAATTTATTCAAAAATAACATATTATTCAAATGTTCATAAATATAACAAAGATAAATACATCTCTGTGATTTGCTCTAGGACATATCACTAACAACCTCCCGCTTGGACTAGAGTCAATCACAAATGTATCTAATACCTATTGCTCTAGTATGCACCTCATGCTTTGGTTGCGGGAGAGGCTTTGTCAACGGATCAGCAACATTCAAATCCGTGGACACTTTGCAAATCTTCATATCACCTCTATTCATGATTTCTCGGATGAGGTGATAACGCCTGAGTATATGTTTGGATTTCTGATGAGACCTTGGTTCCTTGGCTTGCGCAATGGCTCCACTATTGTCACAATAGAGATCCACTGCTAGAAACCACACCAAGTTCAGAGATGAACTTTTTAATCCAAACAGCTTCTTTAGCAGCTTCAGAAGCAGCAATGTACTCTGCTTCTGTTGTAGAATCAGCGACAGTTTCTTGCTTGGAACTCTTCCAGCTTATAGCTCCTCCATTAAGGAAAAATACAAAACCCGATTGTGATTTGAAATCATCTTTGTCGGTTTGGAAGCTAGCATCGGTGTAGCCACTAACAACAAGCTCTTCCTCACCTCCATAAACCAAGAACACATCCTTAGTCCTCGTCAAGTATTTAAGGATGTTTTTTACAGCAGTCCAGTGACTCTCACTTGGATTTGATTGGTATCTGCTCGTAACACTTAGAGCATAGGAGACATTTGGGTGTGTACATAGCATGGCATACATAATAGATCCAACAGCAGAAGCATATGGAATCTTATTCATTCGGTCCCACTCATCACATGTCGAAGGACATTGACTCTTGCTAAGACTAATGCCATGTGACATAGGTAGAAAACCTTTCTTGGAATCGTGCATATTGAATCAATTCAATACTTTGTCAATATATGTACTTTGGCTTAATCCAATTAGCCTTTTAGATCTATCTCGATAGATCTTAATACCCAAAATATATGTTGCCTCACCTAAGTCTTTCATAGAGAATCTACTTTTCAATGAGGACTTCACAGAATCAAGCATAGGAATATCATTTCTGATCAGAAGTATGTCATCCACATATAAGACCAGAAAAACAAGTGCGCTCCCATTTACCTTTTTATAAACACAAGGCTCTTCTTCATTTTTGATGAAACCAAACTGTTTGACTACTTCATCAAAACGAAGATTCCAACTCCGAGATGCTTGCTTCAACCCATAAATGGATTTATGAAGCTTGCATACTTTCCTAGTATTATCTGGATCGACAAAACCTTTAGGTTGTGCCATATACACATCCTCACTTAGGTTTCCATTTAGGAAAGCCATTTTGACATCCATCTGCCATATCACATAATCAAAATAGGCAGCAATAGCTAGGATGATCCTGATTGACTTTAACATAGCAACGGGCGAAAAGGTTTCATCATAATCAACACCTTGAATTTGCTTGAAACCTTTTGCAACTAATCGTGCTTTTTGGATATGAACATGACCATCCATGTCAATCTTTTTCTTATAAACCCACTTGCACTCAATGGCTTTTACACCATCAGGTAGATCAACCAAGTTCCACACTCGATTGTCATGCATGGATTCAATTTCGGATCTCATGGCTCCAAGCCATTTCTCAGAGTCAGGGCTCATCATCGCTTCTTCGTAAGTCTTAGGTTCATCATTATCTATCAATAATACTGTCGACGATTCGGACTCGGAGTCCTCAGCCGAACTTATGCAGAATTTGTAATTGTGAGACCTTTCAAGATGACCCTTCGGGAAGGTATGCTGAACAATGGTGAACAGGAGCACAGAGAGTTTAGACAGGTTCGGGCCCTCGATGGTGGGAGTAAAAGCCCTACGTCCTGTTGAGATTTCACTAAGTGTGGTAAAAGGTTTACAAATGGAGGGAAAAGTCCTCACAGGCGAGGATTTTCCCTGTAAAAGTGTACAAGGATAAGCCAAAGAAGGCTTACTAAAATGCTATATGAGGTGGGCCGTAGACTTGGCTAACTTAAAATGATTTTGGATTTCTTGATCTTCCGATCTCTCGGTTGATGTCTCGGATGATCTCTCTCCTCCCTTTGATTGATGCTCCATGCCATCCTTTTATACTGCTTGAAAGGGTGCCATGTGGAGGAAACTGCATCAATCGGTTGCACGGACGGTTGGATGCGGTTTTTGGTACTGCTCTTAACCTCCACGCAGGTTAAACACGTGTTATTCACGGATAACTGTATGTGTTAACCTCCTGACGGTTGATTCTCCACGTGTAGGAATCTTCGGGATACTTAGAATATCCTGTTGTATGGGCAACCGAATAGATAGATCCCAAGTATCCTGATCGGCAGATGTTCTGACCGCGGGATATTGGCTGACCGCACAATATCCCTAACGTGTAGTTCGCGTATAGCCTACGAACTTCTGACCGCGCAAGGCTTACGGTCTGATCGCACGAAACCCGCGACCTGATCGCGTAAAGCTTGCGACCTCATGGTGATGCCCCTCAGAATAGCTTGAGTCCGCATCGCCAGATATATGTCTGGTTTGAACTTGTCTCGAACCAAGAGTTTATTAGAAGTGACCCGGGTGTCAATCCTCGTCAAATACTTCACGCTGCTCCATTGTAAGGAGCATGTACCTTCCAGGTGCGTGACATACCCTTTCAGACCTACGTATAACCGGTGCTTGTCCTGCATCATTTTCTACATTGTTTTGCAGGTCTTGCTGAGCGTCAGTGGGTGCTGAAACAATTTCCAGTGGTTCCCGAATTTTTTCAAGTTGCATTGTGCTCCCACTTACTCCTTTTGAAAGAAACTCTTTCTCGAAAAAGACACCATTTCGGGCAACAAACACTTTGTTTTCTTCTCGATTATAGAAGTAATATCCTTTTGTTTCCTTAGGATAGCCCACAAAGAAGCATTTATCTGATTTGGGTTTGAGCTTATCAGACATTAAACGTTTTACATAAACTTCACAACCCCAAATCTTAAGAAAAGACAATCCAGGACGCTTTCCATTCCATATCTCATATGGTGCCTTTTCTAAGGCTTTTGATGAAGCCCTATTTAATGTGAACGCAGCTGTTTCTAGAGCATATCCCCAGAAGGACAATGGAAGATCAGTTTGGCTCATCATTGACCGAACCATGTCCAATAAGGTCCTGTTCCGTCGTTCTGACACACTATTCCATTGAGGTGTTCCTAGCGGGGTCAATTGTGGAACAATTCCATGTTGTTTTAGATGATCACCAAATTCTTGGCTCAAATATTCCCCTCCACGATCAGATCGTAGGGTTTTGATTGTCTTGCCAAGTTGATTTTGTACTTCATTCTGAAATTCCTTGAATTTATCAAACGTTTCAGATTTATGCCTCATTAAGTAGACATATCCATATCTACTAAAGTCATCAGTAAAAGTTATGAAGTATTGAAAACCACCTCTAGCTGTTGAACTTAATGGTCCACATACATCAGTATGAATAAGAGCCAATAAGTCATTTGCCCTTTCACTTTCACCCGTGAAAGGTGCCTTTGTCATTTTGCCAAGTAAATAAGATTCACACACATCAAATGAGTGAAAATCAAATGAGTCTAGAAGACCATCTTTCAGGAGTTCCATGATGCGTTTCTCATTGATATGGCCTAAATGACAATGCCAGATAAACGTGGGATTCAAATCATTGGACCTAAGCCTCTTAGTACATATGTTATAGACTGGTAATTCAAGATTTAGCTGATAAAGCCCATTCTCCAATGAGGCATTGCCATAAAACATATCATTTAAATAAAAGGAACAACGATTGTTCTTTATTCTAAATTCATAACCCAGCGTGTCCAAACACGACACGGATACAATGTTTTTGCTTATGGCAGGAACATAATAACAGTTATTAAGTTCTAAAACTAATCCTGAAGGTAAAGCTAATATAAAAGTTCCAACAGCTAAGGCTGCAACTCTTGCTCCATTGCCAACGCGAAGTTGAAACTCGCCCTTAGCCAAATTTCTACTCCTTTTAAGCCCCTGCATCGAAGTGCAAATATGAGCAGCCGATCCGGTATCAAATACCCAAGAGTCGGAAGGAGAAGTAGCTAAATGAACTTCTATAACATATATACCTGAAGGAGTCTCACTTTCCTTCTTTTTCTTTAAATCTTCCAAGTATTTTTTGCAATTCCTCTTCCAATGGCCAGATTCCTTGCAATAGAAGCATTCAGTAGTAGGGGTGGCACCTGGCTTGGACTCTCCTTTGGAATTAGGCTTAGCGCTAGAGGATCTTTCTAGAGCTTTGCCCTTTCCCTTAGCCTTGCCCTTGCCCTTCTTCTTAAAGCTTTTTCCCTTTTGAACCATCATTACATTATTTGGGTTTTTCTTAATGTTCTATTCCGCTGTTTTAAGCATCCCATGCAATTCGATCAATGATTTCTCCAGATTATTCATGTTATAATTCATGACAAACTGGTCATAGCTCGGAGGGAGCGATTGGAGTATCATATCAGTAGCCAACTCTTGACTAAGGGGAAAACCAAGTTTTTCCAAATTCTCAATGTAACCAATCATCTTGATCACATGAGGACTGATCGAGCTTCCTTCTGCCAACTTGCAATCATGCAATTTCTTGGTGGTCTCATATCTTTCCACCCTGGCCTGCTCCTCGAATAAGTTTCTAAGAGACACGGCCATGTCATAAGCTGTCATGTTCTCATATTGCTTCTGAAGCTCAGAGTTCATCGTGACAAGCATTAGACAGCTGGCATCAAGTGCGTCATCGGTATGCTTTTTATAAACATCCTTTTGAGCACGTAAAGCACTAGTGACTGGTTCATCAGGTATAGGAGTCTCTAGAACATTGTCTTTTTTCTCTTGTTTGAGAACAATTCTCAAGTTTCTATACCAATCAATAAAATTTGTTCCATTGAGCTTTTCTTTATTAAGGACAGATCGCAAACTGAAATTGTTTGAGGAGCTACCACTATCCGTGGTCTACAACAGTAAAGAAATGCAAAATTATAGCATTATATTTATGAAAAGTCTTTTATTAAACAATTCAATAAAAGATGTACCAACTATATATTTTAGAAAAAATCCCTCAAAAAATATATATAGTAGGCCAAGATCCATATTTCACTAAGTTCTAATGAGCTTTGGCATCACTGCTAGAAACCTAGTTATTTAGGTAAGCAACTCCTTAATAATTATATCATATATAACTCTTGTTTGTTGGGTGTCATCCCAACACCATGCCCCAAAGCCCAAAACTGTTTTGATGGCCTTGTTAAGTTAAACCAATTCTATGCTTATGAGTGTCCGACACACATGCTGCCTTATTAAGATAATTGATGGTGCCCTGATTTGTCAGGCCCACCAAGCAACGATCAAAATCTTGACAGGTGCAGCAATTGGAAGGGCATAATAAACACTTAATTTTTATGAGGGTTTAAAACATGGCAAAACATCCATATGCATGAAAATAACCATCAGCTAGATGATCTAATAGGTGCAATTTCGACTATATTTAACTTCCGTTGGTAGTAACCTTGGCCAGAAAAGACCGCGACTGTTTTCGCTCACACCATGAAGGAAAGCGTTCCGCCAAGTGGGGCTTATTAAGAAAAACCTTATGATGTTTTCTTTCCTTAGACACCAAAGTTGACAGCTTCTGGTTGTCAAGTATAATCTTTATGTTTCATGAGGGGTTAAAAGATGTCACAACATCTATATGCATGAAAATAACCATCAGTTAGATAATCTCACATGCATAACTACGACTATATTTAATTTCCATTGGCAGTAACCTTGGCCAGGAAAGACTGCGACTGTTTTCGCTCACACCATGAAGGAAAGCGTTCCGCCAAGCGGGGCTTATTAAGAAAAACTTTATGATGTGTTCTTTCCTTAGATACCAAAGTTGACAGCTTCTGGTTATCAAATATAATCTTTTTTTAAATTAATCATATTAATCAAATTTTCGAACCAATCTGATTGGTTTAAATCCCCTTAAGTCATTCATATTAATTCCAATATGAATATCTAGAATAGGCAGCTAATGTCATATATAGATCCAATCTATACACATATGATTTAGAAGATCCAATCTACTATTGTCATATAAACCCTAACATCACCTCCCTCTGGCCGGCCTATGCTAGGATATTAGACATTAGCTCATATTAAAGTCGGCCAAAAAATTGTTCATCACAACACTTGGATGTCAAAACAAACATGTATAATGAAACTTATACGGTAACAGATTAAATGAACTAGTAGATCTCATCTACTATAAGTTCATATATCACACACACACACATACACATATATATATATATATATATATATATATTATTAATCCAGATCTAATACTATACAGGATAGCTCTGATACCACTGTAGGAAATCGAGTAAACTACACTAGCAGAATTTCTAAAAAATTTACTCGAAAACTGCAAGTAATAGATCATAGATTAGATTGTTTCCAGTAGTGGAAGTAGATTTGATGCAACGATCGAATGTTCACAACAACCGTTTGCGGATCGTCCAGAATAGTGGATGTAGATGACAACGACTGCTCACGGATCGTCCTGATCAATGCAGCAATTGCAGCAGCGCCTCTACCGGTATCCACACGTACCGGGATGGAACGTTGTGCAATGGTGTGCTAGCACCAATGTGCACAACAATGGTTTTTAGGGCTATTACTTTAGAGGAGGTAGCAGCTAGGGCTTTTCTGTGTTGATCCTCAAGGCCCATCATACCTCTCTATATATAGGGCCAAGCAAGAGAAATCCTAAAAAATTAGGTTTCCTGATATTATATGAATCTTATCCAAACTGCCCATACAGAAGAAATCCTAACAGATTAGGTTTCCTGATTTTATACGAATCTTATCCATATTGCAGGATGAGACTAATATTAAATCTTCGTATCTGATACGTTAATTTCATAACAGATCCGGCCCTCGATCGCCCGGGCACCCACCCCCCGGTGCTCCACGAGCCCGGCCACGGCCGCCACCACGGGGATTGCCCGGCCTCGCGCCCGGGCATTGGCGGCCTCCCGGATCACGGAGACTTGTGCGTTGAGAAAACGCACAGCCTCCGTGAGTGTCACCGGGGCCGCCTCCGAACTGCTCTCGGAGCCCAGGCTCACGCCAAACCCCTCGAGGGCCGAGCGAACGGAGCGGCCCGCCGCCCGGATGCTCGAGCCTTCAAGCTCGCGGAGGGCGTCCTCCTTCGCCTTGGCCTCCCTCCGGAGCCGGTCGTTGGCGGTCTCAAAGGCGTGGATTTGGGCCCGTACCCGGGCAAGCTCCCGGAGGGCATCGTCCCGCTGCTCCTGGTAGGCAGCGGCTTGCTCCTCCGCCTCCTTCAGCGCCCGGCCGAAGTGCATCTCCAAACCCCAGGTAATGGCCGGCCCCTACAAACTCAAGAGTTAGAAAAATTTTGAGCTTGGGGGGCCGAAGGAAAGAACCCACCGGTTCGGGTCAGCACTTGGATCTGGAGAGACTGAAGCTCCCCGAAGCGCTTGCGGAACGTCCCTTGCGAGACGTAGTCCTGGACCTTCCGGGTCTGCAGGCTCTCCGCGTAGCGATCGACCTCCCCCGCCGAAAGCATGGGGGGTCTCCCTCCCGGCGCCAGACCCATCTCGGCCGATGATGGGCCCCCGGACATTAGTTGCTGGGGTGATGTGGACCGGGGTGGCGGTGGCCGGCGTCTTCTCCGCCGAAGATGTGGCCGACGAAGAGGTGGCCGAAGAACTCTCGGAGGGGGTCCCTCCCCGGGGGGGATCAGGAGCCCCTTCCCTTTTCCAGGCCGCGGAGCCCCCGGGGCATCCGTCTCCGGGGGAACCTCGTAGACCGAGGGGCTTCCCCCCTCGTCCACTGGCCACTCCACGCGCGGGGGTGAGGCCTCCGCGAACCAGACCTCCGGCCTCTCCAGCTCCGGTAATGCCGGGGCCGCTGGGAGGGCAATCGCCAAAGGTGGCGAGGGGGCGTAGTCCGCCGAATCGGACCCCCCCCCCTCAACGGCTGGTCCCTTCCCCCGAGCCTTCGCGGGGCTCTCCGGGGGAGGGGGCGTCGCTTCCTTCCGGGCCGGCGCCTGTGAGCGCCCGGTCCCGGGGGTCTCGTCCCGGGCCTTCACCGGCGTGGAGCTCGGTGTCGTCGACGGACCGGGGGCTTTCTGAGCCTTGGCCTCCTTGGCTCAGAGCCCTCGGCAGCCTCCCTTCCCCTCTTGTGGGAACCGGGGGTAGGGAGGGGCTTTCTTGCCGGTAGCCTTAGGCCAAAGGCCCCGGCTACCAGGTTGTGGGGAGGACCCTCCCCCACAACACGCACGATGCACTCGTGCTTGTCGGCGTAGTACCTCCCGAGGAGGTTCTCCACCTACTCCAGGGCCGCCGGGTACAGCCGGACTGCGAAACGTAAGAGTTATAAAAATTTATGAATTTTATGAATATCAAATGAGCTAGGTAACCGGGGACTTACGTCGGGTCACCGGCTTCTGCGGGGGCCGTTGGGCCGGGCACATCCCGATCCCCCTCCTCCTGTGCGAGAAGGGGGAGATCTTCAGGAGCGTTAGCTCCTCGGTGGTGTCCCGCATAGAGCGGACGCCCCGGGAGCCAACGACTTTGCTAAGGAGCCTAAGCTCCTCCTCCGTCCATACCAGGGCCTTGGGGCCGACGACCGGCTGTGGGTGGGGGGCTCCGGAGAGTACCCCACCTCTTCGTCCCGGACGCGGAGGTAGAACCACCTCTGGGTCCAGTCCCCCCAGTGGTCCCGGGAGGCCGCCACCGGGTACTCTGCTACCCGGGACGGCAGCAGCTGGATCATCACCGAGCCAAAGGGGGACTTGAGTCCCCCCTTCACCAGGTGGGAGCTCCTCGACGCCGGCTCGTAGAAGTACCGGAAGACCCGGAGCGTGGGCTCCCGTCCGGTCGCCGTCTTGAAGAGCCAGATGAACAGGTCCATCCGGACGATGGCGTTCGGCATGAGGTGGTTCAGGGCCACCCCGTACTCCTTCAAAAACTCCCGGAGCAATGGATGCACCGGAAGCCAGAGCCCCGCCTTGAGGAAGGCCTCGAAGGCCACAACCTCTCCGGGCCTGGGGCGGGGGGCTCCGTCCTTCTTCGTGGGGATCCGGACGTCGCCGTCCGTGACAACCCCCCGGTCGACCAGGGACTCCAAGTCCCTGGTCGTGAAATCGGAGGCCCAGAGGAAGTCCGCAGTGACTTCCTCCGGGGGCACCTCCATGGCCTTGGCACGGCCCTTAGGTCCAATAGATTTTACTGGTGGCTAAGGCTTCGGAAACTGGGGGGACCTAAGGGTTCCAGAGGCTAAACTTCTGGGAACTAGCTTCCGGGAGAGGGCTACCGGGAGAGCTAAGGGCGCTAAAGGCTTGAAGGTTGGAAAGTTTGGAATGAACTCTCCGGGCCCCCCGAGGCCCTATTTATAGGAGTCAAGCGTGGCCCTGATGGGCGCCATGTGGCCCTTCATGGTGCATCCGCGCCGTTGGAATTCAAACGGCGCGCGGGAAACGAAGGGACAGGTGCATGAAACGAGGCGTCGATTGAAACCGCGCACAGCCATTATGGCCGAATGGCGGTCATAAAAGCACGGCACAGAAATTGAAGCATCACAACTCCGGTAGCTTGTCCCGGAGATTTTCCCGGTAACATGAACCATCCCCTCCGGGGACTCGAGCTTCGTCCCCGGAGGGCATGGGGGGCTGCTGTTGGGGGAAATCTCCGCGCGACTAAGTCCAGGTAAGAAGTTGTGCCATTTTCCTGGGGACAAGGCCTGTCCCGGGCGCCGCCTTTCGCCTGGGGACATGGCCCCCGGTGCCTGTCCCGGGCGCCACCATTCACCCGGGGACAAGTATCAAACTGATCAATCCAAGCATCTAGCTTCTCAGCATCGATCACCCCATCATATATGGGTATGTCAACCTTAGCTTCAACATTAAAAGATCCGACAGTTAAGGATGTGTTAGAGAAGTAGTTGGCCTTGTAGTTTCCTTTGTCTTCATCGTCGTCTGGCCTACGGGAGCTGCTCCCAATCTTCACACTAGTTGCCTTCCCCTTCAAAGCATCTTCAGGAGGTAAGGTCATGGCTTGCTGCTTGATCCAAGCAAGTACGGTATCCATATTGGCGGAGAGTTTGGCTACTTGTTCGGCCAAGTCAGCTTGAACGGAGGTTTCTTCAGACATGGTCGGAGATGTGATTGTCGGTGCCGTCAAATTTTCGCCTTCGGTTGTAAAAGGTTCTTGTCACTAGTACAGAAAAGCTTTCTTCTATCGGTAAAAAACACCCTTCTACTATCGGTTTTTGTACCAATAGAGATAGACACGATAGAACAAGAAAGAACATTTTCTATCGGTAAATAACCGATAGAAGAACTTCACTATTCTATCGGCATCTTAGGAGTGTACCGATAGAAAACCCGTCGTAGTCTGACGTTTAGCGGTGGGAAAAGTACCACTATTCTAACGGTTAATTACAAGTTTACCAACAGAAAAAGCTTACTATTCTATCGGTATCTTAGGAGTGTACCGATAGAAAACCCGTCGTAGTCTGACGTTTAGCGGTGGGAAAAGTACCACTATTCTAACGGTTAATTACAAGTTTACCGACAGAAAAAAGCTTAGTACTCTCTCGGTTGTGTATGAGTTCACCGGCAGGAAAAGTCACACTCTTCTAATGGTTAATTTCGAGTGTACCGATAGAACAAATGACAGTAGTCTCTCGGTTGTGGATGAGCTTACCGATAGAAAAAACTACAGTAGTCTCTCGGTTGTGGATGAGCTTACCGATAGAAAACGTGGTAGTAGTCTCTCGGTTGTGAATGAATTTACCGATAGAACATTCACATATACAGTACGTTATTTACATTCACAATACAGTACATTCACATATGCAGTACAGATGCAATACAGTATAGATTGGATACGCAATACAGTAATACAGATGCAAAGAAGGGTAAATTCACAGAACAGATTGACACATTAGATAGTTATTCACATTTATTTACATATATATGGACAAATACAAATTGCAATCCAATGTGGACATTTATTCACATATATATTTATTCACATGTATATAAACAGTCTATGCACAGAGTACACAAAAAAGAGAAAATTGTCATGGCGGATGGTTGGGCGCAACTTCCTCCATGACATATTGAGCCCATATTTGTCGAAGATCTCTAATCTTTGCATTTTCGTATTGGTCTTTCGACATGGAGATCTGCAAGCATGTGTGAATAATGAGTAACTAACTTCCTAATTTAGAACGTGACACCCAATTTTCAAATTTGAGTTAGCTATCGATGCTTAATTACCTGGGGGAATTGGGCAAAGTTTGTTTGCACTAGGTCGTACATGTAGCGTAGCACATAAAACCCGCATTCCCACGATTGCGGCTGCTGATGGCACTGAGATAATTGCATATGCGAAGACATGTTAGCTATTGTTTCCATAAACTAATTAAGCATAAACAAAAAGTCTCGCGAGTACCTCATATTCTTTCCAAGCTAGTAGGGAGCCCTGCGGTGCGGCATGCCTCCCTCCAGTGGACACATATTTATCAAAAGCCCTGCATTTTAGTTAGTATTGCCGGTTAATGTATTATCATTAGCTAGTGAGGTCAAAATTTAAATCAAACATATAAGTTACTTACGCCTCCATATTCCCCTTGACCACATATTCGATCGATAATCTGTCACGCATCGAATCGAGGTAGTACACCTCGTTCCTCGGTGGACAGATCACGATGAGGATCCAGTGGCCCCTGCATTGTACGTAAAAGAGGACCGCTAGCTCAAAGTATATCTCAGGTGTAACATACAAAATTGAGTTAAATTAGTACGAAATGCACTAACCTTTGGTGGTACGGCACCAGAATGAACTCCCTGTCCTGCTGCGCCATCAGTGCCTTGGATATGTACTGCTCAGCATGCGCGGCGTCGTGCTCTAGCATCGTGAGGCTTATTTTCTCTGGGCCGAGGAAACCCACCTTGTCACACGCAGCCTCCGATGCTAGCCTATACATGCACCTGCATGCAAAGGACGACATTAGTATTGCACAGAAAGCTACTACATTTCAAATGAACTACAACAATGCAGAGTTAGCAAACAGAATTAGAAAACAGCAACATCAGCAAACTCACAGGACTCCAGTCCATATGATGGACATATCGAGCTCCCGCCAGTTTTAGAGGTCGAACAGATCCTCGTGTGCCACGGATATACTGCTGGGCTCACGGTGGAACTGCCCAGGCCTGTAGGGAACTAAGAAGTTCATATTGCGCTGAGCTCGGCGTAGGTACCACTCGTGGAGGTCTCTGGTTGATTGATCCAATTTGCGCAAAGCTGCCTCCTACATGAGTGGAAACCTGTTCCTGAACCTCTCCGGCTGTCCCTGTTTGCCTTTGCCCTTGCCTTTGCCCTTGCCTTTTGCCGGGGACTGAGCGCGTACCTTCGAAGGCAAGGGTGAGGTGATGGCGGCTTTCTTTCGAGGTGAAGGCATGCATGCACTGGGTGGGGTCGAGGCCGTCTTTGATGTGTCCAGGTTCGCACGAGATCGGGCCTCATGCCCCGAACTGGGGGCGCAGTCCTGTAACACCCTGAGTTAGGGGTGAAAATTTCCTTTTTCATCAATAGCATGCATGCATGTATCTGTAGTAATAGCCAGATCAGTATCTATCTTAAACCCTAAAATCTCCAAATCTAACCTGCGACCTCAAATCAAGATCAGATTGTTCAGATGCGATCTATCAGTTACTCTGAACTTAGAAGTCTTCAGAACCTAGATTCAATTCCATCTCTAAATCTCAGATTTATCAACTCCATTCTGTTTCGAAAACAGAAATATTTTATATTACCTAAATACCCTAAGTTTCAGAAATCCAGATTTAATCCAAATCTTGACCAAGTTCAGACCAGATTATTCCTGGAACATGATCATGGGTATGCCAATACCTTGAACCAGAAAGGTGACAGCCAGATTTTATCATCTAGACTCTTTTCTCAAATCAGTCCAAGAGTTATTGCAAATTAGTCCTTTATCTGATATCTGGAAACCCAAAAAGGCTAAAATCTCCAGATTAACTTCAAACTCAAAATCTCTTCAGCAAATCTTTTCTAAATGCTATTTGTCACAAGTTTCTCTTCTGTTCAGATTCCAAAATCTCATCCTAAATGCAAGAATTTGAAATCAATTGAAATCTAGATTTCAATTACCCTAAAATACCCTATTTTCAGTTTGTATAAAAAATTATTCAAATGTGCCAGATTTTATCTTCAATCTGTGCCAAATCTTCTGTTGAATTAATTTTGCCAAATCAGTAGAATCAAATTCAACTCTAACCTTCCAAATCTCCAGAATTACAAATTGGTCCAAATGTGAAAATCAAATATTGTAATCAGGCCCCTAATTCGACCAGGGAAGCAGCCAGTGCACGACCAGAAGCCTCGCCGTGCGTTTGCGCCGTGCTCGCTCACCGCCGGCCACGCCTCGCCTGCGCCTGAGCTCGTGCTCACTTGTGTTTGCATGTGCACACGCGTCTGTGTACTAGTCATCGTCGTGGCAGCGCCGTTGCACAGCCTTGCTCCCGTGCGCGATCGTTGCCAGCAACTCCTCGCCACATTGCTTGCTTTGCCAGCCATTGTCGCCACTGTTTGCACCGCCTGACACCATTGCGTCCCGATGAAGCAACAGTTCCATCAACCGTTCCATCACCTGTGCGCCATCGCTTCACCGTCACTGTTGACGCGCCTGCGCCCGGCCAGTCAAGTCCCTGGCGCCAATTTCCTTGCTGCTACCTCCTTGCAAGCTCCGCCTCTGGCCTATATAAGCAAACCCATACCTTTTAACAGCTTCACTTCACCAGAACTTGGCCAATTTCCAAATTCTCTCGCTGTCGTCTTCTTCTCCGGCGAGACCAGCTCGAGGCCTCACGGTGCCAGCTCACTTCACTGCATCTCCTGCCAAATTGAAGCTAGCAGTGAGTACCTCTCATCCTCCTGATTGTACTGTTGCATCGAATTGCTCTCCGGTGGACCCTAACGCCGGTGATCGCCGGAATTGCTAATTGCCCTGTTCCGGCAATGCAGCCCGATTTACCCTGAATTAGTCTTCGAATCTATGAAACAAATTGATCAGTGAGCTCTAATTAGCAGGCCTATGCATCCAGATCTCCAGATTGAGCTCGAATCGAAGGTTTCCCCAAATTTGAGCTCCACCAGTCGCCGGCGATCGTCGCCAGGCCACACCGGAGGCCACACCGGCCATCCTTCGGCCAAATTGACGTCGCCAGTAGCTTACTCATACCTCTCTTTCACTCCCCAAGCTTGGAATTGAGTTCAAATCTCCTGTATCAAAAACCCCCAATATCAGTGTCTTCTTCTCCGGCGCCGATCACCGGAAAGCTTTTTCCCGGCCGTTTCAGCTTCAGCCACCTTGTCCAAAAGATGTGCTTCAACCTCCTGAGCATATTCGTCTTCTAGCTCGATCTCTGAAACTGTCCAGATTTCAAGTTATAGCCATGCCAAAAACCTTGTCCAGTGGCTTCACTGTGCCGTGTCGCCACCACTTTTCTTCACCGATTTTCATCATCTTCCAGCCATTTTCAGCTTTGGATCCTGTTGAATGATTTGATTCTGTTATCAATGCCTACCTCCCAGACAAAGTGGTGCATCATTTGAAGCTCTAGATCAAAAGATATGGCAATCCCTAGTTTCTGGCCATGTCAAGATCAATGCCAGGCTATGTCAGTCAGTGGCATTAGCTCTTTTCACCTCTTTTCAGTTGTGCAAACTGAAAATAACCTTGTCCCTTAGACTTGTGGAATTGTGCTCTACATTTTATTCTACTGCCACAAGTTGAGATAACCCCTCTATCATCCATCGACCCTATGTCGATGCTCTGAACCGAATGTCGACCTAAAGACGTTCACTGCTTTTGAGCGAACCAGTCGCAACCTTGATATCATTCTGATATTTTGAGACATTTGGAACCTTGTAAACCTTCAGCAACTAACCTAACCCTAATCAGTTTCTGACCCAATCATTTCAGAATCATCAAGACTTCATCTTTGCATCATTGCATATAGTATAATAATGTATTGAAAAGATTGTGATTATTGGTTATTTGTTTGATTGGAGAGCAGATCAAGAGCCCGAGTTCGAGGACTTCACTGTAGATCCGACGTCAACTGCTGTATTTTACGACGCGGAAGGCAAGTCATATCCTTGGTCATCTTGAACCTATATTTTAAATGTTGCTAAAACATAACCTTGAATATAGATAATATTGCATGTGAAAGATTGAAAATGGTTGATTTATGAATTGGCAGTACTAGACTGATTATCTGTGAAATGTGGAATAAACAAGTTTTGAGCTATGAACTATTATGTATGTATATACTTATATTCATGAAATCAAACCCCTAGCCGTGACCAGAAAAATGGTATGGATGGCTGTAGCACTGGAGGTGCTAGACTGCAAAGGATATGCAGGCATGGAAGGTGCAGGGTTGTGGATGGTCTGGTCACTGGCATATAAGGACTAGAACCTTGTGTTATGCGTCTAGTGGCATGAACAACGTGCTAACCGCAAGCCTGGTATGGGACAGGCCTGAACAAGTAATTATGTGGATCGCACATGAAACCCTTGCATGAGATGTGTAGTGATGCACGATAAACACGGAGTGCGGCTCCCACACATATCACTAAAGGTGATCAAGCACGCTGACCCAGTAATGGGAATAAGCAAAGGGGTGGAGGTTAGGATACAACCTGCCACAACTGTGTCTCACTGAGAGCCACAGGGTCGGGGGTGAATTGTAAGTGATACATAACAAAAGTTCTTGTTATCTCCACTTTGCCACTCACACATGGTTGTGAGGAGGGGTCTAATCATTTTGATAGGATGGGCTTGAAAGTGGAATATCTTGCGGGTAATTTGGTACCTCTCTGCAGAGTTAAAAACGTATTCGAATACTCCGAGCTCCCGGGTTTATAGGAGTCTGCTGTGATGGATTAAATCCACGGGGTGTGACACAAGTACTATTTTCTAAATAAAATATGTTTAATCAAGATTACCCAAATGACATGTGTTGTCATGATAAGGAGTGCTGCCGTGGGCTGTCGTGTGTCGACGTGTCGCGGTAGTGCTATAATCTAGTGAACATGATTGATGATGTTATATTATGAAAAGTGCTGCCATGAGCTGAAATAAGATGAGATGAGAAAGAAAAAGATTATTTTACAAATATCCATAATTCTTGACTAGTCTAGGTTCATATCATCACTACTATATGTATCTACTCTTACCTATGACTTGCTGAGTACGTAAGTGCTCACCCTTGCAACATTCAACTCAATAGATGGAGCCTACCTTGATCAAGATGATGGCATGGAGTACTTCGTGGATCCAGAAGGAGGAGAATCAGTTCCGCCAGAGCCCTGAAGTGTGTTGTTCTGCCGTCAACTTCTTTTGTGGGAGGGTCACCTATCTTCTGCTGTGTAGTTAAATATTTTGCTAAACCCTAAATGCCTTGTAGGCGTTGTAATCCTCTTTATGTAATATTAAGGCCAGCAGGCCACACTGCTTAATATTTTGTTAGTACTCTGTTGCAATGTAATATACTCCTGTGTTTGACTCATCCTGGGAAGTCAAAGGTTCGTGAGAATGGGACTAGCTGCAGCGAGCTAGGTCTCTACAGGAGTAGTCGTAGTCCCAGTTTCGGGGCGCGACAAGTCCCCTGGTAGCCCGCCGGCAGGCCACTTCAATTAATGAGCACGTATGTTAGATTTTGCAAGTTGAGTGTACTGAGTAGGATGTAATCTAAAATGTGTAGGATTTACCAGTTGTATTAGAAAACACTTCTTGGGCCACTGTACGTAGGAGCCCACTGCCTCAACAAGTGTCTGCAGTTCCTCTGTTGGGACTGGCAACGGAGAATCGTTGTAGCCCGGCATGGCCATGTCCACCTGTACCTTTGCGAACCCCAACCGTAGAGCTACGCAGTGGACCCGAACATCCGGCCCAGACGGATATACGAAGCCGTGTCCAACCACTTCCTGCCCGGCGCCTAGGTCATTCTGTAGGATGCAGCCCTCCGGCTTCTGCAAATTTGTAACAATTAAAACAGGTTAGCGAAACAACTCTAATAGAATGGGAGTGACATCAACTTAAGTGCACAGATGAAGGCATGAAGTACGTCAAGTAGATCCACTGGATCCGCGGGGTACCGTCGCCCTGGAGATCCGCATCTGCACTCTTGGCCAGCAATGCTTCTCTCAATCGTGCAAACTCTTCCCTCATTTGTGCGACCTCAGACTGCACCTCAGCCCGTATCTCAGCCCGTATCTCTGCCCGTACCTCAGCCCGTATCTTATTGGAGAACTCCGCTTCCTTTTCCTTCCTGGAGCGGGCCTTCTTCCTCGGTGGAGCCGGATCTGCGAAACCAGCCTTCCACGACACAATGGCTCCCACGGCCCGTGTCTGCCAGGGATGCTCCTTATTTCCTAGAGCCCGGGTGAGGATGTCGTTCTCCCTCTGTGGGGTAAACAATTCCTCCACTGCCTCCTTCTCAAAAGAGATCTGTTACATTTAAAGGTACCTTGTGAGACAAATTGCCTTATATACACTTGTGCGCACACAGTTTACGAGGTTAGCCAACTTACCATTCGCCTCACAACGTCGGCGTCCCCAGGGGTTGCGAACTGCACAGACCCCGTGGATGACACGGACCCCCTCCCCCTCCACCATCGCTTGCACCTCTCATCCCGGATATCGGAGAGCGGCAACTCAGGGGTGTCGATGACAGGATTTTTCTCGTCTTCCTTCTTCCACTGCTCCTCCTTCCCCACATAGCCTCAGGATCCGAGCCGATGCGGATGGTCGTTCCTCTTCTGGATCGCCCTATTCTTCTCGCTAAGGGCCTTGAACTCCTCAGTCCCCTTCTGCTTGGTGAATTCCTCCCATACCTCCTCCGGTATGAAGGGGTACTTCTCGCAAGGTGATTTCCCCGCAGCGAGGAAGCTACTGACGAGCCAGCTCTTAAAGGTTTTCCATGTTCCATTCATGTCCTTCAAGTAGGCCGTCCTAGGTGTATCGTCGGGGATGTTCCACTTAGCCTGTTTTCAAAAAATGCATACAATTAATCACGAGTTAGTTAAACTTTAGTATAAGCCAAGAGAACGTGATTACGAAAGAGTTTAATGATTTCAGTTAATTTAACCTTCACTTCCGCCCACAACCTATCCCTCTCGTCCGCCGTCACGTCCTTCCAGCTCTAGACGGTGATCTTCACCCTTTCTTTCACCAACAGCCCAACGTAGGCCGCGTACTTCCTAGCATTCTTTCCAATCGGCCTCCCAAATTGGTTGAACTCACAAGAAAGATCCGTGCATTTGGCCAAACGGCCCAACGTCGTCGCACCTCGCCCCACCCTCTTGCGCTGGGATGTAACAACTGCATCTTCAGTTACGTTGGGGTTGGCCCTAGTTGAACCACTAGTACCATCCGATGAAGACAACGGCACGTCTTTCCCTACAAAACCATCAACAAACCATCAAAAATTTAATGGAAACACAAACCAAATCATTTTACAAAGCAAAAGGACCTATTTTAAATATTTTTTCCATCGGTAAACACAGAAGCTACCAATAGAAGATAAGATTCTATTTCTCAGTATTTTCATCTACACATTTTCATATAGGAAGCAGGCAACATATGGCAATTAATTCTTCTTGGAGTTCCATAACTCAGCCCAGGACTGGAGACTAATTAGGGCGGCAAAAGGGATGTCCGAAGAAAATAATACTAAAAGAAAGACATGCATAAATTACTTCCTGAACTATTCAGAAATATTTTCTATCGGTAAACACATGAGCTGCCGATAGACCATAACAATGTTTTCCACCGGTTGTATTAGAAGATAATTTTTCTATCGGCAAACACGTGAGATACCGATAGAACATAACAATGTTCTCTATATATGGAATTTTGTTGATAAGCCACCATTCACTGTCATCACATAACATTCTCCATGATTTTCTATACTAATATTCATGGGCCAGCATTATTATTTCACACGTAAATATGCACACAAGCATCTAAGTGCCACTGTGCATAATCTGACAAACCTAATGCTAATGGAATATAAAGATATTGAAGTAGCACAGAAAGTAGGTCACAACCAAGAAAGGAATAATATAGTTTATAGCACCCTCTCTTGGTTATCTTTAGCATTACCTGTATGCAAGTCATCAGGACTTCACATCTATTAGGTTGGGAAAAGTCATGTATAGGCATTTGAAACATATACATCGAAGACCCATCCACATTGCCATATATTCATACCAAGTGAGTAAAAATTCCCAACCAAACTAGTATATTGCATGGCTCTTGTCCTTCCAGATCCAAAGTTTTACTACTTGTTCAGAAATATTTTCTATCGGTAAACACATGAGCTACCGATAGAATATGTGTAAGAACACCTCCAACATATAATGTGCATTACATGGCAGTTGGATACAATTGATCACACATACAGCAGTATAGATAAGTTAAAATCTCAAAATAGATTCATTACAGCACTGGAACATATTATGTCAACCCTAATTTAAATCAACATTGCCTGCGGAATGTACATAATCCAACACAACAGGGAACCCTAGTGTAATTGCAAAACTCGAAGAATTAGTACGTACAAAACACTAGGATCAAATAAGGAAGATGCTGGAAATAGAACGACGAATTAGGGTATTTACGGCGATCAGTTGTGGTGATGGAGAGGCGGTGTAGAATGCAGAGGCGGCCGGCGAAGGACGAAAATAAGAACCGGTGGCAGTGGAGAACCAGTATCTAGCCGGCGATCGTCATGTGGGAGAGAGGAAGTGAGTGGTCATGGCGGAGGTTGTGGTTTTCTTCGCTCTCGAAGAGACGCAGTGCTACAAGTTGGAACTGTTCGACTGGAGGGAAACTCAAGGGCCATGTACAAGTAATAAAGTAGTGGATGACCTTTTCTATCGGTACAACAAAATAATACCAATAGAATTATGTCCGTTTCTATCTGTACAACAAACTAATACCGATATAACAAGTAAATTTCCCGGAAAAATATTTGAAGTAGTGGATGCCTTTTTCTATCGGTATAAACAATAAAATCCCCTGAGACCAATTTTCCCCAGAAAAATTTTTTAATTAAGTGCCTGAGATTATAGTATTGGGTGCCCTTTTTCTATCAGTAAAAACAACAAAATACCATCAGAAAATGAAAAGGTACACACAATTTAACATAAAACAGACCGTGCTTGAAAGCTGCAGAATGATAAAGAAAGAGGGAAGATAGCCGGAAAATTGGAAAATTGACATAAAAAGAAATTGTTCATTCATTGTTGTTTTATCACTTATAAAAAAAATAAAACCCAAAATGCTAGGTCAAGGGGTGGTCTTAGCCCTAGCTGCATGTAGAATAGAGTCAGTTTAACTTGCAGCCAGGACGCAGGACTCCTCTAGCGACAAGTTGTCCCTAGGATCAACTACTACCGCGTTGAGAAGGCCTGCGACCTCCCTCAGCTTCTCTATGGTATCCTTCATAGTCAAACCGCAGCCAGCGATGGTAATATCTGCGGCTTGCTTCTCCTCGCGAAGACGCCTTGTCCTCGCCCTAGAATTGTCACCAGCCGTCTTCATGCGCTGAATGCGCAGGAGGAGATCGTCCAGTTCAAGGCGTAGCTGAGTGTGCTTGTCCGTAAGGAGCTTGTGCTCCTCCTGGAGGGCCCTCAGGTCGGCCTTCACTTTGCCTCGTAACGTTCACTGTCAATCCGGTCCCTACGCGTATACCTCGATGCGCCACATCTTGGACAAACATGCAAACTGGAGTACTCGTTACGGTACAACACACAATCATTTGGGCATGCGTGTATTCTTTTGATTTCCATTCCCAACGGACACAACAGTTTTTTGGCTTGGTAAGTAGATCTTGGCAACTCATTTCCCTTTGGAAGCATGTCCGCTAGAAGATCTAATAGTGCCGTGAAACTCTTATCACTCCAACCGTTGCCTACCTTCAAGTTATACAATCTCAGCACAGAAGACAGTTTTATAAATGTTGCACATCCAGGGAACAGAGGCTTCTCAGAGTCAGCAATCAGTTTCGCAAATTCACAGAAGTCGTTTTCGTTGTAATCTTCCTCTACATCACGTAACATCTCATCTAGATTATCATCATCATCATCTACGTGCACATCGGAATGAACATTATCAAAATTCGGATGATCATCAATATTATTGCAATCCACATCCGAGTCCTGCTGATTGGTAGTAGTGGTGCTTGTTTCCTCAAGATCTTCGCCATGCCATATCCAACGGGTGTATCGCGCGTTAAAACCACGACGAATCAAATGACTCTTAATTTGATCAGAGTTGCTAAACCTCTTCAAGTTCATACAATCTGTACAAGGACAGAGCATATTTTTCTCTCCCTTCCTCTCCTTTTGTTGCTCAGCAAATTTAATAAACTCATTCACACCATCCAAATATTCAAGAGTAGTACGTTTTATTCCATACATCCAATATTTCCTGTCCATCTATAATTAACAAAATTTAACGAGTCAGCCATGCATGAAACCTGCCCGATTAAGTTATGTATATGTACATGTACAGCCTCTTACAACAGATGTGTTGAACCCTAGCTTGACAAAATTAACACTAATTAACCTAGATAACTACACAATACAAACTAGTTAGCTCCTAAAACATGACGCATTTCCAGCTACCAAGCTCCCAAGCTTAGAGCTACAAACTTGGAACTACACAATACAGCTAGCTTGCAAGTAGAGAGGGAGGGAGATCTAGAGGGAGAGAATTAAGCATACCTTAAAGAGAGGGGCGCAATCAACTTCCCTCTAGCCTGCGCTGATCACCCTAGCAGTGTAGCTGTGAGCGTGGAACTTTCATCACAAACAGAGGGACACAGAGTGCAACATAACAAATTAAAGAGCAGCTCAACAATGGTCTAGTGGGGTTTTCCTTATAATGGACCTTTTTCTAACGGTAAATACATGAAATAACTGTTAGACCAACTAAGGTAATTTGCCGCTCACATATTCTATGGTAAAAACACACATATACCGTTAGAGAATGTCCATTACTGAGCAAGTATAGGTCTTGTTCTATCGGTAAATATGTGTATTGACCGTTAGATGATGCATGACACTTTACGTACATGAGTTTTTCTATCGGTAAATATGTGTATTAACCGTTAGATGATGCTTGACACACGAACAAGAGTTTTTGTATCGGTAAATATGTGTATTTACCGTTAGATGATGCATGATTGAGCAAATTATGTGATTTCTATCGGTAAATATGTGTACTTACCGTTAGAGGAGGTACTTGTACCAAACTGGGACACACATGACACCAGTTCTCACATCCAAGGAATCATATCAATGTAATATCAAACAGATCTTACATCAAACGGATCTTAACTAGAAGATAAAGCAATATTTCAAGAAATGCTAATTTGTGGATTAACTAGGAGACACAAAAATACTTTTCTTAGGTACTTGGGACTTCATCTTGCCAAAGAAATTACACATGCCAGTTCACAAATTCAGGTACAAACAAACACATGCCAGTTCACCAATACAAATTCAGGTACAAACATACACATACCAGTTCACAAATTCAAGTGCATGTCTGAAACAGCAGTACAAATACACACCTGCCTACCAATACAATTAAATACACAAATACTCCCTACACATTCAAGTTCATGTCCCAATTAGCAATACATGATACACAAATATACAAATACAACAATTCACACATTCGATGTATATTAGAAAAGCCACGTCTGAAATTAACAACATATCACGACGAGGACCCAGTGGCCCATACATTTTACATAAAAGAGAACCTTTACAGGTTGCGACAATGCAACTACCGACTACAAGTTAGACCTGATACATCACAAATCCAATCATCCAAAACAGCAAATGTCTGAACCACATTGGACTTAACCATAGGAGTTCAGTTTGAAGACACCCGAAGGAGCTGGAACTGCCGTCGAGTTTCATTTGTATTGGTGATTTCCTCAGACTCAAACTCGATCAACTCAACTCAACTCAACTCAACTCCATTAACAAAAAGAACCTACCTTCCAAGATGTTGTTCTGTGTAGTGATGGTGTAGAATGGCTGTGCAAATGACAACAATTCTATAATGACTGTCCAATCGAGGCCAGCACGCGGCTCCACTCCTCCACCACCTCCTCTTCCAATCGACGCTGGCACGCTTCCTCCGCCGCCTCCGCCTCCAGTCAGCGCCGGAACGTGGGTCCGCCCTCCACCGCCTGCACCTCCAGTTGACACCGGCACACGTCCTCCACCTCCTTGGCCACCTCCACCTCTAGTCGACGCCAGCACGTAGTATATATATAACAATGACAGTTCACTTCAATCATTCAGTAGTTCACTAGTTTGGTAGACAGTAGTGCTCAAATCTGGTTGCGATCATGCTATTATTGAAGTTTGGTGGAGATCAAATGTTGTTGTTGAAGTTGTTCTTGTTGTAACAATGTTCTTTTCTTGTTGAGATGCTGACATGCTGTTGTGCTAGTTCTTGTTGAGTTTCTATCAAAGTAGTTGGTTAATTACTCGTACTAGGTTTCAGCTTAGTATCCAGCTTTGTTTTGAGCTAATTGAAGCAGGTTATGGGAGGTGGTACCAGTCACCTGGTTCTCCTATTGCTAATGGCCACAGGGTTACCACCAGTCACCTGTCACTATTGCGTGTACTTGGTGGCGTACTCTCCTGAGCTGCTCCTAGACGATGATGCATGGTCGAAGGAACTATACAAGGCTGTCAAGAAGGATGCCCAACGCGTTCGTGACGGCCGCAAGGATGCAATGTCATCAGAGAAAAGAGTATGAGCAGCTGGTCGCATTACTAAGTGTAGGATCAGAGCATGAGGTGCCAAAGGATGGCGCGAGGCTAAAAAAGCAGCTGGTCGAGGAGATCGATGACTAGGAGACGACGTGGAGACTGCTGGTTGGTTTCTAGTGGGAGATGATCTTGTACGTTGCTCAAGCCGATAATTTCAATGGGCACGCGAAAGCTGATAACAATCACGCCGGGATTGTGAGCAGGCCAACCCTTGCTGCTGCTGCTGTGTTGTTGTTTAAGCTTGTACTCATGCTCCATTGATGCATGGTTGTGTGAATGTTTTATTGCCTCTCTTGCCTTTGTTTCTCGATGCATAGTGTGTTGTGTTGTGGGAAGTTGTGAGTTTTATCTACTAGGAGGCATCTGAAGAAGAGAAGTTCATTAGCTGTGCACTTGTGCTTTTCTTGTGTATGTTCAGATCTAGTACCCAATAGTTTCCTTTCGGCTTTGTTCTTAGTCCTGTTTCTTGGTCCATGTATTATTCAAGCTTAATTTTGATATCCAATTCTAGAATTTTTGGTACGGAAAACTCTAATTAAAATAATAATTATGCAAAAAACACAAAAGAAAAAAGTATTGCAGGAATGACCACAGTCGCCAATCGGGCAGGCGACTTAGGCTGGCGCGTCCTTTGTCGCCAGCCGGGTTGGCGACTGTGTCTAGCACGGCCTTTGTCACCAGCCAGGCTGGCGACTTAGGGCACTATATAGCCACCAGCCCGTGGCGACAGAGGAGTGCGCCGCAAAAAAAACATTCGAGAGAGCGAGATAGGGAGAGCCAGAGAGGGGAAAAAGAGAGGAAAAGAGGAGGAAAGGAAAGGAAAGGAAGAAGAAAGAAGAAGAAGAAGAAGAAGAAGAAGAAGAAGAAGAAGAAAGGTAAGTTTTTAAAATTTTTCTAATTAAATCTGTTTTACAGATTGTTTTAGAAATTAGATTGAAATACATATCTGTTTTAGAAAATTAGTTTAGAGTATATATCTGATACAGAAATTTAGTTTAGAGTATAGATCTGATTTAGAAATTTGTGAAAAATACATATCTGCTTTAGAAATTTAGTTTAGAGTATAGATCTGCTTTCGAAATTCGTGGAAAATATAGATTTGCTTTAGAAATTAAATTTGGAATACAAATATGTTTTAGAAATTAGGTTTAAATACATGTCTGCTTTAGAAAATTAGTTTAGAATATAGATCTGATTTAAAGATTTAGTTTAGAGTATAGATCTGTTTTAGATTTTTGTGGAAAATACATATATGCTTTACAAATTTAGTGTAGAGTATAGATCTGTTTTCGAAATTCGTGGAAAATGTGTTAATGACTTGGATATGTTGTGCGAACTTTCATGCAAGATGTGATGTGTACGTAAAATAATTTAGATTTGTTGTGTATTTATAAATACGATGTGTATATAATATTATGGATGAGCTGTGTGTTAAATTATACCTATAAGAAATAAGATTATTTAAAAAATAAAGCAAAGATTAATTTTAAATTTTTGTCGTAGACAATGTCAGAAAGAAGAATAGTGTATGTTTTTCACGGGGAACAAGTAATCAGAAACGGACCACATGGAGATGACCTATGTAGCTGTCATTGTGTAGACATGGTATTGAATGATCTCAGTGCAGTTAATTTTGAGGATCTTAAGACCCGAGTCGTGGACATACTAAATATCGACCCATGTAAACACAAAATTGTCATAGAAGTGTTGGTGCCTGTTGGTGAAACAGGTAGTTGGAAATTATGTAAACTTAAAGGCGATCGGTCTTGGGGTTCTCTAGTTAGGAGAGTGTTAAATCTCATTCATGGCCCAGATGACTGCGTGTTGTATGTAACGGTACTAAACATCCCACCGGCGGAAGAGGTACCTCAGCCAGTCATTGATCCAACAATAGCACAAGAATCTGCCAGTGTCCCGAACACAGGATTCGTGAGTGGGCATTTCTGGACTGGGGACGAGGCTTACGCCGATGAATGTGAAGACGAGGGCATGGAATACTCAGGCAGCGAAGGTTCGGAGGTGGATGCAGACTATGCGGATTCATCAAGTGAAGAAGATTATGGTGGGATGGGACCTCTGCAGCAATGGTTAGATCCAAGTGGTTTTGATCATGCACGAAT
Organism: Pharus latifolius; assembly: GCA_019359835.1. Classification (NCBI taxonomy): domain Eukaryota; kingdom Viridiplantae; phylum Streptophyta; class Magnoliopsida; order Poales; family Poaceae; genus Pharus; species Pharus latifolius. The sequence goes on from CM033328.1 coordinate 3,973,737, forward strand.
CCTCGATGATCGTAGTTTAGAGTCGGCATCCGATGAGCAAAGATTAATTTTAGGACAACATTTCCGAAGCAAGGAGGAGGCAAAGCAAGGGAGTTCCTGCAGCCTGGCTCGCTCACTTTCGGATATGCCCAGCAGATGCTGATGAGTGGACAGTCAACAGACACTTCGAGGCGTACCTACTACACCTGTTTGGTAGCTTCATGTTCACTGGTATGTTTACTCATGGTACATACACATGTATGTTACTTACTGCATTTAAATCTTAACTTCCTGTTTGTTTTTGTTCGCAGGTACGCACGGTGACACGGTGGACCGTTGGCTTGTTCCACTAGCGCAGATGCTCGCAGACATGCCGATCGAGCAGATTCCACAGATCAGCTGGGGCTCGGTGGTTCTGTGTGCGACGTATCGAGCGTTGTGCGACGCCTGCGTTCGCCGTGCCCAGCAGGCAGTTATGGCTGGGTGTCCTCTCCTTATTCTCCTATGGTCGTACAAGCACCTTCCTATAGGACGACCGCTCGGCACTGATGTCCCCGTGCCGCTGCCAGAGGGGTACCCGCCCAGGGATGCGGAGGACGAGGCAGATCGCCCGACCATGGGGGATCGCTGGTTGCAGCGCGAGCTGCAATGGGCAACGGTCCAGGTGCACGCATGCTACGGGGCGTACAGTGATGAGTTGGAGCTGCTCCATCCCTCGCGTGTTGTCTGGAGGGCCTGGACGGCCACCTACGTTCAGAGCACAGCTACAGGCGGGATCTCATCGATATGTACAGGGGACCGGGACTTATGGCTCACCCGATGTGTTCTTGTCTTCAGCCAATTCTATCTTCGTATGCGTACTTTGAGCAATTTTATCATCGGTCAGAATACAGTCTTTAAGAGTAACCAGATGAATAATACAAAAACTCCGAGACCAGTCAAGTGAGTGTTCAGATTGACCAAGAAATTGCATGCCCGGTCTTTTGGCTAGCTACTAACTTGCTATATGGCCATACAACTGTCACTTAAACTCTTGTCCTGTCTACATGGAAGCCTTGACAACCACATATGCCAGTCTCGGTCGTGTTGTCCTGCACAGTCACAAAGACTTATGGACCAACATCTACAGACACACACAGACCAAGTCCTATATGTATGTGATTTCCTCAACACAAAGACTTATTTCTTTAGAACAATTAGCCTTCTTCCCTGCAAATTTTGATCTCGCCCTAATTTGCACAGTATATAAAGTATATACTACTAATGCTCTCCAAGAACTTGTTTTGTATTGCTCTCCTCCTATTCATGCTCACTGATCTCTCTGCTGCTATTGATGAGTTGTTGTTCAACGGCAGCAACCTGCCTCATGGTGGTTCGTTGTAGTTGTTTCTTCTCCAGCACCGGGAATCATCGCCGGCTGGTTGGCTAACATTTGGTATCAGAGCCTAAGTTCGTGGCGGTGCGCTCGTTGGCGTTGCAATGCCTCGAGGGCGTGCACTTTCGCCGCGCCGGCGTTCGGCGTCTCCATCGCTCGTACCTCCGGCCGGCAACTCCGGCGGCCGCGCCTCGGGCAGCGGCAGCAAGAACGATCGCGGGCTGGTTATACACCGTGTGGCCAAGGAGGAGAGCCACAAGGCTAAATACCCGATCCTGACGAAGACCAACTACAACGATTGGTCGCTTCTCATGAAGATCAAGTTGCAAGCGCGCTGCCTCTGGGACGCCATCGAGCCTGGCAACGTCGTCCTCGAGCCCCACGAAGACATGAAGGCTTTGGAGGCCATATGCAGTGCGGTTCCACCTGAGATGATCTCCACTCTGGCCTCCAAGTCGACGGCCAAGGAGGCGTGGGAGAGCATCAAGCAACTGCGCATCGGCAGCGAGCCGAACCGCAAGGGCAGCGCGCAGAGGCTTCGCCGTGAGTACGAGACCATCTTGTTACACGACGGTGAGGCAGTGGAGGACTTCGCCATGCGCCTCACCGGCATGGTCCAACAGCTGGCTATCCTCGGCGACCCCGAGCCCGATCACAGAGTCGTCGAGAAGCTGTTGCGTGCTGCACCTCCGAGGTTCAACCAACTTGTTCTCTCAATTGAAACTTTACTTGATGTCTCTACTCTCTCCCTCGAGGAAGTCACTGGGTGATTAAAAGCGGCGGAGGATCGACTGGGTTCTCCTTCCGCCAAGGACAACTATGGGCGCCTTCTCCTCACAGAAGAGGAGTGGCTCGCGCGTCACAAGCCTCTAGGAGAGGATCCTGCGCGCAGCGGCCATGGTGGCCGAGGCAAACGCGGTGGAAAAGGTCGCGGCGCCGGCTGCAGGAACTCGAGCGGCTCGAGCTCCACCTCAGGCCGCAGTGGTGACAAATGCCGCAACTGCAACAAAATTGGGCACTGGGCCCGAGACTGCCGCAGCAAGCCCAAGCAAGAGGAGCAAGCCCACGTTGCCCAAGACGACGAGCCCACTTTACTCCTCCTCCAAGCTGGCGTTGACCCCGCCGCCGGATCAACCCCGACTCCAATTCGCAACTCGCCTGATGCACTCGGTGGCAGCAGATCCAGCGCGTCCACCGGCGATGTGCTCAAGTGCATGGCGATCGTGACCCAGGCGATGGGGGCGCTGGACGTGCCCACGACGCAACCGTGCAGCGCACGCGGCGCCGTCCACCTCGTGGAGGAGAAGGTGTTCACCGCACTGGGAGACGCGGAGGGCAGAGAGCCCTGCCGGTGGGTGCTGGACACCGGGGCCACCAACCATATGACGGGGTCCCAGGTGGCCTTCTCCAGCATCAACGTGGAGACCACAGGCATCGTACGGTTCGGCGACGGCTCCATTGCCCGGATCGAAGGATGTGGCACGATCCTATACGCCTGCAAGAACGGCGAGCATCATACCCTCAGCAATGCCTACTATATCCCGCGCCTCACCGCCAACATCATTAGCGTCGGGCAATTGGACGAGTGCGGCGTCCAGGTGCTCGTCGAGGATGGTGTCATGCGCATCCGCGATGAGCATCGACGTCTCCTCGCCAAGGTGTGCCGAAGTCCAAGTCGGCTCTATGTGCTCGCCCTCCACATCACGCGACTGGTGTGCTTGGCGGCGCATGCCGGTGAAGACTCGTGGCGTTGGCACGCGCGCTTCGGGCATATCAACTTCACGGCGCTGAGGAAAATGGCTAGGGAGGAGCTTGTACGTGGCCTGCCAGTCCTGGAGCAAGTGGAACAAGTCTGCGAGGCGTGTCTCGCCGGCAAGCACCGGCGCACGCCATTCCCTCAACAGGCGCAGCGCTGCGCGACGAGGCCGCTGGAGTTGGTGCACGGCGACCTCTGCGGCCCGATCACGCCTTCTACTCCGAGCGGGAACAACTACTTCCTTCTCCTCGTCGACGACTACAGCCGTTTCATGTGGCTCGCGCTGCTATCCACCAAGGATGGTGCGTCGACGGCGATTAAACGCATCAAAGCTGCGGCGGAGAGGAAGAGCGGCTTCAAGCTGGGTGCCTTGCGCACAGATCGAGGGGGAGAATTCACCGCTGCGCACTTCGATCAGTACTGCGCAGAGCTCGGCGTGCGACGCGAGCTCACGGCACCCTACTCCCCGCAACAGAACGGCGTCGTCGAGGGCCGCAATCAATCCGTGGTCGGCACTGCGCGGTGTATGCTCAAGGCAAAGAAATTACCAGGTATGTTTTGGGGGGAGGCGGTCACTACCGTTGTCTACCTACTCAATCGTTCGTCATCCAAGAGCACTAGCGGCAAGACCCCGTACGAACTATGGAACGGGAGCACGCCAGGCATGCACCACCTCCGCATGTTCGGGTGTGTGGCACATGTCAAGGTCACCACGCCGAACCTCAAGAAGCTGGAAGACAGGAGCCGGCCCATGATCTTCGTCGGCTATGAACTGGGATCAAAGGCGTATCGTGTCTACGATCCGGTCACCAGGCGTGTCCACATCAGTCGAGACGTGATCTTCGACGAGCAAGCCCAGTGGAAGTGGAGAGAAGACCAGCCTGCGGACAACGACAACGACTTCATCATCGAGTACGCCTCTGTGTCCCAGCCGGCCGTTGAGGTTCGGTCGGGTGCGCCGGAGCAAGCTGCACCGGCATCACTGTCGAGAGCGGCTCCATAATCGCCATCAAGCATGGCACCGGCATCACCATCAGGCGCAGGCACTCCTACACAGGGGATGGCGTCATTACCGAGTGCATCATCACCAACGATCCAGTTCGTGTAGCCGCCTTCTGGAGCAGAAGAGTACCTCGACGCCGACCATGATGATGCGCCACTTCGGTTCCGCCACGTTGACGATGTGCTCGGCCCGGAGTTCGATGAAGAGCTGCTGCTGGTGAGCGCGGAGGAGCCGGCCACGCTTGCAGAAGCCCAGCAACATCAGTGTTGGCGCGATGCCATGAGCGAGGAGCTGAGATCGATCGAGTCCAATGGGACTTGGCAACTGGTTGATCCACCTCCCCGACAGCGTCCAATTGGACTCAAGTGGGTTTTTAAGACCAAGAAGGATGCGGCCGGGAACATCACCAAGTATAAGGCGCGTTTGGTGGCGAAGGGCTACGTGCAGAGGCAAGGCATCGACTTCGATGACGCATTCACCCCGGTGGTGAGGCTCGAGTCGGTGCGGTTGCTGCTGGCGCACGTTGCGAGTGAAGGCTGGGCCGTCCATCACATGAACGTGAAGTCCGCCTTTCTCAATGGTGAGCTTGAAAAGGAGGTATATGTGACACAGCCGCCCGGGTTTGAGGTCGACGGCGAGCAGCACAAGGTGATGCGCCTGATCAAGGCGCTCTACGGACTTCGACAAGCACCACGCGCCTGGTATGCCAAGCTAGATGCGTCTCTAGTATCACTTGGGTTCCAGCGGAGCGCGTTCGAGCATGCTATGTACCTGCGCGGGACGGGTGCACATCGTCTGGTGGTGGGCGTCTACGTCGACGACCTCATCATCACAGGCGGTGACGACGTCGAGCTCGAACGATTCAAGCTAGAGATGAAGGGGACGTTCAAGATGAGCGACCTTGGTCTGCTCCACTACTACCTTGGACTGGAGGTATCTCAAACCAACGGAAGCATTACTGTAAGCTAAAGAGCTTATGCCATGAAGATCTTGGAGGTGGCAGGCATGGCTGGGTGCAATCCCAGTCAGACTCCCATGGTACCTCGCCTCAAGCTTAGCAAGACCAGTTCTGCACCAGCTGTTGACACCACCGAGTTCAGAAGGATCGTGGGATCGCTCAGGTACTTGGTGAACTCACGGCCGGACTTGGCGTTCTCCGTCGGCTACATCAGCAGATTCATGGCCTCGCCAATAGCGGAACATCAGGCGGCCATGAAAAGGGTGCTACGCTACGTCGCAGGCACCGTGAACTACGGCTGTTGCTACAAGAAGAAGACCAAAGATGTTGAACTTGTCGGGTACAGCGACAGTGATCTTGCGGGCGACGTCGACACACGCAAGAGCACCACGGGCGTCTTCTTCTTCCTCGGCGATAGCGTGATCACCTGGCAGTCTCAGAAACAGAAGGTCGTTGCCCTGTCCTCGTGTGAGGCAGAGTACATTGCAACAACCAATCCGCGATCATGCTCAGTAAGAACCATGTCTTTCACGATCGCAGTAAACACATTGATACAAGGTACCACTATATTCGAGAATGCGTCGAGGAAGGCAGGGTGCAGGTTAGGCACATTGGCACGAATGAACAGCTCACGGACATCTTGACGAAGCCACTCGGGTGCGTGAAGTTCACAGAGCTGCGTACCAGGATCGGTGTCGTTAACATCCAGTAAACATACAAGGCTTCGGGGGAGATTTGTTAGCTGAAACCTTGTATTTGTTAGAGGGCCATGCATGTGCTCAAGGTTTGTGTGCATGCCATGCATGGCACTGTAGTGGTTATGGCACTGTAGCGAGAATAGCTCGCGGACGAGCCGAGTCGTGCGTGAACGAGACGCACGCTGCGCGGGTCGTGGGGATGGACGCGGCTGAGGCGTGGCGTGAGAAGCGCTCGCGTGGTTTCCTTTCTGTTGTAATCGTTGTCAATAAAAGTGGAAGAAAAACAACGAAAATGCTGTAGCTTCTCGCAGCACAAAACTCTCTGTCTCACAGTGTTCGTTGTAGTTGTTTCTTCTCCAGCACCGGGAATCATCGCCGGCTGGTTGGCTAACAGGATCAAACGCCACTTTCCCATTTCCTTTCCATGTTCCTCTCTCATTTTATAGTATATGGGGCCTTGATCGGATCACAAAGGTTTGTGTGTGTCAGAAAAAAGAACTCAAAGACAAAAAAAAAGAAAGTACAAGATAAAAAAGACAAGGCTAATTTTAGGTTGCGCTTGTTTAAGATATGTTTAAATTGATTTAGGTGAATGGCCACTGTAAGTGACAAAAGTTGCTGTATATCTAGATTATGCACCAAAGTTGCTGTATATCCGGCTCTCGTTTAATTATGTGATTAGAGGGTCATCAGTATATATTAATGATTTTTAATATAGATTAATATTAATTAAAAATAAGTAAAATAGACTAAAACCTATTAAAGTAAAATAAGTCATTACTAGTTTTGGTAGTATTTTCTTTTACCTTATATATTTTCTATTTATACTATCATATGACCAACCAAACAATATCCCATCTAAACCTGCAATATCTCTTAAACCAATCAAACACCATCCAATTGTATCTCCAGAATCTGTTCTACTCGGTCTTTTCCACATATATGAGCCAGACTCAATGTCATACGAGCAACCAAATACATTCATATTGTGATATGAGGGAGAAGATGAAATGGGAAAGAAGAAGAAGAAGCGGTAGCAGCATCACAAAGGAAGCATTTTTCAACAAAATATGCGTGATTGGTTTTGGCTGAAATGGAATAGATGAGTTTAATCCAATACAAGTAGATCATGGGGACGGTTGAGAAAGGAAAAACTTTGTATTTTAGTTGTTAGGATTTAAAAAAAGAAAATTTTATATGTGCCACAGAAAAAATATAAAATTTTGTATGTATTATTGATAAATTGATTCTTTCTTATTTATCATTTAAATGTACACTAATATTTTATATTTGTCATCATCATTATAGACTGTTAAAATTTTAAATTTGTGTTTGCTTGGTTAGTACTTTAACGAAAAGGCAAAAATAGTCCTATAACAGCATGTGACAAAGCTAAATTACACAATTTTCCTGTTGAAAGACTGACCAAGTCTACATATTTATATTGTTTGTTTAATTGGAAAAATGTGTAACTTTAGTTTAGTTGTAAATAAAAAAAGAGTCAATTTTTCTGTGGTGATACAAAATTATGCACTTTTTTAATAGTATGACAATTTTCCCTAAATAAAATTAATGGTCAATGGTTCATCACAAGGCTTTAATGGCAGGGAATAGATTTTGACAAATAAACGGAAGTTTTAAATGTAGTCAAGACAGAAATAACTCATAATATTGACTATTAGATCTCTTGAATCAATGGTTAATATTACTTATATCGAAAAGCAAAAAAGAAAATTTCAAATTTCAAAACTCATACATTCTATAGCAGAATAGATATAGATATTTATAATAATATTAAGAAATCATAGGCCTTATATTTTAAGGTAGAGAGAGTAGAATTTATTATGTATCTTCTTTCTAAAATATATTATGATGGAGCAAAAGACATGGAAAATTGGAAATCACAAATTCACACATGCGACAATGAGCCGCATGCTTTTTTGTAACTTTCTCTACAAAGGTACGAGCAACTTCGACTATTTGCAACTTTTCAAATTTTCTTATTTTCCAACTTGTCATTCCTATTACATAAGCATAGGTTTCCCAATCTAACAAACAACTTAGGTAGTTTAGCACTTTCAGAGTTATCCGATCAAATTTTGGACGGATCCGATCGAAATAGATGAGAAGCTACGAAGATCTTGCTAGATCTCAAAGATCAAATTAAATCCTGATTGAACAATCTCTAAAGATGTGTCATTCGTGCGTTTACCAATCCCCTATATTACATGCTCTCTAGAGCTGCATGTTTAACTTGTTGGTAAATCAAATCCAACTTGAATTTGTTGCTTTAAGTACCCTTTAAGACCTTATTTCTCAAAAAAGTATGCATGTTTAGCTTGTTGGTTAGTAAAATTCAGCTTGAGTTTGTTGCTCCAAGTACTATTTCAGTCTTTATTTCACATAAAAGTTTGCATGTTTAGCTTGTCGGTAAGTAAAATTCAGCTTGATTTTGTGACTACGTACTCTTTTAAGTCTTCATTTCTCATTGAAGTATGCATTTTTAACTTGTTGGAAAGTAAAATTCACCTTGAATTTGTTGTTCTAAGTACTATTTTAAAGTCCTTGTTCTTCATAGAATTACACATGTTTAACTTGTTGGTATATAAAATTGTGCTTGATTACAAGTTAGGCACCCTTCTTTGACTAGTAGCCCGACATATACTGATAAAAGAAGGGGCAAATTGTTTTCTTCCATTCTAAATTTTTATGTTTTTATGTATGTTATTGGGGTCTTAGTGGTATGCTATGTGAGTCTGATCTCATCCAATTAGTTTCGCAAATCACAATCACAAAAATTTTTAATTGTATAAAAAAAATTTCCCATAAAAAGAACCCCTTCTATTTCAATACTAAAAAAAAAGAATGAGGGATGTAATATATGCTAACAAGGAGAAAAATGACAGGGTGCAGACACTCATTTATTATTTTTTTTAAAAAAAACTCTTCATTGATTTTCCATCCTTAAATTTGAAACAAACGTCCATCGTCACTCTTCCTCATGGTTGCTACAAGGCTACTACCAACTCCTCTACAGCCCTCTCCACTTGATTGCCACCATCCACTGTGGTGTCACCACCCTACGTGTTAAGGAGGGGGCAGATGAACCCTAGAGCAAGGATGGGAGAACGTCAATCTATCAATGATGAACAATATATATACAAAACTTGACATGTTCTAGAAGGGTGTGTATTTTCACAGCAAGTGGACAGTTTATCACTGAGTACTTGAGAGTCAAAATCAACAGAGAACATGCATGAATCGCCTTTTGAATTGAAATTCCCAATTTAAATCTTACAAGTTTTTCAATGTTTAGGGAGCAAAAACTAATGTACTAAAGCTAGAGTTTTTAAGAAATCAAAGAGAGGATACTAGGGTTTCAGGAATCATATCTTTAAGCATGATTTTTAGCAAACACGGTAGATTAATGTATTAATTACCAGAATTTTCAATGGAACTCACTAGATTGATGACTAGAAACCAAACAACGGTTCGAGAGAATCGCATCCGCTACTCTAATGGGTTAGGTACAAAACTCCTTCCAAGCCCTAGATTTATTCACTAAAACATACTGGCCGCTGCTAACATCTGGTGATGATAAGATTCGCCATTGCACATTCACCCTTGTGTTTCACGGGAGCCAAGCAAAACCTAGCGACAATGTTAATCCCACAGGATATGTTGCAGAGATCACTCAAAGCTTCATATGCTTTCCACTTGCTTCTCCTTCGCTTGCTTCTTCCCCTCTCTAGCAGAAACAAGAAGAGATGTCTATCAAACATAATAAATTGGAACTAATCTAAGTGGCTTTCTATCTACTTCAAAGGTATAGTTACAATGTAATTTGTGGTACAAAGTAATGTCTGGTCAGAACAATTTCAGGAGGAAAAGAAAAACAAATAGAGGCAGAGTGGAACTGCAACAAGGACTAAGAGTATGCCTGGTTTGATGCTGCAGTTTGCCCCACCAAAATTTGGCATTGCCCCTATCTATTCGATTGTAGTTTCCAAATTATCTATATGAACACCACCCACATAATGACATGTTGCTAAAGTCAATTCCAAGAGGCATTAAATTAAAATAGCTAACTCAAATAGGTATATGTGTTAAGGGTAATACTTGTACTTTTGACATCTTTTAGTTCAGACCCTAGTTGGTGTTTAGTTTTAGTTTGAACTTATGCTTCCATATGCTACATCTTTGAATAAATTTAGACTTATAGCAATTCTCAATTCTAAATCTAATTATTGAAGTTCAACACGTACCTTGCAATATTCATTTATTAGACAAGTCATCAAAGCTTAAAGTGGAGAACTAAAACTAACTATAACGTAAATGAGGGTTTTACTTCAATAGGGTTCGTCCAGGCTGCTTTCTATTTCTTCTAGGCTTATCTTGTACTATATTTTTGCCGTTCTGAGTGCTACTTGGTGAGAACTGAAAAGGATATGAACCTACTGATATGTAAAAGACAGCTACACTTGTTAATTCTGCTTTTAGCTAATAAACATGTCAATTGCAGCTTACAATCACTTAATTGTGGTGGTGCTCTTTCATTTTCATTGTCAGCTTCTTGTTTTGACTTTCAGATGCACTAAACTTGCAACGAAGTAGTACCAAATACCAATAGCACTGCAGTTACCTGGTGGTCCTTTGAGGCCCGCAGGTATGCACTAAACTCACTAGCAAAGAGACGTGGCCAAAGCAGTGCGTTACTTCCTGGAGGGCACTTGTTGGAGGACAGGACCTTGTTATGCCGCATGTCCAGGGCAAGCACATACTGGCCTCTGTTCTCCACTAGCTTGCCCACCAACTTGAGATCACTCAAGAAGACGTAGACGATGTCATCTTCATGCATGCTCAGGACAGGGTTCGTCGGGTTGCACTGCGGCAACTGCATGGAGCGGAAGGTCTCGCTTGCCCAGAGGTCTCCGACATAGACCGTCACGCCTTTCTTCCACTCCCATAGGTCAGGCATCAGAGTCCAGGTGGTCAGAGTAACTTCATTGCCGGGGTAGTCCATGGTGACGAACACACGAGGAGCAGGGTTCGTGGATTGGGTGCAGGGTGGAGAGAGGAGGAAGGACTATGATTTCAGTCGTTAAGAGCCTCATTGTTGTCTCTCACATTGACGATTTCGCGGAGACGTTCCAAAATCTACGCCGCTTTGGGCTCAACTTGAACCTAGAAAAATGCGGCATACGCAGCAAAAGCTCCTAGGCTTCCTTCTCTCTCAAAAGGCGTTGAAGCCGATCCAAAGAAAATTCAAGACGTCTTGGACATGCCCCTAGGGTGGAAACGGGTCGGGTTTGAGTCGGATAGTACTTAAATCTATATTTGCATCCGCATCTTTCTTCTAGATACAGATACGGATACAGATGTGAATGGTACACGGATGTGGATACAGATATGAAAGAAACGGATACAGATATGGAGCGGATATTTTGTGACTACGAACACGAATCCTAAAAAGATTTGGAGCGGATACAGACATGAACACGGATATTAAACCGAAGACCTAAGACCTTATTGGGAGCCGGGGCTACAACCCCAGGGCCCTCACCGGGAGGTGAGGAGCGGGATATTTCCCCCAACAATCTTAACAAATAAAAATAATCCTCAAAAATAATGAAGATAAAGTTTGATATGTTCTACAGTGTCGTGGTATAAAAAATACCTCGGCAGGTTTGATGACGTGCGCAACACGTGTTCCTCAACGCGAGCTGACCGTGCGACGGGTCACCCCGCGTTGGACAATCTCAGAGATTGACACAGGGGTTTATACAGGTTCGGGCCTCAGTGGAGGCCCTAGTCCTGTCGGCGTGCTCCCGACGAGCGTCGGCTAGGGGGCTCTCTCCCGGAGAGAGGGCTCTGGAACACGCCTTTTTGTCTTTTTGGATTGAGTACAAATGAATGTCTTAGGTTACAAAAGAGGGTTACAAGGGTATATATAGACCCCAAAAGATGCAAATTACTGAACTACCCCTCTTGCCACCGTAGGATCGGGGGCAACACGGTCTTTTGACGAGGTCCAGGGCACCGATTTCTGACACGTGGCGGCCCTTTGAAATCAGTGCCCACTAGAGGAGCGCCGGGGGAAGGCTCCCGAGCCCGGAGAAGGGCCTCCGGGAGACGTCTTCCCCGGCCCGGAGAAGGGAGGTCCGGGAGAGGGGGCTCTCCCTCACCCGGAGGAGGTGCGCCGGGGGAAGTCTCTCCCGAGCCCGGGGGAGGGCTCCGGGAGACGTCTTCCCCGGCCCGGAGAAGGGGGGTCCGGGAGAGGGGGCTCTCCCTCACCCGGAGGAGGTGCGCCGGGGGAAGTCTCTCCCGAGCCCGGGGGAGGGCTCCGGGAGACGTCTTCCCCGGCCCGGAGAAGGGGGGCTCCGGGAGAGGAGCTCTCCCTAACCCGGAGGAGGTGCGCCGGGGAAGTCTCTCCCGAGCCCGGGGGAGGGCTCCGGGAGACGTCTTCCCCGGCCCGGAGAAGGGGGGTCCGGGAGAGGGGGCTCTCCCTAACCCGGAGGAGGTGCGCCGGGGGAAGTCTCTCCCGAGCCCGGGGGAGGGCTCCGGGAGACGTCTTCCCCGGCCCGGAGAAGGGGGGCTCCGGGAGAGGAGCTCTCCCTAACCCGGAGGAGGTGCGCCGGGTGAAGTCTCTCCCGAGCCCGGGGGAGGGCTCCGGGAGACGTCTTCGCCAGCCAGGAGAAGGGGGGTCCGGGAGAAGTTTCTCCCGACCCCGAAGAAAGAACTCCCATGGTGACGTTTCTGGCGTTGGCTAGTATTTTCCCCCAACAGGAGCCCCCCGCACCCCCGGGGACATTTTGATGTCGCCGGGGGGTGCGATTCGTTAGCTTAGGGGAAACATGGCCCTCCCCCGGAGAGCGAATATAACGCCCATAACTCGCCCTCATCCGGGAGAGCACTATTTAAGTTAACCATGTATTGTCTCGATATTTGTGCGACCTTTCGTATTCACGGTGTAGTCCCTCGAGCTGACACGTGGCAGCCATCGGGGGCACCTCAGTTGCCTATATAAGGAGGGGCCCACCTCAAGGGAGGCACGCTTTCCTTCTCCTTAATCCTCATAATCCACCAAATTCTTCGGGAGTGATTTCTTCCCCGGTCGCTCTCCGGAAGTAACTTCTTCCCCGGTTTCACAAAACCTGCGGGAGAAGAAATGGCATCGAAGGGACGCGGGAAGACTTCGAGTGTCCCGGAGGACGCGACCTCCGATTACCTCGGGACAACCGAGTTCTCCGCCGGCGACCGGGAGACCCTCATCTCCCGGAGGATATTCGGGGAGAGGGACATTCGCGTCCCAGCTGCGGGAGAGGTGACCCCAAGCCCCCGGGACGGAGAGGTGGTGGCCTTCATGGCCTTCATCCAAGCGGGGCTGAGGGTCCCGATCCATCCGCTCCTCCGGGACTTTCTCCGGGAGCACGGGATAGCCCTCAACCACTTGACGCCCAACGTTCTCGTGAGGATGGGGCTGTTCCTGTGGTTAAGCGAGACAGCCGCCGGAGTGGAGGGGACTCTCCGCCTCTTCCAGTACTTCTACCGGGTGCAAGCAAAGAGCTCCCCGGTGGTGAAGCACGGGCCCAAGTCTACTTGCGGCTCCGTGATGCTAAAATTCACTCCCTCCCGGGCGGAAGAGTACCCGGTGGCCGCCTCCCAAGAGCACTGGGAGGGATGGAGCCGGAGATGGTTTTATCTCCGGGCGGGCGACCCGGAGATGATTTACTCCGCGAGGCCGGCGACATTAGGTCGTTCCCCCGGCCCTCCGGTGCTGACGATGGAGGAGCTAACCTCCGTCGCAAAAATGAAGGAGGCTCGCTCCCGGAGGAGCATGCGAGACTTAGCGGAGGAGCTGCTCCTCCTCCGGCTTAGTCCCTTCAGCCGGAGTAGGAAGGGTCCGGGACTGGGCCCGGAGCTTCGTCCCCCGCGATTCCCGGTGGCGCGGCATAAGTTTCTTTTCTCCGGGAGTTCACACATCGCGGGGATGTTTCTAAAACTTTGCTTTTTGCAGTTAGGTCCTACAAGTCCACCCGGGAGAAGGCGGAGCACCTCCTTGGGAGGTACTATGAGGACGAGCACTCCCGGTGTCTTGCTGCCATCGGGGAGGGTCCTCCCCGGAACATCGTCTCGGAGGCCTTCGGGATGACCCTCCCGGAAAGGGTTCCGCTTCCAACCCCGGGCTCCCACAGGCGGCGGGAGACGGGGGCGTTCCCGGCGGCCAAACGCGCTAAGACCGCGCGGGTACCGGGAGAGGCCTCGAATCAAGACCACCCCCCTTCACCAGCGCCGGCACAGAGGCCGGCGGGGACGCCCGATGCGCCGGGAGAGACAAGACCCCCGGGGCAGGTGAAGTCCTCCCCGGCGCAGGCGACTCCGGGGACGCGCCGAACGCCGGGGGAGGTGAGGCCATCTCCGGTCCAAAGCACGATGGCCCCCCGGCGGCCGGGGGAGACTACTCCTCCGGCTCAAGTCACCCCCCAGCGGGAGTCGCAGCCCCCGGAGCCGGGGCATGAAGAGAGCCCCACGGACACGGCCACGCTGGTCGCGCAACTCGATGCCCTGGGGGCATCAGGCGTGTTCGACCACGTGGTCGTGGAGGAGGATGAGTCCACCTCCGGGGACTACGACGCCACTCCTTCCCCGGAGCAAGCTCTTCGGGAGGATCCCCCGGGGGTGTACTTCGGGGGCAACGGGGCCTTCGCGCGCCTGGATGCGCTCTTTGCCCCCGACGTCGCGTCTTCCCCAACACCGCCTGCCGGGGGAGTGAGCCATCACGTTCCCCCCGGGGGTGGCACCTCGACGACACCTCAACCGGGGAAGGGAGTCCCCAGGACACTACAGTGCCCTCCCCGCGCGGGGGACGGGAGGTCCCCCGCCCCACTGCTGGGAGACACCCCCCAAGGCTCCGGGAGTGGGGTTGGCCACGGGGGCCTGCCTATGGGAGGAGATCCCCGTTCCCCGGCGCGGGGAGCGTCTCTCTTCTCCTCGGAGGAGACGCGCAAGCTCTCCCTGAGCCTCGTCACCCCTACAGTGCGAGCTCACGTCCGGGAGGGCGGCATTGATGAGCGGTACGGGGAAGTCGTCTCCCTGGCCTTACAGGTGAGAAACTCGAAAACTCCCTCCTCCTCGCTTGCATTTACTGACATTCTTTTTCCTTAGACCACCGCCGTAGCTCGCGCCGTCCGGACTCGCCTCGCCCGGGAGAGCGAGGACATGAGGGCGGCCTTGGCCGCCGCGGAAGCGGAGCGTGACGCCGCTGTCCGGGAAAGGGACGCGGCAGTCCAGGCCCGGGAGAGGTTCGTCCAAGAGAGGGACGCGACTGCCCGGGAGCTGGAGCGCCTCCGGGAGGAAGTGCTGGCCCCCGCGGAGGTTGCCCGGGACACCGCCGTCCGGGAGCTGGAGGGCGTCCGGGAGCAGCTCGCATCCTCCGAGGAGGCTCGCTCCTGGGCGCTTCAGGAGGCGGAGGCTACGGGGGCGCGAGCCCTCGTGTCAGTGGGGAATCGACTCCGGGCCACGTTGATTGGGCTCGGAGTCGAGTTCCGGGAGGAGGGGAATCCTCGCAACCCGCTGGCGTCTTTGGCGGAGGCGTGTAGGTTCCTCACCCGGCACATCGCGGCGATTCTGGGGGCCGCGGATGTCCGTGCCCGGGCCTTGGCGTCCACCACCGCCGCGCTCGCAACCTCCTTGGTGGAGTACCAGGGGGCCGGGGCCCAAGCTATTGGGCGCCACGTCCCCCGGAGCTTCCAGGAGTTTTACGAGCCACGCCGGGCGGCGCTGGAGGAGTTGGCGGGGGCTTTCTACGACCGGGTGATTGAGCCCCCGCGAACAAGACGCCACCAAGCTGCCGGGGAAGGAGCTCCGGGCGACGCCTCCCCCGAGGGGGACGATGCCGGGCAAGTATGAGCCTCCTGTCCCCCCTGGTTAGATTAGGGGATCTTTTTGTATAGGATTTTTGCTCCCGGTAGTTCCGTAGGGGGAACCCCGGATGTGTAAATCATTCGCCAATGAAATGGAAATTTTTGCTAAGTTAATATCTTGTCATGGTCAGGTGTCTGGGGCGGGGGTCCCGGAGAAGGACGTGGAACTCACTCCCATCTCCGGGAGTCTCGCCTCCGGTGTCCCCCGGGGGGGACAAGCTTTACTCCGGTGGTTGCCTGATTGGCACTTGGCGAATTTTGACAATCACCGCACGGAGTTGCCAGAACCTCCCCCGGGAGTGTGGGAGGCAATTCCCTTGCGCATCGAACCTCCCGAAGGGTATGAGTACTGGCCGAAGGACATGTTCAACGCAGTGAGGCGACGAGTCCAGGGCTTGTACCGTGACGTGGCGCGAGCTTGACACTAGGTTTAGGGGGTCCTAGTCCACGTTAGACGTAGGTAGTCCCCCGTATATAATCCGGGAGTACTCAACTTCCGGTTGTATTCTGTAAGCCTACCGGGAGAGGCTGTCTCCCGGCTTGTTTTTCATGGAATAAAAAGATCGCTCCTTTTCGCTTATTTTGTGCTTCTAAATCACCGGGGGAAAATTCTTGGGAGATAGACTCCGGGGGAGCGAGGCTCCACCTCTGGAGGACGAAGTTCCGGGGGAGGTTCCTTCTCCGGAGAACGAAAACCCGGGGGAGAGGCTCCTCCTCCGGAGAACGAAGTTCCGGGGGAGGTTCCTTCTCCGGAGAACGAAAACCCGGGGGAGAGGCTCCTCCTCCGGAGACAACTCCTCCGGAGGACGAAAGTCCGGGGAGCAAGGCTCCTCCTCCGGAGCCAACTCCTCCTGGGGACGAAAGTCCGGGGAGCAAGGCTCCTTCCTCGGACAAAATTCCGGGGGAGAGGCTCCTCCTCCGGAGAAAACTCCTCCGGGGGACGAAAGTCCGGGGAGCAAGGCTCCTCCTCCGGAGCCAACTCCGGGGGACGAAAGTCCGGGGAGTAAGGCTCCTTCCCCGGACAAAATTCCGGGGGATAGGCTCCTCCTCCGGAGAAAACTCCTCCGGGGGACGAAAATCCGGGGAGCAAGGCTCCTCCTCCGGAGCCAACTCCGGGGGACGAAAGTCCGGGGAGTAAGGCTCCTTCCCCGGACAAAATTCCGGGGGATAGGCTCCTCCTCCGGAGAAAACTCCTCCGGGGGACGAAAATCCGGGGAGCAAGGCTCCACTCCCGGAGGGTTCCAGATGCTTTAGATGCCCTCCGATTTTGAATGGGATTAGCTGGGTATTTTTATCTCCTTTTTGTCTCCTCCCCCCGCAGCGGGGGGTGACCTAGACAGGCGGCCCGCGCTGAAACCATAAGAAGTATCCCAGTTGTTCCCATGAGGGGTGGCACCCCCGAAGGGTTATCCTCGTGCAGGCGAGTGTGGGGATAGATGATCTATTGGTCGCGCGACCTAGATCGCTCCCGGAGGAGGAAGAGCATAAAAGCAAGCTCTAGAGTGTATGGGGGGGGACTGGTCCGCCAAAGTGACTCGTTACCTCGGTTCCTTGGGAACCAGGTTGCCGCTTACGCCCTCAGTCCATGAGGGGATATTGTAAGCCGCCCAAGGGGGAACGAGGCTCCCGCCGTCGGGACTTAAGGCTGAGCTGGAGCCTGTAGCTTCCTCGTGATGAGGGCATCCCCAGGGGGCATCCTCACGGGGAAGGCATCCTCGTGATGAGGGTATTGCCTCAGGGGCGATTAAAGAAGTCTGCACGAAAGCACATGGAGAAAAGACCATTTGCATTGATTAAAACAAGCTGGTACAATGCCCCCACCCCCTGCGGGATCGCAAGAAAAGGGGCGGAGGGCAAAAGGGGCCTTTGAGGCCGTTGTTACAACTCACCGCGCCTTCCCCTCGTGAAGTCCGAATAAGGGGAAGGGGGGAGGCTCGGAGACTAAGTGTAAAATTTGCGGAGCAGGTCCGCGTTCCACGTGTGCTTCAGCTCTTGGTCCTCGAGAGTGGAGAGCTTGTAAGCCCCCGAGCCAAGGATTGTGGAAATCTTGTATGGCCCTTCCCACTTTGGGCTGAGCTTCCCTTGGGCTTGAGGGTCGGTGACGCGCTTGAGGACAAGGTCTCCCAAACGGAAGGCCCTCCCCCGAACACGCTTGTTGTAGGCGCGCGCCATCTCGCGTTCGTAAATGGCGTTGCGGAGGAGGGCTCTGTCCCACTCTTCTTCTACGAGGTCCACCTCCAGCCTCTGGTTGTCTTCGTTAGCTTGAAACGCGGCTGCCGAGACTCCCTCAAGGAGTTCGACTCGCAGCGATCGGAAATTGATTTCCGAGGGTAGCACTGCCTCAGCCCCGTACACGAGCGAGAAGGGGGCACGCCCTGTTGCTCGGCTTGGGGTCGTTCGCATGGAGCAGAGAATGCTCGGGAGTTCTTCCGCCCATGCCCCACGCCTGGAGGCGCTTTGCTCCAGGCGACGACGGAGCCCTTGGAGGATAACTCCATTGACGCGCTCCACCGCCCCATTGCTCTTAGGGTGAGCCACTGAGGCGAAGTGGAGGGTCGTACCCAAGTTCTGGCAGAACTCGCGAAAGATCGCTGAGTCGAACTGGGTTCCGTTATCCACGGTGATCTCGCGGGGAACGCCGAATCGGCACACTATGTTCTTCCAAAAGAACCTTTGCACCGCACGAGACGTGATGGCGGCGAGGGGCTCGGCTTCCACCCATTTGGAGAAGTAATCCACGGCCACAACCGCGTACTTGTATCCCCCCGACGCCGGGGGGAACGGGCCTAGGAGGTCCATTCCCCACCGCGCGAAGGGTAGGTTGGAGCCCTTTGCCATTTTTTGGCAAGCCCCGCAAGCAGAGACGAGGTCTCTCGCGTCGCGGGCGACGGTTGGCCAGTAGAAACCCTGGCGGATGGCTTTTGACGCGACGGCCCGGGGGCCGAGGTGAGAGCCACAACACCCGAGGTGAATATCTTCAAGGAGCTGAACTCCCTCCTCCCGCGGGAGGCAGCGAAGGAGCGCAGAGGCCCCTCGCTTGTACAATGTCCCCTCTATCAGCACGTACGCTCGCGCCTTAGCGCGAAGGCGCTTGGCTTCGGCTTCATCGGAGGGCTCCCCCTCTCCCTTGATGCAAGAGATAAGGGGGGCCATCCAGGATGTGGCCCGGACGATTTCGGCGACGACTGGGTCGCGGGGCTCAGAGTCCGGGTCGGGAGCCGTCGCGGAAGGTTTCGAGATGACCTCCAAGAAGGCCCCTTCGGGGAGAGGCCCTCGGGCACTCGCTGCCCTGGCGAGGGTGTCGGCTCGATCGTTGTCCCTACGCGGGATTCGGCGCGCCTCGAGGCCGTCGAAGTAGTTTTCCATCTTCCGGACCTCGTCAAGGTAGAGGCTCAAATTCGGGTCATGGCACAAGTAAGACTTGTCCATTTGACATACCACGAGTTGAGAATCCTCCTTGACGAGGAGGCGTCGGATACCCAATGAGCGGGCAAGACGTAGCCCTAGGAGAAGGGCCTCATATTCCGCGACATTGTTCGTCGCGGGGAACTCGAGCCTGGCCGCATATTCGAGGGTTCTCCCCTCGGGGCTTCTCAGGACTACTCCCGTGCCAGCCCCCGCCAGGCAGAGGGAGCCGTCAAAGAAGAGGGTCCAGTGGTCGTCGCGCGGCGGGGCGGCACGCGCTTCTTCTTCCAGTCCAGGGACCGGAGCCCACTCGGCCACAAAGTCCGCAAGAACCTGCGATTTGATCGCGGTTCGTCCGGTGAGGGACAGCGAAAAGGGGGCTAGCTCGGCCCCCCATTTCCCTATTCGCCCGGTGGCTTCCTTGTTCCGAAGCACCTCCCCCAAAGGGAGAGAGGAAGGCACCGTGATAGGGTGGCCTAGGAAGTAGTGGCAGAGGTTCCGCGAGGCCATTAGAAGGGCGTAACACACCTTCTCCATCTTCGTGTATCTCGTTTTAGCGCCTTGGAGAGCCTCGCTCACATAGTAAACGGGGCGTTGGTGCCCGTCTTCTTCCTTGACGAGGACTGCGCTGACGGCGACCGGAGTAGCCGCGAGGTAGAGGAGCAGGGGCTCCCCCTGACGCGGGCTCACGAGCATTGGAGGGCTCGCGAGGCATTTCTTCAAGTCCTCGAATGCAGCCTGTGCCTCGGGAGTCCAATGGAACCCCTCAAGGCCGCGGAGGATCTTGAAAAATTGGAGACCGCGCTCCCCCGAGCGCGAGACAAAGCGACTTAACGCGGCCAAGCGGCCGGTAAGTCGTTGCACATCCTTGACGGAATGCGGCGGAGGCATGTCGAGGAGGGCCCGAATTTTTTCGGGATTGGCTTCGATGCCCCTTTGGGACACAAGGAAGCCAAGGAGTTTTCCTCCGCGAACGCCGAATGCACATTTTTCCGGGTTAAGCCTTAACCCGTACTTACGGAGATTGCGAAAGGTTTCTCCCAAGTCTTCGATATGAGCGGCCGAGCGCGTGCTCTTGACGACTGCATCGTCAACATATACTTCCACGTTGCGGCCAATTTGATCCCTCAGGACCAAGCACATCAGGCGCTGGAAAGTTGCCCCGGCGTTTTTCAACCCGAAAGGCATGTGGACATAACAGAAGGTGCCGAGGGGAGTTATAAAACTCGTCTTTTCCTCGTCCTCTTCCGCCATTCGGACTTGATGATAGCCCGAGTAGGCGTCCAAGAAGCTCATCAGTTCGCATCCCGCGGTGGAATCCACCAGTTGGTCGATCCGCGGGAGCGGGAAATCATCTTTGGGGCAAGCTTTGTTGAGGTCGGTGAAGTCGACGCACATTCTCCACTTGCCGCTTGCCTTCTTCACGAGAACGGGGTTCGCCAGCCATTCGGGGTGTAGTACCTCCCGAACAAACCCCGCCTCCCGGAGTTTAGCGATCTCCACCTTGATGGCCTCCTGCCTCTCGAGGGAGAGCTTCCTCATCTTCTGTTTCACCGGGGGGCGACCGGGTATCACTGCGAGCTTGTGCTCGATAACATCCCTGGGCACACCCCCCATATCCGCGGGCTTCCATGCGAAGACGTCTGCGTTTTCGCGAAGAAATTCGGCGAGTCGCGTCGCGTGTTCCTCGGGGAGATCAGCCCCAATCTTGATGGTCTTCCCTTCGTCTTGGAAGAGAGAGATTTCCCGGAGGTCTCCTTCAGGGCGAGGCTTGGGAAGGAACTTCCCGGGGAGCGTGATTGGCACGTTTGGGGTTGAGGAGGAGCTCCCTCCCCCCGGGGCCTTAACCAGGTTAACGTCCCCGATTACTGCTGAGGCGCGCTCGTAGAGGGAGCGAGCCACGCCTTGGTCACAATGCACAGAGATCACCCCACTCGGCCCGGGGATCTTCATACTAAGGTAGTTGTGGTGGACCGCTGCTCCTAAGCGGTTGATGATGGTTCTTCCCATTATAGCGTTGTAGGAGGAGGGGAGATCCACCACGTCGAACCGAACCATTTCGGTCCGGTAATTATCTGGGGTGCCGAATGTCATTGGGAGGTCGACCTTTCCCACAGGATGTATGGTTTTCCCCGGGACGAATCCTTGCAGGGGCCCCACCGCGGGTTGCAGGAGCTTCTCGTCCACCTGCATTTCTTTGAACGCCTTTAGGTAGAGGACGTCCGCGGAGCTCCCGCCATCCACCAAGATTCGGGCAAGGCGGCAGTTAAACACGGTGGCTGAGACGATCAGCGCGTCATTGTGGGGGAAGCGCACCCCACTCGCGTCTTCGATGGTGAATGTCAACGGGACGTCTGACCATTTGGACGGCCGGGACGTGTTAACGGCCCCTACTACCTTCACCTCCCGCGCATACTCTTTGCGCTGGCGTTTGGAATCTCGCCCGGAGGCGGATCCTCCCACAATGACATTGATGTGCCTCTCGGAGGCTTGGAAGGGGAGCTCGTTGCTCGAACCCTTTTCCTGGCCTTGCCTCTGACGTCCCCCTGGCGGAGCGGGGAGTGCCGCCAAGGCTGGTGATGGAAGGGGTAAGGAGGTAGAGCCTCCTCCTCCTCCCCCCGGCCCATGTTGCTCGAGGAATGTCGCGAAGTGGTTGAGGAGCGCGTGGCATTCTCGGGTTGCATGGGAGTTGGACTTGTGGTAAGCGCACCACAAAGTGGCTCCAGACTCCTTGCCTTCTTGCGGACGGGAGGATCGGCTTCCCCCACCGCCTTTGGGTTTGGAAAAGGGGCGCTGTCCACGGTTAGGCTCCCGAGAGCCGCCTCCGCCTTCGAGGACGAAAGTGTCCCGAGGCCTTGGCTCGTTGCGGGGCCCCCTCCGGGGACGTTTGTTGGAGGGGTCCTTCGCGTCCCTCTCCCCGGGGACAGAGGTCCCCTGGTGCTTTTTCCAGAGATCGTCTTCTTCGGCTCTCGCGTACTTCTCGAGTACGTTGAAGAGCTCGTCGGCGGAGGACGGGCAACTCCGGGAGATTCTTCGGTGGAGCTCTCCCGGGAGAATGCCACTCTTGCACGCTTCGATCACCGTCGAGTCGGGGACGTGAGCCACCTTGCTCTTGATCTGCGCGAAGCGTTTGAAGAAACTTCGTATTGTCTCCCCCGACCGTTGGCGAATGGTGTACAATTGCGACGAATCCAGGGGACGGATGTAATTCCCCTGGAAATTTGCACAGAATTCGCGCTTCAGCTGCGCGAATGACTTGATGGACCCGCTCTTTAGGTTATAGAACCACGAACGAGCTATTCCCGAGAGGTAGAGGGGGAAGACGTTGCATTGGACGCTTTCGTCCCCCCCAACCGCCGAGATGGCCGTGGAGTACACTTGCACGAACTCGTAGGGGTCGGCCTCCCCGTTGTAGTGCTCGATATGGGGCGGCCGATATGGTTTCGGCCACCGAACACGCCGGAGGCGGCGGCAAACGGGTTGGTTAGCCCCTTCCACTTCCTTTGGGGAGTTTGCGTCGATATCCCCCTTCACGGGGGAAGCGCGTTCATTGTCCGAATCGGAGAGGGGTCCCAACGGACCGCCGGCCTTCTGGTATCGCCTTCGCTCTTCGGGGTTGGTGGAGCTCACCTCTTGTATCTCGGGAGGACCTCCGGAAGTGATGGAGGCCTCTTGCATGGGTCTTTTACCCTTGTCTGTAGGGACAAGGGGGGCGCGCTTGCGCGCGAGTGATTCCCGGCCGTACCGGGACGGGGCGCCTTCGGACCTTGCCGCGCGCATGCGCTCCACCTCCTCCCGAGTGAACCGCGTTTGGTTCACCGGGGGAGCCCGACGAGGGGGACCCGGGGGAGGAGGTGGAGATGCGCCCGTCATCGGCGCGGGAGAGGGATCGCGGGCCGGACGAGTCCCGGCCACGGAGACGGCCCGCGGCGTGGGAAGACTTCCCCATGGGGGAACGGCCTGTAATGTAGGAATCACCCCGGGGATACTCGTTGGGATAGGCGTAGTCCCAGGGGGAGAATTCCTTCCGGGGCAAGGGATGGTTCAGGAACGGGAGAACCCCCGGGGAACGGAAACCCTCCCGGCGGGGGGTAGCCCCCGGAGACGGGCTGACCCCCCGGGAGTGGGTAGCCCCCGGAGACGGGCTGACCCCCCGGGAGTGACGGACCTCCGGAGGTGGGGACGCCTCCCGGGAAAGGGTAGCCCCCGGAGACGGGCTGACCCCCCGGGAGTGACGGACCTCCGGA
This sequence comes from Pharus latifolius, assembly GCA_019359835.1. Taxonomy (NCBI): domain Eukaryota; kingdom Viridiplantae; phylum Streptophyta; class Magnoliopsida; order Poales; family Poaceae; genus Pharus; species Pharus latifolius. Next base: position 3,997,081 of record CM033328.1, read on the forward strand.
GGTGGGGACGCCTCCCGGGAAAGGGTAGCCCCCGGAGACGGGCTGACCCCCCGGGAGTGACGGACCTCCGGAGGTGGGGACGCCTCCCGGGAAAGGGTAGCCCCCAGAGACGGGCTGACCCCCCGGGAGTGAAGGACCTCCGGAGGTGGGGACACCTCCCGGGAAAGGGTAGCTCCCGGAGACGGGCTGACCCCCCGGGAGTGGAGCTCCGGAGGTGGGGACGCCTCCCGGGAAAGGGTAGCCCCCGGAGACGGGCTGACCCCCCGGGAGTGGAGCTCCGGAGGTGGGGACGCCTCCCGGGAAAGGGTAGCCCCCGGAGACGGGCTGACCCCCCGGGAGGGAAGGACCTCCGGAGGTGGGGGTGCTTCCCGGGAAGGGGAAAGCCCCCGGAGCGAAGAAGGTTCCTGGGTGTCCCATCATGAACGGAGGTGCCATCCCTCCGAACTGGAACGGGTGCGGGTACGCGGGGGCCGGAGGCCGCGCTATGGCGCGTAACAACTCTTCCAGAGTACGTTGTGCGCGAAGCTGTCCCTCCACCAGCGCCCCGAGTAGCGGGTCACCTGAAGTTGAAGGCATTACCTGGGGTACTCTTAGTCCTCCCAAACCGGAACCTTCGGGCAGGCTCGCAGGAGTCGTTCCCCCGCCAAGGATGACGGGAGAGTTGAGTGTTGCCTCCCCCCGAGTGTCCCCGGGAGGGGGTGTTGTGACGACGGCCCCCTGCGCGGGCGGTGCAGGGTTTCTAGGGCCGGCATCGTTGGAGACGGAGGTTAAGTGCCTCATCCTTCTTGGAGCCATGACTATTTGTCACGAGTCCCCACGGTCGGCGCCAACTGTCGTGGTATAAAAAATACCTCGGCAGGTTTGATGACGTGCGCAACACGTGTTCCTCAACGCGAGCTGACCGTGCGACGGGTCACCCCGCGTTGGACAATCTCAGAGATTGACACAGGGGTTTATACAGGTTCGGGCCTCAGTGGAAGCCCTAGTCCTGTCGGCGTGCTCCCGACGAGCGTCGGCTAGGGGGCTCTCTCCCGGAGAGAGGGCTCCGGAACACGCCTTTTTGTCTTTTTGGATTGAGTACAAATGGATGTCTTAGGTTACAAAAGAGGGTTACAAGGGTATATATAGACCCCAAAAGATGCAAATTACTGAACTACCCCTCTTGCCACCGTAGGATCGGGGGCAAAACGGTCTTTTGACGAGGTCCAGGGCACCGATTTCTGACACGTGGCGGCCCTTTGAAATCAGTGCCCACTAGAGGAGCGCCGGGGGAAGGCTCCCGAGCCCGGAGAAGGGCCTCCGGGAGACGTCTTCCCCGGCCCGGAGAAGGGAGGTCCGGGAGAGGGGGCTCTCCCTCACCCGGAGGAGGTGCGCCGGGGGAAGTCTCTCCCGAGCCCGGGGGAGGGCTCCGGGAGACGTCTTCCCCGGCCCGGAGAAGGGGGGTCCGGGAGAGGGGGCTCTCCCTAACCCGGAGGAGGTGCGCCGGGGGAAGTCTCTCCCGAGCCCGGGGGAGGGCTCCGGGAGACGTCTTCCCCGGCCCGGAGAAGGGGGGTCCGGGAGAGGGGGCTCTCCCTAACCCGGAGGAGGTGCGCCGGGGGAAGTCTCTCCCGAGCCCGGGGGAGGGCTCCGGGAGACGTCTTCCCCGGCCCGGAGAAGGGGGGCTCCGGGAGAGGAGCTCTCCCTAACCCGGAGGAGGTGCGCCGGGGGAAGTCTCTCCCGAGCCCGGGGGAGGGCTCCGGGAGACGTCTTCCCCAGCCAGGAGAAGGGGGGTCCGGGAGAAGTTTCTCCCGACCCCGAAGAAAGAACTCCCATGGTGACGTTTCTGGAGTTGGCTAGTATTTTCCCCCAACATACAGTTTTACTAAATTTCAATTTCTAAGTCGTTATAGAATATGAGATAAAAAATACAAATTTAGCCGATCAATTACTTTTTAGTTATGCCTCTATACTTTCTAAAAACTAAATTGTATAAATCTTAAAATTATGCACTTAATAGTAGTGCAGTGGATAGTTATAAATCAGACTTTTTATTTGTTTTAAAAATTATGCAACTAGTTTTTTGGAAAATATCAAAAGCACTTCCCATAACTTTTAGTTATTTCATCCCAAAGTTCTAAATATTGAAATCGTTAGATATATCACTATAGGGGAAATTGGTATAGACCGATACACAATTTGTATATCTGATATCTTGGTTACAAAATTTGATATTTGCAAATATGATTTTGACAAATACATATTAGATTTTTTTTTTCAAAATTTGCAATATTCAAATTAAAAATGACTAATGTAATTATGATATACTAAACACATGTCTATATTTCTTTCAAATATTTAGAATTTGTATTATTTTGGATTGTTATAGATATAAGAAATTTAAGTTAAAAAATAATTCACACAACATACTATAATTTAACTATAGGTGTGAAAGTAATTTAGATTTTTGAATTCACACAAAATACGCCGCTTTGGGCTCAACTTGAACCTAGAAAAATGCAGCATACGCAGCGGAAAGCTCCTCGACTTCCTTTTCTCTCAAAAGGCATCGAGGCCAATCCAAAAAAAATTCAAGACGTCTTGGACATGCCCCACCCGCGATCTATCAAAGACATCCAACGCTTGACAGAACACATGGCCACATTAAGTTGCTTTGCATCTCGATTAGCGGAAAAGTAGCTTCCCTTCTTCAAGATCCTCCAAGGTTTGGAGGAGATCAAGTGGTCATCGGAGGCTCAAGTCATTTGCAAGGAACTCAAGCAAAACCTCGTGAGCCTGCCACTCCTGGTTAGCCCTCGTCCCAGAGAGTAGCTATAGCTCTACCACACCGTCATTCCAGTCGCGACGAACACTGTGCTCGTCAAGGAAGATCAAGGCATTCAAAATCCCATGTATTACGTGAGTGAGACATTTCAAGGTGTGAAGCTCCGTTACACGAAAATGGAGATCTGCTACTACTACGCCTTACATCTCGAAAGTTTTGACACTACTTCCTTTACTATCCAATTTTCGTTCCTCCAGCCTTCCCTCTCAGGGAGGTCCTAAGGAACAGGGAAGCTACCAAGAGAATCTGTAAGTGTGCGACTGAGCTCGTCCTGTTTTCACTAACGTTTTCAGGTCGTTTGGTGATCAAGTCGCAAGTCCTCGTCGACTTTGCCGCCAAATGGACGCCACTCCCAGAGTTGTCTAATGGCTCACCTGACGTTGCTTCCTGCGACTAGCCGTTCTAGACGCTCTATTTTGATGGCTCGCTTTGCCTCTCCGGGGCAGGAGCGGGAGTCATTGTATGGAGTCTTGAGGGGAAGACGCTTGAGACTGTCACGAGACTTGACTTTCCGATGACCAACAACGTCACCGAACATGAAGCATTGTAGCTCGGCCTTTGACTCACATGATCAATGGGAATTCGGCGCCTCCTCATCAAAGGCGATTCACAATTGGTCGTCAACCAAGTGGATAAAGAGTATCAATGTTTTGATGCAAACTTGAGTTTGTATCTCGAAGAAGTTCGTAGATTTGAAAAGCACTTCGATGGGATGGAGGCCCATCGTATTCCTCGTAAGGAAAACAATTGAGCTGATGCGTTGGCTTGGGTTGCCAACACTAAGGGTCGAGTTCTCTTAGAGGCATTCCTTGAGGTAATTTTGGAACCCTCCGTCAAGCGTTGCGACCCAATGTCTGAGGCATCTAAGGGACCCCCCATCGCCATGGCTGAGATCATTCAAGCTGTGACATCGATGGATCCTATCATCGCTTTCATGAGAGAGAAGGTGCCTCCCCTCGACGATGCCAACACTAAGCAACTTGCGCTAAAGGCTTGATCATATGTCCTCTTGGATGACGTGCTTGTTTCACCGCGAAGATCTCTCTTCCTGGAAATTGGCCCCTTCATGTGTTGTGGGCGTGCCAGTATACACGTAAGAGAATAGAGAATGCACAATTTGTAAAGAAAGTATTGTATTTCATTAATTATGAAAAGAATTACAAATTATAAGTCATTTTGGGATTTACATGCTTTCATTGCGCCAAAGGAAAGTACATCTTGACTTCAGGAGATTGCATGGTTCATAGTTCCTCAGGTCTTTTGAAAAGCTCCTGGTTAATTACATCTGTAGAACAAGTCCACAAAAAATCTCTGATTAAGCTGTGCTAATGATCGTTGTCTTCAAGCTTCAAAATAATTTTGCCCTTCAATGAATGAATGCAATGCATATGCCCATGCATGCAAGTATGCAAATCCATAGTCTTGTCAGTCTATGGTGCTAACACAAAATGTGGCATTCGTCTCGTCAGTACCCGGCTAGGGGGTTGTTCGGTCTCGTTGATCACGAACAAATAGATGCCTTCGCCTCATCAGTACTTGGCATGAATGGTGTTCGGCTTCGTGAGTTATGGACAAAAAGTATGTCGCCTTCGTCTCATCAGTACCCAACGACATAGAAAAGTGGATGGAATGACTTGTGATAACATCTTGACTTCCTTAGCTTCAATAAATACATATTGCATGATAGGCAGCACATCGAAACATTCATCAACGGCTTTGATTGTTTTGACAACTTCTAACATGTTTGGACTTCACTAGCTTCTCTTTGACAAACTGGATGGCAGCCTTTCGGACCTTTGATCTACTTGAAACTTGGAGGAATAGTTTCCGGATAGATCTTCAATTGATCATCAAAATTTGAGATCAATCGGACTGTTGGATTGAAAATATCTTCAATGTAATGTTCATACGTCAAACTGAAATTCAGCGAGACAGAACTTGTTTGCATTAGTCTTCTGGAGATCTTCTTGACTTTGGATTGAGTTGAGAATTGGAGGAGTTACTTACCATTAGTTTAGTATTCTCCATGAAAATTTTGGGTCGATCGGACTTCTGGATGAGAAGCTATCATCGATCTTCTCCCATGGGACAAGTTGATCTTCATCAGGAAACAACTCATCTGCTATAGCCCTTATGAAATCTGGTCGAATTTCATCTTGGAAACTTTCGATTGGCTTGAAACTTGGTGAAAATGTTGTACCTAGAGTCTTCTATCGACCATAAAAATTAAGAGTCGATCGGACTTCTGGATGAGAAGTTGTCATTGATCTATCTCCCATGTGGCAAAGTGAACAAGCTTTTGGACAGAGCTTCTCCTCTAGTCAAATTGGACTTTAGAGATCTCTGATTGGCTTGAAACTTGGTGGATACATTTCACTTGTAGTCTCCTATTCACCATAAAAATTTGGGGTCGATCAGACATCTGAATGAGAAGTTATCATCGATCTTCTCCCATTCGAGCAAGCTGAATTTTCTTCTAGACAGAGCCTATCTTCTAGTCGAATTAGACCCTAGAGATCTTTGATTTACTTGAAATTTGGTGGCCATGTTGGACCTGTAGTCTCCTGTTCACCATATAAATTTGGGGTCATCGATCTATTTCTCATAAGACAAGTTGAATTTTCTTCTGGATAGAGCCTCTCCTCTGGTCGAATTGGACTTTAGATATCTCTGATTGGCTTGAAACTTGGTGGACATGTTGCACCTGTAGTCTCCTGTTTACCATAAAAATTTGGGTCGATCGGACTTCTGGATCAGAAGTTATCATCGATCTTCTCCCATTCGAGCAACGAGAACACGACTTAAGGGCCTCAACCGAAGATGCATCTCGTGCGATCAACGGAATCGGCCAAAAGTGAAATCTAGTTGATTTCAAGCAACCGAGAACACATCTTAAGGGCCTCAACCGAAGATGCATCTTGTGCAATCAACGGAATCAACCGAAAGTGCGATATATTCTTCAAGAATGGCTCCTGTCCGTCTACCTGTCTGTCTCTTGTGCCCACTTCACCTCCTGTACACCTTGTGTCCACCTCCTGTGCACCTTATGTCTTGTGCCTACCTTCTGTCCCCCTTTGCCCTTTGTCCTACACCTATCTGTCTGTGTCCAAAGGCTAGCACTCCTCTCTATTTATAGAGGCTCTAGGTTGTTGCAACCATCTAACAATCAGATATATTTGGGGTATTTGAATTTGAATAGGCAATAGACTTTTGTTATTTAAATAAACAAAAGGATAAAAATAGATATTATCCCCTTTTTGAATTGAATAGGAGATAGACTTTTGCTATTTAAATAAAATAAAAAGTTAGAGATAAGTCACGTTCGAACTCGGGTTGCATGTCAATTTGACCAGTCCAATTTTGACCAGTTTGTTGGCCAAGTTTGACTAGTCCAATTTTGACCAGTGGGGTTTTTGTCCTAGTTTTTGATTTTTTTTACATCCCAAATAAACGTGTATTTTTATTTTATCCATTTTGGTTATATGGGACTTTTCTAATGAAATTTTTATTACAAAAATTCATTGAACAGTGCTTTACAAGAAGTGGGCGTCTGCATTCCTCAAGTGGCTTTCTCAAGAGGACGGTCATTCCCTTCTAAGAGAGATACACGAGGTCGCCTGTGGCGCACAAGTTTCCCCTTGGGCAACGACAACCAAAGCTTGTCGTTTGGGCTTCTACTAGCCTTCGATGGCCAGGGATGCCGCCCTTCTACTCCAAGCCAATGAAAGCTGCCAGAAGCCATTGAGGGGCTTCAACCTCCCTTCGACAGTGTTGCACTTGATACCAATCGTTTGACCCTTTGCTGATAAGGAATTGACCTCCTAGGTCCTTTCCCTTGACACAAGGGGGGTACAAGCACACCGCCGTTGTCACTGTCGACTACTTTTCTAAGTGGGTCAAAATTGAGCCTCTCGTAGGCATCACATATTGATAAGTACAAAGATCCTTCTAGAAGAATATCGTAATCTGCTTCGGCATCCTAAAGGAACTCACCATAGACAACGAGACGTAGTTCAATTCGGCGTCATTTAGGAAGTTATGCGATTCCCTAGGAACGACTATCCCTTTCACTTCCCTCGCCCATCACAAGTCTAATGGAGCGATAGAACACGTGAGTGGCCTTATTTTGTTGATCCGTTTGAGACCTAGCCTTGGTTTTCGCACTAGGCTCGCCCAGATTCTAATATGCGGAATAACGGGATCTTACTCGGAAATACTGAAACCCAAAGGTTGATCGAAAACACAGTTCAAAGTAATTGCACAGCTCTTTATTTCAAAGAGGGCTTTACACATCGAACGTTAGACACACTTGTCTACGTCGAAGGAACTATAAGTGTCTAAAACTCAAATAAGTTCTATGACTCTTCGATGATCTAAACTAGACCTATTACAAGGTATTTACAGTCCAATCGTATGAGTACGTATCAGACTTAATAACCTAAACGTATTAGACTCATATAACTAATCCTAAACAGATAAGCTTACTTATACACATTTGGATCGGATTACAATTCCGAACAGGGAACGAATTCCTTTTCCTGGTCGCAGACCAATCCATGGTCGCGGATCCTTTCCAAACTCGGTTAAGGTCACGAAGCCGTATGCGATCAGGACTTGGTCGCGAAGCCATATGCGATCAGGACTTGGTCGCGAAGCCGTATGCGATCAGGACTTGGTCGCAAAGTCGCATGCGATCAGGACTTGGAGATCCTCCCGGATCATGACTCCCTTGTTGAGAAGGAGCCAACCCCTGTTGCAACCTCTCGATCAAATTGGAGATGTGGAAATTGGGTTTGTCCATCTTCTCTGGTGTACCACTTTGCCGCACGTGCTCGTTGATCTTTCCGACCGATTCGAAAAGTCTCCTTGGTGCCACTGCGGGTGGTAGTCACCTTCTTCTCCAGAATCACATCTTCACGTAGAGGTTCGTCTCGTTGATAGACCAAGTCTTCAATAGATGGTACTATAGTATCTGGCTCATCATCCAGCATTGAAGGCTCAAAGATTTTGAGGTGCTCAACATTAACAACCGAGTAGATATCCACGTATGGAGGTAACTCAAGCTGACAAGCATTATTACCCACTTTCCGCAAAATCCGAAAAGGACCATAACGAATGGGTTTGAGTTTCTTACCTTCACCTTTAAGTCTCTCCTTACTCAAATGTAACCATATCATATCACCTTCTTGAAATTGCGCATCAACTCGGTGCCGATCATGTCGCGTCTTGTACTTGAGTTGAGCTTTCAGCAAGTTCTGTTCAACCTCACGATGGAGTCGTTGAATACCTTCCAGGAACTTCTGTGCTCGATCCTGATCAGATGCTTCCTTGCTGTTCTGTGCTGAGGTAGGGATCACAAACTCCATATCGAATGGACTCTGTGGTAGAAATCCTAAACAGACCTCAAACGGCGATTTTCCAGTCGAACCATGCACTGCTCGATTAAAAGCAAATTGCAGGTACGGTATGCTTTCATCCCAGGTCTTCGGGTGCTTCGAGTTATATCCTCTCAAGAGATGAACGACTGTGCGATTTACCACCTCGGTTTGACCATCAGTTTGCGTTGAAAAGTAGTACTCCTCTTCAGCTTGGTGTCCATCATCGTCCAAAGCGATCGCCAGAAGTGACTAAGGAACCGGGTATCGCGATCAGACACAATAGAAGTCGGCAGTCCGAAGTGTGTCCAAACGTGTTGAAAGAAAACCCGAGCTACTTCTTCTCCCGTGATAGTCTTTTGACAAGGTATAAGAACAATCATTTTGGAGAACCGATCAACGACCACGAATAGATAGTCGTTGCCACGTCGGGTCTTAGGCAATCCTCCCAAGAAATCCATGGATATGCTCTCCCATGGTCTCGATGGAACTGGCAAAGGAATGTACAAACCTAATTTTCGGTTTGCCGGTTTCGAGATGCTGCAGAGACCACAGCCTCGAACAAAACTAGCCACATCTTGCTGCATACGCGGCCAGAACACATGTCGGTGAAGATTTTGCAACGTCTTTGTAACCCCAAAGTGACCAGCTACCTTCGATGTGTGCGCTTCTCGCATCCATTGAATTCGAGGTGCTCCACGAGGTATGCAAAGTAAATTGCCTTTGTACAAGAGTCCTTCTCGACGAACGAACTCCGTAGGTTTCCCTGTTTTGAGCTCAGTCAATACTGTTTGAAAATCAGGATCTTCACTGTACATAGTGGCATAGTCATCATGACGTGAGGGCTCGATCTGCATGAATGCTGATAAACAGAGGGCCGTAACTGGTGGTCGCGACAACATGTCTGCCAATTTGTTGTGTACGCCCTTCTTGTACTTAATCACCAGATTGAACTGCTGCAGATACGACATCCACTTCATGTGCCGAGCTTGCTGTAGCTTGGACTGAGTTTGCAAATATTGCAATGGTTGATGGTCGGTGTGGACAACCGTCTCTTTACCCAAAAGATAACACCGCCAATGTTTCACGGCCTGATGCAGTGCACATAACTCCTTATCATAAGTCGGGTAGTTCTTCTGAGCGCCTTGGAATAACTCGGAGTGATATGCCACTGGTCGACCTTCTTGCATAAGCACTGCGCCCATTGCATAACCTGAGGCATCGGTTTCCATCTCGAACGGTTTCTGGAGATTCGGCAAAGCTAACACAGGCGCCTCGCTGATCTTCCTTTTCAACAAGAGAAACGTGTCCTCATGTTTCCCTGTCCACTCAAACTTCTGATCGATCTTGGTTAATGCATGCAATGGAGAAGCCACAATCGAGAAGTGTCGGATGAACTTCTGAAGATATTAGCATGCTCCCACAAAACTACGCACATCCGTAACTGTTCGTGGTCGCGGCCACTCGCGAATCACTTTTACCTTATCTGGGTCGATTTGCAACGTACCGTTGCCGACCAGGAATCCAAGGTAAAGTAGAGTTTGCTGGCCGAACTCGCACTTCTTACGGTTGAGGCGAAGTCGATGTTGCCGGAGCTGATCGAACACCTTTTCGACATGAATGAGATGCTCATCCCACGAATGACTATAAACTAGTATGTCGTCGAGGTAAACGATCACAAAGTCATCGATGAACTGTCTCAAAACGTCATTCATAAGACGCATGAAAGTTGCCGGGGCGTTGCAGAGACCAAACGGCATGACCAGCCATTCGAACAGACCTTGTCATGTTTTGAACGCGGTCTTCCACGTATCCTCCTCTCGGATGCTGACTTGATGATATCCTGACTTAAGATCCAATTTGGAGAAGACAACAGCATGCTTCAATTGGTCTAACAGGTCGTCAATACGGGGAAGGGGGTACCGGTTCTTGATGGTGATCTTGTTTAGTGCTCGGTAGTCGATGCACATACGCCAAGTCCCATCTTTCTTTGGTACTAAGACCACAGGAGATCCACAAGGTGAACTACTCGGTTGAATGACACCATCGTTCAGTAACTCACCAAGTTGTCTTTTGATCTCTTCATTCTCTAATACTGAGTTGCGATACATACTCAGATTGGGCAGTGTCGCATCGGACACAAGCTGAATTTCGTGCTCGACTGGATGTTTCGGCGGATGACCCTGGGTAGTCTCGAACAGATCACTGTATTTCTCCAGTAGTCCCGACAAACGATCAGAATATCGCTGCGACCACTTCGTGCTTCACCTGGATGTTGATGGTGAACAAGTCCTCTGTTGGGTGATGGTCGTTCGGTGGATCCGAACCCTTCTCCTTTGGCATTGCCATCAGAGATAAGGTCGTATCCGCCTCATTAACCGAGTTCACTCGGACAACTTCTTCGTCGGGTGAAGTCGCAGTAGCCGTGGTTGTTCTTTTCCCTGGTCCATTTTTCTTTGGTCGAAGTTCAGGATGAAGCTTGTAGCATTTGTCCTTCGTATGTCCCGCGACTTGACAAAGTTCACAAAAAGCACCCGTGCCCGATTTTGAAGCGTTCTTCTTCGGACTCGGCTTTTTCTTTGTCGAGGTCGCACTTTCCTTCGTGCTTTTGTCGCTGCGGGATTTGTTCTTCTTCTCGATCGCCATAGCAGTTGTGCTCGCGGTCGCGATGTATTGGACGCCGAACAGACTTAGCTCAGTACTGATCGATTTCTGAAGTCCAGATGTGTATTTCCGAAATACCTGAGGGTCGGATTGTGAGATGCCAATGACCATTGCTTGTCACCGAAACTCTGTCGTATAGTCTTGGACGGTCTGGTCGCGTCGTTGGTACAATCTGTGCCAACGCTCCCATCTCTCCTCGAGGTAGCCCATCGGATAGAATTCTTGTCACAGAAGTCGTTTGAATTGACGCCACGTAAGGTCGTCAGCTTCACCACTGGTGACAAAGGCCTTCCACCATGTCTTGGCGTGGTCCTTCATCTTCAAAGGTGCAAATTTGACCTTTTGAGCGCTACTGAACCCTTTAAGATCAAAGTAGGTCTCTAGTTGATCGATCCAAGAATCCAGTTTCTCGGCATCGATCACCCCATCGTATATGGGTATATCAATCTTAGCGTCGACCTTGAAAGATCCGATAGCTAATGAGGTGTTGGCGAGGTCGTCGATCTTGTGGTCGCCTTCATCTTCATTTTCGTCTGCCCTGCGCAAGTCTTCACCAGTCTTCGCACCCGTAACCTTCCCTACTTCAGGAGGTACAATCATGGCCTGCTGCTTAATCCAAGCAAGCACGGTTTCCATGTCGGTGGAGAGTTTAGCCACTTGTTCGTCTAGGTTAGCTTGAACGGAGGTATCGTCAGACATTGTCGGAGACGCAGCTATAGGAACCGTCAACTGATCGCCTGGAGTTTCGCCGGAAGTTTTGTAACCCTGGCGAGTCTTCACCATCCACAGGATAGGAAAGTTTCTCTGATACCAACTTGATCCGTTTGAGACCTAGCCTTGGTTTTCGCACTAGGCTCGCCCAGATTCTAATATGCAGAATAACGGGATCTTACTCGGAAATAACGAAACCCAAAGGTTGATCGAAAACACAGCTCAAAATAATTGCACAACTCTTTATTTCAAAGAGGGCTTTACACGTCGAACGTTAGACACACTTGTCTACGTTGAAGGAACTATAAGTGTCTAAAACTCAAATAAGTTCTATGACTCTTCGATGATCTAAACTAGACCTATTACAAGGTATTTATAGTCCAATCGTATGAGTACGTATCAGACTCAATAACCTAAACGTATTAGACTCATATAACTAATCCTAAATAGATAAGCTTAGTTATACACATTCGGATCGGATTACAATTCCGAACAGGGAACGAATTCCTTTTCCTGGTCGCGGACCAATCCATGGTCGCGAATCCTTTCCAAACTCGGTTAAGGTCGCGAAGCCATATGCGATCAGGACTTGGTCGCGAAGCCGTATGCGATCAGGACTTGGTCGCGAAGTCGCATGCGATCAGGACTTGGAGATCCTCCCGGATCATTTGTACGGACTCCATAGTCGTCTCCAACACAGTGTGCTCGCAAGTGAGGGGCCTAGGCCAAGGAGCTTCAAAGCGTCCTATGGTTCCATCACATAACTCCAAGTCGAGCAACAAGGTGAACCCCCTTCTCGCTCGTCTATGGGGCTGAGGCGATCCTACCAGCAGAGATCAAATTCCACTGGCTAAGGATCGAAGCTTTCGAAGGTGCGTCAACTGAGACCTCGAGGCCAACGACGCGAATCAATGCCTCGAGGTCAATCTTGTTGAAGAGACACGCGACAAAGCTCTCCTTCATCACGCTACATATGAGCGTGCAATGAGCTGTTATTATGACCATCGTGCTCAAAAGCGATCATTTCACCCTAGTAACCTTGTGCTGTGGCAAGTCATCTGGCAGCACAAGGTAAGCTTGTCCCCAATTTTGTGGGACCATATCATGTCTCGAAGGCGCTTGGCAACGAAGTGTACAAGATTTCCACCCTCGACGACGAGGAACTTCGGCACTCATGGAACATCAAGATGCTTCACAAGTTCTACACCTAGCTTTTTCAATGGAACTCACTACTCTAACACGGTGGATTAATGTATTAATTACCAGAATTTTCAATGGAACTCACTAGATTGATGACTAGAAACCAAACATCGGTTCGAGAGAATCGCATCCGCTACTCTAACTGAGCTAGGTACAAAACTCCTTCCAAGCCCTAGATTTATTCACTAAAACATACTGGCCGCTGCTAACATCTGGTGATGATAAGATTCGCCTTTGCACATTCACCCTTGTGTTTCACGGGAGCCAAGCAAAACCTAGCGACAATGTTAATCCCACAGGATATGTTGCAGAGATCACTCAAAGCTTCATATGCTTTCCACTTGCTTCTCCTTCGCTTGCTTCTTCCCCTCTCTAGCAGAAACAAGAAGAGATGTCTGTCAAACATAATAAATTGGAACTAATCTAAGTGGCTTTCTATCTACTTCAAATGTGCAGTTACAATGTAATTTGTGGTACAAAGTAATGTCTGGTCAGAACAATTTCAGGAGGAAAAGAAAAACAAATAGAGGCAGAGTGGAACTGCAACAAGGACTAAGAGTATGCTTGGTTTGATGCTGCAGTTTGCCCCACCAAAATTTGGCATTGCCCCTATCCATTCGATTGTAGTTTCCAAATTATCTATATGAACACCACCCACATAATGACATGTTGCTAAAGTCAATTCCAAGAGGCATTAAATTAAAATAGCTAACTCAAATAGGTATATGTGTTAAGGGTAATACTTGTACTTTTGACATCTTTCAGTTCAGACCCTAGTTGGTGTTTAGTTTTAGTTTGAACTTATGCTTCCATATGCTACATCTTTGAATAAATTTAGACTTATAGCAATTCTCAATTCTGAATCTAATTATTGAAGTTCAACACGTACCTTGCAATATTAATTTATAAACAAGTCATCAAAGCTTAAAGTGGAGAACTAAAACTAACTATAATGTAAATGAGGGTTTTACTTCAATAGGGTTCGTCCAGGCTGCTTTCTATTTCTTTTAGGCTTATCTTGTACTATATTTTTGCTGTTCTGAGTGCTATTTGGTGAGAACTAAAAAGTATATGAACCTACTGATATGTAAAAGACAGCTACACTTGTTAATTCTGTTACACTTCAAGACGGTGGTGCGTGCTACCCTACATTCCATCCGTGTAGCAGCACAGCGACTCTTCTTCGACGTAACCTGTGGCCGAAAGACAGATGGATCGGTTCCGCACCAGAGAGGGGCCCGGCCACCTGGCCCGATGTCAGCTCGGCCTAGCCTGGGTGGTGCTCGACAGAGCATTTCGTCAGCACGGCGCAGTCATCGCGACACATCGTCGACCTGGGGAGGTGACATACCAAGGACGTCCGCCGGCCCGTCTCGGCTTCGTCGTTCCTCGTCAATGCAAAGTGCTCGATGCAGAGATCTACATATTGGGGCCCGTCGAGACATCGCACTCCCGATTCAGATGACTCCGATGATGAGGACGACATCCGTCGTCAAGACAAGGACGATGCGAGTAGGGCATTGGTACAGCGGCTTGCGACTGACGAAGATTGGGACCAGGCTCATATTGAGCAGGCGGCCCAAGGACAGAGACACTCAGTTCGTGGGGGGTCTACGCAGCTGAGTTGGGGGGAGCCCGCCCACGACCACACGGATGTGCATGACGATCGTGAGTACTACGCTCCGCAGGGGGCCGAGCCCAGTTGGGTGGCACAACAGCGGGACAACGACGACTTGGTCTCAAGCATGTTAGGGTTGCACGACCCTCATGCACATCAGTACTACCAACCGGATGAGTTGGTGCCTAGCGAGCTCGAAGATTACCCACCACCGACACAACTATCTCAGGGTCATGCAGGTACTGAGCGGCATGGTCCTTCTACCATGACTGGGCGGCGATCACATGTGCCACCTAATCCATACTCACCATCGCCTTTCAAAGAGATAGACATGGGCATAAGAGGGGTCGTCCGAACCCATAGCGAACATGTACTAACACTTTTATTTTCCAGTGTGTTACATTCAAAATGAATCATGCAGTTAACTAGATTTCTCATATATTTTTATTATATGTATATATATACATACATACATATGTATACATACTTACATATATATATATATATACATACATATATTTGTATAGATATATATACATATACATATATATATATGTGTGTGTGTGTATATATATATGTATGTATGTATGTACATACATACATACATACATACATACTGTATAGATATATATACATATATATACATACATACATATACATACATATATATACATACATACATATACTTACATATACATATACATACATACACATATACATACATACCTAGACATACATACATAGACATACATATATATACATACATACCTAGACATACATACATATACATACATACCTAGACATACATACATATACATACATACCTAGACATACATACATATACATACATACCTAGACATACATACATATACATACATACCTAGACATACATACATATACATACATACCTAGACATACATATACATACATATACAAACTCTTGTAGTATTAGAACAATTAAAACTCCTAGCCCAGCTGGTGGGAACTCTCTTCTGCCTTGTTGTCCACTTGGGTTCGAATCCCCACTCCCGCATTACAAATTTTTTTTGGTAAAATGCTGTGGTCGCTTGTCGAGTTCTCACAGCTCGACAAGCTGTGCTCGTGGCTTGTCGTGGTCGAGGGACTCGACAAGAGCTTGTCGTTGTCGAGGGGCTCGACAAGGCCCTAGTCGTGCCTTCAGTCTACGACAAGCTGGTCGAAATGCGACATCCACCTTGTCGAGCTTTGGGAGCTCGACATGCTTATGTGGTAGGCCATTTTTGTAAATTCTCGCAACTGTGGGTTAGTTTTGTAATTATTTTTTCAATCTGGGTTATTAATAAAAAAAACTCATAGACAAAGTTATACCTTTTATTATATGTAAATATTTATTCTTGAATCACTAATCACTCCTTGCTGGTGTGATGTTTTTGGGACCTGAGCTTTGTTTATTTGAAGGTTTTAGATGTTCATGGCCACACTTAGCTGGATGGAACTGGATTTAGGGCTTCAAATTTGTATTATTTTGCTTCTCTGACATGATCTAATCATACTTTGCTGTAATCTTTTTTCCCTTAAAGTTGATGCACGAACACCTTTTCAATATTGAATTGTTCATATTACCTCTATTCTCAAATGTGTCATTTTTTTCAAATTGTAGTTACGAAGAAAATTATATTTTTAATAAAACATAATAATATATGTGCAAATCAATTTTATCTACTATAAATAATAAGTTTTTAACTTTTATACATGCACACAAAGGATAAATCTAATAACCCAATTTAATAGAGATAGTATAGGTAGATTTATCTAGAATTCATAAAATAATAAGTATTTGTGAAAAAAGATAGTTTTAAAACAAATGACATGTTTAAGAATGATTGTGGTGTATATTTGAAAATAACATTGGTAACATTTCTAATGCACACTACCTACTAGCTACATTGATTTGACTCATTAAAGTCACTGCAAGCATACTTGACAAATTAAAAGTTGGTTGGTGATGAAAATTGCCGAATGACAACATTATGTATTAATCAAGATTTTGATTAAGTATAGTTTTGTTAGTGTGAATTTTGTACGATGGTATACACCTTCACACTAGTTGAAGGAAAAAAGTTTCGAATTAAGTAAATTATGGTATTATTGTTTAAAATTTTGGTATTCGTAATAGTATTGGGACGTATAAGACACGTACATGATTACCAGTAAAGTAGTAAATAGAGAGACAAGTTGTTTGCTTGAAGCTTATTTTTGCCAAAATTTAGTAGCTTTTACCAGATTTAGTTTTTATTTGGTTCCTTCCCAAAATTTTGGCAAAAGTCCATTTACATTGGCTGGGATTTTGCTGGGATTTTTAAATTGTTATATATGCCATTTCAAAAGTTGGCATTTTAAAAAATGACACTCCGAAAGATTGCCCGAGTATAATACCACTTTAAAATGTGTTACACTTAATTTTTACCATTTCCTTTGTTTTTTGTTATTTTGTGTTGTAGCAAACATGAAATGACAAAAGTGCCCTTGTGCCCAAATATATATGAATGTTATTGCTAGTAGCATTGCTACTCGCGGCGGAGGCGTTCTACTACATCGGGCCAGCAGTCCCACAAGCAATAATAAACATTCACTAAAATATTCTTTTTGTGCCATTCAGTTCTTCACATTTACCGACACATTCCGGGGCAAATATGATGAATCCCAGCAGGCGGCCAAGTTCTATCCTTTTGATTTTGGTTATCAGGTCGATACTCAACCAACTAATTGAAATCTTGATCTAAATCTAACACAGTACGAGTATTGATCAGTATGCGACCAACTAACACAGACGCCGACACACTGAAACAGTACTAGGTGAAGGCTGAGGTTTTCTTCAGCGCTTGCCTCCAAAAGAACAATGGGCACGACATCAAGAAGACCCTTGATAGATAAGGTTTTGTACCTCAATTTCACGCTCGGGTGCTTCCTTACATTTTCTTAGCGCCGTGACTGGTGTGGCGCTGCCCAACACTGGTAGGACACCATGATTGGCCACGTGAGTGGAGCAGTTCAGGGAGTGCGAGGCTGTGAGAGGGTTTATGCCAGAGGTGGACAGGGTGATGGCGTATGCCATGGTACTACAGACTCGCTAAGACACTATACCAGTGACACTGCTGCCAAGTGAAGCAAGGCAAACCTGATCAATTTGGGCACATGGGCATTTTGGTCATTTCATGACAGCTAAAACAAAAAAAATTGCTGAAAAGTGACGAAAAAGAAAAAGGTGATGGCAAAAATCAAGTGGAACACATATAAGGGTGACATTTTACTGATGTAACATATTGGAGTGGCATTTTGCAAAATGCCAACTTTTGAAGTGGCCTATATCCAAAAGTCCCAATTTTGCACCAAAGATTTCATGACTTCACGACTACTCGTAGCAAGGAAAGACAAAAAAAAGCAGAAAACTTGAACAAAAAGAGCATCAGTATAGTTACGGGGTCTCCAATTAATAAAAAGAGCTCTCGCTCAATTTCCTCATGGGTCTAGTAGGCAATATAAATTAAAGAGCATAGCCCAAATACAATGCTAGAATGCAAAGCAAGATGAAATTCCCTATGCTGTGACAGGACTATTCAAGGTGGGTATCCTGAGCTGAAGTAGAAATAACGTATACAACCTATAATCTCTACCAACTTGGCAACAGCTTATCTGTTTGCACACAACTTATCTATTTGCACATCTGGGGTAGATAACTCCAACAAACAACTCTCTTCGCTACTGCCTAACTAAGCAATCTTAGGAGACTGTATTTGTCTTTATAAATATAAGTCTTTTGTTTTAGAAAGGGTGCAGGGTTAATACAGCCATATGGCTTTGACTTCTGTCAAACATGATGTCTAACTAGAAACCACACAAGCTTAAGCTGGATAAAACAAGACCAACAGATAGGGTCCCAATTTTGCTTTAGGCTTCATCTAAGAAAAAAACGAAAACCTGACTGCATTAAAAGACATCCAACATAAGCAGGACAGTATAGAAAAATAACAAAAAAAAAACATACACATGTAAAGTTTAATATGTACCCAGCATGAGGAGAACAATCCAAGATAAGATTAGCCACACACAAAAAGACAAAGCCATCAGTGATCATACATACCACTTGCCATTCACTTTTACTACTAACATCTGGTGATGATAAGATCCAAACTTTTAGTTCAATTAAAGAAGCACATTCACACTTGTGTTTCACTGGAGTCAAGCAAAACCTAGCAACAATGTTAATCCCACAGGATATGTTGCAGAGATCACTCAAAGCTTCATCCTTTTTCCACTTGCTTCTCCTTCACTTGCTTCTTCCCCCCTCTAGCAGAAACAAGAAGAGATGTCTGTCAAACATAATAAATTAGAACTGATCTAAGTGGCTCTATATCTACTTCAAAGGTGCAGTTACAATGTAAGTTATGGTGCAAAGTAATGTCACGTCAGAACAATTTCAGGAGGAAAAGAAAAACAAATAGAGGCAATGGAACTGTAACAAGGACTAATGCTTGGCTTGGTGCTGCAGTTTGCCCTACCAAAATTTGGCATTACCCCTATCAATTCGATTGTAGTTTCCAAATCATCTATATGAACACCACCCACATAATGACATGTAGCTAAGGTCACTTCCAAGAGGCATTGAATTAAAATAGCTAACTCAAAGAGGTATATGTCTTAAGGGTAATACTTGTACTTTTGTCAATTCAGACCCTTGTTGGTGTTCAGTTTTATTTTGAACTTATGCTTCCACGTGCTACATCTTGAATAAACTTAGGCTTATAGCAATTCTGAATTCAGAATCTAATTATTGAATTTCAACACGTACCTTACAATATTCATTTATTAGACAAGTCATCAAAGCTTAAAGTGGAGAACTAAAACTAACTATAACATAAATGATGGTATTACTTCAATAGGGTTTGTCCAGGCTGAATTCTATTTCTTTTAGGCTTATCTTGTACTATATTTTTGCCGTTCTGAGTGCTACTTGGTGAGAACTGAAAAGGATATGAACCTACTGATATGTAAAAGACAACTACAATAGTTAATTCTGTTTTTAGCTAGTAAACTTGTCAATTGCAACTTACAATCACTTATTGTGGTGGTGCTCTTTCATTTTCGTTGTCAGCCTCTAGTTTTGACTTTCAGATGCACTAAACTTGCAACTACTGCTAAAAACTCATTAGATACTACTTGTGAGTTTACTAATAAAGAAGAGGCCAAAGCAAACTCGTGGATTGTGGATAAGCTTCCACCAATCCTCTAACCAAAAACAAAATAAAGGACCAAGATAGTAGTGCTATGTGTATTTGTATGGTTATGTTGGTTGTGCCGATTGGATTGGTGTTATGATGTTATTCATACACAAGATGTTTGACAAACTTACATAACTAGTTAAATTATCATAGCAAGCTCAAGTACAAGAGGCAACAGAAACCAGCTAAAAAATCATTAATAACTTCAAGAAAAGAAGGAACCTTTTGGTCGATAAGTTGGACAAGGAATGAAAAAAATAAAGCAGCTTCTAAATAAAACAGAGAAAACCCAAAGTCATTGCGGGAAACATATTGTGAATAATATTCTACCTCGTGATGCTATTCTGGTTGTCCTTGTTGGACAATCCCAAAAGGCACAGCCATAAGGCATTTTGCCAAATATTTGGCTCAAGTGTTGCCGCAACCTAAAACACCACTAATTACTAAAATTCTGAAAATGCCCCCGTGTTATAATGACAAATTTCTCCACCAAACAAAATATACCCTAAAACTTGCAAAAATTCGTGTTACTCATTTGGCAGAGGTTGAGCTCTAAATATTAGAAGGGAGCTAAGTTGTCTGACATCTATTCCAAAATCATATCTACTATCTAGTGCTCAACATGGAGAGTTGGCCTAATATGTCAATTTTTACTGGTAAGAATGAAGTTAACTGGATGTGATAACAAGCATTGCCATTTTAATCAATTGTGAACCCAAGGATAAGAAAAGTACAATTGAAATGAAACCATGTATGTTGGGTGGTGGTAGTAGTACCAAATAGGCGAATACCAATAGCACTGCAGTTACCTGGTGGTCCTTCGAGGCCCGTAGGTATGCACTGAACTCACTAGCAAAGACACGTGGCCAAAGCAGTGCGTTACTTCCTGGAGGGCACTTGTTGGAGGACAGGACCTTGTTATGCCGCATGTCCAGGGCAAACACATACTGGCCTCTGTTCTCCACTAGCTTGCCCACCAACTCGAGATCACTCAAGAAGACGTAGACGATGTCATCTTCATGCATGCTCAGGACAGGGTTCGTTGGGTTGCACTGCGGCAACCCCATGGAGCGGAAGGTCTCGCTTGCCCAGAGGTCTCCGACACAGACCGTCACGCCTTTCTTCCACTCCCAGAGGTCAGGAATCAGAGTCCAGGTGGTCAGAGTGCTTTCATTGCCGGACCAGCCAATGGTGACGAACTTGATCGCGCTGCCAACGCAGCCCATGTAACGGAATTGCTCCGGGCCATACCGGCGATAGTCGGAGACATGGATCGAACACCCCTCGGGCAATGGAATGAAACGGAACTCCGGATCCGAGCCGTGCTCCGAGAGCACGTCGCACATCACGATGCCGATGAGGAGGTCGACCCAGCAGATGTACGAGCCTCCAAACGAGAACACCGTGTCGTAGCGGAAGTAGTTCGTGGGCGTGTTCACCTCTGGGGGGAGGCGCACCTCCTTCTGGATCCACTGGCCGGGGGTCCTGCCGGATGACCACCAAAGCCACAGCGTGGCATCGGGAAGCAAGCAGCCAACTCTGGTGACGAGCTCGGCGAGGACGTAGTCGCCATCCTTACCGTGGCGCAAGATTGCAACTCCGCACCCCATGCCGACCATGGAACGAGCACAGGGGAGCTGGGGAATCATAGAGAGGGAGTTGTCCAGGGCGTCGTAGATCAGGTAGCATCCGCCCGAACCGGAGCCAGGGCGGTACGGGCCGGCATAAAGGACGACGAGGTTCTTGTCGGTGCTCGCGATATAGGAACCGTCCAGTTCTCCGGTTTTTGCGGCGGGTGTCGACAGCAGCACGGAAAAGGAGGATACTCCTGGGGGATCGGCGACGTGAGGATCGGGTTTGATGGGGTAGACACCGATTTTGCTCGTGCGGCGGATTAATGGTATTTCTCTGGGTGTTCTCGTGTTGGGGTAGACGTCGATTTCTCCTGCTGCTGCTGCTGCTCTGTTTTTGCTCGCGCCGCGGATTTCTTCGGCTGTGGCTGCTGCTTCATCGTCTATGATGAGGCGCACGTAGCGGTCGAGATAGACCGATGCAGGGGCCATGATAGGTTGGATTGGGTCGAGAAAGGAGGAAGGAATGTGATTTAGGTCAGTTAGTGGAAGGAATTTGACGAGATCTAGATAGAAGCGCAAGAGATGGCAAATGGTAATTGGTAAAGGAAGAAAACCCTCGGTCCCTGGCAAAAGAAGGAAGAACGATCGAGGTCGGAAAGAGGTGAAGGGACGCGGATCGTGGGGTTATTGGACGTAAACAAACACACGAGGAGCAGGGTTCGTGGATTAGGATGGAGAGAGGAGGAAGGATGAGGAGTAAGTACTGTGATTTCGGTCGTTAAGAGTCTCATCATTGTTTGACGATTTTGCGGAGACGTTTTAAAATCTACACCGCGTTGGGTTCAACTTGAACCTAGAAAAATGCGGCATACGCAGCGAAAACTCCTTGGCTTCCTTCTCTCTCAAAAGGCATTGAATCCGATCCAAAGAAAATTCAAGACGTCTTCGATATGCCCCTACGGTAGAAACGGGTCGGGTTTGAGTCAGATAGTATTTAAATCCATATTTGCATCCGCATCTTTCTTCTAGATACGGATACGGATACGGATGCGAATGGTATGCGGATGCGGATACAGATATGAAAGAAACAGATACGGATATGGAGCGGATATTTTGTGGATACGAACATGAATACTAAACAGATTCGGAGCGGATACAGACACGAACACAGATATTAAACCAAAAGCCTAAGACCTTCTTGGGAGCTGGGGCCACAACCCCAGGGCCCTCACCGGGAGGTGAGGAGCGGGATATTTCCCCCAACAATCTTAACAAATAAAAATAATCCTAAAAAATAATGAAGATAAAGTTTGATATGTTCTACAGTTTGACTAAATTTCAATTTCTAAATCGTTATAGAATATGAGATAAAAAATACAAATTTAGCCGATCAATTACTTTTTAGTTATGCTTCTATACTTTCTAAAAATTAAATTGTATAAATCTTAAAATTATGCACTTAATAGTAGTGCAGTGGATAGTTATAAATCAGACTTTTTATTTGTTTTAAAAATTATGCAACTAGTTTTTTGGAAAATATCAAAAGCACTTCCCATAACTTTTAGTTATTAGATTTTTTTTTCAAAATTTGCAATATTCAAATTAAAAATGACTAATGTAATTACGATATACTAAACACATGTCTATATTTCTTCCAAATATTTAGAATTTGTATTATTTTGGATTGTTATAGATATAAGAAATTTAAGTTAAAAAATAATTCACACAAAATACTATAATTTAACTATAGATGTGAAAGTAATTTAGATTTTTGAATTCACACAAAATATGCCGCTTTGGGCTCAACTTGAACCTAGAAAAATGCAGGATACGCAGCGGAAAGCTTCTCGGCTTCCTTTTCTCTCAAAAGGCATCGAAGCCAATCCAAAAAAAATTCAAGATGTCTTGGACATGCCCCACCCGCGATCTATCAAAGATATCCAACGCTTGACAGAACACATGGCCGCATTAAGTTGCTTTGCATCTCGATTAGCGGAAAAGTAGCTTCCCTTCTTCAAGATCCTCCAAGGTTTGGAGGACTTCAAGTGGTCATGGGAGGCTCAAGTCATTTGCAAGGAACTCAAGCAAAACCTCGTGAGCCTGCCACTCCTGGTTAGCCCTCGTCTCGGAGAGCAACTACAGCTCTACCACACCGTCATTCCAGTCGCGACGAACACTGTGCTCGTCAAGGAAGATCAAGGCATTCAAAATCCCGTGTATTACGTGAGCGAGGCATTTCAAGGTGTGAAGCTCTGTTACACGAAAATGGAGATCTGCTACTACTACGCCTTACATCCCGAAAGTTTTGACACTACTTCCTTTACTATCCAATTTTCGTTCCTTCAGCCTTCCCTCTCAGGGAGGTCCTAAGGAACAGGGAAGCTACCGGGAGAATCTGTAAGTGGGCGACTGAGCTCGTCTCATTTTCACTAACGTTTTCAGGTCGTTTGGTGATCAAGTTGCAAGTACTCGCCGACTTTGCTGCCAAATGGACGCCACTCCCAGAGTTGTCTAATGGCTCACCTGACGTTGCTTCCCGCAACTAGCCGTTCTAGACGCTCTATTTTCATGGCTCGCTTTGCCTCGCCGGGGAAAGAGCGGGAGTCATTGTATGGAGTCTTGAGGGGAAGACACTTGAGTCTGTCACGGGACTTGACTTTCCGATGACCAACTGTAAGATCGAGGATGCCGACTAGAGGGGGGGTGATTAGGAGGCTTTTAAATTTTCTTCCCCACTAAGCAATTTCAACAAGATAATCGTTTAAGCTAGATTATACAATGAGGCTTAAAACAATTTAATCAACTAGTTGCATTCAACCACGTAAGTTATTCAACAAATCATGCAACAAAAGTAAATATAGCAATTGTGTCAAGATGAATGTAATGCAAAAGATAAATACGCAATTGACACAATATTTTTACCGAGGTCTCGGAAACTCGCCCGGTCTCCCCTACTCCTCGTTGAAGCGCTCACTCGGAGCCTCGCTTCTATATCCACGAAGGATATCTCACTAGGGTTGCTCCTTCTCCACACCGGATAGGCGAGCACCACACCTTTCACAATCTTTTGCCGGCCTCTCCGACAAACTTCAATTGGAGAGATCTCGGCTCTCCTCCGGCACCGTCTAGGCGAAGGCGATCGCCAAGAGTAACAAGCCGGATGCGCTTTCACTTGAACCAACCACGTGCTAGAAGCTCAATGATGCAAATGAGATGCTCAACACTCTAGCACTAGCAATCTAATGGAGATAAAGTGCACTAAACACTCACTAACTCTCCCTCAAGCTTTTTCTCAAATCCACTAAAGAATTTGGGCTCAATTCTAGCCTCTAAATGCAATAACTCAAATGCAAATCAATTGGCTAGGTTTTCAGCTGAAGAATGAACTCTTTGAGCACCCAAAAATGAAGCCTGACGAGGATTGACACCCGGGTCACTTCTAATAGACTTTTGGTTCAAGGCAGGTTTGAGCCAGATACGAGTCTGGCAATGTGAACTCAAGCTATTTTGAGGGGCATCACCATGAGGTCGCAAGTTCTACGCGATCAGGCCGCAAGCCTTGCGCAGTCAGAAGTTCGTATGCTGTACGCGAACTGGATGTCCGGAATGTTGTGCGGTCAGCCAACATCCCGCGGTCAGAACGATTGTTAACCGGGGTACTTGGAGCCTATCTATTCAGTTGTCCATACAGCAGGATATTCCAAGTATCCCGAAGATTCCTCCACGAAGAAGACCAACGGTCGGGAAGTTAATGCATACGGTTATTCATGATTAACATGTGTTTTAACCTCCGAGGAAGTTAACAGCAGTTCTCCAAAAACCGCATCCAACCGTTCAAGCAACCGTTTGATGCAGTTTCTTCATATGGCACCCTTTCAACCAGTATAAAAGGGTGGCATAGAGTATCAAAAGGGAGAGATCCAATTGATCCAATCAAGATAAATTGATCAAGAGATTCAACATCTCTCAAATAGCCAAGTCTACGGCCTACATTAGATAGCTTTTACAAGCCTCCTAGGCTTCTTTTTATACAATTACATAGGAAAAATCCTCGCCTGTGAGGGCTTTTTCCTCCATCTTGTAAACCTTTTACCACCCATAGTGAAATCCCAACAGGACGTAGGGCTATTACTCCCACCATCGAAGGCCCGAACCTGTATAAACTTCTCTGTGCTCCTGTTCTCCATTGTTCTACATACCTTCCCGGAGGGTCGCCCTGAAAGGTCTCACTACTTACAAATTCTGCATAAGTTCGGCTGAGGACTCCGAGTCCGAATCGTCGACAGCTGGCCCCCACTGTGGGGCCTTTCTCAAGGCGTCCTGATTTTAATCCGGAGGTTTGCTGAAACATGGCCGGAGTTTTATATGATTCCGAGAACGATTTTGATCTCGGTGATTATGCTGATATTCAGATGCCCTCCCCAAGCGATCCTGTCCCGATGGAGGAAGCTGAAGAAGAGGATCTCCCGGGGGTTGAATCCTCTCTCCAGGTCATGTCCATCGACTAGGGAGCAACTAGTGCAAGGTCAGAACCTGCCGAGGTTCTTAATGCACTAGGTGATGAATCCGGTCCGTCATACGACCCCATTGAGGGGAAAGATGACGACGATCAGGAAATTAGCCCAGGGAGGTTTGACCCCGACAATCTCCATCGTCTCTTTGATTTCGAGTCTGACTCGGAACAAACCGGGATGTTTTCTCCATCCGCAACCTCTCTCCCTAGGCATTTTGCTACCTTGACGGAAGAAACTCCCGATCAGCAAGCTGCTAGGGAAGAGCAGGAACGCAAACAGAAGGAGGATCAAGATCTTGAGCAACAAAACAACGAACTACGCAGAACAGCCTTAGAGGCTCTTCAAGATGCGCAGGTTCATTACAATGCTGCTCCGGGTTCTTCTCGACGGTCACGTGGTCGTAAACGTGACCAAACCCCTTCTTTGCCACCGGAGCGCTTCCCGGTGGACGAATAAACAATAACACCCGGTGCCCCTAGGAGAAGTACCCACGGTCAACTGCGATCTATCGCGGAGGTCATGCGTAACCTTCCTCCTACGACCACGGATGGGCAGAAACCGGCCTTTTTCAGAATCCTGGCCGAAAGGCTGGATGAGGTCGCATCTGAAGCGACCCCAACCGCCTCTTCTCGGTCGGTGACACGCTCCCATGAACGAGGGTATTCTCGCTCTGGTTCTGGTCGACAGAGTTACCCGCCGCCTGTACCGTCCCGACAGGACAAGTATCGGCGAACCCAGGATTCTCGTAGGAATCGGGTTCCTGTTCATTCTCGTCTGGGACCACGAGCAACTTCACCATCGCGTGAGGTCGCTCGAGAGCCAGTCGGGAGTCACAGGGCGATTCACAGTCCCTACGTTGGTTGCAAAGCTTTTTCGCCTGGCCTCCGCGCAGTCGTTTGGCCCGATAAGTTTCGACCAGGGGCCATCGAAAGGTTTGATGGAACTCAGAACCCCTCCGAGTTCCTTCAGATCTATATCACTGCCATCCAAGCGGCAGGAGGTGATGACCGGGTCATGGCCAACTACCTGCCTACAGTCCTCGAAGGACCGGCTAGAACCTGGCTGTTTAATCAGCTCGAGGGTTCTATTTACAATTGGGAGATGCTGTGTGATGCTATCCTCAGTAACTTCCAAAATTGTTACCAAAAGCCGGGTAAAGAGGATGACCTTCATCGTCTACGACAAACTTCGACCGAAACTCTTCGGCAGTTTGTCAAGAGATTTGTCGGGGTGAGGAATACCATCCCGAACATATCTGATGGCTCCGTTATCAGGGCATTCAAACATGCCGTTCGATACCGGAGATTCACCGAGGACCTCCTTATCAACCCTCCTTGATCAGTGGCCGATCTGTTCGACATGGTTGATCGGTACTCCGACGCAGCCGAAGCGGTTGAATGGACCAGAATGGTCGACAAAGGTAACTTGCCGCCTCAACCTGGTCTTAAGAATGCTAGAAGCGAAGATTCGAGCAAGAATGCTAGAAGTCGAAGAGGAACCGCTCTGGACAGTACCGCGAGGTTGCAGTCGCAGAGAAGCCGCCTTCGACCAAAGGTAATAAATCTGCATTTAAAAATAAAACTGCCTCTGGTGGTCGGGGTTCCGACCAGCCAGAAAAGTCAACTAACTCGCAGGAAGGTAAGAAATGGTGTCCACTCCACAACTCCGCAGGCCACGACCTCAAAAACTGCAGGAGTTGGTTGAAGCAATTAGATGATTTCTACCAAGGAGTTGGGCCAATGCCAACCTTACCGCCTAAGGAACAGGCGTGCCGGCTTAGAGACATCGATGGAGACGAAGAAATGGCTTACCAGGTACCTCAAAATCATGTTAATATTATTTTTGGAGGTTTTTCTTCTTTCGTTTCCAAAAGGCAGTTTAAAGCCTTTTACCGAGAGGTTAACCAAACGGAGACATCCCTTGGTGAACCTCAGTACCCCTGTTGGTTGGATATGCCTTTGACATTCGATCACGCTGACTGTCCCGTGGGGCTAACCCGACCATTGAGGCTTCCTCTGGTCATTACCCCGATCATTAGTAACGCGAGAGTCGAAAGGGTCCTGATCGACGGAGGGAGCTCCCTTGACCTTTTATTGGTCAAGGCACTCGACGAGATGCAAATTCCTTGTTCGAAGATCAAGCCCATAATTCATCCATTTTATGGGATAATCCCAGGCCCCTCTATGATGCCATTGGGACAAGTCGTCCTCCCGGTCACACTGGGGGAACCAGACAACTTCCGAACAGAATTGATTACCTTTGATGTAATCGATTGTGATTCGGCTTATAACGCGATCATTGGCAGGCCAACTCTCGCTAAGTTCATGATGGCAACGCACTATGCTTACCAGTGCGGGAAATTGCCTGGCCCCAAGGGTGTCATCTCGGTTTGAGGCAGTCGCAACGTGGCACTCATATGCGACCGGCTATCTTTGGAGATGGTCGATCAACTTCCCCTCCGGGACGCTCAGGTCGCCACTGTCGCCACCGACGCGATCAAAGCTGCTCCTCGACCAGATGAGAAACTCAAACAGGTTCCTTTGTACCCAGATGATCCATCCAAGACAGGTCGGGTCGGATCAGCTCTGGATGACAAATAGGAACTCGAGCTTGTTACTTTTCTCCGGGCTAACGCAGATGTGTTTGCGTGGAAGCCATCCGACATGCCCGGCGTCCCAAGGGAAGTAATCGAGCACAGGTTAGCAATTCGACCTGGACAGCGACCAATAAAGCAAAAGCTCAGGCGTTTTGCTGTTGACCGACAGGAAGCCATCCGAGAGGAGTTGGACAAACTCCTGAAGGCTGGGTTCATCCGAGAGGTCGATCATCCGGAATGGCTCGCCAATCCGGTCATGGTCCGTAAGTCAAATGGCAAGTGGCGCATGTGCGTCGACTACACTAGCCTTAACAGTGCCTGTCCGAAGGATGATTTTCCCCTTCCCCGCATCGACCAGCTGGTCGACTCAACTGCGGGTTGCGAACTGATGAGCTTCCTGGATGCCTACTCAGGGTACCATCAAATTAGCATGGCAGAAGAAGATGAAGAGAAAACTGCCTTCATCACCCCGTTCGGCACCTACTGCTACGTCAGAATGCCGTTCGGTCTCAAGAACACAGGTTCCACGTACCAGCGCTTGATGCAAAAGACCTTTCTTTCCCAGATAGGGCGTAATCTCGAAGCATATGTAGACGACTTGGTTGTAAAAAGCACCAAAGGGTTGTCCCATTTGGATGATCTTGCTGAAACCTTCTGTAATCTGAATCGCTTTGGAATAAAATTGAACCCGGAGAAATGTTCTTTCGGGGTTTCTTCAGGAAAGCTTCTTAGTTTCCTTGTTTGTTCCAGGGGCATTGAGGTTAATCCTGAGAAAATCAGGGCCATCGAACAGATGAGATCACCCTCGACCATGAAAGATGTTCAACGCCTGGCTGGTCGCATGGCGGCCTTAAGTCGCTTCATATCGCGACTAGGCGAAAAGGGATTACCTTTCTTTAAGGCCTTGCGGAAGCATCATAATTTTACATGGTCCGATGAGGCTGAAAAGGCATTTCAGGAGGCAAAAACATATTTGTCTAGTCGGTCAGCATTGGTATCTCCCGAGAAAGGAGAACCATTACTTCTATATCTGACGGCCACCCCACACGCGGTCAGCGTTGTTTTGATCGCGGAGAGGGAAGGAATACACAGACCCATCTACTATGTAAGCGAGGTACTTCATGGTCCTAAGGAGCGTTACCCTGAGGTCCAGAAGATACTCTACGCGCTACTGATGGCTTCCCGTAAGCTACGACATTACTTCCAAGCACACAAGATCACAGTACCCTCCTCTCTTCCTTTGGGGGATATTGTTCGAAATCCAGAGAAGTCTGGTCGAATCGCCAAATGGGCGGTCGAACTCGGTGCCTTTGATATCCATTTCACACCTCGCACGGCGGTTAAGTCTCAGGTGTTGGCCGACTTCGTGGTTGAATGGACCAACCCTGAGCCACCCGTGCAGGTGCCAGAGGAATTGGAGTGCCCCGATTTCTGGACAATGTACTTTGACGGCTCTCGTAGTTTTCAACACTCGGGGGCTGGAGTGGTCTTAGTTACGCCTCAGAGCGAACAGCTTAAGTATGTCATCCAACTACACTTTGTCGCGACCAACAACGCGGCTGAGTATGAAGGTCTTCTTGCAGGGCTCCGGGCAGTGAAATTCCTCGGAGTCCGTCGATTAGTGGTGAGGGGAGACTCACAGCTGGTCGTAAACCAGGTAAACAAGGAGTACAGCACCTCCGATGAGACAATGGCTCATTACCTGGGGGAAGTGAGGAGATTGGAAAAACACTTCAGTCATTTCGAAGTCCAATACATCCTGCAAAAGGACAACATTCTCGCAGACCAATTATCCAAAATTGGGTCCTCACGCTCATCCGCTCCGGCAGGAGTGTTCATCGAACACTTGGACCATCCTTCGATCATGACTTCGGTCGAAGATGATCCGGTAATAGCCTTCATTACCAACCTCGGTCAGGAACAAGATTGGACTCATCCATTGAGGGTCTATCTTGAACATGGGACCCTACCCGAGGATGAAACCGAAAGTGATCGGTTGATTCGAAAAGCGCGTCTGTACAGGCTCATAGATGGGATTATGTACAGAAAGGGTACTCAAGGAGTATTCATGCGTTGTATATCTCAGGGGGAAGGAAAATCCCTCTTGAAAGAAATACATGACGGTGTATGCGGTGCGCATGCGTCATATCGAACACTGGTCGGAAAAGCTTTTCGACAAGGATTCTACTGGCCTTCGGCACTTGATGATGCCAAGCATATGGTCAAGATGTGTCCCCAGTGTCAGTTCCACGCAAGACAAGTTCATCAACCTGCCTATGCGTTGCAAACCATTCCTCTCGCATGGCCATTCGCGGTCTGGGGAATGGATATCGTCGGTCCTATGCCACAAGAGATCAATGGGTACAAGTTTCTGTTCGTAGCTATTGACACGTTTACAAAGTGAATTGAGGGCGAACCGGTACGAAACATTACTGCATCAGCCACACAAAAATTCTTCCATAAGAACATTGTGGCACGATTTGGTGTTCCAAACCGCCTCATCATAGACAATGGTTCTCAATTCGCCAGCGGTCTTTTTCTGGACTACTGCGATCAGATTGGGACCAAGGTGTGCTTTGCTTCTGTAGCACATCCACAAAGCAATGGTGCCGTAGAACGGGCCAATGGGCAAATACTGCAAGGCATCAAAAAACGTGTTTTTGATCGCCTTAAGACCCGTTCGGGGGCTTGGGCAGACGAGCTCTATACTGTTCTATGGGCACTACGGACTACCTCTAGTCGAGCCACCGGTGAGACGCCCTTCCATTTGGTCTATGGGGCCGAGGCTGGATTGCCTGTGGAAGTAAGTATTGTTCGGACAGAGCAATTCGAACAGGTTAATCAGTCCGAACAGCGGTTACAAGATCTCATCCTCTTAGAAGAAAGGCGTGATCTCGCCTTGATTAAATCAGCGGCATACTTGCAGGCTTTACGCAAGTATCACAGTAAAAAGGTGCGACCACGTGATCTTAACGTGGGCGACTTGGTTTTACGAAAAATTCAAGACCAGTCTAATCGCAACAATTAAATTCTCCCCAAAGTGGGAAGGCCCTTACACTGTCGTTTCAGTGCCGCGACCGGGATCTGCGCGGTTAGCCATGGAGGATGGTCAGATTTTGTCCAATACTTGGAACATCGATCAGCTTCGCAAGTTTTACGTGTAAGTACTCCAATCCCTTTTTCCTATTCAATTAGCATCTTTTCATAAAATAAAATATGTTTTGCTTTCATACAATGAGTTTTTCTCTTTATGCCCATATCATATGAATTTGACCTGGGGGCTGGCCGGCGGCGGTCAGATCATTACAACATTTTAATCGGATTCGCTGGTCGATCTCATGACCACTTCCAGATAAGTCACTCCTAAATAAGCCGTTTCTCAACGCATACGGGGCTATCTGACAAGTCCTTGGTCACCTGAGTGGCTGCCAGTTCGCAATAAGATTAAACGTTACATTGATCCTGATCATTGGTTTAAAACGCACACCCCTGGTCGTTACACTTATGTTTTCTCCTCTGCTTATAATACTAAGACTTCAGTATTCATAAACAGAGGTGGGGGCTAGGGGGATATGCTTATAGTATGAAACTTATGATATGAAATTGCAAATTATATACTTTCTTTCAAAAATGGTTTTTTACATGCACTGCATTGTATACACAACTGTCTTGATACAAGAATAAGAATCATTCGATCCCGAGCTCAGTCAGGAGCCTATCTACAAAGGGCTTGACCTCCTCCATGATGGAATCAAGCATCTCGTCACTCTCGACCTCAACCGGTCCCACCAATGGGCCCAGATCTGCATCTGGGCCATGGTGAAGTCGAACCCGGCTAAGGATGGCTGACGCGGCCGATCGAACTCTGGTCCTGATCGCCTCTTCTCAACGCCGTGTATCCCCAGGGAGATACTCGAATAGTGATTCTGCCTGGGCCGTGATCAGCGATGTCCAGTCGCTTAGGCTGAGGTTATCTTTCTTCGGCTCTACCACATCAGTCTTCAGGAGATCAGCCACAGCCTTCAGTTTTTCGAAGACCAAGAGGCTCAGCTCTTTGATCGATCGATCGGTGTGGTGAATCGAGAATGCAAGAAGCCCCTTGTCCCGACAAAGCTGTGTAATTTGACCTGCTTGCGCTGTACAGAGAGAAGAGGTTACTCGCATGTTGTGGATTCAAGTCTCCTTAATCAGGAATCGACTTACCATCATTTTGTGACCGCAGTTTGTTGATTTTGATCTCTTGGTTCTTAACCATCGAGATTGAATTGAGCCTAACTTTGGCCACTTCTTTCTTCAAAAATGTAACCTCTCTGTAGCAAAATCGAGGCAGTCATAACCAAATTACACCCATATTAACAGAGGAGTGATAATCCTCACCTGCGCAAGCTGTCGCGCTCTTTCTGAATGGCCGCCATGCTAGCCATTACAGCATGCGACTGGCCTGTCACCCAGGATAAACCCTGTGATGCAAATTATGAAGGTTAAAAGTATCCTAAGTACAACTTAGGCTCCAGAACAGAAGTTCATCATACCTTCATAAATTTTTGTAAGGTAGCATCATCCAAACCAGCGGGAATCCTCGCCAGAGTTCCGGATGTGCTTGTGATAGGGACAGTCAGGGGGAGTGCCGGCTGGAAGCTGCCCTCAGCAGTCGCTGGTTGCGACTGGGTCCCTGGACTTACCTCTCCTCCCGCGGTCTGGACGACTTCTTGGACCAAGGGAGTGGAGCGCTCTTCTTTGGAGGCTCCTGCACTGGCTGCGACTTCAACCCCTCCTGAGGCGGTTGAAGGGCTGGACGCCGTTTTTCTTTGCCTGACAAAGAAGACAGTTTGAGCAATTTTTATTTGTGGTCATTACCATTTATTCTAGCCCAGTTAAAGGTTCTTACCTTATATGAAATCCCATCCGCTCCTGGGATTTCTGGGAAGGTTCCCCTTGAGAAGGAGAACCGTCGTCGGTTCTTGCCTTCCTCATGGAGAACAAGGCATCTCCCCCCTGGATGTGTTCTGCTGAGAGCATATTCCTAAGAAAAAGATAAAGACAAAAAGCAAGGTCTTTACCTGGGCTACCAGACCAACTGGTGGGATTGCATCTGAAGGCCTTGGCGACTCCTGGATCGCCGGAGCCGCCACAGCCGGCCTTTGCTCAACCATCTCCACCTCTGTCCGCGGAGGTGAAGGATTTTCTTCCCTGGGACTCGCAGTAGTCGCAGGGAGAAGCTCTTCTCCCTGTATAAATATTGACTTGTCAAAATATACAGAAGAAAGTGAAGAAAGCACGACTGTGAGAAAGCCTTACCATGGTCATCCCTTCGACCAGGGAAGCAGAGGCAATTGACCCTGAAGCCTCGGGGGCTTCAGGAATTGGGAGGTCATCCGCGACCACAAGATTCTCGGTGGTCACGGGGTCTGCCACGGCCACCTCTTCGGTAGCAGTGGTCTCTGCGGAGCAGCTTGGGGCATCACCGGATGGGAGGTCTGCGATCTTCCTCCTCCGGATGACTAGGGGAACGTCATCATCCTCTTCCTCCTCGCTCCCCTCTCCCTATACGACGAAGGAGTGATTCCAATCCGCGCCTGAAAGAATAGAAGGAATACGATATCTTACCACAGTCTTTCTTGCGGTACGAGGAATACTTCGTGAAGACCCCTCCCCGGGATTTGGCTTGGCCTTCTTGGGGGCAGGACTCTTTGTCCTGGGTCTTTGTGAGACCTTCTTCACGTTCTTCATCGTCGGTGTCCCCAGAGAGCCGACGCTCTCGCTTGGGAATGTCGCATCAGCAAACTTCCCTAAGAGCTAATTCATATTCCGATTGAATTGGTTAGCGCTGGACATGCATGAGACATGCAGAACAGAGGCCGGGCAGAGAATGTACCTTTCGGCGCTCCTGTTGAAGGTCGTCACCGGCGTGGATCAAGCTCTGCGGGCGAGGTGATCCCTTGGGGCCCTCTACATCAGCATTGTAGGCCCTAAGGAGGGAGTTGGTCCGCCTCTCAATCTCGGATGAGGGTAGGACTGTTCCCAAATTCAAGTCAGGATTTATGAAATTCAGAAATGACAAAGCTCAATGCTAAAGAGATGAGTACCTTCATTGTAGTCTAGGGTGCTATCCGCCATGGACTTGATCTCCCAGGCCGGATGAGCTCTTTCCCGCAGGGGGCTCACTCGGTTCTTCACAAAGTGTCGGATAACATCCCTTGTTGTCAACCCTTGATTGACCAAGTGAAGGATCACCTCGGCGTGCTTCAAGAGCTCCAAACTCAGCGCTAGGAGAGCATCCAACTCGCTCAACTTCTCTGGTCGCGAGTTTTCGAACCACAAACTGCTCTCAGATGGTGGAGAGCAGTAGAACCACCTCTGGTGCCACCCGTGCATAGAGTCTCGCAGAGGTGGGGAGGGATACTCTTTCTTGTCCCTTAGCCGGAAGTAGATACATCCGGCGGCATTGGTGCTCTTCGACCACGCTGAGAAGTAGAATCGCCGGAAAAGATCCACGCTGGGATACACTCCGACGAACGCCTCACAGAGATGTTGGAACACCGCCAGGATCAGCATCGCATTGGGATGGAGGTTGATCAACTCCCACCCATAATGATCAAGGACATCCTTCAGAAACCGACTCTCGGGGAATCGGAATCCACAGTGCAGGTACTCCTCAAAAATCACCAACTCGCCCTCCTGGAAGGTTGGGATTTCTCGGTCCTTCTCCGCGGGCCGCCAGTTGATCAGCAGCCGCGAAGGAAGGATCCCCTCCTTCTCCAACGCCACTAAGGTCTCCTCGGAATGGTGAGTGGATCGGCTCTAGGACGCCATTTTTCGGGGAAGATTGAAGGAAAAGTTGATGACTTTGTGGAGGATGAAGGCTGAGGGAGAATGAGGGTTTTGTGCGGCGGAAACTCTAAGGGTTTCTTGACTGAGTGGCTTCCTCAAGAAGCTATCTGCTCCTTTTATAGGCCCGAGGAGGCGCACTTCTGTGAGTAACGTTCCACTCAAACGTTCTCTTAAGTATTTTATTCATTTCCCATAATGGATATTATCTCTGGCGAACCCTTTAAAGCATTTCGGGTGTTGGATCAGAAATGAAAAGACTCCTTTATTTTGGGAATTGAAAGGGCAAAAACCTGAGAAGTTTTCCAAGACTTTTCAGAGGGCATTTTTCCTTTGAATGTTTCTAGCATTTTTATGAAAAACATCCTGTAACTCAATTTTTGACGTACTGGTATATTTCCAACCGGGTTATGGTTTGGTCGAAACCGTATTTTAGACTAAGCTCCGATTCTAATCGAAGTGATGGTCTGACCGAGCTTTAAGTCTGGTCGCAATTCAGTTCTAACCGCGGCCTTAAGTCTGATAGCGGTATCAGGGCAGGTCGCGGTGCTTTTTTAAGCGTGATTCTGATCGCAGAACTGAAATTTCCTGTATATGAGTGGTCGCAAACATAATGTTTATGGCCATATTTTCGCACAGAAGATGTGAAGAATGTTTATATGAAAGGA
The DNA here is from genome assembly GCA_019359835.1 of Pharus latifolius. Taxonomy (NCBI): domain Eukaryota; kingdom Viridiplantae; phylum Streptophyta; class Magnoliopsida; order Poales; family Poaceae; genus Pharus; species Pharus latifolius. The sequence continues at coordinate 4,032,908 of CM033328.1, forward strand.
AAAAGTTTTATTTCTTACATTCTTTACATAAAAAAGGGATGCAGTCGATCAAAACATCGACTTGATCCGAAAGAAATTTACAAAGTTCCCCAAGGGACATGTCGTTGTCAGTAGGCTCTACACTGGCAACCCCCAGGGAACTAGCAACTACCCTAAGTCTATCTACATCATCCCTAACAAGAGACGCACTATTGTCCCTAATCAAGTTGGAGAGTTCTCGCTATCGCTGAGCGTGATCTCTCTCTCGACGGAACTGGCACGCCTCTTCCCGGGATCGTTCAAGGCATTCTGCTAGACGCAGAATCTCCGAAGACATCTCTTTGGTCTTCTTCTCCAGGGCATTCTTCTCCTCCAGAAGAATTTGTCCAGAAGGAAGAGATGGAGCAGCAGAAGGCTGATCACTGGAGCCTCCAACTTCCTACATTTGCAAGAGTTAGTCGCGCTGACTACAATTATCGGCAAAAGGAGGGAAGATTTTTTACCTGTCCCAGTACATCACACGTTGATATACCCATCTTGGGAAGAAGATCATCAGATGGTGGAAGCGCAATCTTCCCATCAGATGATTGCTTCACCAACCCAATACGGGAGTCATCTGGTCGAGGGATAGTCACCACTTGCTGACCAGAATATTGATCACCCAAAAGGATGGGAGAATTGGATGTGTTGGGATGAGGAGAAAGTTGAGAAGAATTTCTCTCCACAATCAAAGGCCTAACTTGCCGAGATGCATGAACAGGGAGAGTTATGGGAACCGAAGGAAGAAAGAAACTTGCCACATTCTTCACCTTCGTTCCACTGGAAGAACCTTCGTCAACCTTGGGTTTCTTCCTTAAGGGAGACAGGTCTTCAAGCATCTGGGGCCCCTGTTCGACAACTTCCTCTTCATCACTCTCAATCTCGATGATGTTGTGATCTGCCATCAGGGAGGGTATATGAAAAGGAAGAATGCAGGTTGTCAAGAAAAAGACTTAGGTGTGGGAAGAAATTGTGAAGCCTTACAGATCCAGGAGCCTGGTATTTATAGCCGTCAGGGTGACGGTTTGCATTCCAGACGCCTCGGGTTTCGTCAAAGCATTTACCATTTTACCTCGAGATAAAAACAGTTCTACGACGCTATCGTTGCCCGTCACATAATGTCAGAACCCGTCTTGGAGAACCAACCGTTTTCACTTAGTGCGCCCCTAAGTGGAAAATCTAAAGAGTCGGGTTAAAAATCCAATGCATGGTCTTAAAATTCGAAATAAACACGTCCCTTCGTTTTCTTCGAATTTGGGGGCTAGCTGACGAGGATTGACACCCTGGTCACTTCTAATAGACTTTTGGTTCAAGACAGGTTCGAGCCAGATACGAGTCTGGCAATGCGAACTCAAGCTATTTTGAGGGGCATCACAATGAGGTCGCAAGCTCTACGTGATCAGGCCGCAAGCCTTGCGCGGTCAGAAGTTCGTATGCTGTACGCGAACTGGATGTCCGGAATGTTGTGCGGTCAGCCAACATCCCGCGGTCAGAACGATTGTTGACCGGGGTACTTGGAGCCTATCTATTCAGTTGTCCATACAGCAGGATATTCCAAGTATCCCGAAGATCCGATTGAGGTGATTTTTGGCTTGTTAGAAAGATAACTTAGAGCTCTACAATTTTGTCAACAGGAGCAAGACCTAGAAAGGTCTAAAAACTTCTAGAAAACTCAGAAACTTTCCTGTTGTCAAAATGTTCAATCCAAAAATCATCTCAAATGCAATTTTAGAGTATTTGCACATACAGATTTGCCGTTTTCTCGCGGATGTGATTTGTGTCACTTAGCAACGACCACGACCACACAGGTCTTGACATCCGATCGAAAACAGGTGGTCGATAGGGTTTGGTCGAGCGTACGCAAGCGAGTCGAAGACTGGTACGACCAGTCCGAACTCCTACGACCACGCCCAAACCGTAAACAGAAAGCCGGCAAACAAGCGACACGAACACGACCACATATCAACACTGATACGATCAGAATATGCAAATACGACCACGACCAGCTCTAGATAAATAAACCAATTTAAACAGCTGGCGATCACGACTAAGTGCAGTTTTCAAAACATTTAATCTAATGCACATGAACTACACTTAGACTCACTAGCAATGCAAGACACTAGTGCAAGATGATATGAATGCATCTGAGCTGCCGCACTAGATAGATTCAAGCTACTAGATTCTGACCCCTCTTAATAGTACGGTCAAACTAGTAAAAAGAAACCTATCAACCCGGTCTGTCTCCAAACACCGAGACCGGTAAAACCCTAAGAAAACAATCCATAATCTTGGATTTTACCTTAGTTGGAGTTTGACCTCGCGAAGCTCGATCGCTCGACGCTCGCCTTCTCAAAGCTCGTCCTCGCTAAGCTTGACCTTGCTCGGGATGTCTCATCTCGTCTTCATCCTCTTCACGCCCTTGCTTGCTTTCATCCTGCAACCATTCTGAGACTAGAACATATACACTCAATGCGCAAACGTTAGTCTCATTTGTAGTTCGTCATTAATCACCACCAGATAAATCACTCCACACAGGAGTTCACTCAACAATTTCTTTCTTCGGTGAAATGACAAAACCAATTTCAATGAACAACAAATGAGTAATGGATGAATCTCACAATCATATAGATCCATATATGATACAAGAAATGCGCACACGATCCATACTACTCAAGTTATGATATCAATCAATATGGATGACTAATATCATGAGCTCTCTCTCAATCATACATAGAGATATCAAATCCAGAACACGGAGTCATCAACCTTTTGCACAAACATGGATAACTAATCATCCTGAGCTCTCCCTCAACATGTGCATCGATATTAAATCCACAACTGGAGTCATCAACCTCAAGATTTAATATATAACATCCTGATCAATCAATTAGCACAAGCTTGATGCAACCACCGAGCTCATCCTCTACATATGCATCAATATGAAACCCACAATCGAGGAAAACATCCAATTCAGGGTTTACCGATAATCAATTCAATATACTTGTGCTAAATCAGGATTTATCTAAATTGTCATTTAATCATCAAATCTGATATCTTCAGATTAACTTTAATCATCATGGATTTATCCAAAACGTCATTAATCATCAAAACCTAGATACTAAGATCTACCTAGATCCAACACCAACAACATCGCCGAATATGAAGCATTGTTGCTCCGCCTTTGACTCACATGATCGATGGGAATTCGGCGCTTCCTCATCAAAGGCGATTCGCAATTGGTCGTCAACCAAGTGGATAAAGAGTATCAATGTTTTGATGCAAACTTGAGTTTGTATCTCGAAGAAGTTCGTAGATTTGAAAAGCACTTCGATGGGATGGAGGCCCGTCGTATTCCTCGTAAGGAAAACAAGTGAGTAGAACCACTACTAGAAGTGATATTTTAGCATATTATGAAAACAAGTAGAAATAATAAAAGAAATTTTTCAAAAATAACATTTTCTTTTGCACTTACATATGATATTTGGTCCGCCAACCATCAAAAAATGGATTATCTTAGCGTAGTTGCACATTATTTAGGTGATAATTACACTTGAAATAAAAGAATTATAGGTTTTAAATTAATAGATGTTGCACATATTGCCGAGGCTATCGCCAATCGTATATTAAATATAGTTTGCGAATATAAGATAGAAAATCATATTATTTCTATTACTCTGGACAATGTTTCAGTCAATACGAAAGTCATGGACATATTGACTCCAACTTGAGTCAAATGTTGGAGGTTATGTTCTCCTACAAAGGTGCATCTGTCACATCATCAATCTCATTGTTCAAGCATGTATGAAAGAAATGACCAAATCTTTAGATACTATTTGCTCAGCCATTATGTACATTTCTTCCTCAAATGTATGTGTCGCCGAGTTTAAGAAAAACTACAAGGCCAACAACTTGAGGTCTAGAAAATTTTCTACCGACATGAAGGTAAGGTGGAATTCCACTTATCTCATGTTAAAAGAACTACTCCCCTACAAAAAATCTTTTTAACATTATTTATTAATGATCGATTGAATAGTGAGTTTCTTTTTAAGTATATTTGATGTATTGTTTAGAGGTTTTACAAATTTTTGGAGTTATTTTATGATTCTACTAAAATATTGTCTAGTATTTATTATCCTACATCTTGTTTAGTTTTGCATCATCTTTTCGAAATTGCAAAATTATTTGAATCATATAAAACAGACCCTGATTTTTTGTTGTCGTACAAAAAATGGAATTATTTTAAAATATTTTACAAGCATTTCACATCTTTATTATTTTGCTTTTATTTTAGATTCGAGACTAAAATTACTAGGTTTGCAATCTTCTTTGGAGCAATTAGGTTTAGCCTTAAACATTGATTATTTTGAAAATTATTCATATGTTGCTAATGAAATTTTTCGAGTCTTTCGTATGTATGAATCTAAATTTGTCGATGCACACCGAAGACCAATGTCATTGGCGCTACGAGAATCGGAGACACGGAGGAAGGTTGGCGGTTTGCTATGGAAGACGCTATGCAGAGGAAGAGGTGGATCATCTTCGCAGAGTTCTAGCCAAGACAAATCGCCTTCATCACCATCAACTATAAGTTCACAAGCGGAGCTCAACTGCTACCTCGACATTGATCATTACATGGATCCTGATTTTGTAAATGATCCTGACAACTCCAACAATGTTCTCTTGTGGTGGAAGAACAGCCAACGAAAATATCTTGCGTTGTCTCAGTTGGTGCGAGATGTCTTGGTTGTTCCGGTATCAACAGTTTCTTCTGAATCAACTTTCAGTATGACTGGAAGAACAGTTGAAGACAAAAAATCATGCTTAGCACTAGAGATGGTGGAGACAATCACCTGCCTTAAAGACTAAGAAAACACTGCCAATAGGAAACACCATAATTTGGAGGACACGAAATTCAATAATGAGTTAGAATGGCTTAATATTAATTTGCAATAATTTGTAATTAGTTAGTGTACTCTTTTTTCCTTACTAAGATTTTATCCCATATAAGTAATAAAATTTTTCTCATATTTATTATTAAGGTTTTATTCTCATTTATGATTTTTCATAATTTTCTAAAACTTGTTTGCAATTTTGTACTCTCATTTACGATTTTTTAAAAATTTCTACGAATTTGTTTGAATTTTCTATGACATTTTAATATTTGTTTTTTGTATTTTTTAATTATTGTTATACACCAAATATTTTTGTTGGGGCAAATCTCCACGCGACTAAGTCCAGGTAAGAAGCTGTGCCATTTGCCCTCCCGGGCACCTTCGCCCGGGGACATGGCCCCCGGTGCCCCCCGGGACAAGGCGCCCGGTGCCTGTCCCGGGCGCCGCCATTTGCCCGGGGACGAGGCCCCTGGTGCCTGTCTCGGGCGCCATCGTCCTTCTGAAGCCAGAAGTCTCTGGTCCCGGGTCACGTGCGGGTCACGCGAGGAACGCCTCGGGAACCGGCGGACACCTGTCAAGCATCTGAGGTGCCTGCCCGGGAGAAGGACGTTGCTACCCTTCAATCCAACGGTAGCAGGCGGGGTAGTTTAGTCTTTTTTGCGTCTTTTGGGGCTATATAATCCCTTGTAACACCTCATGTAAGGGACAATTGCTCATTATTACTAGGAATAGACAAACTCACAGGTGTGCTCCGGTGCATCTCTCCCCGAGACAGCTCCCCCAACCGACTCTAGTCGGGAGCACGCCGACAGGACTAGGGCTCCCACTAGGACCAGAACCTGTATAAACCCTCGTGTCATTTGTTGTGCTTGTCCGGCGGGGGAGGACCGGTCACCCGGTCAGCCCGCGTCGCGTTTTCTTCGCTAGGATCATCCGCAAAACCTGCCAGGGTGTTCGTAACACAACGACAGTTGGCGCCGTCCGTGGGGACTCGTGACGAGATGCCATGGCTCCCCCAAGAACGAGGGCCTGCGCCCTCCCCAGTGACGCCGGTCTCGGTGACCCGGCGCCACCCGTCCGGGACGCGACCGTACCGGCTCTTCTGCCCAGAGGCGGCAAGACCCAGGTACCGCCTCCCACCTTCCCTGTTAATTTACGTGGTTCGACCTCCGGGTCAGTCCCGGTGACCGCGGTCGCCTCGGTCGGGACCAGCCTCCCCCCGACAGCTTCCCCGGCTCCCCAGGACGCCTTGCTTGAGGCTATAGTGGAGGGCCAGCTCCGCGCCCAGCGCTCTATGGATGAGTTTCTCTGCATGTTGGCGCGGCCACCGGCCCCCACATACGCGCCGTACCCATACCCGGGGGCTATGCCCCCTTTTATGGGTCACCCGGCTGCCCCGTACGACCCCGCCGGAGGGTATCTTCCCCCGGCGGGCCATCCGTCCGGACCCTTCCCGGCACCGGGAGCTTTCCCGGTACCGTTACTTCATGCCCGGGCCCTTCGCAGCACCGGTGGGATATCCTGTTCCGGGCCTATTCCCGGGGCCGGGGGTTATCCCTGCACCGGGAGCCAGTCCCGCCCCACGCATCGCGTTTACTGCACCGAGGGCGGTCAACAGAGTAGCTCCCGTGCCACAGCTAACCTCCCCCCGCGACGACGCCCCGGTTCCGGACGTCGCCGCGGGGGTTCCCCCCTCGCTGGTTCCAGATAATACAGGGGCTTCCCCCTTTCCGGTTCCGGTCGTCGCCCCGGGGGTTCCCCCTCTTTGGTTCCGGATGATACAGGGGCTTCCCCCTTTCTGGTTCCGAACGTCGCCGCGGGCGCCCCCTCCTCGGTTCTGGATGATACAGGAGTTTCCCCCTTTCCGGTTCTGGGGGGTCTCCGCAGGGGGACTCCCCCCTACCAGTCCCGGCAGCCCCTAGGCCGGTAGCTACAGTGCATGAGCTCCCTCCTCCCCCGGGGCCGCCCCCGAGGGTGCCTCTAGCGGACCAGGTCTGTTTCTCCCGGGAGGAGGTCGAGCGAATGCGTATGGCTAAATACGGGGAAGAGCTTCCCCCGGGTCGCGGATGCGGAGAGCCTCGCTCCCACACTGGCCTGGGGAAGAGACCCGCCGAAGAGCCAACCTCTCCGGCGGAGAGCCCAGACGTCAAGGAACTCAGCCCCGGCCCGGAAGAAAATGTCGTTACCGCCACGCCGGTGGACCTCTTGGGCCGCTTCCCGACTCCGACAACGAGGGCGCGTCCCCCGTCAAAGGAGAGAGCAACCGGGACTCTCCCCAGGAGTGCAGGGGGCTAATCAGCCGCTCTACCACAGACTTCAGTGCATTCGGTGGCCGCGGCCTTACCGCCCGCCGCACATCGAGCACTACAATGGTGAGGCCGACCCTTATGAATTTGTGCAGGTATATTCTACGGCCATCTCGGCGGCTGGGGGGGACGAGACGGTGCAATGCAACGTCTTCCCCCTCTACCTCACTAGGATCACCCGCTCTTGGTTCTACAACCTGAAGGCCGGCTCCATCAAGTCCTTCGCGCAGCTCAAGCGCGAGTTCTGCGCGAACTTCCAGGGGAACTACGTGCGTCCCCTGGATTCTTCGCAGCTGTACACCGTCCGGCAGAGGACGGGGGAGACCATCCGCAGCTTCTTCAAGCGCTTCGCTCAAGTCAAGAGCAAAGTGGCTCACATCCCCGACTCCACTGTCATCGAGGCGTGCAAGAGCGGGATCCTCCCGGGAGAGCTCCACCGGAGGCTCTCCCGAAGCTGCCCCTCCTCCACCGATGAGCTCTTCAACATACTTGAGAAGTACGCTCGGGCGGAGGAGGACGACCTCTGGAACAAAAACCAGGGGTTCCCGCCCCCGCTAACCGGGGGGCCAATGACCCCCTCAAACGGCCCAGGCAGGGGGGTCATAACGAGCCACAGCCTCGGGACGCTTTTTTCCTCTAGGGCGGAGGCGGCACGCACGACGCTCCGAGGGGCAACCGCCCCTTCTCCAAGCCGAAAGGCCGTGGGGGAGGACAGTCGTCCCGCGGTCGGGAAGGCCCCGCGGGGAGAAGCAAGGAAGGACCGTGGTGCACTTTCTACGGGTCCAGTACCCATGCCACCCGGGAATGCCATTAGCTGCTGCAGCAGTTCGCGGCGTTCCTCGACCAGCATGGGCAGGGAGGGGACTCCGGCCTCCTTGCCCCCTCAGCCAGCTCTACCGGCCCTTCCTGCTCCCTCGGGGGGACAACAAGGACGAGCGCAGGAGGGGGAGCCGTCAAAAACTCTCCCCTTCCAAACTTCCCAGCGGCGTGTCAACGTCATCATGGGAGGGTCCGCCTCCGGGCGGGACTCTAAGCGCCAACGTAAGGAGTACACACGCGAAGTTAAGGTGGGTGCTGCACACGTCTCCGCCACCCAAGTGGTCGGACGTCCCCCTCACCTTCACGGTGGAAGACGCGCGCGGGGTTCGCTTCCCCCATGACGACGCGCTCATTGTCTCCACCACCATCTACAACCGCCACCTGGCCCGCATCCTGTAGACGGCGGGAGCTCTGCCAATGTCCTCTACCTGAAAGCCTTCAAGGAGATGCAGGTGGATGAGAAACTCTTGCAGCCCGCAGCAGGGCCCTTGGAAGGATTCGTCCCGGGGAAGGCGATCCACCCCGTGGGGAAGGTGGATCTCCCCATGACGTTCGGCACCCCGGAGAACTACCGGACTGAGATGGTTTGGTTTGACGTGGTGGACCTCCCCTCCTCCTACAACGCGATTATGGGGAGGACCACGATCAACCGCCTGGGAGCTGCCACCCACCAAAACTACCTCTGCGTGAAGATCCCTGGGCCACACGGCGTGATCACCGTCCGGGGAGACCAAGACGTGGCCCGCGCTCTATACGAGCGCGCCGCCGCAACGATCGAGAGCGTCAACATCATCAAAACCCCGGGGCGGGAGGCTTCTCCCCTGGAGTCAGACGTCGCCGTGATACCTCCCGGGAGGCCCCTCCCCAAGCTGCATCCGGAAGGGGGCCTCTGGAAGGTCCCGTTGTCCCCGGATGACGGGGACAAAACCATCCGAATCGGGGCGGAGCTCCCCGAGGAGCATGCAGAGCAACTCGCGGCCTTCCTGCGCGAAAACTCCGACGTTTTCGCGTGGAAGCCCTCTGACATGCGGGGCGTCGCTCGGGACGTCATCGAGCACAAGCTCTCGGTGACCCCCGGTCACCCCCCAATCAAGCAGAAGCTAAGGAAACTCTCCCTTGAACGCCAAGAGGCGATCAAGGTGGAGATCGCCCGACTCCGAGAGGCGGGGTTCATTCGGGAGGTCTTGCACCTCGAGTGGCTCGCGAACCCCGTCCTCGTGAAGAAGTCGAACGGTAAGTGGTGGATGTGCGTGGACTTCACCAACCTGAACCGCGCCCACCCCAAGGACAACTTCGCGCTCCCGCGGATTGACCAACTGGTCGACTTCACCACGGGGTGCGAGTTGATGAGCTTCCTGGACGCCTAGTCGGGCTACCACCAAGTCCATATGGCAGAAGGGGACGAGGAAAAGACGAGTTTCATAACTCCCCTCGGAACCTTCTGCTACGTCCACATGCCCTTCGGGCTGAAGAACGCGGGAGTGACCTTCCAGCGCCTCATGACGCTGGTCTTCAAGGACCAAATCGGTCGCAACATCGAAGTCTACGTCGACGACGCGGTCGTCAAAAGTCCCCGCGCAACCGCCCACGTCGACGACCTAGCGGAGACCTTCCACAACCTCCGCGCATATGGGTTGAAGCCCAACCTAGAGAAGTGCGCCTTCGGCGTACGCGGGGGGAAGCTCCTGGGCTTCCTTGTGTCCCAGCGGGGCATAGAGGCAAACCCCGAGAAGATCCGGGCGTTCCTTGACATGCCCCCACTGAGCTCGGTCAAGGACGTTCAGCGACTCGCCGGCCGCTTAGCCACCCTGAGCCACTTCGTCTCGTGGTCGGGGGAACGTGGCCTTCAATTCTGCAAGATCCTCCAGGGGCTCGAGGGGTTCCGGTGGACCCCCAAGGCCCAGGAGGCCTTCGACGACCTCAAGAAACACCTCACGAGCCCCCCAATGCTCGTGAGCCCGTCTCCGGAAGAGCCCTTGCTCCTCTACCTTGCTGCGACCCCGGTCACCATAAGCGCGGTATTGGTAAAGGAGCAATATGGGCAGCAGCGTCCCGTGTACTACGTTAGTGAAGCCCTCCAAGGGGCCAAAACTCGGTACACGGAGATGGAGAAGATCTGCAACACCCTCCTGATGGCGTCCTGGAAGCTTCGTCACTACTTCCTGGGGCACCCCATCACCGTCCCGTCATCCCTCCCCCTGGGGGAGGTGCTCCGAAACAAAGAGGCCACTGGCCGGATCGGGAAGTGGGGGGCCGAGCTCGTCCCCTTTTCCCTTTCCCTCATGGGGCGCCACGCCATCAAGTCACAGGTCCTCACCGACTTCGTGGGGGAGTGGACTCCTGCCTCCGGGCCTGGGGACGAAGACCTCCCCGCGCCGCCCTAACGCAGCGACCACTGGACACTTATGTTCGATGGGTCCCTGTGTCTCACTGGGGCTAGTGCGGGAGTAGTCCTTCGGAGCCCCGAGGGGAAGGAACTCGAGTACGCGGCGCGGCTTGAGTTCCCCGCAACCAACAACGTCGCTGAATACGAGGCTTTGCTCCTCGAGTTGCGTCTTGCACGCTCCCTGGGGATTCGACGCCTCCTAGTGAAGGGAGACTCTTAGCTCGTATTTTGCCAAATGGACAAGTCTTACCTGTGCCATGACGCAAACTTGAGTCTTTATTTGCAGGAGGTGCGCAAGATGCAGAGGCACTTCGACGCCCTCGAGGCCCGGCATATCCCACGAAGGGACAATGACCGGGCCGACGCCCTTGCCTGGGCAGCCAGCACCCGGGAACCGCTCCCCAAAGGGGCTTTTCTGGAGATCATCGCGAAGCCCTCGGTGACCTCCCCGGACGCGGGCGACGAGCCGCGCGTCCCGGTGGTCGCCGAGATCACTCGGACTCCGTCATGGATGGACCCCCTCATCTCCTTCATCAAGGGGGAGGGGGACCCTCCCAACGAGACCGAGGCTAAGCGCCTCCGAGCCAAAGCCTGGGCATACCTCCTGCTGGAGGGGAAGCTCTACAAGCAAGGGGCTTCCGCCCTCCTCCGTTGCCTCCCACGGCCGGAGGGACTCCGGCTTCTCGAAGACATCCATGCGGGGAGCTGCGTGATGAGAACATCCTTCGCATCAACGATCGATCAGAAGAATTTTTCTCTCGATCAAAAGAACTCTGTGCATAATCAGCATTGCTCAAGGTCGCAACACTGCACATGGTCGCAGCCGATCAAGCCTGAAGACACATGGTCGCAACCTGAGGACCATCCAGTCTGCCGATCAAGCATAATTATTCAGCGACTTCAATCAAGTGCCAATTTCAGCACTGATACCCAAGTAGGTCGTGTGAGCACTTTTTCGAAAGGTAATCGAAAGAGCTTTCTAACGCATCAAGAATCATTGAATTCTGACATCGTATGCAACCAAAAGACCCAAAACAATGGCAAGTGCATGAGGGGGAAGAGTCCTGTTCGGATCAGTGAAAAGTAGCTCAGGATTTTCTTTTTATAGTTTGTTAGGATTCTATTATGTTTCAAATTAGTTTAGAATTCTGGTTTTAAACATTCTATCTTTTGTAAATACCATCCTCTATAAAAGAGAGGCATGGTCATAGTTTTAAGAACCACGAATTGAATACACAAATATTTTCAGAGAAGCTTTTGCTCTTGTTCTAGGGTTTGTGCCCATAAGCCACCGCCTAGAATTGTGAGTTATTCTCTTTACCATTGTCCTTGTAATTTCTTTGTTGTTTGCAGGAACAGTGCGTCTACTTTTGCGTGGTCAAGTAGATAACGATCAAAGCGTGTGATTGGGAGAATTCTTTTGTCGCAGGTTGATGTATTGACAGTGGTTGGCGCCATCGGTTTGTCAGGTTACACGAATCAACGAGTTATCAACGATCCTACGTCGTGAAGATCGGGCACCCCGTATCATCTTGGTATCAGAGATTCGGTTTACACGGTAGGATTATTTATCCCTTAGTTTAGATTTGTTTTCAGCCTATACACCAAAAAAAAAAAGCCAAAAAAAAAATGACCTCATCCCTGGAGCCTTGATGAGGACATCCTTCGCACCACATTCAACGTTTCAGACCTTTCTCCGTCCTTCGATTCTACACTGTTGGACTGGAGGACGAGTCCTTTTCAAGAAGGGGAGTATGATGAGAACATCCTTCGCATCAACGATTGATCAGAGGAACTTTGCTCTCGATCAAAAGAACTCTGTGCATAATCAGCATTGCTCAAGGTCGCAACACTGCTCATGGTCGCAGCCGATCAAGCCTGAAGACACATGGTCGCAACCTGAGGACCATCCAGTCTGCCGATCAAGCATAATTGTTCAGCGACTTCAACCAAGCGCCAATTTCAGCACAGATTTCCAAGCAGGTTGTGTGAGTACTTGTTGGAAAGCTAATCGAAAGAGATTTCTAACACATCAAGAATCATCGAATTCTGACATTGTATGCAACCAGGAGATCTGAAACAATGGCAAGTGCACAAGGGGGAAGAGTCCTGTTTGGATCCGTGAAAAGTAGCTCGGGATTTTCTTTTTATAGTTTGTTAGGATTCTATTATGTTTCAAATTAGTTTAGAATTCTGGTTTTAAACATTCTATCTTTTGTAAATACCACCCTCTATAAAAGAGAGGCATGGTCATAGTTTTAAGAACCACGAATTGAATACACAAATATTTTCAGAGAAGCTTTTGCTCTTGTTTTAGGGTTTGTGCTCATAAGCCACCGCCTAGAATTGGGAGTTATTCTCTTTACCATTGTTCTTGTAATTTCTTCGTTGATTGCAGGAACAGTGTGTCCACTTTTGCGTGGTCAAGTAGACAATGATCAAAGCGTGTGGTTGGGCGAATTATTTTGTCGCAGGTTGCTGTATTGACAGTGGTTGGCGCCATCGGTTCGTCAGGTTACACGAATCAATGAGTTATCAACGATCCTACGTCGTGAAGATCGGGCACCCCGTATCACTGCGGCTCTCACCTAGCCCCGCGCGCCATCGCGGCCAAGGCTCTTCGCCAGGGCTTTTACTGGCCCACGGTGATGCGTGACGCGCGAGACCTTGTCTCCGCGTGCGAGGCTAGCTAGAAGATGGCCAAGGGTTTGAACCTCTCCCCCGTAGCGCTGCAGACTATCCCCATCACTTGGCCCTTTGCGCGCTGGGGGATGAACCTCCTAGGGCCCTTCCCCTTAGCGCCCGGGGGCTACAAGTATGCGGTAGTCGCGGTCGACTACTTTACTAAGTGGGTAGAGGCTGAACCCTTGGCCAGCATCACATCCCGGGCTGTACAGCGGTTTTTCTGGAAAAACGTCGTTTGTCATTTTGGTGTCCCCCGGGAAATCACTGTCGACAACGGGACCCAATTCGACTCGGCGTATTTCCGAGAATTCTGTGAAAGCCTGGGGCTCACCATCCACTTCGCTTCAGTGGCCCATCCCCAGAGCAATGGGGCCGTTGAAAGGCGTAATCCTACAAGGGTTACGCCGACGACTCGAGCAGGCCGCTTCTAAGCGGGGTGCATGGGCAGAGGAGCTCCCTAGCATCCTCTACTCCATGCGCACGACTCCGAGCCGGGTGACAGGACGTACTCCCTTCTCCCTGGTCTACGGGGCTGAGGCAGTCCTCCCCCCGGAGATTGGCTTCCGCTCACTGCGAGTCGAGCTCCTAGACGGAGCAACGACCGCGGCATACCAGGCCAATGAAGCCAACCGGCGACTGGAGGTCGATCTCGTGGAGGAGGAACGCGACCGAGCGCTCCTCCGCCACGCCATCTACGAGCGCGAAATGGCGCGCGCATACAACCAGCGCGTCCGCGAGAGGGCTTTCCGCCTTGGGGACCTTGTCCTCAAGCGCGTCACGGACCCCCAAGCCCAGGGCAAGCTCTCCCCCAAGTGGGAGGGCCCCTACAGGATCTCGGTAGTCCTGGGCTCGGGGGCTTACAAGCTCTCCAACCTTTAAGAGCAGGAGCTGAAGCACACGTGGAACTTGTGTTAACTTTGCAAGTTCTATGTCTAGCCTACACGGGCTCGTCCCCTCCCCCGGAGCGATTACGCAGGAGGGGGAAGGGGGACCTTGTACTCACTGTCCCCTCCCCCGGAGCGATTGCGCCGGAGGGGGAGGGGGGACATTGTAATCACCGTTCCCTCTCCCGTCGCGACTTCGCGGGGGAAGGCGCTGTATTTTGGTTCATTGTTAATACAACTGGATTTTTCTTCAACTCTGTCTCAATGTAGGTTCTTTACATTACCGCCCCACGGCGATGCCCTCCCCGTGAGGAAGTGGGCTATCATGACCCCACAAGTCCCTACAACAGGAGTCCCACTCCCGTAGGGCGGCTTACGATCACCCCTCATGGACTGAGGGTATAAACGGCAACCCGGTCCTCAAGGACCGTGGTAACGAGTCACTTTGGGAGACTAGTCCCCTACCCAAACACTCAGACCCGTCATCGGGCACATCCTCCTGTGGGAGTCGATTGTCTCCCTAGTGAGACGGAGTTCCTGGATATTTTTTTTGGAGACCTTATTCCCGGCTCCCCGTTTTCACGGCGACCGGACGATTGTCTCCCGGAAAAATCACCTCCGGAAATTTCGTCTCGGGTTTTCTTGGATAGTTTTTCCCCAGAGACCTTATTCCTGGCTCCCCGTTTTCACGGTGACTGGACGATTGTCTCCTGGAAAAACTCCCCCTGGAAATCTCGTCTTGGATTTCCCGGACATTTTTCCCCAGAGACCTTATTCCAGGCTCCCCGTTTTCACGGCAACCGAACGATTGAATCCCAGAAAATTTCCTCTGGAAATCTCGTCTTGGATTTCCCCAGATGTTTTTCCCCGGAGACCTTATTCCCGGCTCCCCGTTTTCACGATGACCGTACGATTATCTCCCGGAAAGACTCCTCCCAGGAATTTCGTCTTGGATTTCCCCGGACGTTTTTCTCGGAAAAATTGGAATTTTTACCTTGGGAAAACTTGGACAAATTCTTAGGCAATAGGTCTTCATCCCGGGGGCTTTGTCACCCCCACAACGCGTGGAGCTACCCTCCAGCCCGCTGTGGAGGGGGGGATAAGGAGCCCTCCGGGAATCACACCGTTCCGAACCTTCTAAGATAAACGAGCAAACTTAGCTCTATCTTATCAAGGAAATCTCAAAGCAAACTTAGCTTTATTAATCATTCAACCGGAGGACATCTTCCCCCCCGGTGGGCATCACTACATCGGATATGATACAACTCGGGCTATAACCTAGAAATTCTCTATGTCCTAAGGTTCCTACGCCTAATAGTCCCGGAGACCTTCCGATAGCTCCCGGACCAGGTCCCGGTATAAGCCGCGTATGCGGCGCTGGGCTTCCCGAAGCAGGTCCTCGGGCCAATACTCGTAGCACGCCGGTGGAAGTATTCGAAGAGGGGGAACCATCCGGAACCCCAGTCGCGGGGGGGGGGGGGGGGGGGGTAGCTCAGCGGATGATTATCGAAGTTGTCCAGGTGCCACTCCGGATGCCATCACAACCGGATTGGCTCCCGGACAACGCCCCTGCTGCGCTCCCCGGAGACGAGACTTAACAAGATTAAAGCGGCTTGGGCTTCCCCCGGGTGGCACTCGCCGGGGCTCAAAGGCCTCGCCCCCGGGGGACCTCTCCGAGACCTTCGCCCGGGAGTAACCTCCCAGGAAACCTGGTACATTGCATTCATATAGACTTAGAAAAATTTCAATTTCTATTGCATTCAAAATATTCTTTTACAAGTGTCCGGGGCTTCCTCTAAGAAACTACCGGGAACAAAAGCCTAAGAAAACAAAAAGGGTCCTATCTAAGACCCGGGGGGAGGCTCATACTTGGTCATTGGCGTCCTCCCCCCGGGGGGCTCCCGCCGGAGCCGGTGCCTCAGCTCCCAGAGGTGCCTGTGCCGGGAACCTTGCCCGGATGATCCGGTTGTAGAAGCCCCCGGCGAGCTGCTCCACCTCCCGTGAGGGCTTGAAAAACTCCGGAAAGCTCCGGGGGATCCTGTAGGAAATCGAGTAAACTGCACTAGCATAATTTCTAAAAAATTTAGTCAAAAAATGCAAGTAATAGATCATAGATTAGATTGTTACCAGTAGCGGAAGCAGATTTGATGCAACGATCGAATATTCGCAACAACCATTTGCGGATCGTCCAGAATAGTGGATGTAGATGACAACGACTGCTCATGGATCATCCTGATCAACGCAGCAATTGCAGCAGCACCTCTACCGGTATCCACACGTACCAGGATGGAACGTTGTGCAATGGTGTGCTAGCACCAATGTGCACAACAAGGGTTTTTAGGGCTATTACTTTAGAGGAGGTAGCAGCTAGGGCTTTTCTGTGTTGATCCTCAAGGCCCATCATACCTCTCTATATATAGGGCCAAGCAAGAGAAATCCTAATAAATTAGGTTTCCTGATATTATATTAATCTTATCCAAACTGCCCATGCAGAAGAAATCCTAACAGATTAGGTTTCCTGATTTTATACGAATCTTATCCATATTGCAGGATGAGACTAATATTAAATCTCTGTATCTGATACGTTAATTTCATAACAGACCCAATCCGGATCTGATACGAAAACCCATCAGAAACCCAATCCAAATGCATAAGAAGTCTAATATTAAGTCTCCGAGTCTGATACAGAAAAACCATATCAAACCCAATCCGAATGCATAAGAAGTCTAATATTAAGTTTCCGAGTCTATTACGGAAACTCATACCAAACCCAATCCAAATGCATAAGGAGTGTAATATTAAGTCTCCGAACCTGATACGGAAACTCCAAAATAGACTTAATCCGAATTGCATTGTTCCAACCCGTTAAGTGTGTGACCCTGTAGGTTCATGTATATTTAGTCACAACCCGAGAATACTTACCCGAATTGTAAGTCGGTAGTGGCCCCTAGCAGGACATAACGACTATCCAAATACACACAAAGATCATAATCAGCAAACCTATAGAATGTTTTCATGTTGATCCTGTTGCCATACGATACCAGATTAAACCCAAGGTAGGAAATGTGCCACCCTTGCACAGTTCAATCCTTTCTCGATCTCATAGTGAATTAATCTTCTCATAGTTGACACTTCAACCACAAACGGCATGGCCATGCACTTCTCAATTCATCTATATCGAGGGGCCCAGAGATATCTCTCTCATTTTATGAGATATGCAAATTCCATCTTAACCATTCATATTCCTCCGCATGGCTCATAGTATATCCGAATATTACCTTTATTACTACTTAATTAAAAGTAGCGTTTGGTACTATCAAAGTATACTACTACACATGTAGGAAACTATGATGGTTTGAGGTCTAAGGATCAATCATAAACATTATTTGAGACCAACTGGTGACACTTAAATAACAAATCCAAACAGTGTCTCAAAATGGGTCTATCCAACATTATATTCTCTAATATATGTCCACATTATTGATTTGATATCTTGTATCCATGGTCCGCGAAACATAACCATCAATCAATAAATGTGCTGATCCATTAATTAATAATGTCCTATTTAAAGATAATGGATCAGGGACTATATTAGAATAATATCATCAAATAAATTTAGAGTCTCACGAACAAGTCACATACTTGTTGATCAAATCAAGATGATAATTTATTCAAAAATAACATATTATTCAAATGTTCATAAATATAACAAAGATAAATACATGTATGTGATTTGCTCTAGGACATATCACTAACAACCTCCCGCTTGGACTAGAGTCAATCAAAAATGTATCTAATACCTATTGCTCTAGTATGCACCTCATGCTTTGGTTGCGGGAGAGGCTTTGTCAACGGATCAGCAACATTCAAATCCGTGGACACTTTGCAAATCTTCATATCACCTCTATTCACGATTGCTC
This sequence comes from Pharus latifolius, assembly GCA_019359835.1. Classification (NCBI taxonomy): domain Eukaryota; kingdom Viridiplantae; phylum Streptophyta; class Magnoliopsida; order Poales; family Poaceae; genus Pharus; species Pharus latifolius. Next base: position 4,050,818 of record CM033328.1, read on the forward strand.
GGATGAGGTGATAACGCATGAGTATATGTTTGGATTTCTGATGAGACCTTGGTTCCTTGGCTTGCGCAATGGCTCCACTATTGTCACAATAGAGATCCACTGGGCTTGAAATACTAGAAACCACACCAAGTTCAGAGATGAACTTTTTAATCCAAACAACTTCTTTAGTAGCTTCAGAAGCAGCAATGTACTCTGCTTCTGTTGTAGAATCAGCGATAGTTTCTTGCTTGGAACTCTTCCAGCTTATAGCTCCTCCATTAAGGCAAAATACAAAACTAGATTGCGATTTGAAATCATCTTTGTCGGTTTGGAAGCTAGCATCGGTGTAGCCACTAACAACAAGCTCTTCCTCACCTCCATAAACCAAGAACACATCCTTAGTCCTCCTCAAGTATTTAAGGATGTTTTTTACAGCAGTCCAGTGACTCTCACTTGGATTTGATTGGTATCTGCTCGTAACACTTAGAGCATAGGAGACATCTGGGTGTGTACATAGCATGGCATACATAATAAATCCAACAGCAGAAGCATATGGAATCTTATTCATTCGGTCCCGCTCATCACATGTCGAAGGACATTGACTCTTGCTAAGACTAATGCCATGTGACATAGGTAGAAAACCTTTCTTGGAATCGTGCATATTGAATCAATTCAATACTTTGTCAATATATGTACTTTGGCTTAATCCAATTAGCCTTTTAGATCTATCTCGATAGATCTTAATACCCAAAATATATGCTGCCTCACCTAAGTCTTTCATAGAGAAGCTACTTTTCAATGAGGACTTCACAGAATCAAGCATAGGAATATCATTTCCGATCAAAAGTATGTCATCCACATATAAGACCAGAAAAACAAGTGCGCTCCCATTTACCTTTTTATAAACACAAGGCTCTTCTTCATTTTTGATGAAACCAAACTGTTTGACTACTTCATCAAAACGAAGATTCCAACTCCGAGATGCTTGCTTCAACCCATAAATGGATTTATGAAGCTTGCATACTTTCCTAGTATTATCTGGATCGACAAAACCTTTAGGTTGTGCCATATACACATCCTCACTTAGGTTTCCATTTAGGAAAGCCGTTTTGACATCCATCTGCCATATCTCATAATCGAAATAGGCAGCAATAGCTAGGATGATCCTGATTGACTTTAACATAGCAACGGGCGAAAAGGTTTCATCATAATCAACACCTTGAATTTGCTTGAAACCTTTTGCAACTAATCGTGCTTTATGGATATGAACATGACCATCCATGTCAATCTTTTTCTTATAAACCCACTTGCACTCAATGGCTTTTACACCATCAGGTAGATCAACCAAGTTCCACACTCGATTGTCATGCATGGATTCAATTTCGGATCTCATGGCTCCAAGCCATTTCTCAGAGTCAGGGCTCATCATCGCTTCTTCGTAAGTCTTAGGTTCATCATTATCTATCAATAATACTTCACACTGCTCCATTATAAGGAGCATGTACCTTCCAGGTGCGTGATGTACCCTTTCAGACCTACGTATAACCGGTGCTTGTCCTGCATCATTTTCTACATTGTTTTGCAGGTCTTGCTGAGCGTCAGTGGGTGCTGAAACAATTTCCAGTGGTTCCCGAATTTTTTCAAGTTGCATTGTGCTCCCACTTACTCCTTTTGAAAGAAACTCTTTCTCCAAAAAGACACCATTTCGGGCAACAAACACTTTGTTTTCTTCTCGATTATAGAAGTAATATCCTTTTGTTTCCTTAGGATAGCCCACAAAGAAGCATTTATCTGATTTGGGTTTGAGCTTATCAGACATTAAACGTTTTACATAAACTTCACAAACCCAAATCTTAAGAAAAGACAATCCAGGACGCTTTCCATTCCATATCTCATATGGTGCCTTTTCTAAGGCTTTTGATGGAGCCCTATTTAATGTGAACGCAGCTGTTTCTAGAGCATATCCCCAGAAGGACAATGGAAGATCAGTTTGGCTCATCATTGACCGAACCATGTCCAACAAGGTCCTGTTCCGTCGTTCTGACACACTATTCCATTGAGGTGTTCCTGGCGGGGTCAATTGTGGAACAATTCCATGTTGTTTTAGATGATCACCAAATTCTTGGCTCAAATATTCCCCTCCACGATCAGATCGTAGGGTTTTGATTGTCTTGCCAAGTTGATTTTGTACTTCATTCTGAAATTCCTTGAATTTATCAAACGTTTCAGATTTATGCCTCATTAAGTAGACATATCCATATCTACTAAAGTCATTGGTAAAAGTTATGAAGTACTGAAAACCACCTCTAGCTGTTGAACTTAATGGTCCACATACATCAGTATGAATAAGAGCCAATAAGTCATTTGCCCTTTCACTTTCACCCGTGAAAGGTGCCTTTGTCATTTTGCCAAGTAAATAAGATTCACACACATCAAATGATTGAAAATCAAATGAGTCTAGAAGACCATCTTTCAGGAGTTCCATGATGCGTTTCTCATTGATATGGCCTAAATGACAATGCCAGATAAACGTGGGATTCAAATCATTGAACCTAAGCCTCTTAGTACATATGTTATAGACAGGTAATTCAAGATTTAGCTGATAAATCACATTCTCCAATGAGGCATTGCCATAAAACATATCATTTAAATAAAAGGAACAACGATTGTTCTTTATTCTAAATTCATAACCTAGCGTGTCCAAACACGACACGGATACAATGTTTTTGCTTATGGCAGGAACATAATAATAGTTATTAAGTTCTAAAACTAATCCTGAAGGTAAAGCTAATATAAAAGTTCCAACAGCTAAGGCTGTAACTCTTGCTCCATTGCCAACGCAAAGTTGAAACTCGCCCTTAGCCAAATTTCTACTCCTTTTAAGCCCCTGCATTGAAGTGCAAATATGAGCAGCCGATCCGGTATCAAATACCCAAGAGTCGGAAGGAGAAGTAGCTAAATGACTTCTATAACATGTATACCTGAAGGAGTCTCACTTTCCTTCTTTTTCTTTAAATCTTCCAAGTATTTTTTGCAATTCCTCTTCCAATGGCCAGATTCCTTGCAATAGAAGCATTCAGTAGTAGGGGTGGCACCTGGCTTGGACTCTCCTTTGGAATTAGGCTTAGCGCTAGAGGATCTTTCTAGAGCTTTGCCCTTTCCCTTAGCCTTGCCCTTGCCCTTCTTCTTAAAGCTTTTTCCCTTTTGAACCATCATTACAGTATTTGGCTTTTTCTTAATGTTCTATTCCGCTGTTTTAAGCATCCCATGCAATTCGATCAATGAATTCTCCAGATTATTCATGTTATAATTCATGACAAACTGGTCATAGCTCGGAGGGAGCGATTGGAGAATCATATCAGGAGCCAACTCTTGACTAAGGGGAAAACCAAGTTTTTCCAAATTCTCAATGTAACCAATCATCTTGATCACATGAGGACTGACCGAGCTTCCTTCTGCCAACTTGCAATCATGCAATTTCTTGGTGGTCTCATATCTTTCCACCCTGGCCTGCTCCTCGAATAAGTTTCTAAGAGACACGGCCATGTCATAAGCTGTCATGTTCTCCTATTGCTTCTGAAGCTCAGAGTTCATCGTGACAAGCATTAGACAGCTGGCATCAAGTGCGTCATCGGTATGCTTTTTATAAACATCCTTTTTAGCACGTAAAGCACTAGCGACTGGTTCATCAGGTATAGGAGTCTCTAGAACATTGTCCTTTTTCTCTTGTTTGAGAACAATTCTCAAGTTTCTATACCAATCAATAAAATTTGTTCCATTGAGCTTTTCTTTATTAAGGACAGATCGCAAACTGAAATTGTTTGAGGAGCTACCACTATCCATGGTCTACAACAGTAAAGAAATGCAAAATTATAGCATTATATTTATGAAAAGTCTTTTATTAAACAATTCAATAAAAGATGTACCAACTATATATTTTAGAAAAAATCACTCAAAAAATATATATAGTAGGCCAAGATCCATATTTCACTAAGTTCTAGTGAGCTTTGGCATCATTGCTAGAAACCTAGTTATTTAGGTAAGCAACTCCTTAATAATTATATCATATATATAACTCTTGTTTGTTGAGTGTCATCCCAACACCATGCCCCAAAGCCCAAAACCGTTTTGATGGCCTTGTTAAGTTAAACCAATTCTATGCTTATGAGTGTCCGACACACATGTTGCCTTATTAAGATAATTGATGGTGCCCTGATTTGTCAGGCCCACCAAGCAACGATCAAAATCTTGACAGGTGCAGCAATTGGAAGGGCATAATAAACACTTAATTTTTATGAGGGTTTGAAACATGGCAAAACATCCATATGCACGAAAATAACCATCAGCTAGACGATGCAATTTCGACTATATTTAACTTCCGTTGGTAGTAACCTTGGTCAGGAAAGACCGCGACTGTTTTCGCTCACACCATGAAGGAAAGCGTTCCGCCAAGCGGGGCTTATTAAGAAAACCTTATGATGTTTTCTTTCCTTAGACACCAAAGTTGACAGCTTCTGGTTGTCAAGTATAATCTTTATGTTTCATGAGGGGTTAAAAGATGTCACAACATCTATATGCATGAAAATAACCATCAGTTAGATAATCTCACATGCATAACTACGACTATATTTAATTTCCGTTAGCAGTAACATTGGCCAGGAAAGACCGCGACTGTTTTCGCTCACACCATGAAGGAAAGCGTTCCGCCAAGCGGGGCTTATTAAGAAAAACTTTATGATGTGTTCTTTCCTTAGATATCAAAGTTGACAGCTTCTGGTTATCAAATATAATCTTTTTTTAAATTAATCATATTAATCAAATTTTCGAACCAATCTGATTGGTTTAAATCCCCTTAAGTCATTCATATTAATTCCAATATGAATATCTAGAATAGGCAGCAAATGTCATATATAGATCCAATCTATACACATATGATTTTGAAGATCCAATCTACTATTGTCATATAAACCCTAACATCACCTCCCTCTGGCCGGCCTATGCTAGGATATTAGACATTAGCTCATATTAAAGTCGGCCAAAAAATTGTTCATCACAACACTTGGATGTCAAAACAAACATGTATAATGAAACTTATACGGTAACAGATTAAATGAACTAGTAGATCTCATCTACTATAAGTTCATATATCACACACACACACACACACACACACACACATATATATATATTATTAATCCAGATCTAATACTATACAGGATGGCTCTGATACCACTGTAGGAAATCGAGTAAACTACACTAGCAGAATTTCTAAAAAATTTACTCGAAAACTACAAGTAATAGATCATAGATTAGATTGTTACCAGTTGCGGAAGCAGATTTGATGCAACGATCGAATGTTCGCAACAACCGTTTGCGGATCGTCCAGAACAGTGGATGTAGATGACAACGACTGCTCACGGATCGTCCTGAACAACGCAGCAATTGCAGCAGCGCCTCTAGTGGTATCCACACGTACCGGGATGGAACGTTGTGCAATGGTGTGCTAGCACCAATGTGCACAACAATGGTTTTTAGGGCTATTACTTTAGAGGAGGTAGCAGCTAGGGCTTTTTTGTGTTGATCCTCAAGGCCCATCATACCTCTCTATATATAGGGCCAAGCAAGAGAAATCCTAACAAAGTAGGTTTCCTGATATTATATGAATCTTATCCAAACTGCCCATGCAGAAGAAATCCTAACAGATTAGGTTTCCTGATTTTATACGAATCTTATCCGTATTGCAGGATGAGACTAATATTAAATCTTCGTATCTGATACGTTAATTTCATAACAGATCCGGCCCTCGACCGCCCGGGCACCCACCCCCCGGTGCTCCACGAGCCAGGCCACGGCTGATGAGACCATGTACATCATGGTTATAACCAAGACGACATCAACATGGTGGTCATCAAGATGTCATCGTCCGCCACCTTGGCCAGGACGCGAAAGCTGGCAGCACGTACGTCGTCTGGATTTTGTGCTGTCGCTGCCACAAGTTCGGCCTCCACCTTGGCCACCTCCCCAAACACAAGACGTGCTCAAGAAAGGCGCCTCTACACCTCTAAGGTCGCACAAGCCACGTCGCTCCAAGGCCAGCCCACAAGTGAGCTCAATTCATCCGCGAGTCCGGTTCGGCCATCTGCGCGTAGTCCAACTTCAAACGGACGTACAGGCCACATACGAAGTCCGTTTTCGACGTTCTTGGACTCTACGGACAAGAGAACGACGAGAGCTTTCCAACGGATCCAGTCCCATGTCTAAATTCCTTACGAATCAACAGGAATCATCAAAACAAGATTACGACCAGAATCTCACGTGCGCTGCGACGCTCCACTTTGGGCCCAAGGCCCATGTACCCCTAGGGTTTCCTCCTCCACCCCATGGCCGCCCCATACAGTATATATATGGCCGCCATGGCTGTCGTTTAGATTTGGGTTTTGCTTAGATTAATCTGTCAAAGAACAGTTTCACCGTGTATCGGTTTGTGGAACCCCAACTCATGAGATTCAATTTATATTTGCAATATTTCAGATTGCTTCTTTCTCGTTCTTGCTTGTGTTCTCGATTCGCATGCAGGGATAAGCCTTCTTGGCGAGGTCAATCGTGTTTGTGCATGGTTGATAACCAACGGAGCCGTGGTGTAGCGATTGGTGGAGACTCGACGTTGAAAAAAAAAAGAAGCCGCAAAAAAGATAAAATAAAATAAAATAAAATAAAAAAAGCAGGAAAAAAAAAATCAAAAGTGCTTGTATCCTTTGTATCGACAGTGTTACGTCATTCGTTTTGCTTGTTTGAGCTAGGTCTGACAACGAGTTTAGGCCAGCAACTTTGACAAGTACTTTGGATATTTATTCAGCTTTGCTATTCTGATTTCGATGATTGCATCTTCCTTGCTACTAAATATTGCATATCCAAGCTCCACAAATACATCCTTCTGATCAGCACAGGTTATTGACCCTTGCAATCGCTTCATCACGCCCTCACGGTGTCACGAACCAGCCACCGGTTGCACCGTCCCTCGCTGTGTTGGTAAGAACCGGGTAAGAACTTGGTAAGATTGCTTGAGAGCGTGAGATCTAACCTAGTAGTTGATAGGGATAATACTTTTGTGTTATCTTTTGGTTTCTACTGACAATGGCAGGTTCATGGATCATTGGGGAAAATGTACAACTATATCAACGCTGGAATCACGATCGGAAAGATAATGGAGGTGACAATGCTAATGGTAAAATAGCCTTACCTTCTTTTTATGGTGCATATGATGGTGAAATTTACTTTGATTGGGAGATGATAGTTGAACAAAAATTTAATTCCCATCAAGTTCCTCAAATCCATTGGGTTCGGCAAGCCACTAGTGAATTTAAAGACTTTGCTATCATCTGGTGGAATGACCTTGCTACTCTCCGCTTACAACCTGCCACATGGGCTAGGTTAAAAGGAGCTATGCGTCAACGTTTTGTTCCTCCTTCTTTTAAACGTAATATGCATAAGAAATTAGAATGCTTGAATCAAGGTAGAAAATCTGTAGAGGAGTACCATCAAGAGTTACAGATATGCATGTCTCATTGTGATTTAGAAGAAACTGAGGGAGAAAAAGAGATTAGATTCTTACGTGGACTTAATGAGAAAATATACAATATTGTTATTGATAAAGAATATGTTTCTCTGTTGCAAATATTTGCTCTTGCTTGTGCAGCTGAAAATAAAATAAAACGTAAGAAAGTTGTACGGAAAACTAATACATCTGTTTGCAAGAATGGTGTGTATCCTTGCACGACTAACGTTCTGCAGGCAAGTGCAAATGATCAAATTGAGAATGAGGAGAATGAAGAGATGCTTGTTGCAGCACCCCTGCTTCCATCACCTACAACTGAAGATGTACCTACATCAGCTGAGAAGGAAAACAAAGGTAATGAAAAAGGTACCACACTCATTCAAGATGAGAACGATATTGATGTGCTGAAACTTTCCACGAATCATGCTTTGTTAGAGCAACAAATTGTGGAACCAGTTGCTGATTTCCCTTTGTCACAAGAAGATTTGCTCGATGTTTCTTGGGATAAAGAAGAGTTGTGTGATAATGCTTCACTTATATTCATGCCACAACTAGTGAATGAACATGTTACTCTTACTTTGGAACATAATAACACTTGTGCTCAAAATAAACATGTTGTTCACGTTGCAAACGAAAATGATGAGCTGAAATTGTTGTCTTCTTTAAATATTCTGGGTTATATTGAATTTGATGTTCTATGTGATCTAGACAATTTAGAGGAGAGACTTACTGATCCATATAATTTTCCTTGCTTATCAAGAAACATTTTTCATATTATAGGCAAATATAATGATAATGGAAAGTACATGGTTAATCGAGTGTACATTTGCTCAAATATGAATTTTGCTTATAATGTACAACCATGTGATGAACTAGAGAGCTATACTATCACCAATCATTCCATGTCGAGTACATCTGGTTCAATTTTTAAGGCACATGAACTTTTTCAAGAAAGGGAGTATATAAATGTTAATGGTTCTGTGTCTAATGATTTGATTATCAAAGATATGCATATTGCTGTGCTCTCTGTTGGTGCTAACATTTTGCAGAAACTTCCTATGCTGTTTTCGGATTTTTGGAGGCCTCAAACGCTAAAACGTATAACAGAAAAGTTGTAGATCGTTTCGTGTTGATCAATTTGCATATATGGAACACCAATTTTGGATAACGGATCTAGGCGATATGGGCCCCGCAATACAGTCTGTGTAGGAAATCCGAAATCAAACAGATTCATTTTCAACGCGATTTTGGACTTGAAAACGGCGTTTCTAGAACTTCTCACAATGGGCAAAGTTGTAGAGAATTTTCGGAGTTACAATTTAGACTCTGAATTTGTCCAATTTGGTGTTCAGACGAAGGAGATAAAAGCAAAATACTGAACTTGACAGATTGACACCCGATTTGGACGCGGCGGCGACGACGACGTGATGGCGTTAGACTCGACGTCAAGATGCAAGACTCAAACTAGATCAAGAACTTACTCTAAACCAGCAACAAGACGATGACGATGGATACAAATTCAACAACGCAAAACTGAAAACGAAATCACGAAGCGCACAAAGTGGCTTGGACGATGGATATGACGGCGAACTCAACGTGATCGACAACTCCACGTTTCTTTGTAGGCGTAAAGATGTAGCACCGAGCCCCCCAACCGCCCTGGGGAGGGTTGAAGTATCTGTCGGTGCTGAGGCCTCCGGTGAGGAGCGCTCTGTCCCTTCGGTCCAGGAAGTCGTTCGGGCCGTTAGGGACGAGTCGGGCATGGAGACCCAGTTGCAGGCATTGGAACTTGCGACTGAGGCCTAGCAGGCGCATCCACCTGCTGCTCCTGTCGAGGATGAGACGGGTCCCTCGACCAGACCTACCGCCATCCCGGAGGATAGTTCATTTCGGGAGTACACAGAGGTATAATGAACACCTCTTACGGTACCTGAATTGTGCATAGGACACCACTGACTTCTCTTTGTATTATAGGAACTATCCCGTGTAACGGCCAGATCGATTGCTTGAGAAAGTAAGAATAAATGCCCTTTAATTAATTTGTATAGATACAAATTCGTTATGACAATCATCTTTTCTGTCACAGGGAGGTTGCTTCTCTGAAGAGGAACCTGGCCGGTAACAAGCTCAGGTCGATCTCCATGATTTCGAAGCAAGAGGTCGAGCTTAATAATCTACGGTCACAGCTCGCTGGTAAGTCGATTCCCGACTAGGAAGACTTGACTTTACCATTTAGACTGTTAGTAACAATCTTCTTACTGCAGCACAAGCAAGTCAAATAAAACGGCTTGACCAGGACAAGACAATCCTCCAGCTCTCCATTGACTCTACCCGAAGGGCGAACGGAGACCTGAGCCAATCCATCTTCGAAAAGCTAAAGATGGTGGCCTGTCTCCTGAGGGCTGATGTGGTCGAGACCACAAAGGACGACCTCAGTTCGAGTGACTGTTCTACACTGGTCATAGCCCAAGCGGAGTCATTTCTCGAGTATCTTCCTGAAGATACACGGCGACGACAAGTGGCGATCAGAACCAGGGTTCGATCAGCAACCTCCGCCATTCTCTGCCGGTTTCGTCTCCACCATGGCCTAGATATGGATCTGAATCCACTGGTGGGAACGATAGAGATCGAGAGTGAAGAGCAACTCAAGACGATCATGGAGGAAGTCAATCCCCTTGTAGATAGACTCCTAACCGAGCTCGGGATTGTGTAATCCCTACAATTGTATAGATATAAACTATAGAATGCAATGCATGTACTTTTTGATTTTGAAAGAAAGTACTTTTTTGTTGTTTCATATTATAAGCATATTCCCCTAGCCCCCCGCCTGTGATTATAGATACTGAAGGCTTAGTATTATAAACACAGGAGAAATACGAGTGTAACGACCAGGGGTGTGCGATCAGACCAACAATTATGATCAATGTAACGTCTAATCTTGTTGCAAACCGGCAGCCACTCAGGCGACCAAGGACATACCAGCAAGTCCCGTATGCGTTGAGAAACGGCTTATTTAGGAGAGACTTGTCTAGAAGTGGTCGTGAGATTGGCCAGCGAATCCGATTAGAACGTTGTAGTGATATAACCGCCGGCGACCAGCCCCCGAGTCAAGTTCATAACACATGGGCATGAAGGGAGATGTTCATCGTATGAAACCAAAAGACTTTTTGTTTTATTTAAACAATGCTAATTGAACAGGAAAAGGGATTGAATACTTACACGTAAAACTTGCGTAGTTGATCGATGTTCCAAGTATTGGACAAAATTCTACTATCCTCCATGACTAATCGCGCTGATCCTGGTCGTGGCACCGAAACAACAGTGTAATGGCCTTCCCACTTCGAGGAGAATTTGTTGCGATTAGACTGGTCTTGAATTTTACGTAAAACCAGATCGCCCACGTGAAGACTACGTGGTCGCACCCTTTTGTTATGGTACTTGCGCAAAGCTTGCAAGTATACCGCGGATTTGATCAGAGCGCGATCACGCCTTTCTTCCAAGAGGATGAGATCCTGTGATCGCTGTTCGGCCTGATCAACTCGTTCGAATTGCTCTGTCCGAACAGATCTAATACTAACTTCCATCGGCAGTACGGCCTCGGCCCCATAGACCAGATGGAAGGGCGTCTCACCGATGGCTCGAGTAGAGGTAGTTTGCAGTGCCCATAGAACGGTGTAGAGCTCGTCTGCCCAAGCCCCCGAGCGAGTCTTAAGGCGATCAAAAACACGTTTTTTGATGCCTTGCAGTATCTGCCCATTGGCATGTTCTACGGCACCGTTGCTCTGCGGATGTGCCACAGAAGCAAAGCACACGTTGGTCCCAATCTGGTCACAGTAGTCCAGAAAAAGACCACTGGCGAACTAAAAACCATTGTCCGTGATGAGACGGTTTGGAACACCAAATCGAGCAACAATGTTCTTATTAAAGAACTTTTGTGCTGCTGATGCGGTAATTTTTCATACCGGTTCGGCCTCAATCCACTTTGTAAACGTGTCAATAGCTACGAACAGAAACTTGTATCCATTGACCGCTTGTGGCATAGGACCGACAATATCCATCCCCCAGACCGCAAAAGGCCATGCAAGGGGAATGGTTTGTAATGCATAGGCAAGTTGATGAACCTGTCTTGCGTGGAACTGACACTGAGGACACATCTTGACCATATGCTTGGCATCATCGAGTGCCGAAGGCCAGTAGAATCTTTGTCGAAAAGCTTTTCCGACCAGTGTCTGATATGACGCGTGCGCACCACATACACCGTCATGTATTTCTTTCAAGAGGGATTTACCTTCCTCCTGAGATATGCAGCGCATGAATACTCCTTGAGTACCCTTTCTATACAAAACTCCTTCTATGAGCTTGTACAGACGCACTTTTCGAATCAACCGATCACTTTCAGTTTCATCCTCGGGTAGGGTCCCATGTTCAAGATAGACTCTCAACGGATAAGTCCAATCCTGTTCCTGACCGAGGTTGGTAACGCAGGCTGTTACCGGATCGTCCTCGACCAAAGTCATGATCGAAGGACGTTCCAAGTGTTCAACGAACACTCCTGCCAGAGCGAATGTGGGTGAGGACCCAATTTTGGATAATTGGTCTGCGAGAATGTTGTCCTTTCGCGGGATGTATTGGACTTCGAAATGACTGAAGTGTTTTTCCAATCTCCTCACTTCTCCCAGGTAATGAGCCATTGTCTCATCGGAGGTGCTGTACTCCTTGTTTTCCTTGTTTACGACCGGCCGTGAGTCTCCCGTCACCACTAATCGACGGACTCCGAGGAATTTTGCTGCTCGAAGCCCTGCAAAAAGACCTTCATACGCTACTACGTTGTTGGTCGCAACAAAGTGTAGTTGGATGACATACTTAAGCTGTTTTCCCTGGGGCGTAACTAAGACCACTTCAGCCCCCGAGTGTTGAAAACTACAGGAACCATCAAAGTACATTGTCCAGTGATCGGGGCATTCCAATTCCTCGGGCACCTGCACGGGTGGCTCAGGATTGGTCCATTAGACCACAAAGTCGGCCAAAACCTGAGACTTAACCGCCGTGCGGGGCGTGAAATGGACATCAAAAGCACCGAGTTCGACCGCTCATTTGGCGATTCGACCAGATTTCTCAGGATTTCAGACAATATCCCCCAAAGAAAAAGAGGAGGGTACTGTGATCTTGTGAGCTTGGAAGTAATGTCGTAGCTTATGGGAAGCCATCAGTAGTGCGTAAAGTATCTTCTGGACCTTAGGGTATCGCTCCTTAGGACCATGAAGTACCTCGCTTACATAGTAGACGGGTCTGTGTATTCCTTCCCTATCCGCGATCAGGACAGCGCTGACCGCGTGCGAGGTGGCCGCCAAATAGAGAAGTAATGGTTCTCCTTTGTCGGGAGACACCAGAACTGGCGGACTGGATAGATATGTCTTTACCTCCTGAAATACTTTTTCGGCCTCATCGGACCATGTGAAATTATGATGCTTCCGCAGGGCCTTGAAAAAAGGTAATCCCCTTTCGCCTAGTCGCGATATGAAATGACTCAAGGCCGCCATGTGACCAGCCAAGCGTTGAACATCTTTCATGGTCTAGGGAGACCTCATCTGTTCAATGGCCCTGATTTTTTCAGGATTGACTTCAATGCCTCGGGAACAAACAAGGAAACCAAGAAGTTTTCCTAAAGAAACCCCGAAAGAACATTTCTCCGAGTTCAATTTTATTCCAAAGCGATTCAAATTACAGAAGGTTTCAGCGAGATCGTCCAAATGAGACAATCTCTTAGTGCTTTTCACAACCAAGTCGTCTACATATGCTTCGAGATTACGCCCTATTTGGGAAAGAAAGGTCTTTTGCATCAAGCGCTGGTACGTGGAACCTGCGTTCTTGAGACCGAACGACATTCTGACGTAGCAGTAGGTGCCGAACGGGGTGATGAAGTGTCGCGTCCCAAAACTGGGACTACGACTACTCCCGTGGAGACCTAGCTTGCTATAGCTAGTCCCATCCAAGCATACCTTTGACTTCCCAGGATAAGTCAAGCACAGGAGTATATTCACATTGCAGCAGAAAAACTTACAAAGTATTAAGCAGTGTGGCCTGCTGGCCTTAATACTACATAAAAAGATTACAATACCTTCGCGGCATCAAGGTTTAGTTTAAGCAAAATAAAAACTTCTACACAGCGGATGATGGGTGTCCCTTCCACAGCAAGAAGTTGACGGCAGAATAACACATCAGGGATTTGACGGATCTGGCTCTCCTTCTTCTGGATCCAAGAAGTTCCCCATGCCTTCCTCTTGATCTTGGTACGCTCCATCTTCTGGGTTGTAAGTTGCAAGGGTGAGTACTTACGTACTCAGCAAGTCATAGGGAAGAGTAGATACTTATAGTAATGTTGTTATGAACCTAGACTAGTCAAGAATTATGGATGTTTATAAAGTAGTCTTTACTTTCATGCCTCATCTCATGGCAGCACTTTTCATAACATATCATCACTATTTATGTTCACTAGATTATAGCCCTACCGAGACACGTCGACACACGACAGCCCACGGTAGCACCCCTTATCATGACAACACATGTCATTTGGGTAATCTTGACTTATCAAATTTTATTTAGAAAATAATACTTGTGTCACACCCCGTGGATTTAATCCACCGCCGCAGACTTCTATAAACCCGGGAGCTCGGAGTATTCGAATACGTTTTTAACTCTGCAGAGAGGTACCAATTTACCCGCAAGATATTCCACTTTCAACCCTTTCCTATAACAAGGATTGGACCCCTGACTCACTTCATACTGTGAGTGGCAAGGTGGAGATAACAAGAACTTTTGTTATGTTTCACTTACAATTCACCCCTGTCCCTGCAGTTTTCTTCACACAAACCGCAGTTGTGGCGGGCTATACCCCCACCCCTAAGCTTCTTCCCATTACTGGGTCAACGTGCTCGATCAAATCACATTCAGTGATACGTGGAGGAGCTGAACCCCGTGAGTTTAGTGTATTGTTTTCCATCTCATGCAGGGGTTTCATGTGCGATTCACATAAGTACTTGTTCAGGCTTGTCCCATACCAGGCTTGCGGTTAGCACGTGTTTCATGCCACTAGATGCACAACACAAGGTTCTAGTCCTTGTATGCCAATGACCAGATCATACCACACACCATGCACCTACAGTGCCTGCACCTCCAGTGCAGCCAAGCACAACCAGTGCTAGTACCACCATTCCATACCAAAACCCTGGTCACGGCTAAGGGTTCTATTTCATGAATATATATAAATACACTTATAATAGTCTGTGGCTCACTATTTGATCAATTCGCATTTCACAAGCATCCAGCTTAGTACTGCCAATTCACAATTCATCCATTCTCATGCAATACTATTTATACTCAAGGTCATATTATAGCAATTCATAAAATATAGGTTCAAGATGATCAAGACTATGACTTGCCTTCCACGTCGTGAGAGACAGCAGTTGATGTCGGGTCAGCAGTGAAGTCCTCGAACTCTAGCTTCGACTCTGAGAAAAGATCAAACAAGCAACCAAGAATCACAACCTTTTCAATACATTATTATACTACATGCAATAATGCAAAGATGAATGTCTTGATGATTCCGAAATGATTGGATTTAGGTACCATAGAAGCTGATTAGGGTTAAATCATAGAATTAGGGCTGAAAATGAGTGCTAGGGACTTCTAGGGTTCCAGGGTATGGGAATTGACATTAAGTCCACGGCTAATTTTCCCAAAATCGATGAATGTCTTTAGGTCGACATTCAGTTCAAGGCATCGAGATAGAGTTGATGGATGATTGAGAGATTATCTCAACTTGTGGCAGTAGAATGAAATGTATATTACAACTCCACAAGTCTGATGGACAAAGTTATTTTCAATTTGCATAATTGGAAAGAGGTGAAATAAGCTAATGCCACTGGCTGACATGCTCTGACATTGGGCTGACAATGTCAAAATCTAGGGCTAAGCATAAAATACAGTTCAAGGGTTCAAATCAAGTTGTGATAGAAGAAGAAATTGTAGATCACAACCTCAGGAGTCTAAGGGACAAAGTCATGCTCAAAATTCACATCAGGAAGGAAGTGAAAAGGGCTAATGCCACTGGCTGACATAGCCTGGCATTGCACTGACATGCCCAGAAACTAGGGCTTGCCATAACTTTTGATCTAGGGTTCCAATTCATGCACCACTTTGTCTGGGAGGTAGGCCTCAATAACAGGAACAATTCACTCAATAGGACCTAGGGCAGGAGATGGCCGGAAAGTGATGAAAATCGGCGATGAACTTGGTGGCTGAAGTTCCAAATCACAGCATTGGGCAAAAATTGGGGCATAGCTATAACTTTCGATTTAGGCCGAATTGGAAGTCCAGCTAGTAGACAAAGTTGCTCAGGAGATCAAGGTGCATCTGGTGGACAAAGTTTCTGAAGCTGGATCAGCCGGGAATGGATTTCTGGTGGCCGGCGCCTGAGAAGATGATATTGAATTTGGGGTTTTCTACTACAGATCGATTGAACTCAATTACTTGCTTGGAGAGTATCTGAGAGGTATAACAAAGCTGTTGGTATGATTGAATTGGCCGGGGGATCACCGGAGAATCCTGGCGACGATCGCCGGTTTCTGGTGAAGCTCGAGTTTGGGAAATGCTTCGATTCTTGCTTAATTTCACAATCCGACTTCACGGGCTTGCTCAAAATAACTCACTAATCATTTTTGTCTATTGAATCGAAGGCTAATTCGAATTAATTTGAGTGTGCAATTGGAACAGGGCATTTCGGCATTTCCGGCGATCACCGGCGACGAGATGCACGGAAATTCAATTAAATACTACAGCACGATGAGGTAGGTAGGAGAAACTCACTGATGCTGTCAATTTGAGGATTGAGGCTGCGGTTGAGGCTGTCACCGTGAGCCTCTGTGCTGGACTCGCCGGAGAAGAAGACAACAGCGAGGAGTTTCAGGTTTAAAAGACTAAGGGGACTCTAGTCAGGTTAGTGATGGTTGAGTTAAGCTGGAGCTACTATTTAGGGACGATGCAAAGTAAAACAAGGCTCGCTGATCACTGCTTGGAAGCTAAGTACTTGCGCCGGTGGAGTCTTCGAGTTGAAGCAACGGCGAACAGCGAAGCTCCTCTCTGGCGTGCAGCAGTTGGTGAGCTGGGTAAAGATGGCCACGGCAACAACTGAGGTACAAACACGTGTGCACATGCAAACACGGTTGCAAACAACTTGGGCTAGAGCGGCGGCGAAAACACAGCGGCGAGGTGCTCCTGGTCGTGGTCGAGGTCGAAGCAACACGAACACTGTGCCGGCTGTGGTCGAAGTCGCCGTGCACTGCTGGTTTGGTCGCAAACAGTGGGTGAGGTCGAAGAGCTGATTCCTGGTCGCGAGCAGCTACTCCTCTGGTCGCAGCAGCTGGTGGCTGCTGGTCGAAACAGCCATTTGGACTGATATGCAAATTCTGAAAATTGGCTGTGGACTGAATTGTAATTTCTGGTTTGGAAATGATTAATTTGCAATCTGATTTCTCAGATGAGTATAAACTTATACCTTATACTCATCTAGCAAAAGATTTGGTAAAATCTGGCATGATTTGATAGTTTTCAATATAAACTGAAAATAGGGTACTTTAGGGTAAAATAAGATCTGAGTTTTGTTGATTTCGAATCCTGACATCTAGGATGTGATTTTGTAATCTGGACAGAAGGGAAATTTGTATCAAATAGCATTTGGAAAAGATTTGCTGAAGAAATTCTAAATTTGGAGTTAATCTGAAGATTTTAGCCTTTTCGGGTTTCCAGATATCAGATAAAGGACTAATTTGCGATATAATTTGGACTGATATGTGAAAAAGACTTAGATGATATGATTTGGCTGCCAACTTTTTGGATTAAGGTATTGGCATACCCATGATTATAGTCCAAGAATAATCCGGTCTGAATTAGGTCAAGATTTAGCTAAATCTGAGTTCAAAATATTTAGGGTAATTAGAATAGTAATTTGAATTTCTGTTTTCGAAAACAGAAAATGATTGATTGATCTGGAAGTTAGAAATGGAATTGAATCTAGCTTCTGAAGACTTTTATATTTAGGGTAACTGGTAGATCATATCTGAGTGATTTGATCTTGATTTAGGTCTGTAGGATAGATTTTTGAAATTTTAGGGTTTGAGATAGATACTAATCTGGCTACTACTACAGATACATGGTATCATGCATGCATGGTGTTCATGAAAGAGAAAGTTTTTACCCCTAAACTCAGGGTGTTACATGAAGGCAGTCTTCTCTTCATCTTCTTCTGCCATGCTAATTTGATGGTATCCTGAGTAAGCGTCCAGGAAGCTCATCAGTTCACAACCCACGGTTGAGTCGACCAACTGGTCGATGCGGGGAAGGAGAAATTCATCCTTCGGACAAGCACTGTTGAGGCTAGTGTAGTCAACGCACATGCGCCACTTGCTATTTGACTTGCGGACCATGACCGGATTGGCGAGCCATTTCGGGTGATCGACCTCGCGAATAAACCCAGCCCTTACGAGTTTTTCCAACTCCTCCCGAATGGCTTCTTGTCGGTCGACAGCAAAACACCTGAGCTTTTGCTTTATTGGTCGCTGTCCAGGTCAAATTGCCAACCTGTGCTCGATTACTTCCCTTGGGACATCGGGCCTGTCGGACGGTTTCCACGCAAACACATCTGCATTAGCTCGAAGGAAAGTAATGAGCTCGAGTTCCTATTTGTCATCCAGGCCTGATCCGACCCGAATTGTCTTGGATGGATTATCTGGGTACAGAGGAACCAGTTTGAGTTTCTCATTTGGTCGAGGAGCAGCCTTGATCGCGTCAGCGGCGACTGTGGCGACCTAAGCGTTCCGGAGGGGAAGTTGGTCGAGCATCTCCAGAGATAGCCGGTCACACGTTAGCGCCACGTTACGACTGCCTCGGATCAAGATGACACCTTTGGGGCCAGGCAATTTGCACACTGATAAGCATAGTGCGTTGCCCTCATGAACTTAGCAAGAGTTGGCCTGCCAAAGATTGCACTGTAAGCCGAATCACAATCAATTACATCAAAAGTAACCAATTCTGTTCAGAAGTTATCCGATTCTCCTAGTGTGACCGGGAGGACCACCTGTCCCAACGGTATCATGGAGGGACCAGGGATTATCCCATAAAACAGATGGATTATGGCCTTGATCTTGGAACAAGGAATTTGCATCTTGTCGAGCGCCTTGACCAATAAGATGTCCAAGGAGCTTCCTCCGTCGATCAGGACCCTTTCGACTCTCACATTACTGATGATCGGGGTAATGACCAGAGGGAGCCTCAGTGGTCGAGTAAGCCCCACAAGACAATCAGTGCGATCAAATGTCAAAGGTGTATCCGACCAACGGGGGTACTGAGGTTCACCGAGGGATGTCTCCGTTTGGTTAACCTCTCGATAAAAGGCCTTAAACTGCCTTTTGGAAACAAAAGAGGAGGAACCTCCAAAAATAACATTAATATGATTATGAGGTACCTGGTAAGACATCTCTTCGTCCCCGTCGGCGTCTCTAAGTCCGGATGCTTGTTCCTTAGCCGGTAAGGTCAGCATTGGTCCAATCCCTTAGTAGAAGTCATCTAACTGCTTCAAACAACTCCTGCAGTTCTTGAGGTCGTGGCCTGCGGAGTTGTGGAGTGGACACCACTTCTTGCCTTCCTGTGGGTTAGTCGACTTTTCTGGCTGGTCGGCACTACGACCACCAGAGGCAATTTTATTCTTAAATGAAGGCTTGTTACCTTTGGTCGAAGGAGGCTTCTCTGCAACTACGACCTCGCGGTACTGTCCAGAGCGATTCCTTTTCGACTTCTTCGACTTCCCGCCCGACAAAGATTCTGGCTTCTTGCTTGAATCTTCTTTCCTAGCGTCCTTGAGACCTGGTTGAGGCGGTTTGTTACCTTTATCGACCATCTGGTTCCAATCGACCGCTTCAGCCGCGTCGGAGTATCGATCAGCCATATCAAAGAGATCGGCTACTGATCGAGGAGGATGGATGAGCATGTCTTCGGTGAATCTCCAATATCGAACGGCATGTTTAAATGCCCTAATAACGGAGCTGTCAGATATGTTCGAGATGGTATTCCTCACGCCAACAAACCTCTTGACAAACTGACGAAGAGTTTTGGTCGAAGTTTGTCGTAGTCGATGGAGGTCGTCTTCTTTATCCGGCTTTTGATAACAATTCTGGAAATTGCTGAGGATAGTGTCGCACAGCATTTCCCAATTGTAGATAGAACCTTCGGGTTGATTAAATAACCAGGTTCTTGCCGGTCTTTCAAGGACTGTAGGAACGTAGTTGGCCATGCTCGGTCATCGCCTCCTGCCGCTTGGATGGCAGTAATATAGATTTGTAGGAACTCGGATGGGTTCTAAGTCCCGTTGAACCTTTCTATGGCCCCTGGTCGAAACTTGACAGGCCAAACGAGCGCACGAAGGCCGGGCGGGAAAGCTTTGCAACCCACATAGGGACCGTGAACTGTCCTGTGACTTTCGACCGGATCACGAGCGACTTCACGCAATGGAGAAGTCACTCGTGGTCCTAAGCGAGAGTGGACAGGGACTCGATCCCTACCACGAGAATCCTGTGCCCGCCTGGACTTGTCCTGGCGGGATGGTAAGGCGGCGGGTAACTTCGTCGACCAGAACCAGAGTGAGAACACTCTCGGTCGCGGGAACGTGTTACCGACCGGGAAGAGGCCGTAGGGGTCGCCTCTGATGCGACCTCATCCAACCTCTCCACCAGGATTCTGGTGAAGGCCGATTTCTGCGCATCGGTGACCGTTGGAGGGAAATTTCGCATGACCTCCGCAATAGATCGGAGGCGGCCATGTGTACTTCTCCTAGGGGCACCAGGTGTCACTGTTTCTTCGTCCACTAGGAAACGCTCCGGAGGCAAAGAAGGGGTCTGGTCGCGTCTGCGACCACGTGATCGTCGGAAAGAACTCATAGCAGCATCGTAACGAGCCTGCGCATCTTGAAGAGCCTCTAGGGCAGTTCTGCGTAGTTCGTTGTCTTGTTGCTCGAGATCTTGATCCTCCTTCTGTTTGCATTCCTGTTCTTCCCTAGCAGCCCGTTGATCAGGAGTTTCCTCCGATAAGGCAGCAAACTGTCTAGGGAGAGAGGTCGCCGATGGAGAAAACATCTCGGTTTGTTCCGAGTCGGACTCGAAATCAAAGAGACGGTGGAGGTTATCAGGGTCGAACCTGCCCGGGCTGATTTTCTGGTCGTTATCGTCCTTCCCCTCGACGGGGTTGTATGACGGACCAGACTCACCCTCTAGCGCATTAAGAACCTCGGTGGGTTCTGACCTTGCACTAGTCGCCCCCTGGTCGATGGACATGACCTGGAGAGTCGATTTGACCTCTGGGAGATTTTCGCCTCCAACTTCTTTGATCGGAACAGGATCGCTTGGAGAAGGAAATGGAATGTGAGCATAATCCTCGAGATCGAAATCGTTCTCGGAATCATATACTCCTGCCATGATTCAGCGAACCTCCGAATGAAAATTAGGACGCCTTGAGAAAGGCCCCACGGTGGGCACCAGCTGTCAACGATTCGGACTCGGGGTCCTTAGCCGAACTTATGCAAAATTTGTAGTTCGTAAGACCTTTCAGGGTGTCCCTCCGGGAAGGTATGTAGAATTATGGAGAACTAGAGAACAGAGAAGTTTATACAGGTTCGGGCCCTCGATGGTGGGAGTAATAGCCCTACGTCCTGTTGGGATTTCACTATGTGTAGTAAAAGAGTTAAAAAGTGATGGGACAGGATCTTTACAGGCGAATGATGCGCACGGTGGCCCGATCATCCGACAGGTAGAGGTAAGTCGATTGGTGGAGACTCGACGTTGACGATCCGACTTCCGATCAGAATCGATCCGAACCCAGCAATCGCTACACCACGGCTCCGTTGGTTATCAACCATGCACAAACACGATTGACCTCGCCAAGAAGGCTTATCCCTGCATGCGAATCGAGAACACAAGCAAGAACGAGAAAGATGCAACTGAATTTGTAATTGAGGATGAAGCTCACGAGTTGGGGTCTCACAAACCGATGAACGGCGATACTGTTCAAAGACAGAATTGATCTAACCAAAACCCAAGTCTAAACGGCAGCCATGGCGGCCATATATATACTGTATGGGGCGGCCATGGGGTGGAGGAGGAAACCCTAGGGGTACATGGGCCTTGGGCCCAAAGTGGAGCGTCGCAGCGCACGTCAGATTCTGGTTGTAATCTTGTTTTGACGATTCCTGTTTATACGTAAGGAATTTGGACATGGGACTGGATCCGTTGGAAATCTCTCGTCATTCTCTTGTCCGTAGAGTCCAAGAACGTTGAAAACGGACTTCGTATGTGGCCTGTACGTCCATTTGAAGTTGGACTACGCGCAGATGGCCGAACCGGACTCGCGGATGAATTGAGCTCACTTGTGGGCTGGCCTTGGAGCGACGTGGCTTGTGCGACCTTAGAGGTGTAGAGGCGCCTTTCTTGAGCACGTCTTGTGTTTGGGGAGGTGGCCAAGGTGGAGGCCGAACTTGTGGCGGCGACAGCACAAAATCCAGACGACGTACGTGCTGCCATCTTTCGCGTGCTGGCCAAGGTGGCGGACGATGACATCTTGATGACCACCATGTTGATGTCATCTTGGTCATAACCATGATGTACATGGTCTCATCATTCTCCCTTTCTTGATGTGGAGTCATCCTCGACTCCATTGTGTTTTTCTGCAAAATGTTAGCACCAACAGAGAGCACAGCAATATGCATATCTTTGATAATCAAATCATTAGACACAGAACCATTAACATTTATATACTCCCTTTCTTGAAAAAGTTCATGTGCCTTAAAAATTGAACCAGATGTACTCGACATGGAATGATTGGTGATAGTATAGCTCTCTAGTTCATCACATGGTTGTACATTATAAGCAAAATTCATATTTGAGCAAATGTACACTCGATTAACCATGTACTTTCCATTATCATTATATTTGCCTATAATATGAAAAATGTTTCTTGATAAGCAAGGAAAATTATATGGATCAGTAAGTCTCTCCTCTAAATTGTCTAGATCACATAGAACATCAAATTCAATATAACCCAGAATATTTAAAGAAGATAACAATTTCAGCTCATCATTTTCGTTTGCAACGTGAACAACATGTTTATTTTGAGCACAAGTGTTATTATGTTCCAAAGTAAGAGTAACATGTTCATTCACTAGTTGTGGCATGAATATAAGTGAAGCATTATCACACAACTCTTCTTTATCCCAAGAAACATCGAGCAAATCTTCTTGTGACAAAGGTAAATCAGCAACTGGTTCCACAATTTGTTGCTCTAACAAAGCATGATTCGTGGAAAGTTTCAGCACATCAATATCGTTCTCATCTTGAATGAGTGTGGTACCTTTTTCATTACCTTTGTTTTCCTTCTCAGTTGATGTAGGTACATCTTCAGTTGTAGGTGATGGAAGCAGGGGTGCTGCAACAAGCATCTCTTCATTCTCCTCATTCCAAATTTGATCATTTGCACTTGCCTGTAGAACGTTAGTTGTGCAAGGATACACACCATACTTGCAAACAGATGTATTGATTTTCCGTACAACTTTCTTACGTTTTATTTTATTTTCAGCTGCACAAGCAAGAGCAAATGTTTGCAACAGAGAAACATATTCTTTATCAATAACAATATTGTATATTTTCTCATTAAGTCCACGTAAGAATCTAATCTCTTTTTCTCCCTCAGTTTCTTCTAAATCACAACGAGACATGCATATCTGTAACTCTTGATAGTACTCCTCTACAGATTTTCTACCTTGATTCAAGCATTCTAATTTCTTATGCATATTACGTTTAAAAGGAGGAACAAAACATTGACGCATAGCTTCTTTTAACCTAGCCCATGTGTCAGGTTGTAAGCGGAGAGTAGCAAGTTCATTCCACCAGATGATAGCAAAGTCTTTAAATTCACTAGTGGCTTGCCTAACCCAATGGATTTGAGGAACTTGATGGGAATTAAATTTTTGTTCAACTATCATCTCCCAATTAAAGTAAATTTCACCATCATATGCACCATAAAAAGAAGGTAAGGCTATTTTACCATTGGCATTGTCACCTCCATTATCTTTCCGATCGTGATTCCAGCGTTGATATAGTTGTACATTTTCCCCAATGATCCATGAACCTGCCATTGTCAGTAGAAAACAAAAGATAACACAAAAGTATTATCCCTATCAACTACTAGGTTAGATCTCACGCTCTCAAGCAATCTTACCAAGTTCTTACCCGGTTCTTACCAACACAGCGAGGGACGGTGCAACCAGTGGCTGGTTCGTGACACCGTGAGGGCGTGATGAAGCGATTGCAAGGGTCAATAACCTGTGCTGATCAGAAGGATGTATTTGTGGAGCTTGGATATGCAATATTTAGTAGCAAGGAATATGCAATCATCGAAATCAGAATAGCAAAGCTGAATAAATATCCAAAGTACTTGTCAAAGTTGCTGGCCTAAACTCGTTCTCAGACCTAGCTCAAGCAAGCAAAACGAATGACGTAACACTGTCGATAAAAATGATACAAGCACTTTTGATTTTTTTTTTCTTGCTTTTATTTTTTTTTCTTTTTTTTTATCTTTGTGCGGCTTCTTTTTTTTTTGCACTTGCCTTTTTCACCTTTTTTTTTATATCAATAGTGCCACATATGAGAGATTACAAGATATATACATAAACACTCAATTTTCTCTCGCTGTAAAAACAGATCTACTATGCAGAAACTTTCTATGCTGTTTTCGGATTTTTGGAGGCCTCAAACGCTAAAACGTATAACAGAAAAGTTGTAGATCGTTTCGTGTTGATCAATTTGCATATATGGAACACCAATTTTGGATAACGGATCTAGGCGATATGGGCCCCGCAATACAGTCTGTGTAGGCAATCCGAAATCAAACAGATTCACTTTCAACGCGATTTTGGACTTGAAAATGGCGTTTCTAGAACTTCTCACAATGGGCAAAGTTGTAGAGAATTTTCGGAGTTACAATTTAGACTCTGAATTTGTCCAATTTGGTGTTCAGACGAAGGAGATAAAAGCAAAATACTGAACTTGACAGATTGACACCCGATTTGGACGCGGCGGCGACGACGACGTGATGGCGTTAGACTCGACGTCAAGATGCAAGACTCAAACTAGATCAAGAACTTACTCTAAACCAGCAACAAGACGATGACGATGGATACAAATTCAACAACGCAAAACTGAAAACGAAATCACGAAGCGCACAAAGTGGCTTGGACGATGGATATGACGGCGAACTCAAATATTTTTGTGGGGCAATTTTTTGGACTCTAGGTGAAAGATGAATAATGAACAAAGGGGATACAAGTATACCTGACGGGCAACCGAGGCTCTGATACCACTTGATGCGCACGGTGGCCCGATCTTCCGACAGGTAGAGGTAAGTCGATTGGTGGAGACTCGACGTTGACGATCCGGCTTCCGATCAGAACCGATCCGAACCCAGCAATCGCTACACCACGGCTCCGTTGGTTATCAACCATGCACAAATACGATTGACCTCGCCAAGAAGGCTTATCCCTGCATGCGAATCGAGAACACAAGCAAGAACGAGAAAGATGCAACTGAATTTGCAATTGAGGATGAAGCTCACGAGTTGGGGTCTCACAAACCGATGAACGACGATACTGTTCAAAGACAGAATTGATCTAAGCAAAACCCAAGTCTAAACGGCAGCCATGGCGGCCATATATATACTGTATGGGGCGGCCATGGGGTGGAGGAGGAAACCCTAGTGGTACATGGGCCTTGGGCCCAAAGTGGAGCGTCGCAGCGCACGTCAGATTCTGGTTGTAATCTTGTTTTGACGATTCCTATTTATCCGTAAGGAATTTGGACATGGGACTGGATCCGTTGGAAAGCTCTCGTCATTCTCTTGTCCATAGAGTCCAAGAACGTCGAAAACGGACTTCGTATGTGGCCTGTACGTCCGTTTGAAGTTGGACTACGCGCAGATGGCCGAACCGGACTCGCGGATGAGTTGAGCTCACTTGTGGGCTGGCCTTGGAGCGACGTGGCTTGTACGACCTTAGAGGTGTAGAGGCGCCTTTCTTGAGCACGTCTTGTGTTTGGGGAGGTGGCCAAGGTGGAGGCCGAACTTGTGGCGGCGACAGCACAAAATCCAGACGACGTACGTGCTGCCAGCTTTCGCGTCCTGGCCAAGGTGGCGGACGATGACATCTTGATGACCACCATGTTGATGTCGTCTTAGTCATAACCATGATGTACATGGTCTCATCAGCGAAGATTTTCCCTATATGATTGTGCAAAATGAATCCTGGAAGGCTTATGGAAGCTATCTAATCTAGGCTATTGTCTTGGTTGCTTGATCATTTGATCTCTGGGTGAGATGTGTTATCTCTCTGCGAGATATGTTATCTCATGTCCCTCCTGTTTGATGCACCAGGCTGCCCTTTTATACTGGTCGAAAGGGCGCCAAGTCGTAACGGCATCAAACGGTTGCTTGGATGCGGTTTAGAGAACCACTCTTAACTCGCACGCAGGTTTAACACGTGTTATTCGTGGATAACTGCACGTATTAACCTCCTGACGGTTGTTCCCCTACGTGGAAGAATCTTCGGGATACTTGGGATATTCCTGCTACAGGGACAGATTAATCCCACATTCCCTGGTCGAAAGTGCTCTGACCGCGCGATGTTGGCTGACCGCGCAACATCTTCAGCCTTCTGTCCGTGCATAGCACACGAACTCCTGACCGCGCACTAGCTGCGATCTGATCGCGTAAAGCCTGCGACCTCGGGCTGATACTTCTCAGAATAACTTGAGTTCGCACCGCCAGGCACGTGTCTGGCTCGAATCTATCCTGAACCATTCGCGCATTTATTTGAACTGACTCGGGTATCAATCCTCGTCAAAAAGAGTCTTGCAGAATAAGATAATCATCAATCTCCATAATCCTTGGCGCTTGCAAATTTTCCTTAGAGATTAACTCTGAAGGCATTCCACATAATGAACCAAAAGCCTGCAGCATCTCCAGAGAGAGATGAGGAGCAGGAAGTCGAGAGGAGCCAGGTTGATCAGAAACAAAAGGCGGGGTGGATCCAGGTTTGATACCTCTAAACTTAGCCGCCAATCTTGGACTACGACAGAGTCTTGAAACTTCCAAAGGGGCCTTCGACTTCCTTTTCTTAGAAGGAGAGGAGAGCAACTGATTCTCAAACAACAAAGAAAGCCCAAAAGAGGAAGAAATTCTTGGAGCAGAAGAGTTGAGCAAACTCCACGAACACTGAAGACACAGCAACAAATTTTTCTTCCTGGTAATTGTCCCCAAAGATTGGCCAAAGAAGAGAAAACGAAGAGACTCGCCATCAAAGTCAACCACAATGCCAGATGAAGATCCAGAGGAGAGTGAAGACTGGTCATTAGCTCTCCAAGCATCACATACTTCTGGTTGTTGGGAAGCCAGAGCATCCCAGACAGGGTCTCCAATATTTTGAAAGTTCATAGGGTCATCTTCAGGAGGATCATCATCCAAGTTCATGTTCAAATCATCATCAAGGTTATTATCAGCATTTTCTAAGTCCGGGTGCAGATCCTCAGGATCATCCTCATCACCTGCCATAGCCCCAGTTTGGCGAGAGGAGCAAATGACAACTTGCACAGTCCAGCTTCTTCCTAACGTTTCACTGGGTTCAGAAATAACAAGATAACAAGGAATATCCACAAGTGCAGTTACTAAGCACTTCACCATGACATAGGATCTATCCCCAGTTCTTTAATAATCATTGTCCCACTCTTTAAGAAATCGAAAGGAGGACACCGCCTTATTAAGAGTTTGAAGAGACCAGAAATCAAGAGGAAAGTTCAAAAGCATTAGCCAAACTTCCTGATTGAAGCTAACTCTTCTAGCATTAAAACCCTCATTGTGACGGTTGAGGAAGAGCAGGAAGTCAGCCTCAACATGAAGTCCTTCATCTAGCAGAATATCTCTTTGAAGAGAAGATTGGAAACGAACAGAGGCATCACCCAAACCAGAAGGGCAGACTTGAGCATGGATTTCTCTTGTATTCTGGAAGTTCCTGATTACTTGAATAGGTGCCACAGCCTCCGGTGCAAGACTGACAATTGTAGTATTATCATTCGTCTCATTTCTGGTAGAGACACACCTAGTACGAAGAGGTCGGTGTCGACGATTCGGACTCGGGGTCCTCAGCCGAACTTATGCAGAATTTGTAAGTTGTGAGACCTTTCAGGGTGACCCTCCGGGAAGGTATGTAGAACAATGGAGAACAGGAGCACAGAGAGATTTATACAGGTTCGGGCCTTCGATGGTGGGAGTAATAGCCCTACGTCCTGTTGGGATTTCACTATGTGTATTAAAGATTTACAAGATGGCAGGAAAAGGCCCTCACATGCGAGGGTTTTTCCTATGGAAGTGTACAAAAAGAAGCCAAAGAGACTTAAAGAAAACTATCTAATGTAGGCCGTAGACTTGGCTATTTGAGAGGTGTTAAATCTCTTGATTCTTCTATTGTTCAATTGATCTGTCTCAATTGATCTCTTATTCTTTGATCTATCTTTTCATGTCCCCTTCTTGATATTCCATGCCACCCTTTTATACTGGTCGAAAGGGTGTCATGTGAAGAAACTGCATCAAACGGTTGCTTCAACGGTTGGATGCGGTTTTTGGAACTGCTCTTAACCTCCACGCAAGTTCAACACGTGTTACTCATGGATAATTGCACGTATTAACCTTCCGACGGTTGGTCTTCCACGTGGAGGAATCTTCGGGATACTTGGAATATCCTGCTGTATGGACAGTTGGACAGATGGATTCCAATTACCCTGGTCGAAAATATTCTGACCGCGGGATGTTGGCTGACCGTGCAACATCTCGGATATCCTGTTCGTGCATAGCGTACGAACTCCTGACCGCGCAAAGCTTGCGGTCTGATCGCGTAAAGCCTGCGACCTCATGGTGATGCTTCTCAGAATAGCTTGAGTTCGCACCGCCAGACACGTGTCTGACTCGAACCTGTCTTGAACCAAAAGTCCATTTATTAGAAGTGACCCGGGTGTCAATCCTCGTCAGCTAGCCCCCAAATTCGAAGAAAACGAAGGGACGTGTTTATTTTGAATTTTAAGACCAAGCATCGGATTTTTAACCTGGCTCTTCAAATTCTCCACTTAGTGGCACACTAAGTGGGACACTTGGTTCCCCAAGACGGGTTCTGACATTATGTGACGGGTAATGATAGCGCCGTAGAAATGTTTTTTAACCCGAGGTAAAATTGTAAATGCTTTGTAGAAACCCGAGGCACCTGGAATGCGAACCGTCACCTTGGCGGTTATAAATACCGGGTCCCTGGATCTGTAAAGCTTCACAATTTCCTCCCACGGCTAAGTCCCTTCCTAGTCAATCTTAATTCCTCTCTTCATACACTTCCTGATGGCAGATCACAACATCATCGAGATTGAGAGTGATGAAGAGAAGTTTGTCGAACAGGGGCCTCAGATGCCTGAAGACTTGTCTCCTTCAAGGAAGAAACCCAAGGTTGACGAAGGATCTTCCAGTGGAACGAAGGTGAAGAATGTAGCAAGTCTCTTTCTTCCTTCAGTTCCGATAATTCTTCCTGTTCATGCATCTCGGCAAGTTAGGCCTTTGACTTTGGAGAGAAATCCTTCTCCGCTTTCTCCATTTCATCCCAATGCTTCCAACCTTTATTTGGGTGATCAATATTCTGGTCGGCAAGCGGTGACTACCCCTCGACCAGATGATTCCCATATTGTGTTGGCGAAGCAATCATATGGTGGGAAGGTTGCACTTCCACCATCTGATGATCCTCTTCCCAGGATGGCTATATCAACGTGCCATGAGCTGGGACAGGTAATAATTCTTCTCTCCTTTTGCTGATAGTTATAGTCAGTACAACTAACTTTTGCAAATGTAGGAGGTTGGAGGCTCCAGCGATCAACCTTCTGCTGCTCCATCTTTCCTTTTCGGGCAAGCTCTTCTGGAGGAGAAGAATGCCCTAGAGAAGAAGACCGAAGAGATGTCTTCGGAGATTCTGCATCTAGCAGAATGTCTTGATCGATCCCGTGAAGAGGCGCGCCAGTTCCGTCGAGAGAGGGATCACGCTCAGCGACAGTGAGAACTCTCCGACTTGATTAGGGACAATAGTGCGTCTCTTGTTAGGGATGATGTAGTTAGTTGCTAGTTCCCTGGGGGTTGTCAGTGTAGATCCTACTGACAACAATATGTCCCTTGGGGAACTCTGTAAACTTCTTTCGGATCAGGTCGACGCTTTAGTCGACTGTATCCCTTTTTTATGTAAAGAATGTAAGAAATAAAACTTCCTCATTCTCCACATCTTCTGTGTGAAAACATGGCCATAAACATTATGTTCGTGACCACTCATACACAGGAAATTTCAGTTCTGCGATTAGAATCACGCTTTTTATAAAAGCACCGCGACCTGCCCTGATACCGCGATCAGACTGAAAGCCGCGGTTAGAACTGAACTGCGACCAGAGTTGAAGCTCGGTCAGACTGTCATTTCGATTAGAATCGGAGCTTACTCTAAAACATGGTTTCGATCAAACCACAACCCAGTTAGAAATACATCCGTACGTCAGAAATTGAGTTATAGGACTTTTTCACAAAAAATGTTCAAGGCATATAAAGAAAAAATGCCCTCTGAAAGGTCTTGAAAAACTTCTCAGGTTTTAGCCCTTTCAGCTTCTGAAATAAAGAAGTCTTTTTATTTCAGATCCGATGCCCGGAATGCTTTAAAGGGTCCGCCAGAGATAGTATCCATTATGGGAAATGAATAAAATACTCAATGGAACGTTACCCTCATTAATGCGTCTCCTCGGGTCTATAAAAGGAGCAAGTGCCTTCTTGAGGAAGCCACACAGCCAAGAAACCCTCAGCATTTCCGCCGCACAAAACCCTCGTTCTCCTCAGCCTTTGTCTTCCCAAAAAATCATCAGCTTTTTCTTCAATCCTCCACCAAAAATGGCGTCCTGGAGCCGATCCACCCACCATTCCGAGGAGACATTACTGGCGTTGGAGAAGGAGGAGATCCTTCCTTCGCGGCTGCTGATCAACTGGCGGCCCACGGAGAAGGATCAAGAAATCCCAACCGTCCGAGAGGGCGAGTTGGTGATTTTCGAAGAATACCTGCAATGTGGGTTTCGATTCCCCGAGAGTCGGTTCCTGAAGGATGTCCTCGAGCATTATGGGTTGGAGCTAATTAACCTCCACCCCAATGCGATGCTGATCCTGGCGGTGTTCCAACATCTATGCGAGGCGTTCGTCGGAGTGTATCCCAGCGTGGATCTTTTCCGGCGATTCTACTTCTCGGCGTGGTAGAAGAGCACCAACGCCGCCGGATGCATTTACTTCTGGTCGAGGGACAAGAAGGAATATCCCTTTCCACCCCTGCGGGATTCCGTGCACGGGTGGCACCAGAGATGGATCTACTGCTCTCCTCCATCCGAGAGCAGTCTGTGGTTCGAAAACTCGCGGCCAGAGAAGTCAAGCGAGTTGGACACTCCCCCGGCGATGAACTTGGAGCTCCTGAAGCACGTCGAGGTGATCCTTCACTTAGTCGGTCAAGGGTTGACGGCACGTGACGTCATCCGAGACTTTGTGAAGAACCGAGTGATCCCCCTGTGTGAAAGGGCTCATCTGGCTTGGGAGATCAAGTCCATGGCGGATAGCACCTTGGACTATAGTGAAGGTATTCATCTCTGGCATTGAGCTTTGTCATTTCTGGAATTCATGTTTTTTAACTTGTATCTGGAAACAGTCCTGCCCTCATCCGAGATTGAGAGGCGGACTAACTCCCTCCTTAGGGCCTACAATGCCGATGTAGAGGGCCCCAAGGGATCGTCTCGCCCGCAGAGCTTGATTCATGCCGGCGACGACCTCAAACAAGAGCGCCGAAAGGTACATTCTCTATCCGGTCTCTGTTTTGCAGGTCTCATGCATGCCCATCACTAATCAATTCCATCGGAATGTGAATCAGCTCCTAGGGAAGTTCGCCGAGGCGACGTTCCCAAGCGAGAATGTCGGTTCCCTGGGG
The DNA here is from genome assembly GCA_019359835.1 of Pharus latifolius. Taxonomy (NCBI): domain Eukaryota; kingdom Viridiplantae; phylum Streptophyta; class Magnoliopsida; order Poales; family Poaceae; genus Pharus; species Pharus latifolius. Next base: position 4,082,515 of record CM033328.1, read on the forward strand.
AAGCCGACGACGAAGAATGTGAAGAAGGTCTCTACGAGATCCAGGACAAAGAGTCCTGCCCCCAAGAAGGCCAAGCCAAGTCCCGGGGAGGGGTCTTCGCGAAGCATTCTCCCTACCGCAAGGAAAACTGCGGTAAGATATCACTTCCCTTCTGTTTTTTCAGGCGCGGACTGGAATTACTTCTTCGTCGTACAGGGAGAGAGGAGAGAGGAGGAAGAGGATGATGATGTCCCTTTAGTCATCCGGAGGAGGAAGACTGCGGTCTCTCCATCCGATGACGCTCCAAGCTACTCCGCAGAAACAACTGCCACCGCAGAGGCGGCCGTGGCAGACCCCGTGACCACTGAGAGCCCTGTGGTCGCGGATAACCCCCCAGCTCCTGAAGCCCCCGAGGCTTCAGGGTTAGTTGCCTCTGCTTCCCTGGTCGAAGGGACCGTGGTAAGATTCTGCCACAGTCGTGCTTTCTTTAATTCCTTCTGTACATTTTGACAAGTTAATGTTCATACAGGGAGAAGAGCTTCCCCCTGCGACTCCTGTGAGCCCCAGGGAGGAAAATCCTCCACCTCCGCGGACAGAGGTGGAGGTAGTTGAGCAGAGGCCGGCTGTGGTTGCACACGAGGTGCCGGCTCCAGAGATCCAGGAGTCACCAAGGCCTTCAGATGCAGCCCCACCAGCCGGTCCGGTTGCCCAGGTAAAGATTTATCATTTATCTTTACCTTTTCTTAGGAATGTGCTCACAGAAGAACACACCCAGGGGGGAGATGCCGTGTTCGCCAAGAGGAAGGTTAGAACCGACGACGGCCTTCCTTCTCAAGGGGAGCCTTCCTTGAAATCCCAGGAGCGGATGGGATTTCAAATAAGGTAAGAACCTTTATCCCAATTATATTGAAATAAGCTGTGATAAGCACAAATTATGATTGCATGGATCACCTTCTCTTTGTCAGGCAAAGAGAGACAGCGCCCAGCCCTTCAACCACCTCGGGAGGGGTTGAAATCGCTGCTGGTGCAGGAGCCTCCAATGAGGAGTCCTCCACCCCCTTGGTCCAGGGAGTCGTCCAGACTACAAGGGGAGAGGTAAGTGTGGGGACCCAGTCGCGACCAGCGGCGACTGGGGGTAGTGCCCAGCCGGTACTCCCACCGACTGTCCCTATTGTAAGCACATCCGGGGCTCTGGCGAGTCTTCCCGTTGGTTTGGATGATGCTGTCTTACAAAAATTTATGAAGGTATGACGAACTTCTGTTCTGGCGCCTGAATTGTTCATAGGACACCGCTTGCATCACAGGGTTTATCCTGGATGATGACCCAGTCGCGTGCTATAATGGCAAGTATGGAGGCCATTCAGAGAGAACGCGACAGCTTGCGCAGGTAAGGATCATTACTCTTCGGTTCGTATGGATACAATTTGGTTATGACTGCTCCCTCAATTTTGCCACAGAGAGGTATCATCGTTGAAGAAGGAAGTGGCCAAAGTTAGGCTCCATTCAATCTCGGTGGCTAAGAACCAAGGGATCAAAATCAACAAACTGTGGTCACAAATTGCTGGTAAGTCAATTCCTGATTGGGAAGACTTAAATCCATAACATGCGAGTAACCTTTTTCTCTTCGTACAGCGCAAGCGGGGCAAATAACACAGCTTAGTCAGGACAAGGGACTCCTCGAATCCTCTATTCGCCACACCGACCGGTCGATCAGAGAGCTGAGCCACTCGGTCTTCGAAAAACTGAAGGCAGTGGCTGATGTCCTAAGGGCTGATGTGGTCGAGCCGACGAGAGATAACTTCAGCCTAGATGACTGGTCGTCGCTAATCATGGCCCAGGCAGAGTCACTGCTCGAGTATCTCCCTGGGGATACACGGCGACAAGAAGAGGCGATCAGAACCAAGGTTCGATCGGCCGCGTCAGCCATCCTCAGCCGGGTTCGACTTCACCACGGCCCAGATGCAGATCTGAGCCCATTGGTGGGACCGGTTGAGGTCGAGAGTGAAGAGCTGCTTGATGCCGTTATGGAGGAGGTCAAGCCCCTTGTAGATAAGCTCCTGGCCGAGCTCGGGATCGAGTGATCCCTATTTTTGTACCAAAACAATTGTGAATATAATGCAATGTATGTAAAAAACCCTTCTTTGAAAGAAAGTAAAAAATTTTGCAATTTCATATCATAAGTTTTGTACTATAAGCATATCCCCCTAGCCCCCGCCTATGCTTATGAATACTGAAGCCTTAGTATTATAAGCAGAGGAGAAAACATAAGTGTAACGACCAGGGGTGTGCGTTTAATCAAGTGATCATGATCAATGTAACGTCTAACCTTATTGCAAACTGGCAGCCACTCAGATGACCAAGGACTTGCCAGATAGCCCCGTATGCGTTGAGAAACAGCTTATTTAGGAGTGACTTATCTGGAAGTGGTCATGAGATCGACCAGCGAATCCGATTAAAACGTTGTAATGATCTGACCGCCGGCGACCAGCCCCCAGGTCGAATTCATATGGTTTGGGCTTAAAGAGAAATACTTATCATATGAAAGCAAAACATGTTTTGTTTTATGAAAAGATGCTAATTGAACAGGAAAAGGGATTCGAGTACTTACACGTAAAACTTGCGAAGCTGATCGATGTTCCAAGTATTGGACAAAATTCGACCATCCTCCATGGCTAATCCCGCAGATCTTGGTCGCGGCACTGAGACAACAGTGTAAGGGCCTTCCCACTTCGGGGAGAATTTGTTGCGATTAGACTGGTCTTGAATTTTTCGTAACACCAAGTCGCCCACGTCAAGATTGTGTGGTCGCACCCTTTTACTGTGATACTTGCGCAAAGCTTGCAAGTATGCCGCGGATTTGATCAGAGCGCGATCACGCCTTTCTTCTAGGAGGATAAGATCTTGTGATCGCTGTTCGGACTGATTAACTTGTTCGAATTGTGTTGTCCGAACAGACCCAATACTCACTTCCATAGGCAATACAGCCTCGGCCCCATAGACCAAATGGAAGGGCGTCTCACCGGTGGCTCGACTAGAGGTAGTCCGTAGTGCCCATAGAACAGTATAGAGCTCATCTGCCCAAGTCCCCGTGCGGGTCTTAAGGCGATCAAAAACACGTTTTTTGATGCCTTGCAGTATCTGCCCATTGGCCCGTTCTACGGCACCATTGCTTTGTGGATGTGCCACAGAAGCAAAGCACACCTTGGTCCCAATCTGATCGCAGTAGTCAAGAAAAAGACCACTGGCGAATTGAGAACCATTATCTGTGATGAGATGGTTTGGAACACCAAATCGTGCCACAATGTTCTTATGGAAGAACTTTTGTGCAGCTGATGCGGTAATATTTTTTACCGGTTCGGCCTCAATCCACTTTATAAACGTGTCAATGGCTACGAACAAAAACTTGCACCCGTTGACCGCTTGTGGCATAGGACCGACAATGTCCATTCCCCAAACCGCGAATGGCCATGCGAGGGGAATGGTTTGCAATGCATAGGCAGGTTGATGAACCTGTCTCGCATGGAACTGACACTGGGGACACATCTTGACCATATGCTTGGCATCATCAAGTGCCGAAGGCCAGTAGAATCCTTATCGAAAAGCTTTTCCGACCAGTGTCCAATATGATGCGTGTGCACCACATACACCATCATGTATTTCTTTCAAGAGGGATTTTCCTTCCTCCTGAGATATACAGCGCATGAATACTCCTTGAGTACCCTTTCTGTACAGAATCCCATCTATGAGCTTGTACAGACGCGCCTTTCGAATTAACCGATGACTTTCGGTTTCATCCTCGGGTAGGGTCCCATGTTCAAGATAGACTCTCAATGGATGAGTCCAATCCTGTTCCTGACCGAGGTTGGTAACGAAGGCTATTACCGGATCATCCTCGACCGAAGTCATGATCGAAGGACGGTCCAAGTGTTCAATGAACACTCCTGCCGGAGCGGATGAGCGTGAGGACCCAATTTTGGATAATTGGTCTGCGAGAATGTTGTCCTTTCGCGGGATGTATTGGACTTCGAAATGACTGAAGTGTTTTTCCAATCTCCTCACTTCCCCTAGGTAATGAGCTATTGTCTCATCGGAGGTGCTATACTCCTTGTTTACCTGGTTTACGACCAGCTATCAGTCTCCTCTCACCATTAATCGACGGACTTCGAGGAATTTTGCTGCCCGGAGCCCTGAAAGAAGACCTTCGTACTCAGCCGCGTTCTTAGTCGCGACAAAGTGTAGTTGGATGACATACTTAAGCTGTTCGCCCTGAGGCGTAACTAAGACCACTCCAGCCCCCGAGTGTTGAAAACTGCGGGAACCGTCAAAGTACATTGTCCAGTAATCGGGGCACTCCAATTCCTCTGGCACCTGCGCGGGTGGCTCAGGGTTGGTCCATTCGACCACAAAGTCGGCCAAAACCTGAAACTTAACCACCGTGCGGGGCGTGAAATGGATATCAAAGGCACCGAGTTCGACCGCCCATTTGGCGATTCGACCAGACTTCTCTGGATTTCGGACAATATCCCCCAAAGGAAAAGAGGAGGGTACTGTGATCTTGTGTGCTTGGAAGTAATGTCGTAGCTTACGGGAAGCCATCAGTAGTGCGTAAAGTATCTTCTGGACCTCAGGGTAATGCTCCTTAGGACCATGAAGTACCTCGCTCACATAGTAGACAGGTCTGTGTATTCCTTCCCTCTCCGCGATCAGAACAGCACTGACCGCGTGTGGGGTGGCCGCCAGATAAAGAAGCAATGATTCTCCTTTCTCGGGAGACACCAATACTGGCGGACTAGACAGATATGTTTTTACCTCCTGAAACGCTTTTTCAGCCTCATCGGACCATGTAAAATTGTGATGCTTCCGCAAGGCTTTAAAGAAAGGCAATCCCCTTTCGCCTAGTCGCGATATGAAGCGACTTAAGGCCGCCATGCGACTAGCCAGGCGTTGAACATCTTTCATGGTTGAAGGCGACCTCATCTGTTCGATGGCCCTGATTTTTTTAGGATTGACTTCAATACCCCTGGAACAAACAAGGAAACCAAGAAGTTTTCCTGAAGAAACCCCGAAAGAACATTTCTCCGGGTTTAATTTTATTCCAAAGCGATTCAGATTACAGAAGATTTCAGCAAGATCGTCCAAATGGGACAACCTCTTGGTGCTTTTTACAACCAAGTCGTCTACATATGCTTCGAGATTACGCCCTATCTGGGAAAGAAAGGTCTTTTGCATCAAGCGCTGGTACGTGGAACCTGCGTTCTTGAGACCGAACGGCATTCTGACGTAGCAGTAGGTGCCGAACGGGGTGATGAAGGCAGTTTTCTCTTCATCCTCTTCTGCCATGCTAATTTGATGGTACCCTGAGTAGGCATCCAGGAAACTCATCAGTTCGCAACCCGCAGTTGAGTCGACCAGCTGGTCGATGCGGGGAAGGGGAAAGTCATCCTTCGGACAGGCACTGTTGAGGCTAGTGTAGTCGATGCACATGCGCCACTTGCCATTTGACTTGCGGACCATGACCGGATTGGCGAGCCATTCCGGGTGATCGACTTCTCGAATAAACCCGGCCTTTAGGAGTTTATCTAACTCCTCTCGGATGGCTTCCTGTCGGTCAACAGCAAAACGCCTGAGCTTTTGCTTTATTGGTCGCTGTCCAGGTCGAATTGCTAACCTGTGCTCGATTACTTCCCTTGGGACACCGGGCATGTCGGATGGCTTCCACGCAAACACATCTGCGTTAGCCCGGAGGAAAGTAACAAGCTCAAGTTCCTATTTGTCATCCAGAGCTGATCCGACCCGAATTGTCTTGGATGGATCATCTGGGTACAAAGGAACCTGTTTGAGTTACTCATCTGGTCGAGGAGCAGCTTTGATCGCGTCGGTGGCGACAGTGGCGACCTAAGCGTCCCGCAGGGGAAGTTGATCGACCATCTCCAAAGATAGCCGGTCGCACGTGAGTGCCACGTTGCGACTGCCTCGAACCGAGATGACACCTTTGGGGCCAGGCAATTTTCCGCACTGATAAGCATAGTGCGTTGCCATCATGAACTTAGCGAGGGTTGGCCTGCCAAAGATTGCATTATAAGCCGAATCACAATCGATTACATCAAAAGTAAGCAATTCTGTTCGGAAGTTGTCCGGTTCTCCCAGTGTGACCGGGAGGACCACTTGTCCCAACGGCATCATAGAGGGGCCTGGGATTATCCCATAAAATGGATGGATTATGGGCTTAATCTTCGAACGAGGAATTTGCATCTCGTCGAGTGCCTTGACCAATAAAAGGTCAAGGGAACTCCCTTCGTCGATCAGGACCCTTTCGACTCTCGCGTTACTGATGATCGGGGTAATGACCAGAGGAAGCCTCAATGGTCGAGTAAGCCCCACGGGACAATCAGTGCGATCGAATGTCAAAGGTGTATCTGACCAACGAGAGTACTGAGGTTCACCAAGAGATGTCTCCGTTTGGTTAACCTCTCGGTAAAAGGCTTTAAACTGCCTTTTGGAAACGAAAGAAGAAGAACCTCCGAAAATAACATTAATATGATTTTGAGGTACCTGGTAAGACATTTCTTCGTCTCCGTCGGTGTCTCTAAGCCCGCACGCCTGTTCCTTAGGCGGTAAGGTTGGCATTGGCCCAACTCCCTGGTAGAAATCGTCCAATTGCTTCAACCAACTCCTACAGTTCTTGAGGTCGTGGCCTGCGGAGTTGTGGAGTGGACACCACTTCTTGCCTTCCTACGGGTTAGTTGACTTTTCTGGCTGGTCAGAACTCCGACCACCAGAGGCAGTTTTACTCTTAAAGGAAGGCTTGTTACCTTTGGTCGAAGGCGGCTTCTCTGCGACTGCGACCTCGCGGTACTGTCCAGAGCGATTCCTCTTCGACTTCTTTGACTTGCCACCTGGTGAAGATTCCGGCTTCCTGCTCGAATCTTCGTTCCTAGCATCTTTGAGACCAGGTTGAGGCGGTAAGTTACCTTTGTCGACCATCCGGTTCCATTCGACTGCTTCGGCTGCGTCGGAGTATCGATCAGCCATGTCGAACAGGTCGGCCACTGATCGAGGAGGGTGGATAAGGAGGTCTTCGGTGAATCTCCGGTATCGAACGGCATGCTTAAATGCCCTGATAACGGAGCCATCAGATATGTTCGGGATGGTATTCCTCACCCCGACAAATCTCTTGACAAACTGCCGAAGAGTTTCGGTTGAAGTTTGTCGTAGACGATGAAGATCGTCCTCTTTACCCGGCTTATGGTAACAATTTTGGAAGTTACTGAGGATAGCATCACACAGCATTTCCCAATTGTAAATGGAACCCTCGGGCTGATTAAACAGCCAGGTTCTAGCCGGTCCTTCGAGGACTGTAGGCAGGTAGTTGGCCATGACCCGGTCATCGCCTCCTGCCGCTTGGATGGCAGTGATGTAGATTTGAAGGAACTCTGAGGGGTTCTGAGTTCCGTCGAACCTTTCAATGGCCCCTGGTTGAAACTTATCGGGCCAAACGACCGCGCGTAGGCCAGGCGAAAAAGCTTTGCAACCAACGTAGGGGCTGTGAATTGCCCTGAGACTCTCGATTGGTTCACGAGCGACCTCACGCGATGGTGAAGTTACTCGTGGTCCCAAACGAGAGTGGACAGGAACCCGATCCCTACAAGAATCCTGTGTTCACCGGTACATGTCCTGTCAGGACGGTACGGGCGGCGGGTAACTCCGTCGACCAGAACCAGAGCGAGAATACTCTCGTTCGTGGGAACGTGTCACCGACCGGGAACAGGCGGTTGGGGTCGCCTCAGATGCGACCTCATCCAGCCTTTCCGCCAGGATTCTGAAAAAGGCCGGTTTCTGTCCATCCGTGACCGTAGGAGGAAGGTTACGCATGACTTCCGCGATAGATCACAGTCGACCATGGGTGCTTCTCCTAGGGGCACCGGGTGTTATTGTTTCTTCGTCCACCGGGAAGCGCTCTGGTGGCAAAGAAGGGGTTTGGTCACGTTTACGACCACGTGACCGTCGAGAAGAACTCGGAGCAGCATTGTAACGAGCCTGCGCATCTTGAAGAGCCTATAGGGCTGTTCTGCATAGTTCGTTGTTTTGTTGCTCGAGATCTTGATCCTCCTTCTGTTTGCGTTCTTGTTCTTCCCTGACAGCTTGCTGATCGGGGGTTTCTTCCGACATAGCAGCAAATTGTCTAGGGAGAGAGGTTGCCGATGGAGAAAACATCTCAGTTTGTTCCGAGTCGGACTCAAAATCAAAAAGACGATGGAGGTTGTCGGGGTCAAACCTCCCGGGGCTAATTTCCTAGTCGTCGTCATCTTTCCCCTTAACGGGGTCGTATGACGGACCGGATTCATCACCTAGTGCATTAAGAACTTCAGTAGGTTCTGACCTTGCACTAGTTACTCCCTGGTCGATGGACATGACCTGGAGAGATGATTCGACCCCTGGGAGATTTTCTTCCTCAGCCTCCTCCATCGGAACAGGATCGCTTGGAGAGGGCATCTGAATATGAGCATAATCATCGAGATCAAAATCGTTCTCGGAATCATACACTCCAGCCATGTTTCAGCAAACCTCTGGATTAAAATTAGGACGCCTTGAGAAAGGCCCCACGGTGGGCGCCAGCTGTCGACGATTCGGACTCGGGGTCCTCAGCCGAACTTATGCAGAATTTGTAAGTTGTGAGACCTTTCAGGGTGACCCTCCGGAAAGATATGTAGAACAATGGAGAACAGGAGCACAGAGAGATTTATACAGGTTCGGGCCCTCGATGGTGGGAGTAATAGCCCTACATCCTGTTGGGATTTCACTATGTGTATTAAAGATTTACAAGATGGCAGGAAAAGGCCCTCACAGGCGAGGGTTTTTCCTATGAAAGTGTACAAAAAGAAGACAAAGAGACTTAAATAAAACTATCTAATGTAGGCCGTAGACTTGGCTATTTGAGAGGTGTTGAATCTCTTGATTCTTCTATTGATCAATTGATCTGTCTCAATTGATCTCTTATTCTTTGATCTATCTTTTCATGTCCCCTTCTTGATATTCCATGCCACCCTTTTATACTGGTCGAAAGGGTGTCATGTGAAGAAACTGCATCAAACGGTTGCTTGAACGGTTGGATACGGTTTTTGGAACTGCTCTTAACCTCCACGCAAGTTAAACACGTGTTACTCATAGATAACTGCACGTATTAACCTTCCGATGGTTGGTCTTCCACGTGGAGGAATCTTCGGGATACTTGGAATATCCTGCTGTATGGACAGCTGGACAGATGGATTCCAAGTACCCTGGTCGAAAATATTCTGACCGCGGGATGTTGGCTGACTGCGCAACATCTTGGATATCCTGTTCGCGCATAGCGTACGAACTCCTGACCGCGCAAAGCTTGCGGTCTGATCGCGTAAAGCCTGCGACCTCATGGTGATGCTTCTCAGAATAGCTTGAGTTCGCACCGCCAGACACGTGTCTGACTCGAACCTGTCTTGAACCAAAAGTCCATTTATTAGAAGTGACCCGGGTGTCAATCCTCGTCAGTCGGCCTTGCACAACAATCTCCTCCAAACCATCTCGCAGAAATGGAGCAGGGTCCACCCAGTAATTAGCCATGTTTGTGAAGGAATTAACAAGAAGAACAATGGCTAAGTAAGAAGCCAGAACAAAAATATCAAAGGTGGAAGAGAGGGTGGGAGTGGAGGGAGGCTGAGGGACGTAATGATTAACCGCAGTATAATCATGAAACTCAAAAAACTCAGAGAAAGTATCGAAGTGACTGAGCACACATTTACCCTTCTTCAGAGCCATCCTGGCCACAGGATCCAAATTGGTTCTGAAATAGGGGCACCAATTAGCCATCCGATTCGAGGGAGAACCTCCAGAAAGAGGCGCGAAAGGAGAGGCAACTGCACCAATTCCACTACTACAATAAACCTGGAAGCCAGAGGGCCTCTTCCTCTTCCAAACCAAAGGACGCTTCAAATAGGAATGGCTAAAATGGCCATAATTATGACAGTTCAAACATCGTGCCTGAGAGCGACAATACCGTTTGACATGACCCAGAGCAAAACACTTAAAACAACGAATAGAATTCCGAGGAGCCAAGCTAGGAGACTGAAGTGGGTGACTGTTCTGAAACTGAAGGCGTTTGAACACTGAAATCCACTCAGCAGGAAAAGTCCTTCGAGATTGAACAGGGAATTGAATTTGATCAAAAACAGAAACGCCAGAACGAGAAGAATTCTTTTTTCGAAGGACCAAAGACCATTCTTTTTCTTGCTCTAACTTCCAGAGTGCAAATTCTTTCTTCCAATTGGGACCTCCATCTCTCAAAAGAGAGAAGAATAAAGAAAAATCCTTATGGATAATCTGATTCAGCTTAAGAATAGCAAAACCAATTCTTTTATCACAGACCGAAAACCTAAAGCTGAAGTCAGTCAACGCAATCACTCTGAAGTCCAAACTTAAACCTCCAAAATAAGCAGCCAGAATTTGACTTAACGAATCTTCTGAAGGACGAAATCTTCTTCCACCAAAAGAGGCGACCAAATGAAATCACTAGAAGAAAACTTAGCACTTTTAGTAACATTGCAGAAAAACGATTTTCTCATGGAATGAAGAAAATCACGTCCAGAAGACCAGTCCAAAATCGAAGGATCAAACTCCATGAACTCCAAAACCACCAAAACTTAACCAAAAGTCAGAATCGAAAAAGCAGAAAACAGGGGCAGGAGACCAGAAAAAACAATAGGGAGAAAAGAGAAGAGCCCAACAATCAGCACGGAGAGAATCCATCAAAACTCTCAGCATCTCCCAAATCGCCTCCAGGATCGCCCATCTCTCCTTGTCGGTAACCTATTCTCGAGAAGGGAGTAGTGCTCATCATAACCAGAGGGGGCGTACTCATGCTCTTGTAATACCTGTTTGCTTCTTTGATCGTTGAACCAGAGCCAGAGCCTGAGTACGAGGACTCCACTGCAGACCCAGCCTTGACAGCAACACCCTACAAACCTGAAGGCAAGTCATACTTTGATCATTTTGAACCCATATCTTATAAATTGTTATGCTATGCCTTGAGTAGAAAAATTATGATATTGCATGTGATGAGATCAGTGATAATATGGTAGTATCAGACTGAAAGTCTGAAAGAATGTGAACTTGATGAATTAGCCAGCCATGAACTATTACTTATGTGTAAATACAACTACATTCATGAAATGAAACTTCTAGCCGTGACCAAGCTTTTGAATACACCATGATGAAATGGTGGTATGTTTAGCACTGGATGTGCATAGATTGTGATATGATCTGGTCACTGGCATATAAGGACTTAGAACCTTGTGTTGTGCATCTAGTGGCATGCTTAACGTGCCAACCGCAAGTCTGGAATGGGACAGGCCTGAACAAGTAGTCTGTGAATCACACATGAACCCCAATAGGACAAATGCACGATTTACACGGAGTACGCTCCTACACAAATCATTGTATGTGATGATGCACGCTGACCCTTAAAGGGGAGATGCCAATTAGTGGGGCTGTGTAACCTCACCACAACTATAGTTCTGGTTAGAACTGCAGGGGTGAACTGTGTGTAAAGCATGGCAAAAGTTCTTGTTATCTCCACCTTGCCAGCTCACAATGTGAAGTGAGTTTTGGGTCTAATCATCTGATAGGATGGGCATGAAAGTGGATGTACCTTGCAAGTAAATTGGTACTTCTCTGCAGAGATATTAAAAAGGTATTCGAATACTCCGAACTCCTGGGTCTACACACTAGTACAGAAAAGCTTTCTTCTATAGGTAAAAAACATCCTTTTACTATCGGTTTTTGTACCAATAGAGATAGACACGATAGAACAAGCCAGAACATTTTCTATCGGTAAATAACCGATAGAAGAACTTCACTATTCTATCGGCATATTAGGAGTGTACCGATAGAAAACCCGTCGTAGTCTTACGTTTAGCGGCAGGGAAAGTACCACTATTCTAACGGTTAATTACAAGTTTACCGACAGAAAAAAGCTTAGTACTCTCTCGGTTGGAAATGAGTTTACCAATAGAAAAAACTATTGTACTCTCTCGGGTGTAAATGAGTTCACCGGCAGGAAAAATCACACTCTTCTAACGGTTAATTTCGAGTGTACCGATAGAAAAAATGACAGTAGTCTCTCGGTTGTGGATGAGTTCACCGGCAGGAAAAATCACACTATTCTGACGGTTAATTTCTAGTTTACCAATAGAAAAAATCTTAGTACTCTCTTGGTAGGAAATGAGTTTACCGATAGAAAAAGTTGTAGTAGTCTCTCAGTTGTGGATGAGTTTACCGATAGAAAAGTGGTAGTAGTCTCTCGGTTGTGAATGAATTTACCGATAGAACATTCGCATATACAGTACGTTCAAAATAGAGTACATTCACATATATAGTACATTCACATATACAGCACAGATGCAATACAGTACAGATTGGATACACAATACAATACAGATGCAAAGAAGGGTACATTCACATATACAATTTATTAACATATATATGAACCAATACAAATTACAATCCAATATGGACAAATCTATGCACAGAGTATATATAAACAAATACTAACCAATAAGACTATATATAAACAATCTATGCACTAAGTACACGAAAAAGCTTGTCATGGCGGTTGGTTGGGTGCAACTTCCTCCATAACATATTGAGCCCAGATTTGTCAGAGATCTCTAATCTTTGCATTGTCGTATTGGTCTTTCGACATGGCGATCTGCAAGCATGTGTGAATACTGAGTAACTAACTTCATAATTTTGAACGTGATACCCAATTTTCAAATTTGAGTTAGCTATCGATGCTTACCTGGGGAAATTGGCCAAAGTTTGTCCGCACTAGGTCGTACATGTAGCGCAGCGCATAAAACCCGCATTCCCACGATTGCGGCTGCTGATGGCACTGAGATAATTGCATATGCGAAGACATGTTAGCTATTGTTTCCATAAACTAATTAAGCATAAAAAAAAAGTCTCGTGAGTACCTCATATTCTTTCCAAGCTAGTAGGGAACCCTGCAGTGCGGCATGCCTCCCTCCAGCGGACACATATTTATCAAAAGCCCTGCATTTCAATTAGTATTGCCGGTTAATGTATTATCATTAGCTAGTGAGGTCAAAATTTAAATCAAACATATAAGTTACTTACGCCTCCATATTCCCCTTGACCACATATTCGATCGATAATCTGTCACACATCGAATTGAGGTAGTACACCTCGTTCCTCGGCAGATAGATCACGATGAGGATCTAGTGGCCCCTGCATTGTACGTAAAAGAGGACCGCTAGCTCGAAGTATATCTCAGGTGTAACATACAAGATTGAGTTAAATTAGTACAAATGCACTAACCTTTGGTGGTACGGCACCAGAATGAACTCCCTGTCCTGCTGCGCCATCAGTGCCTTGGATATGTACTGCTCAGCGTGCGCGGCATCGTGCTCTAGCATCGTGAGGCTTATTTTCTCTGGGTCGAGGAAACCCACCTTGTCACACGCAGCCTCCGATGCTAGCCTGTACATGCACCTGCATGCAAAGGACGACAATAGTATTGCACAGAAAGTTACTACATTTCAAATGAACTACAACAATGCAGAGTTAGCAAACAGAGTTAGAAAACAGCAATACATAGCATCAGCAAACTCACAAGACTCCAGTCCGTATGATGGACATATCGAGCTCCCGCCAGTTGTAGAGGTCGAACAGATCCTCGTGTGCCACGGATATACTCCCGGGCTCACGATGGAACTGCCCAGGCCTGTAGGGAACTAAGAAGTTCAGATTGCGCCGAGCTCGGTGTAGGTACCACTCATGGAGGTCTCTGGTTGATCGACCCAATTTGCGCAAAGCTGCCTCCGACATGAGTGGGAACCCGTTCCTGAACCTCTCCGGCTGTCCCTGTCGCCCTTTGCCCTTGCCTTTGCCGCCCTTGCCTTTTGCCGGGGATTGAGCACGTACCTTCGAAGGAAAGGGCGAGGTGATGGCGGCTTTCTTCCGAGGTGAAGGCGTGGATGCGCTGGGTGGGGTCGAGGCTGTCTTTGATGTGTCCAGGTTCACAAGAGATCGGGCCTCATGCCCCGAGCTGGGGGCGCAGTCCCCTGGTAGCCCGACGGCAGGCCACTTCAATTAATTAGCACGTATGTTAGATTTTGCAAGTTGAGTGTACTGAGTAGGATGTAATCTAAAAGGTGTAGGATTTACCGGTTGTATTAGAAGACACTTCTTGGGCCACTGTACGTAGGAGCCCACTGCCTCAGCAAGTGTATGCAGTTCCTCTGTTGGGACTGGCAACGAAGAATCGTTGTAGCCCGGCATGGCCATGTCCACCTGTACCTTTGCAAACCCCAACCGCAGAGGTACGCAGTGGACCCGGACATCCGGCCCAGACGGATATACGAAGTCGTGTCCAACCACTTCCTGCCTATCGCCTAGGTGATTCAGTAGAATGCAGCCCTCCGACTTCTGCAAATTTGTAAATATTAAAACAGGTTAACGAAACAACTCTAACAGAATGGGAGTGGCATCAACTTAAGTGCACAGATGAAGGCTTGCAGTACCTCAAGTAGATCCACTGGATCCGCGAGGACCTTCGAACCGCAACTGCTTATCTGACTCCGCGGGGTACCGTCGCCCTAGGGATCCGCATTTGCACTCTTGGCCAGCAATGCATCTCTCAACCGTGCAAACTCTTCCCTAATTTGTGCGACCTCAGACTGCACCTCAGCCCGTATCTCCGCCCGTACCTCAGCCCGTATCTTATCGGAGAGCTCTGCTTCCTTTTCCTTTCAGGAGCGGGCCTTCTTTCTTGGTGGAGCCGGATCTGTGAAACCGGCCTTCCACGACACAATGGCTCCCACGGCCCGTGTCCGCCTGGGATGCTCCTTAGTTCCTAGAGCCCGGGTGAGGATGTCGTTCTCCCTCTGTGGGGTAAACAATCCCTCCACTGCCTCCTTCTCAAAAGAGATCTGTTACATTTAAAGGCACCTTGTGAGACAAATTGCCTTATATACAGTTGTGCGCACATAGTTTACGAGGTTAGCCAACTTACCATTCGCCTCACAACGTCGACGTCCCCAGGGATTGCGAACTGCACAGACCCCGTGGATGACACGGACCCCCTCCCCCTCCACCATCGCTTGCACCTCTCATCCCGGATCTCCGAGAGCGGCAACTCAGGGGTGTCGATGACAGGATTTTGCTCGTCTTCCTTCTTCCACTGCTCCTCCTTCCCCGCATAGCCCCGAGATCCGAGCCGATGTGGGTAGTCGTTCCTCTTCTGGATCGCCCTATTCTTCGCGCTAAGGGCCTTGAACTCCTCAGTCCCCTTCTGCTTGGTGAATTCCTCCCATACCTCCTCCGATATGAAGGGGTACTTCTCGCAAGGAGATTTCCCCGCAGCGAGGAAGTTACTGACGAGCCAGCTCTCAAAAGTTTTCCATGTTCCGTTCATGTCCTTCAAGAAGGCCGTCCTAGGTGTATCGTCGGGGATGTTCCACTTAGCCTGTTTTCAAAAAATGCATACAATTAATCACGAGTTAGTTAAACTTTAGTATAAGCCAAGAGAACGTGATTACGAAAGAGTTCAGCGATTTCAGTTAATTTAACCTTCACTTCCGCCCACAACCTATCCCTCTCGTCCACCGTCACGTTCTTCCAGCTCTGGACGGTGATCTTCACCCTTTCTTTCGCCAACAGCCCAACGTAGGCCGCGTACTTCCCAACATTCTTTCCAATCGGCCTCCCAAATTGGTTGAACTCACGAGAAAGATCCGTGTGTTTGGCCAAACGGCCCAACGTCATCGTGCCTCGCCCCACCCTCTTGCGCTGGGATGTAACAGCTGCATCTTCAGTTACGTTGGGGTTGGCCCTAGTCGAACCACTAGTACCATCCGATGAAGACGACGACATGTCTTTCCCTACAAAACCATCAACAAACCATCAAAAATTTAATGGAAACACAAACCAAATCATTTTACAAAGAAAAAGGACCTATTTTAAATATTTTTTCCATCGGTAAACACAAAAGCGACCATGCAATACAAGATAAGATTCTATTTCTCAGCGTTTTCGTCTACACATTTTCATATAGGAAGCAGGCAACATATGGCAATTAATTCTTCTTGGAGTTCCATAACTCAGCCCAGGACTGGAGACTAATTAGGGCTGCAAGAGGGATTTCTGAAGAAAATAATACTAAAAGGAATACATGCATAAATTACTTCCTGAACTGTTCAGAACTATTCGACTGGAATAATATGGTTTATAGCACCCTCTATTGGTTATCTTTAGCATTACCTGTATGCAAGTCATCAGGACTTCATCACATCTTTTAGTTTGGGAAAAGTCACATATGTATATGCATTTGAAACATATACATCGAAGACCCATCCACATTGCCATATATTCATACCAAGTGAGTAAAAATTCCCAACCAAACTAGTACATTGCATGCCTCATGTCCTTCCAAATCCAAAGTTTTAATAATTGTTCAGAAATATTGTTTCTATCGGCAAATACAGGAGATACCGATAGAATATGTGTAAGAACAACTCCAACATATAATGTGCATTACATGACAGTTGCATACAATTGATCACACATACAGCAGTATAGATAAGTTAAAATCTCAAAATAGGTTCATTACAACACTGGAACATATTATGTCAACCCTAATTTAAATCAACATTGCCTGCGGAATGTACATATATAATCCAACACAAAAGGGAACCCTAGTGTAATTGCAAAACTCGAAGAATTAGTACGTACAAAACACTAGGATCAAATAAGGAAGATGCAGGAAATAGAACGACGAATTAGGGTATTTACGCCGATCAGTTGTGGTGATGGAGAGGTGGTGTAGAACGCAGCGGCGGCCAGCGAAGGACGAAAATAAGAATCGGTGGCAGTGGCGAACCAGTGTCCAGCCGGTGATCGTCGTGTGGGAGAGAGGAAGTGAGTGGTCACGGCGGAGGTTGTGGTTTTCTTCGCTCTCGAAGAGACGCAGTGCTCTAAGTTGGAACTGTTCGACTGGAGGGAAACTCAAGGGCCGTGTACGACTAATAAAGTAGTGGATGACCTTTTCTATCGGTACAACCAAATAATACCGATAGAATTATGTACTTTTCTATCGGTACAACAAAATAATACCGATAGAACAAGTAAATTTCTCGGAAAAATATTTGAAGTAGTGGATGCCTTTTTCTATCGGTGTAAACAATAAAATCCCGTGAGACTAATTTTTCCCAGAAAAATTTTTTAATTAAGTTCCTGAGATTATAGTATTGGGTGCCATTTTCTATCGGTAAAAACAACAAAATACCGTCAGAGTAATGAAAAGGTATACACAATTTAACATCAAACAAACCGTGCTTGAAAGCTGCAGAACGATAAAGAAAGAGGGAAGATAGCCGGAAAATTGGAAAATTGACATAAAAAGAAATTGTTCATTCATTGTTCTTGTATCACTTATAAAAAAAATAAAACCCAAAATACTAGGTCAAGGGGTGGTCTTAGCCCTGGCTGCATGTAGAATAGAGTCAGTTTGACTTGCAACCAGGACGCAGGACTCCTCTAGCGACAAGTTGTCCCTAGGATCAACTACTACCTCGTCGAGAAGGCCTGCGACCTCCCTCAGCTTCGCTATGGTATCCTTCATAGTCAAACCGCAGCCAGCGATGGTAATATCTGTGGCTTGCTTCTCCTCGTGAAGACGCCTCGTCATCGCCCTGGAATTGTCACCAGCCGTCTTCATGCGCTGAATGCACCGGAGGAGATCGTCCAGTTCAAGCCGTAGCTGAGTGTGCTTGTCCGTAAGGAGCTTGTGCTCCTCCTGGAGGGCCCTCAAGTCGGCCTTCACTTTGCCAATGTCTTCCATGGCTCCCATTCCCTGTGCAAATCAACAGGTCAAGAATGTACTGAACATGGATTAACAATACAGGGGTAAACCCAGGAGATTTAGAGTTCTTACCGGGGAGGGCGGCGTGGCTGACGATCCCATGGAGGTTGTGTGGGACCCTCATTTGAGGAATCCGGTGGCAACCGCCCAGGTGGGTTACACTCAGAAAAGGTACATTGCAGCTCACAACAACAAGATGCATTATATAAAAATGCGAGTAATTAAAAACAAGTGCTGATCACAAGGACCAACATTACAATAACTTAGCGCCAAAATGACGCATTTAAATGTTGATACAAATTAAGGAGTTTTCGACACAAAGGTCGGCACAAAATGAAACAACGATAACAAACGAAAAGACTTCATCAGTCTTCTTCTTCTGCAGCAGCGGTGTACGGGCCTTCTCCACATCTGACTCCACCTTGGTGCATAACCCTCTATCAAGCTTGGTCTTCAGTTTCTTCTTCTTGTTCCACATTGGGCTCAAGACCGTAAGATTCAGGGTCGACGAATCCTTCTTCTAAATTCGTTTGTAAAAGCAAGGGTGAGCACATTGTCCACATGGTGCTCAACAAGTCCCAAATAAGAATGCAAGTGTATATATAGATGGGGGAAATTTCTCAAAGAATAGCTCCTTGGCTTCATATATGTATATAGAATAGATTTTCACACTTAGTCTTTGGAGAAGAGACTTTTATTTTCAAAAGCGGTGCTTTTAAAACCCTAAGCTAAATTCTCAGAAAATGTTGTGTGTGGCGGTCTTTCATGAGTCACCACTTTATTCTGATTTTGTGAAAACTTTCCAAAAGCTACTTGTGCTGCATCGACGTGAATAGAATCCACAGCGCGCAGACTCCATAACCTGGGAGCTCAGAGTATCCGATACTTTTTAAACTTTGCAAAGATGTACCACATTAATCCACCGATCATTCGGCTTTCAAGTCGGTACCTCTCCATGCGACTCTTACGCATGTGACAAGGCCGAGATGACACAACAATTTACAGTCCTAGCATTAACTATTTCCCTGCCCGGCAAATAGACAGTTAAGTCTCAAGTACCGTTGTGGGTCCTCCCCACTACCTTACTTCCTAGCCTGGGTCTATGCTCTCGCAAGACACATAGCCTCTCTTGATTACAGTCGCGCACGACTTAATCTGGCATAGGGCGTCTTCCTTCTTTCCACCTTTTCCTCTCATGATTTTTCTGAACTCACATCACTCATGGCCTTCTGCGGCCCACCAGTTCTCGCAAGACACTGGATCGACAACCATTGCAGGGAAAAGCTAATACTAAAGAAAGCTACTAAGTTGCGCCCATCCCATAAACAGGCAAGTGGTTGGTACGTTTTTCATGCCGCATAGAAGCACAGCACAAGGTTCTAGTCCTTATGAATCTCTAGTGAGGAGTCTTTCACATTCCCAATGCGCACACAGCACCATCCAATCAAACCATCCTCACTATCGATTCCAATCACATTTTCTTTCACAAAAGGGGTTTTGAATATACTTTTCTCATATGTGACCATTCAACATTTATCATGTAATCTTTAAGCATAGCATGGCCTAAGCATGATAATCTAGGGTAACAAGGGTGCAGGGGTATTCAATGTCAAAAGGGGCTTTACAATCATTTAGGTCATATCTAATCATTTTATTGAAACATAATTCTTATTTGAATCTAAGGCATGCATATACTCGAAAACAGATAACATACTTCATTCCAAAATAATAGGCTAGACATGATCAAGGGTTTGAGACTTGCCTTGCAGTGATGGGTCTAGCTGCTCAGATGAATCCTCAAAGATCTCCTCGGTTCCTTCAACGTCTGGTTCCACGGCGGATACAACAACACATACACACTATATAAGCATACAAGTACTAGAAAATAATACGTAAATACATCATGCATGTAGGGGTAAGGGTTTGGACAAGGTCACTTGACATAGGTCGAAGAGATGGGCTCAAAGGGCTTGAATGTCGAAGGGCTGACATTCGACTCATGGCTTGACATTGCTCTAAATCGGTTCTAGGTCTGTTTTCTGGAGATGTGGTAGTAGGGAATGTTGTAGATCATGGCTCAAAGGACTTACTGGACAAAGTGGCATTTCAATTGCTCAAATGGAACAAGTCTAAATCATCCAATGCCACTGGTGGTCATGCACTAACATAGTGCTAGACATGGCCAGAAACTAGGGCATTGCATAACTTTTGACTCAGGACTCCAATTGATGCAAAACTTTGTCTGGGGTTTAGGCATTGATAACAGGTACAAAACTCTCAACAGACTCAAAGGCTGAAAGTGGCCGGAGGGTGGCCAAATCCGGTGAGCAAACACGGTGGCCTGGACATGAACTGAACCACTGGACAGCAATCTTGGCATGATCATAACTTTTGATCCAGGTCGATTCAGGGTTCGAGCTAGTAGAGTAAATTGCTTAGGGGGTTGAGATCTATTTAAGGGGCAAAGTGCGCGGAGCTAGATCGGCCGGGGAAAAATTCCGGCGACCGGCGCTGGAGAAGATGACCCTAAATTGGGCGTTTTCGGTTTAAAGGGTTTGAAGTCGATTCATTGCTCAGGGAGTGAGAGGGTGAGGTGAGGGGGCTATTTGCAGGGTTAATTCGGCTGGAGAGTGGCCGGAGAAGCTTGGCGACGAGGACCAGTTCACGGGTGGCGCGCAAACTTCAGAAAGGCTATGATTGTTGCTCGACTTTGAAATCCAAGTTTGTTGGCTTGCTCAAATGGGTGTACTGAACAATTCTCATCACTGGCACGAGGATTAATTCGGGTAGAATCGGCCAGCATTGAGGAAACAGGGCATTTGGGTGTTTTCCGACGATCGCCGGCGCTAGGGTTCGCCGGGGATCAATTAATGGCTATGAAACATACAGGGGGACAAGGGGACCTTACTGGTGGTGTTGGCTTGGAGGGGAAAGCTTCAGGCGAAGCTGGCGCCGTAAGCTTCAGGAACTGCTCACCGGGGAAGAAGGCCTTCGCGGCGGCGTTGAAGAACTGGACTACTTTCTGGTGGAGGAAGCTAAGGCTTACAACTGCGGTGGTGTGAAGAGATGCTGGGCGAAGGGGGGGCTTATATAGCCGCGGGTGAAGCTCTCGGGAGCAGCAGCAATCGCCGGGGATTTTTCTTCTGGCGCTGGAGCTGTCAACGAGGTGCTTGGGGACACGGCGGGGCTCTGCCAGAGACGATGAATCACGGGAAATCAGGATTCCGTCAGGAAGGCGAGGTGCTGATCTCCGGGATGGCAGCCATGTGGCGTGAGGCTTCTGGCAACAGCGGGCACGCGCGCGCGTGGGGAAGAACACGGCACGGTGTGGTTGAAGCGTTCCACGGTGGCGGTACAGTTGTGCAAGGTTGGTGGCTACGTGGCCGTGAAGGTGGCAGCGCGAGGGACTTCGCCGGTGGCGAGTTCAACGGCGAGGCAAATGGCGGGGCGCTGGTCGAACGAGCACTGGTCGCGGTCGTGCACGCGGTCTCCTGGTCGTGGTCGAAGAAAAGGCCAGGGGCTTGTTTGCAACGTTTTGGACTGAAACGTGAAGGTTTTGGCTCGGGAATCTGGGCCTATTTGCAATTCTGAAGAACTGAAGGGCTGATTTGAATTCTGACTTTGCAGACGAGTGCTACTAAATGTCTTAGACTCATCCAGCAGGAAAAATGGTAAAATTCGATAAGATTTGGTGGTTTTGACAAAAATCGAAAACAGGGTATTTAGGGTAAACAGGGTAATTAGGGTCTGAAACTTCTGTCGAGGCTGAAACTAGGGTTTCGGTCGAGATTCTGGAATTCTTCCAGAAGGGAAAAATGTTCAGAAAAATGAAGGAAAGGTAATCACTTGATCAGATCTGGATTTGGAGATGATCTGAGACTTTTAGCCTTTTTGGGTTTTCTAAAAGGACTAAACTAAAGCACTTTTGGACTGAATTGTAAAAACGATCTGGGGAATGAAGTTTAGCTGCCAACTTTTTAGGTTAAGGTAGTGGCATACCTAAGATCGAGATAGGGTTGAGACAACTGGGATTCCAAAGAATATATGCTGACTCGTAAACAGAAAAGATAGTCAAAAATAGGGATGTTACAGGTTGCCATTGTGAAAGAGAAGATGAGGAGTCGAAGCGTTCGAGAATTACAAAAACAACAAAATACCGCGACGCATGGCGAGGTACTTATAGAATTTCCAAGGCGACGCATGGCGACACGGTTGAGAATTCAAAGCGCCAGAGTATTTTTCTATCGGTACAAACAACAAAAAACCGTCAGACTAACTAAGCTACCATGAACTAACGAATATATTCTATTGGTACAATATAATAATACCGATAGAATAAGTAAACTTTTCGCAGCGAAACTTTTGAAGTGCCTGAGACACATTAAAGTAGTGGATGTCCTTTTCTAACGGTAGAAATAACAAAATACCGTCAGAAAAATTGATGTTTGCAGAGCTTAATTTGAAGAAGCAAGAGGCTGCAATGTGATTTTTGCAAGTGCTATTTGAAGGGAAGAATTAAGTATTTATAGGATAAAGGTACTGTACATGGTAGAATTCATGCTGTGGAGTAAAATTGAGATATATTAATGCTGTGAACTAGCTTATCATTAAGTTCTAAAGAAAAATGTACTGCCTGATGTATTAATGATAAGTTCCTCACCTTGCTGCAAAACTTGTGGGCTGTTTGCTTGGCATTTATCCCTGCAATAGAAATTAATCATCAATGGTTCTCAACCCATAATCCTTCTTCGTGGTCATCTCGCAGATACGTTGTTTCGTCGATATCTTCAGTAGGGATAGATTGAATGTCCTCTAAAAATGGAGGTATTTCATCGAATTGGTTATACTCCTCTTCGTCGATAACATCTTCGACCCCAACAATACGTCTCTTGCTGTGGAGGACAACATGCAAGTTTCGATTGGCCAGGTAAACGATGTAGAATACCTGTGTGGCTTGCTTTGCAAGTATGAATGGATCGTCTTGGTGTCCGACTCTACCAAGATCGATGAGAGTAAACCCGTAACTGTCAACTTGAACACCTCGAGGGATTTCGACCCATTGGCATCGAAACAGGGGAATCTTAAGTAATCCGTAATCGAGCTCCCATATTTCGTCAATAGCACCGTAATATGAGTTCAGCGCCCTTACTGACTTGGCATTCTCGGAAATAGCAAACAGTGTCACTCCGCTACATTGCGTGCTACTCTTGGCGTCTTGAGCGCTTGTGTAAAATGAATACCCATTGATGTCCTACCCCTGCCAAGTCCCTACAGTGAATCTTGGGCCTCTAGCCAACCATGTCACAGTTTCAGTTATGGAGCCCTCGGCAGCTTGCGTGACTCTTTCTTGGATCCACTTAGCAAATTTCCTGTTATGTTCTCTAGTGACCCAAACGTCTGACTTCGAAGGATTCTGTGATCGTAACATTACCTTGTGCTCGTGTATGTATGGCTCGACCTCCGTCATGTGTTGTAAGACCCAAAAATGAGATTTTGCGTAGACATCACGAGCGGGGATGATAGCTTTGAATCCAATCGTTCTGATGCCCTGAAGCCTACCCTCGTGTCGGGACCTAGGAATGCCAATTGGGTCAACCCCGGCCATATAATCTGTGCAAAATTCAATCACCTCCTCGGCGGCATAACCTTCCATGATACTCCTCTCGGGTCGACGACGAGTCCTTACGTATAAATCTCTCAAATGGATACATGTAGTGCAGGCACACGGGTCCACAAAACTTAATTTCTCTAATAAGGTGAACAATCAGATGGACCATAACATCAAAAAAGGATGGAGGGAAATACATCTCGAGCTGACAAAGAGTTGTAACCACGTCGCGTTGCAAAGCGTCCAGTCCATCGGGATCAATTACCTACGAGGACACAGTTGCGCCAAATATTCATATCAGAAAAATCTTCTAATTAAGCTCCACAAATGGAGGTAATGAACTTATAGTACGAGTGCACGTACTTACCTTGCAAGATATTGCGTTGAAGAAATAACATAGGTTTGTGATTGTCTCTCTAACTTTAACTGGGAGAATGCCTCTGATAGCAATGGGAAGCATATGTGACATCAAGACATGACAGTCGTGGGACTTCATGCCAACCAGTCTTAGGTCCTTCATAGACACAAGTTTTTTCAAGTTCGCGGAGTACCCACATGGAACTTTAACACCGTGCAGGCACCAACAGAGTTCTACTTTTTCGCTCTTAGACAACGTATAGCAGGCTGGGGGGAGTTATGTACGCTTTCCATTCTCTAAAGGTGCAAGCTCAGTCCTTATCCCCATTTCCACCATGTCACGACGAGCTTTCACACCATCCTTTGTCTTTCCCGGAATGTTCAACAACAAACCAATCAAATTGTCACAGACATTTTTCTCTACATGCATGACGTCAATGCAATGTCGTACTTGTAAGTGCTCCCTGTACGGTAGATCCCAGAGAATCGATCTCTTCTTCCAAACATTTTTTTCTCGAGGTTTAGAATGCTTACCAAACGCAGCTTTGATGTCCTTCATGCGCGAGTAAATCTCCTTACCGGTCAGAAACACTGGAGCTGATCCCTTCTCAGGCTTCCCGTTAAATGATTTCCTCTTCTTACGGTACGTGTGATGCACCGGAAGAAACCTGCGATGACCCATGTACACTGTTTTCTGGCAGTTTCGCAACCACATGCTCTTAGTTTCATCTAGGCAAATAGGGCAAGCCTTGGCTCCTTTCGTACTATACCCCGACAAATTGCCGTAGGCCGGAAAATCATTTATGGTGCAAAATATCAGGGCCCGCAAGATGAAATTCTCTTTCTTGTATGCATCCCACACCTGCACCCCCTCGCTCCACAATTTCTGTAAGTCCTCGATAAAGGCGCTAGAAACACGTCAATATCATTTCCGGGTTGTCTGGGTCCTGAGATTAGTAACGCCATCATGATGTACTTGCACTTCATGCATAACCAAGGAGGAAGATTGTAGATGCATAAAAGAACCGGCCAAGTGCTGTGCCGACTGCTCATATTACCATGTGGGTTCATACTATCTGTACTCATCCCGAACCTTATATTCCTAAGTTCGCCGCCGAACTCAGCAAATGTTCTGTTGATGTTTCTCCATTGAATAAAATCAGCTGAGTGTCTCAGTTTTTCGTCTTGTTTCCGGGCTTCAGCATGCCAACGCAAGTGCTTCGCGACTTTCGGATTTGCAAACAGCCGCTTCAATCTAGGTATCACAGGCAAGTACAACACAGTTTTCGCCGGAGGTCCTTTCTTTACCTCGTGACGTTCACTGTCAATCCGGTCCCTACGCGTATACCTCGATGCGCCGCATCTTGGACAAACATGCAAACTGGAGTACTCGTTACGGTACAACACACAATCATTTGGGCATGCGTGTATTCTTTCGATTTCCATTCCCAACGGACACAACAGTTTTTTGGCATGGTAAGTAGATCTTGGCAACTCATTTCCCTCTGAAAGCATGTCCGCTAGAAGATCTAATAGTGCTGTGAAACTCTTATCACTCCAACCGTTGCCTGCCTTCAAGTTATATAATCTCAGCACAGAAGATAGTTTTGTAAATGTTACACATCCAGGGAACAGTGGCTTCTCAGAGTCAGGAATCAGTTTCTCAAATTCACAAAAGTCATTTTCGTTGCAATCTTCCTCTACATCACGTAACATCTCATCTAGATTGTCATCATCATCATCTATGTGCACATCAGAATGAACATTATCAAAATTCGGATGATCATCGATATTATTGCAATCCACATCCGAGTCCTGCTGATTGGTAGTAGTGGTGCTTGTTTCCTCAAGATCTTCGCCATGCCATATCCAACGGGTGTATCGCGCGTTAAAACCACGACGAATCAAATGACTCTTAATTTGATCAGAGTTGCTAAACCTCTTCAAGTTCATACAATCTGTACAACGACAGAGCATATTTTTCTCTCCCTTCCTCTCCTTTTGTTGCTTAGCAAATTTAATAAACTCATTCACACCATCCAAATATTCAAGAGTAGTACGTTTTATTCCATACATCCAATATTTCCTCTCCATCTACAATTAACAAAATTTAACAAGTCAGCCATGCATGAAACCTGCCCGATTAAGTTATGTATATGTACATGTACAGCCTCTTACAACAGATGTGTTGAACCCTAGCCTGAAGAAATTAACACTAATTAACCTAGCTAACTACACAATACAAGCTAGTTAGCTCCTAAAACATGACGCATTTCCAGCTACCTAGCTCCCAAGCTTAGACCTACAAACTTGGCACTACACAAAACAGCTAGCTTGCAAGTAGAGAGGGAGGGAGATCTAGAGGGAGAGAGAGATAAGTGTCGACAATTAAGCATACCTTAAAGAGAGGGGCACAATCAACTTCCCTCCAGCTTGCGCCGATCACCCTAGCAGTGTAGCTGCGAGCTTGGAACTTTCATCACAAACAGAGGGACACAGAGTGCAACAGAACAAATTAAAGAGCAGCTCAGCAATGGTCGAGTGGGGTTTTCCTTATAATGGACCTTTTTCTAACGGTAAATACATGAAATAACCGTTAGACTAACTAGCCGTTAGAGAATGTGAGCAAGATCAGGTCTTGTTCTATCGGTAAATATGTGTATTGACCGTTAGATGATGCATGACACAACACGTCCATGAGATTTTCTAACAAGGAATCATATCAATGTAACATCAAACAGATCTTCCATCAAACAGATCTTAACTAGAAGATAAAGCAATATTTCAAGAAATGCTAATTTGTGGATTAACTAGGAGACACAAAAATACTTTTCTTAGGTACTTGGGACTTCATCTTGCCAAAGAAATTACACATGCCAGTTCACAAATTCAGGTAGAAACATACACATGCCAGTTCACAAATTCAAGTGCATGTCTGAAACAGCAGTACAAATACACACCTACCTACAAATACAATTAAATACACAAATACTCCTTACACATTCAAGTTCATGTCCCAATTAGCAATACATGATACACAAATATACAACAATATACAAATACAACAATTCACACATTCGATGTATATTAGAAAAGCCACGTCTGAAATTAATAACAGATCACGACGATGACCCAGTGGCCCATACATTTTACATAAAAGAGAACCTTTGGAAGTTGTGACAATGCAACTACCGACTACAAGTTAGACCTGATACATCGCAAATCCATTCATCCAAAACAGCAAATGTCTGAACCACATTGGACTTAACCATAGGAGTTCAGTTCGAAGATGCCCAAGGAGCTGGAACTGCCGTCGAGTTTCATTTGCATTGGTGATTTCCTCGGACTCAAACTCGATCAACTCAACTCAACTCAACTCAACTCCATTAACAAAAAGAACCTACCTTCCAAGATGTTATTCTGTGTAGTGATGGTGTAGAATGGCTGTGCAAATGACAACAATTCTTCTTCTCCAAGCAGGTAAGCATCTAGCCACAATCTGGTCCATGCAAAAAAATGTAAGATGCTTTCTATAGGTCCTGATTTGAGAAACACGCCGGGCTTAAGGATCTTCTCCACCGAGCCAACCAAGATCTCACCCTTCACGTCCTTCCAGCTCTCGACGGTGATCTTCACCGTTTCTTTCGCCAACAAGCCAACGTAGGCAGCGTACTGCGATGAAGAACCATGAAATACGTTGCCCCTCATGAGCATCATCCAAGGACCTGCACAGGTCATAATCATATTGAAAAAAAGATACATCAAAATGAAGGATACAAAAATTGCAGAATAATTGCCATAATCGGATTAGAATAATCTAACAATATTGCCGAAATTTTACGTACCTTGCTTGGGATGCCGAAATCTAGAGGGCGTCAATGGAGGTGCGGAGGTGCAGCGGTCACCTGTAGAGGTGCGCCGGCCATCCATGGAGCTTACGGGTTAGGACTACGAGCGCCAGATGAACTGTGAGAATGAAAGAGACATACCAGTGTATTTATAGTACTAGATAAGTTCTATCGGTACAAAAACCGCATACCGTTAGTAATTTTATATATCTTCTAATGGTATACAAATAAATTACCGATAGAATAAAAACATCTGTAGAAGGCGAATGGTTCTATCGGCACAATACATATTACCGATAGGAATTTTTGTACATACCCTGTCGGTATATACGTACATTGCCGATAGAATAATACTAGTTGTAGAAGGCGAACAGTTCTAAATTATTTTTGCTATATCCTAACAGTATAAACATTCGTTACCGATAGAATAAAACTAGACAGTTGTAAGCAATTTTTGATATATTCTAACGGTACAATAATCCATTACCGATAGAATAAAAATATTTGTAGAAGGCGAACGGTTCTATCAGCACACTACATATTGCCGATAGGAAATTTTATACATACTCTGTCGGTATACGCATACATTACCGATAGAATAAGTCTAGTTGTCGAAGTCGACCAGTCCTATCGGCGCACAACATTCTCCCGTCAGTACTTGCATATCTTCTAACGGCAAATATGTTCATCACCGCTAGAGTAAATCATACTGCTTCTTCTATCGGTAAGTTTCTTACAAACCGATAGGAAAAATACACCCGTTGGCCTTTTATGACCGCGAGGCACATTTTCTATCGGTTTTCTACTAAATCTCTAATAACCGATAGAAGATAGGGGTTAGTAGACTGCATTTCTGTACTAGTGACAGGAGTTTGCTGCGGTGGATTAAATCCACGTTGTGTGACATGACTATTGTTTTATAAAGTAAAACTTGTTAGTTCAAGATTACCCAAGTGGCATGTGTTGTCACGATAAGGGGCGTTGCCGTGGACTGTCATGTGTCACTACTACAGAAATGCAATCCACTAACCCATATCTTCTAACGGTTATAAGCAATCTGGGAAAAATTCGATAGAGTAGGACGACAGCGGTGGAGAAGAGGCCTTTTACTATCGGTTATATTCTGGTACACCGTTAGTGAAATGCTAACATTTTTTACTATCGGTCATTACTGTACCAACCGATATAATAGATGAAATAGTACTATCGGTTTCTCTTTCGTAACTGATAGTGAAATTATGAACTTTATACTATCGGTCATTACTGTACAAACCGATATAATAGATGAAATAGTACTATCGGTTTGTCTTTGGTAACTGATAGTGAAATTACAGACTTTTTACTATCGGTTACTACTGTACCAACTGATATAATAGAGGAAATTTTACTATCGGTCATATAAAATAAACCGATAGTAAAATGACGTCATGTAAACTAATGGTTATGACAGTGGGGACCTTAGTTTACTAGCGGTTGTGTTTTTGAACCGATAGTAAAATTGTACAACTTATCTCGACCCCTGCTCTGCGCTCTGCATCTATGATTCATTTCTACCGTACGTGCATCCACGCTCCAAGCTAGAGTGATCTGGAGAAGCTAGCTGAGAGGTTGATAATTCGATCCCCCTTGGTATTGTCATCTTCTCATCACCTATCTCTCTCTCGATCACTCTTTCACACTCTCCCTCTCTCTCTCTACTTGCAATTCATTAAACTAGATACATGTAGCTCCAAACTAGCTAGAAGGCTAGGTTGGATAGCTAGCTATAGCTTGCTGAAGTTAAGCTAGGAATGATTTATGGCTGAAGTTAACCAGCTAGCTAGCTGGCTCTTCCAATTAATGCATCAAGTTAATTAAGGTTTCATACATATCCATTTGATGTAATTAAGCAGCTGTACACACATATGGCCTAGCTAATTGATGATGTTTCATGCATGCATGCCCTGTGTCATTAATTATTTATTTCAATTTGTCAATTTTTTGAAATAATTGTAGATGGACCAAGAATATTGGATGTATGGAATAAAACGTACTACTGTTAAGTATTTGGAGGGTGTGAATGGGTTTATTAAATTTACTGAGCAAGAAAAGGCGAAGAAGGGAGAGAAAGATATGCATTGTCTTTGTATAGATTGTATGAACTTAAAGAGGTTCGACAACTCTGATCAGATTAGGAGTCATTTGATTCGTCGTGGTTTTAACGCACACTATACCCGTTTGATAAGGCATGGTGAAGATCTTGAGGAAACGAGCACCGCTACCACTCAGCAGCACCCGGAAGTGGATTGCAGTAATGATGATCATCAGAACATTGGTAATGTTCATTCGGGTGTCCATGTAGATGACGACAATTTAGATGAAATGTTACGTGATGTAGAAGAAGATTACAGCGAAAACAATTTAGCTAAATTTGAGAAATTAATTGTTGATTCTGAGAAGCCTTTGTTCCCCGGATGTGCAAAATTTACAAAGTTGTCTTCTGTGTTGAGATTATATAACTTGAAGGCAAGCAACGGTTGGAGCGATAAGAGTTTCACGGCGCTATTAGATCTGTTAGCGAACATGCTTCCAGAGGGAAATGAGTTGCCAAGATCGGTTTACCAGGCCAAAAAACTATTGTGTCCGTTGGGAATGGAAATCGAAAGAATACATGCATGCCCAAATGATTGTGTTCTGTACCGTAACGAGTACGAGGATTTGCATGTTTGTCCAAGATGTGGTGCATCGCGGTATAAGCATGGGGATAGAATTTATCACAATGGATGTGATGAGGTAAAGAAAGGGCCTTCGGCCAAAACTGTGTGGTATTTGCCCGTGATTCCTAGATTGAAACGGCTGTTTGCAAATCCGAAAGATGCGAAGTACTTGTGTTGGCATGTTGAAGGTCGGAAACAAGACAGAAAACTAAGACATCCAGCTGATTCTATTCAATGGAGAAACATTAACAGAACATTCGGTGAGTTTGGCGGCAAAGTGAGGAATATAAGGTTTGGGTTGAGTACGGATGGTATGAATCCACACGGAAATATGAGCAGTCGACATAGCACTTGGCCGGTTCTTTTATGCATCTACAATCTTCCTCATTGGTTATGTATGAAGCGCAAGTACATCATGATGTCGTTACTAATTTCAAGACCCAAACAACTCTGGAATGATATTGACGTGTTTCTATCACCGTTAGTCGAGGACTTGCATAAATTGTGGAGTGAAGGGGTGCGGGTGTGGGATGCACATAAGCGAGAGAATTTCATGTTGCAGGCCATGATATTTTGCACCATAAATGATTTCCCGGCCTATGGAAATTTGTCGGGGTATAGTACGAAAGGAGGCAAGGCTTGTCCTATTTGCCTGGATGAAACTGAAAGCATGTGGTTATCGAACTGCAGAAAAACAGTGTACATGGGTCACCGCAGATTCCTTCCGATGCATCACGCCTACCGTAAGAAGAGGAAGTCATTTAATGGGAAGCCTGAGAAAGGATCAGCCCCAGTGTTTGTGACTGGTAAGGAGCTTTCCTTGCGCGTGAAGGACATCAAAGTTGAGTTCGGTAAATGTTCTAAACCTCCAGGAAAAAATGTTTGGAAGAAGAGATCAATTCTTTGGGATCTGCCATATTGGGAGCACTTACAAGTTTGAAATTGCATTGATGTCATGCATGTAGAGAAAAATGTTTGTGACAGTTTGATTGGTTTGTTGTTGAACATTCCAGGAAAGACGAAAGATGACATCAACATTCGCCGTGACATGCTCGACATGGGCATAAGAACTGAGCTTGCACCGTTGGAGAAAGGAAAGCGCACATATCTCCCCCCGGCCTGCTATAGTTTGTCAAAAAGAGAAAAAACAGAACTCTGTCAGTGCCTATATGGTGTCAAAGTTCCATGCGGGTATTCTGCGAACTTGAAAAAACTTGTGTCCATGAAAGATTTGAAATTGGTTGGTATGAAGTCCCATGATTGTCATGTACTGATGTCACAAATGCTTCCCATTGCTATCAGAGGCAGTCTCCCAGTCAAAGTCAGAGAGACAATTACAAAGCTATGTTATTTCTTCAACACAATATCTGGCAAGGTAAGCGTGTACTCCTAGCAAGTTAATTAGCTCCATTCGTAGAACTTGTCAGATTTTTTGGATCTGAATATTTGCTGCAACTGTGTACTTGCAGGTAATTGACCTGGATGAACTGGACGATTTGCAACGCGATGTGACTACGACTCTTTGTCAGCTGGAGATGTATTTCCCTCCATCTTTTTTTGATGTTATGGTCCATCTAATTGTTCACCTTGTCAGAGAAATTAAGTTTTGTGGACCCATGTTCCTGCGCTACATGTATTCATTTGAGAGATTTATGGGTATCTTGAAGGGATATGTAGGGAAATGACATCGGCCTGAGGCCAGTATCATTGAAGGTTATGCCGCTGAGGAGGTGATCGAATTTTGCACCAACTATATGGCCAGGGTTGATCCAATTGGCGTTCCTATGTCCCGGCATGAGGGCAGGCTTCAGGGCATTGGAGCGATTGGATTTAAAGCAGTCGTCCCCTCTAGTGATCTGTATGCAAAAGCCCATTTTTGGGTCTTACAGCACATGACGGGGGTGGAGCCATACATACACGAGCACAATGAAACAGAATCCTTCGAAGCCAGAGATTTGGGTCACCAGAGAACATAACAGGAAGTTTGCTGGGTGGATCGAAAATAGAGTCCTGCAAGCTTCTGAGGGCAACGTAGATGAAGTTGTTACATGGTTGGCCAAAGGGCCTAGATTTACTGTAGGGACTTGGCAGGGGTATGACATCAACGGCTATTCATTTTACACAAGAACTCAGGACGAGAAGAGTACTATGCAATGTAGTAGAGTGACACTACTTGCTATTTCGAAGGATGCCAGGGCAGTAAGGGCACTCAACTCATATTACGGTGTTATTGAGGAAATATGGGAGCTCGATTATGTATTACTTAAGATTTCTCTGTTTCGAT
The DNA here is from genome assembly GCA_019359835.1 of Pharus latifolius. Classification (NCBI taxonomy): domain Eukaryota; kingdom Viridiplantae; phylum Streptophyta; class Magnoliopsida; order Poales; family Poaceae; genus Pharus; species Pharus latifolius. Next base: position 4,115,198 of record CM033328.1, read on the forward strand.
GCCAATGGGTCGAAATCTCTCGAGGTGTTAAAGTCGACAATTATGGGTTTACTCTCGTCGATCTCAGTAGAGTTGCACACCAAGATGATCCATTTATACTTGTTGAGCAAGCCACACAGGTGTTCTACATCATTGATCCGGCCAACCCAAAGTTGCACGTTGTCCTTCATAGCAAGAGACGTATTGTTGGGGTCGAAGACGTTGTGGATGAAGAAGAGTATGATCAATTCGATGAACTACCTCCATTTTTAGATGGAATTCTTCAATCTGTCCCTACCGAAGATATTCACGAAACAAGTTACCTGTGAGACAACCACGAAGAAGGATTATGGGTGGACAACCATTCTTGACTAATTTGCAATATGTAAGTGACGTATATTACTTGGATCTTTAATCGAAGAATTCTTCAAATCATTTTTCAAAAATTCTTTGGGAAAACATACGTGATGCATTGAGAATCATTTATGCAAATTTTCATTTCAATTGGAGTACTTGATTTGAGCAATAATTGATTTTTTTCACAAATCAATATGAAAACTGCAAATTTTCATTCCATGACTGGTCTTTACTGTTAATTTATTTCAAAATTATTGGAAGTCATTTGCATGGGGTTTCAGGTGTCTTTACAAGTGCAAAATGATGTACTGAGACCCTAACATTGTCTTCTACTATCGGTTTCAATTTCCAAACCGATATAAAATTAAGCTCTACTATTGGTTTATTGTTCATAACCGATAGTATTTCATATTGTGTTATGTGACCCTGTTCTACATTTTGGTTTGATCTTGTACAGTGGATTAATTTACTATCGGTTAATAATCATAAAACCGATAGTGAAATACAATGGCAATAAAGATCATTTGAACATAACTATTGATTGTAAAATCCTATTTGGAAAATTTTTTCAGAAAATATATTTCATGCAATGAAAATCATTTCTGTAAATTTTCATTTCAATTGGAGTTGATTTGAGCAATAATTGATTCTTTTCACAAATCAATATGAAAACTATAAAGTTCAGATTCCTCTTGGTTTTTGGCTAGTTTGTCATTTTGATATCTCCATCATGATTGGCTATTCGAAGAAAGTTTCTATATGCATGATTCCTATATGTTCCATGATTGGTCTTTACTGTTAATTTATTTCAAAATTATTGGAAGTCATTTGCATGGGGTTTCAGGTGTCTTTACAAGTACAAAATGATGTACTGAGATCATCTGTAATTGTTCTCAGGGAAATCCTTTAGGGTCAATAACATTGTATTCTACTATCGGTTACAATTTCCAAACCGATATGAAATTAAACTCTACTATTAGTTTATTGTTCATAATCGATAATAATTCATTTTATGTTATGAGATCCTGTTCTTAATTTACTATCGGTTAGTAATCATAAAACCGATAGTGAACAATGCCAACACTTAAAACCCTAACTTCCATTCTATTTACTATCGGTTTGGTGATTATGAACCGATAGTAAAGATTCATATATTAGGTTAACCTCGCACGATTTTCTCTCCAGTGCAACTGATCACATTCCAAATACTCGCGCATGGAAAACCCTAGCCTCCCCGACATTCGCTTTTTCGCTCCTCTGCGCCACCATTTCCGATCGCTATCGGTTCTATTCTTTGTCTTCAAGAGACTAAAATGGAATCGATTAATTTCTCTTTGATTAAAAACATTTGTCCGAAAGATTGGAATGAGTTTGATTTTATTCCCTCTAGGGGTAATTCTGGTGGCATTCTTACTGTTTGGAATGGGAATCTGTTTCAGTGTGTTGATGCTGTTCACACTGAGTTCTGTCTCACTGTTTTGCTTTTCAATAAACTCACTGGAGTCCACTGGTTAATCTCCAATGTCTATGGACCTTGCTGCCCTCAAAAAAAAGCTGACTTTATTAGATGGTTTCGAGATATCTCTGTTCCTTCACACATGCTCTGGTTAATTATGGGTGATTTCAATCTCATGAGGTATCCTTCTAACAAGAATAAAGGATTGTTTAACTCAGGAGAAGCTGATTGTTTCAATGAGGCTATAAATCATCTTCTTCTAGAGGAATTGCCATTTTCTGGATCCAAGTATTCCTGGTCCAATTTGCAAGCTCATCCGACTCTGGAAAGACTAGACTGGTTCTTTGCTAATGGAGGATGGATTAAGACTTTTCCTCACACTCTGGTTAAATCCTCTTCAAGGATCATTTTGGATCATTCTCCGGGTCTCATCATTATTTCTTCTTCTCTTCCTGTTTCGAAGATCTTTTGATTTCAAAACTTCTGGATTTCCAAACCTGGGTTTATGAAGTTTGTGGAGAACTCTTGGAATTCTCTTCCTTTGGGCTTGAATGTTACCAGAAGAGTTAATAATAAGTTTAAGTTTCTCAGAAGGGCTCTTAAGTTTTGGAATAAAAGTTTCAAGATCACCCAGTCTCAAATAGATTATTGTCTTAGTGTTATTACTCTTCTGGATGGTATTGAGGAACAGAGAAACTTATTTAGGCCAGAATTTCACTTTAGATGCATTCTGAAGAGTCATTTTTGCAATCTTCTTAAGATCAAGAATGATTATTGGAAGCAGAGAGGCCGTCTTAGATGGGCAAAACTTGGTGATGAAAATTCAAAATTTTTCCTCTCTGTTGCCTCAAATAATTTTAGAAGAAATTACATTGTTTCCTTAAAAAATGATTGCAATGTGGATCTCTCTTGTCACTCTGATATTGCAAATCATCTGTGGAATTCATTCAAGAATAGATTTAGCTCTTCAGATTTCTCTAGAATGTTGTTCAACCTTAGTGAGATTCTTCCTTCATGTGCTGAGGAACTTTTTGGTCTAGATTTAGCTTTTAGCCTAATGGAGATTGAGTCTGTGGTTTCCAGACTTCCATCTAATAAGAGTCCTGGTCCAGATGGTTTTAACGGTAACTTCTTTCGTGCTTGCTGGCCAATTTTAAGAAGAGATTTCGATGATCTTTTTCACTGCTTCTTTGAAGGTCATTGTCGTGGTATTAAGAATACCCCGGCAGGTTTTGAAGACGATCCTAGCGGAGATTACGCAGCGCGGGTTGACCGGGTGACCGGTCCTCCCCCGCCGGACAAACACAAGAAGACACGAGGATTTATACAGGTTCGGGTCCCGGTGGGGGCCCTAGTCCTGTCGACGCGCTCCCGACCGGAGTCGGCTGGGGAGGTTCCCTCCGGGGGAGAGGCTTCCGGAGCACGTCTGTGAGTTTAGCTATTCCAAATAATCACGAACTGATCCTTTACAACAGAGGGGTACAAGGGCTATTTATAGCCCAAAAAAGAAGCAAAAAGCCTAAACTACCCCGGAAGCCACCGTCGGATTGAAGGGTAGGACCGTCTTTCTCCCGGTCAAACGTCTTGGATGCTTGACAGGTGGTCGCTGATTCCCGAGGCGTCTCTCGCGTGACCTGCACGTGATAAACAAACAGGGACTTTACCTTTTAGAAGGGCGATGACGTCCGGGACCCTTTCCGGAGGGCAGGATCCCGGGAGCCTAAAAAGGCGGCGCCCGGGACATGCCCCGGAGGCATCGTCCCGGGAGCCAAAAGGCGGCGCCCGGGGCAGGCACCGGAGGCCGCCGTCCCTGGGCGAATGGCGGCGCCCGGGACCCGCCAGGGGGGCACGGTCCCGGGGGCCAAAAGGCGGCGCCCGGGACATGCCTCGGAGGCATCGTCCCGGGAGCCAAAAGGCGGCGCCCGGGGCAGGCACCGGAGGCCGCGTCCCGGGAGCCAAAAGGCGGCGCCCGGGGCAGGCACCGGAGGCCGCTGTCCCCGGGCGAATGGCGGCGCCCGGGACCCGCCAGGGGGGCACGGTCCCGGGGGCCAAAAGGCGGCGCCCGGGGCAGGCACCGGAGGCCGCCGCCCCCGGGCGAAGGGCGGCGCCCGGGACCCGCCAGGGGGGCACGGTCCCGGGGGCCAAAAGGCGGCGCCCGGGACCTGCCCCGGAGGCATCGTCCCGGGAGCCAAAAGGCGGCGCCCGGGACATGCCCCGGAGGCATCGTCCCGGGAGCGAAAAGGCGGCGCCCGGGACCCGCCCGGGGGCACGGCCCCGGGAGCCAAAAGGCGGCGCCCGGGACATGCCCCGGAGGCACCGTCTCGGGAGCCAAAAGGTGGCGCCCGGGGCAGGCACCGAAGGCCACTGTCCCCGGGCAACCAAAAGGTGGCGCCCGGGGCAGGCACCGGAGGCCACTGTCCCCGGGCAACCATGAACTTACCTGGACTTGGCCGCGCGGAGATTTCCCCCAACATCAGCCCCCCATGCCCTCCGGGGGCGAAGCTCGAGCCCCCGGAGGGAATGGTTGCGGCACCGGGAAACTCTCCGGGCGAAACCTTCGGACGAAAAATCACCGGACCCCGGCGACGCTTCGGTTTCTGTGCCGGGCGCTTTATGGCCGCGCCGTTTTCGCAATAAATGCACGCGCGGTTCAAACCGGCGCCTCGATTTACGCGCCCGTCCCTTCGTTTCCCGCGCGCGGTTTGAATTTCAGTGGTCCAGATTGCTCCGAGTGGGCCACGTGGCGCGCATCTAGATCTCGGCCAGCCTCTATAAATAGGGCCTTAGGGGGCCCCGGAAGCTCATTCCAAATCTTCAACTCCAGCTTCAGCTCTCTCGGTAGCGCTCTTCCGGTAGCTTCTCCGGTAGCGAGCGTCCGGGAGTTGTTGACAGCCACCTGAAAACTTAGCCACCGAAAAACAAAGAACTGACCTGATGGCGCCCAAGGGTCGAGCGAAGACCACGGAGGTGCCCCCGGAGGAAATCCCCGTGGATTTCCTCTGGGCCTCCGAGTTTTTGGCCTCGGACGCGGAGTCCCTGGTCAAGAAGGGCGTCGTCGAAGAGGGGGACATCCGGGTCCCCCTAAAGAAGGACGGAGCCCCCCGCCCCAGGCCCGGAGAGGTGGTGGCCTTTGAGGCCTTCCTCGAGGCAGGGCTCCGGCTCCCGGTGCACCCAATGCTCCGGGAGTTCCTAAAGGAATACGGGGTGGCCCTCAACCACCTCACCCCCAACGCCCTCGTCCGGATGGGTCTCTTCATCTGGCTGTACGAGACGGCGACTGGGCAGGAGCCCACCTCCGCGCCTTCCGGTACTTTTACGAGCCGGCAGCGCGGAGCTCCCACCCGGTGAAGGGAGGGCCGAAGTCCCCCTTCGGCTCGGTGATGGTCCAGATGCTGCCCTCCCGGGTGGCGGACTACCCGGCGGCGGCCTCCCGGGACCACTGGGGGGACTGGCTCCGGAGGTGGTTCTACCTCCGGGTCCGGGACGAAGCGGTGGTATACGCCCCGGAGCCTCCCACCTACAGCCGGTCATCCGCACCGAAGCCGCCGGTGTGGACGGACGAGGAGTTCGAGCTCCTCGGGAAGGTGGTGCTGGCGAAGAAGGCCCGCTCGATGCGGGACGCCGCGGAGGAGCTGGCGCTCCTGCGGCTTTCCCCCTTCTCGCGCGGGGGAAGGGGGATCGGCATGGGCCCGGAGCAGCGGCCTCCGGTCAAGCCGGTGACGCGGCGTAAGTTTCCTGCATTTTTGTACTTGCAGTTTCTTATGAAAATTGACTAACTCTTTACCTCTTGCAGTGCGCCCGTATCCGGCGGCGAAGGACAAGGCGGAGCACCTCCTGGGGAGGTACTTTGCCGACGAACACGAGCGCATCGTGCGCCTCGTGGGGGAGGGGCCTCCCCGGAACCTGGTGGCCGAGGCCTACGGGCTTAGGCTTCCGGAGAGGAAGCCCCTTCCCACCCCCGGGTCTCATAAGCGGGGGAAGGATGCGGCCGGGAGCTCGGAGCCTAAAAGGCCCCGGGTGCAGAAGACCCCCGCCCCGACGACGACGCCGGCAACGACGCCGGTGAGGGCCCGGGACGCGGCCCCCGGAGCCGAACATGCCCGGGCGGCGCCCCGGGCAGAGGCGACGCCTCCGCCCCCGGAGGCCCCCGTCGAGGCCCGGGGGAAGGAGGTTGCTGTCGATGGGGCGGGGTCCGATTCGGCGGACTACGCCCCGTCGCCAATTCGCGTGACACTCCTCTCGCCTCTCCCGGCGGCATTGGCGCCGGAGAGGCTAGAGGTGAGGTTTTCGGGGGCGGCGCCTCCGCGCCTCTGGCTGGTTGATGAGGAGGGGGGGAGCCCCTCCGTCTTCGAGGTCCCCCCGGAGCAGGAGGCTCCGAGGGCCCTCCGGCCTGGGGCGGGGAAAGGCCCGATGATCCCCCCCCGGGCGGAGAACCCCGCCCAATCTTCGTCTTCATCTTCGGAGGAAACTTCGTCGACGAAGACGCCGGCGACGCCGGCCGTGCTCCCGGATTCCGAAGTCCGGGGGCCCTCTCCCGGCCGCGCCGGGAGGGCCGGGCAAGGTACCTCCCTGCTTCCCGCGGGGGAGGTGGCCCGCTACGCGGAGGGCCTGCACAACCGGAAGGTGCAGGCCTTCGTAGCAGGGGGGACGCTCCACGAGCGTTTTGAGGGGCTCGAGTCCCTCGGAGCACAGGTAACCCGAGCTCTTAACACTTCCGCTTTTTTCCTGCACTTAAGATTTTTCTAACTCTATGTATTTTGTAGGTAGCGACTGTTACCTGGGGCCTTGAGCAGCGGGTCACCCGGCTGCTCAAGGAGGCGGAGAGCCGGGCCGCCACTTGCGTGGGGCAGCGGGAGGCGGCCCTCCGGGAGCGGGACGAAGCTCTTGATGAGCTGTCCCGGGCCCGGGCGCAGGTGCACCTTTCGGAGGGCGCCTACATCCGCCTCCGAGAGGAGGCCAAGGTGCGGGAGAAGGCGCTCCGGGAGCTCGAGAGCTCCAGCATCCGGGCGGTGTCGGACGCGGGCCGCTCCGTCCGCTCGGCCTTAGAAAGCCTTGGCGTTAGCCTGGGCTCCGGGAGTGGCCCGGAGGTGCCTCCGGCGACCCTCGCGGAGGCTGTGCGTTTTCTTAACGCACAAGTCTCCGCCATCCCGGAGGCTGCGGACGTCCGGGCACGGGGCCGAGCGATCCCCGTCATCACGGCCGCCGCGGGGCTCGTTGACTACCGTGGGGTCGGCGCCCGGGCGATCGGGGGGCGCATCCCCCGGAGCTTCCCGGAGGCCTTCGAGCCAACGCGCCGGGAGGTGGAGCTGCTGGCGGAGGGGTTCTACGACCGGATCATCCGGACGTGGTTCCCGACACCGGCGTCTCCGGCCGCGGATGTCCCTGCCCCGGCCACGGAGGAAGCTCCCCGGGGGAAGGACCCCAATGCTAAAGTATGAGCCTCCCCCGGGTCTTTAGCTAGGACCCCTTTTTATTTTGTTAGACATTTTGATTCCGGTAGCTTCTTAGGAGAAGCCCCGGGCACTTGTACAAAAATATTTTGCAACGAAATATATTTGAAATTTTTCTAAGTCTTTGCAATGAAATGTTACCAGGGTTCCCGGGGGGTTACTCCCGAGCAACGGTCCGGGAGAGGCTCTCCGGGGGACGCCCAAGCGGCTTTGATTTTGCTGAGCCTTGTCTCCGGGGAGCGCGACGGGGGTACTGCCCGGGAGCCTGTCCGGTTGAGGTGGCGCCCGGAGTGGCACTTGGATAATTTTGACAACAGCCGTGCTGAATTAACTCCCCCGCGCCCGAAGGCCCAGATGATACCTCCTCTCCGGATACTTCCGCCGGCTGGGTACGAGTTTTGGCCCGAAGACGTACTTCGGGACTCTCAGCGTCGCGTCCGGGCGCTGTACCGGGACTTGGCCCGGGAGCTGAGGGAGCGCCTCCGGGAGCTTTAGGCGTAGGGGCCTTAGGCTCGTAGAAAATCCCCCGGGTTAGGACCCGGGTTGTATCATTTCCGAAACCCACCGGAGGGGGAAGATGTCCTCCGGGTTTGCTGATCAATAAAGCGCATTGTTTCCTTTTATTCTCTTTATTTTCTTCTTGGATGGTTTGGACGACTCATCTTAACAAGGATGAGCTAAGTTTGCTCGTGGGTGACCCGGGGGCCCCTGTCCCCCCCCGCCCACAGCGGGTCGGAGGAGACCTCCGCGCGCTGTGGGGGTAACAGGGTCCCCGGGGGGAACATGACCTGTAGGAGAAATATTTTCTAAGTTAGAAAATTGTAAAAACAGGATTTCCGAGGGAGGGACCTTCCGGGGTGCCCGGGGGCACCGGGAGAGGTTCATCCGGCCGCCGGGAGCAAGGCGCGGAAGGGGCTCATGAAAAGCCAATAAGAGCTCCGGAGGGGAGCTTCCCAGGAGACTTCGTCCGGTCGCCGTGAGAACGGGGAGCCGGGAATAACGTCGACTCCCGGAGGAGGAAGGTAAATCCAATCAAGCCGCAAGGGGCTGATCTTCCGGTCGCCGTGAGAACGGGGAGCCGGGAATAACGTCGACTCCCGGAGGAGGAAGATAAATCCAATCAAGCCGCAAGGGGCTGATCTTCCGGTCGCCGTGAGAACGGGGAGCCGGGAATAACGTCGACTCCCAGAGGAGGAAGATAAATCCAATCAAGCCGCAAGGGGCTGATCTTCCGGTCGCCGTGAGAACGGGGAGCCGGGAATAACGTCGACTCCCGGAGGAGGAAGATAAATCCAATCAAGCCGCAAGGGGCTGATCTTCCGGTCGCCGTGAGAACGGGGAGCCGGGAATAATGTCGACTCCCGGAGGAGGAAATGCCCGAAGATGGGACTTGAGTGGACTTGGGTAGGGGACTAGTCTCCCAAAGTGACTCGTTACCACGGCCACTGCGACCGGGTTGCCGCTTACACCCTCAGTCCACGAGGGCTGATCGTAAGCCGCCCTACGGGAGTGCAGGCTCCGTTGTAGGGACTTGTTGGGGCTGACCCACTTCCTCGCGGGGAGGGCATCCTCACGGAGAGGGCATCCTCGCGAAGAGGGCTTCCTCGCGGGGAGGGCATCGCCGCTGTGGGGAACCCCGCCCCGTACCGAACACCACGGTACGGAACAGAACTCCCCTGTCGCAACTTCCCAGGAGTCAGTTGCGAACCAGAAATGAATATCACAACAACCAGCACAATACATAAATAATCCACAAAATATTACAGGGTTCACAGATGACGGCACTAGGGCCTTACAATAGTAACACAACGAGGTACAAAATAACGGTTCGGTTTTTCAACAAAACGCGGAAGGAGCGGAACACTAATCTTCGCCCACAGTCGCTCGACCGGGGTACGCGACGCCTAGAAGCTCGGATCATACTCGAAGAAGTCTTCACAAGGCTCAGGCTCACACTCATGTGAACCCAAGTCGCTTGGCTCTTCAACTTCTGATGGAGAAAGTTAGTCACGGGTGAGTACAGAGTACTCAGCAAATCACCACTTAACAAATGCAATATATATAACATGATAAGGAATTCAAGGAAATGATTGAGGTTCTTTTCCAAACCTTTTTCGTCACCTAACAGTTGATAGCCATGAAAAGCATTCAAAACATTCTTTGAAAATTTACCTTATATATATATATAACAGTTCAAGAGTGCAGAATTTAAAGCAGTTGATAAAACAGTTCATAAAAACTACTTGTGCCTCACAACATGGATAAAACCCATTGACCATAACACACTCCAAAATCCGGGAGCACGGAGTATTTAAATACATTTTAAACTCTGCAGAGGGGTACCGCTTTACCCACAAGACTTCTCAACTACCACTGTTGACCACGAGCATAGGCCTTTTGCCCAACACGCTACTTTAAGCATATGAGTCTCCTATGTCAGGTTCGATCACGCTGCTTTAAGCGCGCCACTGAGTTGAGAATAACACGCTTTTCACCCTACCTTGCCATTATGCTAGCTCTGCCCCATAAAAGGTTCACCACCGGTCAGTGGCCTAGGAATTCCACCTCCGGGTGGGGTTCCTAATACAGTTGTGAAGCATTGTAGGGATCTTCCCTCTCATACCTTCACCCTACCCCTCACTCAGTATTGGGCCGCGGTGGGAGACCCTCTCCACCAATAGTGAGCAGACACACGAGGGGTTTGTGCTGGGAAACCACATCCAGCACTCGTGCCCTGGAACCACATCAGTTGCACGATCTTTCACTCAGACGAATCGGTTGGGCTCGTCCCAACCGTCAGTGTACGTGGGCCAAGAGGGATCTTCCCTCCCTGACCAGTGAACAGTATTAGTGCACATTATTATTTAGGTTATAGACTCTATGCAGAGCTAGGGCAATAGTTCGGCAAGGATACTTGGTCGCGCCCGTCCCATACCAGGCTTGTGGAGGTACGTTAACATGTTATTGGATGTTTAGCACAAATTGGTGGGTCCTTAAGCTATTCTAGAGAGGAGTTTCCCTATTCACATTTTTCACAATTCACAACATTTCATATTTACAACATTACCATGTTATCACATCATCATCATAAGCATCACAGTATTTTCCATGTCTCGACTGACACACCTCTCCTCTCTAGGATAGACATTTTAAAAGGCATTTTTAGTTTTGAAAACCATTTTTGCTCATGTAGATAAATTATATTACTGCTATTATACTTTAACATTAACCTAGGGAATCAAGAACATAATACAAGGTTTGAGAATCAAGAATGGCTTTTCAATTTGGGGTAATAGCTAAACAGGTATATTCCAACATACTCAGTTTGCTTAAATAACATGCACAATATTTGCAAAACAAAATACTTAGCTAACTTGAAAACATGGGATCAACATGATCAAGGTGGTGGTGACTTGCCTTGAATTCCCGCGATAAGATCTTCAGCGACGTCCTCGATCGGCTGCTCCTCGGCTTCCGGACGGGCGGTTTCTAAACACGAAAAGAGCACCGATCAAACAAAATGCACAAGTATGAGACTAACAAATGCAAAATCTAAAACCTAATAAGTCTAGGAAAAACAGCCTCGGAGTTGAATCTGAAAAAGACTGAAAAACGGGAGTTTTTGAAAACGGCGGATCAAGGTTTTAGGATTAGAATCTGAGGTGGTTCCTGAAGGAGAATATGTGGCAGGAGCAATTTGTGGTAGGGTGGTTCAGACGAATCTGGAGTTGGAGGTTGGACGGAGAAAAACCACTTTTGGCAGAATTTTAGGATAAACCGGGTAAAATCGGATCTGGAAAAATGTGAAAACAAGATCCGAGACTCGGATCTGAAGAAAAATTTCAGATCTGGAAGATTTGAGTTGAGACGAATCTGATGGCGAAGACGGATCTTCGATCGGAGACCTCTAGAGCATTGAACAGTTAAAAGAATCACTAATAAGAAATGCTGAAATTACTGTAGCATACGACTACTGTAGCAATCCGAGTACTGTAGCAGTGTCAGTCGGCCGACACAGGACATGGCCACGGCCAAGAGTTCGCCGGCGACGATCCAGGCCGCGGCTGGGGCTGAGATTCGAAGGGTGGAGGAGTCTCAGCTAGAGGAGAAGGTTTGGTGAAGGAGGCACGGCAAGAGGGAGCTGCACGGCGAGTTACACGGCGTGGTTTCCCGGCGGGCTTGGACATGCACGGGCTGCACGGTTGAGCTTCGGCCGGAGCTCACAGGAGAGGGGAAAAGGCCGCGGAAGTGTTGGAACCGGAGGAGGAACACTAGGGGGGGAAGAAAACACAACAATGGCGGAGTTTGGTGGCCGGAAATGGAGAAGGTGGCGCACGGCCGGCCGCGAGGAAGACGAGCTCGCCGGCGGCAGGAAAAACAAGAAGCGCCGGTGGAGGGAGCTCCGGCGACCATTTCGCCGAGATCCAGAAGAGAAAAAGGAAGAGAGTGAGGAGGCACACCTGATGGACAGCTCGGACAAGCAAAAGACGTCTGCAGCGAGGGAACGATGACGAGGTGATGGCGGCCGGCGCTGGAGCGCGGCCAAACCAGCGGCGGAAGAGCAGAAATCACCCCTTTTGATATTTTATGTGAAATGTTTCAACCAAATGCAAAAATCTTGAATGCTCTGCGTGTCTAAGTGTTTCCTCTACCACTCTACAGAAGAACTTGTGAAAATATGCTGGTTTGAGTGGGTTTTCAGCCATGCCAAGACCTTTAAAGAGTGGCATTGGGGAGAAAACGAGGTGTAACAGTGACATGCTGACATGTAATGCATCCAGCTGGGGTAAAAAGGTCTCTACACTGTACTTGCTGCAGGATGGGTGAGGGTAGAAGGGTAATTGTGCATAAAATATTGTTTTTGTCAATTCTAGGGGCTTGTTTGGAAATTTCTGAAAATAGGAGGGCTGAAATGCAAAATGTCAGTGCATGGGAAGTTGTGGAACCTGGTTACTTGTGCAAATAAAATATTTTAAAACTTTTCACAGAATTTTTAATGCATTACTTCAAATCAAATATATTCCTTTATGCAATTTCCAAATAGGAAAATCATTATTTCATGTGGAAAAATGATTTGTTTGATGCGTAAAATCATGATGCCATGAACTTAAAAATATGCATGCATGAGAAAAATGTTGGGGGGATGATTTAGGATTGAACAGGTGAAAGAATTTCGCTGATCGGAATAAAAAGATAATTAAACAGAATTTCGGAAGATTTAGACCGGAAGGGAAAATCTGAAAAAGGGAGGGTTTAAGAATGGAATTTTGGGCTGTTACAGCCGCTAGGGGCGGTAATGAGAAAAACCTGCAACGAGACAGTTGAAGAACCAAGGCTATGCATTTATTAACAAAATATACAAAGCCCCCCCTGCGAAACCGCGAAGGGGGGGGAAAAAGAAGCTACAGTGTCCCTCCTCCCCCTCCGGCGTGACCGCTCCGGGGGAGGGGACAGGCCCGTAAGGCTAGACGTAGAACTTGCGAAGTAAACGCAAGTTCCAGGTGTGCTTCAGCTCCTGCTCTTGAAGGTTGGAGAGCTTGTAGGCCCCTGAGCCTAGGACAGCGGAGATCCTGTAGGGGCCCTCCCACTTGGGGGAGAGCTTACCTTGGGCTTGGGGGTCTGTGACGCGCTTGAGGACAAGGTCCCCAAGGCGGAAAGCTCTCTCGCGCACGCGCTGGTTGTATGCGCGCGACATCTCGCGCTCGTAGATGGCGTGGCGGAGGAGCGCTCGGTCGCGTTCCTCCTCCACGAGGTCGATTTCCAGCCGCCGGTTGTCTTCGTTGGCCCGGTAGGCTGCGGTCGTGGCTCCGGTCAGGAGTTCGACCCGCAGCGACCGGAAGCCGATCTCCGGGGGGAGGACTGCCTCCGCCCCATAGACCAGAGAGAAGGGAGCACGCCCTGTGGCTCGGGACGGGGTCGTGCGCATCGAGCAGAGGATGCTAGGGAGCTCCTCTGCCCATACACCCCGCTTGGAAGCGGTTTGCTCGAGTCTCCGGCGTAACCCCTGTAGGATTACGCCGTTGACTCTCTCGACGGCCCCGTTGCTTTGAGGATGGGCCACTGAGGCGAAGTGGATGACGATCCCCAGGCCTTCGCAGAATTCCCGGAAATAAGCCGAGTCGAATTGGGTCCCGTTGTCCACGGTGATTTCCCGGGGGACACCAAAACGACAAACGACGTTTTTCCAGAAGAACCGCTGGACGACCCGGGAGGTGATGCTAGCCAAGGGCTCCGCCTCAACCCACTTTGTAAAGTAGTCGACCGCGACTACCGCATACTTGTATCCTCCGGGCGCTGGGGGGAAGGGCCCTAGGAGGTCCATCCCCCAGCGTACGAAGGGCCAAGTGATGGGGATAGTCCGCAGCGCTACAGGGGGGAGGTTCGAGCCCTTGGCCATTTTCTGGCATGCTGCGCACGCGGAGACAAGGTCTCGCGCGTCGCTCATGACTGTAGGCCAGTAGAAACCCTGCCGAAGGGCCTTGGCGGCGATGGCACGCGGGGCTAGGTGAGAACCACAGCTCCCCGCGTGGATGTCTTCCAGGAGCTGAAGTCCCTCCGACCGGGGGAGGCAGCGCAGGAGGGCCGAAGCCCCCCGCTTGTAGAGCCTTCCCTCCAGCAAGAGATATGCCCGGGCTTTGGCCCGGAGGCGCTTAGCCTCAGTCTCGTTGGGAGGGTCCCCCTCTCCCTTGATGAAGGAGATGAGGGGGTCCATCCAAGATGAAGGCCGGACGATCTCGGCGACCTCCGGGACCGGAGGCTCGGGGCCTGTATCCGAGGAGGCCACCGAGGGCTTCATGATGATTTCCAAGAAGGCCCCCCCGGGGAGCGTTTCCCGGGCGCTTGCTGCCCGCGCCAAGGCATCGGCCCGGTCGTTCTCCCTCCTTGGGATATGCCGGGCCTCAAGGCCGTCGAAGTGCTTCTCCATCTTCCGTACTTCCTGCAAGTAAAGACTTAGATTTGCGTCATGGCACAGGTAAGACTTGTCCATTTGGCGGACAACGAGCTGAGAGTCTCCCTTCACTAGGAGGCGCCGGATCCCCAGGGAGCGCGCAAGGCGCATCCCGAGGAGCAAAGCCTCGTATTCGGCGACGTTGTTGGTTGCGGGGAACTCGAGCCGCGCGGCGTACTCGAGCTCCTTTCCCTCGGGGCTCCGGAGGACTACCCCCGCACCAGCCCCGGCGAGACACAGCGACCCATCGAACAGCAGGGTCCAATGGTCACTGCGTCGGGGCGGCACAGGGAGATCTTCGTCCCCGGACCCAGAGGCGGGAGTCCACTCTGCGACGAAGTCGGCGAGGACCTGTGACTTGATTGCGGAGCGGCCGGTAAGGGACAGGGAGAAGGGGGCAAGCTCGGCCCCCCACTTCCCGATCCGACCGGTGGCTTCTTTATTCCGCAGCACCTCCCCCAGGGGGAGGGACGACGGGACGGTGATGGGGTGCCCCAGGAAGTAGTGCCGGAGCTTCCGGGACGCCATGAGGAGAGCGTAGCAAATCTTCTCAATCTCCGTGTACCGAGTCCTGGCCCCTTGGAGGGCCTCACTCACATAGTACACGGGACGTTGCTGCCCCCCTTGCTCCTTTACCAAAACCGCGCTGACGGCGACGGGGGTCGCGGCGAGGTAGAGGAGCAAGGGCTCTTCCGGAGACGGACTCACGAGCATTGGAGGGCTCGAAAGGTACTTCTTGAGGTCGTTGAAGGCTTCCTGGGCCTCGGGGGTCCAGCGGAACCCCTCGAGCCCTCGGAGGATCTTGAAGAACTGGAGACCCCGCTCCCCCGAACGGGAGACGAAGCGACTGAGCGCGGCCAGGCGGCCGGAGAGCCGCTGGACATCTTTGACGGAGCGTGGTGGGGGCATGTCTAGGAAGGCCCGGATCTTCTCAGGGTTTGCCTCAATGCCCCGCTGGGACACGAGGAAACCCAGGAGCTTCCCGCCGCGCACCCCGAAGGCGCACTTCTCCGGGTTTAGCTTGAGCCCGAACGCGCGGAGGTTGCGGAAGGTCTCTGCGAGGTCGTCGATGTGGGAGGCTGCACGGGGACTCTTGACGACCGCGTCGTCTACGTAGACTTCGACGTTGCGGCCGACTTGAGCTTTGAAGACCAGCGTCATCAGGCGCTGGAAGGTGGCTCCCGCATTTTTGAGCCCGAAGGGCATGTGGCGGTAGCAGAAGGTTCCGAGGGGAGTTATGAAACTCGTCTTTTCCTCGTCCCCCTCCGCCATCCGGACTTGATGGTATCCCGAGTAGGCGTCTAGGAAGCTCATCAGCTCGCACCCCGCGGTGGAGTCAACGAGCTGGTCGATCCGCGGGAGCGGAAAGTTGTCTTTGGGGCAGGCGCGGTTAAGGTCGGTGAAGTCCACGCACATGCGCCACTTGCCACTTGATTTCTTGACGAGGACGGGGTTTGCGAGCCACTCAGGGTGTAAGACTTCCCGTATGAACCCCGCCTCTTGGAGCCGATCTATCTCCGTCTTGATGGCTTCTTGACGTTCGAGGGAGAGCTTCCTCAACCTCTGCTTGACAGGGGGGTGACCGGGGGTTACCGCGAGCTTGTGTTCAATAACCTCCCGGGCGACACCCCGCATGTCAGAAGGCTTCCACGCAAAAACATCGGAGTTTTCGCGCAGAAAGGCTGCGAGTTGCGCTGCATGGTCTTGGGGGAGCTCTGCCCCGATTTGGACAGTTTTGTCCTCGCTGTCTGGGGACAGCGGGACCTTCCGGAGGCCCCCTTCCGGACGCGGCTTGAGAAGGGGCCTCCCAGGGGGCGGCGTAGCGATGCCTACGTCCGGGGGGGGAGCCTCCCCCCCGGGCGCCTTGATCAGGTTGACGCTTCCTATTGTGGCAGCAGCTCGCTCGTATAGAGCACGGGCCATGTCTTGGTCCCCCCGGACGTTGATCACGCCATGCGGCCCGGGGATCTTCATGCACAGATAGTTTTGGTGGGTGGCAGCCCCCAGCCGATTGATCGTAGTCCTCCCCATAATCACATTGTAGGAGGAGGGGAGGTCCACTACGTCGAAGCGGACTAGCTCGGTCCGGTAGTTCTCCGGGGTGCCGAAGGTGATCGGGAGATCTACCTTGCCCACGGGGTGGACCGCCTTCCCCGGGACAAACCCTTGCAGAGGCCCTGCTGCTGGTTGCAGGAGCTTCTCATCCACCTGCATTTCCTTGAAGGTTTTGAGGAACAGGACGTCGGCGGAGCTTCCGCCGTCCACGAGGATGCGGGCCAAGTGGCAATTGTAGATTGTCGCGGAGACAATGAGCGCGTCGTCGTGGGGGAAGCGAACCCCTCGCGCATCTTCCGCCGTAAAGGTGAGGGGGACGTCCGACCACTTGGGCGGCACGGACGCGTGTAGCACCCCCACTACCTTAACTTCTCGCGCGTACTCCTTGCGCTGGCGCTTGGAGTCCCGCCCGGAGGCGGACCCCCCTACGATGACGTTGATGCGGCGCTGAGAAGTTTGAAAGGGGAGAGCGTCTGAAGGCTCCCCCTCCTGCACCTGCTGCCCCCCCGCGGGAGCGGGAAGGGCCGGAACAGCTGGCCGAGGGGGCAAGGAGGCCGGAGTCCCCCCCCCTGCCCGCGCTGGTCGAGGAACGCCGCGAAGTGCTGCAGCAGCTGGTGGCAATCTCGGGTGGCGTGGGTACTGGACCCGTGGAAGCTGCACCACGGTCCTTCCCGGCTTCTCCCCGCGGGGCCTTCGCGGCCGCGCGAAGAATGCCCCCCCCCATGGCCTCTCGGCTTGGGAAAGGGGCGGCTGCCCTTCGGGGGGTCGCGCAAGCCACCTCCGCCCTCGAGGACAAAAGTGTCCCGAGGCCGTGGTTCGCTACGGCCCCCCTGCCTGGGGCGCCTGGGGGGATCCCGGGCCCCCCGCTCGGCGGGGGCAGGAGCCCCCTGGGTCTTCTTCCAGATGTCATCTTCCTCCGCGCGAGCGTACTTTTCGAGTACGTTGAAGAGCTCGTCGGCGGAGGAGGGGCAGCTTCGAGAGAGTCTTCGGTGGAGTTCCCCCGGGAGGATCCCGCTTTTGCAGGCTTCGATCACTGTGGAGTCCGGGACATGGGCCACTTTGCTTTTTATTTGGGCAAAGCGCTTGAAGAAGCTTCTGATGGTCTCCCCGGTTCTCTGGCGCACTGTGTATAGCTGTGAAGAATCCAGGGGACGTACGTAATTTCCCTGAAAGTTGGCGCAGAACTCCCGCTTCAGCTGCGAGAAAGACTTGATGGAGCCCGCCTTCAGATTGTAAAACCAGGAGCGGGCAATGCCGGTGAGGTAGAGGGGGAAGACGTTGCATTGGACGCTCTCGTCCCCCCCCGCCGCGGAGATGGCTGTGGAGTAGATCTGCACAAACTCGTAAGGGTCCGCCTCGCCATTATAATGTTCGATGTGCGGGGGACGGTAGGGCCGCGGCCATCGGATGCTGCGGAGTCTTCGACACAGAGGCTGGTTCGCCCCCTGCACTTCCCGGGGGGAGCCCCAGTCACTGTCTTCTTTAATGGGGGACGCCCCCTCGTTATCCGAATCAGGTAGCGGCCCAAGAGGGCCGGCAGAGTGGTGGCGACGACGCTTCTCTTCCGGGCCGGGACTGATTTCCCGAACGTCCGGGCTTCCCCCCGGGGAGGATGGTTCTTCGGCTGGTCTCTTGCCCCGACCGGTGCGAGAGCGAGGCTCCCTGCAACAACGACCGGGGGGAGGCTCTTCCCCGCGGCTGGGAGAATGCATTCGCTCGACCTCCCCCCGGGAGAAGCGGACCTGCTTCGCCGGGGGAGGGAGCTCCTGCACTGTAGCAGCCGGCCCGGAAGCTACCGGGGCCTGCTGGGGGGAGCCCCCTGCGACGGCCCCCGGGACCGGAAAGGGGGGAGCCCCTGCACCATCCGGAACCGGGGAGGGGGCGCCCGGGGCGGCGCTTGGATCCGAAGAGGGGGCCCCTGCGGCAACGACTGGGACCGGAGAGGGGGAAGCCCCTGTGACATCCGGAACCAGTGGGGGTTGAGCCCCCTCGGCGACGTCCGGAGTTGGGGAGCCAATGCGGGGGGAAATTCGCTGAGGCACGGGAGCTGCTCTGTCGACCAGCCCCGGTGCGGTACACGCAACGCGAGGGGCGGGACTGGCTCCCGGCGTAGGAATAACCCCCGGCATAAAATGGCCCCCCAGTCCCGGAAGCGGGCCGGGGACGGGGTACCCCCCTGGCGCCACGAAGGGCCCGGGCATGAAATAGCCTCCCGGCACCGGGACAGGCCCGGGTGCCGAGAAGTGTCCGGCAGTATATCCCGCGGGGGGAGGGAGCCCCCCGGCGGGATCATACGGGGTAGACAGCCCCCCGGAGACCGGAGGGGCCGCCGGGTATCCCATAAGCGGGGGCATGATCCCCGGATATGTGTGCGACGAAAATGTGGGGGCCGGGGGCCGCGCCAACACACTAAGGAGCTCGTCCATAGAGCGCTGGGCGCGGAGCTGGCCCTCCACGAGAGCCTCCAGCAGGGCATCCCGGGAAGCCGGGGGAGCCGTCGGGGGGAAACTCGTCCCGGCCGAGGTCCCCACAGCAGCCGGGAGCGACCCGGAGGTGGAGGCACCTAGATTGAGAGGAAAGGTAGGAGGCGGTACCTGGGAATGGTCGCCTCCGGACGGAAGCGCCGGAACAGCAGCGTCCCGGACGGGTGGTGCCAGGTCACCGGGACCGGTGTCACCGGGGAGGGCGCGGGCCCTTGTTCTCGGAGGAGCCATGGCGATTCGTCACGGGTCCCCACGGTCGGCGCCAACTGTCGTGGTATTAAGAATACCCCGGCAGGTTTTGAAGACGATCCTAGCGGAGATTACGCAGCGCGGGTTGACCGGGTGACCGGTCCTCCCCCGCCGGACAAACACAAGAAGACACGAGGATTTATACAGGTTCGGGTCCCGGTGGGGGCCCTAGTCCTGTCGACGCGCTCCCGACCGGAGTCGGCTGGGGAGGCTCCCTCCGGGGGAGAGGCTTCCGGAGCACGTCTGTGAGTTTAGCTATTCCAAATAATCACGAACTGATCCTTTACAACAGAGGGGTACAAGGGCTATTTATAGCCCAAAAAAGAAGCAAAAAGCCTAAACTACCCCGGAAGCCACCGTCGGATTGAAGGGTAGGACCGTCTTTCTCCCGGTCAAACGTCTTGGATGCTTGACAGGTGGTCGCTGATTCCCGAGGCGTCTCTCGCGTGACCTGCACGTGATAAACAAACAGGGACTTTACCTTTTAGAAGGGCGATGACGTCCGGGACCCTTTCCGGAGGGCAGGATCCCGGGAGCCTAAAAAGGCGGCGCCCGGGACATGCCCCGGAGGCATCGTCCCGGGAGCCAAAAGGCGGCGCCCGGGGCAGGCACCGGAGGCCGCCGTCCCTGGGCGAATGGCGGCGCCCGGGACCCGCCAGGGGGGCACGGTCCCGGGGGCCAAAAGGCGGCACCCGGGACATGCCTCGGAGGCATCGTCCCGGGAGCCAAAAGGCGGCGCCCGGGGCAGGCACCGGAGGCCGCGTCCCGGGAGCCAAAAGGCGGCGCCCGGGGCAGGCACCGGAGGCCGCTGTCCCCGGGCGAATGGCGGCGCCCGGGACCCGCCAGGGGGGCACGGTCCCGGGGGCCAAAAGGCGGCGCCCGGGGCAGGCACCGGAGGCCGCGTCCCGGGAGCCAAAAGGCGGCGCCCGGGGCAGGCACCGGAGGCCGCTGTCCCCGGGCGAATGGCGGCGCCCGGGACCCGCCAGGGGGGCACGGTCCCGGGGGCCAAAAGGCGGCGCCCGGGGCAGGCACCGGAGGCCGCCGCCCTCGGGCGAAGGGCGGCGCCCGGGACCCGCCAGGGGGGCACGGTCCCGGGGGCCAAAAGGCGGCGCCCGGGACCTGCCCCGGAGGCATCGTCCCGGGAGCCAAAAGGCGGCGCCCGGGACATGCCCCGGAGGCATCGTCCCGGGAGCGAAAAGGCGGCGCCCGGGACCCGCCCGGGGGCACGGCCCCGGGAGCCAAAAGGCGGCGCCCGGGACATGCCCCGGAGGCACCGTCTCGGGAGCCAAAAGGTGGCGCCCGGGGCAGGCACCGGAGGCCACTGTCCCCGGGCAACCAAAAGGTGGCGCCCGGGGCAGGCACCGGAGGCACCAGATATATATACCATATGCCTCGGAATAGCCGCGTCCATGGCCTCCTTCATTCTGCTTGGAGGAGAACCCACCAAGCGTATAGCATTCCCTCACGCTAGGATTATGCTTCACCAACCTGCTAGTGCTTATTATCGGGCAAGAACGCCAGAATTTTTCTTAGAAGTAGAAGAGTTACACAAAGTTCGCGAAATGATCACAAGGGTTAGTACCCATTTTTGGAATGTCGCCCGGGGCAGGCACCGGAGGCCACTGTCCCCGGGCAACCAAAAGGTGGCGCCCGGGGCAGGCACCGGAGGCCACTGTCCCCGGGCAACCATGAACTTACCTGGACTTGGCCGCGCGGAGATTTCCCCCAACAGTCATGTTGAACTGGACAGACTGAATGCTTCGTTTATCACTCTTATTCCGAAGAAACAGAGTGCTCTAAAAGTTTCTGATTTTAGACCTATTTCATTACTTAATAGCTCTTTGAAAATTATCACCAAACTGCTTGCTAATCGTCTGCAAACTGTGATCCCGTCTTTAATTCACCGTAATCAGTATGGATTTATTAAATCCAAATCCATTCAGGATTGTGTTGCTTGGACATATGAATATATTCATTTGTGTAAGTCTTCTCAAAGGAACATTGTGTTGCTGAAATTAGACTTTGAAAAAGCTTTTGATCTTGTTGAGCATGGAGCTATTTTGGAGGTTCTTAAGGCTAAAGGCTTTGGAAACAATTGTCTTAAATGGATTAGATTGATTCTTAACTCTGGTTCCACCAAAGTGTTACTGAATGGTATTCCAGGAAAGCAGATCATTTGTAAAAGGGGAGTGAGACAAGGTGATCCTTTATCTCCTTTATTATTTGTTCTGGTGGCGGATCTTCTTCAATCCATTCTGAATCAAGCCAAGAACATGGGTCTGATCACTCTTCCTTTTTCGGTGGTTGATAATGATGATTATCCCATCATTCAATATGCTGATGATACTTTGATCATAGCTAAAGCGGACGCCAAAGAAATCTTTCTTTTGAAAGCTCTCCTGAATACATTTGCCAATTCTACGGGTTTAAGAGTCAACTTCTTTAAATCCGAATCTTGCTGGTATTCTTGGATGTACTGTGGGTTCTTTTCCTTTCACCTATCTAGGACTCCCTCTTGGCATTTCTAAACATAAGGTTCAGAGTTTTGAGATAATTATTGAACGGATTGAAAAGAGATTAACGGATTGGTAATTCTCTTTCCTTTCTTTTGGTGGAAGGTTAACCCTTCTCAATTCAGTGTTATTATCCCTGCCTATGTTTTTAATGTCGACTCTTAAGATACCCACCTCTGTTATTAGCAGAATTGATAAGATTAGGAGAGCTTTCCTTTGGAGGGGAAATTTGAGTTGCCTGGGAGGACATTGTCTGGTGGCTTGGAAGGAGGTATGCAAATCAAAATCTAATGGAGGACTTGGAATCATCAATCTAAGAGTGCAGAATTTGGCGTTGCTCCTTAAGTTCTTATTCAAATTTTTCAATAAAAAACCTATTCCCTGGGTTCAGCTTATTTGGAAGTCCTATTACAGTTCTAATCTCCCTGAGGATTTTCAACTTGTGGGTTCCTTTTGGTGAAAAGATTTATTACGATTGTTAGTCTTTTTTAAAGGGCTTTTCACTTGCACAATTGGGAGGGGAGATACTTGTGATTTTTGGACAGATCTCTGGAGTTCAGAGCTATTTGCTTACAAATGGGCGGAAATGTTCTCCTTCTCAGCAAAAAGTTTTAAAGTTCATCAATTGGGGAGGCTGGATTTCAGTAATAATTTCTTTCATTTTCCCCTTTCAGAAAGAGCATTCCTTCAGTATCAACAGCTGCTTTCAATGCAACTGGATCACTTGGGTGATTCTCCCTCGGATGATTGTTGGCATATAATCTCTAGTATCTCTCTGTCTTTCCAAACGAGTTCTGTTTATAAGAGAATGATGGGAGACTGTCACATTCATCCAATATTCAAAGGTGGCTGGAAAAGTAAATGTATGATTAAACTCAAAACCTTCTTCTGGATTTTACTCTTGAATCGGTTAAATACCAGAGATAGACTTGCTTTAAAAAATTTTCAGATCCCCTCTCTTGATTGTGAGCCTGTGATGGAGGGAATTTTGAAACTCAAATTCATTTATTCTTCGAATGTTATTTTTCTAAACAATGCTGGAACTCAATTGGGCTCAACTGGTCTCTTAACCCTTCCTGGATAGATGAGATTTGCAATTCAAAATCCGTCAATTCAATTATTAAAGACTTCTATATGGAGGTGATCATTGCTGCTTTATGGAATATCTGGAAATGTCGTAACTTGCAAATATTTCAAGAAGTTGTTCCTTCTCTTGCGTTTTGGAAAAAAGCCTTCATTCGAGACATGAAGTTGGTAGCTGAAAGAACTAATCAAAGGATTCACTTGCAAATTACTAGTTGGACTGATCATTTGTAATCATTTGTAATCTTCTTTTCTGTTCGATTCCAGAATTTTGTTACCTCTTATTATTTTATATATTATTAGTAGTAGGCTCCTTGCCTACTGCATTTCGTCAAAAAAAAAATAGGGTTCTCCACCGCCTCCGGCCACTGCATCGCGCCACCACCTCCGCCCACTCCACGAACGACTATAAGTGTTCTTGACCAAACCGCTCGCGTCAATTTCTTAAATTTATATGCAATAGTTCATATGTGGTTCAATGGATTACAAATATAAAACTAGATGAAAAGTGCATGAATTACAAACTTGATAGCTATGAGAATTACAGACTTGATGAAAATCACTTGCAATTTGTCGTACAGTGTAGTCCACTATCGGTTTCTTATGTAGAACCGATAGTAAAAACCATAAACTGAATTTTTTGTTAATTATTTCCCATTTTCTAATTTTCATCTGAAATTTCGGTTCATTTAAATTTTAACAAACTTTATGTTCCTGCAGAGAGACTCCCAGAGGTCGAATCAACTCTCCAGGTCATGTCCATCGACCAGGAGGTGACTAACGCAAGGTCCGAACCCACCGAGGTTCTTAATGCGTTAGAGGGTGAATCTGGTCCGTCACACGACCCAGCTGAGGGGAAGGATGATATCGACCAGGAAATCAGCCCGGGGAGGTTCGACCCTGATAACCTCCATCGTCTCTTTGATTTCTAGTCTGACACGGAACAAACTGAGTTGTTTTCTCCCTCGGCGACCTCTCTCCTTAGACAGTTCACTGCCCTATCAGAGGAAACTTCTGATCAACGGGCTACTAGGGAAGAACAGGAACGCAACAAAAGGAGGATCAAGATCTCGAGCAACAAGACAACGAACTACGCAGAACTGCCCTAGAGGCTCTTCAAGATGCACAGGCTCATTACGATGCTGCTCCGAGTTCTTCCCGACGATCACGCGGTCGCAAACACGACCAGACACCTTCTTTGCCTCCGGAGCGTTTCCCGGTGGACGAAGAAACGGTAACACCTGGTGCCCCTAGGAGAAGTACTCATGGCCGGCTTCGATCTATCGCGGAGGTCATGCGTAATTTTCGTCCTACGGTCACGGATGCGCAGAAACCGGCCTTCACCCGAATCCTAGCGAAGAGGTTGGATGAGGTCGCATATGAGGCGACCCCTACGGCCTCTTCCCGGTCGGTGACACGTTCCCACAACCGAGAGCACTCTCAATCTGGTTCTGATCGACGAAGTTACCCGCCACCCTGTACCATCCCACCAGGACAAGTCCCGGCAGGCATAGGATTCTCGTGATAGGGATCGAGTCCCTGTCCACTCTCGTTTAGGACCACGAGTGGCTTCTCCATTGTGTGAGGTTGCCCGCGATCCGATCGAAAGTCACAAGACAGTTCATGGTCCCTACATTGGTTGTAAAGCTTTCTCTCCCGGTCTTCGTGTGGTCGTTTGGCCAGACAAGTTTAGACCAGGGGCCATAGAAAGGTTCGACGGAACTCAGAACCCGTCCGAGTTCCTTCAAATCTACATTACTGCCATCCAAGCGGCAGGAGGCGATGACCGGGTCATGGCCAACTACCTGCCAACAGTCCTCAAAGGACCGACAAGAACCTGGTTGTTTAATCAACCCGAAGGTTCGATCTATAACTGGGAAATGCTGTGTGATGCCATCCTCAGTAATTTCCAAAATTGTTATCAGAAGCCGGGTAAAGAGGACGACCTCCATCGACTACGGCAAACTTCGACCGTAACCCTTCGTCAGATTGTCAAGAGATTTGTTGGGGTGAGAAATACCATCCCGAACATATCTGATAGCTCCGTTATTAGGGCATTTAAACATGCCGTTCAATACCGGAGATTCACCAAAGACTTGCTCATCCATCCTCCTCGATCAGTAGCCGATCTCTTTGATATGACTGATCGATACTCCGACGCAGCCGAGGCTGTCGAATGGAATCGGATGATCGATAAAGGTAACCTACCGCCTCAACCAGGTCTCAAGGACATTAGGAAGGAAGATTCAAGCAAGAAGCCGGAATCTTCATCAGGCGGAAAGTCGAAGAAGTCAAAAATGAATCTCTCTGGGCAGTACCGCGAGGTCGTAGTCGCAGAGAAGCCTCCTTCGACCAAAGGTAACAAGCCTTCGTTTAAAAATAAAACTGCTTCTGGTGGTCGTAGTGCCGACCAGCCAGAGAAGTCGACTAACCAGCAGGAAGGCAAGAAATGGTGTCCACACCACAACTCCGCAGGCCACGACCTCAAGAACTGCAGTAGTTGGTTGAAGAAGTTAGACGACTTCTACCAGGGGGTTGGACCGATGCCAACCTTACCAACTAAGGAACAAGCATGCGGGCTAAGGGACGCCGACGGGGACGAAGAGATGTCTTAGGAGGTACCTCATAATCATGTTAATGTTATTTTCGGAGGTTCCTCCTCTTTTGTTTCCAAAAGGGAGTTTAAGGCCTTTTATCGACAGGTTAACCAAATGGAGACATCCCTTGGTGAACCTCAGTACCCCCGTTGGTCGGATACACCTTTGACGTTTGATCGCTCTGATTGTCCTGCGGGGCTTACTCGACCATTGAGACTCCCTCTGGTCATTAGCCCAATCATCAGTAATGCGAGAGTTGAAAGGGTCCTGATCGACGGAGGAAGCTCCTTGGACATTCTATTGGTCAAGGCACTCGACGAGATGCAAATTCCTCGTTCGAAGATTAAGCCCATAATCCATCCGTTTTATGGGATAATCCCTGGTCCCTTCATGATGCCATTGGGACAAGTGGTCCTCTCGGTCACACTGGGAGAACTGGATAACTTCCGAACAGAATTGGTTACTTTTGATGTGATTGATTGTGATTCGGCTTAGAATGCAATCTTTGGCAGGCCAACTCTTGCTAAGTTCATGAAGGCAACGCACTATGCTTATCAGTGCGGCAAGTTGCCTAGCCCCAAAGGTGTCATCTCGATCCGAGGGCAGTCGCAACGTGGCCCTCACGTGTGACCGGCTATCTTTGGAGATGGTGGACCAACTTCCCCTCCGAGACGCACAGGTCGCCACAGTCGCCGCTGACACGATCAAGGCTGCTCCTCGACCAGATTAGAAACTCAAATTAGTTCCATTGTACCCAGATGATCCATCCAAGACAATCTGGGTCGGATCAGGCCTGGATTGCAAATAGGAACTCGAGCTCATTACTTTCCTCCAGGCTAACGCAGATGTGTTTGCGTGGAAACCATCCGACATACCCGGTGTCCCAAGGGAGGTAATCGAGCACAGGTTAGCAATTTGACCTGGACAACCACCAATAAAGCAAAAGCTCAGGCGTTTTGCTGTTGATCGATAGGAAACCATTCGTGAGGAGTTGGACAAGCTCCTAAAATCCGGGTTTATCCGCGAAGTCGATCACCCAGAACGGCTTGCAAATCCGGTCATGGTCCGCAAGTCAAATGGCAACTGGCGCATGTGCATTGACTACACCAGCCTCAACAGTGCCTGTCCGAAGGATGACTTTCCCCTTCCCCGCATCGACCAGCTGGTTGACTCAACTGCGGGCTGCGAACTGATGAGTTTCCTGGACGCTTACTCAGGATATCATCAAATTAGCATGGCAGAAGAAGATGAAGAGAAGACTGCCTTCATCACCCCGTTTGGCACCTACTGCTATGTCAGAATGCCATTCGGTCTCAAGAACGCAAGTTCCACATACCAGCGCTTGATGCAAAAGACCTTTCTTTCCCAGATAGGGCGTAATCTCGAATTATACGTAGACGACTAGGTTGTAAAAAGCACTAAAAGATTGTCCCATTTGGACGATCTCACTGAAACCTTCTCTAATTTGAATCGCCTTGGAATAAAATTGAACCCGGGGAAATGTTCTTTTGAGGTTTCTTCAGGAAAACTTCTGGGATTTCTTGTTTGTTCTAGAGGCATTGAAGTCAATCCTGAAAAAATCAGGGCTATCGAACAGATGAGGTCTCCCTCGACCATGAAGGATGTTCAGTGCCTGGAAGGTCTCATGGAGGCCTTGAGCCGATTCATATCACGACTGGGCGAAAGGGGATAGCCTTTCTTTAAGGCCCTACGCAAACATCATAACTTCACATGGTCCGATGAGGCTGAAAAAGCGTTTCAGGAGGGAAAGCATATTTGTCGTGGTATAAAAAATACCACGACAGGTTTGATGATGTGTGCAACACGTGTTCCTCAACGTGAACTGACCGTGCGATGGGTCACCCCGCGTTGGACAATCACAGGGATTGACACAAAGGTTTATACAGGTTCGGGTCTCAGTGGAGGCCCTAGTCCTGTCGACGTGCCCCCGACACGTGTCGGCTAGGGGGCTCTCTCCCGGAGAGAGCGTTCCAGAGCACGCCTATTCGTTTTTATGATTGGAGTCAAATGAATGTCTTAGGTTATAGGAGGGGTTTACAAGGGTATATATAGACCCCAAAAGACGCAAATTACTAAACTACCCTAGCTACAACCGTCGGATCAAGGGCAGGATAGTCTTTTGGCAAAGCCCGGGGCCCCGATCTTGGACAAGTGGCAGCCCTTGAATTCAGTGACTTCTCCTCCATGACAGGCCCGGGAGTGAACGAATCGGAGCTCCGAGAGAAGTCTCCCTAGCCCGGAGAAAGGTGTTCTGGGGGGAGTCTCTTCCTAGCCCAGAGAAGGGGCTCTGGGGGAGGTCTCCCCCCAGACCGGAGAAGGGGCTCCGGGGGAGGTCTCCCCCGAGCCCGGGAAAAGGGGGCTCCGGGAGAAGTCTCCCTAGCCCAGAGAAAGGTGCTCCGAGGGAGGTCTCTCCCTAGCCCGGAGAAGGTGCACCGGGGGAGACCTCCACTGGAGCCCGATGTCGGACCCTCATTTGAGGAATCCGGTGGCAACCGCCCAGGTGGGTTGCACTCAGAAAAGGTACATTGCAGCTCACAACAACAAGATGCATTATATAAAAATGCGAGTAATTAAAAACAAGTGCTGATCACAAGGACCAACATTACAATAACTTAGCGCCAAAATGATGCATTTAAATGTTGATACAAATTAAGGAGTTTTCAACACAAAGGTCGGCACAAAATGAAACAACAATAATAAGCAAAAGGACTTCATCAGTCTTCTTCTTCTGCAGCAGCGGTGTACGGGCCTTCTCCACATCTGACTCCACCTTGGTACATAACCCTTTAACAAGTTTGGTCTTCAGTTTCTTCTTCTTGTTCCACATTGGGTTCAAGACCGTAAGATTCAGGGTCGACGAATCCTTCTTCTAAATTTGTTTGCAAAAGCAAGGGTGAGCACATTGTCCACATGGTGCTCAACAAGTCTCAAATAAGAATTCAAGTATATATATAGATGAGGGGGAAATTTCTCAAAGAATAGCTCCTTGGCTTCATATATGTATATAGAATAGATTTTCACACTTAGTCTTTCGAGAAAAGACCTTTATTTTCAAAAGCGGTGCTTTTAAAACCCTAAGCTAAATTCCAGAAAATGTTGTGTGTGGCGGTCTTTCCTGAGTCACCACTTTATTCTGACTTTGTGAAAACTTTCCAAAAGCTACTTGTGCTGCATCAACGTGAATAGAATCCACAGCGCGCAGACTCCATAACCTGGGAGCTCAGAGTATCCGATACTTTTTAAACTTTGCAAAGGTGTACCACCTTAATCCACCGATCATTCGGCTTTCAAGTCGGTACCTCTCCATGCGACTCTTACGCATGTGACAAGGCCGAGATGACACAACAGTTTACAGTCCTAGCATTAACTATTCCCTGCCCGGCAAATAGACAGTCAAGTCTCATGTACCGTTGTGGGTCCTCCCCATTGCCTTACTTCCTAGCCTGGGTCTATGTTCTCGCAAGACACATAGCCTATCTTGATTACAGTCGCGCACGACTTAATCTGGCATAGGGCGTCTTCCTTCTTTCCACCTTTTCCTCTCATGATTTTTCTGAACTCACATCACTCATGCCCTTCTGTGGCCCACCAGTTCTCGCAAGACACTGGATCGACAACCATTGCAGGGAAAAGCTAATACTAAAGAAAGCTATTAAGTTGCGCCCGTCCCATAAACAGGCAAGTGGTTGGTACGTTTTTCATGCCGCATAGAAGCACAACACAAGGTTCTAGTCCTTATGAATCTCTAGTGAGGAGTCTTTCACATTCCCAGTGCGCACACAGCACCATCCAATCAAACCATCCTCACTATCGATTCCAATCATATTTTCTTTCACAAAAGGGGTTTTGAACATGCTTTTCTCATATGTGACCATTCAACATTTATCATATTATCTTGAGCATAGTATAGCCTAAGCATGATATTCTAGGGTGACAAGGGTGCAGGAATATTCAATGTAGAAAGGGGCTTTACAATCTTTTAGGTCATATCTAATCACTTTATTGAAACATAGTTTTTATTTGAACTTAAGGCATGCATATACTTGAAAACAGTTAACATATTTCATTTCAAAATATTAGGCTAGACATGATCAAGGGTTTGAGACTTGCCGTGCAGTGATGAGTCTAGCTGCTCAGATGAATCCTCGAAGATCTCTTCTGTTCCTTCAACGTCTGGTCCATGGCGGATACAAACAACACATACATAAGCATACAAGTACTAGAAAATAATACGTAAATACATCATGCATACAGGGGTAAGGGTTTGGACAAGGTCACTTGACATTGATCGAAGAGATGGGCTCAAAAGGACTTGAATGTCGAAAGGCTGACATTCGGCTCATGGCTTGACATAGCCCTAAATTGGTTCTAGGTCTGTTTTCTGGAGATGTGGCAATAGGGAAAGTTGTAGAACATGGTTCAAAAGGCTTAGTGGACAAAGTGGCATTTCAATTGCTCAAATGTAACAAGTCTAAATCATCTAATGCCACTGGTGGACATGCACTGACATAGTGCTAGACATGGCCAGAAACTAGGGCATTGGATAACTTTTGACTCAGGACTCCAATTGATGCACAACTTTGTCTGGGGTTTAGGCATTGATAATAGCTACAAAACTCTCAATAGGCTCAAGGGCAGAAAGTGGCCGGAAGGTGGCCAAATACGGTGAGCAAACACGGTGGTCTGGACATGAACTGAACCACTGGACAGCAATCTTGGCATGATCATATCTTTTGATCTAGGCTGATTCAGGGTTTGAGCCAGTGGGGTAAATTGCTCAGGGGGTTGAGGCCTAGCTAGCTGACAAAGTTTCATCGGCTGGTTTGGCCAGAAAACGAACTCCGGCGATCGGGGCCGAAGACGAAGGCACCGATTTGGGCATTTTCGCTCCAGGGCGTTTGAACTTAATTCCACGCTCGGCAAGCATGTAGGGGTCATCACGAAGCTATTGGCGCACTCAATTTTGCCAGAGAATGGCTGGAGAAGCACGGCGGCGTTCTCCGGCGAACTGCCGAGGCTCGAACATGGGATTTCGAAGCTCGGGGCAAAATTGGCGATTCTATGTTTACAGGCTCGTTCCTCCTAGCTCACTGGTCATTATTCCCTACTGGCACGAGGATCAATTTGGCTTGAATCACTCGGCATTACGGGAACAGGGGATCACGGCTTTTCCGGTGAATGCCGGCGTTGAGGTTCGCCGGGGATCAATTAATGGCTATGAAACATACAGGGGGATAAGGTGACCTTACTGGTGGTGTTGGTTTGGAGGGGGAGGCTTCGGGCGAAGCTGGCGTCGTAAGCTTCAGGAACTGCTCGCCGGGGAAGAAGGTCTTCGCGGCGGCGCTGGAGAACTCAGTTGCTCTCTGGTGGTGGAGGCTAAGGTGTTCAACTGCGGTGGTGTGTGAAGAAACGCTGGGCAAGGGGGGGCTTTATATAGCCGCGGGATTGAGCTCTCGGGAGTTGCAGCAATCGCCGGTGAGATTTTCTTCTGGCGCTGGAGCGGTCAACGAGGCACGTCGGGACATGGTGGGGCTCTACCAGAGGCGGAGCATCGCACGAAATCGGGATTTCGTCAGGAAGGTGAGATGATGATCTCCGGGATGGCAGCCATGTGGCGTGGAGCTCCTGACAATAGCAGGCACGCGCGCGCGCGGGGAAGAACACGGCATAGCGCGGTGAACTGCTCCACGGTGGCGGTACAGATGTGCGCGGTTGGTGGCTACGTGGCTGTGAAGGTGGCAGCGCGGGGAACTTCGTCGGCGGCGAGTTCAACGGCCAGGCAAAACGGCGGGGCGCTGGTCGAACGAACGCTGGTCGCGGTCGTGCACGCGGTCTCCTGGTCGTGGTCGAAGAAAAGGCCAGGACTTGTTTGCAAGGTTTTGGACTGATTTGCGAAGATTTGGACTAAATTGCGAGGGTTTTGGCTCGGGAATTTGGGCCTATTTGCAATTCCGAAGATCTGAAGGGTTGATTTGGATTTCGACTTTGCAGATGAGTGTTACTAAATGTCTTAGACTCATCCAGCAGGAAAAATGGTAAAATCCGATAAGATTTGGTGGTTTTGACAAAAATCGAAAACAGGGTAATTAGGGTAAACAGGGTAATTAGGGTTTGAAACTTTTGTCGGGGCTGAAACTAGGGTTTTGGTTGAGATTCTGGAATTCTTCCAGAAGGGAAAAATGTTCAGAAAAAAGAAAGAAAGATAATCACTTGATCAGATCTGGATTTGGAGATGATCTGGGACTTTTAGCCTTTTTGGATTTTCTGAAAAGGACTAAACTAAAGCACTTTTGGACTGAAATGTAAAAACGATCTGGGAGATGAAGTTTAGCTACCAACTTTTTAGGTTAAGGTAGTGGCATACCTAAGATCAATATAGGGTTGAGACGTCAGGGATTCCAAAGAAGATATGCTGACTCGTAAGCAGAAAAGATAGCGAAAACAGGGATGTTACACCCGAGCCCGGAGAAGGGGCTCCGGGGGAGGTCTCCCCCAAGCCCGGAGAAGGTACACCGGGGGAGGTCTCCCCTGAGCCCGGAGAAGGTGCTCCGGGGGAGGTCTCCCCCGAGCCCGAAGAAGGTATTCCGGGAAAGGGGCTCCCCCTAGCCCGGAGAAGGGACCCGTGAATGAGGGGGGGATCCTCCTCCCGTCCCTGCTTGATGCTTGACATTGCTAGTATTTTCCCCCAACAGCAGCCCCCCGCACCCCGGAGGACATTCGATGTCGTCGGGGGGTGCGCTTTATTCAGGGGAAAACGACCCTCTCCCGGAGATCTTCGTGGGGCGCAATTTGTCCTTCTCCGGGAGAGGAGCGCTATTTAAATTAACCATGTATCGCCTCGCTATTCGTGTGACCCTTCGCCTTCACGGCAGGGATCCCTCGAGGTGACATGTGGCGGCCATCAGGGGCATCTCGGCCTTCCATATAAAGAGGGGCCCGCCCCTGGAAGGGCACACCTCCTTCTCCTTAGCCTTCATATTTCACCATATTTTTCGAGAGTAGTCTCTTCCCTGGCTTCAAAAAGCCTCTCCGGGAGAGGAAGAGAAATGGCGTCGAAGGGGCGTGGGAAGGCCTCGAGTGGTCCAGAGGACGCATCTTCTGATTACCTCGGAACAACGGAGTTCTCCGCGAGGGACCGAGACACTCTCGTCTCTCGGAGGATTTTCGTGGAGGGAGACATCCGTGTCCCGGCTGCGGGGGAGGTGACCCCAAGCCCCCGGGACGGGGAGGTGGTGGCCTTCATGGCCTTCGTCCAGGCGGGCCTGCGGCTCCCAATTCACCCCCTTCTCCGGGACTTCCTCCGGGAGCACGAGATCGCCTTAAACCACTTGACACCCAATGTTCTCGTGAGAATGGGGTTATTTTTGTGGCTATGCGAGACCACCGCCGGAGTGGAGGGGACCCTCCGCCTCTTCCACTACTACTACCGGGTGGCAGTGAAGAGCTCCCCGGTGGTGAAGCACGGGCCCAAGTCCACTTGCGGCTCGATGATGCTAAAGTACACTCCTTCCCGGGCGGAGGAGTATCAGTGACGGCCTCCCAGGAGCATTGGGGGGGGGGGATGGAGCCGGAGATGGTTTTATCTCCCGGCGGGCGACCCGGAGATGATTTATTCTCCGAGGTCGGCGACACTCGGCCGTCCCTCCGGTTCCCCGGCTTTGACGATGGAGGAGTTGACCTCTGTCGTGAAGATGACGGAGGCCCGCTCCCGAAGGAGTATGCGGGACTTAGCAGAGGAGTTGCTTCTCCTCCGGATTAGCCCCTTCAGCCAGAGTAGGAGGGGTCCGGGACTTGGCCCAGAGCTTCAACCCCCGAGGTTCCCATTGTCGCGATGTAAGTTTCCCCTTCCGGGAGTTTTGCACGTTCTGTAGGAATTTATTTCGCTGATTGTTTGCCTCTTGCAATTAGGTCCTACGAGTCTACCCGGGAGAAGGTAGAGCACCTCCTCGGGAGATACTATGAAGACGAGCACTCCTGATGCCTCGCCGTCATCGGGGAGGGTCCTCCCCAGAACATTGTTGCCGAGGCCTTCGGGATGACCCTCCCGGAGCGGGTTCCTCTTCCGACCTCGAGCTCCCACAGGCGGCGGGAGACGGTTGCTCTCCCGACGGTGAAACGCGCCAAGACCGTGCAAGCTCCGGGTGAGAGCTCCAATCAAGCTCACGCCCAATCGCCGCCACCGGTGCAAAGGCCAGTGGAAACACCCAGGGCCCCGGAAGGGACGAGGCCTAGCCCATGGCTGGTGAGGCCTCTCCTGGATAATGCAGCAGCGGAGACGCCTTGAACAACTGGGGAGGTTAGGCCACTGCCGGCCCGGGCAACTTTGATGACACCCCGGGGACCGGGGGAGGTTGTACCTCTGGCCCAAGTGACTCGCCTGGGGGGTCGCAGCCCCCACAGCTGGAGGACAAGGAGAGCCCCACTGACATGGCCACATTGGTTGCCCAGCTTGATGCCTTAGGGGCATCTGGTGTGTACGACCACATGGTCGTGGAGGAGGACGAGCCCACCTCCGGGAACTACGGTGCTACCCCTTCCCCAGAGAAAGCCCTCCGGGAGGATCCCCCGGGAGTATACTTTCGGGGTCATGGTACCTTCGCGCGCCTGGACGCACTCTTCGCTCCCGACGTCGTACCTTCCCCGGCGCCACCCCTCGGGGGAGCAGGCCATGACGTCCCCGCCGGGGGTAGTGCCTTGGCAACACCGCGCCCAGGGAGGGAAACCCCCCGGGCATCCCAGTACTCACCTCCCGCGGGGGATGAGAGGTCTACCGCCCCTCCCCCGGGAGACATTCTCCAAGGCTCCGGGGATGGCGATGGCCCCGGGAACGGGGTCGGTGACGGGGGTCTACCGATGGGAGGTGACCCCCGTTCCCCGGCGAAAGGGGCATCTCTCTTTTCCTCGAAGGAGGCGCGCAAGCTCTCCCTGAGCCTCGTTACCCCGAAGGTTCGAGCTCATGTCCGGGAGGGAGGCATCGACGAGCGCTACGGGGAGGTCGTCTCATTGCTTTATAGGTGAAGACTCTTGTCCTCCCACTTTGTCACTTGCGTTGTCACTGACCATCTCCTTTTCCAGACCACCGCCGTAGCCCGCGCTGTCCGGACTCGCCTCGCCCGGGAGAATGAGGACATGAGGTCAGCCCTAGCCTCCGCAGAAGCAGAGCGCGACGCTGCCGTCCGGGAAAGGGACACAGCGGTCCAAGCTCGGGAAAGGTTCGTCCGGGAGAGGGACGCGACCGCCCGGGAGATGGAGCGCGTCCGAGCAGAATTATTGGCCCCCGCGGTGGTTGCCCGGGACATCGCCATCCAAGAGCTAGAGGGCGCCCGGGAGCAGCTGGTGTCCTTCGAGCATGCCCACTCCCGGGCACTTCAGGAGGTGGAGTCCACGGGGGCTCGAGCCCTCGTATCGGCGGGGAATCAGCTCCGGGCCACGCTGATCGGGCTCGGGGTCGAGTTTCGGGTGGAGGAGGATCCCGGCAACCCGCTAACATCCTTGGCGGAGGCTCGTCGATTCCTCACCCGGCACATCGCGGCAATCCCGGAGGCCGTGGACGTCCGAGCTCGGGCATTGGCAACTACCACCACCGCGCTCGCAGCCTCCTTGGTGGAGTATCAGGGGGTTGAGGCCCAAGCTATCGGGCGCCTTGTCCCCCGAAGCTTCCGGGAGTTTTACGAACCCCGCCAGGTGGCGCTGGAGGAACTGGCGGGGGCTTTCTACGATCGAGTGATCGAGCCCCCGCAAACGAGACGTCCCCGAGCGGCCAAAGGGGAGGTTCCAGGCGACGCCTCCTCCGGGGGGGATGACGCCGGGAAAGTATGAGCCTCCTGTCCCCCCCCCCTGGATAGATTATGGGATTCTTTTTTGAATAGGATTTTTGCTCCCGGTAGTTCCGTAGGGGGAACCCCGGACTTGTAAATCATTTGATGATGAAATGAAAATTTTTGCTAAGTTTATCTTGTTATGGTCAGGTGCCCGAGGCGGGGGTCCCGGGAGAGGACGTGGAACTCCTTCCCATCCCCGGGAGTCTCGCCTCCGGTGTCTCCCGGGGGGGACAAGCCTTGCTCCGGTGGTTGCCCGATTGGCACTTGGCGAATTTTGACAACCACCACGCGGAGTGGCCTGAACCTCTCCCGGGAGTGTGGGAAGCAATTCCCCTGTGAATCGAACCTCCCGCAGGGTATGAATGCTGGCCGGAGGACATGTTCAATGTAGCGAGGTGAAGAGTTCGGAGCTTGTATCGGGACATCGCGAGGGCTTGACGATGGGCTTAGGAGGTGCTAGTTCTCCTCATTAGACGTAGGTAGCCCCCCATATGTCCTCCAGGAGTACTCGACTCCCGGTTATGTACCCTGTAAGCCTACCGGGAGAGGCTGTCTCCCGGCTTGTTTTCTGTGGAATAAAGAGGGCACTTGTTTTTGTTTCACGCCTAAACCTCGAGAGCAGCAGGTGTCGTTTCGGGAGACGATTTTCAGGGAAGTGAAGCTTAACCTCCGGGGGAGGTGAACTCCAGAGGACGAAGTCCGGGGGAGCAAGGTTCCATCTCCGGAGGAGGTGACCTACTCCGGGGGATGAAGTCCGGGGGAGCAAGGCTCAACCCCCGGGGGAGATTACCCGCTCAGGTGGGTGAAATCCAGGGGAGCAGGGCTCCACCTCCGGAGGAGGTGACCTACTCCGGGGGACGAAGTCCGGGGGAGCAAGGCTCAACCTCCGGGGGAGATTACCCTCTCCGATGGATGAAATCCGGGGGAGCAAGGTTCCATCTCCGGAGGAGGTGACCTACTCCGGGGGACGAAGTCCGGGGGAGCAGGACTCAACCTTCGGGGGACATGACCCGCTCCGGTGGATGAAATCTGGGGGAGCAGGGCTCCACCTCCGGAGGAGGTGACCTACTCCGGGGGACGAAGTCCGGGGGAGCAAGGCTCAATCTCCAGGGGAGATTACCCACTCCGGTGGATGAAATCCAGGGGAGCAAGGTTCCATCTCCAGAGGTGACCTACTCCGGGGGACGAAGTTTGAGGGAGCAGGGCTCAACCTTCGGGGGACATGACCCGCTCCGGTGGATGAAATCCGGAGGAGCAAGGTTCCATCTCTGAAGGTGACCTACTCCGGGGGACTAGACCCAGGGGAGCACAGAGCCCCCAATCCGGAGAAGCCCTGCTCCGGGGAGCTATCATCCAAGAGAGAAAACGACCGTGTTAGGTCAAAATCCCATTCCTATTTCTCGGATTTAGCCAACTTTTTTGAGAATCCTATAAGAATTCCAGATGCCTCCTGCAGCGAGGTATTTTATCTCCTCCCCCCGCAGCGGGGGTTGACTAGACATAGGCGGCCCATGCTGGTGCCATAAGAGAAAATCCCGGCCGTTCCCTTTGAGGGGGGCACCCGCAAGGGGTTGTTCTCGTGCAGGCGAGCGCAGGTATAAAAGATCTATTGGTCGCGCGACCCATATCACTCCCGGAGGAGGAAGAGCGTAAAAACGAGCTCTAGTGTGTATGGGGGGGGACTAGTCCCCCAAAGTGACTCATTACCTCGGTTCCTTGGGAACCGGGTTGCCGCTTACGCCCTCAGTCTACGAGGGGATATTGTAAGCCGCCCTAGGGGGAACAAGGCTCCCGCACTATAAGATAGTACTTCAATGCTAGTAGTTGAGCAGCTGGCAAAAGCCAGTATTCCCAACACTTTAGCTGCTGGGAATAAGGTTTGCTACAGCTGGGCGAAAAGGTGCTGCGAAAAGTTTTTCCCAGCTGTAGGTCCAATGGCAAAGAGTATTCCCAGCTATAGACCGCTTGGAAAGTTTGAACTTTTCCCACCTGTATGTCCACTTGTAATATATTATTCCAAGCTGTATAACTATTTGGAATATTTTTTCCCAGCTGTAGGTCTGGTGGCAAAAAGTATTCTCAGCGGTAGGTTGTCCACTTGTAATATATTATTCCAAGCTGTATAACTATTTGGAATATTTTTTCCCAGCTGTAGGTCTGGTGGCAAAGAGTATTCTCAGCGGTAGGTTGTCCACTTGTAATATATTATTCTAAACTGTATAACTATTTGGATTATTTTTTCCCAGCTGTAGGTCTGGTGGCAAAAAGTATTCCCAGCTGTAGGTCACTTGGAAAGTTTGAACTTTTCCCACCTGTATGTCCACTTGTAATATATTATTCCAAGCTGTAT
Organism: Pharus latifolius; assembly: GCA_019359835.1. Classification (NCBI taxonomy): domain Eukaryota; kingdom Viridiplantae; phylum Streptophyta; class Magnoliopsida; order Poales; family Poaceae; genus Pharus; species Pharus latifolius. The sequence goes on from CM033328.1 coordinate 4,152,561, forward strand.
AACTATTTGGAATATTTTTCCCAGCTGTAGGTCCGGTGACAGAGAGTATTCCCAGCTGTAGGTCTCTTGGAAAGTTTGAACTTTTCCCACCTATATGTCCACTTGTAATACATTATTCCAAGCTGTATAACTATTTGAAATATTTTTCCTAGCTATAGATCCGGTGGCAAAGAGTATTCCCAACTGTAGGTCGCTTGGAAAGTTTGAACGTTTCCCACCTGTATGTCCACTTGTAATACATTATTACAAGCTGTACAACTATTTGAAATAAATTATTACCAGCTGATCTGTTATTGAGAATTTAGACTATCAAATTTAAATATGTGAATTATTTGTAGTAAATTTACCGCTAGGAATTGTGTCAATAATTAATTTTAAATATATATTTTTTTAGTAATTAAACAACAATATTACAACTAAAATTATAATATGCACTATCCTAACAGAAATCACACCATATTTTATTGAATTCTTTGCTTTATATAGCCATTGACAAGATTCATAATGGTAACAAATTATTCAATTGACAAAACCAAGCAAAATAGATATAGAATCTCTGAAATAATTGCGATAAAAATATCACTTAAGAATTCTTTACACCAAATGTATGCCCATATATAATATTCCTAACTTTATATATTTTGTTCCAACTATAACTATCAAAAGTAAAATATTCCACTTTCAAACTCCTCTTATGACGTAAAATATCTTCATCACTTCATATGATTTTAACACCTTACTGTTAACCACCTGCAAAAGAAAAGATATTGATTACAATAGTGTTGAGATAAATATATACAAATCAATAACTTTTGCTTTAAGTAACATATAAAACATATGACAATTATAATAAAAGATGGTTGGTCGATTGTTGTAGAACAAGTACAAGCTGTTGCTTATGCGAATGAGAAAATTGTGTTGATTGACATGACTTGCATACACTTGATAAAATAAATTAATCATATGAAAGTGAGCTTCTAATTCAAAGCACAATTAACATACACTTAAAATTTTAAAAATGAATAACATGTGGATTGTGTTGATAACACCTCACCTTTATAAAATTATTAAGTATTTCCACTTAGTTTCAACTAATTCTCTTGTCCCTTTCACCTGTAAGCATTGTTTTATTAATAACAAAACAAAACAAATGGAAAAATAGTAACTAACCAAGTAAATAACAGGTTAGAATTATATATACCTAGAACACGAGATGGACCACCACCTATTGTAGTATCATCTTGGATCTACAAGTAAAAGTTCATAATTTGTTTACTTAGATGGTATTAGTAAGTAAATAAGAGTGATTATACTAGATAGAATGGATTACTTTTTCACGTGGCCATGCAATTGATCGTCCAAGCGCATCAGACATTTTTCTAACATTCCCATATGGACGTAACAATGGAGCATCTCTTTTCAACACATAGTTCACAACCACCTCACAACACTCGGGCCCAAGAGGTGTGTCACCAACTATTACACTTCGAGATGCCCTTTGAAGCGTACCCTTAGCAACAGGAATATATGGCCTCATAAAAGAAATCAAAATAACTTCCTTTCCTCCCTAAAGATCAAATAGAATTGCATATAAGCTCAATTATTACCTCAATAATGAGCATCCAAATTCAATAGAGTATAATTAACTGGCAACTATTACCTCCTCATGCCTATAGCGTGGTACATCATGTGTCTTACCAACTCTCCTTTGCATTATCTATACAAAAATTAAGGATAAGTTGATAGTCTAAATATTGTTAGGTTAGGTACAACTTTTAGGTAAAATAATAAAATGTAAACTTACGTTTCGTGGAACCCTATTTTCACCTGCAGATGACTCTATAGAACAACCATCACTTTCGTCTCCCGTGTCCTACAACAATTAGTACATAACATTTGAGCAATTTAGTAAATAACCATATGTATATTATTGCTTAAATATTATAAAGAACACATATAAAAAAATCACCTGTACATGACCCTTAGATCTCTGATTGTAATCATTATCTATATTTTGCCTAGCCTGTGAAGCAAGCATTTGCTTCAATTCTTCAATTTCTTTTTCCATCCGTGTCAATTGATCTTTGTTTCCCACACTCTCACTCTCCATTTTATCTAGCCTCTCTATCAAAAGATTATTCTGATTTTGAAGTCTTATCCTTGCTGCATTAGCTATTTGAAGCTTAGTGGATGAATACTTTTGTACCCCTGGCATCTTTAAGTCTTGAGGAGTAGGGCCCAAACCAATAGCACGTACACGTGAGCGTTTTTCTTTTCCAAAGACATGGTAAAATAGATCTCCTTCTGTTATGGTTTTTTTAGTGAGTTCTGGCTTGTTGGCACATGTCTCCGCAATTGTTTTCTGAAAATTAGATAAAGCTCATATTTATATATATATGTTTACATTTGATCATTGATTATAAATACATGTAACCCTTCAATGACACTTACAATTATGTCTTCAGCTCCTTTTTCTGGAACTCCATTTTTATGGGTATGTGCTTTGATAAAAACTTCATGTCTAGCGGGCATATAACCTAGCTCTTTGGACTGCACTTCCATTAATATTGACAATTAGTTATCTAAAGAAAGTAGAGATAAATATTAAGACATTTAATACCATATCATGTGCAATCCGAGCAAGACTCTTGCTTCCAGCAGTATGTGTCATTGTCATTTTTGCACTATTTGCTTTTCCAATTTCACTTAGAGCCTATAAGATGAGAATAAAATTAATTGCATAAAATATATTTAATTTGTAATTAAGAATCATTTATAAAGAAGTTTTACCTGACTTTTCGGAGCTCTCCAATGCTCTATAAGCCACATCCAATCTGTTTTAGGTACTCTAGAATCAATCTTCATAGAAAAAAGTTCCTCATCAGTTTTTGTTTCATCAAAATAATTCCTCTTTATTTCACATTTGAAATCTTTCCATTTCACTGCCGCTTTTTGTAAAACCCAATCCTCAAGGTCATCATGAACATCAAAAAATTCCTACAAAATTATCAAGTTGTCAATGATTATATACTATTGTACTATACATGTCTATGGAATACATAGACCATGAGCCTACAAAACTTGTCACTAGTTACTATTTTTGATGATTTTAAATAACTATAAAGGAATGCTATCCAATTTATGAAGTAAAATTCAAAATGCAAGTAAAAAATAAAATATAGAATCAAACTCTCTCTTCATATTAGAATGACACATCTAATAATAAATTGCAAAGCTCCACATATATATTTTCACCCTTAATTAGAAGAAAAATTAGTAAGTGCTATGTATAGTAAGAGGAGCTATTGAAGCATATCTCAGTTCTATTAAAATATACATGTAAGGCTGAAATGAGAGTAAATTAATTTAGACTTTTTACTCTAAGTAGTATACAAATGTACCTTTATAGTAGCCCAAACAGATTCCTTTTTATCTGCATCAATTTCATTCCAGTCTTTATAGGAAAGTGGTATTCCTGATCTCACTATTGTAGAAATAAAGTTGGTTAATGGTGAAGCTTGATCACCAACTGGTTGATTATTCATATTATGGTCAACATGAATTTTTGGTTCATTCCTTCGCTTCCATATGTCATGCTTGGTAGTGGGTCCTCGTCCCTTCCTTTTATTTTTTTGACCTGGATGAATTTGCTCTACACAAATATGCAATTGAAAATAACAACCAATGATATAAAAGTGAGCAAAATAATGCAAAACTATACTTAAATATACCTATATTCAATGTTTCATCTTCATTATCACCAAGTTGTTGTTCTTCCATAGAAATGTCGTCAGGATCTTCATTTTCAATACGTTCATTGCTAGTGATATGCCTTTGACGTTGTGATGGCTCTTGATGGGGAACTACAGGCTGATCATTGATGTGCTATGACATAATCAACATGCATCATATTGGGAGATAATTACAAAATAGTTCTTAGAAACAGAAATTAGCAACACATCAGGTAAAACAAATAACCTTTTTAGTTCTTGTAGATGGTCTCAAGACATTTTCCCTCATTTCATTTCCAGGAAGTCGTATAGGCAAGCGCAATGCTCTCAATACCTCATTGTTTCTTTCAATGTTTGCTTGCCGTAACTCTTCATACTCACTCCGCATAACTCCATTATTTCTTCCTCTTGCGTTTTGCATCTTTACGGCTACAATAAAATTTTACAATATTAGACGAAAAAAATAAAAGAACATAGACATAAACAACACATTCAATGAATATCATCTTACTTCCCCATTTGAGGTGGAGATTTCTCAACAAGTATACCATCAATGTTTGTTCTAACACAATTATTGTTGCCATCTGGAAGATTTATTTCAGCACCAACATTCAACTCAGAGATTTCACTAACTTTGTCAGTTACCACTGTATTTTCAATTTCTTCCTCCGCAGACATGTCATAGAGGTCTCTTGGCCTTGACTCAATGACAGCTTTCCAGTCTTTATCGATAGGATCCTCAACATAATAGACTTGAGTAGCTTGTGATGCTAAAATATATGGCTCATCTGATAATTTTTCCCCCGTATTAATTAAATGCTTGAAGTTCACTGTCGTAATCCCAAATTTATCTTTCTTAACCCATTTGTCCTTTCTGAGAACATCAACCCAATCACATTTGAAGAGAACAACATTACCCTTTCGACGATAATCTAACTCAAGTATCTCAGTTATGACACCATAGTATGTTATATCTCCTATTTGTGGATTTTGATCCTTTGAACTAGAAAAACTACAAGTTTTTGCAACAATAGCTACCCCACTACTCTGAACTGATCTGCCCTCATCATAAGATTTTGTATGAAAATTGTATCCATTTATTGAATAACTGTTATATTTTGTTGCGACCATAAAAGGCTCACTTGCTAGTATCTGAATCTCTTCTCCTACATCTTCCCCAGTTGATAGTAACTCATTCACCTAGAAAAATTTATTTATACGATTAATAAAAAAAAACATTGAAATATGTATTTAACTAAAATTGTTGTTTATGAACTTACATGCAATCTAAACCACTCATGAAATGTTGCATGATGTATACGCTCTCTCTCATGAATCCTTTGATGACCAATAGATGAAAGATACCCCAAATGTTTTCTACAAATATTTTTTGAATGTAAGATATTATAAAATATATATTTCAACTAATTTAATAACATTTAATAAAAAATTAGCTAGAGAACATACAACAAATATGGCTCAATATGCTCATAATTAAATAAGACATATCTGTGAGCTTGAATCCATGTTTTATGGTCCAACGTAATAGTGCACTTGCCAGTCAAACCGCGACCTATGTTGTTCAAGTATGTGGTACCAGTTGACAAGGTATTGAATTGTGCATCATCATTTCGACTCGGCCGATTAAATCTAGTCTCACAACCATGCAAATAACGAGAGCAAAATGTCATACTCTCATCAAATATATAACCTTCCGCAATTGATCCTTCTGGGTGACTTCTAGTTCGAACATAGCTCTTCAACCTCATCAAAAATCTATAAAAGTTTTGAAATAATTAATTAATGAAAATATTAATAACAGTCTAATGAAATTGAGCCTTCTACTATAGAATTAATATACCTTTCTATGGGATACATATTGCGGTACTGGACAGTGCCAGCAATCCTTGCCTCAGTAGGGAGATGGACCATTAAATGCACCATAACATCAAAAAATGATGGCGGAAATATTTTTTCAAGAAGGCACAAGGTTTCAGAAATTTCAGACTCTAATCTCTCCATATCAGTTATATTGATTACAGGAGAAAATATTTTCTTGAAGAAGTTGCTTACACGAATCAATGCAATACTAACATTTTCTGGTAGTATCCTTCTAACAGCCAATGGAAGCAAGTGTTCTAAAAGAATATGACTGTCATGGCTTTTTAACCCAATTATCTTCTTATCATGAACATTTACATGACTTCGTATATCAGCTGCATATCCATCTGGAAATTTAACTCCTTTTAATACTTCACAAAACATTCTTTTCTCTGCAGAACTCAATGAGTAAGATGCAGGAGGTAAATAGAACTTGTCCCCTACTGAGATAGGATGCAGATCCTTCTTGATACCTAATAGTTGGAGGTCCAAGCGAGTGTTCAAATTGTCTTTTGATTTGCCATCAATATCCAAAAGTGTGTTAATTATATTGTCACAAACATTTTTCTCGATATGCATCACATCAAGATTATGCCGCAACAAAATATCCTTCCAATAGGGCAATTGCACCCATATTGGTTGTTTTTTCCAAATAGTTTTTGGTTCACCATCCTTACCCTTACACTTTCGGGATGGTCTTTTCCCTGTTGGGTCCTTCCCAAAATCATTTTTTACATCTTTTGTTTGTTCTATAACATCATATCCAGAAAGAGAAACTGGGGCTTCCCTATACTCTTTGGTACCATCAAATGACTCACTATCATTTCTAAATTCATGACAAGAATGCAAGAATCGACGATGTCCCATGAAGCAGTGTTTTTTACCATTTTTAAGACGAAGTGAGCAAGTATTTGCATGGCAAATAACACATCCAACCTCACCAGAAGTAACTTGTCCAGATACATATCCATATCCTGGATAATCAGTAATAGTCCAAAACAAGGCGGCATGCAATTGAAACCATTGACCAGATGATGCATCACTAGTTTTGACACCATGCCACATCTCTAACAAATCATCGATCAAAGGTTGAAGGTAGACGTCAATATCATTTCCAGGAGCTTTAGGACCAGGAATAAGCAGAGAGAGGATAAAATTTGGTTGCTTCATACACATCCATGGTGGAAGGTTATAGGGAATCAAGACAACAGGCCATATGCTATGTAATGAACTTAGGCTTCGGAAAGGATTAAAACCATCAGTTGCCAAACACAGCCTAATATTGCGACAGTCAGAACTAAAGTCTGGGTACCTGTGGTCGAAATCCTTCCAAGCGGGAGAATCAGCTGGATGGCGTATCAACCCATCTCTAGTGCGCCCTTCACTATGCCATCTCATATCAGCTGCTATCTTTGATGACATATACAGTCTCTGGAGCCTCTTTTTAAGTGGAAAATATCGAAGAACCTTTCTAGGAATTTTGTGTATTCGCTTCCCATCAAGGCTCTTCTTTTCTATCTTCCATCTGGAAGTTCCACATTTTGGGCATGAGTCTATATTTGCATGCTCTTTCCGAAATAGTATACAGTCATGTTCACATGCATCAATATTCTCATAACCCAACCCGAGACTTCTCACCATCTTCTTTGCATCATGGAAGTTTTTTGGCATTGTGGCATTCTTTGGAAATGCTTCCTTCAGTAAGTCTAATAACAAATCAAAGCTACTGTTACTCCATCCACCTAGGAATTTTATATGAAGGAGCCTCACAATAAATTGTAGCTTTGTGAGTTTGCACCTAGGGTAGAGCTCTTGACTAGCATCACTTGCTAACCTATAGAATGTCTCAACATCTACATCTTGATCCTCCGAATCGGAACCATCACCACCTATATCACCAACCTCTTGGTATCCACATCCTATGTCATGAATCATTTCAGTGATCTCATCTAGCTGCGGCTCACTATCCATATTAGGAACATTTTCTATATTAGATTTCTTGTTTGTCCTGTGCAATGATGTTTGTTCACCATGAAATATCCACTTGGTGTATCCTTCTAAAAACCCATCACAAATCAAGTGTTCATAAACAACTTCAGCTTCTCTCCAAACACAGTTCACACATTTTCTACAAGGGCAGAGAATTTCATTTGCTTTTGCAGAATTTGCAAAAGCAAACTCTATGAAGTCCTTTATGCCTTGGCTATATTCAGTTGAGTACCTACATTTAATTATCATTAGTTTCAATCAAAAGAATCACATAAAGTAGCATCGTATTTGATTTAGTGACTGAGTGTTTGATTTCTACCTAGCCGCACTCATCCAACGCTTGTCCATAATAAATGCCAAAGACCTTAAAATCCTCGTAGTCTTTCCTTATTATATGGCTTACTGTAAGAATCAGCTAGTATCATTACTAGTTTAATACGGATTTTAATCTGAAATGAGTTTATAAACAAGAACACAAATAGACGGGGGAGGGAAGGTTAACAAATACTTCCTATTTAGAAAGAAGTAATAGCTTACTGCAAAAATTTCTCTCCAAAGTGATTTGAAATTACTAGGTTAATTTTAATAATAATCTCAGCTAACTACAAAAATTGGATAGCAAAATACAATTTGATAAGGTAAGTATTGGCCCATCACACCATGTTATTGTTCATGTAAGCAAGCAATAACATCATTCTATACAGTCATTCATTCATTGTTGAAATACTTCTTTTGATTCATAATATAAGTTTACTTCTTATTCACATGCGAATTAAGAGTATTGAATGAGAGAAAATAATCATAATAAATTAATGATGCCTCTATTATATAAAGTTTGGATGTGTGAGGAAAAAATGTAAATGGAGGCGTGAGAAGATACCATAGAGGATAAAGAAGTCAAACATGTACTAAATAATATATTGGAATTATAGTAAGGTTTATATTGTGAAATATAGAAAAATAAAAATATTCTTAAATTGTGAAAAGGAAAGTGTACGACACAAAGGCATAATTACAACCTGCAAACAAATATAAGTACTTAAATGGAAAAAATATAGATCTACCAGGAAAATTGAAAAATATGGGATTAGGGGTAAAAATTACTTTTCTAAAAACCATAAAAAATTCAAATTAAGGCACACAATTGGTGAGACTTTCTTCCTACTTGTCCAATTTTTCTCACCAAAATGAAAATAGAAACTCATTTGATATTTAACTTCTCCAATTAAGAGTCTAAAGACTTATATGATTAACATTGTATGCCAAAAAAATATACTATTGGTCCCTCTAAATCATTGATTTCCAAGTTAAATAATATTTCAAAAAAAATTAAATGCTAGTTTTAAAGAATTGATGTTCAAGACTTAGTTTGGTAAGTTTTGGATTCAACTTCTATCATAGAGAAACTAAAGTCATATATGATATAACTCTACTGCAACATATACTAAAAACTAGAGTTCTGATAGTGTTTGACAAAAGACTATTATTTTGTTGTTTTAAATAAAATTTACATCTTATAATAGAAGGTAATTGTAGTTGTAATCAATGACATAGCCATATAAATAATTCTAACTTTATGAGTATTTGTAAACTTGAAGTTAGAGCTGTTAAAGCACATCAAATTCTTTAGTGTAAAAGTGGTTTCAGCTTCATGCAGAAGCACCAACACCACAATGGATCTAACCTGCGGATTTTGTAGGAGTATATATATGCACAAACACAATCACATAACTAGGAGTATTTCCATACATTTCACATCTATGCACCAAAATTATAAAAAATTCACTAATGTCTATCTAAAGAGATAGATACAAAACTGTTAAATAGTTATGACTATATAACATAAGACTACTATTTTTTCTGTTTAGTGGATACATTGTGTAACACCTATAAATTAAAGGGCATGCATGCCTTTTAGAATACAATGATTGACTGTGTCCAGCCTTCCAGACATATAGAACTTTTTAAGGGTGATTAGTGATGGAAACTACTCAAAATATAGCATTATTAGTGTGCACATTAGCCATATTAAAAACCCTTGTTCTTTAGGACCATGTGCACCAACTATTATGGAATCCACTTTGTTGCTGATCACTGATCACTTGAGTCCTTGCACTTTATTATTTTGGTCAAAATAGACCTGAACATTCATCCACCTATGCAACATGGGAATAGAAGAGCCTATTAACAAGAATTTGATCAATATAAGACTAGAAAGTACAGAAATTTGGTGTTACAATTTGAATTTATAAATATCATATCTAAATCACTAACTCTTGTTGATACTATATTACTCCAAGTAAACTAAAATCTTTATACAATAGCCAGTTACAAAAATTTGGAGTTACAATTTGAATCTCTAAATATCATACATAAATCACTAGCTCATACCAATGCTATATTACTCCAAATGAACTAAAGTATTTGCACAATAACCACTAGTTAGCTCCTCTCTTTGACATACTTCTCAAAGAATCTATATCAAACATAGTATTGTTTTTTACTTATTGATTGAATTTTTTTTTCAATTAATTGATATTGCAATTTGAATATTGCAATAATTTATGTCAAAAACACAATAGCCAATTTATCGGCTAATTATAATTCGCATGTACAATTCGTATAATCATGATTGTTGAAGTCCAAAATTCAAGTCTCTTGGCTCTTTTCATATTTTCTCACAAATTAAAAAACATATTGCATTGTTTGTTGAAGTTTGGATAAATCATTTCTTCATCTAGTGTCTACAATACAATTGACTCATTCATATAGTACTAATTTTATTTTTACCAGATCGAAAATTTTTATGTTGAAAAGGAAAATTTATAAATCCAATGTCACATTCAGTAAAAATTTATGATACATGTATAGGATGCACTCAATGTGTACGAGCTTGTCCAACGGATGTATTGGAAATGATACCCTGGGATGGATGTAAAGCCAAGCAAATTGCTTCCGCGCCGAGAACCGAAGATTGTGTGGGTTGTAAGAGATGTGAATCTGCATGCCCAACAGATGTTTTAAGTGTCCGTGTTTATTTAGGGCCTGAAGCAACCTGCAGCATGGCTCTATCTTATTGATAGATTACAAAAAACTCCACTCGAATCATCTGATTCCTCTTTACCGAAAAAGTCTGTGTTTATTTTGTGCAAACATATGGTATACTCAAAATGTTTATGTCTTCACTAGAATGATATGTCTAGGATTTGTCAGTGAATTATAAGTTTTGCTTGCTCATTATACACTTGTAGATATAAATATATATAATTTGTAAAAACTAAACCTCATAGAAGGCCACATATTGCATAAGTGTTGCATGGCAGGGCAACTACTCACTTACCACTAAACATTAGAAATTTCACATATTTACTAACATGTCAGAGTCAAAATAGACTAACAATGATATATTTATTTCATTGTTTTTCTCTGAAAAAGAAACTAGAACTTCAAAGTAATGTTTTGACTAAAAAAAACTGTATTTCTTATGCAAAAAAATAAAAAATGGAACATGGAATTGCTAACTCTAGATGTCCTGAAACTAACCTATTTGGATGCTGTTACACTAATTTAAATAGAAATATAGCAGACGTTATAACAAATACTGCAATGTTAATAAAAATTTACCAAAAAAATTAATATACATATCATAGAACAACATTTGACACTGAAATTGACCAAATGTACCATTTTTTTCAACTTAAAAAGATATAGAATTTTAGTTGGTGTAATGTAGCATCTTTTCTATAACTATTGCAATATTTATATGAGATAACATAACATTCCAAAATAACCTTATTTCAGGACACTTTAAGAGTGTCCTGAAGTGAAATAATGTTCAGAATTTTTACATTGACATATGAGCACTATATAGATACTAGGATTATGTACGTATGTACCATATGGCTCTAAACAAACATATCTTATGCATTGGGCATTGGGCATGGATATATTCATGCTCAGTAAAAGTATTTCTTAGGCCGAAAGCACAATGCATATTCTGGGGAGCAACCACATTCTGGGTCATAATTTTGACTACCTGTGATAGGCTGGAAAGCCGAGAAGTGTATGATGCACTTTGTCTTATAGTGTAGAGCAGGGCATAACATGAGAAAGGGAGTACAAGCATTCACCTTTTGAGTTCCAAGAGCTTTTTTGTCACCACAAAGTGAAAACCTGTACAAGTAAAAAAAAAAATTGTCTCTGAGAACTGAAGACTGAAGTTTGAAGATTACTGAAAGATGGAAGCTAGCATTTTTTACAGCTTTCCAAATGCTTCACATATTCCCAGACATGTACACTTGAGTTTGCCATGCACAACAGGCGGAATATTGAGTTTTATCTATGATTAATTCACTTAAAAATTTATGATGTTGAAAAAAGATAAGCAATATATTCATATTTCAACATATAAGATACAGTAATTGTTTTCATGGTATCTTATATAAAGAAGTTGTGATTGGATTATATATCTAAGAACATTTTTGCTGACCATGTGCTTTGGTTATGCATGCTTAAAATTCTGTTTTGTCATGCAGACAACAAGTTCTTTTAAAAGATTATGATGGCAACAAGTTGTGGTTTCCAAATATGCTACCTAGCTTAAACTATTACTAATTGGTGACCTCAAAACAAAAACAAATATATTGGTTGATTATGTAGATATAGAACTTAAGAAAAAATTGATAACAAAATATAATTTTTTTAAATAGATATTTTGGTGCATTATAAAGTCACATGTTCTCTTTTTTTAAAAAAAAGAGTAATTTTTGTGGGAGGTTCCATTTCAAATTTGTTAAGTGAATCCTTTATTGACGAATCAAAATTATTTAAGCAGCAATGTGCAATACAAATTCTAGCAGGCTAGCTGCACACAAGTTGTTTTAATTTTATGCATAGAAGAGTTGAAGCAGGCAGTGAGTGGTCCAGTCAGATACTCCCCAAGATCCAAATCTAAATACAATAAATTATCAAATTTGCTGGCCAATACACACACATCCCAGATAGAAAATTGCAAGAACATCTGAACATTGTTTTGCTTCAAATCTATCTGAGGTAAATTAAGATTTCATTCTGCAAAAGCATTTTGATCTCAATGTTTTCAGAAAATAATTTGGTTCACTGGATGGGATTGACAGGCTTTCTGAGTTGACTAACACATCATTAATTTCACTTTCTACTATACTACCACTACCCAAAAAAAACAATTTAAAACAAACTGCAAATTGAATTTAACATTGCTAATTCCAAATCTACATGACCTAAACTTAGGTTTCTGACAGAAAGGACTTCTAAACAGGAAGGCATTCAGACATTCAGTTCTATGATTGTATCCATTTGTATCAAAGTCAATGTTAGTATTAGATGCTACCATGCATACAACAACCGCAGTTAGCCTGCACTTCTCAAAGAATCTATAGCAAACAAACTCCTTGTTCATATACAAATAGCATAAACAAGATCATATAACAACAAAAATAATAATAATATTACCTGATTGCAACTAATTTTTCCAAAGATAAAACCTGACAGAAACAATCTCCAAGTTGGAAGTCCAATCTATGAAATATGAAATTATGCAAACGGAGAAAGTAGATTGAAGAAACAACTTTCAAGGCAAAAAAATACAAATGCAATTTAAGAACAAAAAACATAAGTTAGGGAAGGTGTGATTAGAGGCATCGTGGTGGGTAATCGTAGCAATTAATTTCTATAATCATGTTTCTCATCCCCAAATAAACTAAAATGCTGAAATTTTCTTCGAACATAAACTACTTCTCTGTAATGTGAGGGAGTGGTGTCACTGAAATTTAAATACACACACACAAAAGATCTTTAGCAAAATGCAGGAGTAATATATCACCACACAAAGATGAAATTTCAATCGCAAAGCATGAGAACAAAATATGATAATATGTTTCAGAAACTTCAATGGTAACTGTTGGTAGTTTTACAACTGCTACTAGATTGAAAATGACCGCCCAGTAAAGAAAATAATATCAAGGATATGCAGCAGTAGTACATTATAGCAACTTTCGCTGCAAATGCCCCTCAAAAATATTTCCAAACAAGTTTGGTTAAAGCCACATCCAGATAGAGTCCATGGGGTTCGATACTAAGCACATGGATAAATATAAGGAAGCTACTTTTTATCAATACTAAACAATTCTTAGGAACAGGGAACCATCTTCAGATAGCAAGAATGCATGAGTTATTTGAGACATAATCACATATCAACTGAGCTTCATTAATATAATATAAGAGTCTAGCTTAATTAACCAAGTCTTTTATGTATGAGGAAATATTATCAATATTCAGTTAAAACAAGGCAACATCCAATAAGAATCTAGATCTAGATGTATTCATCTATGAATTATATAAACATTTTTTACCAGTTTTCAAGCAAGATCTGATGAACCTTTTCAATGACTTCTATGAACACAGGCTAAATTTGGAAGTAACAAGTTCAGCATTCATCATTCCTATGTCTAGAAAAGAGAACCCAACTCTAGTCAGTGAATTCAAACCAATCTCTCTGATTCACAACATGGTAAAGATTAGTTGCAAGGTATTCACTAACATAACCAAGCATATGATGCCACACAATGATAGATTTAGGGGTGTAAATTCAGTGCATATAATCTAAAAAAATCCGAGATCTGAAACTGAAAATTGTCATTTTGGTATAGTTGGTTGGTTTTTTTTTGGCACCGGAATTATAAGCTGAATTCAGATTCCGATTTACATATGTGAAAGTTCTCAAGTTCAAGAAAATAAAAAGACATTAAAACGTAAAATTTGTATTTAATTTCAATACCTATGAAATGAAAAAAATTGAATGATATAGACAATTTTATTGGCTAAATTAACAAGAAAAGTTAGGGACCTAATTTGGTAAGTTAAATTTTGAATTTGGAAACCTAAATAATACAATCATACAAGTTTAAGGGCTAAGAGCATAATTTATTTTTCTTTTGTTTTTTTTTTTGGCAGTAACAGTAACATGATACACACTTCCTGGTCGACGCTACATCGACGCTACTTTGTAAAATTAAGTTTAAGGGCTAAGTGATCACTGTTTTTGAACCGGTGATCACTTCACGTACAGTTAATTTGTAAGATTGCAAGTGCAAGTTGTTCATAATATATTACTTCTAATGCACTTGTAATTAGTGTTAGGTCAAATCAATAGTACTACCAACTTAGTACTAGTTACGAGCTTCTTGGTTGCGATGCAATATCGTCAAATGTCAACTCAACTAATTTTATAGATCAATCAGCCGATGGATGAATCAATTAATTTCTAAATGTGCAGATTTATTTAGGTCATGGTTTACTTCACTGCCATATGCATGGATCCAACTGGCAAAATTACAACTAATCACTTCATGTATTGATTAATTTCTAAACGTCCAAGTTGTTCATAATAATATTGGATGGTCAAATGTAGACCTGGTATTGGATAATACATCCCTAATTTGCATCTAGTATAGGCTAGTAGATAGCTTCATGCAAGATCCAGCTCATGCAATCTCTACTTCAATACTTACACCCTCCCTTCCAAACTATAATGGCTATAGTTTTAGAATGGAGCTAGTATATAACAGTGGACAGGTTTCCTTCAAGTAGTATGGCAAGCAGAAAATTTACCTTGCTCGGCAAGATCAATTCAAGATACCAAATGGCTCAGAACTTGAGGAGATGAAGAATGAAAATAGCATGCCATAGGAAGAACTCGCAGCTCAAAAGAAGGCAATTAGTGAGGTTGAAGCTGGTATGTTTTATGTACTCTGTACTCTGTAGTATATGGTCATGTTATCTTTGACTGTTGGTAATTTGATTGGAGCTTAGAAATATCTAAGTACAAATACAATTTTGCATAGGTACGAGCTCTGCAGTCAAACTTGACTCTAGAAGAAATTAATTCTAAGGAGGCTAAATTGCAAAGCGAAGTATGTTCCAAGGCCAGTCATTTATTTATAAATGTGTTCTTTTTAACCAATGTTGATGGTGGATCTCATGTTCATGAAGGTCCAAGAAATGGAAGAAAAGCAAATTGCGGGGTGGAGTAATCTTGGTAAAACGTGAGGACAATAAGGTTATCGACGAGACATTTACTGAGAAATTTAACCAGTGGAGAAAGCGGAAGAGGATCACACACCTTTGCTTGCCAGAAGTAGCCGTCAGGCGTGATGCGGCTGTAGAACAGGTCCACCACTGCCCGCGAGTTGCCGTGGCGCCAGCCCTCGCCCCCTCTGCCCCTCTGCCGTGCTTGGCCGCCGGCCTCGACCCCTCACCAAGCCAATCTGTCGCGTCGTGCTTGATCTGCAGATCTATCGCACCGCCTCCTCCCTCCGCCACAAGCCACCTCCCTCTGCCGCAGGCTGCTGCCGCTCCGCCTCCTCCCTCCGCCGCAGGCTGCTGCCGCTCCGCCTCCTCCCTCCGCCACAAGCCACCTCCCTCCGCCGCAGGGCTGCTGCAGCTCCGCGTCCTCCCTCCGCCGCAGGCCGCTGCTGCTAGGAAATTGAGGTGGAGGTGCGGTGGGGATTGGTGGGGGTGCGGAATTGGTGGACGATTAGTGGTGGAGAGGTGGGGGTGCCGACGGCTGTGGGGGAGAGGCGCAGCGAGGGGATTTAGGTGGGGTGTCGGCCGGCCGTGAGGATGGATGGTGAATTTAGCTCGAGGGTTTATATTTGGTTGAAAAGAAACTCCCGAAATATTTTCTGTTATTTTTTCCTCAGAAAATTCTCTCAAAAAATAATATATCTGTTATTTTTGTGCTAAAAATTTTCAATCTCAAAATAATATATCTGTTTTTGTTGTGCTGAAAATTTTCAGTTTTGCCAAAAAAATATATTATTTATTCCTAGCAGTAGATCTGTTAAAAATGATAATTTTTCCCAACTGACACATCGGTGAAAAATCAAAATTTTATTTTCACCTGTACAACTGCTGGTAAAAAAAAGATTTTTCCAGCATAAAAAACATTGCCAGCTGTTTCACAGATCCTATATATTTTTTTCCAAACTGATCTACAGCTTGCTTTATATTATTTATTCCTAGCAGTAGATCTACTCAAAATAATAACTTTTCTCAGCTAACACATCGGTGAAAAATCAAAATTATATTTTCATCTGCAGGACTGCTGGGAAAAAAAGATTTTCCTAGCAGTTTTACAGCTTGCGCTGGCCTACCGTGTTGTAGTGCCGCCGTCGGGACTTTCAAGGCTGAGCTGGAGCCCGTAGCCTCCTCGCGATGAGGGCATCCTCGGGGGGCATCTTCACGGGGAAGGCATCCTCAAGATGAGGGCGTTGCCTCAGGGGCGCTTAAAGAAGACAGTCCGCACCACATAACAGGGAGAAAAACCATTCGCATTGATTAAAATGAGCTGGTACAATGCCTCCTCCCTTTGCGGAATCACAGAAGGGGGAGGAAAAGGCCTCGAGGCCATTATTACAACTCGCAGCGCCTTCCCCTTGCGAAGTCGTCAAAAAGGGGAAGGGGGGAGGCTCGGAGACTAAGTGTAGAATCTGCGGAGCAGGTCCGCGTTCCATGTGTGCTTCAGCTCTTGGTCTTCGAGAGTAGAGAGCTTGTAAGCCCCCGAGCCAAGGATCGTGGAGATCCTGTATGGCCCTTCCCACTTTGGGCTGAGTTTCCCTTGAGCTTGAGGGTCGGTGACGCGCTTGAGGACAAGGTCTCCCAAACGGAAGGCTCTCCCCCGAACACGCTTGTTGTAAGCACGCGCCATCTCACGTTTGTAAATGGCGTTGCGGAGGACGGCTCTGTCCCGCTCTTCTTCGACGAGGTCCACCTCCAGCCTCTGGTTGTCTTCGTTAGCCTGAAACGCGGCGGCCGAAACTCCCTCGAGGAGTTCGACTCGCAGCGATTGGAAATTGATTTCCGAGGGGTGTACTGCCTCAGCCCCATACACGAGCGAGAAGGGGGTACGTCCCATTGCTCAACTCGGGGTCGTTCGCATGGAGCAGAGGATGCTCAGAAGCTCGTCTGCCCATGCCCCACGCCTAGAGGCGCTTTGCTCCAGGCGGCGACGGAGTCCTTGAAGGATAACCCCATTGATGCGCTCGACCGCCCCATTGCTCTTGGGGTGAGCCACTGAGGTGAAGTGGGGGGTCATGCCCAATTTCTGACAGAACTCGCGAAAGATCACGGAGTCGAACTTGGTTCTGTTATCCACGGTAATCTCACGGGGGACCCCGAATCGGCACACTATGTTCTTCCAAAAGAACCTTTGCACCGCGCGAGACATGATAGTGGCCAAGGGCTCAGCCTCCACCCATTTGGAGAAGTAGTCCACGGCCACGACTGCGTACTTGTATCCCCCGGGCACCGGGGGGAACGGGCCTAGGAGGTCCATTCCCCACCGCGCGAAGGGCCAAGTGATCGGGATGGCCTGTAAGGTGGTAGAGGGCATGGTAGAGCCCTTTGTCATCTTTTGCCAAGCCCCGCAGGCAGAGACAAGGTCTCTCGCATCGCGGGCGACTGTTGGCCAGTAGAAGCCCTGGCGAATGGCTTTGGTCGCGACGGCCCGTGGGCCGAGGTGGGAACCACAACACCCGAGGTGAATATCCTCGAGGAGTTGAACCCCCTCCTCCCGTGGGAGGCTGCGAAGTAGCGCAGAGGCTTCTCGCTTGTATAGCATCCCTTCTATCAACACATACGCTCGCACCTTAGCGCGAAGGCGTTTGGCTTCGGCGTCGTAGGAGGGCTCCCCCTCTCCCTTGATGCAAGAGATAAGGGGGTCCATCCAGGATGTGGCCCGGATGGTTTCCGTGACGTCAGGGGCTATCACGGAAGGTTTGGTGATGACCTCCAGGAAAGCCCCCTCGGGGAGGGGCCCTCGGGCACTCGGCGCCCTAGCGAGGGTGTCAGCGCGATCGTTGTCCCTACGTGGGATACGACGCCCCTCCAGGCCCTCAAAATGGTTTTCCATCTTCCGGACCTCGTTAAGGTAGAGGCTCAGATTCGAGTCATGGCACAAGTAGGACTTGTCCATTTGACACACCACGAGCTAAGAATCTTCCTTGACAAGGATGCGTCGGATGCCCACAGAGCGGGTGAGGTGTAGCCCCAGAAGGAGGGCTTCATATTCCGCGACGTTGTTCATCGCGGGGAATTCGAGCCTGGCGGCATATTCGAGGGTTCTTCCTTCGGGGCCTCCGAGGACTACTCCCGCGCCAGCTCCTGCCAGGCATAGGGAGCCGTCGAAGAAGAGGGTCCAATGGTCATCACGCGGTGGTGGAGTGGCACGCGCTTCTTCTTCCGGCCCGGGGACCGGAGCCCATTCGGCCACAAAGTCCGCAAGGACCTGCGATTTGATCGCGGATCGTCCGGTTAGGGAGAGAGAGAAGGGGGCTAGCTCG
Organism: Pharus latifolius; assembly: GCA_019359835.1. NCBI lineage: Eukaryota > Viridiplantae > Streptophyta > Magnoliopsida > Poales > Poaceae > Pharus > Pharus latifolius. Next base: position 4,171,540 of record CM033328.1, read on the forward strand.
GTCCCCCATTTCTCTATCCGGCCGATGGCTTCCTTGTTCCGAAGCACTTCCCCCAAGGGGAGGGAGGAAGGCACCGTGATGGGGTGGCCTAGGAAGTAGTGGCGGAGCTTCCTCAATGCCATCAGGAGGGCATAACACACCTTCTCCACCTTTGTGTATCTTTTTTTGGCACCTTGGAGAGCCTCACTCACATAGTAGACGGGGCGTTGACACCCATCTTCCTCCTTGACTAGGACCGCGCTGACGGCAACAGGGGTGGCCGCGAGGTAGAGGAATAGGGGCTCCCCTTGATGCGGCCTCATAAGTATCGGAGGGCTCGTGAGATACTTCTTCAAGTCTTCAAACGCGGCCTGTGCCTCGGGGGTCCAATGGAACCCCACGTGTCCGCGGAGGACTGTGAAAAACTGTAGGCCACGCTCTCTAGAGTGCGAGATGAAGCGACTCAACGTGGCCAAGTGGCCGGAAAGTCGTTGTACGTCCTTGACAGAACGCGGCGGCGGCATGTCGAGGAGGGCCCGAATATTTTCGGGATTGGCTTCAATGCCCCTTTGGGACACGAGGAAGCCGAGGAGTTTCCCTCAGCGAACGCCAAACGCGCATTTTTCTGGGTTCAGTCTTAACCCGTATTTACGGAGATTGCGGAAGGTTTCCCCCAAATCGTCGAGGTGAGCGGTCGAGAGAGGGCTCTTCACGACCGCGTATCAACGTAAACTTCTACGTTGCGGCCGATTTGGTCCCTCAGGACCTGTTGGGGGAAATCTCCGCGAGACTAAGTCCAGGTAAGTTCACACTTGTCTGAGGATTGTGGCCTCCGGTGCCTGCCCCGGGCGCCACCATTTGGCTCCCGGGACCTAGCCTCCGGATACGTCCCGGGCGCCGCCATTTGGCCCCCGGGACCTTGCCTCCGGGGCACGTCCCGGGTGCCGCCATTTGGCCCCCGAGACCTTGCCTCCGGGGCACGTCCCGGGTGCCGCCATTCGCCCGGGGACTGTGGCCACCGGTGCCTGCCCCGGGCGCCGCCTAATGCCCGGGGACTGTGGCCTCCGGTGCCTGCCTCGGGCGCTGCCATTTGGCCCCCGGGACCTTGCCTCCGGGGCACGTCCCAAGCGCCGCCACTTGGCCCCCGTGACCTTGCCTCCGGGACACGTCCCAGGCGCCGCCATTTGGTCCCCGGGACCTTGCCTCCGGGGCACGTCCCGGGCGCCGCCATTCACCCGGGGATTGTGGCCTCCGGTGCCTGCCCCGGGCGCCGCCTTTTGCCCGGGGACTATGGCCTTTGGTGCCTACTCCGGGGGCCGCCTTTTGGCTCCCGGGACCTTACCTCTGGGACGGGTCCCGGGCGCTGCTCTTTGCCCGGGGACTATGGCCTTCGGTGCCTACCCCAGGTGCCGCCTTTTGCCCGGGGACTGGGGCCTCCGGTGCCGGCCCCGGGTGGCGCCTTTCGGCTCCCGGGACCTTGCCTCCGGGGCAGGTCCCCGACATCGTCGCCCTCCTAAAAAGGTAAAGCCCCTGTTTGTTCATCACGTGCTGGTCACGCGAGGGGCGCCTCGGGAATCAGCGACCACCTGTCAAGCATCCAAGGCACTTGACCGGGAGAAAGACGTTGCTGCCCCTCAATCCGACGGTAGCATCCGGGGTAGTTTAGACTTTTTGCTTCTTTTTGGGGTTATAAATAGCCCTTGTACCCCTCTGTTGTAAAGGATCGAACCATTGGTATCGGAATAGCTAAACTCACAGGCGTGCTCCGGAAGCCTCTCCCCCGGAGAGAGCCTCCCCAGCCGACTCCGGTCGGGAGAGCGCCGACAGGACTAGGGCCCCCACCGGGACCCGAACCTGTATAAATCTCCGTGTCATTTCTTGTGTTTGTCTGGTGGGGGAAGACCGGTCACCCGGTCAACCCGCGTCGCGTAATTTTTGCTAGGATCGTTCACAAAACCTGCTGGGGTATTCTTAATACCACGACAGGACCAAACACATGAGGCGCTGGAAGGTCGCCCTGCATTTTTCAACCCGAAGGGCATGTGGACATAGCAGAAGGTGCCGAGGGGAGTTATGAAACTCGTCTTTTCCTCGTCCTCCAGCGCCATTCAGACTTGGTGATAGCCCGAATAGGCGTCCAAGAAGCTCATCAGCTGGCACCCCGCGGTGGAATCCACCAATTAGTTGATCTGCGGGAGTGGGAAATCAACTTTTGGGCATGCTTTATTGAGGTCGGTGAAGTCAACACACATCCTTTATTTGCCGCTTACCTTTTTGACGAGGGCGGGATTTGCTAACCACTCGGGATGTAGGACTTCCCGAATGAACCCCGCCTCCCGGAGCTTAGCGATCTCCAGCTTGATGGCCTCCTACCACTCGAGGGAGAGTTTTCTCATCTTCTGTTTTACCGGGGGGTGACCAGGCATTACCGCGAGCTTGTGCTCGATGACGTCCCTGGGCACGCCCCCCATGTCCGCGGGCTTCCATGCGAAAACATCTGCATTTTCGTGAAGGAAGTCGATGAGTTACGTCGCGTGCTCCTCGGGGAGGTCGACCCGGATTTTGATAGTCTCCCCCTTGCCCTGGAAGAGGAGGACTTCCCGGAAGTCCCCTTCGGGGCGACGTTTTGGAAGAAACTTCTCGGGGAGCGCAACTGGCACATCTGGGGTCGGGGAGGAGCTTCCTCGCCCCGGGGCCTTGACCTGGTTGATGTCTCCGATCACTGCGGTAGCACGCTCGTAGAGGGAGTGAGCCATATCCTGGTCGCCACGCACGGAGATCACCCCACCTGGCCCAGGGATCTTCATGCAAAGATAATTGTGGTGGACCGCTGCTCCCAGGCGGTTGATGATGGTTCTCCCCATTATGGCATTGTAGGAGGAGGGGAGGTCCACCACATCAAACCGAACCATTTCGGTCCGGTAATTATCCAGGGCGCCGAAGGTCATCGGGAGGTCAACCTTTCCCACGGGGTGTATGGTTTTTCCTGGGACGAAGCCTTGCAAAGGCCCCGCCGCGAGTTGCAGGAGTCTCTCATCTACCTGCATTTCTTTGAACGCCTTTAGATAAAGGACATCCGCCGCGCTCCCCCCGTCGACCAAGATTCGGGTGAGGCGACAGTTGAACACGGTGGCGGAGACGATTAGCGCGTCGTTGTGGGGGAACGCACCCCACGCGCGTCCTCCATGGTGAACGTCAATGGGACGTCCGACCATTTTGGTAGCCGGGACATGTTAACGACCCCTATCACCTTCACTTCTCGCGCATATTCTTTGCGCTGGCATTTGGAGTCTCGCCCAGAGGCAGATCCTCCCAAGATGACATTAACGTGTCTCTGAGAGGTTTGAAAGGGGAGCTCATCGCTCGAGCCCTTTTCCTGGCCTTGCTTCTAACGTCCCCCCGGGGGAGCAGGGAGTGCCGCCAAGGCCGGCGATGGAAGGGGTAAGGAGGTAGGGCCTCCTCCCCCCGGCCCATGTTGTTCGAGAAATGCCGCGAAGTGATGGAGGAGCGCCATTCAGACTTGTGGAAAGTACACCATAAAGTGGCTCCAGCCTCCTTGCCCCTTGGCTTGGGAGCCTCTCGCGCACGGGAGGATTGGCTTCCCCCGCCGCCTTTGGGCTTGGAAAAGGCCCGTTGTCCCCAGTTAGGATCCCGGGAGCCACCTCCGCCTTCGAGGACGAAGGCGTCCCGAGGCCTTGGCTTATTGCGGGGTCCCCTCCGGAGACGTTTATGGGAGGGGTCCCTCGAGTCCTTCTCCCCAGGGCCAGAGGTCCCCTGATTTTTCTTCCAAAGGTCATCCTCCTCAGCTCTTGCGTACTTCTCAAGTACGTTGAAGAGCTCATCGGCAGAGGACGGGCAACTCCGGGAGAGCCTCCGGTGGAGCTCTACCGGGAGAATGCCGCTTTTGCTCGCTTCAATCACCGTCGAGTTGGGGACGTGAGCCACCTTGCTCTTGATCTGGGCGAAGCGTTTGAAGAAACTTCGTATCATCTCCCCCGACCGCTGGCGAACGGTGTACAATTGCGACGAGTCCAGGGGACGAATGTAATTCCCCTGGAAATTGAGCAAAACTCGCGCTTCAGTTGCGCGAAGGACTTAATGGACCTGGCCTTGAGGTTATAGAACCACAACCGAGCTATCCCCGAGAGATAGAAGGGGAAGACATTGCACTGGACGCTTTCGTCCCCCCCAACCGTCGAGATGGCCTTGGAGTACACCTGCACGAACTCATAGGGGTTGGCCTCACCATTGTAGTGCTCGATATGGGGCGGCCGATACGGCTTCGGCCACCAAACGCACCGGAGGCAGCGGCAAAGGGGTTGGTTGGCCCCTTCCACTTCCTTTGGGGAGTCCGCGTTGCTATCCCCCTTCACGGGGGAAGCGCGTTCATTGTCCGAATCGGGGAAGGGTCCTAACGGACCGCCTACCTTCCGGTATCGTCTTCGTTCTTCGGGGTTGGTGGAGCTCACCTCTTGCACCTCGGGGGGGTCCCCGGAGGTGACGGAGGCCTCTTGCATGGGTCTCTTACCCTTGTCCATTGGGACGTGAGAGCCATGCCCGCGTGCGAGGAGTGATTCCTAGCCGCGTCGGGACGGGCGCCTTCAGACCTTGCCGCGCGCATGTGCTCTACCTCCTCCCGAGTGAACCGCGTTTGGTTCACCGGGGGAGCCCGGGGAGGGGTCCCCGGGGGACGGAGCTGATGCGTACCCGCTACTGGTGCGGGAAAGGAATCGTGAGCCGGAAGGGTTCCAGCTATGGAGACAGCCCACGGCGTGGGAAAACGTCCCAGCGGGGGAACGGCCTGCATCGCGGGGGCCGTCCCGGAGACACTTCCTGGGATAGGCACGGTCCCAGGGAGGGGAATCCCTTCCGGGGCAAGGGACAACTCGGAGATGGGAGGACGTCCGGGGAACGGGAGCCCTCCAGGGACGGGAGCATCCCCTGGGGGAGGTCCACTGGAGGAGGGAGCCCCTCCCGTGGGAGGATGTCCACCGGGAGGAGGGGGTCCGCCGGGTGCGGTAGCACCCCTCGCGCTTGGGGGAGGAGGTCCGTTGGAGACGAACACTGCTCCCGGGAAAGGATAACTCCCGGGGACGGGCGTGCTCCCCGGGAGTGCGAGTCCCCCGGAGATTGCCGTACCTGCAGGGAAGGGGTAGCCCCAAGAGACGGGCGCACCCCCAAGGAGGGGAAGTCCTCCAGAGGTGGGAGCACTTCCCGGGAAAGGATAGCCCCCGAAGACGGGCGCACCCCCCAGGAGTGGAAGTCCTCCGGAGGTGGGAGCACCTCCCGGGAAGGGATAGCCCCCGGAGACGGGTGCACCCCCCGGGAGGGGCAGTCCTCCGGAGGTGGGAGCACTTCCCGGGAAGGGGAAAGCGCCTGGAACGAAGAAGGCCCCCGGGTGTCCCATCATGAACGGAGGTTGCATCCCCTCGAACTGGAACGATGAGGGTATGCGGGGGCCGGAGGCCGCGCTATGGCGCGCAGCAAGTCCTCAAGAGTATGTTGCACACGAAGTTGGCCCTCCACAAGCGCCCCGAGTAGCGGATCCCCTGAAGTCGAAGGTACCACCCGGGGGACGCTTGGTCCCCCCAAAACGGGATCCTCAGGCTGGCTCACAGGAGCCGTTCCCCCGCCAAGAGTGATGGGAGACGTGCATGTTGCCTCCCCCTGAAGATTATTTGTCACGAGTCCGCACGGTCGGCACCAACAGTCGTGGTATAAAAAATACCTCGACAGGTTTGATGACGTGTGCAACACGTGTTCCTCAAAGCTAACTGACCGTGCGACGGGTCACCCCGCGTTGGGCAATCACAGGGATTGACACAAAAGTTTATACAGGTTCGGGCCTCAGTGGAGGCCCTAGTCTTGTCGACGTGCCCCCAACACGCGTCGGCTAGGGGGCTCTCTCCCGGAGAGAGGGTTCCAGAGCACGCCTATTCGTTTTTATAATTGGAGTCAAATGAATGTCTTAGGTTACAGGAGGGGATTACAAGGGTATATATAGACCCCAAAAGACGCAAATTACTAAACTACCCTAGCTACAACCGTCGGATCGAGGGCAAGATAGTCTTTTGGCAAAACCAGGGGCCCCGATCTTGGACACGTGGCAGCCCTTGAATTCAGTGCCTTCTCCTCCATGAAAGGCTCGGGAGTGAACGAATCGGAGCTCCGGGAGAAGTCTCCCTAGCCCGGAGAAAGGTGCTCCGGGGGGAGTCTCTTCCTAGCCCGGAGAAGGGGCTCCGGGGGAGGTCTCCCCCGAGCCCGGGAAAAGGGGGCTCCGGGAGAAGTTTCCCTAGCTTGGAGAAGGTGCTCTGGGGGAGGTCTCCGCCGAGCCCGGAGAAGGTTGAAGGTGCTCTGGGGGAGGTCTCTCCCTATCCCGGAGAAGGTGCACCTGGGGAGGTCTCCCCCGAGCCCGGAGAAGATATTCCGGGCAAGGGGCTCCCCCTAGCCTGGAGAAGGGACCCGGGAATGGGGGGGGATCCTCCTCCCGTCCCTGCTTGATGCTTGACATTGCTAGTATTTTCCCCCAACAATATTTACCCAGTCCACCAGTCTTGGTGTCTCCCGACAAAGGAGAACCGTTGCTTCTCTACTTGGCGGCCACACCGCACGCAGTCAGCGCTGTCCTGATCGCGGAGAGAGAAGGAATACACAGACCTGCCTACTATGTAAGCGAGGTACGTCATGGCCCTAAGGAGCGATACCCTAAGGTCAAGAAGATACTTTACGCACTACTGATGGCTTCCCGTAAGCTACGACATTACTTTCAAGCACACAAGATCACAGTACCCTCCTCTTTTCCATTGGAGGATATTGTCCGTAACCCGGAGAAATCTGGTCGGATAGCCAAGTGGGCGGTCGAACTCGGTGCTTTCGATATCCATTTCACGCCCCGCACTGCGATTAAGTCTCAGGTCTTGGCTGACTTTGTGGTCGAATGGACCAACCCTGAGCCACCCGTGCGGGTACCCATAGAATTGGAATGCCCCAATCATTAGACAATGTACTTTGACGGCTCTCGCAGTTTTCAACACTCGGGGGCTGGAGTGGTCTTAGTTACGCCTCAGGGCGAACAGCTTAAGTTTGTTTTTCAACTACACTTTGTTGCGACCAAGAACGCAGCAGAGTATGAAGGTCTTCTTGCAGGGCTCCGGGCAGCAAAATTCCTCGGAGTCCGTCGATTAGTGGTGAGGGGAGACTCACAGCTGGTCGTAAACCAGGTAAACAAGGAGTACTGCACCTCCGATGAGACAATGGCTCATTACCTAGGGGAAGTGAGGAGATTGGAAAAACATTTCAGTCATTTCGAAGTCCAATACATCCCGCGAAAGGACAACATTCTCGCAGACCAATTATCCAAAATTGGGTCCTCACGCACATCCGCTCCGGCAGGAGTGTTCGTCAAACACTTGGAACATCCTTCGATTATGACTTCGGTCGAGGATGATCCGGTAACAGTCTGCATTACCAACCTCGGTCAGGAACAAGATTGGACTCATCCATTGAGAGTCTATCTTGAACATGGGACCTTGCCCGAGGACGAAACCGAAAGTGATCGGTTGACTCAAAAAGCGCGTCTATACAAACTTATAGAAGTAGTTTTGTACAGAAAAGGTACTCAAGGAGTATTCATGCGCTGCGTATCTCAGGAGGAAGGTAAATCCCTCTTGAAAGAAATACATAATGGTGCATGCGGTGCGCACGCGTCATATCAGACACTGGTCGGAAAAGCTTTTCGACAAGGATTGTACTTGCCTTTGGCACTCGATGATGCCAAGAATATGGTCAAGATGTGTCCTCAGTGTCAGTTTCACGCGAGACAGGTTCATCAACCTGCCTATGCGTTGCAAACCATTCCCCTCGCATGGCCCTTTGCAGTCTGGGTGATGGATATTGTCGGTCCTATGCCACAAGCGGTCAATGGATACAAGTTTCTGTTCGTAGCTGTTGATACGTTTACAAAGTGGATTGAGGCTGAACCGGTACACAATATTACCGCCGCTGCAGCGCAGAAGTTCTTCCATAAGAACATTGTTGCTTGATTTGGTGTTCCGAATCATCTCATCACGGATAACGGTTCCCAGTTCGCTAGTGGTCTTTTTCTGGATTACTGCGATCAGATTGGAACCAAGGTGTGCTTTGCTTCTGTGGCTCATCCACAAAGCAATGGTGCCATGGAACGTGCCAACGGGCAGATATTGCAAGGCATCAAGAAACGTGTTTTTGATCGCCTTAAGACTCGCTCGGGGGCTTGGGCGGATGAGCTCTACGCCGTTCTATGGGCACTACGAACTACTTCTAGTCGAGCAACCGGAGAGACGCCCTTCCATCTGGTCTATGGGGTTGAGGCCATATTGCCTATGGAAGTTAGTATTGGATCTGTTCGGACAGATCAATTCGAACGAGTTGATCAGGCCGAACAGCGATCACAAGATCTCATCCTCTTAGAAGACAAGCGTGATCGCGCTTTGATCAAGTCCGCGGTATACTTGCAACCTTTGCGCAAGTACCATAACAAAAGGGTGCGACCACGTAGTCTCCACGTGGGCGATCTGGTTTTACGAAAAATACAAGAACAATCCAATCGCAACAAATTCTCCCCGAAGTGGGAAGGCCCTTATACTGTTGTTTCGGTGCCGCAACCAGGATCAGCTCGATTAGCGATGGAGGATGGTCGAATCTTGTCCAATACCTGGAACATCAATCAACTACGCAAATTCTATGTGTAAGTACCCAATCCCTTTTCCTTTTCAATTAGCATGGTTTAAAAAAATGAGTGCGTTTTTTTGTTGTTCATATGTCGAATATTTCCTTTTGTGCCCACGTGTTACGAGTTTGGCTCGGGGGCTGGTCGCCGGTGATTATATCGCCACAATGCCCTAATCGGATTCACTGGTCGATCTCATGACCACTTCCAGACAAGACACTCCTCAATAAGCCGTTTCTCAATGCACAAGGGGCTTGCTGGCATGTCCTTGGTCATCTGGGTGGCTGCCGGTTTGCAGTAAGGTTAGGCATTACGTCGAGTATAATTGCTGGCCTGGTCGAATTTCCCTGGTCGTTACACCCATATTTTCCCTGTGCTTATAATACTAAGACTCCAGTATATATATCACAGGCGGGGGCTAGGGGAGTATGGTTATAATATGAGACAACAAAGGATGCTTTCCTTTTGAATAAAACCAAAAAATTGCATGCATTGCATTCTATAAATTGTATCTGTACAGGTACAAGGTTTACATAATCCCGAGCTCGGTCAAGAGTTTATCTACGAGAGGTCTAATTTCCTCCATGATAGCCTCAAGTTGTTCCTCACTCTCGATCTCTACCGTTCCTACCAGTGGATTTAGATCCAGATCTGGGCCATGGTGGAGACGAAACCGGCAGAGAATGGCGGAGGCTGCTGATCGGACTCTATCTCTGATTGCCTCTTGTTGTCGCCTGGTATCTTCAGGAAGATACTTGAGGAGAGGTTTCGCTTGGGCTACGACCAGTTTAGACCAGTCACTTGGGCTAAGGTCGTTTGTTGTGGTCTCGACCACATCAGGCCTTAGAAGACGGGCTACCATCTTCATCTTTTCGAAGATGGATAGGCTCAAGTCTCTATTCGCCCTCCGGATAGAGTCAATGGTCACCTGGAGGAATACCTTCTCTTGACCAAGCTGGTTTATTTGACTTGCTTGCGCTGCAGTAAGGAGATCGTTATAAATAGTCCAAATGACAAAGTTAAGTCGTTCTGGTCGGAAGTTGACTTACCTGAGAGCTATGATCGCAGTTCTTTGAGCTCGGCCTCTAGATGTGAAATCATGGTGGCTGCCCTGGGCTCGTCATTTTCCCGATCGACAAGGCTCTTCTTCAGGGAAGTGACTTCCCTGCAATGAAAAAGACAATGGTTATAGCAAGTTTGTATTCAAGTATAATAAAGCACTTTTTCCTTACTCCTACAAGCAATTTTTCTCCTCTTGTATGGCCTCCATGCTTTCTACCATAGCTATCGATCTGGCCGTCATACGGGTCAGTTCGTGTGACACAGAGGGAAGTCAGTTGCAAATTCCGAGTATTGTATGCAAAACTCAGATATCATGAGGGATGTTCAACATACCTCAGTATATTCCAGGAATGACTTGTCCTTCGGGATGGCTGGAGGCCTAGTCGATGGACTCGCCTCATCCTCGGTGGGAGCAGCAGACGAATGCCCCTGCTGAGCCCCAGTTGCAGGTCTCAATGCCTGCGATTGGGTCTCCACACCCAACACGTCCCTAACGTCCCGGACGACTTCCTGGATCGGAGGGACAGAGCTTTCTTCGCCGAAGGCTTCAGCACCAGCAAGAACTTCAACCCTCGCCAAGGCCGTTGGAGGGTTTGGTGCTGAATCTCTACACCTAAGCAGGAAGAAGAAGCTGTCAGTTCCACTGATGGTTGACACAACCTGATCCAGAACAAACAGAACGGAATTCTTACCTTAACTGAAATCCCATTAGCTTTTGGGACTTCGAAGATGGTTCCCCAAGAGAAAGAGAACAGTCGTTGTCCATCCTGGTCTTTCTCTTCGTAAACAAGACCTTTTCTCCCTATGTATATCACCCTGTAAGCATATATATAAGGAATGATGAAGATCTGAATGGTAAGAATTCATACCGGGGTAACCTGCTCAGTTGGCAGGGATGCGCCCGAAGGTCTGGGTGTCTCTTGAACTGCTGGAGTGGGCACTTCGTCCGCGACCCTGTGGTTGGTCGCAGAATCCTGCTCCGTTATTTCCGCTCCTGTCACCAGGAGTGGAGTACTCTCTCCCCTAGGACTCACAAGGGTTGTAGGAGGAATTTCTTCTCCCTGTACAAGCATGGCACGGTGAACACACATACAGATGAAGCTGTAAAATTCAAGACCGCGAGGAATTTTACCGTGGTCGTCCCTTCGACCAAGGAGGGAGAAGTTACGGACCCTGAAGCCTCCAGGGCTTCAGGAGTAGGGATCTCACCTGCGACCACAGGATTCCCAGTGGTCGCGGGGTCCACTGCAGCTGCCTCTGTCTCGGCAGGGCATGGCAGTGTCTCACCGGATTGAGAAGTCACCACCTTCCTCTTCCGGCGAACTAGAGGAATGTCATCCTCCTCCTCCTCGCTCCTTTCACCCTGTACGACGAAGAAGTGATTCCAGTTTGTACCTAGGGTAACATGAGGCACATGATATCTTACCGTAGTTGTCTTCGCAGTAAGGGGAGTTCTGTGCGAAGAGCCTTCCCCGAGAATTTTCTTGGATTTCTTGAGGGCAGGTCCCTTCGCTCTAGACCTTGAAGGGACTTTCTTCACTCTCTTCATCGTCGGCTTTCCCAGTGAACCGACATTTTCACTCGGGAACGTCGCCTCCGCAAATCTCCCCAAGAGCTATGCCATTCCGGTGCCCTTATTAGTACAAGATGTACACATGACTTTCGGACAGAACTTGACGAAAGGTAACATACCTGTTTAAGGTCGTCGCCGGCATGGATCAAGCTTTGAGGGCGAGGTGATCCCTTGGGTCCCTCCACTTCGGCATTGTATGCCCTGAGGATGTAGTTCGTCCGCTTCTCGATCTCGGACGAAGGCAAGACTGTGTCACCAGCAGACCAGTTAGCAAAGTATGACAGAAAAATGTAAGACTTCATTTGCTAGGTCGCTTACCGTTGTTATAGTCCAAGGTGCTATCTGCCATGGACCGTATCTCCCAAGCCGGATGAGCCCTTTCGCGCAGGGGGCTCACCCGATTCTTCACGAAGTCACGAATGATATCGTGAGCCATTAGTCCCAGTTGGACTAAGTGAAGAATCACTTCGGCTTGCTTCATATACTCTGCATTCAGAGCAGGGAGGGAATCCAATTCGCTAGGCTTCTCTGGCCGCGAATTCTCAAACCACAACCCGCTCTCGGATGGAGGGGTGCAGTAAAACCATTTCTGGTACCACCCGTGCACGGAGTCACGTAGGGGTGGGAAGGGATACTCTTTCTTCTCCCTTATCCGAAAGTAAATACATCCGGCGGTGTTGGCGCTCTTTGACCACGCCGAATAGTAGAAACGTCGGAAGAGATCCACACTGGGATACACTCCGACGAAGGCTTCACAGAGGTGCTGGAAGACTGTAACATCCTAGTTTTGGGGTGAAAAGTTTCTTTCTTAAAAGTCATGCATGCATATGTCTCTTCTAGATCAACCAAATCAGCCTCAGCTTTATTCTTTTCTAGCCCTAAAATCTCCAAAATCTATCCTGTGACCCCAAGTCAAGATCTGACTTTCCAGATTTGATCTATTAGTTATCCTAAACCTAAAAGCCTTCAGAACCCAGATCCAATTCTATCTCTAACTTCCAGATTTATCAACTCCTTTCTGTTTTCAAAAACAGAATATCTTATATTACCTAAATACCCTAAGTTTCAGAAATTCAGATTTAATCAAAATCTTAGCCAAGTTCACACTAGATTATTCTTGGATTATGATCAAGGGTATGCCAATGCCTTAATCGAAAAAGTTGGCAGCCAGATTTTATCATCTAGACTCTTTTCGCAAATCAGTCCAAGAGTATCACAGATCAGTCCTTTTTCCAGATTTTCCAGAAGCCTGAAAAGGCAAAATGTTGCAAATCATCTCCAAATTCAAATCTGATTTGGGGAACACCTCCCAAATGCTTTTCAACACAAATTCTTCTTTTATGAGTATCTCAAAATCAAACCCTAAATCCCAGAATTCGAGATCAATAAGATTCAGACTTATTTTACCCTAAACTACTCTGTTTTCAGTTCATATCGAAAATCATCCAAATGTCTCAAGTTTTATCTTCTATTTGTGCCAAGTCATCTGTTGAATCAAGTCTACCAGATCAGCAGAATCAATTTCAGATTAAATCATCTAAATCATCAGATTTACAGATCAGTCCAAATCAAGAAAATCAAATATTGCAATCAGGCCCCTAATTCGACCAGGGCAGCAGTCAATTCACGACCAAAGCCCGCCGTGATCTTGCGCCGTGCACGCTCACCGCCGGCCAAGCCCTCTCGCATTTGTGCTCGTGCATGCTTGCTCGTGCTGTTGTGCACGTGTCTGCATCTCGGCCATCACCGTGGCAATGCCGTGGCAGCGCCGCTGAACAACACCTGCTCTTGTGCGCGACCAACAGCAGCCATTGTCAGTATCTTCTTGCCACGTTGCTTGCTTTACCAACCGTTGTCGCCACCGCCTTGCACCGCCCGACATTGTTGAGTCCCGATGTAGCAACCGCTTTGCATCGCCTGTGCGCCGTCGTGTCATCGCTCGCCGTTATTGCATCTGCGCCCGGCAAATCATGTCAACTGACGCCAAATTCATTGCTGCCACTTCATTGCAAGTTTCGCCCTCTGGTCTATATAAGCAGCCAACACTTCCGCTGCAGTCGTCTTCTCCGTTGCAGTCGTCTTCTCCGGCGAGCCGTCGAGGAGGCTCACGGTGCCAGCATATTCCACTGCATCAAACACCAAATTAACAGCACCAGAAGGTATAGCTCATCTCACTCATCATGCTGTATCATTTAATTGATCTCCGGTGGACCCTAACGCCAGTGATCACCGGAATTCCCGATTGCCCTGTTCCGGCAATGTAGGCCAAATTACTTCGAATTAGTTTTGATTCTATGGAAGAAAATAATCAGTGAGCCATTTCCAACAAGCCTATGCATCAAGATCTCCAGATTGAGCTCGAATCGAAGCTTTCCCCAATTTTGAGTTTCTCCAGTCGCCGGCGATCGTCGCCAGGCTTGTCCGATGATCCTCCGGTCAAATTGATGCTACCAGTAGCTTCCTCTTACCTCTCTTTCACTCTCCAAGCTTGGAATTAAGTTCATTTAGCCTGTATCAAAAAGCCCCAAATCCCGTGTCTTCTTCTCCGGCACAGTTCACCGGAAACCTATTCCTGGCCGTTTCAGCTTCATCCACTTTTTCCTTCAGGTGTGCTTCAACCTCCTGAGCATTTTTGCCTTCTAGCCCGATCTCTGAAACTGTCCAGAATTCAAGTTATAGCCATGCCAAAAACCTTGTCCAGTGGCTTCACTGTGCCGTGTCGCCACCACTTTTCTTCACCGATTTTCATCACCTTCCAGCCATCTTCAGCTTTGGATACTGTTGAGTGATTTGTTCCTGTTATCAATGCCTACCTCCCAGACAAAGTGGTGCATCATTTGGAGCCCTAGATTAAAAGTTATGCCAAGCCCTAATTTCTGGCCATGTCAGAATGCTAGACTATGTTAGTCAGTGGCATTAGCCCTTTTCACTGCCTTCCAGATTTGCATTTTGAGCATAACTTTGTCCCTTAGATTCCTGAAGTTGTGATCTACAATTTCTTCTTCTATCACAACTTGATTTGAGCCCTTGAATTATATTTGCTGCTAAACCCTAGTTTTTGGCACTGTCCCAGTGCATGCCAGCCAATGGCATTGGCTTTGTTTACCCACTTCTGATTATGCAATTTGAAAACCACTTTGTCCACTGAATTTGTAGAGTTATGATCTACACTTTCTTCTACTGTCATAACTTGAGATAAGCTCTCTAGTTTTCCTTGAAGCTATGTCAGAGTCTTGATCCGAATGTCAATCTACTGACATTCGTTGTTTTTGGTCAAACCAACCACAAAACTGATGTTCTTATTGCAACCTTGAAATCCTAAGAGCATCTAACACTCATCCTTAGCCAATTCCTTGAAACTCTAGAATCTCAACTCAGTTCAGCTTGCAATCTCAATTATCTCCAATATCGTTCAGTCACTCTTGTAAAGCATATCTGCATATAGATCCTAAATCATTTTAATATAATAAGTAATATTTGTGTGTATTGTTTGTTTGTCGCCGAGCAGATCTAGAAGCTAAGTTCGAGGACTTCGCTGACTGCTGTTTCTTACAACGCGGAAGGCAAGTCATATCCTTGGTCATCTTGAACCTATATTTTAAATGTTGCTAAGACATAACCTTGAATATAGATAATATTGCATGAGAAAGATTGAGAAAGATTGATTTATGAATTGGCAGTACTAGACTGGTTATTTGTGAAATGTGAAATAAACAAGTTTTGAGCCATGAACTATTATATATGTATATACTTATATTCATGAAATAAAACCCCTAGCCGTGACCAGAAAATGGTATGGAGGGCGGTAGCACTGGAGGTGCTAAACTGCGAAGGAATGCAGGCACTGAAGGTGCAGGGTTGTGGATGGTCTGGTCACTGGCATATAAGGACTAGAACCTTGTGTTGTGCGTCTAGTGGCATGAAACACGTGCTAACCGCAAGCCTGGTATGGGACAGGCCTGAACAAGTACTTATGTGGATCGCACATGACACCCCTGCTAGAATTTTGTAGTGAAGCACGCAAAACACGGAGTACGGCTCCCACACATATCACTGAAGGTGATCTCGCACGTTGATCCAGTAATGGAAATATGTGTAGGGGTGGAGGTTTGGATACAACCTACCACAACTGTGGTTCGCGGAGAGCCACAGGGTCAGGAGTGGATTGTGAGTGATACATAACAAAAGTTCTTGTTATTTCCACCTTGCCGCTCACAGTATGAAGTGAGTCAGGGGTCCAATCATTTTGTTATGATAGGAAAGGCTTGAAAGTGGAATATCTTGCGGGTAAATTGGTACCTCTCTGCAGAGTTAAAAACGTATTCGAATACTCCGAGCTCCCGGGTTTATAGGAGTCTGCTGTGGTGGATTAAATCCATGGGGTGTGACACAAGTATTATTTTCTAATAAAATGTATTAAATCAAGATTACCCAAATGACATGTGTTGTCATGATAAGGAGTGTCGACGATTTGGACTCAGGGTCCTCAGCCGAACTTATGCAGAATTTGTAATAGCGAGACCTTTCAAGATGACCCTCCGGGAAGGTATGTAGAAAAATGGAGAACAGGAGCACAGAGAAGTTTATACAGGTTCGGGCTCTCGATGGTGGGAGTAATAGCCCTACGTCCTGTTGGGATTTCACTATAAGTGGAAAAGGTTTACAAGATAATGGGAAAATGACCCCCATTGGCGAGGGTTTTTCCTATACAAGTGTACAAGAAGAAGCCCAGAAGGCTTGTAAATACTATCTAATCTAGGCCGTAGACTTGGCTGTTTGAGTGGTTGAAATGTGTTGTATCTCGCTTGTATTAGAGATGTTGATCTCTCAATCCTCCTTTTGTTTGATGCATCTTGCCACCCCTTTATATTGGTCGAAAGGATGCCATGCCGTAACTGCATCAGACAGTTGTTTGGACGGTTGGATGTAGTTTTTAGAGAACCGCTCATAACCTCCACGCAGGTTAAACACGTGTTATTCATGGATAACTGCACGTATTAACCTCCTGACGGTTGATCTCCCACATGGAAGAATCTCCGGGATACTTGAGATATTCCCGCTATAAGGACAGCTGGACAGGTAAACCTCAAGTATCTTGGTCGAAAGAATGCTCTGACCGCGGGATGTTGGCTGACCGCGCAACATCTCTGACATTATGTCTGACTGCGATCTGATCACGGACTGACTGCAATCTGATCGCGCAAAGTCTACGACCTGATCGCACAGAGCTTGCGATCTCGGGCTGATGCTTCTCAGAATAATCTTGAGTTCGCATCGCCGGGCACGTGTTTGGCTCGAATCTGTCTTGAACCAACAGTGTATTTATTTGAACTGACTCGGGTGTCAATCCTCGTCAAGGAGTGCTGCCGTGGGCTGTCGTGTGTCGACGTGTCGCGGTAGTGCTATAATCTAGTGAACATGAATGATGGTGTTATATTATGAAAAGTGCTGCCATGAGATGAGATATGAAAGAAAAAGGTTATTTTACAAACATCCATAATTCTTGACTAGTCTAGGTTCATATCATCACTACTATATGTATCTACTCTTACCTATGACTTGCTGAGTATGTAAGTGCTCACCCTTGCAACCTATAAATCAGTAGATGGAGCATTCAATAACCAAGATGAAGGCGTGGAGAACTTTGTGGATCCAGAAGGAGGAGAGTCAGTCCCGTCATTGCCCTGATGTGTTGTTCTGCCGTCCACTTCTCTTTGTGGGTGGGTCACCTATCTTCTGCTGTGTAGATGTTATTTTGCTAAACCATGTATGTCGTGAAGGCATTGTAATCTTCTTATGTAATATCAAGGCCAGCAGGCCACACTGCTTAACTATTTTGTAAGTTACTCTGTTGCAATGTAATATACTCCTGTGCTTGACTTATCCTGGGAAGTCAAGGGTATGTGTATGCTGTGCATATATGGGACTAGCTGCAGCGAGCTAGGTCTCTTCAGGAGTAGTCGTAGTCCCAGTTTTGGGGCGTGACAAAGACCGCCAAGATCAAGACCGCATTCGGGTGGAGATTCACCAACTCCAACCCGTAATGCTCCAAGATCCCCTTCAGGAACCGGCTCTCAGGGAATCGGAACCCGCACCTCAAGTATTCTTCAAAAACCACCAACTCGCCCTCCTGGACGATTGGGGTTTCTTGATCCTTCCCGGCGGGTCGCCAGTTGATCAGCAATCTGAGGGGAAAAATCTCTTCCTTCTCCAGTGCTATCAAGCTCTCCTCTGTGTGATGAACCGATCGGCTCTAGGATGCCATTTTTGGAAGAGATTGAAGGAGAAAGCTGGCAGCTTTGATGTCGATGGAAGATGGAGAAACGAGGGTTTTGTGCGGCAGAAGTTCTAAGGCTGGGGGCTAGGTGCGTGGCTTCCTCGAGAAACTACCTGCTCCTTTTATAGGCCAGAGGAGACACTCCACTGAGGGTAACGTTCCATTTAATATTCTATTCATTTCCCATAATGGATATTTTCTCTGGCAAACCCGCTATGCGCACCGAATCCAAAACAAAAGGACTTCTTTGTCTCAGATTTGAAGGTACAAAAACGTGAAGAGTTCTATAAAGGCTTTCGGAGGACATTTTCCTTCATGATTCTTGTAAACCTTCACGAATCGATCATGAAAATATTCTATGACCCAATTGTTGGAAGTACGGATGTTTTTTGATCAGGTTATAGTGTTATCAGAGCTATGTCTCTGACTAAGCTCCGATTCTAGTCGAAGTGATAGTCTGATCGAATTTCGGTTCTGACCGCGGTAATCTTCCAGATCGAACTTCGGTTCTAACCGCGGTTTTAAGTCTGATCGCAGTATCAGTACTAGTCGCGGTATAACATTTAAATACGATTCTGGTCGTAGAACCAAAGTTTACCTGTGTATGAGTGGTCGTAAAGACATTGCTTGTGGCCATATTTTCGCACAGAAGTTGTAAAGAATATTCATGTGATATGAAGAGAAAGAAATCTTTATTTCTGGCATTCTTTACATACAAAAGGGATACTGGCGGCCAGAGCGTCGACCTGATCCGAGAGCAGTTTGCAAAGTTCTCCTAGGGACATGTTGTCGTCCGTAGGATCTACGTTGGCGACCCCCAGGGAACTAGCAACTACTCTAAGCCTATCTACATCATCCCTAACAAGAGATGTGCTATTATTCCTAATCAAATCAGAGAGTTCTCGCTGTTGCTGAGCGTGATCCCTCTCCCGACGGAATTGGCGCGCCTCTTCATGGGATCTTTCAAAACATTCTGCCAGATGCAGAATCGTCGAAGACATCTCTTCGGTCTTCTTCTGCAGAGCCTCTTTTTCCCCTTGGAGAGTCTGTCTGAGGGGGGGAGGCAGGATCTCAGTAGGCTTATCGCTAGGGGCTCCGATCTCCTACATTTGCAAATGTTAGTTGCACTAATTGTAACGATGAGCAAAAGGAGATAGAGATAATCACCTGTCTTTGCAAGTGACAGGTTGATATAGGCATCCCAGAAAGTAGATCACCCGATAAAGTTCGAGGATCATCATATGGTGGAAGTGTGGTCTCCCCACCATAAGATTGCTTCCCCAACCCAAGTTGAGGATCATCTGGTCGAAGAGGAACAGCCTTCCAACCAAAAGATTGATCACCCGAACAAAAACGGGAATCATTGGGATGAAATGGAGAAAGCTGAGAAGAACGTCCCTCCAAAGGTGGAGATGAAAGTTCGACCTGCCGAGGTGCATGGATAGGAAGAACTAGAGGAACTGAAGGAAGAAAGAACAATGATGCGTCTTTCACCTTTGTTCTGCTGGAGGATCCCTCGTCAACCTTGGGTTTCTTCCTTGAAGGAGACAGATCTTTGGACGTCTGTAAATCCTGCTCGAAAACCTCTTCTTCATCACTCTCAATCTCGATGATGTTGTGATCTGCCATCGAGAAGTGTATGAAAGGGAAAGGAAGATGTTTTTGGAAGAAACTTAGCCGAGAAGAAGAATTGTGAAGCTTTCGAATCCGAAGGCTTCGGTATTTATGGCCGCCAGGGTGACGGTTCAGTTTCCGAACGCCTCGAGTTTTTGAATCATTTACAATTTTACCTCGAATCAAAAAACGTTTCAACGGCGCCATCATTACCCGTCACATATTACCCAGAGCCCGTCTCAGGGAACCAACCGCCACACTTAGTGCGCCACTAAGTGGAGAATTTGAAGCGTCGGGTTAAATGTCTGATGTAAGTCTTAAAATTTGAAGTTAACACGTCCCTTCGTTCTCTTCAAATTTGGGGGCTAGATGACGAGGATTGATACCCGAGCCAGTTGAAATAAATACACGGCTGGTTCAGGACAGATTCGAACCAGACAAGTGCCTGGTGGTGCGAACTCAAGTCATTCCGAGAAGCACAGGCATGAGGTCGCAGGCTTTACGCAATCAGACCGTAGCTAGTGCCCGGTCAAGGATTCGTGTGATATACGCGGACAGAAGACTGCAGATGGTACGCGGTCAACGAACAACACGTGGTCAGAACACCTTCGACCAGGAGACGCAGGATTGTTTTGCCCTCGTAACGGGGATATCCCGTGTATCTCGAATATTCTTCCACGTACAGAGACAACCGTCAGGAGGTTAATACGTGCAGTTATCTATAAATAACACGTGTTAAACCTGCGTGGGAGTTAGGAGCGGTTGCCGAAACCGCATCCAAGCAACTATTTGATGCCATTGCAACTTGGCATCCTTTCAACCAGTATAAAGGATAGCCCAATACATCAAACAGGAAGGAGGACGATCGAACGATCTATCAACCAGAAGACAGTAGTCTAAATTAGATAGCCTTCGCAAGCCTTCCAGGCTTTGTCTTGTACAAACACATAGGAAAAATCTTCGCCTGTGAAGATCTTTCCAGTAACTTTCTAAATCCTTTTACCGTACATGGTGAAATTCCAACAGGACGTAGGGCTATTACTCCCACCATTGAGGGCCAGAACCTGTATAAACCTCTCTGTGCTCCAGTTCTCTTTAATTCATCATACCTTCCCGAAGGGACACCCTGAAAGGTCTCATAACCTACAAATTCTGCATAAGTTCGGCTACGGATCTCGAGTCCGAATCATCGACACCATGCACTTTCTTAGTCCAATTACACCAAGAGGCCCAAAGATATCTCTCTCAAGATATGAGAGGGGCAAATTCCATCTCAACCATTCACTTTCAACCACATGGTTCATAACATATTTGTATGTCACCTTTATGACTACTTGGTTAAAAGTAGCGGTTGATGATACCAAGTATGCTACTATGCATGTATGAAACTGGGATGATCTCAGGTCTAAAGATAAACCAAAATAACTGTTAGAAAAAAATTAATGATACATGAAAACTCAATAGTGTCTCAAGATGGGTCAATCCAACCAACATGTTTTCCAACATGTGTCCACCACATTGACTTGATATCTCATATCCATGGTCCATGAAACTTGACTATCAATCAATGATCGTGCTGAATTATCTTGCATTATTATTCCATGTAATGCCGAAAGTCAGGGATGTTTAGAATAAATATCACTGATAATGCCGACAATTCATATATCATAATAAAGAGTTCCATGAATAAGTCACATACTTGTTTGATCAATAAAAGTGATACTTTATTGAAGGAATGCAATGATATTTTATTTGTAACAATTCGTAAACATATCATGACACAATCATCTCCATAATTGTCTCTAGGGCATATCTCTATCAGCTATCTGGGGGTGCAGCCTTACCTACCAAGAGAGGCGGTCCCCCAGCTTATTCCTATCAATAAAGTGGTCGTGCTTTCTGTACTTTCTTGGTCTTGCCTCAGGTGGAAAACCCTCTATCGGGACAAAAAAAAACCTCCAAGAGAGAACATAGCCGCGTTCAGGCGGCATGGAGCCCCCAGATGGGGAAAACCTTCTCTCACAAGAAAAAACCTCCGGGAGAGAACAGAGCTGCATCCGGGTGGCTTTGAGCCCCTGGATGGGGGAACCTTCTCCTGGGACAAGAAACCTTCAGGAGAGAACACAGCAGCGTTCGGGCGGCGCAGAGCCCCCAGACGGGGGAAACCTCCTCCCAAGAAAAAAAATCCTCTGGGAGAGAATAGAGTCGTGTCCGGGTGACATGGAGCCCTCGGATGGGGGGAACCTTCTCCCAGGACGAAAAACCTTCAGGAGAGAACATAGACGCCTCCGGGCAGTGTGGAGCCCCTGGATAGAGGAAATCTTCTCCAAGGACAAAAAAACCTCCAGGGGAGAACAGAGCCGCATCCGGGTGGCGTGGAGCCTCCAGATGGGGAGAACCTTCTCCCGGGACAAAAACCTACGTGACTTGTTCTAAATGACCTGAGCCCCAGAAGAAATTTCCCCAATTGGGGTTGATCAAGTCCCGGTCAGAGATTCCTTGGTCGAGACTTGGTTGAAGGAGACCTGGTTGAGAATTTTCTCCAGACATTTGGTCAAAAATCCCTTAGTCAAAAATTCCTGGGGCCCGGTCAAAAATTTCCTGGTTGGGTTCGATCAAGACTCGGTCGAAATGACTGAGACCCGATTAGAGATTCCCTGGTCAAAAAATCTCGGTTTGAACTTGGTCGAACAAGACCTGGTTGAAAATTCCCTACGTAAGTGAAAAATCCCTATGCAGGCTTTTATTTAAGTGGAGGTCCAGTTTGTCCCCCACCCCGCACAGCGGGGAACAGTTAGAATAAGTGCTCTGCGCTGGTGTGAAGAAAGAAAACCAGTGTGCACTGTTAAAGGCAGTAGATTTAAATCCCCCTACCAACCGTGGTGGGTAAAACTAGGTCTGAGAATGTGTCCTAGATATAGAAGATCCTTCCTAGGGTACCTCTAAGAGGAAGAGGGAAGCTTTCTCTCGGGACATTTGGTCCCCCGGGGGGCATGTCCAATTGAAGCCAGGAAGGGATCTAGTTAGAATCCCGCTGGTCAAAGTTGACCTAGTCCGCTCCCGGAGGAGGAAGAGCTTAATGGTGAGCTCAGGAGTGTATGAGGGGGGATCACTCTTTCAAGTGACTCGTTATCGCAGTTTGTAGGAGCCTGGTTGCCGCTTACTCCCTCAGTCAAGGAGGGGATATTGTAAGCTGCTCTAGGGTCGTCAAGAGTGGAGAGCTTATGAGCCTCTAAGCTGAGGACCGTGGTGATCCTATATGGCCCTTCCCATTTTGGGCTGAGTTTCCCTTGAGATTGGGGATCATGATGCGCTTGAGGACAAGGTCTCTTGAGTGAAAGACCCTTCCTCAAACACGCTTGTTGTACGCGTGTGCCATTTCACACCAGTAAATGGCGTTGAGGAGGAGCGCTTTGTCCCTCTCTTCTTCGATGAGGTCCACTTCCAACCTTTGGTTTTCTTCGTTGGCTCAATGTGCTGCAACCGAAGCCCCTTTGAGGAGCTCGACTCACAGCGATCAGAAGTAGATTTTCAAGGGGAGCACCACCTCAGCTCCATAGACAAGCGAGAAGGGGGTGCACCCCGTTGTACAGTTCAGGGTTGTGAGCATGGAGGAAAGGATGCTCGGGAGCTCTTCTACCCAAGCTCCACACTTGGAAGAACTTTGCTCGAGCCAGCGACACAGCCCCTACAAGATAACCTCATTGACC
The DNA here is from genome assembly GCA_019359835.1 of Pharus latifolius. NCBI lineage: Eukaryota > Viridiplantae > Streptophyta > Magnoliopsida > Poales > Poaceae > Pharus > Pharus latifolius. The sequence goes on from CM033328.1 coordinate 4,194,462, forward strand.
TACTCAACCGCCCCATTGCTCTTGGGGTAAGCCATTGAGGTGAAGTTGGGGGGGGGGGGCGATCGTGCCCAAGTTTTGACAGAACTCACAAAATATCGCCGAGTCGAACTGGTTCCTGTTGTCAACAGTGATTTCTTGGGAAACTCCAAAGCAGCACACTATGTTCTTTCAAAATAACTTTTGTACCGCTTGGGAGGTAATGCTCTCCAACGATTCCACTTCCACTCATTTGGAGAAATAGTCCACGGCCACAATCGTGTACTTATAACCCCCCAACACTTGCAGAAAGGGACTCAGGATGTCCATTCCCCACCGTGTGAAAGGCCAAGTAATTGGGATGGCTTGCAACACCATAGAAGATAGGTTAGAACCCTTTGCCATCTTTTGGCAAGCCTCGCATGCAGAGACAACGTCTCTTGCATCACGAACGATTGTAGGCTAGTAGAAGCTTTGTCGGATGGCCTTCATTGCGATGGCCCATGAGCCAAGGTTGGAGCCACAACACCCGAGGTGGATGTCTTCGAGGAGTTGGATCCCCTCTGCTTGCGAAAGGCAGTGGAGTAGGCCAGAGGCCCCTTGTTTGTACAACGCCCCCTCTAGTAAGAGGTCTACTCGTGCTTTGGCATGAAGATGCTTTGCTTCCACATCACTAGGGGGTTCCCCCTCCCCATTGATGGAGACTAGGGGGTCCACCCAAGACACGGCCCAAACAATCTATGTGACCTCAGGGTCACAGGGCCTGGCATTTGGGTCGAGTGCCATTGCTGAAGGTTTTAGGATGATCTCCAGGAAGGCCACCTCAGGGAGGGGTCCTCGGGTACTCGTTGCCCGTTCTAGGCTGTTAGCGTGGTCATTGTCCCTCTGAGGTATATGCTGCACTTCTAGGCCCTCGGAGTGCTTCTCCATTTTTTGAACCTCCTCAAGATAGCGGCTCAGGTTCATGTCATGGCATAAATATGATTTGTCCATTTGGCAAACCATGAGGTGGGAGTCTCCTTTGACGAGGAGGCATCAAATCCCCAAGGAGTGGGCGATGCGCAGCCCAAGGAGGAGGGCCTCATATTCGGCGACGTTATTTGTCATGAGGAACTCAAGCCTAGCGGTGTACTCAAGGGTCGTCCCCTCAAGGCTTCAGAGGACCATTCTCGCGTCGGCTCCTGCGAGGCACAGGGAGCTGTCAAAAAAGGGAGTCCAATGATCATTGCGCAATAGTGGTGTGGCGGGCGCATCCCCTCTTAACCCAGGGGCGAGGGCCCATTTTGCCACAAAGCTCACCAGGATCTGCGACTTCACCGCGGACCGTCCCATCAAGGAGAGGGAAAAGGGAGCCAGCTCAGTCCCCCATTTCCCTATCTGATCGGTGGCCTCCTTGTTTCGCAACACCTCTCCCAAGAGGAGGGAAAACGGAACAGTGATGGAGTGTCCTAGGAAGTAATGACGAAGCTTCCTTGATGCCATCAGCAGAGCATAGCAAAGCCTCTCAATTTCGGTATATCTTGTCTTAGTGCCTTGGAGTTCTTCACTCACGTAGTAGACGGGGTGTTGCTTCCCGTGCTCCTCCTTGACGAGGACTGCACTAACGGCAATTTGGGTGGCTGCGAGGTATAGGAGTAAAGGCTCCCCTTGGTGTGGGCTCACGAGCATTGGAGGGCTTGCGAGGTCTCTCTTCAAGTCCTCGAATGCAGCTTGAGCTTTGGGGGTCCATTGGAACCCCTCGAGACTGCAGAGGATCTTGAAGAAGTGGAGGCCATGCTCCCTAGATTGCGAGACGAAGTGACTCAATGCGGCCAAGCGGCCAGTAAGTTGTTGCACGTCTTTGATGGAGCACGGCGGGGGCATGTTCAGAAGGGCCCAAATTTTTTCGAGGTTGGCTTTGATGCCCCGCGGGACACAAGGAAGCTAAGCAGCTTTCCCCCGTGGACACTAAAGGCACTTTTTAGGTTTGAGCTTTAACCCGTACTTACGGAGATTGCGGAAGCTTTCCACTAGGTCTTCTAGGTGGGCGGTCGCGCGAAGGCTTTTGATGACTGCATTGTCGACGTAGACCTCCACGTTGTAGCCAATTTGGTCCTTCAAGACCAAATATATGAGTCATTGGAAAGTTGCTCCTGTGTTTTTTTAGCTTGGAAGGCATGCAGACGTATCAGAAGGTGCCGAGGGGAGTTAGGAAACTCATCTTTTCCTTGTCTTTGGTGGTCATCCGGATTTGGTGGTAGCCTAAATAGGCATCCAGGAAGCTCATTAGTTCGCATCTCATGGTCAAATCCACCAGTTGATCGCTCCGTGGGAGTGGGAAGTTGTCCTTTGGGCAAGCTTTGTTGAGGTCATTGAATCCACATACATCCTCCACTTGCCACTAGCCTTCTTTACGAGAACGGGGTTGGCTAGCTACTCGGGGTGCAAGACCTTCCGATTGAACCCCGCCTCTTGGAGCTTCAAGATTTCAACCTTGATAGCTTCCTTGCCCTCAAGTGAGAGCTTTCCCAACTTCTACTTCACCAGGGGGTGACCAAGTGTTACCGCGAGTTTGTGCTCAATAACGTCCCTGGAAACGCCCCCATGTCGACTGGTTTCCATGTGAAAATATCAGAGTTCTCGCGAAGGAAGGCGGTGAGCTACGTTGCGTGCTCCTCGGGGAGGTCTGCCCCAATCTTGATGGTTTTCTCTTCATGTTCTGAGAAGAGCCAGGCCTCACGGAGGTCTCCTTCCAGGCATGGTGTTGGAAGGAACTTCCCGGGTAGAGTGACCGGTACGTCCGGGGATAGGGAGGAGCCCCCCTCCTCTGGGGCCTTGATCAGGTGGGCATCCCTAGTCGCAGTGATGGTGCGCTCATAATGGGTGCGAGCGGCATCCTGGTTACCCTGGGCAGTGATCACATCACGAGGCCCAAGAATCTTCATGCGCATATAGCTCTAGTGAACCGCCGCTCCTAAGCAGTTGATCGTTGTTCTCCCCATAATGGTGTTGTAGGGTGAGGAGAGATCCACCACATCAAACCGGACTATCTCCATCTGATAATTATCGGGGACACCGAACATCATGGGGAGGTCGACCGTTCCCAAGGGGTATACTGTTTTTCTCGGGATCAAGCCTTGCAATGGCCCGACTGCAGGCTGGAGTAACTTTTCGTCTACCTGCATTTCTCAGAATGCCTTTAGGTAAGGGATGTCTGCGACAATCCTACCATCGACAAGGATTTGGGAGAGACAACAATTGAACACGGTGGTGGAGACTGTAGGATCAAGGATGCCGACTAGAGGAGGAGTGAATATGAGGCTTTAAAATCTTTTCAAATAAATCAGCTTTTGCAAGATTAAAGCTTAAATAAACTAAGTGCAAATAAAAACTGAATCAATTTAACAATTTAGATTGCTCAAAATAATGAGAGAAAGAGAACCAAACACAATGATGTATCCTGAGGTCTCGGAGACTCGCCAGGTCTCCCCTACTCCTCATTGAAGTGCTCAAATGAATAAGTCTTGGTTCAATATCCACAAAAAGATATTATCCACTAGGGTTGCTCCTTCGCCACTCCGGAAAGATGAGCACCAAACCTCTCACAAACACGCTAAGCCTCTCCGACAAGTTTCGTCAATGGAGAGATCAACCGCCATGCCACCAAACCGTCTAGGTAAAGGCAATCACCAAAAGAAACAAGTTGTAAGATCTTCTCCTGATCCCCAACAAATAACGAGAAACTTCTAAGGATACAAATGATGCAAATAAATGCTCTTAGAAGCTCTCTCTTAATCACACAGAATGATACTTTATCAACAGATTAAGATTTTAGCACTAGGAAACTTTGGCTCAAATATATATAAGAATATGGCTCATCAATATGTAGAAATCTGCTCAAAAAAATATTTTAAAAACACTGCTCAAAAATATATAGAAATATACTCAAAAGTGTTTTTAAAAACTGCTCAAAATAGTAGAGAAATATGCTTAAAAACTATTTTAAAACTGCTCAAAAATATTATAAAAATTGCTGAAAAACTGTTTTAAAAACTGCTCAAAAGCAGTATAAAAAACTGCTCAAAAACTATTTTAAAAACTTCTCAAAACAATATAGAAAACTTGCTCAAAAGTGTACATGAGAATGTGGCTTAAAGATGTGTAAGAATACTGCTCAAAACACCTATATATAGCCTAACCTCTCAGCTAGCCGTTATGATCGATAAGGAAAGAAAATCAATATAGCTAACAGACAGCTTCGACCTGTAACGACTAGTAAGTAACCGTTGGAATGAATAGTGCTTGAAAGACCTCTAATCGAATGAACAGTGCTCGAAAGACCTCTAGTTGAATGAACAGTGTTCCTGGTCAATTAAACAGTGTTCAAGTGACATCTAGTCGAATGAACAGTACTCGAAAGATCAGTTTCAGTCTCTCTTTGAAATCTATACATTTTACTCAGCTAAAAGAGATTTCGCAACCCCTCTTAATAGTACAGTTAAACTAAAAAGAACTTTCTATAAAACTGGTCAAACTCGAAACTCTGAGATTGGTACAATAAACAAACGCTTACCTCAGGTCTTTGCGGCTTCTTTCTTGGTGACCTTGCGCTTGCGACCTTGGCCTGTGACCTTGGGCGATGCTATGAATTTGCTCTCAAGACCTTGGACTGTGATCTCGGGTGATACTGCGACATTGCGCTTGTGACTTGCAGACCCTCCCGAATCACTTGCAGACTTTACAGAAATAGCTCTGCATACAAATAGCTCAAAGATACGGTTAGTCCAAGACACTTAATGTCATCAATAATCAAAATCAACCAAAAAGGGCCTAGATGCAATAAAGACAATCAACACATCATTGTGGAGGAAGTGAACCCCACGCGTGTCCTTCGCTGTGAAGGTGAGGGGGACGTTCGACCATTTCGGTGGCCAAGATGTGTTGAGGACCCCTACCATTTTCACCTCCCACGCATACTCCTTACGTTGGCGTTTGGAGTCTTTCCCGAAGGCGGATCCCCCCAATATGACATTCACATGCCTCTGGGAGGTTTGGAAAGGCAGCTTGTCCCCACATTTGCTTTTGCTGCCCCTCGGGAGAGTGGGGAGGGCCGCTAGGGCCGACGGAGGGGGTAAGGCGCCAGGGCCCCCTCCCCCTTGCCCATGCTACTCGAGGTATGCCATGAAGTGTTGTAGGAGCGCGTTGCATTCCTGAGTAGAATGGGAGGCGGACTTACGAAAAACTCACCACGTGCTGGCCTTGGCCTCCTTGCTCCCCGACTTGGGGGTTTCCCTGGCACTGGAGGATTGGCCTCCCCTGCCGCTCTTTGCCTTGAGGAAGGAGCGATTGCCCTACTTAGCCTCGTGAGGGCCGCCTCCAGCTTCGAGGACGAGGGTGTTCCGAGGCCTCGACTCGTTGTGACATCTCCTCTTGGGACATTTGTGGGATAGGTCCCTAGTATCCCTCTCCGTGAGAGTGGAGACCCCCTGGTTTTTCTTCCAGAGGTCATCTTCCTCCCCTTGCGTACTTCTTGAGCATGTTAAAGAGCTCAGAGGCAATGGAGGGGAAGCTCTGGGAGAGCCTCCAGTGGAGCTCCTCAGTAGAATCCTGCTCTTGCATGCCTCAATGACCATAGAGTCGGAGACATGAGCCACCTTGCTCTTAACTTGAGTGAAACACTTGAAAAAGATCTGGATGGTCTCCCATGACCTTTACCGGACGGTGTATAGTTGTGACGAATCCAGGAATTAGATGTAGTTCCCCTGGAAGTTTGCGCAAAACTCACGTTTGAGTTGCGCAAATGATCAAATGGAGCCCACCTTGAGGTTGTAGAACCACGATCGGGCAATTCCAAAGAAGTAGAGGGGGAAGACAATGCACTAGACGCTCTCGTCCCCCACGACCGCCAAGATGGCTATGGAGTACACCTGCACAAACTCGAAAGGATCGGCCTCCCTATTGTAGTGCTTGATGTGTGGTGGGCGATATGGTTTTGGCCACCAAACACATCCACTACTACAGAAATGCAATCCACTAACCCATATCTTCTAACGGTTATAAGCAATCTGGGAAAAATCCGATAGAATAGGACGACAGTGGTGGAGAAGAGGCTTTTTATTATCGGTTATATTCTGGTACACCGTTAGTGAAATGCAAATATTTTTACTATCGGTCATTACTGTACCAACCGATATAATAGATGAAATAGTACTATCGGTTTTTCTTTCATAACTGAGTGAAATTACGGACTTTGTACTATCGTTTCTTACTGTACCAATCAATATAATAGATTAAATAGTACTATCAGTTTTTCTTTCGTAACTGATAGTGAAATTATGGACTTTATACTATCAGTTCGTACTGTACCAACCGATATAATATATGAAATAGTACTATCAGTTTTTCTTTCGTAACTGATAGTGAAATTACGGGCTTTATACTATCGGTTACTACTGTAAAAACCGATATAATATAGTAAATTTTACTATCGGTTATATAGAACAAACCGATAGTAAAATGACGTCATATAAACTAATGGTTATGACAGTGGGGACCTTAGTTTACTATCGGTTTGTGTTTTTGAACCGATAGTAAAATTGTACAATTTATCTCGACCCCTGCTCTGCGCTCTGCATCCTCGATTCATTTCTACCGTACGTGCATCCACGCTCCAAGCTAGAGTGATCTGGAGAAGCTAGCTGAGAGGTTGATAATTCGATCCCCCTCGGTATTGTCATCTTCTCATCACCTCTCTCTCTCGATCACTCTTTCACACTCTCCCTCTCTCTCTCTACTTGCAATTCATTAAACTAGATACATGTAGCTCCAAACTAGCTAGAAGGCTAGGTTGGCTAGCTAGCTATAGCTTGCTGAAGTTAAGCAGCTAACTAGCTGACTCTTCCAATTAATGCATCAAGTTAATTAGGGTTTCAAACATATCCATTTAATGTAATTAAGCAGCTGTACACACATATGGCCTAGCTAATTGATGATGTTTCATGCATATATGCATGCCCTGAGTCATTAATTATTTATTTCAACTTGTCAATTTTGTGAAATAATTGTAGATGGACCGAGAATATTGGATGTATCGAATAAAACGTACTACTGTTGAGTATTTGGAGGGTGTGAATGGGTTTATTAAATTTGCTGAGCAAGAAAAGGCGAAGAAGGGAGAGAAAGATATGCATTATCCTTGTATAGATTGTATGAACTTAAAAAGGTTCGACAACTCTGATCAGATTAGGAGTCATTTGATTTGTCGTGGTTTTAACGCACGCTATACCCGTTGGATATGGCATGGTGAAGATCTTGAGGAAACGAGCACCGCTACCACTCAGCAGCACCCGAAAGTGGATTGCAGTAATGATGATCATGATCAGAACATTGGTAATGTTCATTCGGAAGTCCATGTTGATGATGACAATTTAGATGAAATATTACGTGATGTAGAAGAAGATTACAGCGAAAACTGACGAGGATTGATACCCGGGTCACTTCTAATGGACTTTGGGTTCAAGACAGGTTCGAACCAGACATGTATCTAGCAGTGCGAACTCAAGCTATTCTGAGAAGCATCACCATCAGATCGCAGGCTTTACGCGATCAGACCGCAAGCTTCACGCGGTCAGAAGTTCGTATGCTATACACGAATAGAATGTCCGGAATGTTGCGCGGTCAGCCAATATCCCGCGGTCAAAACATTCTCGACCAGGATGCTTGGAATCTGTCTGTTCGGTTGTCCATACAGTAGGATATTCCAAGTATCCCGAAGATTCCTCCACGTGGAAAATCAACCGTCAGGAGGTTAATATGTGCAGTTATCCATGCATAACACGTGTTTAACTTGCGTGGAGGAGCAGTTCCAAAAACCGCATCCAACCGTTCAAGCAACCGCTTGATGCAGTTTCTTCACATGACACCCTTTCAACCAGTATAAAAGGGTGGCATGGAGTATCAAGAAGGGACATCGAGACATCGAAACATCAAAACATCGAGACATCGAAACATCGAAGGATCAAGAGATTCAACATCTCTCAAATAGCCAAGTCTACGTCCTACATTAGGTAGTCTTCTTTAAGCCTCTTTTGGCTTCTTTTTGTACACTTATATAGGAAAAACCCTCGTCTGTGAGGGCCTTTTCCTGTCATCTTGTAAATCTTTACCACACATAGTGAAATCCCAACAGGACGTAGGGCTGTTACTCCCACCATCGAGGGCCCGAACTTGTATAAATCTCTCTGTGCTCCTGTTCTCCATTGTTCTACATACCTTCCCGGAGGGTCACCCTGAAAGGTCTCACAACTTACAAATTCTACATAAGTTCGGCTGAGGACCCCGAGTCCGAATCGTCAACAAAAACGATTTAGCTAAATTTGAGAAATTAATTGTTGATTCTGAGAAGCCTTTGTCCCCCGGATGTGCAAAATTTACAAAGTTGTCTTCTGTGTTGAGATTATATAACTTGAAGGCAAGCAACGGTTGGAGCGATAAGAGTTTCACGGCGCTATTGGATCTGTTAGCGGACATGCTTCCAGAGGGAAATTAGTTGCCAAGATCGGTTTACCAGGCCAAAAAACTATTGTGTCTGTTGGGAATGGAAATCGAAAGAATACATGCATGCCCTAATGATTGTGTTATGTACCGTAACGAGTACGAGGATTTGCATGTTTTTCTAAGATGCGGTGCATCGCTATATAAGCATGGGGACAGAATTTATCACAATGGATGTGATGAGGTAAAGAAAGGGCCTCTGGCCAAAACTGTGTGGTATTTGCCTGTGATTCCTAGATTGAAACGGCTGTTTGCAAATCTGAAAGATGTGAAGTACTTGCGTTGGCATGTTGAAGGTCGAAAATAAGATGGAAAACTAAGACATCCAGCTGATTCTATTCAATGGAAAAACATTAACAGAATATTCGGTGAGTTTGGCAGCGAAGTGAGGAATATAAGGTTTGGGTTGAGTACGGATGGTATGAATCCACATGGAAATATGAGCAGTCGACATAGCACTTGGCCGGTTCTTTTATACATCTACAATCTTCCTCCTTGGTTATGTATGAAGCGCAAGTACATCATGATGTCGTTACTAATTTCAGGACCCAGACAACTCGAGAATGATATTGACGTGTTTCTATCACCGTTAGTCGACGACTTACCTAAATTGTGGAGCGAAGGGGTGCGGGTGTGGGATGCACATAAGCGAGAGAATTTCATGTTGCGGGCCATGATATTTTGCACCATAAATGATTTCCCGGCCTATGAAAATTTGTCGGGGTATAGTACGAAAGGAGGCAAGGCTTGTCCTATTTGCCTGGATGAAACTGAAAGCATGTGGTTATCGAACTGCAGAAAAACAGTGTACATGGGTCACCGCAGATTGCTTCCGATGCATCACGCCTACTGTAAGAAGGGGAAGTCATTCAATGGGAAGCCTGAGAAAGGATCAGCCCCAGTGTTTGTGACTGGTAAGGAGCTTTACTTGCGCGTGAAGGACATCAAAGTTGAGTTCGGTAAATGTTCTAAACCTCCAGGAAAAAATGTTTGGAAGAAGAGATCGATTCTTTGGGATCTGCCATATTGGGAGCACTTACAAGTTCAACATTGCATTGATGTCATGCACGTAGAGAAAAATGTTTGTGACTGTTTGATTGGTTTGTTGTTGAACATTCTAGGAAAGATGAAAGATGGCATCAACGTTCACCGTGACATGCTCGACATGGGCATAAGGACTGAGCTTGCACCGTTGGAGAAAGGAAAGCGGACATACCTCCCCCCGGCCAGCTATACTTTGTCAAAAAGAGAAAAAACAGAACTCTGTCAGTGCCTATATGGTGTCAAAGTTCCATGCGGGTATTCTGCGAACTTGAAAAAACTTGTGTCCATGAAAGACTTGAAACTGGCTGGTATGAAGTCCCATGATTGTCATGTACTGATGTCACAAATGCTTCCCATTGCTATTAGAGGCATTCTCCCAGTCAAAGTCAGAGAGACAATTACAATTACAAAGGTACGTAAGCGTGTACTCCTAGCAAGTTAATTAGCTCCATTCGTGGAACTTGTCAGATTTTTTGGATCTGAATATTTGCTACAACTGTGTCCTTGCAGGTAATTGATCTGGATGGACTGGACGATTTGCAACCCGATGTGACTACAACTCTTTGTCAGCTAGAGATGTATTTCCCTCCATCTTTTTTTGATGTTATGGTCCATCTAATTGTTCACCTTGTCAGAGAAATTAAGTTTTGTGGACCCGTGTTTTTACGCTACATGTATCCATTTGAGAGATTTATGGGTATCTTGAAGGGATATGTAAGGAATCGACATCGGCCTGAGGGCAGTATCATTGAAGGTTATGCCGTCGAGGAGGTGATCGAATTTTGCACCAACTATATGACCGGGGTTGACCCAATTGGCGTTCCTATATCCCGGCATGAGGGCAGGCTTCAGGGCATTGGAACGATTGGATTTAAAGCAGTCGTCCCCTCTAGTGATATGTATGCAAAAGCCCACTTTTGGGTCTTACAGCACATGACGGGGATGGAGCCATACATACACGAGCACAAGGAAATGTTACGGAAACAGAATCCTTCGAAGCCAGAGATTTGGGTCACCAGAGAACATAACAGGAAGTTTGCTGGGTAGATCGAAAATAAAGTCCTGCAAGCTTCTGAGGGCGACGTAGATGAAGTTGTTACATGGCTGGCTAGAGGGCCTAGATTTACTGTAGGGACTTGGCAGGGGTACGACATCAACGGCTATTCATTTTACACAAGAACTCAGGACGAGAAGAGTACTATGCAATGTAGTGGAGTGACACTACTTGCTATTTCGGAGGTTGCCAGGGCAGTAAGGGCACTCGACTCATATTATGATGTTATTGAGGAAATATGGGAGCTCGATTATGTATTACTTAAGATTCCTCTGTTTCGATGCCAATGGGTCGAAATCCCTCGAGATGTTAAAGTCGATAATTATGGGTTTACTCTCGTCGATCTCAGTAGTCGCACACCAAGATGATCCATTTATACTTGCTGAGCAAGCCACACAGGTGTTCTACATCGTTGACCTGGCCAACCCAAAGTTGCATGTTGTCCTTCACAGTAAGAGACGTATTTTTGGGGTCGAAGACGTTGTGGATAAAGAAGAGTATGATCAGTTCGACGAACTACCTCCATTTTTAGATGGAATTCTTCAATCTGTCCCTACCGAAGATATTGACGAAACAAGTTACCTGCAAGACGACCACGAAGAAGGATTATGGGTGGAGAACCATTCTTGACTAATTTGCAATATGTAAGTGACGTATATTATTTGGATCTTTAATCGAAGAATTCTTCAAATCATTTTTCAAAAATTCTTTGGGAAAACATACGTGATGCATTGAGAATCATTTAGGCAAATTTTATTTCAATTGGAGTACTTGATTTGAACAATAATTGATTCTTTTCACAAATCAATATGAAAACTGCAAATTTTCATTCCATGATTGGTCTTTACTATTAATTTATTTCAAAATTATTGGAAGTCATTTGCATGGAGTTTCATGTGTCTTTACAAGTACAAAATGATATACTGAGACCCATCTATAATTGTTCTCAGGAAAACCCTTTAGGGACAATAACACTGTATTGTACTATCGGTTTCAATTTCCAAACCGATATGAAATTAATCTCTACTATCGGTTTATTGTTCATAACCGATAGTATTTCATTTTGTGTTATGAGACCCTGTTCTACATTTTGGTTTGCTATTGTACAGTGGATTAATTTACTATCGGTTAATAATCATAAAACCGATAGTGAAATACAATGCAAAATGATGTACTGAGACCCATCTGTAATTGTTCTCAGGAAAACCTTTAGGGTCAATAAAATTATATTGTACTATCGGTTTCAATTTCCAAACCGATATGAAATTAAACTCTACTATCGGTTTATTGTTCATAACAGATAGTGATTTATACTGTGTTTTGAGACCCTGTTCTTAATTTACTATCGGTTAGTAATAATAAAACTGATAGTGAACAATGCCAACACTATAAACCCTAACTTACGTTGTATGTACTATCGGTTTGGTGGTTATGAACCGATAGTAAATATTCATATATTAGGTTAACCTTGCACGATTTTTCCTCCAGTGCAACTGATCACATTCCAAATACTCGTGCGCGGAAAACCCTAGCCTCCCCGACATTCGCTTTTTCGCTCCTCTGCACCACCATTGCCGATCGCAATTGGGTTCTCCACCGCCTCCGGCCATTGCATCGCGGCACCGCATCCGGCCACTCCACGAACGACTGTAAGTGTTCTTCACCAAACCGCTCGCGTCAATTGCTTAAATTTATATGCAATAATTCATATGTGGTACAATGGATTACAGATATCAAACTAGATGAAAATTCATGAACTACAAACTTGATAGCTATGAGAATTACAGACTTGATGAAAATCACTAGCAATTTGTCGTACAGTGTAGTCCACTATCGGTTTCTTATTTAGAACCGATAGTAAAGACCATAATATGAATTAAGACTAACATAGTTAATTACTATCGGCTTTAATTGTCAAACTGATAGGAAATAGAGTATGTCATATCGGTTTGTTATTGTGAACCGATAGTACATTGACTGATGCCATTAAGCTTGGCAAGGACAGTTAGAAAAATAGTTATGAATATACTGATTCTGAACTAAAATATGTCGAAAATGCAAAGGAGTATCTCAAATCACGATTAAGGATACAGAGTGATATCAATATAATAAGCCAACTGGGTCCATATACATTGGAATGTATCTTAATTAGTATATGTGCTAAGTATGCTATGTAATGACCCACAGAATGAGAGAGATCATATGGTTTGTGTTGCTACAATGATAGACAAACTGGATACTACTGTCAGAAGTCATGTGGAAATTACGATTCATCGTAATAATATATATATTGAGTCAGAAGAGGAAGTTGAGTCTGAAATGGAATCTAATGACTCTTCTTTAGAAACTTCTGATAAGAGTAAGAAATCTTCTTCAAAGTCATCAGATAATCATAAGTCTTCAAAGAGTAATAAAAAGGAAGTATCAAATATTAAGTATAATATAAGAGTAGGCCTATTTGAATTCCTTTTAGATAAGGGAGTTGTTAAAGTGCAGAATAAGAATGTTGAAGAACATACAGGCCATATTGTAATTAAGACTAAAGGAAGCACAACTATGGCTCAAATCAAATACATTTGAAATGAAAATTTAAAGAAATGATTTTCATTGCATGAAATATATTTTTAGTTATGAACTTTGTCATGTACCTTTCTTCATATCAATTGATGGTCTGTTCATGGAATTTTAGGTAAAGCCATGTCGGCATCTTCCTCGGCTGATAGTAGTGATTTGGCAAGGGCGAACGTAGATGACGCTGCCTCGTCCCAGCGCAAGAGGAAGGCGCGAGGAGCGACAATGTTGGGCCGTTTGGCCAAATGCGCGGATCTTTCATGTGAGTTCAACCAGTTCGGGAGACCAATCGGGAAGAACGCCGGCCACTATGCTGCCTATGTTGGTTTGTTGGTGAAGGAAAGGGTGAAGATCACTGTCCAGAGCTGGAAGGACGTTAAGGCCGACGAGAGGGATAGGCTGTGGGTGGAAGTGAAGGTAAAATTAATCAAAATAACTGAACGCTTGAGTAATCACATTCCCTTGGTTTATCCCATAGATTAGGTAAGTCCTGCTTATATGCACCATTTGAAACAGGCCAAGTGGAACATCCCCGATGATGGTCCCAAGATAGCTTGCTTGAAGGACATGAACAACACATGGAAAACCTTCAAGAGCGTCCTCGTCAGTACCTTCCTCGCTAGAGGCAAATCTCCATGCGAGAAGTACCCCTTCATAACGAAGGAGGTATGGGAGCAATTCACCCAACAAAAGGGGACCCCTGAGTTCAAGGTATGTATGGTTCCTTTGCTTGGTTACACCATTGTATGCAGTAACCAGCGGTGCATTAATTTTCTTGTTTCTGGTACGAAGGCCCTCAGCGAGAAGAACAAGGCAATCCAGAGGAGGAACGACTACCCACACCGGCTCGGCTCTCGCGGCTATGCGGGGAAGGAGGAGCAGTGGAAGAAGGCTGAAGACGAGGCGGTGAATTTCGTCGACTCCCCTGACCTACCACTCTCCGAGATCCACGATCAGCGATGCAAGCGCTGCTGGCTGGCCAGAGGGACCGTGTCGACCACAGGGACTGTGGAGTTCCCAAACCCCAGGGACATCGAGGTCGTGCAACGACTCGTAAGTTGGCTAACTTCCTGGTTGGAATCATAGAGTGTGGTAGAAAAACTATGATCACTAGTTTGCGCACAAGTTTGTATATATTTTTTCCTTACAATGGAGAGCTTTGAATGTAACAGATCTCTTGCTCGAAGGAGGCAACCGAGGGATTGTTCACTCCCCATAGGGAGAATGACATCCTTACCCGGGCTCTAGGGAACAAGGAGCATCCAGGGCGGACACGAACCGTGGGGGGTGTGGTGCCATGGAAGGAAGGCTTCTCGAAGCCCGGGCAAAAGGCGAAGAAGGCTCGCAGCTGGAGTTATATGCAGAGCGCCATGTTGAAAGAGCAATATGAGTTGCCTCAATTGAAGGAGCTGCGAACAATTTGGGCTCAATATGTCATGGAAGAAGTGGCTATCAACGGTCGATTGTAACTGACTTGTGTAATATATATTGAATGTGTTGATTGCTGTATTTGTGAATAAACTCAATATGTGAATAGATTCATTGATGTATTTGTGAATAAACTCAATCAATATGTGAATAAATTCAATCTGTCAAATGCATGTGTATATTACTGTATTAGTGTATTTGTGAACAAATTCAATATGTGAATATTGGTGTATTTGTAAATATTAGTGTATTTGTGAATGATCCAATGTATCTCTGTATTGCTGTATGTATATGTCAAAGATTCCAGTACTAACCGTGTCGAGTACATAACCGATAGGAAAAACTACACAGTACTATCGGTTATATACTACAACCGATAGAATAAATATTCCAGTACTATCGGTTCATATACTACAACCGATAGAATAAAGTTTCCAGTAGATAGAAAAAACCTACACAATACTATCAGTTTAGATCCGAGCCGATAGAAAAAACTACACAATACTATCGGTTTAGATCCGAGCCGATAGAAAAAACCTAAAAAATACTATCGGTTTAAATCCGAGCCGATAGAAGAAATAGTCGTTAGCGATTAGTGAACGTTGGGAATGTAGATGTTTTACTAACGGTTTTCAACCGATAGAAGTGTGCTACGTTTCTACTATCGTGCCGATAACTATCAGTAAGAGAACCGATAGCAGAGTAGATTTTTAACCGATAGTGAAAAGCATTTCTGTAGTAGTGATCGAAGGTGGCAGCACAAAAATTGGTTGGCTCCTTCTACTTCCCGAGGGGACTCCTCGTCACTGTCCCCTTTCATGAGGGAAGTGCGCTCGTTGTCTAAGTCAGGGAGAGGTCCTAGTGGAGCTAACTTCCTACAACTCGGGGACCCTCCTAGTGGTGACAGTAGCCTCGTTGGCTGGTCTCTTTCCCTTGTCCGCTAAGACGCGAGGGCAAAGGTTGCACTTTGGGGGCGGTTCCGAATAGTGGCAAGATAGAGCCCCCTTGGGCTTCGCTGTACGCATTCGCTCCACCTCCTCTCGGGTGAAGCAGGTCTGATCCACCAGGGGAGCCCAGGGAGGCAATCCCGAGGGAGGGAGTTGATGCGCATTGAAGGCTTGCATGGGAGAAGCCTCCGGCACGAGAGAGGTTCCCGCGAAGGGGTCAATCCTCGGTGTGGGAGAAGTTCCCAGCGTCAGGACGGCTCCCATCACAGGGATGATCTCGAACGTGGGGAAGACTTCCAATGTGAGGGATGCTCCCACCACGGGAAAGGTTCTAGGCGCGGGAACACCCTCACGCGTGGGGAAATTCCCAAACACAAGGACATCCCCTAGCACAGAGGTGGCCTCTGGGACGAGGAAGGTCCCCAACCTGGGAAAGCCCCAGGCATGCGAACACCTCCCGGGACAGGGAAGGCGCTGGGCCTGAGAGTGCTTCCCAGGATGGACAAGGCCTCGGGCATGGGAGCGCTTCTCGGGACAAGAAAGGCCCCCGATGTGGAAGCACTTCCTGGGACGGGGAAGGCCCCGAACACGAGAGTGCCACCCGAGATGGGGAAGGTCCCAATGCAGAGGCACCTCCCAAAACCGGGAAGGCCCCCTGCATGGGAAAGGCCCTGCCACAGGATCACCTCCCGGGACGGGGAAGGCCCCTGGTGTGGGGAATGCTCCCGGCGTAGGGAAGGCCACCAAATGCCCCATTAGGAACGGGGACATTGTTCCCATGAATGGATATGGACACGGGTAAATGGGGGCCTGAGGCCACACTAGGACGCGCAAGGGTGCGCTCTGTGCGAAGTTGGCCTTCGACTAGTGCCCCAAGTACTAAGTCTCCTGACCCGACCAGCATGGTTGCTACTGGTTGAGTCAGGGGAGCGGGGATCCCACCGAGAGCTGCCAGGAGAGGGGGCACCACTTCCCCTAGAGACTCCCCGAGGGTGGTGCCACGACAATGGCCCCCTGCGCATGCGGCATGGGTTGCTAGGACCAGCATCATTGGAAAGGGAGCAAAGGTTCCTCGATCTTCTTGGGGGAGCCATAGAAAATTGTCACGAGTCCCCACAGATGGCGCCAACTATCGTGGTATTGTGAATCCCATAATACGTTTGAGTGCTAGAACACGCATAAAACAACGCGAGCTGACCGTGCGATGGGCCACCCCACATTGAGCAATCACAGAGATTTACACGAGGGGTTTATACAGGTTCAGGCCCCAGTGGGGGACCCTAGTCCTGTTGACGCACCCCCAACATGAGTCAGCTAGAGAGATTCTCTCATGGGGAGTGGGCTCCTAGATGTGCCTATTGCTTTGAATGTGTTGAGTGTAAAAATGAAAGTTTTATGTTACATCAGAAAGGTACAAGGGTATATATAGACCCCAAAAAGATGAGGTTTACTAAACTACCTTTGTTGTGATCATCGGATCGAGGGTGTAGCAGTCTTTTCATAGGTCATGAGACCTGGATTTCCGACAATTGTGCACTTCAATTTCTGAGGAGGCGTCTGG
Source organism: Pharus latifolius (assembly GCA_019359835.1). Lineage (NCBI taxonomy): Eukaryota > Viridiplantae > Streptophyta > Magnoliopsida > Poales > Poaceae > Pharus > Pharus latifolius. The sequence continues at coordinate 4,211,575 of CM033328.1, forward strand.
GACGGGGAGGGCCCAGTCTTGGAAAGGCGCCCAGGACGGGGAAGACCCTTGTCCTGGAGAGGCACCGAGGACGAGGAGGACCAGGTCCCATAGATGTGCGCGGGACGAGGAGGACCCTTGTCCCGGAGAGGGACCCGGAATGGGGAGGGCCCAGTCTCTAAGAGGCGTTCGGGACGGGGAGGACCCTTGTCCCGGAGAGGCGCTCGGAACAGGGAGGGCCTGGTCCTGGAGAGGCATCCAGAGAAGGCCCGGTCCCAAAGAGGCGTCTGGACGGGGAGGACTCTTGTCCCAGAGAGGCGCCCGGGATGGGGAGGGCCCAGTCTTGGAGAGGCGCCCGGGATGGGAAGGACCCGGTCCCAGAGAGGCGCCGGGGATGGTGAGGATCCTTGTCCCGAAGAGACACTTGGGATGGGGGACCCTATCCCAGAGCAACACCATTCACCGCTATGGTTTCTCCCCAACAATTTCATTGCCTAAGCTGCTGTTCTAACTAAGATCAAGATTTCTATTAGCAAATCAACCATCAAGCTGAAATGACACTGCAGAGATGAAACGGAAAGTAAACTTTTCTTCTGACAACAAAACCGCGAAACCTCATAATATGATCTCTTCCATCAGGTAACATTACAAGTATGTAAACTGAACTGAACTGAACAACAAATTAAATTAACCAAACTGAACACATATAATATCTGAACTGCACTAACTCCATTCCATGCATACAACTGCACTATACAAGTTTCCTTTCTGAAAGCCATTAATTATTACAAGCACGGGAGTGAAACATGCATTTAACATACAGACAACTCCAATTCAGAGAAACACATGTTCTTGACACAAATTCTGCTGCTGCTGCACTCACCCAGCAACTCTATCTATCTAAACACAGGACATGACGAGAATTCCCAAGTTGGCGGTTGCATCAACGCAGAGAAGCCATGTCGATGATCAGCAGCTGGCAACGTCCCCAGGCTTCCCATCTCCCAGCTTCCTCTGCTTGGACCGGTGATCATCGGTGAACGCGGAGGCAGTGAAGTACTTCCTCTTCCTGGCCTCCTCGGCGGCGTCATCTGCGGCGGCCATGTCGAGCAGGATGTGCACCTGCTCCATGGCGGTGGTGAAGCCGGGCACAATCTCCTTCAGCTGCTGGACGCAGTCGGGGCCCTTGCTCTCCAAGAAGTCCACCATTTCCTTCATATGATTCCTCGACGCGTTCGCCAAGATCCGAGTCACGGCCGAGTCAGGAACGCCCCGCGGGACGAGGCACGCGGCGTGGATGGCGTCCTCCAACCCGACGGGCTCGTTAGAGCCCGGGCGCCTCCGCGCCGGCCTGTCGGTGAGGCCCACGCACAGCTCCCGTCCCCTGAGGAAGTGGCCGTGCAGGTTGTGGCAGGCGCTGTGGGCCGTCTCGTCGTCGGGGTACTCGACGAAGGCGTAGCCCTTGCGCTTGCCGGTGGCTGCGTCGACGGCGATGTGGAGAGAGACGACGGGGCCGATGAGCTCGCAGGCGTCGCGGATCTCCTGCTCGGAGGCGTGGAAGGCGATGTTCCCCACGAACACAACACGGCTGCAGCGGCAGTTGATGTAGGAGAAGAAGGCCGCCATGGACATGGAGTGTACTACAATGGAGGATATGGGTGGGAATTTAGGGCACAGTAGATATTTATAACGGTAACTAGATATTAATATCTATTCCATTAGGGCACAATAGATATTCTTACGCGTACGTTCCTTCCGTCCGATTCTTGCATAGCGTTTTGATCAATCAAACTCCTAAGCAAATCAAATCGGACTGAGATAGTGCAAAATGGATATTAATCCCTATGCAAAACGGACTGAGATAGGGAAAAAATCGGACTGATATGGATGCATGCTTCTTACGTTTTACGTTGCTTCAGTCCGATTTGTGCTTCGCTACGATTTGGATCATACTGTACTCATTTTCTAAAATTTTAGAAGCGGTCAGATGAACCATACATATGTAAGATATTTTTTAGGCACTTTCAGGCTCGAGTTTGATTGCAATATGGTTATGAGCTCGAAAAAGCTCGAGTTTGAGATAGGCCAATAAGGTGTCAACATAAAAAATTATGTGAACCGCAAACTCAATTCGAATATACTAAACAGTTTTACAAATTTAAACTCCTCTCAATTAGAGAAGGATCTTCCAGTGATTGTGTTTATTTGAGAACCCACGCGTATATTATCAAGTTGATATGAGAGTATGTTAATCTAAAGATGGAAAGAAAAATCTTTAAGTGAGGATCATGTTGACAAAGGTTCTTTACTAACATGAATTAAAAAAATGGCTTTTTAGTGGAATTAGATTTCATTTTTTTCAATTAGTTTTTACATACTCCTATATTTAAGGTTCGTTTTGAACATAAGAATTTTAAGAGGAAAATATCCACCCCCTACTCCGGGACTTCCTCCGGGAGCATGGGATCGCATTGAAGCACTTGACACCCAATGTTCTCGTCTGGATGGGGTTGTTCTTGTGGTTATGCGAGACCGCCGCAGGAGTGTAGGGAACCCTCCGTCTCTTCCATTACTACTACCGAGTGGCGGCGAAGAGCTCCCCAGTGGTAAAGAACAGACCGAAGTCGACCTACGGCTCGGTGATGTTGAAGCACGCCACATCCCGGGTGGAGGAGTACCCAGTGGTGGCCTCCCAAGAGCATTGGGAGGGGTGGACTCAGAGGTGGTTCTACCTCCGGGCACGGGATTCGGAGGTGACTTATTCCCCGCGGCCAGCAACTCTCGGCCACTACTCCGGTTCTCCGCCTTTGTCGGTGGAGGAGATGACCTCCGTCGCGAAGATGATGGAGGCCCGCTCCCGGAGGAGCATGCGGGACTTGGCAGAGGAGTTGCTTCTCCTCCGGCTAAGCCCCTTCAGCTGGAGCAGGAGGGGTCCAGGACTTGGCCCGGAGCAGGAGGGGTCCGGGACTTGGCCCGGAGCACTGACCCCCGAGGTTCCCCGTGTCGCGACGTAAGTTCTTTTTCAAGAGTTTGGGGCACCTTGATGGGATAGGTTTCACTGATGTCTTTTCGTTTTGTAGTTAGGTCCTACGAGTCGACTCGGGAGAAGGTGGAACACCTCCTCGGGTGGTACTATGAAGACGAGCACTCCCGGTGTCTCACCGTCATCGGGGAGGGTCCTCCCCGGAACATAGTAGTCGAGGCCTTCAGGATGACTCTCCCAGAGCGGGTGCCCCTCCCCACTCCAAGTTCCCACAAGTGGAGGGAGACGGGGGCACTCCCAGCGGCGAAGCGCGCCAAGGCCATGTCTACACCGGGCGGGACCCCCGGCCCAGCTCGCCCCCACTCTCTGGAGCCAACACGGAGGCCGGCGGAAACACCCCAAGCCCCGGATAGGTCGGGGCCTACTTCGGCCTGGGGGACCTCGGGGGTTCCTCGATCCCCAGTGAGGGGATCCCTCGGGCAAGCGACTCCCTCGCGGGGGTCACAAGCTCCGGGGGAAGTGAGGCCTCCTCCGGCCGTGGCAATTCCCACGGGGGCGCCTCGAACACCAAGGGAGGTGAGACCATCCCCGGCCCGGAGGACCCCCGCGGCAACACCTCAGGCGTTAGAGGTTGTACCTCCAGCACAAGCGACTCCCCTGGGAGAACCGCAGCCCCCGGAAGTAGAGTACGAGGGGAGCCCTACGGACACGGCCACGTTGGTTGCCCAACTTGTTGCCTTGGGGGCATCAGGCGCGTACGACCACGTGGTCGTCGAGGAGGACGAGCCTACCTCCAGGGATTACAGCTCCACCCCTTCCCCGGAGCAAGCCCTCCGGGAGGATCCCCCGGGCATGTACTTCAGGGGTGACGGGGCTCTCCCGCGCCTAGACGCCCTGTTTGCCCCTGACATCCCTCCTTCTCCGCGCCACCTTCCAGGGGAGCGAGCCACCACATCCTGACCAGGTGTAGCGTCTCGGCCACGCCACGCCCGGGGTGGGAGGCTCCCCAGACTTCTCACCTCTCACCTCTGGTCGGGGATGAGGGGTTGAGTGCCCCTCTCCCAGGAGACTCCCTCCGAGGCTCCGGAGGTGGCAACGATCCCCCAAGTGGGGCTAGTGACAGGGGCTTACCTATGGGAGGCGTCCCCCGTTCCTCGGCAAGGGGGGCCACTAGTACAGAAAAGTTTTCTTCTATCGGTAAAAAACACCCTTCTACTATCGGTTTTTGTACCGATAGAGATAGACACGATAGAACAAGACAGAACATTTTCTATCGGTAAATAACCGATAGAAGAACTTCACTATTCTATCGGCATCTTAGGAATGTACCGATAGAAAACCCGTCGGTAAATTACAAGTTTACCGACAGAAAAAAAGCTTAGTACTCTCTCGGTTGGAAATGAGTTTACCGATAGAAAAAACGATTGTACTCTCTCGGTTGTGTATGAGTTCACCGGCAGGAAAAGTCACACTCTTCTAACGGTTAATTTCGAGTGTACCGATAGAAAAAATGACAGTAGTCTCTCGGTTGTAGATGAGTTTACCGATAGAAAAAGTTGTAGTAGTCTCTCGGTTGTGTGTGAGTTCACCGGCAGGAAAAGTCACACTCTTCTAACGGTTAATTTCGAGTGTACTGATAGAAAAAACGACAGTAGTCTCTCGGTTGTAGATGAGTTTACCGATAGAAAAAGTTGTAGTAGTCTCTCTGTAGTGAATGAATTTACCGATAGAACATGCACACATATAGTACGTTATTTACATTCACAATACAGTACATTCACATATACAGTACAGATGCAATACAGTATAGATTGGATACACAATACAGTACAGATGCAAAGAAGGGTAAATTCACAGAACAGATTGACACATTAGACAGTTATTCACATTTATTCACATATATATGGACAAATACAAATTGCAATCCAATGTGGACATTTATTCACATATATATTTATTCACATGTATATAAACAATCTAAGCACAGAGTACACGAAAAAGAGAAAATTGTCATGGCGGATGGTTGGGCGCAACTTCCTCCATGACATATTGAGCCCAGATTTGTCGAAGATCTCTAATATTTGCATTTTCGTATTGGTCTTTCGACATGGCAATCTGCAAGCATGTGTGAATACTGAGTAACTAACTTCCTAATTTAGAACGTGACACCCAATTTTCAAATTTGAGTTAGCTATCGATGCTTACCTAGGAGAATTGGGCAAAGTTTTGTCTGCACTAGGTCGTACATGTAGCACAGCACATAAAATCCGCATTCCCACGATTGCGGCTGCTGATGGCACTGAGATAATTGCATATGCGAAGACATGTTAGCTATTGTTTCCATAAACTAATTAAGCATAAACAAAAAGTCTCGTGAGTACCTCATATTCTTTCCAAGCTAGTAGGGAGCCCTGCGGTGCGGCATGCCTCCCTCCAGCGAACACATATTTATCAAAAGCCCTGCATTTCAGTTAGAATTGTCGGTTAATGTATTATCATTAGCTAGTGAGGTCAAAATTTAAATCAAACATATAAGTTACTTATGCCTCCATATTCCCCTTGACCACATATTCGATCGATAATCTGTCACGCATCGAATCGAGGTAGTACACCTCGTTCCTCGGCGGACAGATCACGATGAGGATCCAGTGGCCCCTGCATTGTACATAAAAGAGGACCGCTAGCTGAAAGTATATCTCAGGTGTAACATACAAGATTGAGTTAAATTAGTACGAAATGCACTAACCTTTGGTGGTACGGGACTAGAATGAACTCCCTGTTCTGCTGCGCCATCAGCGCCTTGGATATGTACTGCTCAGCGTGCGCGGCGTCGTGCTCTAGCATCGTGAGGCTTATTTTCTCTGGGTCAAGGAAACCCACCTTGTCACACGCAGCCTCCAATGCTAGCCTGTACATGCACCTGCATGCAAAGGACAACATTAGTATTGCACAGAAAGTTACTACATTTCAAATGAACTACAACAATGCAGAGTTAGCAAACACAGTTAGAAAACAGTAATACATAGCATCAGCAAACTCACAGGACTCCAGTCCGTATGATGGACATATCGAGCTCCCGCCAGTTGTAGAGGTCAAACAGATCCTTGTGTGCCACGGATATACTCCCAGGCTCACGGTGGAACTGCCCAGGCCTGTAGGGAACTAAGAAGTTCAGATTGCGCCGAGCTCGGTGTAGGTACCACTCGTGGAGGTCTCTGGTTGATCGATCCAATTTGCGCAAAGCTGCCTCCGACATGAGTGGGAACCCGTTCCTGAACCTCTCCGGCTGTCCTTGTCGCCCTTTTCCCTTGCCTTTGCCCTTGCATTTTGCTGGGGACTGAGCACGTACCTTCGAAGGCAAAGGCGAGGTGATGGTGGCTTTCTTCCGAGGTGAAGGCGTGGATGCGCTGGGTGGGGTCGAGGCCATCTTTGATGTGTCCAGGTTCGCACAAGATCGGGCCTCATGCCCCGAGCTGGGGGCGCAGTCCCCTGGTAGCCTGGCGGCAGGCCACTTCAATTAATGAGCACGTATGTTAGATTTTGCAAGTTGAGTGTACTGAGTAGGATGTAATGTAAAATGTGTAGGATTTACCGGTTGTATTAGAAGACACTTCTTGGGCCACTGTACGTAGGGGCCCACTGCCTCAGCAAGTGTCTGCAGTTCCTCTGTTGGGATTGCCAACAGAGAATCGTTGCAGCCCGGCATGGCCATGTCCACCTGTACCTTTGCAAACACCAACTGCAGAGGTACGCAGTGGACCCGAACATCCGGCCTAAACAGATATACGAAGCCATGTCCAACCACTTCCTGCCTGTCGCCTAGGTGATTCAGTAGGATGCAGCCCTTCGGCTTATGCAAATTTGTAATATTAAAACAGGTTAGCGAAACAACTCTAACAGAATGGGAGTGGCATCAACTTAAGTGCACAGATGAAGGCTTGCAGTACCTCAAGTAGATCCACTGGATCCGCGGGGACCTTTGAAGCGCAACTGCTTATCTGACCCCGCGGGGTACCGTCACCCTGGGGATCCGCATCTGCACTCTTGGCCAGCAATGCATCTCTCAACCGTGCAAACTCTTCCCTCATTTGTGCGACCTCAGACTGCACCTCAGACTGCACCTCAGCCCGTATCTCCGCCTGTACCTCAGCCCGTATCTTATCGGAGAGCTCTGCTTCCTTTTCCTTCCAGCAGCAGGCCTTCTTCCTCGGTGGAGCTGGATCTGCGAAACTGGCCTTCCACGACACAATGGCTCCCACAGCCTGTGTCTGCCCGGGATGCTCCTTATTTCCTAGAGCCCGGGTGAGGATGTCGTTCTCCCTCTGTGGGGTAAACAATCCCTCCACTGTCTCCTTCTCAAAAGAGATCTGTTACATTTAAAGCTACCTTGTGAGACAAATTGCCTTATATACACTTGTGCGCACATAGTTTACGAGGTTAGCCAACTTACCATTCGCCTCACAACGTCGACGTCCCCAGGGGTTGTGAACTGCACAAACCCCGTGGATGACACGGAACCCCGCCCCCTCCACCATCGCTTGCACCTCTCATCCCGGATCTCAGAGAGCGGCAACTCAAGGGTGTCGATGACAGGATTTTGCTCATCTTCCTTCTTCTACTACTCCTCCTTCCCTGCATAGCCCCGGGATCCGAGCCGATGCGGGTGGTCATTCCTCTTCTGGATCGCCCTATTCTTCTCGCTAAGGGCCTTGAACTCCTCAGTCCCCTTCTGCTTGGTGAATTCCTCCCATACCTCCTCTGATATGAAGGGGTACTTCTCGCAAGGAGATTTCCCCGCAGCGAGAAAGTTACTGACGAGCCAGCTCTTAAAGGTTTTCCAAGTTCCGTTCATGTCCTTCAAGCAGGCTGTCCTAGGTGTATCGTCGGGGATGTTCCATTTAGCCTATTTTCAAAAAATGCATACAATTAATCACGAGTTAGTTAAACTTTAGTATAAGCCAAGAGAACGTGATTACGAAAGAGTTCAGCGATTTCAGTTAATTTAACCTTAACTTCCACCCACAACCTATCCCTCTCGTCCGCCGTCATGTCCTTCCAGCTCTGGACGGTGATTTTCACCCTTTCTTTCGCCAACAGCCCAACGTAGGCCGCGTACTTCCCAACATTCTTTCCAATCGGCCTCCCAAATTGGTTGAACTCACAAGAAAGATCCGTGCATTTGGCCAAACGGCCCAACGTCATCGCGCCTCGCCCCACCCTCTTGCGCTGGGATGTAACAACTGCATCTTCAGTTACGTTGGGGTTGGCCCTAGTCGAACCGCTAGTACCATCCGATGAAGACGACGACATGTCTTTCCCTACAAAACCATCAACAAACCATCAAAAATTTAATGGAAACACAAACCAAATCATTTTACAAAGCAAAAGGACCTATTTTAAATATTTTTTCCATCGGTAAACACAAAAGCTACCAATAGAATATAAGATTATATTTCTCAGCGTTTTTGTCTACATATTTTCATATAGGAAGTAGGCAACATATGGCAATTAATTCTTCTTGAAGTTCCATAACTCAGCCCAGGACTAGAGACTAATTAGGGCTGCAAAAGGGATGTCCGAATAAAATAATGCTAAAAGAAATACATGCATAAATTACTTCCTGAACTGTTCAGAAATATTTTCTATCGGTAAACACATGAGCTGCCGATAGACCATAACAATGTTTTCCATCGGCAAAGATACGAGATACCGATATAACTTATTGTTCTGGAATATTGTTGATAAGCCGCCATTCACTGGCATCACATAATCTTGGTTTAAGTCAATATTCTCCATGATTTTCTAACCTAATATTCATGGGCCAGCATTATTATTTCACACATAACAATGTTTTCTATCGGTAAACACATGAGCTGCCGATAGAACATAACAATTTTTCTATCGGCAAACACGTGAGATACCGATAGAACGTAACAATGTTCTCTATATATGGAATTTTGTTGATAAGCCACCATTCACTGTCATCACATAACATTCTCCATGATTTGCTATGCTAATATGCATGGGCCAGCATTATTATTTCACATGTAAATATGCACACAAGCATCTAAGTGCCACTGTGCATAATCTGACAAACCTAATACTAATGGAATATAAAGATATTGAAGTAGCACAGAAAGTAGGTCACAACCAAAAAAGGAATAATAGGGTTTATAGCACCCTCCCTTGGTTATCTTTAGCATTAACTGTATGCAAGTCATCAGGACTTCATCACATCTATTAGTTTGGGAAAAGTCATATATAGGCATTTGAAACATATACATCGAAGACCCATCCACATTGTCATATATTCATACCAAGTGAGTAAAAATTCCCAACCAAACTAGTACATTGCATGGCTCATGTCCTTCCAGATCCAAAGTTTTAATACTTGTTTAGAAATATTTTCTATCGGTAAACACATGAGCTGCCGATAGAGCAGACAAATTTTTTCTATCGGCAAATACAGGAGATACCCATAGAATATGTGTAAGAACACCTCCAACATATAATGTGCATTACATGGCAGTTGGATACAATTGATCACACATACAGCAGTATAAGTAAGTTAAAATCTCAAAATAGGTTCATTACAGCACTGGAACATATTATGACAACCCTAATTTAAATCAACATTGCCTGCGGAATGTACATAATCCAACACAATAGGGAACCCTAGTGTAATTGCAAAACTCAAAGAATTAGTACGTACAAAACACTAGGATCAAATAAGGAAGATGCTGGAAATAGAACGACGAATTAGGGTATTTACGGCGATCAGTTGTGGTGATGGAGAGGCGGTGTAAAACGCAGCGACGGCCGGCGAAGGACAAAAATAAGAACCGGTGGCAGTGGCAAACCAGTATCCAACCGGTGATCGTCGTGTGGGAGAGAGGAAGTGAGTGGTCACGGCGGAGGTTGTGGTTCTCTTCGCTCTCGAAGAGACGCAGTGCTATAAGTTGGAACTGTTCGACTGGAGGAAAACTCAAGGACCGTGTACGAGCAATAAAGTAGTGGATGACTTCCTCTATCGGTACAACCAAATAATACCGATAGAATTATGTACTTTTCTATCGGTACAACAAAATTATACCGATAGAACAAGTAAATTTTCCGGAAAAATATTTGAAGTAGTGGATGCCTTTTTCTATCGGTATAAACAATAAAATCCCGTGAGACCAATTTTTCCCAGAAAATTTTTTTAATTAAGTGCCTGAGATTATAGTATTGGGTGCCCTTTTTCTATCGGTAAAAACAACAAAATACCGTCAGAAAATGAAAAGGTACACACCATTTAACATCAAACAGACCGTGCTTGAAAGCTACAGAATGATAAAGAAAGAGGGAAGATATCCGAAAAATTGGAAAATTGACATAAAAAGAAATTGTTCATTCATTGTTGTTTTATCACTTATAAAAAAAATAAAACCCAAAATGCTAGGTCAAGGGGTGGTCTTAGCCCTGGCTGCATGTAGAATAGAGTCAATTTGACTTGCAGCCAGGACGCAGGACTCCTCTAGCGACAAGTTGTCCCTAGGATCAACTACTACCGCGTCGAGAAGGCCTGCGACCTCCCTCAGCTTCGCTATGGTATCCTTCATAGTCAAACCGCAGCCAGCGATGGTAATATCTGCGGCTTGCTTCTCCTCGCGATGCATCCCACACCTGCACCCCCTCGCTCCACAAGTTCTATAAGTCCTCGATTAAAAGCGCTAGAAACACGTCAATATCTTTTTCGAGTTGTCTGGGTCCTGAGATTAGTAACTCCATCATGTTGTACTTGCGCTTCATGCATAACCAAGGAGGAAGATTGTAGATGCATAAAAGAACCGGCCAAGTGCTGTACCGACTGCTCATATTACCATGTGGGTTCATACCATCTGTACTCAGCCCGAACCTTATATTCCTAAGTTCGCCGCCGAACTCAGCAAATGTTCTGTTGATGTTTCTCCATTGAATAGAATCAGCTGGGTGTCTCAGTTTTCCATCTTGTTTTCGGGCTTCAGCATGCCAACGCAAGTGCTTCGCGACTTTCGGATTTGCAAACAGCCGCTTCAATCTAGGTATCACAGGCAAGTACCACACAGTTTTCGCCGGAGGTCCTTTCTTTACCTCGTGACGTTCACTGTCAATCCGGTCCCTACGCGTATACCTCGATGCGCCGCATCTTGGACAAACATGCAAACTGGAGTACTCATTACGGTACAACACACAATCAATTGGGCATGCGTGTATTCTTTTGATTTCCATTCCCAACGGACACAACAATTTTTTGGTTTGGTAAGTAGATCTTGGCAACTCATTTCCCTCTGGAAGCATGTCCGCTAGAAGATCTAATAGTGCCGTGAAACTCTTATCACTCCAACCGTTGTGTCGACGTATTTAGAATACCTAGGCAGGTTTTGAAGACGATCATAGCGAAGAATACGCGACGCGGGTTGACCGAGTGACCGGTCCTCCCCTGCCGGACAAACACAAGAAGTGACACGAGGATTTATACAGGTTCAGGTCCCGGTGGGGGCCCTAGTCCTGTCGACGCGCTCCTGACCGGAGCCGGCTGGGGAGGCTCTCTCCGAGGGAGAGGCTTCCGGAGCACGCCTGTGGGTTTAGCTATTCCAATACAAATGAATTCGATCCTCAACAACAGAGGGGTACAAGGGCTATTTATAGCCCCAAAAAGAAGCGAAAAACCTAAACTACCCCGGACGCTACCGTCGGATCGAAGGGGTAGCAACGTCTTTCTCCCGGTCAAACGCCTTGGATGCTTGACAGGTGGTCGCTGATTCCCGAGGCGCCCCTCGCGTGACCTGCACGTGATGAACAAACAGGGACTTTACCTTTTAGGAGGGTGGTGATGTCCGGGACCTCTCCCGGAGGTAAGGTCCCAGAAGCCAAAAGGCGGCGCCCGGGACGTGCCCCGGAGGCAAGGTCCCGGGAGCCAAATGGCGGCGCCCGGGGCAGGCACCGGAGGCCACGGTCCGCGGGAAAAAGGCGGCGCCCGGGGCCTCCCCCGGAGGCAAGGTCCCGGGAGACAAATGGCGGCGCCCGGGACGTGCCCCGGAGGCAAGGTCCCGGGAGCCAAAAGGCAGCGCCCGGGACGTGCCCCGGAGGCAAGGTCCCGAGAGCCAAAAGGCGGCGCCCGGGACGTGCCCCGGAGGCAGCTCCCGGAGCATGCACCGGAGGCCACGGTCCCCGGGCAGAAGGCGGCGCCCGGGACCTCTCCCGGAGGTAAGGTCCCAGGAGCCAAAAGGCGGCACCCGGGACGTGCCCCAGAAGCATGGTCCCGGGAGCCAAATGGCGGCGCCCGGGGCAGGCACTGGAGGCCACGATTTTCGGGCAAAAGGCGGCACCTGGGACCTCTCCCGGAGGAAAGGTCCCGAGAGCCAAAAGGCGGCGCCCGGGGCAGGCACCGGAGGCCACGATCCCCGGGCAAAAGGCGGCGTCCGGGACCTCTCCCGGAGGCAAGGTCTCGGGAGCCAAATGGCGGCGCCCGGGACGTGCCCCGGAGGCAAGGTCCCGGGAGCCAAAAGGCGGCGCCCGGGACGTGCCCCGGAGGCAAGGTCCTAGGAGAAAAATGGCAGCGCCCGGGACGTGCCCCGGAGGCCAGGGTCCCCGGGCAAAAGGCAGCGCCCGGGACCTCTCCCGGAGGTAAGGTCCCCGGAGCCAAAAGGCGGCGCCCGGGACGTGCCCCGGAGGCAAGGTCCCAGGAGCCAAATGGTGGCGCCCGGGACGTGCCCCGGAGGCAAGGTCCCGGGAGCCAAATGGCGGCGCCGGCCCAGGCACCAGAGGCCACGGTCCCTGGGCAAAAGGCGACACCCGGGACCTCTCCCGGAGGTAAGGTCCCGGGAGCCGAAAGGCGGCGCCCGGGACGTGCCCCGGAGGCAAGGTCCCGAGAGCCAAATGGCGGCGCCCGGGGCAGGCACCGGAGGCCACGGTCCCCGGGCAAAAGGCGGCGCCCGGGACCTCTCCTGGAGGTAAGGTCCCGGGAGCCAAATGGCTGCGCCCGGGACATGCCCCGGAGGCAAGGTCCCAGGAGCCAAAAGGCGGTGCCCGGGACGTGCCCCGGAGGTAAGGTCCCGGGAAGCAAAAGATGGCACCCAGGACGTGCCCCGGAGGCAAGGTCCCGGGAGCCAAATGGCAGCTCCCGGGACAGGCACCGGAGGCCACGGTCCCTGGGCAAAAGGCGGCGCACGGGACGTGCCCCGAAGGTAAGGTCCGGGAGCCAAATGGCGGCGCCCGGGGCAGGCACCGGAGGTAAGGTCCTGGGAGCCAAAAGGCGGCGCACGGGACGTGCCCCGAAGGCAAGGTCCGGGAGCCAAATGGCGGCGCCCGGGGCAGGCACCGGAGGCCACGATCCCCGGGCAAAAGGCGGCGCCCGGGACCTCTCCCGGAGGCAAGGTCCCGGGAGCCAAATGGCGGTGCCCGGGACATGCGCCGGAGGCAAGGTCCCGGGAGCCAAGAGGCGGCGCCCGGGGCAGGCACCGGAGGCCACGATCCCCGGGCGGATGTGAACTTACCAGGACTTAGTTACACGGAGATTTCCCCCAACAGCAGCCCCCCATGCCCCCCGGGGACGAAGCTCGAGTCCCCGGTGGGAATGATTACGTCATCGGGAAAATCTCCGGACGAAGTTACCGGAGCTGCTGTGACGCTTCGGTTTCCGTGCCAGGTGTTTATGACCACGCCGTTTTCGCCATAAATGCGCGCGCGATTCGAACCAGCGTCTCGATTTACGCGCCCATCCCTTCGTTTCCCGCGCACGGTTTGAACTTCAGTGGCCCAGATTGCTCCGCGGGGTACCACGTGGCGCGCATCTAGATCATGGCTCGCCCCTATAAATAGGGCCTTAGGGGGCCCCGGGAGCTCATTCCAAAACTTCAGCAGTAGCGAACTTAACTCTCCCGGTAGCAGCCTCTCGGTAGCTCTTTCCGGTAGTTAGCTCCCGGTAGCAGGCGTCCGGAAGTTTTAGTAGTAGCCTCCTGAAAAGTTAGTCACCGAAAAAAGAAAACTAACGTCATGGCACCCAAGGGTCGAGCAAAGACCACGGAAGTGCCCCCAGAGGAAATCCCTGTGGATTTTCTCTGGGCTTCGGAGTTCTCGGCCTCGGACACGGAGTCCCTGGTCGAGCGAGGTGTCGTCGAGGACGGGGACATCCGGGTCCCCGTGAAGAAGGACGGAGCCCCCCGCCCCCTGCCCGGAGAGGTTGTGGCCTTCGAGGCCTTCCTGGAGGCGAGGCTCCGGCTCCCGGTGCATCCCATGCTCCGGGAGTTTTTGAAGGAATATGAGGTGGTGCTCAACCACCTCACCCCGAACGTGCTCGTCCGGATGGGCCTTTTTATTTGGCTCTACGAGACAGCAACCGGGAGGGAGCCCACCCTTCGCGCCTTCTGGTACTTCTACGAACCGGCGGCGCGGAGCTCCCACCTGGTGAAGGGGGGACCCAAGTCCCCCTTCGGCTCGGTGATGGTGCAGATGCTGCCATCTCGGGTGGCGGACTACCCGGCGGCGGCCTCCCGGGACCATTGGGGGGACTGGCTCCGGAGGTGGTTTTACCTCCAGGTCCGGGACGAGGCAGTGGTGTACGCCCCAGGGCCCCCCACCTACAGCCGGTCGTTCGCGTCGAAACCTCCGGTGTGGACGGACGAGGAGTTCGAACTCCTCGGGAAGGTGGTCCTTTCCAAGAAGACCCGCTCAATGCGGGACGCCGCCGAGGAGCTGATGCTCCTGCGGATCTCTGCCTTCTCACGCGGGAGAAGGGGGATCGGCATGGGCCCGGAGCAGCGGCCTCCGGTCAAGCCGGTGACGCGGCGTAAGCTCCTTCCCTGCGTCTTTGCATTTACATTTTTTTTTTAGGAAATTTGACTAACTCTTTACCTCTTGTAGTGCGGCCGTACCCGGCGGCGAGGGAAAAGGCGGAGAACCTCCTGGGGAGGTACTTCGCCGTTGAACACGAGCGCGTCGTGCGCCTCGTGGGGGAGGGCCCTCCCCGAAACTTGGTAGCTGCGGCCTACGGGCTAAGGCTGCCGGAGAGGAAGCCTCTCCCCACCCCCGGGTCGCACAAACGGGGGAAGGAGGCGGCCGGGGGCTCGGAGCCCAAGAGGCCCGGGTCCAAAAGACCCCCGGCGCGTCGACGACGCCGGCAACGACGCCGGTGAAGGCCCGGGACACGACTCCCGGGACCGAGCGTGCCCGGGCGGCGCCCCGGGCAGAAGCAACACCTCCCCCCCCGAAGGGCCCCGTCGAGGCCTGGGGGAAGGAGCAAGACATTGGCGGGGCGGCGTCCGATTTGGCGGACTACGCCCCGTCGCCACTCCCGGTGGCGATCCTCTCGCCCCTCCCGGCAGCTTTGGAGCCGGAGAGGCTAGAAGTTAGATTCGCGGAGGCCTCGCCTCCGCGAGTTTGGCCGGTAGACGAGGGGGAAGGTGTTTGGCCGGTAGACGAGTTTGGCCGATAGATGCTGGCACCAGGCGAAAATCCCCTCTACTTCCCCCGGGGGAAGTCGCCCGTTACACGGAGGGCCTGCACACCCAGAAAGTGCAGGCCTTCGTCGCGGAGGGAACACTCCATGAGCGTTTCCAGGGGCTTGAGTCCCTCGGAGCCCAGGTAACCCACGTTGATAACATTTCCATTTGCTTCCTGCACTTGAGTTTTTTTTAACTCTATATACATATGTTTTTTGTAGGTGGCAACTGTTACCTGGGGCCTTGAGCGGCAGGTCGCCCGGCTGCTTAAGGAAGCGGAGGGCCGGGCCGCGGCCTCTGTAGGGCAGCGGGAGGAGGCCCTCCGGGAGCGCGACGCAGCCCTCGAGGAATTGTCCCGAGTCCAGGCCCAAGTGCACGTTTCCAAGGGTGTTAACAGCCGCCTCCGAGTGGAGGCCAAGGCGAAGGAGGAGGCGCTCCGGGAGCTCGAGAGCTCGAGCGTCCGGGCGGTGGTGGACGCGGGCCACTCCATCCGGACGGCCCTTGAGAGCCTTGGCCTAAGCCTAGGTTCCAGAAGCGGCCCAGAGGTGCCCTCGGCGACCCTAGTGGAGGCTGTGCGTTTTCTTAACGCACAAGTCTCCGCAATTCCGGAGGCTGCGGACGCTCGGGCGTGGGGCCGGGAGATCCCCATTATCGCGGCCGCTGTGAGGCTTGTCGAGTTCCGGGGGGTCGACGCCCGGGCCATCGGGGGCCGCATCCCCCGAAGCTTCCCGGACTCCTTCGAGCCCACGCGCTGGGAAGTCGAGCAGCTCGCCGGGGGCTTCTACAACTGGATCATCCGGGCGAGGTTTCCGGCACCGGCGCCTCCGGCAGGGAACACTCCAGCCCCGGCCTCGGAGGAAGCCCCCCGGGGGGAGGACGCCAATGAAAAAGTATGAGCCTCCCCCCGGGTCTTTAGATAGGACCCCTTTTATTTTGTTAGGACTTTTGATTCCGGTAGCTTCTTAGAAGAAGCCCCGGACACTTGTAAAAAGACATTTTGGAATGCAATGTTACCAAGGTTCCCGGGAGGTTACTCCCGGGCGAAGGTTCGGGAGAGGCTCTCCGGGGGACGCCCAAGCGGCTTTAATATTATTGAGCCTCGTCTCCGGGGAGCGCGGCGGGGACACTGTCCGGAACCCGTCCGGTTGAGGTGGCGCCCGGAGTGGCACTTGGACAATTTTGACAACAATCGCGCCGAATTAACCCCCCGCGTCCGGGGGTCCAGATGATACCCCCTCTCCGGATACTTCCACCGGCGGGATACGAGTTCTGGCCCGAAGATGTGCTCCGGGACTCTCAGCGTCGCGTGCACGCATTGTACCGGGACTTGGCCCGGGAGCTGAGGGAGCGCCTCCGAGAGTATTAGGCGTGGCAGCCTTAGGATGTAGAGAATCCCCCGGGTTAGAACCCGGGTTGTATCGTTTCCGAAGCCCACCGGAGGGGGAAGATGTCCTCCGGGTTTCCCGATGAATAAAGTTGCTGTTGCTTTTCTTCTTTGCTGTCTTCTTATTTGTTCTTCTTGGATGGTCTGGTGGACTCATCTTAATAAGAATAAGCTATGTTTGTTCATGGGCGACCCGGGGGTCCCCTGTCCCCCCCGCCCACAGCGGGCCGGAGGTTAGCTCCGCGCGGTGTGGGGGTAGCAAGGCCCCCGGGGTGAACATAACCTGTGAAATTTTTCTAAGTTAGAAAATTCTAAAAACGGGGTTTCCGAGGGAAGAACCTTCCGGGAGAAAATCATCCAGTCGCCGTGAGAACGGGGAGCCGGGAATAAGGGGTGGAAGAAGCCCACGAAAAGCCCGATAAGATTTCCGGAGGGGAGCTTCCCGGGAGCTTCGTCCGGTCGCCGTGAGAATGGGGAGTCGGGAATAGGGTCTGCGGGAGAGATGTCCGAGAAATCCATAACTTCGGGAGGCAATCGTCCGGTCGCCATGAGAACGGGGAGCCGGGAATAAGGTCTCCGGGAGATAATCATCCGGTCGCCGTGAGGACGGGGAGCCGGGAATAAGGTCTCCGGGAGATAATCATCCGATCGCCGTGAGAACGGGGAGCCGGGAATAAGGTATCCGAGAAATCCATTAGACGTCCCGCTGGGGAGAGCGTCTACTCCCGGAGGAGGAAGAGATTCCAGAAAGCCATTAGACGTCCCGCTGGGGAGAGCGTCTACTCCCGGAGGAGGAAGTGCTCGAAGACGGGTCTTGAGTGTTTGGGTAGGGGACTAGTCTCCCAAAGTGACTCGTTACCGCGGCCGCTGGGGACCGGGTTGCCGCTTACACCCTCAATCCACGAGGGCTGATCGTAAGCCGCCCTACAGGAGGGACTTGCTGGGGCAGGGCCCACTTCCTCACGGAGAGGGCATCCTCGCGGGGAGGGCATCCTCGCGGGGAGGGCTTCCTCACGGGGAGGGCATCCTCACAGGGAGGGCATCCTCGCGGGGAGGGCATCGCCGTTAGGGGCAGTAAATGAGAAGAACCTGCAGTGAGACAGTTGAAGAACAAAAGCTATGTATTGAACAAAATGAACTACAGCGCCTCCCCCTGCGAAGCCGCGAAGGGGGAGGAAAAAGTAACTACAGTGTCCCTCCTCCCCCTCCGGCGTGATCGCTCCGGGGGAGGGGACAGGCCCGTAAGGCTAAACATAGAACTTGCGAAGTAAACGCAAGTTCCACGTGTGCTTCAGCTCTTGAAGGTTGGAGAGCTTGTAGGCCCCCGAGCCCAGGACCGCGGAGATCCTGTAGGGGGCCTCCCACTTGGGGGAGAGCTTCTCCTGGGCTTGGGGGTCTGGAAAGGGGGGAGCCCCTGTGGCGACAACCGGACCCGGAAAGGGGGGAGCCCCTGTAATATCTGGAACCGGCAAGGGAGAAGCCCCGGCGGCGACGACCGGAACCGGAAAGGGGGAAGCCCCTGTAATATCCGGAACCGGCAAGGGGGAAGCCCCGACGGCGACGTCCGGAACCGGGGAGCCGAAGTGGGGGGAAGACCACTGAGCCACGGGAGCTGCTCTGTCGACCGCCCCTGCTGCGGTAGACGCAACGCAAGGGGCGGGACTGGCTCCCGGCGTAGGGAAATCCCCCGGCGTGAACTAAGCCCC
Source organism: Pharus latifolius (assembly GCA_019359835.1). Lineage (NCBI taxonomy): Eukaryota > Viridiplantae > Streptophyta > Magnoliopsida > Poales > Poaceae > Pharus > Pharus latifolius. The sequence continues at coordinate 4,230,088 of CM033328.1, forward strand.
CGGCCCCGGGAATGGGCCTGGAACGGGGTTTCCCCCTGGTGCCATCGAAGTGCCTCTGCATCTTTCTGCATCTTTCGCACCTCCTGCAAATAAAAGACTAGAGTTTGCATTACGGCACAGGTAAGGCTCGTCCTTTTGGCGAACTGCGGGCTGAGAATCTCCCTTCAGTAGGAGGCGTCGGATCCCTGGGGAACGCACGCGGCGCAACCTGAGGAGCAAAGCCTCGTACTTGGCGATGTTGTTGGCTCTGGGGACAGCGGGACCTTTCAGAGGGCCCCTTCCGGACGCAGCTTGGGGAGGGGCCTCCCGGCAGGTATTGCTGCGACGTCTCGTCCCAGGGGGGAGACCTCCCCCCCGGACACCTCAATGATGTTGACGCTTCCGATGGTGGCGGCGGCGCGCTCATACAGGGTGCGGGCCATGTCTTGATCTCCCCGGACGTTGATTACGCCGTGCGGCCCGGGGATCTTCATGCAGAGGTAGTTTCGATGGGTGGCGGCCCCCAGCCGGTTGATTGTGGTCCTCCCCATAATCGCGTTGTAGGAGGAGGGGAGGTCCACTACGTCGAAGCGGACCAACTCAGTCCGGTAGTTCTCCGGGGTGCCGAATGTCACAAGGAGATCTACCTTGCCCACAGGGTGGATCGCCTTCCCCGGGACAAACCCTTGCAAGGGCCCTGCTGCGGGCTGCAGGAGCTTCTCATCCACCTGCATCTCTTTGAAGGCCTTCAGGAATAGGATGTCGGCGAAGCTCCCGTTGTCCACAAGGATGTGGGCCAGGTGGCAGTTGTAGATTGTCGCGGAGACGATGAGCGCGTCGTCGTGGGGGAAGCGAACCCCTCGCGCGTCTTCCGCCATGAAGGTCAGGGGGACGTCCGACCACTTTGGTGGCGGGGATGCGTGTAGCACCCCCACAACCTTCACCTCACGCGCGTACTCCTTACGCTGGCGCTTAGAGTCCCGCCCGGAGGCGGACCCTCCAACGATGACGTTGATGTGGCGCTGAGAAGTTTTAAAGGGGAGAGCTTCTGAAGGCTCCCCTTCCTGCGTCTGCGTCTGCTGACCCCCCCCGGGAGCGGGAAGGGCCGGAACAGCTGGCCGAGGGAGCAAGGAGGCCGGAGTCTCCCTCCTCTGCCCGCGCTGGTCGAGGAATGCCGCGAAGTGCTGCAGTAGTTGGCCGCAGTCTCGGGTAGCGTGGGTACTGGACCCGTGGAAGCTGCACCACGGTCCTTCCGGCCTTCTCCCCGCGGGGCCTTCCCGGCCGCGCGAAGACTGTCCTCCCTCATGGCCTTTCGGCTTGGGGAAGGTGCGGTTGCCCCTCGGGGGGTCGCGCGAGCCGCCTCCGCCCTCGAGGACAAAGGTCTCCCGAGGCCGTGGCTCGTTACACCCCCCTGCCTGGGGTGCTTGAGGGGATCCCTGGCCCCTCGGTCTGCGGGGGTGGGAGCCCCCTGGGTCTTCTTCCAGATGTCGTCTTCCTCCGAGCGAGCGTACTTTTCGAGTACATTGAAGAGCTCGTCGGCGGAAGAAGGGCAGTTTCGGGAGAGTCTTCGGTGGAGCTCCCCCGGGAGGATCCCGCTTTTGCAGGCTTCGATGACCGTAGAGTCCGGGACGTGGGCCACTTTGCTTTTCACTTGAGCAAAGCGCTTGAAGAAGCTTCTGATGGTTTCCCCGGTCCTTTGGCGAATAGTGTACAGCTGCGAGGAGTCCAGGGGACGAACGTAGTTCCCCTGCAAGTTGGTGCAGAACTCCCGCTTGAGTTGCGAGAAAGACTTGATGGAGCCTGCCTTCAGGTTGTAGAACCAGGAGCGGGCAACGCCGGTGAGGTAGAGGGGGAAGACGTTGCATTGGACGGTCTCGTCCCCCCCCCCCCCGCCGCGGAGATGGCTGTGGAGTAAACTTGCACGAACTCGTACGGGTCCGCCTCGCCATTATAGTGCTCAATGTGCGGGGGACGGTAGGGCCGCGGCCATCGGATGCTGCGGAGTCTTCGACACAGAGGCTGGTTAGCCCCCTGCACTTCCCGGGGGGAGCCCCGGTCACTGTCTTCTTTAACGGGGGACGCCTCCTCATCATCGGAGTCTGGGAGCGGCCCAAGAGGTCCACCAGAGTGGTGGTGACGACGTTTCTCTTCCGGGCCGGGGCTGACTTCCCGGACGTCCGGACTCTCCTCCGGGGAGGCTGGTTCTTCGGCGGGTCTCTTCCCCCGACCGGTGCGAGAGCGAGGCTCCCCGCGACAATGGCCCGGGGGAAGCTCTTCCCCGCGGTTAGGTGAATGCATTCGCTCGACCTCGCCCCGGGAGAAACGGACCTGTTTCGCCGGGGTAGCGAGCTCGTGCACTGTAGCTGCCGGCCAGGAGGCTACCGGGGCCAGTTGGGGGGAGCCCCCTGCGAAGACCCCCGGGACCGGAAAGGGCGAAGCCCCTGTATCATCCGGGACCGGGGAGGGGCCGCCCGCGGCGACGTTTGGATGCGAAGTGGAGGGAGCCCCCGTGGCAACGACCGGAACCGGAAAGGGGGAAGCCCCTGTAACATCCAGAACCGGCGAGGGGGGAGTCCCCGCTGCGACGTCCGGGACCGGGGAGCCAATGCGGGGGGAAATTCGCTGAGGCACGGGAGCTGCTCTGTCGACAGCCCCCGGTGCGGTAAACGCGACGCGAGGGGCGGGACTGTCTCCCGGCGTAGGAAAAACCCCCGGCATAAAATGGCCCCCCAGCCCCAGGAACGAGGTACCCCCTGGTGCCACGAAGGGCCCGGGCATGAAGTAGCCTCCCGGCACAGGGACAGGCCCGGGTGCCGGGAAACGTCCGGACGTATATCCCGCCGGGGGAGGGAACCCCCCGGCAGGATCATACAGGGCAGACAGACCCCCGGAGGCCGGAGGGGCCGCCGGGTAGCCCATAAACGGGGGCATGTTCCCCGGATACGGGTGCGACGAAAATGTGGGGGCCGGAGGCCGCGCCAACACACTGAGGAGCTCGTCCATAGAGCGCTGGGCGCGGAGCTGGCCCTCCACTAGAGCCTCGAGTAGGGCATCCCGGGGAGCCGGGGGAGCCGTCGTGGGGAGACTCGTCCAGGCCGAGGTTCCTGCGGCAGCCGGGAGTGACCCGGAGGTGGAGACACCTAAATTAAGAGGAAAGGCGGAAGGCGGTACCTGGGAATGGCCGCCTCCGGACGGAAGCGACGGAACAGCAGTGTCCCGGACGGGCGGCGCCAGGTCACCGGGACCGGCGTCACCGGGAAGGGTGCGGGCCCTTGTTCTCGGAGCAGCCATGGCGTCTTGTCACGGGTCCCCACGGACGGCGCCAACTGTCGTGGTATTAAGAATACCTAGGTAGGTTTTGAAGACGATCCTAGCGAAGAATACGCGATGCGGGTTGACCGGGTGACCGGTCCTCCCCCGCCGGACAAACACAAGAAGTGACACGAGGATTTATACAAGTTTGGGTCCCGGTGGGGGCCCTAGTCCTGTCGACGCGATCCCGACCGGAGCCGACTGGGGAGGCTCTCTCCGGGGGAGAGGCTTCCGGAGCACGCCTGTGGGTTTAGCTATTCCAATACAAATGAATTCGATCCTCTACAACAGAGGGGTACAAGGGCTATTTATAGCCCCAAAAAGAAGCGAAAAACCTAAACTACCCCGGACGCTACCGTCGGATCGAGGGGTAGCAACATCTTTCTCCCGGTCAAATGCCTTGGATGCTTGACAGGTGGTCGCTGATTCCCGAGGCGCCCCTCGCGTGACCTACACATGATGAACAAACAGGGACTTTACCTTTTAGGAGGGTGGTGATGTCCGGGACCTCTCCCGGAGGTAAGGTCCCAGAAGCCAAAAGGCGGCGCCCGGGACGTACCCCGGAGGCAAGGTCCTGAGAGCCAAATGGCGGCGCCCGGGACGTGCCCCGGAGGCAAGGTCCCAGGAGCAAAATGGCGGCGCTCGGAGCAGGCACCGGAGGACACGGTCCCCGGGTAGAAGGCGGCGCCCGGGACCTCTCCCGGACGTAAGGTCACGGGAGCCAAAAGGCGGCGCCCGGGACGTGCCCCGGAGGCAAGGTCCCGGGAGCCAAATAGCGGCGCCCGGGGCAGGCACCGGAGGCCACGATCCCCGGGCAAAAGGCGGCACCCGGGACCTCTCCCGGAGGCAAGGTCCCTTGAGCCAAATGGCGGCGCCCGGGACATGCCCCGGAGGCAAGGTCCCGGGAGCCAAAAGGCGGCGCCCGGGACGTGCCCGGAGGCAAGGTCCCGGGAGTCAAAAGGCGGCGCCCGGGACGTGCCCCGGAGGCAAGGTCCTGGGAGCCAAATGGCAGCGCCCGGGGCAGGCACCGGAGGCCACGGTCCCCGGGCAAAAGGCGGCGCCCGGGACCTCTCCCGGAGGTAAGGTCCCGGGAGCCAAAAGGCGGCGCCCGGGACGTGCCCCGGAGGCAAGGTCCCGGGAGCCAAAAGGCGGCGCCCGGGACGTGCCCCGGAGGCAAGGTCCCGGGAGCCAAATGGCGGCGCCCGGGGCAGGCACCGGAGGCCATGGTCCCTGGGCAAAAGGCGGCACCCGGGACCTCTCCTGGAGGTAAGGTCCCGGGAGCCAAAAGGCGGTGCCCGGGACGTGCCCCGGAGGCAAGGTCCCGGGAACCAAATGGCGGCGCCCGGGGCAGGCACCGGAGGCCACGGTCCCTGGGCAAAAGGCGGCGCCCGGGACCTCTCCCGGAGGTAAGGTCCCGGGAGCCAAAAGGCGGCGCCCGGGACGCGCCCCGGAGGCAAGGCCCCAGGAGCCAAATGGCGGCGCCTAGATCGTGCCCCGGAGGAAAGGTCCCGGGAGCCAAAAGGCGGCACCCGGGACGTGCCCCGGAGGCAAGGTCCCGAGAGCCAAATGGCGGCGCCCGGGGCAGGCACCGGAGGCCACGGTCCCTGGGCAAAAGGCGGCGCACGGGACGTGCCCCGGAGGCAAGGTCCCGGGAGCCAAATGGCGGCGCCCGGGGCAGGCACCGGAGGCCACGATCCCCGGGCAAAAGGCGGCGCCCGGGACCTCTCCCAGAGGCAAGGTCCCGGGAGCCAAATGGCGGCGCCCGGGACATGCCCCGGAGGCAAGGTCCCGGGAGCCAAGAGGCGGCGCCCGGGGCAGGCACCGGAGGCCACGATCCCCGGGCGGACGTGAACTTACCTGGACTTAGTTACGCGGAGATTTCCCCCAACACGTTGCCTGCCTTCAAGTTATATAATCTCAGCACAGGAGACAGTTTTGTAAATGTTGCACATCCAGGGAACAGAGGCTTCTCAGAGTCAGCAATCAGTTTCTCAAATTCACAAAAGTCATTTTCGTTGTAATCTTCCTCTACATCACGTAACATCTCATCTAGATTGTCATCATCATCATCTACGTGCGCATCGGAATGAACATTATCAAAATTCGGATGATCATCGATATTATTGCAATCCACATCCGAGTCCTGCTGATTGGTAGTAGTGGTGCTTGTTTCCTCAAGATCTTTGCCATGTCATATCCAACGGGTGTATCGCGCGTTAAAACCACGATGAATCAAATGACTCTTAATTTGATCAGAGTTGCTAAACCTCTTCAAGTTCATACAATCTGTACAAGGACAGAGCATATTTTTCTCTCCCTTCCTCTCCTTTTGTTGCTCAGCAAATTTAATAAACTCATTCACACCATCCAAATATTCAAGAGTAGTACGTTTATTCCATACATCCAATATTTCCTGTCCATCTATAATTAACAAAATTTAACGAGTCAGCCATGCATGAAATCTATCCGATTAAGTTATGTACATGTACATGTACAACCTCTTACAACAGATGTATTGAACCCTAGCCTAACGAAATTAACACTAATTAACCTAGCTAACTACACAATACAAGCTAGTTAGCTCCTAAAACATGACGCATTTCCAGCTACCTAGCTCCCAAGCTTAGAGCTACAAACTTGGAACTACACAATACAGCTAGCTTGCAAGTAGAGAGGGAGGGAGATCTAGAGGGAGAGAGAGATAAGTGTCTACAATTAAGCATACCTTAAAGAGAGGGGTGCAATCAACTTCCCTCCAGCTTGCGCTGATCACCCTAGCAGTGTAGCTGCGAGCATGGAACTTTCATCACAAACAGAGAGACACAGAGTGCAACAGAACAAATTAAAGAGCAGCTCAGCAATGGTCGAGTGGGGTTTTGCTTATAATGGACCTTTTTCTAATGGTAAATACATGAAATAACCGTTAGACTAACTAAGGTAATTTGCCGCTCAAATATTCTATCGGTAAAAACACACATATACCGTTAGAGAATGTACATTACTGAGCAAGTACAGGTCTTGTTCTATCGGTAAATATGTGTATTGACCGTTAGATGATGCATGACACAGCACGTACATGAGTTTTTCTATCGATAAATATGTGTATTGACCGTTAGATGATGCATGACACAGCAAATACATGTGTTTTTCTATCGGTATATTTGTGTATTTACCGTTAGATGATGCATGACTGAGCAAATATATGTGTTGTTCTATCGGTAAATATGTGTATTTACCGTTAGAGGAGGTACTGGTACCAAACTAGGTATTGCATGACACACGAACATGAGTTTTTCTATCGGTAAATATGTGTATTTACCGTTAGATGATGCATGACTGAGCAAATATATGTGTTTTCTATCAGTAAATATGTGTATTTACCGTTAGAGGAGGTACTTGTACCAAACTGGGACACACATGACACCAGTTCTCACATCCGAGGAATCATATCAATGTAACATCAAACAGATCTTACATCAAACAGATCTTAACTAGAAGATAAAGCAATATTTCAAGAAATGCTAATTTGTGGATTAACTAGGAGACACAAAAATACTTTTCTTAGGTACTTGGGACTTCATCTTGCCAAAGAAATTACACATTCCAGTTCACAAATTCAGGTACAAACATACACATGCCAGTTCACAAATTCAAGTGAATGTTTGAAACAGCAGTACAAATACACACCTACCTACCAATACAATTAAATACGCAAATACTCCCTACACATTCAAGTTCATGTCCCAAATAGCAATACAAGATACACAAATATACAACAATATACAAATACAACAATTCACACATTTGATTTATATTAGAAAAGCCACGTCTGAAATTAACAACAGATCACGACGAGGACCCAGTGGCCCATACATTTTACATAAAAGAGAACCTTTGCAGGTTGGGACAATGCAACTACCGACTACAAGTTAGACCTGATACATCACAAATCCATTCATCCAAAACAGCAAATGTCTGAACCACAATGGACTTAACCATAGGAGTTCAGTTCGAAGACGCCCGAGGAGCTGGAACTGCCATCGAGTTTAATTTGTATTGGTGATTTCCTCGGACTCAAACTCGATCAACTCAACTCAACTCAATTCAACTCCATTAACAAAAAGAACCTACCTTCCAAGATGTTGTTCTGTGTAGTGATGGTGTAGAATGGCTGTGCAAATGACAACAATTCTTCTTCTCCATGCAGGTAAGAATCTGGCCACAAGCTGGTGCATGCAAAAAAATGTAAGATGCTTTCTATAGGTCATGATTTGAGAAACACGCCGGGCTTAAGGATCTTCTCGACCGAGCCAACCAAGATCTCGCACTTCACGTCCTTCCAGCTCTCGACGGTGATCTTCACCGTTTCTTTCGCCAACAAGCCAATGTAGGCAGCATACTGCGATGAAGAACCGTGAAATACGTTGCCCCTCATGAGCATCATCCAAGGACCTGCACAGATCATAATCATATTGAAAAGAAGACACATCAAAATGAAGGATACAAAAATTGCAGAATAATTGCCATAATCGGATTAGAATAATCTAACAATATTGCCCAAATTTTACGTACCTTGCTTGGGATGCCGAAGTCTAGAGGGCGTCGATGGAGGTGCGGAGGTGCAGCGGTCGCATGTAGAGGTGCGCCGGCCGTCCATGGAGCTTACGGGTTAGGACTACGAGCGCCAGATGAACTGTGAGAATCAAAGAGACATACCCGTGTATTTATAGTACTAGATAAGTTCTATCAGTACAAAAACCTCATACCGTTAGTAATTTTATATATATTCTAACGATATACAAATAAATTACCGATAGAATAAAAACATCTGTAGAAAGCGAATGGTTCTATCGGTACAATACATATTACCGATAGGAATTTTTGTACATACTCTGTCGGTATATACGTACATTGCCGATAGAATAATACTAGTTGTAGAAGGCGAACAGATCTAAAATATTTTTGCTATATTCTAACGGTATAAACATTCATTACCGATAGAATAAAACTATTTGAAGACGAACAGTTCTAAGCAATTTTCGATATATTCTAACGGTACAAGAAGCCATTACCGATAGAATAAAAATATTTGTAGAAGGCGGACGGTTCTATCGGCACACTACATATTGCCGATAGGAATTTTTGACATATTATGTCGGTAGACGCATATAGTACCGATAGAATAAGTCTAGTTGTAGAAGTCGACCAGTTCTATCAGTGCACAACATTCTCCCATCAGTACTTATGCATCTCTTCTAACGGCAAATATGTTCATAACCGCTAGAGTAAATCATACTGCTTCTTCTATCGGTAAGGTTCTTACAAATCGATAGAAAAAATACACCCGTTGGCCTTTTATGACCGCGAGGCACATTTTCTATCGGTTTTCTACTAAATCGCTAATAACCGATAGAATATAGGGGTTAGTAGACTGCATTTCTGTACTAGTGGACGTGTCTCTTCTCGTTGGAGGAGGCGCGCAAGCTCTCCCTGAGCCTTGTGACCCCCAGGGTTCGAGCTCACGTCCGGGAGGGAGGCATCGACGACTTCTACGGGGAGGTCGTCTCCTTGGTGCTGCAGGTGAGGATGCTTCCCCCCCCCACCTTTATCAGTAGTTCCCCATTGCTAATCGTCTCCATTTCTAGACCACCGCCGTAGCCCACATCGTCCAAACTCGCCTCACCTGGGAGAACGAGGACATGAGGTCGGCCCTGGCCGCCGCCGAGGCGGAACGTGACGCTGCTGTCCGGGAGAGGGACGCGGCTACTCGGGAGTTGGAGTGCGTCCGGGTGGAGCTGCTTACCCCCGCGGAGGTTGCCCGGGACAACGCCATCCGGGAGCTGGGGAGTGTCCGGGAGCAGCTAGCGTCCTCCGAGCATGCCCACTCCCGGGCACTCCAGGAGGTGGAGTCTACGGGAGCTCGCACCCTTGTGTCGGCGGGGAATCAGCTCCGGGCCACGCTAATCAGGCTCGGGGTCGAGTTCCGAGAGGAGGAAAATCCATGGAACCTGCTGGCGTCCTTGGCAGAGGCTCGTCGCTTTCTCACTTGGCACATTGCGGCAATCCCGGAGGCCGCAGACGTCCGAGCCCGGGCCTTGGTGACTACCACCATCGCGCTCGCAGCCTCCTTGGTGGAGTACCAGGGGGTCGGGGCCCAAGCGATCGGGAGCCTTGTCCCCCAGAGATTCCGGGAGTTCTACGAGCCCCGCCGGGCAGCGCTTGAGGAGCCGGCGGGGACTTTTTACGATCAAGTGATCAAGCCCCCGAGGATGAGGCACCCTCAAAGGGCCGGAGAGGAGATTTCGGGCGACGCCTCTTCCGTTGGGGACGACGCCGGGCAAGTATGAGCCTCCTGTCCCCCCCGGATAGTCTAGGGGATACTTTTGTTTTCAGAGGAGATTTTTGCTCCCGGTAGTTCCGTAGGGGGAACCCCGGAGATTTGTAAATCATTTGACGATGAAATGAAAATGTTTGCTAAGTTTGTCTTGTTGTGATCAGGTGTCCGGGACGGGGGTCCCAGGAGAGGATGTGGGGAACCTCCCTATCCCTGGGACTCCCGCCCCCGATGTCCCCCGGGGGGGGGGGGGGGGGGGGAGGGGGACAAGCCTTACTCCGGTGGTTGCCAGATTGGCACTTGGCAAATTTTGACAACCACCGTGCGGAGTTTCCCAAGCCTCCCACGGGAGTGTGGGCAGCTATTCCCTTGCGCATTAGACCACCTACAGGGTATGAATATTGGCCGGAGGACGCGTTCAACGCAGCGAGGCGGAGGATTCGAAGTTTGTACAGGGACTTATGGCAAGATCTTGATGAGGAGCTTGGAAGGCATTAGTTCCCCGCATTAGCCGAAGTAGGTAACCCTCGAAATCAGTCCCCCGAAAGTACTCGACTCCCGGTTATGTACCCTAGGCCTACCGGGAGAGGCTGTCTCCCAACTTGTTTTCCCTGAAATAAAAGGATGGCCCTTCGTGTCTTGTTTGTTTCGCATTCTTCTAAATCTCTGGAGCAAAACTCCACCTCTGGGAGAGCTGACTCCCGTTCCGGGGGATAAGGGTCCAGAGGAAGAAGGTTCGGGGGAGGTGACCCACTTCAGAGGAAGAAAGTCTGGGGGAGCAAGGCTCCTGCTCTGGAGGACGAATGTCTGGGGGAGCCGAGCTCCACCCCCGGGGGGAATCACCCCCGCTCTGGGGGGGCGAAGGTCCGGTGGAGTAGAGCCCCACCTCCGGAGGAGGTGACTCCCGCTCCAGAGGACGGGCAAGGTCCGGGGGAGTCGAGCTCCACCTTCGGGGGAAATCACTCCCGCTCCGCAGGAAGAGGTTTGGGAAAGCCAAGCTCCACCTCCGGAGATGACTCCCGCTCCGGAGGACCAAAGTCCGGGGGTGTGGAGCCCCCCATCTCCAGGGAAGCGAGGCTCAACCTTCGGGGGAGATGACTCCCACTCCGGAGGACGATGGTCCGAGGGAGGGTGGCTCCGCCTCCGGAGGAGGTGACCCCCAAGGGAGCGAGGCTCAACCTCCGAGGGAGATGACTCCCACTCCGGAGGATGAAGATCCGGGGGAGCGTGGCTCCACCTCTGGAGGACGAAGTCTGGGGGAGCGAGGCTCAACCTCCAGATGAGATGACTCCTACTCCGGAGGACGAAGATCCGAGGGGGCGTGGCTCCACCTCCGGAGGACGAAATCTGGGGGAGCGAGGCTCAACCTCTGGAGGAGATGACTCCCATTCCGGAGGACGAAGCTCCGGGGGAGTGTGGCTCCACCTCTGGAGGACGAAGTCTGGGGGAGCGAGGCTCAACCTCCGGGGGAGATGACTCCCACTCTGGAGGACAAAGATCCAGGGGAGCGTGGCTCGACCTCTGGAGGACGAAGTATGGGGGAGCGAGGCTCAACCTCCAGAGGAGATGACTCCCACTACGGAGGACGAAGATCTGGGGGGCGTGGCTCCACCTCCGGAGGACGAAGTCCGGGGGAGCGAGGCTCAACCTCCGGAGGAGATGACTCCCATTCCAGAGGACGAAGCTCCGGGGGAGTGTGGCTCCACCTCCGGAGGACGAAGGCTAGGGGAGCGAGGCTCAACCTATGGGGGAGAGGAAAAAAGACCGTGTTAGGTCAAAATCCCATTCCTGTTTCTTGAATTTAGCCAAAACTTTGAGGAAATTCCATGAGAATTCTAGATGCTTCCCGAAATTATTGGGGTATTTTATTCTAGACGCCCAATTTATCTTCTCCCCCCGCAGCGGGGGGTGACTAGACATAGGCGGCCCGCGCTGGTGCCATAAGGAAAAAAATCCAGCCACTCCCTTTAAGGGGGGCACCCGCTAGGGGTTGTTCTCATGCAGGCGAGTGTGGGGATTCAGTTAGGAATTCCATTGGTCGAGTGAGACCTAAATCGCTCCCGGAGGAGGAAGAGCATAAAGATGAGCTCTGGAGTGTATGGGGGGGGACTAGTCCCCCAAAGTGACTCATTACCTCGGTTCCTTAGGAACCGGGTTGCCGCTTACGACCTTAGTCCACAAGGGGATATTATAAGCTGCCCTAGGGGGAATGAGGCTCCCGCCGATGGGACTTTTAAGGGCTAAGCTGGAGCCCGTTGCCTCCTCGCAATGAGGGCATCCTCGGGAGGACATCCTCGCAGGGAGGGCATCCTCAAGGTGAGGGCATCGCCTTAGGGGCGGTTGGAGAAAATATGCTGCAAAAGACAACGTAAGAGGGAGAAGAACCATTTGCATTGATGTAAATGAGCTAATACAACGCCTCCTCCCTTCGCGGAATCACGGAAGGGGGAGGGAAAGGCCTTGAGGCCATTGTTAGAACTCGTCGTGCCTTCCCCTTGCGAAGTCGTAAAAGGGGAAGGGGGGAGGCTCGGAGACTATGTGTAGACCTGCGAAGTAAGTCCGTGTTCCATGTGTGCTTCAGCTCTTAGTCTCGAGAGTAGAAAGCTTGTAAGCCCTCGAGCCAAGGATCGTGGAGATCCTGTATGGCCCTTCCCACTTTGGGCTGAGTTTCCCTTGAGCTTGGGGGTCGGTGACGCGCTTAAGTACGAGGTCCCCCAAGCGAAAAGCTCTCCCCCGAACACGCTTATTGTAAGCGTGTGCCATTTCGCGTTTGTAAATAGCGTTGCGAAGGAGGGCTTTGTTCCACTCTTCTTCGATAAGGTCCACCTCTAGCCTCTGGTTTTCTTTGTTGGCTTGGAACACGGCAGCCGAAACTCCCTCGAGGAGTTTGACTCGTAGCGATCGGAAACTGATTTCCGAGGGGAGTATTGACTCATCTCTACAAACGAGTGAGAAAGGGGTACGTCTTGTTGCTCGACTTTGGGTTGTTCGTACGGAGCAGAGGATGCTCGGGAGCTCGTCTGCCCATGCCCCACGCCTGGACGAGCTTTACTCTAGGCGACGACGGAGTCCTTGGAGGGTAACCCGGTTGACACGCTCGACCGCTCCATTGCTTTTGGGGTGAGCCACCGAAGCGAAGTGGGGGGTCGTGCCTAAGTTCTGACAGAACTCGCGAAAGATCACAGAGTCGAACTGGGTTCCGTTATCAACGGTGATCTCCCGGGGCACCCCGAAGCAGCACACTATGTTCTTCCGAAATAACTTGTGCACTGCGCGGGATGTTATAAAGGCCAGGGGTTCGGCCTCCACCCACTTGGAGAAGTAGTCCACGGCCACGACCTCGTACTTGTATCCCCCTGACACCGGGGGAACGGTCCTAAGAGGTCCATTCCCCACCACGCAAAGGGCCAAGTGATTGGGATGGCCTGTAGTACGGTGGAGGGCAAGTTGGAATCCTTTGCCATCTTTTGGCAAGCCCTGCAGGAGGAGACAAGGTCTCTCGCGTCGCGGGCGACTGTTGGCCAATAGAAGCCCTGGTGAATGGCTTTCGTCACGACGGCTCGAGGGCCGAGGTGAGAACCGCAACACCCAAGGTGGATCTCCTCGAGGAGTTGAATTCCCTCCCCCCGCGGGAGGCAGTGAAGCAGCGCGAAGGCTCCTCTCTTGTACAGCGTCCCCTCTACCAACACATACGCCCCCGCCTTAGCACGAAGTCGTTTGGCTTTGGTGTCGTCGAGAGGCTCCCCCTCTCCCTTGATGCAAGAGATAAGGGGGTCCATCCAGGATGCAGCCCGGATGATTTCAGTGACGTGAGGGTCACAGGACTCGGAGTCCAGGTTGGGGGCCACCGCGGAAGGTTTCGAGATAACCTCTAGGAAAGTCCCCTCGGGGAGGGGCCCTTGGGCACTTGCCGCCCGCGCGAGGGTGTCAACGTGGTCATTGTCCCTACGCGGGATATGCCGCGCCTCAAGGCCTTTGAAATGGTTTTCCATCTTCCGGACCTCGTCAAGGTAGAGGCTCAGGTTCGCGTTATGGCACAAGTAGGACTTGTCCATTTGACACACCACGAGCTGAGAGTCTCCCTTGACAAGGAGGTGTCAGATGCCCAAAGAGCGGGCAAGGCGTAGCCCCAAGAGGAGGGCTTCATACTTCGCGACATTGTTCATCGCAGGGAACTCAAGCCTTGCGGCGTATTCGAGGGCTCTCCCCTCGGGGCTTCGGAGGACTACTCCCGCGCCGGGGCCTGCCAGGCACAGGGAGCCGTCGAAGATAAGGGTCCAGTGGTCATTACGCGGTGGTGGTGTAGCATGCGCTTCTTCCTCGGATCCAGGGACCGGGGCCCACTTGGCCACAAAGTCCACGAGGACCTGCGACTTGATCGCGGATCGTCCGGTTAGGGAGAGGGAGAAGGGGGCTATCTTGGCACCAAACTTCCCTATCCGACAGAGGGCTTCCTTATCCCGAAGCACTTCCTCTAGGGGGAGGGAGAAGGCACCGTGATGGGATGGCCCAAGAAGTAGTGGCGAAGCTTCCTTGATGCCATCAGGAGGACATAGCAGATCTTCTCCATCTTCGTGTATCTTGTTTTGGTGCCTTGGAGAGCCTCACTCACATAGTAGACGGGGCATTGATGCCCATCTTCCTCCTTGACGAGGATTGCGCTGACAACGACCAGAGTGGCCGCGAGATAGAGGAGCAGGGGTTCCCCTTGACGCGGGCTCACGAGCTTTGGAGGGCTCATGAGATACTTCTTCAAATCTTCAAATGCGGCCTGTGCCTCGGCGGTGCAATGGAACCCCTCCAGGTCGCGGAGGATCTTGAAGAATTGGAGGCCGCGCTCTCCCGAGCGTGAGATGAAACGACTCAACGAGGCCAAGCGGCCGGTAAGTCATTGCACATCCTTGACGGAACGCGGCGGAGGCATGTCGAGGAGGGCCCGAATTTTTTCGAGATTGGCTTCAATGCCCCTTTGGGACACAAGGAAGCCAAGGAGTTTCCCACTACGAACGTCAAACGCGCATTTTTTTGGGTTAAGCCTTAACCCGTACTTGCCGAGATTGCGAAAGGTTTCTCTCAAATTTTTGAGGTGAGCGGCCGAGAGCGGGCTCTTGACGACCGTGTCGTCAATGTAGACTTCCACGTTGCGGCTGATTTGGTCCCTTAGGACCAAACACATGAGGCGCTGGAAGGTTACCCCGTGTTTTTAACCTGAAAGGCATGTGGACATAGTAGAAGGTGCCGAGGGGAGTTATGAAACTCATTTTTCCTCGTCCTCCACAGCCATTCGGACTTGGTGATGGCCCAAATAGGCGTCCTAGAAGCTCATTAACTCGCATCCCACGGTGGAGTCCACCAATTGGTCGATCCGCGGGAGTGGGAAATCGTCCTTTGGGCAAGCTTTATTGAGGTCGGTGAAGTTGATCCGTTTGAGACCTAGCCTTGGTTTTCGCACTAGGCTCGCCCAGATTCTAATATGCGGAATAACGGGATCTTACTCGGAAATACCGAAACCCAAAGGTTGATCGAAAACACAGCTCAAAGTAATTGCACAACTCTTTATTTCAAAGAGGGCTTTACACGTCGAACGTTAGACACACTTGTCTACGTCGAAGGAACTATATGTGTCTAAAACTCAAATAAGTTCTATGACTCTTCGATGATCTAAACCAGACCTATTACAAGGTATTTATAGTCCAATCGTATGAGTACGTATCAGACTCAATAACCTAAACCTAAACAGATAAGCTTAGTTATACACATTCGGATCGGATTACAATTCCGAACAGGGAACGAATTCCTTTTCCTGGTCGCGGACCAATCCATGGTCGCGGACCCATATGCGATCAGGACTTGGTCGCAAAGCTGTATGCGATCAGGACTTGGTCGCGAAGTCGCATGCGATCAGGACTTGGAGATCCTCCTAGATCATGACTCCCTTGTTGAGAAGGAGCCAACCCCTGTTGCGACCTCTCGATCAAACTGGAGATGTGGAAATTGGGCTTGTCCATCTTCTCTGGTGTACCACTTTGCCGCACGTGCTCGTTGATCTTTCCGACCGATTCGAAAAGTCTCCTTGGTGCCACTGCGGGTGGTAGTCACCTTCTTCTCCAGAATCACATCTTCATGTAGAGGTTCATCTCGTTGGTAGACCAAGTCTTCAACAGATGGTACTATAGTATCTGGCTCATCATCCAGCATTGAAGGATAAAAGAGTTTGAGGTGCTCAACATTAACAACCGAGTAGATATCCATGTATGGAGGTAACTCAAGCTGACAAGCATTATTACCCACTTTCCACAAAATCCGAAAAGGACCATAACGAATGGATTTGAACTTCTTACCTTCACCTTTAAGTCTCTCCTTACTCAGATGTAACCATACCATATCACCTTCTTGAAATTGCGCATCAACTCTCGGTGCCGATCATGTCGCGCCTTGTACTTGAGTTGAGCTTTCAGCAGGTTCTGTTGAACCTCACGATGGAGTCGTTGAATGCCTTCCAGGAACTTTTGTGCTCGATCCTAATCAGATGCTTCCTTGTTGTTCTGTGCTGAGGTAGGAATCACAAACTCCATGTCGAATGGACTCTGTGGTAGAAATCCTAAACAGACCTCAAACGGCGATTTTCCAGTCGAACCATGCACTGCTCGATTAAAAGCAAATTGCAGGTACGGTATGCTTTCATCCCAGGTCTTCGGGTGCTTCGAGTTATATCATCTCAAGAGATGAACGACTGTGCGATTTACCACCTCGGTTTGACCATCAGTTTGCGGATGAAAAGCAGTACTCCTCTTCAGCTTGGTGTCCATCATCGTCCAGAGCGATCGCCAGAAGTGACTAAGGAACCGGGTATCGCGATCAGACACAATGGAAGTCGGCAGTCTGAAGTGTGTCCAAACGTGGTGAAAGAATACCCGAGCTGCCTCTTCTCCCGTGATAGTCTTCCGACAAGGTATAAGAATAATCATTTTGGAGAACCGATCAACGACCACGAATAGATAGTCGCTACCACATCGGGTCTTAGGCAATCCTCCCAAGAAATCCATGGATATGCTCTCCCATGGTCGCGATGGAACTGGAAAAGGAGTATACAAACCTAATTTTTGGTTTGCCGGTTTTGAGATGCTACAGAGACCACAGCCTCGAACAAAACTAGCCACATCTTGCTACATACGCGGCCAGAACACATGTCGGTGAAGATTTTGCAACGTCTTTGTAACCCCAAAGTGACCAGCTACCTTCGATGTGCGCGCTTCTCGCATCCATTGAATTCGAGGTGCTCCACGAGGTATGCAAAGTAAATTGCCCTTGTACAAGAGTCCTTCTCGATGAACGAACTCCGTAGGTTTCCCTGTTTCAAGCTCAGTCAATGCTGTTTGAAAATCGGGATCTTCACTGTACATAGTGGCATAGTCATCATGACATGAGGGCTCGATCTGCATGAATGCTAATAAACAGAGGGTCATAACTGGTGGTCGCGACAACATGTCATCGAGGTAAACGATCACAAAGTCGTCGATGAACTGTCTCAAAACGTCATTCATAAGACGCATGAAAGTTGCTGGGGCGTTGCAGAGACCAAACGGCATGACTAGCCATTCGAACAGACCTTGTCGTGTTTTGAACGTGGTCTTCCACGTATCCTCCTCTCGGATGCTGACTTGATGATATCCTGACTTAAGATCCAATTTGGAGAAGACAACAACATGCTTCAATTGGTCGAGCAGGTCATTAATACGAGGAAGGGGGTACCGGTTCTTGATGGTGATCTTGTTTAGTGCTCGGTAGTCGATGCACATACGCCAAGTCCCATCTTTCTTTGGTACTAACACCACAGGAGATCCACAAGGTGAACTACTTGGTTGAATGACACCATCGTTCAGCAACTCACCAAGTTGTCTTTTGATCTCTTCATTCTCCAATACTAAGTTGCGATACATACTCAGATTGGGTAGTGTCGCATCAGACACAAGCTGAATTTCGTGCTCGACTGGACGTTTCAGCGGACGACCCTGGGTAGTCTCGAACAGATCACTGTATTTCTCCAGTAGTCCCGACAAACGACCAAAATGCTCTCGGCATGCCAATGACAATGCTGGTTGAGTACCCCCACTTTGTCCAATGGGTCGAATCATGACAAGCACATACTTGTGACATGCATTAACAATTCGTTTGGCTTGATTTGCGGTAATCAAATTCGAAGTGTTGACGTGGATGTCTCTACTAATCACGAACTTAACTCCGTCTTTGGTGAGGTCGTACTCTTGCGCTCGCCGATGGAAATGAGCGTCTCAATCATACAGATACGGACTCCCAAATATCACCTGACAGATATCGATAGGGACAACATCGCATTGCACCTCATCGATATATCGTGCAGAAATCGCAAACTTCAATACACACTAACTCGTAATCTGTTGGTTCACGTCGGATGTAAACCAACCTAGTGGATATGGTCGCGGGTGTGTGGTTGTCTTCAAACCAAGTCGCCGAACCAATCCAGCGGAGACCAGATTCTTCTGACTTCCGGGATCGAATATTGCTGCGACCACTTCGTGCTTCACCTGGTGTTGATGGTGAACAAGTCCTCTGTTGGGTGATGGTCGTTCGGTGGATCCGAACCCTTCTCCTTCGGCATTGCCATCAGAGACAAGGTCGTATCCGCCTCATTAACCGAATTCACTCGGACAACTTCATCGTCGAGTGAAGTCGCAGTAGCCGTGGCTGTTCTTTTCCCTGGTCCATTTTTCTTTGGTCGAAGTTCAGGATGAACCTTGTAGCATTTATCCTTCGTATGTCCCGCGACATGACAATGTTCACAAAAAGCACCCGTGCCCGATTTTGAAGCGTTCTTCTTCGGACTCGGCTTTTTCTTTGTCGAGGTCGCACTTTCCTTCGTGCTTTTGTCGCTGCGGGATTTGTTCTTCTTCTCAATCGCCATAGCAGTTGTGCTCGCAGTTGCGATGTCTTGAACGCCGAACAGACTTAGCTCAGTACTGATCAATTTTTTAAGTCCAGATGTGTATTTCCGAAATACCTGAGGGTCGGATAGTGAGATGCCAATGACCATTGCTTGTCGCCGAAACTCTGTCGTATAGTCTTGGACGGTCTGGTCGCGCCGTTGGCACAATCTGTGCCAACGCTCCCATCTCTCCTCAAGGTAGCCCATCGGATAGAATTCTTGTCGCAGAAGTCGTTTGAATTGACCCCACGCAAGGTCGTCAGCTTCACCACTGACGACAAGGGCCTTCCACCATGTCTTGGCGTGGTCCTTCATCTTCAAAGGTGCAAACTTCACCTTTTGAGCGCTACTGAACCCTTTCAGGTCAAAGTAGGTCTCAAGTTGATCGATCCAAGAATCCAGCTTCTCGGCATCGATCACCCCATCATATATGGGTATATCAATCTTAGCGTCGACCTTAAAAGATCCGACAGCTAAGGAAGTGTTGGCGAGGTCGTCGGTCTTGTGGTCGCCTTCGTCTTCATTTTCGTCTGCCCTACGCAAGTCTTCACCAGTCTTCTCACCCGTAACCTTCCCTACTTCAGGAGGTACAATCATGGCCTGCTGCTTAATCCAAGCAAGCACGGTTTCCATGTCGATGGAGAGCTTAGCTACTTGTTCGGCTAGGTTAGCTTGAACGGAGGTATCGTCAGACATTGTAGGAGACGCGGCTGTAGGAACCGTCAATTGATCGCCTGGAGTTTCGCTGGAGGTTTTGTAACCCTAGCGAGTCTTCACCATCCACAGGATAGGAAAGTTGCTCTGATACCAACTTGATCCGTTTGAGACCTAGCCTTGGTTTCACACTAGGCTCTGATACCAATCCATGGTCGCGGACCCATATGCGATCAGGACTTGGTCGCGAAGCCGTATGCGATCAGGACTTGGTCGCAAAGTCGCATGCGATCAGGACCTGGAGATCCTCCTGGATCAGAAGTCGACACACATCCTCCACTTGCCACTTGCCTTTTTGACGAGGACGGGGTTCGCTAACCACTCGGGGTGCAACACTCCCGAATAAACCCCGCTTCTCGGAGTTTGGTGATTTCCACCTTGATGGCCTCCTGCCGCTCAAGGGAGAGGCTCCTCATTTTCTGTTTTACCGGGGGGTGACCAGGCATTACTGCGAGCTTGTGCTCGATAACGTCCCTAGGTACACCCCCCATGTCGGCGGACTTCCATGAGAAAACATCCGCATTTTTGCGAAGGAAGTCGATCAGTCGCGTCGCGTGCTCCTCGGGGAGGTCAGCCCTGATCTTGAAGGTCCTCCCCATGTCTTGGGAGAGGGGGACTTCCCGGAGGCCCCCCTCGGGGGCGAGGTTTGGGAAGGAACTTCCCGGGGAGCGCAACCGGCACGTCCGAGGGCGGGAAGGAGCTCCCTCCCCTTTGGACCCTGACCAGGTTAACATCCCCTATCACCGCGGTGGCACGCTCGTAAAGGGAACGAGCCATGTCGTGGTCACCACGCACGAAGATCACCCCGCTTGGCCCGGGGATCTTCATGCATAGGTGGTTGTGGTGGACCGCTGCTCCTAGGCGGTTGATGATGGTTCTCCCTATTATGGCGTTGTAGGAGGAGGGGAGATCCACCACGTCAAACCGAACCATTTCGGTTCGGTAATTATCCGGGACGCCGAACATCATCGGGAGATCGACCTTCCCCATGGGGTGTATGGTTTTCCCCGGGACAAAGCCTCGCAAGGGCCCCGCCGCGGGTTGTAGGAGCTTTTCGTCCACCTGGATTTCCTTAAAAGCCTTTAAATAAAGGACGTCCGCGGCACTTCCACCATCAACCAAGATTCGGGTGAGGCGGCAGTTGAACATGGTGGCGGAGATGATTAGTGCATCATCGTGGGGGAAGCGCACCCCACGCGTATGTTCCGCGGTGAATGTCAGTGGGACATCCGACCACTTTGGTGGCCGGGATGTGTTGACGACCCCTATTGCCTTCACTTCTCGTGCATATTCCTTGCGCTGGTGTTTGGAGTCTCGCCCGGAGACGGATCCTCCCATGATGACATTAACATGCCTCTGGGAGGTTTGAAAAGGGAGCTCATCGTTCAAACACCTTTCCTGACCTTGCCTCTGGTGTCCTCCCGGCGGAGCGAGGAGTGCTGCTAGAGCCGGCGACGGAAGGGGTAAGGAGGTAGGGCCTCCTCCCCCCTGCCCGTGTTTCTTGAGAAATGCCGCGAAGTGTTGGAGGAGCGGGTGGCATTCTCGGGTTGCATGGGAGTTGGACTTGTGGAAAGCACACCATAAGGCGGCTCCAGCCTCCTTGCCCCCTGGCTTGGGAGCCTCTCGCGTGCAGGAGGATTGGCCTCCCCCACCGCTTTTGGGCTTGGAGAGGTTTCGTTGTCTCCTGTTCGGATCCCGGGAGCCGCCTCCTCCTTCAAGGACGAAGGCATCCCAAGGCCTTGGCTCGCTGCGGGGTCCCCTCCGGGGATGTTTGTGGGAGGGGTCCCTCAAGTCCCTCTCCCCGGGGCCGGAGGCCACCTGATTCTTCTTCCAGAGGTCGTCCTCCTCAGCTCTCGCATACTTCTCAAGCACGTTGAAGAGCACAACAGCGGAGGACGGGCAACTCCGAGGGAGCCTTCGGTGGAGCTCTACCAGAAGGACGCTTGTCACGCCCCTGTTTTTCCTGAATCTTCCCCGATCTAAACCTTTATCTCGGAACCCTAACTCTAGATGTGCTAGTACTTTGATTCTCAGAAGTTGATGGCGAAACTTCATCATTTTGCCTCTTTTCGCAAATCAGCCCAAAATCATCGCAGATTAGCCTTTTCAGATTTGCCGGAAACCCTAAAAAGGCCAAAATCATCATCTTAGCTCCAAACCCTAAATTGTTTCAGGGATTACCTCTCATTTGTTATTCTGAACATTTTCCCCTTCAGGAAGATCTCCAGAATCTCGCCCAAAACCTGAGTTTCAAGCCTTGCCGTTTTCGAAACTCTAATTACCCTAATCGATCCGTTTTTAGTTCTTATCGAAAACTTCCAGATCTTGTCGGATCTTACCATTTCTTGGCTGGATGAGTTCAAGTAATTTAGTATCACTCATCCGCAAAATCAGATTTCAGATCGGACCTTCAAATCTCCATATTTTCATTTAGGTCCAAGTGCCTATTCAAACTTTTCTTGCAAATCAGTCCTTTTATCGCAATTGAGTCCCTGGCCGTTTCCAGCTGCACCAGCCGCGTTGCAACGCCGTGGAACTTGCCGCCGTTGAGGTTCCCGCACCATCACCACCACTGCCACGTAGCTGACACGCGTGCGCACTCGTGCCGCCACCGTGGACGCCACCTCGGCCGCGCCAACAACCGTCTCTCCACGCGCGCGCACGCCCGTGAACCAGCAGCTCCAGCAGCAACTTTTCTCCACGTTGCAGCCATGCCCCGGCCGGCTTTCACTTCGCCGTCCCCTCGCCGCCTGCGCCTGCATCGGCCACTGTCAAAAGCTGCACCGCCGCGCAGCAGTGCCTCGCCATCACCGCCGGCACCGTTGTCACCGCTGTCCAATCGCCTCGCTGTCAAATTCGCCGCTGCTACGTCTCAATTTGTCGGCCATTTGCTCGCTCCCGCGCCTATTTAAAGCCCTCAACCCGTTGCTTCACCCCCCAGCAGCCAAAATCAACTGTCCCCCCAGCGCCACCGTGAACCCCTTCTTCTCCCGAGAGCCAGTGAGAAGGCTCACGGTGCCAGCCCAATTCACTACCTCATTCTCCAAATTGAAGCCATCAGTAAGCTCCGCTCACCTCCTTGTCTGTGTCATAGCATCCAATTGCACCCCGGCGAGCCTTAACGCCGGCGATCACCGGAATTCCTAAATCCCCTGTCGCCCTAATGCTGCTCGATTTATCCCAAATTAGCCTTCGTGCCAGTAGAGAGAAATGATCAGCACATCCCATTTACTAACCTGGATTTCAAATTCGAGCTAAGATCGAAGCTTTCCCCATTTATCCCACGCCGGCGATCCTCCGGCCAAATTGACCACACCAATAGCTTCCCCACCTCACCCCTTCACTCTCCAAGCAAGGAATCAAGTTCAAACTCACTGTATCGAAAAACCCCAAATCCAGTGTCTTCTCCTCCAGCGCCGGTCGCCGGATTTCTTCTCTGGCCGATCTAGCCCCTACCACCTTGTCCCTTAGATGGTTCCCAGCCTCCTGAGCAAGTTTTTCTGCTATCTCGACCACTGGTTCGACCCAGATCAAAAGATATAGCAATGCCAAGATCACTGTCCAGTGCCAGATTTCATGCCCAGGCCACCGTGTTTTTTCACCGGATTTGGCCGCCGTCCGGCCATCTCCTACCATCGAACCTTGCATCGTTTGTTCCTGCCACCAGCGCCTGCCTCCCAGACAAAGTGTTGCATCAATTGGAGCCCTGGATCAAAAGTTATGTCAAACCCTAGTTTCTGACATCGTCTTGTCTATGCCAGGGCATGTCAACCAGTGGCATTGGATGTTTTTGACCTCTTTTGTCTGAGCTATTGAAATCCCACTTTGTCCCTTAGACTTTTGGACTTGCGTTCTACATTTTTCCCTTCTATTGCATCTCTAGAAAACCTACCTAAGACCTACCTAAGACCAAATTAGGGCTATGTCAAGCCTCGGCCCGAATGTCAACCTTAGACGTTTAACCCCTTTCGAGCCCATCTCTTCGGCCAGCCCTTAAGTGATCTTGCCCTAGTCTTTTCCCCTGCACGCATGATATATCTATGTACTATTTCCCATTGCAACTATTTTTTGTATGCTTATGTTATGTATTTGTGTGTGTTGTTCGTTCGCCGCAGAGCCAGAAATTGAAGGAGCAGAAGAGACCTTCGAGGAATCGTCTAAGCAACTAGAACCCACATTGCAAGGCAAGTCTCAATCCCCTTGACCATGTCTCGCCCAATAATTTGAGATAAAGTACTTTAACTGTTTTCAAGTATATGCATGCTTTATATTCAACTGAGAATTATGTTTGAAAAATGTGAGTAGATATGACCTAAGTAATTGTGAAGCCCCTTTTTGATCAAACATCCATGCTTTATTGTCACCTTAGGATATATACTTAGGATTGTGCTTATGCTTAAATGTACATGCTAAATGTTAAATGGTCAAGTATATGAGAAACATATTCGAAAACCCATTTTATGAAAAGAAAGGTGAAATAAGAATTGGTAGTGAGGATGGTTTGGATGGTTGGGCGCGGTGCGCGACAGGGTTATGTGAATGCTCCTCACTATTGATTCATAAGGACGAGAACCTTGTGCTGTGTCTCTATGCGAATTGAAAATGTACCAACCACTTGCCTAGAATGGGACAGGCGCAACTTAGTAGCTCTCTTTGTGTTAACAGTCCCCTGCAATGGTTGTCGATCCAGTTTCTCGCGTGGAAACTGGTGGGCCGCAGTTCGGTCATGAGTGATGTGAGATCAGAAAAATAATGAGAGGTTATGGTGGATGGAAGGAAGACGCCCTACCCCTGATTAAGTCGTGCGCGACTGTAGTCGAGAGAGGCTATGTGTCCTGCGGGAACATAGGCCAAAGCTAAAAAGTATGGCAGTGGGGAGGACCCACAACGGTACTTGGGACTGGATTGTCCATTTGCCGGACGGGGATGTTGTTAACACTGGACTGTGAAACTGTTGTGTGATCTCGACCTTGTCACATGTAGGGATGGCAACGGGGCGGGTAATACCCGTTCCCCGTGGGTATCCATGCCCGCGGGGATGGGTATGAGGAAAATTTAAAACCCGCAGGGGCGGGGATGGGGGAAATCCAATACCCACAGGTAATTTTGGAACGGGTAAGCGAAACTAGTACCTGAACCCGTAAACCAGCGGGGCCCCGAAACTATGTGTATCAAGAGACAACAGTTCAATAATTCTCAATTCTCAAACCCGTAAACCCGCTACCCGCTCCCGAGTCCCAGGCTCCCGGCCTCCCACACCCGCAGTCCTACTCCACAGACCACAGCACTCTCCTGTTGTAACTTGTAAACCCTAGATCTATCATTCTTAGTTCTTACTCCTTCTCCACAAGACCACAATCCAGACGTCGTCGCCGGCCCGCCGCCGCCCTCACCATCTCGTCAGCGCCGCCACCGCCCTCGCCCTCCTCGCCGCGTTGCCGCCTCACGGACTCACCGCTGCCCTCACCATCTCGTCAGCGCCACCGCCGCCCTCGACCGCGTCGCCCTCGCCCTCCTCGCCGCGTTGCCGCCTCACGGCCTTGCCGCCGCCCTCGACAGCACCGCCCTCGCCGCCTCGCCACCTCACCGCCTCACGGACTCACTACCTCGCCGTCCTCGCCCCCTCGCCATCTCACTCCGCCTCGTCAAGTCGTCATCGCCGTCCTTGCCACCTCACGGCCTCACCGCCTCACAGCCTTGCCACCTCGCTGGCCTCATTAATGCTTCCCTCAAGGGTATCAGGGCCCCCGGCGGGGGCGGGGGTGGGGGGCGAGTATCCCCCGCAGGCAGGGGCGGGGGTGGGGGTGGGGGCGGGGGGCGAGGGGCGGGGCCGAGGGTGCGAAGTATACCCCCGCTCTAAACCCGCCCCGTTGCCATCCCTAGTCACATGTGTGTAAGTCACATGGAGCAGATCCGACTTAAAAGTCGAGTGATCCAGTGGATTTAAAAAGAGGTACACCTTTGCAAAGTGTAAAAGAAGTATCAGATACTCTGTACTCCCAGGTTCAGGAGTCTTTTCGTAGTGGATATTATCCATGGGTTTCAGCACAAGTAATGATTTGAGATGTTTTAAATAAAAAGGGTTAATAAAAGTAGTGACTCATGGGAGACCACTACGCATAACATTTTCCAAAAAGTATAACTATGATTTCCTAAACAACGCTTTTCGAATCAAGAACTTCTATCAAGAACTTCTATTTCAACTCTATTTGAGAAATCTACCTTATTTCCATGCATAAGACCAAACAAGACCCCTCTTCTCAAATACCCCACATTTCTTTATAACCGCACTAATTCTTGAATGAGATTTGCTGAGCATTGTGCAAACATGCTCACCCTTGCAATTACATTTAACTCCAGAAGAGGGATTTGAGGATCCCGATTCACTTGGCTTTGAGTGCTATGCGGATGAAGAAGAGAGTGCCCCAGATGAGCCATCCCTCTGAAAGGGTTGCGCACCAAGTTGAGCCAGATGTGGTTGAAGCCCCTCCTGTACCGCTGCCAATGGAGACCAAGATCCTTGTTGTTGCTTTTTGTGTGCTGCTTTGTGTTCGGTACTTCAATGCCGACTCCTGTCTTGAAAAACTTGTTATCTTCTTAGCAACTTTAATTAGCGCCATTCTTGGCGTGATGGTAATGTAATATTGGTCCATGTGACCAGGTACTTGCTTATCTATGTTTATCTTAATACCTGTTGTTGTGAGCTCATGATTGTACCTTGTTGTGTGCAACCCACCTGGGTGGTTGCCGCCGGATACCTCAAATGAGGGTCCCACAGCGGATGGTATCAGAGCATAAGACTTGACTGTAGGTCATGACCCTTAGATAGAGATTGGCGATCCTGAAATAGGAAATCATTAGATTATTTGACTAAAACCTATTTGTGAAAACCTAATTTGTTTAAGAAAAATGTACTAAGACACTTATTTGAAGAGTTTTGAAATATTCTTTCAAACCTTAAGTGTTTCGCATTCTGTCTTCTCAGATGGCCTCCATCAAGAAGCTCATTCATGGAGATGAGTTAGAATCATGGGCATTGATGCTATGGATGATACTGCAATTTCTTGGAGCCATGAACAGCCAGAGACCTGTTTATTGTGTTCAGTGAGAGGAGATAGATGGCAGACCCTATGGCTTTCGAGCCTCAGTCATAGTTTATGACATCCCAGAGCTTGGGAGAGGATCAGTGAAGAAAGAAGCCTGCAAAGAAGAAAAGGAGGATGCGATTCAAGGTGCAGCCCGTCGTGCCATAGGTGCCATTCGACACCTATACGATGATTTTCTTGTAGACTCCCCTTTCTGCTTCGTGCCCTACCAAGTTCCTGGATTGGAGCGTCGAGTTGTTCACCCCTCCAGCAACCAGAAAGATGCTATCCTGACCAAGACCAGAGATGTTGTCCAAGCCTTGGAGTCGGGTTATACTCGGTTGTTACGTGAGCATGAGAGCGCTCGGGATGATCATCATTATCTCGAGGGCGTGCTCGCAAGGACCCGTGCGAACCTCCAAGAGAAAGAGAAACAGATTCAAGAACTATTAGAACCAAGCAGAGGACAAAACCTGGAACCCGAGGAATCAGTGAACAAGAGAAGCCGTCCCAAGATTAGGATAACTGCCAGCAAGAGTTTGGGAAGGCCTAGGGATTACCTTGGCTATTTCACACCTACGTCGCGCGGTATCGTGATCAACTCTCAGGCACCCAACTGCCCCATCACCACAGGTGGAAAGAAGATTCCAGAAGGCAAAGGAAAAGAAGTCATCACATGCGACTCCGACACCGCATCAGAAGGTGAAGAAGACGATGATATGGAACTAGATCCAATGGACGCAGACGAAGATCCAAAAGAAGAAGACCCCGAAGAGGTGGAGCCCGAAATTTTCCTGAATGTTAAAGATTGACTTGTTTAGTTTGTGATGAGCTAATAAGATATTGATGCTTATAAGAACTTATAAAAAACTTGCAAAACAATGATGGTAATAATATCTAGGACTTTGTTGATAGGAATTGATGATTTTTGGCCTTTTGAATGAAAATTTGACATTTTAACAAAAAGAGGTGGTTCATCATTGCTATTCCATTTTAGTTATGAACTTTGTCATGTACATTTCTTCATATCAATTGATGGTTTGTTCATGGAATTTTAGGTAAAGCCATGTCGGCATATTCCTCGTCTGATAGTAGTGATTCGAGGACGGCCAACGTAGATGTCGTTGCTTCGTCCCAGCGCAAGAGGAAGGCGCGAGGCGCGACGATGTTGTGCCGTTTGGCCAAACGCGCAGATCTTTCATGTGAATTCAACCAGTTCGGGAGACCGATCGGAAAGAACGATGGGCAGTACGCTGCCTATGTTGGTTTGTTGGCGAAGGAAAGGTTGAAAATCACCGTCCAGAGCTGGAAGGACGTTAAGGCCGACGAGAGGGATAGGCTATGGGCAGAAGTGAAGGTAAAATTAATCAAAAATCCTGAACTTTGAGTAATCACATTCCTTTAGTTTATCCCGAAGATTAAGTAATTCCTGCTTATATGCACCATTTCAAACAGGCCAAGTGGAACATCCCCGACGATGGTCCCAAGATAGCTTGCTTGAAGGACATGAACAACACGTGGAAAACCTTCAAGAGCGTCCTCGTCAGTACCTTCCTCACTAAAGGCAAATCTCCATGCGAGAAGTACCCCTTCATAACGGAGGAGGTATGGGAGCAATTCACTCAACAGAAGGGGACCCCTGAGTTCAAGGTATGTATGGATCCTTTGCTTGGTTACACCGTTGTATAGAGTAACCAGTGGTGCATTACTTTTCTTGTTTCTGGTACGAAGGCCCTTAGCAAGAAGAACAAGGCAATCCAGAGGGGGAACGACCACTTGCACCGGCTGGGCTCTCGCGGCTATGCGGGGAAGGAGGAGCAGTGGAAGAAGGCTGAAGACGAGGCATCGAATTTCGTCGACTCCCCTGACCTGTTGCTCTCCGAGATCCGCGATCCGCGATGCAAGCGCTGGTGGCTGGCCAGAGCGACCGTGTCGTCCACGGGGACTGTGGAGTTCCCAAACCCCAGGGACGTCGAGGTCGTGCAGCGAATCGTAAGTTGGCTAACTTCCTGGTTGGAATCATAGAGTGTGGTAGAAAAAACTATGATCACTAGTGTGCGCACAAGTTTGTATATATTTTTTCCTCACAATGCAGAGCTTTGAATGTAACAGATCTCTTGCTTGAAGGAGGCGACCGAGGGATTGTTCACTCCCCATAGGGAGAACGACATCCTAACCCGGGCTCTAGGGTACAAGGAGCATCCAGGGCGGACGCGAACCGTGGGGGGTGTGGTGCTATGGAAGGAAGGCTTCTCGGAGCCTGGGCAAAAGGCGAAGAAGGTTCGCAGCTGGAAGGAAAGGGAATCGGAGCTTTCTGAGAAGATACGGTCATATGTGACTGCACAATTCGCGGACATGTTCGCTCAACTGAACGAGAAGTATGAACGCCTCAACCGAGTTGTGCAGTCCAAGGGTTTAGATCCAGCTGTCGAGGTCGACGCTGCTAGGCCGAGTAGTTGCGGCTCGAAGGTTCACGTGGATCTGGTGGACCTGATTGAGGTATTGCAACTCTTGAGCTATATATGCAGTTCGGTTGATGGCACTCCCGTTACATTAGAACTGTTTCACTAACCAGTTATAATTGCTGCAAATTGCAGAAGTCGGAGAGCTGTAGCCTATTGATCAACATAGGCGACGACCCTGTAGTGGTTGCACACGGGGTCATATATCAGTCTTGGGAGGATGTCTAGATCCACTGCGTACCTCTGAAGCCTAGGTTCGCAAAGGTACAAGTGGACATGGCCCTCCGGGGCTACAGCTATTTTCCGTTGCCCGTCCCAACAGACGAAATGTGGACAATTGGCGAGGCATTGGGCTCGTACATATAGTGGCCCAAGAAGGGTGTTATACTACAGGAGGTAAACCCTAGTCATTCTAGCTTACAACTCAGTTAATATACTCAATTTGCAAAATCTAACTTACGCGTTCGTAACTTAAAGTGGACGATGGATGCCAACTCACTTCCTGAGGACCCCACCCCAGCACAACGCATGACCGAGCTCCTTCGGGCCCCATGCCTCCTCCGACGGCCTCAAACCCACCCAAAGGATGCACGCCTCCTCAGAAAGCCCCTTCGCCATCAAATGAGGCCGACGGCACCACGCCCCAACCTTTGAAGGTATACACTCGCTCCTCGGCCAAAGGCAAGGGCAAGGCCAAAGGCAAGGCGAAAAAAAGCCAGCTGGGTACGTTCAAGAACGGGTTCCCACTCGTGTCGGAGTACCTTCTGCATAATATGGATCAAATAACCAGAAGTCTCCACGAGTGGTACCTGACCCGGTCTAGGCACCACATCAACTTCTTAGTTCACTTCAGGCCAGGTCATTTTCACCGTGAGGCCAGGAGCATATCAATGGCCCACGAGGATTTGTTCGACCTCCTCAACTGGCAGGAGCTCGATATGTCCATCATACGGATTGGAGTCCTGTGAGTTCGCTGTTTTGTGAAGTTATCACAGTTCATTTCATAAATCTAATCACTTTGTATGCACTAATTATTAGTGTCTACTTTGCATCTAGGTGCATGTATAGGCTGGCGTCGATGAGGGCATGTGACACGGTGGGTTTCATCGACCCAGACAAAATAAGCCTCATGATGCAAGAGCACGACCAAGCACATGCGGAGGAATACATATCAAGGGCACTACTAGCATAGCAGGACCGAGAGTTCATTCCTGCGCCGTACCACCAAAGGTTAGTGCATTTCCTACTGATTTAACTCATTATTGTATGTTACGCCTAACATATGTATGAAACGGTTCGCTTATATATGCAATATAGGGGCCACTGGGTCCTCGTCGTCATTTGCCCATGGATGAATGAGGTCTATTACCTCGATTCGATGAGCGACTGTCGACTATTTGGACTCGGGGTCCTTAGTCAAACTTATGCAGAATTTGTAGGTTGTGAGACCTTTCAAGGTGCCCCTCTGGGAAGGTATGATGAATCAACGATAACTAGAGCACAGAGAGATTTATACAGGTTCGGGCCCTCAATGGTGGGAGTAATAGCCCTACGTCCTGTTAGGATTTCACTATATATGATAGAAAAGAGTTACAAAGTTACGGAAAAGATCTTCACAGACGAAGATTTTTCCTATATGTGTGTATACAAGACAAAGCCTAGAAGACTTGTGAAAGCTAGCTAACTTAGACTACTGTCTTCTGATTCTCTGTGTACTTCGATTACTCGATCTCCTTGTCCGATTTGACGAACTGGCTTATCCTTTTATACTGGTCGAAAAGGTGCCAGGGCATAACGACATCGAACAGTTGCTCAGGTGCAGTTTTGGCAACTGCCCCTAACCTCCACGCAGGTTTAACACGCGTTAATTAGGGATAACTGCACGTATTAACCTCCCGACGGTTGTCTTCATACGTGGAAGGATCTTCGGGATACTCGGGATATTCCCGTTGTAGGGACAGAACAATCCCGCGTCCCCTGGTCGAAGGTGTCCTGACCGCGCGTTGCTTGTTATTATCTGACCGCGTACCATCTGCAGCCCTCTGTTCGTGTATAACATGCGAACTTCTGACTGCGCACTGTCTAAGGTCTGATCGCGTAAAGCCTGCGACCACATGCCTGTGCTTCTCGGAATAACTCGAGTTCGCGTTAGCAGACACTTGTCTGGTTCGAATCTGTCCTGAACCAGTCGTGTATTCATTTGATCTAGCTCGGGTATCAATCCTCGTCAGCTAGCCCCCAAATTTGAAGAGAACGAAGGGACATGTTTACTTCAAATTTCAAGACTGACATCGGATACTTAACCCGACGATTCAAATCCTTCACTTAGTGGCGCACTAAGTGTGGCGGTTGGTTCCCCAAGAGAACTCTGGGTAATATGTGACGGGTAATGATAGCGCCGTAGAAAAATGTTATTTATTCCGAGGTAAAATTGTAAATGTTTTAAAAACTCGAGGTGTTCGGAAACTGAACCGTCACCCTGGTAGCTATAAATACCGAAGCCTCTAGACTTCAAAACTTCGCAACTCTTCTCCCGGCTAAGTTTTTTCTTCCAAAGCCATCTTCCCTTCTCCTCCATACACTTCTCGATGGTAGACCAAAACATCATCGAGATTGAGAGTGATGAAGGAGAAGTTTCACTTCATTTTGAGCAGGATTTACAGACGTCCAAAGATCTGTCGCCTTTAAGGAAGAAACCCAAGGTTGATGAGGGATCCTCCAGCAGAACAAAGGTGAAAGATTCATCATTGCTCCCTCTTCCTTTAGTTCCCGTAATTCTTCCTATTCATGCACCCCGGCAAGTCGAACCTTCATCTCCACCTTTGGAGGTTCATGGTGATCCCTTAGGGCCTTCTTTTCAGTTTTCTCCATTTCATCCCAATGATCCCCGTTTTTGTTCAGGTGATCGATTTTCTGGTTGGCAAGCTGTATCCCAGCAACCAGATGATCCTCAATTTGTGTTGGGGAAGAAATCTTCTGGTGGGAAAGTTACACTTCCACCATATGATGATCCTAGGTTTTTGTCGGATGATTAACCTTCTGGGAGAAGTACTTCAACCTGTCACTTGCGAGGATTGGTAATTACTTCCATCTCCCTTCGCCTGTTGTTATAGTTAGTAAAACTAACATCTGCAAATGCAGGAGACAAAAATTGTTGGAGCCCCCAGCGACCAGCCTACTGAAATCCAGCCTCCTCCCCTCGAACAGACTCTCCAAGGGGAAAAAGAGGCTCTGGAGAAGAAGACCGAAGAGATGTCTTCGGCGATTCTGCACCTGGCAGAATGTTTTGAAAGATCCCGCGAAGAGGCGCACCAGTTCCGGCTGGAGAGGGACTACGCTCGACAACAGCGAGAACTCTCCGATTTGATTAGGAATAACAGTGCGTCTCTTGTTAGGGATGATGTAGATAGACTTAGAGTAGTTGCTAGTTCCCTTGGGGTCGTCAGTGTAGATCCTACTGATGACAACATGTCCCTAGGAGAACTTTGTAAACTTCTCTCGGATCTGGTCGACGCTCTGGTCGTCAGTATCCCTTTTGCATGTAAAAACTGCCAGAAATAAATATTTCTTTTACTTCATATCATCTGGATATTCTTTACAACCTCTGTGTGAAAACATGGCCATAAGTAATGTTTTTACGACCACTAATACACAGGTAAATTCCAGTACTGCCACCAGAAGCGCTTTCAAACGTTATACCGTGACTAGTACTGATACTACAATCAGACTCAAAGCCGTGGTCAGAACTGAAATTCAACCAGGAAGGTTATCGCGATCAGAACTGAAATTCGATCATACCACCACTTCGACTAGAATTGGAATCCGATCAGAGGCATAGTTCCGATAATACAGTAATCTGATCAAAAAACGACCGTATGCCCAGCAATTAGACCATAGAATATCTTTATGGTCAATTCATGAAAGTTTACAAGGAACAAGAAGGAAAATGTCCTCCGAAAATTCTTTGTAGAACTTTTCACGTTCTTGTGCCCACCTTCAATTCTTAAGTTCGAAACAAAGAAGACCTTTCATTTCGGATTCGGTGTGGGGAATGCATAACGGGTTTACCAGAGAAAACATCCATTATGAGAAATGAATAGAATATTCAATGTAACGTTACCCTGAGTGGAACGTCTCCTCGGGCCTATAAAAGGAGTAGGTAGCTTCTTGAGGAAGCCACACATCCAGCCTTCAGCCCTAGAACTCCCGCCGCACAAAACCCTCTTTCTTAATCTTTCATCGCCCCCAAAGTTGCCAGCCTTCCCTCTCAATCTCTTCCAAAAATGACATCTTGGAGCCGATCAGTCCATCACACGGAGGAGAGCCTGATGGCACTGGAGAAGGAAGTGATCCTTCCCCCAAGATTGTTGATCAATTGGCGACTTGCGGGGAAAGACCAAGAGACCCCAATCGTCCAAGAGGGCGAGTTGGTGGTTTTCGAAGAGTACCTGCGCTGCGGGTTCCGATTCCCTGAAAGTCAATTCTTGAAGGGGATCTTGGAGCACTATGGGTTGGAGCTAGTAAATCTCCACCCAAATGCTGTCCTGATCCTGGTAATTTTTCAGCATCTGTGTGAAGCCTTCGTCGGTGTGTATCCTAGTGTGGATCTCTTCCGATGCTTCTATTACTCGGCTTGGTCGAAGAGCGCCAACACCGCCGAATGCATTTACTTTTGAATTAGGGAGAAGAAGGAGTATCCCTTCCCACCCCTGCGCGATTCCGTGCACGAGTGGTATCAGAAGTGGTTCTACTGTACCCCTCCTTCCGAGAGCGGGTTATGGTTTGTGAACTCGCAGCCAGAGAAGTCTAGCGAGTTGGATTCTCTCCCTACTCTAAACGCAGAGCAGACGAAGCAAGCCGAGGTGATTCTTCACTTAGTCCAGCAAGGACTAACAGCTCGCGACATTGTATGCGACTTCGTGAAAAATCGGGTGAGCCCCCTGCGTGAAAGGGCTCATCCATCTTGGGAGATACAGTCCATAGCGGACAGTACCTTGGACTATAACAATGGTATGTGACTTAGCCAACGAAGTCTTATACTTTCCTTTCATATTTGCTAACTGGTCTGCTGGTGACACAATTTTGCCTTCGTCCGAAATCGAGAAGCGGACAAATTACCTCCTCAAGGCATATAGTGCCGAGACAGAGGGAACCAAGGGATCGCCTCGCCCCCAAAGCTTGGTCAATGCCGGCGACGACCTTAGACAAGAATGCCGAAAGGTATATTGTCTCTCGTTATGTTCTATTTGTAAGTCATATGTGTGTCTTGTACTAACAAAGGCACTGAAATGTCACAGCTTCTGGGGAAATTTGCCGAGGCGACGTATCCGAGCGAAAGCGTCGGTTTCCTGGGAAAGCCGACAATGAAGAGAGTAAAGAAAGTCTCTTCAAGGCCGGAGCAAGGGAATCTGCCCCCAAGAAATCCAAGAAACTTTTAGGGGAAGGCTCCTCGCATAGGACGCCCCTCACCGCGAAGAAGACTACAGTAAGATATCATGTGCTTCCTGTTACCCCAGGTGCGAACTGGAATTACTTCTTCGTCATACAGGGTGAAGGAAGCCAGGAAGAGGAAGATAACATTCCTCTGGTTCACCGGAAGAAGAAGGCGATCACTCCTCAAGCCGACGAAGTGCTGTCTCGGTCCGCAGGGACAGAGACAACTACTGCAGATCCCGCGGCCACCAAGAATCTTGTGGTCGCGGGTGAGACCTCTACTCCTGAAGCCCTGGAGGCTTCAGGGTCTGTAACTTCTCCCTCCTTGGTCGAAGGGATGACCGCGGTAAGGTTCCTCGCAATCTTGAGTGTTACAATTTCATCTATGTGCGTATTCATCAGGCACGCTTGCACAAGAAGAAGAAATCCCTACGACTCTTGTTAGTCCTAGGGGAACGAGTACTCCGCTTCTGGCGACAAGAGCGGAAATAAAAAAACAAAATCCCATGACCACTCCCAATCTTATGGTCGCGGATGAGACGCCAGCACCGGTGGTTCACGAGACATCCAGACCATTGGGTGCATCCCTGCCAACCGAGCTGGTTACCCCGGTAAGAATTCTTACCACTTAGATCTTCATCATCTCTCATGTGTGTGCTTATAAATTGATACACACAGGGAGGAAAAGACAAAGTCTTGTTCACGAAGAGAAAGACCAGAACGGACGATGATTGTCCTCTCTTCCTTGGGGAGTCGTCTTCGAAATCCTAAAAGCTCATGGGATTTCAACTAAGGTAAAGATTCTCTCCTGTTTATGCAAGATTAGACTGTGGCGATCAACCTTGAAACTGGCAGATTCTTTTCTTGCCTAGGCGTAGAGATTTAGCGCCGAAACCCCCAATAGCCTTGGCGATGGTTGAAGTTCCCTCTGGCGCTAAAGTCCCTGGCGAAGAAAGGTCTATCCTTCCTGTCCAGGAAGTCGCCCGGGCCGTTGCAGATGGATCTGACACGGAGGCCCACTCGCAGGTATTAAAAACTGCGACTCCGGCAACAAGTGAGGCTCAGCAGGAACATTCATCTGCTGCTCCCATCGGGGATAAGGCGAGTCCATCGACTCGGCCTCCAACCATCCCAAAGAACAGGTCGTTTCGGGAATACACTGAGGTATGTCGAACACCCTTCATGGTATCTGAGTTTTGCATAGAATTACTCAGATTCTGCAACTGATTTCCCTCCATGTCATAGGAATTGACTCGCATGGCAACCAAATCGATGGCTATGGCGGATAGCATCGAGGCCATGCAAGAGGAAAAGGATCGCTTGCAACAGTAAGGAAGATGTTCTTTGGTTTGCCTAATCATAGACCTGTCATGACAATTGTCTCTTTTGTTACAGAGAGAATGCCTTTCTGACGAAGAGCCTTGTTGATCGGGAGAACCATGAGTTCAGGGCGGCCACCACAATCTCACATCTAGAGGCCGAACTCAGAACACTACAATTGCAGCTCTCCTGTAAGTCATCTTCCGACCAGAGCAAATTATTTTCGTCGCTCGGATTGCTTGTAACGACCTTCTTACTGCAATGCAAGTCAATCAAATAAGCCAGCTTGGTCAAGATAAAGAGGACCTCCAGGCGACAATCGATTCTGTCCACAGGGAAAACAAAGACTTAAGCACATCCCTCTCGACCTGCGGCAGGGCTCAACAAGACATCTTTGAAAAACTAAAGATGGTGGCCGGTCTACTAAGGGCTGATGTGGTCGAAACCGCGACAAACGACCTCAACCTTAGTGACTGGTCCAAATTGGTTGCAGCCCAAGCGGAATCACTCCTCGAGTATCTTCCTGAAGATACTAGGCGACAACAAGAGGCGATCAAAACAAGAGTCCGATCAGCAACCTCTGCCATTCTTTGCCGGTTCCGTCTCCACCATGGTCCAGACCTGGATCTAAATCCATTAGTAGGAGAGGTAGAGATCGAGAGTGAAGACCAACTTGAGACCATTATGGAGGAAGTTAAACCTCTTGTAGATAAACTCTTGACCGAGCTTGGCATTATGTAAATCCTTACACCTGTACAGATACAGTTTATAGAATGCAATGCATGCATTTTTTTTTAGTTTTGTTTCGAAAGAAAATCAACTTCTTTTTGTTTCATATTGTAACCATATTCCCCTAGCCCCCGCCTGTGATTATGTATACTGAATACTTAGTATTATAAGCACAAGAAAGATATGGGTGCAACGATGACCAGGGATACTCGACCAAGCCAACAATTATATTCGATGCAACACCTAACCTTGTTGCAAACCGGCAGCCACTCTGATGACCAAGGACATGCCAGCAAGCTCCGTGTGCGTTGAGAAACGGCTTATTGAAGAGTGTCTTGTCTGGAAGTGATCATGAGATCAGCCGGCAAATCCGATTAGGTCATTGTGGCGATATAACCATCGGCGATCAGCCCCCGAGCCAAATTCGTAACACATGGGCATAAAAGGAAATATTCGACACATGAAACAACAAAAAAGCACTCGTTTATTAAACCATGCTAATTGAAAAGGAAAAGGGATTGGATACTTACACGTAAAACTTGCGTAGTTGATCGATGTTCCAAGTATTGGATAAGATTCGACCATCCTCCATCGCTAACCGAGCTAATCCTGGTCGCGACACCGAAACAACAGTATAAGGGCCTTCCCACTTCGGGGAAAATTTGTTGCGACTAGATTGGTCTTGTAGTTTACGTAAGACCAGATCGCCCATGTGAAGACTACGTGGTCGCACCCTTTTGTTATGGTACTTGCGCAAAGCTTGCAAGTATACCGCGGATTTGATCAAAGCACAATCACGTTTTTCTTCTAGAAGGATGAGATCTTGCGATCGATGTTCGGTCTGGTCAATTTGTTCAAGTTGATCCGTCCGAACAGATCCAATACTAATTTCCATAGGTAACACGGCCTCAGCCCCGTAGACCAAATGGAAAGGTGTCTCACCGGTGGCTCGACTAGTGGTAGTTCACAGTGCCCATAGAACGGTGTAGAGCTCGTCTTCCCAAGCCCCCGAGCGAGTATTAAGGCTATCGAAAACACATTTCTTGATGCCTTGCAATATCTGCCCGTTGGCACATTCCACGGCACCATTGCTCTGTGGATGAGCTACAGAAGCAAAGCACACCTTGGTTCCAATCTGATCGCAGTAATCCAGAAAAAGACCACTAGCGAACTGACAACCATTATCCGTAATGAGACGATTTGGAACACCGAATCAAGCAACAATGTTCTTATGGAAGAACTTCTGTGCTGAAGCAGCGGTAATATTTCGTACCGGTTCGGCCTCAATCCACTTCGTGAACGTGTCAACAGCTACGAACAGGAACTTGTATCCATTGACCGTTTGCGGCATAGGACCGACAATGTCCATCCCCCAGACAGCAAAAGGCCATGCAAGGGGAATGGTCTGCAACGCATAGACAGGTTGGTAAACCTGTCTTGCGTGGAACTGACACTGAGGACACGTTTTGACCATATTCTTGGCATCATCGAGTGCCGAAGGCCAGTAGAATCCTTGTCGAAATGCTTTTCCGACCAATGTACGATATGACGCGTGTCATGAATTTCTCTCAAGAGGGATTTACCTTCTTCCTGAGATATGCAGCGCATGAATACTCCCTGAGTACCCTTTCTATACAAAACTCCTTCTATAAGTATGTACAGACGCGCTTTTCGAACCAACCGATCGCTTTTAGTTTCATCCTCGGGCAAGGTCCCATGTTCAAGATAGACTCTCAATGGATGAGTCCAATATTGTACCTGTCCGAAGTTGGTAACGCAGACTATTACCGGATCATCCTCGACCGAAGTCATAATCTAAGGATATTCCAAGTGTTCAACGAACACTCCTGCCGGAGCGGATGTGCGTGAGGACCCAATTTTGGATAA
Organism: Pharus latifolius; assembly: GCA_019359835.1. Taxonomy (NCBI): domain Eukaryota; kingdom Viridiplantae; phylum Streptophyta; class Magnoliopsida; order Poales; family Poaceae; genus Pharus; species Pharus latifolius. The sequence continues at coordinate 4,268,305 of CM033328.1, forward strand.
TTGGCCTGCGAGAATGTTGTCCTTTCGTGGGATGTATTGGACTTCGAATGACTGAAGTGTTTTTCCAACCTCCTCACTTCCCCCAGGTAATGAGCCATTGTCTCATCGGAGGTGTTGTACTCTTTGTTTACCTGGTTTACGACCAGCTGTGAGTCTCCCCTCACCACTAATCGATGGACTCCGAGGAATTTTGCTGCCCGGAGCCCTGCAAGAAGACCTTCATACTCTGCTGCATTATTGGTCGCAACAAAGTGTAGTTGAAAGACAAACTTAAGCTGTTCACCTTAGGCGTAACTAAGACCACTCCAGCCCCCGAGTGTTGAAAACTGTGGGAACCGTCGAAGTACATTGTCCAGTAATCAGTGCAGTCCATTTCTTCAGATACCCGCACAGTTGGCTCAGGATTAGTCCATTCGACCACGAAGTCGGCCAGGACCTGAGACTTAACCATAGTGCAGGGCATAAAATGGATGTCGAATGCGCCGAGCTCAACAGCCCATTTGGCGATTCGACTAGATTTCTCCGGATTACGAACAATATCCCCCAATGGGAAAGATGAAGGTACCGTGATCTTGTGTGCTTGGAAGTAATGTCATAGCTTTCGGGAAGCCATCAGTAGTGCGTAAAGTATCTTCTGGACCTCAGGGTATCACTCCTTAGGGCCATGAAGTACTTCGCTTACAAAGTAGACGGGTCTGTGTATACCTTCCCTGTCCGCGATCAGGACAGCGCTGACCGCATGCGGCGTGGCCGCCAAGTAGAGAAATAATGGTTCTCCTTTGTCGGGAGACACCAAGACTGGTGGACTGGATAAATATGCTTTCACCTCCTGAAATGCCTTTTCGACCTCATCAGACCATGCAAAATTGTGATGTTTTTGCAGGGCCTTGAAGAAAGGTAATCCCCTCTCGCCTAGTCGCGATATGAACCGGCTTAAGGCCGCCATGCGACCTGCTAGGCGCTGAACATCCTTCATGGTCGAGGGAGACCTCATCTGTTCGATAGCCTTGATTTTTTCAGGATTGATTTCAATCCCCCTGGAACAAACGAGAAAACCAAGAAGTTTTCCTGAACTAACCCCGAAAGAACATTTCTCCGGGTTTAATTTTATTCCAAATCGATTTAAATTACAGAAGGTTTCAGCGAGATCGTCTAAATGAGACAATCTTTTGGTGCTCTTTACAACCAAGTCGTCTACATATGCTTCGAGATTACACCCTATCTGGGAAAGAAAGGTCTTTTGCATCAAGTGCTGGTACGTGGAACCTGCGTTCTTGAGACCGAACAGCATTCTGATGTAGCAGTAGGTGCCAAACGGGGTGATGAAGGCAGTTTTCTCTTCATCTTCTTCTGACATGCTAATTTGATGATATCCTGAGTAAGCGTCCAGGAAACTCATCAGTTCGCAACCCGCAGTAGAATCGACCAGCTGATCGATGCGGGGAAGGGGAAAGTCATCCTTCGGACAGGCACTGTTGAGGCTGGTGTAGTCGACGCACATGCGCCACTTACCATTTGACTTACGGACCATGACCGGATTTGCAAGCCATTCCGGGTGATCGACCTCGCGAATAAACCCGGCCTTTAGGAGCTTGTCCAACTCCTCTCAGATGGCCTCCTGTCGGTCGACAGCAAAACGCCTAAGCTTTTGCTTGATTGGTCGCTGTCCAGGTCGAATTGCTAACCTGTGCTCGATTACTTCCCTCGGGACACCGAGCATGTCGGATGGTTTCCACGCAAACACATATGCGTTAGCCCGGAGAAAAGTAATGAGCTCGAGTTCCTATTTGTCATCCAGGCCTAATCCGATTTGAATTGTCTTGGATGGATCATCTGGGTACAATGGAACTAGCTTGAGTTTCTCATCTGGTCGAGGTGCAGCCTTGATCGCGTCAGCAGCGACTGTGGCGACCTGAGCGTCCTGGAGGGGAAGTTGATCCACCATCTCCAAAGATAGCCGGTCACATGTCAGCGCCACGTTGCGACTACCTCGGATGGAGATGACACCTTTGGGGCCGGGCAATTTGCCGCACTGGTAAGCATAGTGCGTCGCCATCATGAACTTAGCAAGAATTGGACTGCCAAAGATTGCGTTATAAGCCGAATCACAATCAATTACATCAAAAGTAACCAATTCTATTCGAAAGTTATCCGGTTCCCCCAGTGTAACTGGGAGGACCACCTGTCCCAACGGCATCATGGAGGGGCCAGAAATTATCCCATAAAACAGATGAATTATGGGCTTAATTTTCGAACGAGGAATTTGAATCTCGTCGAGCGCCTTGACCAATATATAGAATGTCCAAGGAGCTTCCTCCGTCGATCAGGACCCTTTCAACTCTCGCATTACTGATAATTGGGGTGATGACCAAAGGAAGCCTCAATGGTCGGGTAAGCCCCGCAGGACAATCAGAGAGATCAAACGTCGAAGGTATATCAAACCAACGGGGGTAATAAGGTTCACCAAAGGATGTCTCCGTTTGATTAACCTCTCGATAAAAGGCCTTAAATTGCCTTTTGGAAACAAGAGGAGGAACCTCCGAAAATAACATTAACGTGATTACGGGGTACCTGGTAAGACATCTCTTCGTCCCCGTCGGCGTCTCTTAGCCCGCATTCTTGTTCCTTAACCGGTAGTGTCGGCATCGGTCCAACCCCTTGTAGAAATCCTCTAACTGCTTCAACAAACTCCTGTAGTTCTTAAGGTCGTGGCCTGCGGAGTTGTGGAGTGGACACCATTTCTTGCCTTCCTGTGGGTTAGTCGACTTTTCTGGCTGGTCGGCATTACGACCACCGGAAGCAGTTTTATTTTTAAATGAAGGCTTGTTACCTTTGGTGGAAGAAGGATTCCTCTTCTATTTCTTCGACTTCCCGCCTGATGAAGATTCTGGCTTCTTACTTGAATCTTCCTTCCTAGCGTCCTTGAGACCTGGTTGAGGCGGAAGGTTACCTTTATCGACCATCCAGTTCCATTCGACAGCCTCGGCTGCGTCGGAATATCGATCAGCCATATCAAAGAGATCGGCTACTGATCGAGGAGGATGGATGAGCAAGTCCTCGGTGAATCTCCGATATCGAACGGCATGTTTAAATGCCCTAATAACGGCGCTATTAGATATGTTTGGGATGGTATTCCTCACCCCGACAAATCTCTTGACAAACTGACGAAGGGTTTTGGTCGAAGTTTGCCGTAGTCGATGGAGGTTATCCTCTTTACCCGGCTTCTGATAACAATTTTAGAAATTGCTGAGGATGGCATCACACAGCATTTCCCAGTTATAGATTGAACCTTCGGGTTGGTTAAACAACCAGGTTCTTGCCAGTCCTTTGAGGACTGTTGGCAGGTAGTTGGCCATGACCCGGTCATCGCCACCTGCCGCATGGATGGCAGCAATATAGATTTGGAGGAACTCGGACGGGTTCTGAGTTCCATCAAACCTTTCTATGGCCCCTGGTTTGAACTTGTCTGGCCAAACGACCGCACGAAGGCTGGGCGAGAAAGCCTTACAACCAACGTAGGGACCATGAACTGTCCTGCGGCTCTCGATCGGATCACGGGCAACCTCACGCAATGGAGAAGCCACTCATGGCCCTAAGCGAGAGTGGACAAGAACCCGATCTCTATCACGAGAATCTTGCGCCCATCTAGACTTGTCCTGCCGAGATGGTACAGGTGGGGGGTGACTCTGTCGACCAGAACCAGAGTGAGAGTGCTCTCGGTTGTGGGAACGTGTCGCCGACCGAGAAGAAGCCGTAGGGGTCGCCTCAGATGCGACCTCATCCAACCTCTCCACAAGGATTCTGGTGAAGGCCGGTTTTTGCTCATCGATGACCGTGGGAGGGAAATTACGCATGACCTCCACGATAGATCGAAGCTGGCCATGCGTGCTTCTCCTAGGGGCACCAGGTGTAATCGTCTCTTTGTCCACTAGGAAGCGCTCCGGGGGAATAGACGGTGTCTGGTCGCATCTGCGACCACGCAATCGTCGGGAAGAACTTGAAGCAGCATCGTAACGAGCCTGCGCATCTTGAAGAGCCTCCAGGGCTGTTTTGCGTAGTTTGTTGTCTTGTTCCTCGAGATCTTGATCTTCCTTTTGTTTACGTTCCTGTTCTTCCCTAGCAGCCTATTGATTAGGAGTTTCTTCCGATAAGGCAACGAACTGCCTGGGGAGAGAGGTCGCCGAGGGAGAAAACATCTCCGTTTGTTCCGAGTCAGACTCGAAATCAAAAAGACGATGGAGGTTGTCAGGATCAAACCTCCCCGGGCTGATTTCCTGGTCAACATCATTCTTCCCCTCGGCAGGGTCGTGTGATGGACTGAATCCAACCTCTAACGCATTAAGAACCTCAGTGGGTTCTGATTCTGCGTTGGTCGCCTCCTGGTCGATAGACATGACCTGAACGGTGGAATCGACCTCTGGGACGTCCTCGCCTCTGGTTTCCTCCATCGGAACAAGATCACCAGGAGAAGGCATCGGAATGTGGGCGTAATCCTTGAGATCGAAGTCGTTCTCGAAATCATACGCTCCAGCCATGATTCAGCGAACCTTCGGATGAAAATTAGGACGCCTTGAGAAAGGCCCCACGGTGGGCGCCAGCTGTCGACGATTCGGACTTGGGGTCCTTAGTCGAACTTATGCAGAATTTGTAGGTTGTGAGACCTTTCAGGGTGCCCCTCCGGGAAGGTATGATGAATCAACGATAACTAGAGCATAGAGAGATTTATATAGGTTCGGGCCCTCGATGGTGGGAGTAATAGCCCTACGTCCTGTTAGGATTTCACTACATATGGTAGAAAGAGTTACAAAGTTACGGAAAAGATCTTCACAGACGAAGATTTTTCCTATATGTGTGTATACAAGACAAAGCCTAGAAGACTTGTGAAAGCTAGCTAACTTAGACTACTTGACGAGGATTGACACCCGAGTCAGTTCAAATAAATGCACTATTGGTTCAAGACAGATTCGAGCCAGACACGTGCCCGGCGGTGCGAACTCAAGTTATTCTGAGTAGCATCAACCCGAGGTCGCAAGCTCTGTGCGATCAGATCGCAGGTTTTACGCAATCAGACCGCAGGCTTCGCGCGATCAGGAATTCGTATGCTATACGCGGACAGAATGTTGGAGATATTGCGCGGTCAGCCAACATCCTACGGTCAGAGCACTTTTCGACCAGGTTACTTGAGGTTTACCTGTTCGGCTGTTCTTATGACGGGAATATCCCAAGTATCCCAAAGATTCCTCCACGTAGAAGATCAACCGTCAGGAGGTTAATACGTGCCGTTATCCATGAATAACACGTGTTTAACCTGCGTGGAGGTTAAGAGCGGTTCTCTAAAAACCGTATCCAACCGTCCAAGCAACTGTTTGATGCAGTTTATCACATGGCACCCTTTCGACCAGTATAAAAGGGCGGTGTGGAGTATCAAGCAGGGACAGATCGAGACATCTCAACCACTCAAACAGCTAAGTCTACGGCCTAGATTGGATAGTTCTTTACAAGCTTCTTTGGCTTCTTTTTGTACACTTGTAGAGGAGAAACCCTCGCCTATGAAGGCTTTTCTCCCATCATTTTGTAATCTTTACCACACATAGTGAAATCCCAACAAGACATAGGGCTATTACTCCCACCATCGAGGGCCCGAACCTATATAAACTTCTCTGTGCTCCTATTCTCCATTTTTCTACATACCTTCCCGGAGGGTCATCTTGAAAGGTCTCACTATTACAAATTCTGCATAAGTTCTGCTGAGGACTCCGAGTCCGAATCGCCGACACTACTGTCTTCTGATTCTCTGGGTACTTCGATTGCTCGATCTCCTTGTCCGATTTGACGCACTGGCTTATCCTTTTATACTGGTCGAAAAGGTGCCAGGGCATAACAACATCGAACAGTTGCTCGGGTGCAGTTTTGGCAACTGCCCCTAACCTCCACGCAGGTTTAACACGCGTTAATTAGGGATAACTGCACGTATTAACCTCCCGACGGTTGTCTTCATACGTGGAAGGATCTTCGGGATACTCAGGATATTCCCGTTGTAGGGACAGAACAATCCCACGTCCCCTGGTTGAAGGTGTCCTGACCGCGCGTTGCCTGTTATTATCTAACCGCGTACCATCTGTAGCCCTCTGTTCGCGTATAACATGCGAACTTCTGACCGCGCACTGTCTAAGGTCTGATCGCATAAAGCCTGTGACCACATGCCTTTGCTTCTCGGAATAACTCGAGTTCGCGTTAGCAGACACTTGTCTGGTTTGAATCTGTCCTGAACTAGCTGTGTATTCATTTGATCTAGCTCGGGTATCAATCCTCATCAGCGACAGGGTAGCACATGTTTTTACCCTCACATAGCACATAGATGCATAAGTACCACTACTGTTTTAAATTTTTCTCTGACTAGCTAATTAATGATAACATATTAACTGGCAATGCTAAATTAAATACAGGGCTTTCAAAAATTATGTTACTACTGGAGGGAGGCATGACGAGTCGAAGGGCCACTACTACAGAAATGCTTTTCACTATCGGTTAAAAATCCACTCTACTATCGGTTCTCTTACCGATAGTGGTCGACACGATAGTAGAGGGCAGCACACTTCTATCGGTTCAAAAACCGTTAGTAAAACATCTACAATCCCAACGTTCACTAATCGCTATCGACTATTTCTTCTATCGGCTCGGTTTTAAACCGATAGTATTGTATAAGTTTTTTCTATCGGCTCGTATAAAAACCGATAGTATTGTTTAGGCCTTTTGTATCGGCTAGGATCTAAACCGATAGTAATCTAAACATTTTTTTCTATCGGCTCTCATATAAACCGATAGTATTGTTTAGGCCTTTTGTATCGGCTAGGATCTAAACCGATAGTAATCTAAACGTTTTTTTTTATCGGCTCTTATATAAACCGATAGTATTTTGTGGACACAGTTAGTACTGGAAACTTTATTCTATCGGTTGTAGTATATAACCGATAGTACTGAAAAATTTATTCTATCGGTTATATTATATAACCGATAGTATTTTGTAGACTCGTTTAGTTAGTACAGGAAACTTTATTCTATCGGTTTCTGAATATGAACCGATAGTATTGTGTGGACACAGTTATTACTGGAAACTTTATTCTATCGGTTGTAGTATATAACCGATAGTAATATTAGTTTTTCCTATCGGTTATGTAGTGGCACGGTTAGTACTAAATATTTACAAATATACATACAGCAATACAGAGATACATACAGCAATATACATACAGCAATACAGAGATACATTGGATCATTCACAAATACACCAATATTTACAAATATTCACCAATATTCACATATTGAATTTGTTCACAAATACACTAATACAGTAATATACACATGCATTGGACAGACTGAATTTATGCACATATTGATCGAGTTTATTCACAAATACATCAATGAATCTATTCACATATATTCACAAATCAATGAATCAACACATTCAATATATATTCACAAATACAACAATCAACACAAGTCAGTTACTATCGATCGTTGATAGCCACTTCTTCGATGACATATTGAGCCCAAATTGTTCGCAGCTCCTTCAATTGAGGCAACTCATATTGCTCTTTCAACATGGTGCTCTGCATATATGCGTGTATGAAGTTAGGATCGTACGTCACATCCAATTAAAGTTCGACTTTGAGTCAGGAAAAATAGTTACCTTAGGGAATTGGGCAAAGTTTCTCCTGATCAGGTCATACATGAATCTCATGACATAGAAGCCACATTCCCACGATTGTGGCTGCTGATGGCACTGGAAAAATTGCATATGCAAAGACATAAACCCACATTAACTCGAAAGAACTAATTAAGCTTAAATTAAAAGACTCATCATGAGTACTTCCATCCGTATTAATTACCTCATATTCTTTCCAAGAAATTGTTGTGCCCTTCGACGCGTCATGCCTCCCTCCAGCACTAGCATAATTTTTGAAAGCCCTATATTTAATTTAGCATTGTCGATTAATATCTTATCATTAATTAGCTAGTCAGAGAAAAATTTAAGACAACTATGTTACTTACGCGTCTATGTGCCATGTGAGGGTGAAAACATGCGCCACCTTGTCGCTCATCAAATCGAGGTAATAGACCTTATTCATCCATGGGCAAATGACGGCGAGGACCCAGTGGCCCCTACATTGCATATATAAGCGAACCGTTTCATACATATGTTAGGCGTAACATACAAGAATGAGTTAAATTAGTAGGAAATGCACTAACCTTTGGTGGTACGACGCAAGGATGAACTCTCGGTCCTGCTGCGCTAGTAGTGCCCTTGATATGTATTCCTCCGCATGTGCTTGGTCGTGCTCTAGCATCGTGAGGCTTATTTTCTCTGGGTCGAGGAAACCCCCCTTGTCACATGCCCTCATCGACGCCAGCCTATACATGCACCTGGATGCAAAGTAGACATTAGTAAGTAGTGCATACAAAAAGTGATTGGATTTATGAAACGAACTGTGATAACTTCAGACAACAGCACACTCACAGGACTCCAGTCTGTATGATGGACATATCAAGCTCCCGCCAGTTGAGGAGGTCGAACAAATCCTCGTGGGCCACCGATATGCTCCCGGGCTCACGGTGAAAATGGGCTGGCCTGAAGTGAACCAAGAAGTTGATGTGGCGCCTAGACCGGGTCAGGTACCACTCGTGGAGACTTCTGGTTATTTGATCCATATTGCGCAGAAGGTACTCCGACACGAGTGGGGACCCGTTCTTGAACGTACCCGGCTGGCTTTGTTTGGCCTTGCCTTTGGCCTTGCCCTTGCCTTTGGGCGGGGAGCGAGTGTATACCTTCGAAGGTTGGGGTGTGGTGCCGTCGGCCTCATTTGATGGCGAAGGGTTTGAGGCCGTCGGAGGAGGCATGGGGGCCGAAGGAGTTCGCTCATGCGTTGTGGCGGGGCTGGTGTCCTCAGGAAGTGTGCTGGTATCCATCGTCCACTTTAAGTACAAACGCTTAAATTAGATTTTGAAAATTAAGTATATTAACTGAGTTGTAAGCTAGAATGGCTAGGGTTTACCTCCTGTAGTCTAACACCCTTCTTGGGCCACTGTATGTACGAGCCCAATGCCTCGCCAATTGTCCGCATTTCGTCCGTTGGGACGGGCAACGGAAAAGAGCTGTAGCCCGGGAGGGCCATGTCCACCTGTACCTTTGCGAATCCAGGCTCAAGAGGTACGCAGTGGATCCGGACATCCTCCCAAGACTGGTATACGACCCCGTTTGCAACCGCAACAGGTTTGTCGCCTATGTTGATCAATAGGGTACAGCTCTCCGGCTTCTGCAATTTGCAACAATTATAACAAGTTAGCGAAACAATTCTAACGTAACGGGAGTGGCATCAGCCGAACTGCATATATAGCTCAAGAGTTGCAATACCTCGATCAGGTCCACCGGATCCACGTGAACCTTCGAGCCAACACTACTCGGCCTGGCAGCGTCGACCTCGGCAGCTGGATCTAAACCCTTGGACTGCACAACTCGGCTTAGGCGTTCATATTTCTCGTTCATTTGAGCGAACATGTCCGTGAATTGTGCAGTCACATCTGCCCGTATCTTCTGAGATAGCTCCTCTTCCCTTTCCTTCCAGCTGCCAGGCTTCTTCACCTTTTGCCCGGGGTCCGAGAAGCCTTCCTTCCATGGCACCACAGCCCCCACGGTTCGCGTTCGCCCTGGATGCTCCTTGTTCCCTAGAGCCCGGGTAAGGATGTCGTTCTCCCTATGGGGACTGAACAATCCCTCGGTCGCCTCCTTCGAGCAAGAGATCTGTTACATTGAAAGCTCTCCATTGTGAGGAAGAAATATATACAAAGTTGTGCGCACACTAGTGATCATAGTTATCCAACTTACGAGTCGCTGCACGACCTCGACGTCCCTGGGGTTTGGGAACGCCACAGTCCCCGTGGCCGACACGGTCCCTCTGGCCAGCCACCAGCGCTTGCATCGCTGATCGCGGATCTCGGAGAGTGGTAGGTCAGGGGAGTCGACGAAATGCGACGCCTCGTCTTCACCCTTCTTCCACTGCTCCTCCTTCCCCGCATAGCCGCGAGAACCGAGCCGGTGTGGGTGGTCGTTCCTCCTCTGGATTGCCCTGTTCTTCTCGCTGAGGGCCTTCGTACCAGAAACAAGAAAATTAATGCACCACTGCTTACTGCATACAATGGTGTAACCAAGCAAAGGAACCATTCATACCTTGAACTCAGGAGTCCCCTTCTGTTGGGCGAATTGCTCCCATACCTCCTCCGTTATGAAGGGGTACTTCTCGCATGGAGATTCGCCTTTAGCGAGGAAGGTACTGACGAGGACGCTCTTGAAGATTTTCCACGTGTTGTTCATGTCCTTCAAGCAAGCTATCTTGGGACCATCGTCCGGGATGTTCCACTTGGCCTGTTTCAAATGGTGCATATAAGTAGGACTTACCTAATCTCTAGGATAAACCAAGGGAATGTGATTACTCAAGAGTTCAGTGATTTTGATTAATTTTACCTTCACTTCCGCCCACAGCCTATCCCTCTCGTCGGCCTTGACGTCCTTCCAGCTCTGGACGGTGATCTTCACCCTTTCCTTCGCCAACAAGCCAACATAGGCAGCATAGTGCCCGGCGTTCTTCCCGATCGGTCTCCCGAACTGGTTGAATTCACAGGAAAGATCCGCACGTTTGGCCAAACGACCCAACATCGTCGCGCCTCGCGCCTTCCTCTTGCGCTGGGACGAGGCAGCGCCATCTACGTTCGCCCTCGCCGAATCACTAGTATCAGCCGAGGAAGATGCCGACATGGCTTTACCTAAAATACCATAAACAAACCATCCAATTGATATGAAGAAAGGTACATGACAAAGTAATTCACAGAATATTCAGATGAGCAGTGCAAACTAACAAATACTATATTTCCTATCGGTTTTAAAAGGAAAACCGATAGTACTAAGGTCTATATTCAGGAAAATTTAAAAGATTAGCAGTGGAAACTATGCTAATCTCTCTGCTGGAAAATAAAGTCTGTTAAAATTTAAATGAACCTAAATTTGAGATGAAAATTAGAAAATGGGAAGTAATTCACAGAAAATTCAAATTAGCTGTGCAAACTATGATGGCACTACTATTTACTATCGGTTTTCCAAGTCAAACCGATAGTAATCAAGTCAGCATTAGGAAAAATTTCAAAAATTGCTCAGCAGGAACATAAAGTAATTGCTCAGCAGGAACATAAGGTATGTTAAAAAATAAATGAACCTAAATTTGAGATGAAAATTAGAAAATGGGAAGTAATTCACAGAAAATTCATATTAGCTGTGCAAACTATGATGGCACTACTATTTACTATCGGTTTTCCAAGGCAAACCGATAGTAATCAAGTCAGCATTAGGAAAAATTTCAAAAATTGCTCAGCAGGAACATAAAGTAATTGCTCAGCAGGAACATAAGGTATGTTAAAAAATAAATGAACCTAAATTTGAGATGAAAATTAGAAAATGGGAAGTAATTCACAGAAAATTCATATTAGCTGTGCAAACTATGATGGCACTACTATTTACTATCGGTTTTCCAAGTCAAACCGATAGTAATCAAGTCTGAATTAGAAAAAATTTCCAAAATTGCTCAGCAGGAACATAAAGTAATTGCTCAGCAGGAACATAAGGTATGTTAAAATATAAATGAACCAAAATTACAGATGAAAATTAGAAATGGGATATAATTAACAGAAAAATCAGTTTATGGTATTTACTATCGGTTCTGAGTAAGAAACCGATAGTGAACTACACTGTATGACAAATTGCTATGATTTTCATCAATTCTGTCATTCTCATAGCTATCAAGTTTGTAGTTCATGAATTTTACTCTAGGTTTCTATTTGTAATCCATGGAACGGGATATGAACCATTGCATACAAAATTAAGCAATACACGCGAGCGATTTGGTCAAGAACACTTACAGTGGATCGTGGAGTGGCCGGAGGCGGTGGCGCAATGCAATGCCGGAGGCGGTGGAGAACCAGTGGCGCAGAGGAGCGAAGAAGCGAACGTCGGCGATTCTAGGGTTTTCCACGCGAGTATTTTTCGATTTGGAATGTGATCAGTTGCACTGGAGGGAAAATCGTGCAGGTTATAACCTAATAAATGAATATTTACTATCGGTTCATCACCACAAAACCGATAGTAAAAACATGTAAGTTAGGGTTTTCGTAACACAGTGTAAATCACTATCGGTTGTGAACAGTAAACCGATAGTAAACTAAATACATGGGATCATAACACAGTGTAAATCACTATCGGTTGTGAACAGTAAACCGATAGTAAACTAAGAACAGGGGATCATAACACAGTGTAAATCACTATCGGTTGTGAACGATAAACCGAAAGTATAGTTTAATTTCATATCGGTTTCACAGTTATAACCGATAGTAAAATACAATGCTATTGACCCTAAAGGATTTCCCTTAGAAGAATTACAGAGGATCTCAGTACATCTTTTTGTATTGTATTTACTATCGGTTATGACAATAAACCGATAGTATATGTTAATTTCATATCGGTTTGGAGGTTGAAACCGATAGTATAATACTGTTAAATTGATCTAAAGGTATTTCCTGAGAACAAATACAGATGGGTCTCAGTACATCATTTTGCACTTGTAAAGACACCTGAAACCTCATGCAAATGGCTTGCAATAATTTTGAAATAAAATAACAATAAAGACCAATCATGGAATGAAAATTTGCAGTTTTCATATATATTTGTGAAAAGAATCAATTATTGCTCAAATCAAGTATATACTCCAATTGAAATGAAAATTTGCAGAAATGATTCTCAATGCATCACGTATGTTTTCCCAAAGAATTTTTGAAAATTGATTTGAACATTCTTCGATCCAAGTAATATACGTCACTTACATATTGCAAATTAGTCAAGAATGGTTGTCCACCCATAATCCTTCTTCGTGGTCGTCTCGCAGGTAACTTGTTTCGTCAATATCTTCGGTAGGGACAGATTGAAGGATTCCATCTAAAAATGGAGGTAGTTCGTCGAACTGATCGTACTCTTCTTCATCCACAACGTCTTCGACCCCAACAATACGTCTCTTACTGTGAAGGACAACGTGCAACTTTGGGTTGGCCGGGTCAACGATGTAGAACACCTGTGTGGCTTGCTCAGCAAGTATAAATGGATCATCTTTGTGTGCGACTCTACTGAGATCGACTAGAGTAAACCCATAATTGTCGACTTTAACACCTCGAGGGATTTCGACCCATTGGCATCGAAACAGAGGAATCTTAAGTAATACATAATCGAGCTCCCATATTTCCTCAATAACACCGTAATATGAGTCGAGTGCTCTTACTGCCCTGGCATCCTCCGAAATAGCAAGTAGTGTCACTCCACTACATTGCATAGCACTCTTCTCGTCCTGAGTTTTTGTGTAAAATGAATAGCCGTTGATGTCATACCCCTGCCAAGTCCCTACAGTAAATCTAGGCCCTCTGGCCAACCATGTAACATCTTCATCTACATCGCCCTCAGAAGCTTGCAGGACTATTTTCGATCCACCCAGCAAACTTCCTATTATGTTCTCTGGTGACCCAAATCTCTGGCTTCGAGGGATTCTGTTTCCGTAACATTTCCTTGTGCTCGTGTATGTATGGCTCCACCCCCGTCATGTGCTGTAAGACCCAAAAATGGGCTTTTGCATACAGATCACTAGAGGGGACGACTGCTTTAAATCCAATCGTTCCAATGCCCTGAAGCCTGCCCTCATGCCGAGACGTAGGAACGCCAATTGGGTCAACCCCGGACATATAGTTGGTGCAAAATTCGATCACCTCCTCCGCGGCATAACCTTCAATAATACTGCCCTCAGGCCGATATCGATTCCTTACATATCCCTCAAGATACCCATAAATCTCTCAAATGGATACATGTAGCGCAGGAACACGGGTCCACAAAACTTAATTTCTCTGACAAGGTGAACAATTAGATGGACCATAACATCAAAAAAGGATGGAGGGAAATACATCTCCAGCTGACAAAGAGTGGTAGTCACATCGCGTTGCAAATCGTCCAGTCCATCCATATCAATTACCTGCAAGGACACAGTTGCAGCAAATATTCAGATCCAAAAAATCTGACAAGTTCCACGAATGGAGCTAATTAACTTGCTAGGAGTACACGCTTACGTACCTTGCCAGATATTGTGTTGAAGAAATAACATAGCTTTGTAATTGTCTCTCTGACTTTGACTGGGAGAATGCCTCTGATAGCAATGGGAAGCATTTGTGACATCAGTACATGACAATCATGGGACTTCATACCAACCAGTTTCAAGTCTTTCATGGACACAAGTTTTTTCAAGTTCGCAGAATACCCGCATGGAACTTTGACACCATGTAGGCACTGACAGAGTTCTGTTTTTTCTCTTTTTGACAAAGTATAGCAGGCCGGGGGGAGGTATGTCCGCTTTCCCTTCTCCAACGGTGCAAGCTCAGTCCTTATGCCCATGTCGAGCATGTCACGGCGAACGTTGATGCCATCTTTCGTCTTTCCTGGAATGTTCAACAACAAACCAATCAAACTGTCACAAACATTTTTCTCTACGTGCATGACATCAATGCAATGTCGAATTTGTAAGTGCTCCCAATATGGCAGATCCCAAAGAATCGATCTCTTCTTCCAAACATTTTTTCCTGGAGGTTTAGAACATTTACCGAACTCAACTTTGATGTCCTTCACGCGCAAGTAAAGCTCCTTACCAGTCACAAACACTGGGGCTGATCCTTTCTCAGGCTTCCCATTGAATGACTTCCTCTTCTTACGGTAGGCGTGATGCATCGGAAGGAATCTGCGGTGACCCATGTACACTGTTTTTCTGCAGTTCGATAACCACATGCTTTCAGTTTCATCCAGGCAAATAGGACAAGCCTTGACTCCTTTCGTACTATACCCCGACAAATTTCCATAGGCCGGGAAATCATTTATGGTACAAAATATCATGGCCCGCAACATGAAATTCTCTCGCTTATGTGCATCCCACACCCGCACCCCTTCGCTCCACAATTTAGGTAAGTCGTCGACTACCGGTGATAGAAACACGTCAATATCATTCCCGGGTTGTCTGGGTCCTGAAATTAGTAACGACATCATGATGTACTTCCACTTCATACATAACCAAGGAGGAAGATTGTAGATGCATAAAAGAACCGGCCAAGTGCTATGTCGACTGCTCATATTTCCGTGTGGATTCATACCATCCGTACTCAGCCCAAACCTTATATTCCTCACTTCGCCGCCAAACTCACCGAATGTTCTGTTAATGTTTCTCCATTGAATGGAATCAGCTGGATGTCTTAGTTTTCCGTCTTGTTTCCGACCTTCAACATGCCAACGCAAGTACTTCGCATCTTTCGGATTTGCAAACAGCCGTTTCAATCTGGGAATCACAGGCAAATACCACACAGTTTTGGCCGGAGGCCCTTTCTTTACCTCATCACATCCATTGTGATAAATTTTGTCCCCATGCTTATACCGCGATGCACCGCATCTTGGAAAAACATGCAAATCCTCGTACTCGTTACGGTACAGAACACAATCATTTGGGCATGCATGTATTCTTTCGATTTCCATTCCCAACGGACACAATAGTTTTTTGGCCTGGTAAACCGATCTTGGCAACTCATTTCCCTCTGGAAGCATGTCCGCTAACAGATCCAATAGCGCCGTGAAACTCTTATCGCTCCAACCGTTGCTTGCCTTCAAGTTATATAATCTCAACACAGAAGACAACTTTGTAAATGTTTCACATCCGGGGAACAAAGGCTTCTCAGAATCAACAATTAATTTCTGAAATTTAGCTAAATCGTTTTCGCTGTAGTCCTCTTCTACATCACGTAACATTTCATCTAAATTGTCGTCATCTACATGGACTTCAGAATGAACATTATCAATGTTTTGATCATGATCATCATTACTGCAATCCACTTCCGGGTGCTGCTGAGTGGTAGCGGTAGTGCTCGTTTCCTCAAGATCTTCACCATGCCATATCCAACGGGTATAGCGTGCGTTAAAACCACGACGAATCAAATGACTCCTAATCTAATCAGAGTTGCCGAACCTTTTTAAGTTCATACAATCTATACAAGGACAATGCATATCTTTCTCTCCCTTCTTCGCCTTCTCTTGCTCAGCAAATTTAATAAATCCATTCACACCCTCCAAATACTCAACAGTAGTACGTTTTATTCCATACATCCAATATTCTCGGTCCATCTACAATTATTTCACAAAATTGACAAATTCAAATAAATAATTAATGACTCAGGGCATGCATATATGAATGAAACATAATTAGCTAGGCCATATGTGTGTACATGCATGAGCTGTTTAATTACATTAAATGGATTTGTATATATGAAACCCTAATTAACTTGATGCATGCATTAATTGGAAGAGCCAGCTAGCTAGCTGCTTAAATTCAGCAAGCTATAGCTAGCTAGCCAACCCAGCCTTCTAGCTAGCTTGGAGATACATGTATCTAGTTTAATGAATTGCAAGTAGAGAGAGAGAGGGAGAGTGTGAAAGAGTGATCGAGAGAGAGAGAGGTGATGAGAAGATGACAATATCGAGGGGGATGGAAATATGATCAACCTCTCAGCTAGCTTCTCCAGATCACTCTAGCTTGGAGTTGTGCGCGGCTGAAATGATTCCAACATGTAGAGCGCAGAGCAGGGTCGACCTAATTAAGCTGTCCAATTTTACTATCGGTTCAACAACACTAACCGATAGTAAAATAAGGTCCCCACTGTCATAACCATTAGTGTATATGAAGTCATTTTACTATCGGTTTGTGTTGTTGAACCGATAGTAATATGTAGTATATTGTATCGGTTAGTACAGTAATAACCGATAGTAAAAAGTCAGTAATTTCACTATCAGTTACCCGAGAAAAACCGATAGTACTATTCAATATATTATATCGGTTAATACAGTACCAACCGATAGTATAAAGTGAGTAATTTTACTATCTGTTACGAACGAAAAACCGATAGTACTATTGTAATATATTATATCGGTTGGTACAGTAATAACCGATAGTAAAAAGTCAGTAATTTCACTATCAGTTAAAAATGGAAAACCGATAGTACTATTTAATATATTATATCGGTTTGTACAGTAATAACCGATAGTAAAAAGTATTTGTATTTCACTAACGTTGGATTAGTGTATAACCGATAGTAAAATGATGGTTTTCCGCCGCTGTCGTCCTATTTTATCGGATTTTTCCTAGATTGCTTACAACCGTTAGAAAATAAGGGTTAGTGGAATGCACTTCTGTAGTAGTGGGCACAACAATTTCTTGGAAAGAATATGAGGTAATTAATACGGATCGAACTACTCATGATGAGTCTTTTAGTTTATGCTTAATTAGTTCTTTCGAGTTATTGTGGGTTTATGTCTTTGTATATGCAATTATCCCAGTGCCATCAGCAGCCACAATCGTGGGAATGTGGATTCTATGTCATGAGATTTATGTATGACCTGATCAGGATAAACTTTGCCCAATTCCCTAAGGTAACTATTTTTCCTGACTCAAAGTCGAACATTGGATGTGACGTACGTTCCTAACTTCATACACGCATGCAAAGCGCCATGTTGAAAGACCAATATGAGTTGCCTCAATTGAAGGAGCTGTGAACAATTTGGGCTCAATATGTGATGGAAGAAGTGGCTATCAACGATCGATCGTAAATAACTTGTGTAATATATATTGAATGTGTTGATTGGTGTATGTGTGTACTTGTATTGGTGTATTTGTGAATAAACTCAATATGTGAATAAATTCATTGGTGTATTTGTGAATGTCGTGGTATCAAAAATACCTCGGCAGGTTTATGATGTGCGTAACACGTGTTCTGCGACGTGGGCTGATCGTATGATGGGTCACATCGTGTCGGACAATCTCAAAGATTGACACAAGGGTTTATACAGGTTCGGGCCTCAGTGGAGACCCTAGTCCTGTCGACATGCTCCCGACATGAGTCAACTAGGGGAGCTCTCTCGCGAAGAGAGTGCACTTAAGCATGCCTTTTGGTTTTTGGCACTCCTCATATGAACTCTTAGGTTACAAGAGGGGTTACAAGGGTATATATAGACCCCAAAAATCGCAAATTACAAGGCTTCCCTAGCTGGAACCGTCGGATAGAGGGCGTTGTGGTCTTTTTGCATGGTGCGAGGCTTGGATCCTTGACATGTGGCTACTCAAATTCCCGGGGGAACTCCCGGGTAAGTGGAGCCCCTTACCCAGGGTCAAGCCCAGGGAAGAGAGGGCCCCTTACCCGGGGCCAAGTCCGGGGAAGAGAGGGCCCCTTACCCGGAGCCAAGACCGGGGAAGAGAGGGCCCCATACCCGGAGCCACGTAAGGGGAGAGCCCCTTACCCGGGACCAAGTCCAGGGAAGAGAGGGCCCCTTACCCGGAGCCACGTCCGGGGAAGAGAGTGTAGGATCAAGGATGCCGACTAGAGGGGGGTGAATAGGAGGCTTTTAAAATTTCTTTTCAATTAAGCAATTTTAAAGAATAATTGAGAGACCTAAATTATACAATGAGACTTAAAAGCAATTTAATCAACTAGTTGCATTCAATCAAATGAACTATTCAATAAGACATGCAACAATGGTAAATATAGCAATTGTGTCAAGATGAATGTAAAGCAAATATGAAATACGCAATTTGACACAATATTTTTACCGAGGTCTCGGAGACTCGCCCGGTCTCCCCTACTCCTCGTTGAAGCGCTCACTCGGAGCCTCGCTTCTATATCCACATAGGATATCTCACTAGGGTTGCTCCTTCTCCACACCGGATAGGCGAGCACCACACCTTTTCACAATCCTTTGCCGGCCTCTCCGACAAACTTCAATTGGAGAGATCTCGGCTCTCCTCCGGCACCGTCTAGGCGAAGGCGATCGCCAAGAGTAACAAGCCGGATGCACTTTCACTTGAATCAACCACATGCTAGAAGCTCAATGATGCAAATTATATGCTCAACACTCTAGCACTAGCAATCTAATGGAGATTAAGTGCACTAAGCACTCACACAATCTCCCTCAAGCTCTCTCTCAAATCTACTCAAGATTTGGGCTCAATTCTAGCCTCCAAATGCAATAACTCAAATGCAAATCAATTGGCTAGGTTTTCAACTGTTGTATGAAGTCTTTGAGCACCCAAAAATGAAGCCAAACACGAAGTATTTATAGCCTCAACGAAAAACTAGCCGTTTGCAAGAAACCGGGCCAAAAGTTGTACAGGCCGGACATTGTCCGGTCACTTCAGACACTGTCCGGCCAGTACAAAAATTTCAGCCATTGCAAACGTGTCAGTGACCGTTGGGCGAAATTTGTGAAGGCCGGACGGATACCATTTGTCCGGCAAAACGTCCAGACAAATGGATATATCTCTGTTAACTCTCGGCTCAAAAAAACTTGTACAGGCCGGACAATGTCCGGTCACTTCAGACACTGTCCGGCCACTTCGGACAGATAGCCCCGGACGGATGCATTTGTCCGTTTCATTTCTCGGCTCAAAAAATTTGTACAGGCCGGACAATGTCCGGTCACTTCAAACACTGTTCGGCCACTTCGGACAGATAGCCCCGGACGGATGCATTTGTCCGGCCACTGTACACTGACAGTAAAATAAGCATAACTTTTGATCCAGAGATCCGATTGAGGTGATTTTTGGCTTGTTAGAAATATAACTCAGAGCTCTACAATTTTCTCAGCAAGAGCAAGACCTAGAAAGGTCTAGAAACTTCTAGAAAACTCAGAGACTTTCCTGCTATCAAAATGTTCAATCCAAAAATCATCTCAAATGAAATTTTAGAGTATTTGCACATACGGATTTGCCGTTTTCTCGCGGATGTGATTTGTGTCACTTAGCAACGACCATGACCACACAGGTCTTGACATCCGATCGAAAATAGGTGGTCGATAGGGTTTGGTCGAGCGTACGCAAGCGAGTCGAAAACTGGTATGACCAGTCCGAACTCCTACGACCACGCCCAAACCCTAAACATAAAGCCGCCAAACAAGCGACACGACCACGACCACGTATCAACACTGATATGATCAGAATATGCAAATACGACCACGACCGGCTCTAGATAAATAAATCAATTTAAACAGCTGGCGATCACGACTAAGTGCAGTTTTCAAAACATTTAATCTAATGCACATGAACTACACTTAGACTCACTAGTAATGCAAGACACTAGTGCAAGATGATATGAATGCATCTGAGCTTCCGCACTAGATAGATTCAAGCTACTAGTTTCCGACCCCTCTTAATAGTACGATCAAACTAGTAAAAAGAAACCTATCAACCCGGTCTGTCTCCAAACACCGAGACCGGTAAAATCCTAAGAAAACAATCCTTAATCTTGGATTTTACCTTAGGTGAAGTTCGACCTCGTGAAGTTCGACCGCTCGACGCTTGTCCCCTCAAGGCTCGACCTCGCTAAGCTTGACCTCGCGAAGCTCGACCACTTGACACTTGTCCTCGCAAAGCTCGACCTTGCTAAGCTCGACCTCGCTCGAGATGTCTCATATCGACTTCATCCTCTTCACACCCTTGCTCGCTTTTATCCTGCAATCAAACTGAGACTACAATACGTACACTCAATACACAACATTAGTCCCATATATAAGTCGTCATTAATCACCTCCAGAGAAGCTACTCCACACAGGAGTTAGCTCAATGGTTTCTCTTTCAAATGACATGACAAACTACATTCAACGAGTAGCAAATGAGTATAAGATAAAATACAATCATATAGATCGTAGATGATAAACACATATGCACACGATCTATACTACTCATACCATGATATCAATCAACCTAGATGACCAAAGTGATGAGCTCCCCCTCAACATGTGCATCGATATAAAATCCACAACTGGAGTCATCAGCCTCAGATTTAACATATTACATTTTGATCAATCAATCAGCACAAACTTGATGTAACCACCGAGCTCCTCCTCTACATATGCATCAATATCAAACCCGCAACTGAGGAAACATCCAATTCAAGGTTTACCGATAATCAATTCAATTCACTTGTGCTAAATCAGCATTTATCTAATTTGTCATTTGACCATCAAAACTGACATCTTCAGATTAACTTTAATCACAATGGATTTATCCAAATCGTTATTAATCATCAAAAGCTAGATACTAAGATCTACCTAGATCCAACAATCTCCCCCTTTTTGATGATTGATGACAACACCTTTTATAATCTTAATAAATCCAAAACAGATTATTCAGCTCCCCCTCAATATATGCAATAGTATATCGGAACTGAACACAATATCTAATTATATGAGTTGAGAGATGTAAATGACAATTGAGCACAAGTTCAATCAAGTCATCTTCCAAAATATCAACTATCTCAATTTTCTCTAACTCAAATATCTCTCCCAAATAATGATGTTAATGATATCAAATAGTATCTCTTCCCAAATATCATTATTAATCTCAATTTTCTCATATCATCTTTCTCAGATATCAATATCAAATCACCAATTTGTACCATTTGATATCTATCTCTCCACCTTTGTCAATTAACTCAACTGACTCCAAATTCTCTCTAAATCTCTTCCCTAAAGGCTTTCTCTAAAACTTATGTCTTTCTCTAAAGTTTAACTCTAAAACATTCTCTCTCAAATACTATCATTCTTTCTCAAATACTATCTCTCCCCCTTTGTCATCAAGCACAAAAAGGAAGTATTGAGAACTTAAATTTGGAGAAACAATATTTTCTACGGCATGAGATTTTATATGAAATGGTTTTTATGCAAAAGCATGATTTCAAGAAGGTTTGTTTCAAGGGATTTTGAAAATCGCATTTAAAATATGGAGAAGATATCAAAACAAATAACATATAGTGAATATATCGATGACATTTATAGCTATGGCATTTGATCCATTTTGAACATTCAAAATCTAGATGCATCTAATTTGATGTGGACATATTCGCTAGATGCATATGGGCCATATCAAGATCCAACTCTAAACCTCTTCATGCCACAAACTCTTGTATACAATGGTGTCATATATCAATATACTTTAACCGAGAGTTTTGAATCAAATTTACTCAACATTTTTATGACACTTGCAATATTTCATAAGAGTGGCATCTATTCGAAAGCAATTAGATAATCCAATGTTTTGTTTTCATCCATAAGAATTTAAGTACAACAACCATTGGATGTATTCTTTCGATCTATCCTTCAAATCGTAAGATCCAAATCCAAATCCAAATAATCAAGTAATTCAAAATTTGTATTTTGGATATCAAAGATCTATCTAGGATTGCATTTCAATTACCTAAGAATGCATTTAATGGAAATGATATGACATTTCTTAGGAGATAATCGAATTCTAGCATATTTGCAATCACTAAATATGATGACGAGTCTAAATGCTGTAAAAGAAAGCAAAACTATCAATCAAGGATCGATAGAGTTTAGATTTGACCGCTTTTTTCGTGTTCGTCCATGTCGAGGTGTTCATTTGTAGGTTTGAGAGTTGTAATAGCTTCATCATCTTGCATCTCGAAGCTTTTGAGTGATTGCTTCACATGCTTGAATTTACTCTTGAACATCGCGTTCTTGAGTTGCTTGTTTTGTCGTGCATGGAAGTGACATAGCTCTTGAATTATCTCGCTTTCCCTAAACATCATCTCACAAAAATTCTTGATAGAGGGATTCATTAGTATAATCAAAAGTCATGTCATCAATATGTATTTGACACACAAGAATATAATGTCTCAATTGAATGATTGATGATGATTGTGTCAAACTTCTCATTTTGAAAATCATTTGATATAAGAAAGGATTTTGAGCTTTTAAACCAACTCAATTGGAAACAATAGATTCAATCCTCAAAAATTCACTTCTTTTGGCATTTAACTCAAAAAGAACATACAAATGAAGGATATGCCAAACTAAGGTTTGTCGAAACATTTTCAGGTCACAAGGTGAGAGAAATGCATATGACCTCTTGAAATATTCAAATTTTCAAAAGAAACTCAAGTTTCAAATTTATACGAATCATGCTCCAAAATCATGAAGATATATATATGTTTTATGACCAAAAAGCATATTAATTTTGTGATTTTTGCAATTTCGCTTCAAACATTGATTTAAGTTCCATAATAGATTTGAATAACATGACATGAACTTAGTTGAATACCAATTGAATGAATTTTATTTGAAGGAGATCATGAAATCAATTTTCGAAAAGTGAGTTTTGGGTAAAAGAGTAAAACAAAAATGATTTTCATGAAAAGCTTCAATTCTTGAAGAAACTCGAATTTTTCTGAAGTATTGGACTTAGATGAGTTTGAAATACCATTTCAAACCAAGACATGGAAGAAAGTTTAGTCCAAATAGCCAAAATCACAAAAATGCACTTTTGGGTATTTTCGGGTTGATAGCCGTTTTCGGGCGACTTAGGATATGTAATAATTTGAAAATCATTGGCCTTTTGAGAATAAGTTCAATATGAACTATCTTCGGGTGAGTGAGTTCTAAATGTTTCATGTAGAAAGTTTTGATCAAATCTCAACCCATATTGTTTTATGAAAATAAATCGTTTTGGGCCAAAACAAGATCCCGAAGCTTCAATTTTGTCGAAATTTTGCATTTTAGCTCGAAACTCTTTTGTTTCACTTTCAAAACCTTTGAAAACATATTTGAAACATATTTATGAAGGTTTTGTGATAATTTTAAACATTTTGAAAGTTTTGAGCTCTTTTTACCTTTTTGCTAGAAAATGACCCTTATTACCGAAATGTATGCAAAATGTGATATATGTCCACAATTAGGGTATACAGGACTTCAATGACTTTGAAGTTGCTCCCCCTAAATGTGTCATCCAAGTTTTGTCGTGAAAAATATGCAAGATATGAAAATGATCCATTTGAAAATCAAAAGCTTAACAAAATCCGAATGAACTCAAATTGAGAAAACATCCAAATAAGCATCAAAACTCATGGAAAGTTTCATAGAAGTAGAACACATCAACACAAGAACTTTCCAAGAAGATTCAAGATTCAAATATTTCAGTCATTTGAAAGAAATGAGAGACTGACATCCAAATAGACTGAAATTTTCTTAAACACGTTGGCTTCTTTATAATCATCAAAACATATGCAAACAAGTTCCAAAAATACCAAAATAAATTTTGGAGATAGATAATGCAATGAGGAACAATATTGCCTTTTATAGTGAAGCCAAATTCTGATCCAACAAAGAGATATGAAAAAGACAAATTTTGATCAGATTAAAGATTCAGATTTCAGGTTTCAGAAATTTATTTTACACTTTTAAACACACCTGAAAATATATGAAAATGACTTTCAATAATTTTGGAATAAATTTTCAAGAAAGACCAATCATAGAGGATAAAACTTCATATAGAAACATTCTTCAAATAGTCAACCAATAAAGAGATATGAAAAAGACAATTGTTGGTCAGGTTTAAAGTTTCAGATTTCAGGTTTTCAGAGATTCATTTTACACTTTTAAACGCACCTGGAAATCTATGCAAATGACTTCCAATAATTTTTAAATAAATAATCAAGAAGGACCAATCATAGAGGATAAAATTTCATATAGAAATATTCTTCAAATAGTCAACCAATAAAGCGATATGAAAAAGACAAATCAGCCCAAAACCACGAGAAAACTGAATTTTGCAGATTTCTTTTTCAATTTGTGAAAAGTGTCAATTTTGCTCAAATCAAGTCCAATTGGGATGAAAATTTGCAGGAATGAATTTCAATGCATCAAATATATTTTCCAAAAATAATTTTTCAATTGAGAGTTATGGTCAAATGAACCTTGTGTTAAGCAAAAAGATTGAAAATCGATAAACTTTTGCAAATTGAGTTCAAATTTGATTTTCATTGGATTTTTGACATGAAAGGGCTTACATGAGTTGTTCAAGTCATTTTGAGCCGAAATTCACAAATAAAGACCATAGAAATGGTCAAACCCATGTTTTGCATGTTTAGGGTATTTCGGGTCAAAGCAAGTTTTTCGGTGAGATTCAAATACCCATAACTTTCAAATGAGAACTCTTTTGAGAAAGTTTTCAATATCAAATTTATTCGGATTAAGAGTATCTAGGAGTTTTGTAAAGAAAGTTTTTGCAAATTCCAAATAGATTGTGATTTGCGTTTGAAAACGATTTTGTTGAAAAACAAGATACTCGAAGATCCTTTTGAGACTAATTTTCAACAGAAATACTTTTTAACATCATTTCTTCATCCAAAGCCTCTAAAAACCATTTAAATACGTTTTGAAGACCATTTAGATAGAAAATGACGATTTTGGGCCTTTTGAATGGAGATTTGCCATTTTGACCAAATGAGCTCATTTTAAAACTTATAATTGTAATTTTGAACTATTTCACATAAAGGGTTGTGATGAGCAACGGAAGCATTTTAAATTACAACCCTTAGAGATGAAACAATGTAAGATTTAAATTTTCATTCTTTTGCAAAATTTGCCATATGGATTAAAACAACAAAGAATAAAGGAGAAGATGCAATGCAAATGTTTTTATTAAACACATCAAAAAGATTTAAGCTCTTTTTGGTACCCAAACCATACGAGGCCCTCTAGCCTTGTCGCATAGGTCTTTTGGTACCCAAATTGCTTTATCTTTAGGTTTTTGAAAATGACAATGAATAGGTTTTGCAATTAAACCCTTTTTAGAGCAAAAAATCAAATAAGAGCCAAAAGAACCAATTTCAAAAACATTAGATGCACACTTATACGAATGTTGCCCTTTTAAGTGATATGATAAACATGAAGTATGAGAGGGCTTTTTGAATGAATTTGTATGAGTGTGATAAAGTATATAATGCCTCTTACTAGTTGAGTATGCATGATTTAATTTTCCCTTTCTAAATGATTTTTTATGATCTAAAGGGGGTTTACTAAGCATGGCACTCCTCATATGACATCTAGTAAGGTTATTGCCCAATCTATTTACTATAGTTTTTAGTTCATCATTTTCAATTTTACGTTCTTGAGATGATTCCGTGTTAATACATGACTTATGATAGGAACATGACGGCATCTCATCACTAGTTGATGAACTAGAAGGTATAGCACAAAAATCACTAGATGAATTAAGCATATCAAAAGTAGAACCACTAGTACTATCACCATGGCATAAAGATGTATCACTAGATGAATCATGGTATGAGTTACTAGTATCGTCCGTACAAGTATGTGAATCTATAAATGAATCATTTGACAACTTATCACATGAAGTACTAGTGTTCACAAAACTAGCATTTGAATTTAACCATGAATTAACCAATGAATTATTGCTAGCATGTGAAGTAGAAGTGTGTGACTCTAGAGATGGATCAATAGGGGAGTCACAAGCAACTCTAACATCTAATAGACATGTGGAGCTAATGGCATTTCTGGCAAGAAAAGAATCATAAGAATTTTTCAATTCTTGATGTTGCACTTTTAAGGATGAATAGTTATTCTTTAAAGTGCTAAAGTTTTTAGTCATATTGCCAAGCAAATCTTTTAGCTCTACAATTATATCCATAAGCTCATTGTTAGAGAGGTTAGAGTTTGATACCGTCGAGTCGCATGTCGTAGTGCATATTGAATTGTCTTGAGATGAAGACTTTGACTTCGACGCTTTCTTTCTAGTTTTCCTTGAGCTCTTCTTGCAAGATTTTGCCTTTGATTTTCTTAGGCAAACCAAGTCGTTGACGTCCTTGAGCTCGCTAGAAAGCTCTCGATCCTCCGCATTGAACTCATCGTCCTCGATATGCTCAGAGGTGGAACACATATCCTTTTTCTTGGGCATAGCCTCATTTGACACAAGCATGTCAATGAGCTCACTCGGTGAAGTGTTGGAAAGATCACCGTTCGCAAGAGTAGATATGAAGTCTCCATAGCGATCTTCTGGCAACACTTGAAGTAATTTTCTGCAAATGTCTAGATCAGAAATATTAGCTCCAAGGGCTTTGAGCTCATTGGTGATGTTGATCAATTGATCATATGTGGTGGAGATTGTGTCATGCTCCAACATCACAAATGTCTCATAGTCCCGCAATAATATATGCATCTTAGCATGCTCATAGCTAGATGTGCCCACAAATAAGGACTCAAGGGTGATCCAAACATCGTGAGCGATCGAACAATCACTCACTAATTTGAGCACATCTTGGCTAAGTGATTCGAGAAGCATATCTTTAGCCTTTGTATATAAAATAAGAGTATGCTTATCCGAAGATAATGAGCTATCCATACCCTTTTGCACTAATCTCCATAATTTCAAGTTTAATGCCTCAAGATGAGTACTCATCATAATTTTCCAACGTGTATAATTTGAGCCATCAAATTTAGGAGCAATCAATCCAAATTTCTCTAGCGAATTCATCCTTTCTTTCTAGCGGTTAAGCCGATAAATGAGAGACCTTGCTCTGATACCAATTGTAGGATCAAGGATGCCGACTAGAGGGGGGTGAATAGGAGGCTTTTAAAATTTCTTTTCAATTAAGCAATTTTAAAGAATAATTGAGAGACCTAAATTATACAATGAGGCTTAAAAGTAATTTAATCAACTAGTTGCATTCAATCAAATGAACTATTCAATAAGACATGCAACAATGGTAAATATAGCAATTGTGTCAAGATGAATGTAAAGCAAATATGAAATACGCAATTTGACACAATATTTTTACCGAGGTCTCACAGACTCGCCCGGTCTCCCCTACTCCTCGTTGAAGCGCTCACTCGGAGCCTCGCTTCTATATCCACGAAGGATATCTCACTAGGTTGCTCCTTCTCCACACCGGATAGGCGAGCACCACACCTTTTCACAATCCTTTGCCGGCCTCTCCGACAAACTTCAATTGGAGAGATCTCGGCTCTCCTCCGGCACCATCTAGGCGAAGGCGATCGCCAAGAGTAACAAGCCGGATGCACTTTCACTTGAATCAACCACGTGCTAGAAGCTCAATGATGCAAATGATATGCTCAACACTCTAGCACTAGCAATCTAATGGAGATTAAGTGCACTAAGCACTCACACAATCTCCCTCAAGCTCTCTCTCAAATCTACTCAAGATTTGGGCTCAATTCTAGCCTCTAAATGCAATAACTCAAATGCAAATCAATTGGCTAGGTTTTCAGCTGTCGTATGAAGTCTTTGAGCACCCAAAAATGAAGCCAAACACGAAGTATTTATAGCTTTAACGAAAAACTAGCCGTTTGCAAGAAACCGGGCCAAAAGTTGTATAGGCCGGACATTGTCCGGTCACTTCAGACACTGTCCGGCCAGTAGAAAAATTTCAGCCGTTGCAAACGTGTCAGTGACCGTTGGGCGAAATTTGCGAAGGCCGGACGGATACCATTTGTCCGGTGTCTCTGTTAACTCTCGGCTCAAAAAAACTTATACAGGCCGGACAATGTCCGGTCACTTCAGACACTGTCTAGCCACTTCGGACAGATAGCCCCGGACGGATGCATTTGTCTGTTTCATTTCTCGGCTCAAAAAAATTGTACAGGCCGGACAATGTCCGGTCACTTCAAACACTGTCCGGCCACTTCAGACAGATAGCCCCGGACGGCTGCATTTGTCCGGCCACTGCACACTGACAGTAAAATAAGCATAACTTTTGATCCAGAGATCCGATTGAGGTGATTTTTGGCTTGTTAGAAAGATAACTCAGAGCTCTACAATTTTGTCGACAAAAGAAAGACCTAGAAAGGTCTAGAAACTTCTAGAAAACTCAGAGACTTTCCTGTTGTCAAAATGTTCAATCCAAAAATCATCTCAAATGCAATTTTAGAGTATTTGCACATACGGATTTGCCGTTTTCTCGCGGATGTGATTTGTGTCACTTAGCAACGACCACGACCACACAGGTCTTGACATCCGATCGAAAACAGGTGGTCGATAGGGTTTGGTCGAGCGTACGCAAGCGAGTCGAAAACTGGTACGACCAGTCCGAACTCCTACGACCACGCCCAAACCCTAAACATAAAGCCGCCAAACAAGCGACACGACCACGACCACGTATCAACACTGATACGATCAGAATATGCAAATACGACCACGACCAGCTCTAGATAAATAAACCAATGTAAACAGCT
Organism: Pharus latifolius; assembly: GCA_019359835.1. Classification (NCBI taxonomy): domain Eukaryota; kingdom Viridiplantae; phylum Streptophyta; class Magnoliopsida; order Poales; family Poaceae; genus Pharus; species Pharus latifolius. The sequence continues at coordinate 4,297,523 of CM033328.1, forward strand.
GGCGATCACGACTAAGTGCAGTTTTCAAAACATTTAATCTAATGCACATGATGTACACTTAGACTCACTAGTAATGCAAGACACTAGTGCAAGATGATATGAATGCATCTGAGCTTCCGCACTAGATAGATTCAAGCTACTAGTTTCCGACCCCTCTTAATAGTACGGTCAAACTAGTAAAAAGAAACCTATCAACCCGGTCTGTCTCCAAACACCGAGACCGGTAAAATCCTAAGAAAACAATCCTTAATCTTGGATTTTACCTTAGGTGAAGTTCGACCTCGTGAAGTTCGACCGCTCGACGCTTGTCCCTGCAAGGCTCGACCTCGCTAAGCTTGACCTCGCGAAGCTCGACCACTTGACACTTGTCCTCGCAAAGCTCGACCTTGCTAAGCTCGACCTCGCTCGAGATGTCTCATATCGACTTCATCCTCTTCACACCCTTGCTCGCTTTTATCCTACAATACGTACACTCAATACACAACATTAGTCCCATATATAAGTCGTCATTAATCACCTCCAGAGAAGCTACTCCACACAGGAGTTAGCTCAACGGTTTCTCTTTCAAATGACATGACAAACTATATTCAATGAGTAGCAAATGAGTGTAAGATAAAATACAATCATATAGATCGTAGATGATAAACACATATGCACACGATCTATACTACTCATATCATGATATCAATCAACCTAGATGACCAAAGTGATGAGCTCCCCCTCAACATGTGCATCGATATAAAATCCACAACTGGAGTCATCAGTCTCAGATTTAACGTATTACATTTTGATCAATCAATCAGCACAAGCTTGATGTAACCACCGAGCTCCTCTTCTACATATGCATCAATATCAAACCCGCAACTGAGGAAACATCCAATTCAAGGTTTACCGATAATCAATTCAATTCACTTGTGCTAAATCAGGATTTATCTAATTTGTCATTTGTCCATCAAAACTGACATCTTCAGATTAACTTTAATCACAATGGATTTATCCAAATCGTCATTAATCATCAAAAGCTAGATACTAAAATCTACCTAGATCCAACAGAGAGGGCCCCTTACCCGGAGCCAAGTCCGGGGAAGAGAGGACTCCTTACCTGGAGCCACGTCTGGGGAGAGCCCCTTACCCGGGACCAAGTCCAAGGAAGAGAGGGCCCCTTACCCGGAGCCAAGTCCGGGGAAGAGGGGGCCCCTTGCCCGGGACCAAGTCAGGGGAAGAGAGGACTCCTTACCCAGAGCCACATCCGGAGAGCCCCTTACCCGGGACCAAGCCACCTCTGGGGAGCCCCTTACCCGAGACCAAGTCCAGGGAAGAGAGGGCCCCTTACCCGGGGTCAAGCCCGGGGAAGAGAGGACTCCTTACCCGGAGCCACGTCCAGGGAGATCCCCTTACCCGGGACCAAGTCTGGGGAAGGAGGGCCCCCTTACCTGGGGCCACTTTACTCGACAGGACCTCATTTTTCCCCCAACATCAGCCCCCCGCGCGCTCGAGGGTACTTCGTGGCGTCGAAGCGTGCGCCTCCATACCTTACCCGCGGGTGTCCCGGTGGCTACTCCCGGTAAGGGGACTTGGTGACACTTTTAAATGCCCCTAGGAAACTCTTCGTTATCCGCACGTCGCTTCACATTTAGTACCTAGATTTGGCACGGGAAACGAGGTGATCTTCTCCCACTATAAATATGGGGGCCGTGCGTCACTTAACCATCTCCACTTCCCAAATTTCCACTTCTATCCCGGTAGCGTTAGAGCTCTCCCGGTAAGAGCCTTTCCCGGTGACGCTACGTCTCCCGGTAAGAGCCTTCCCCGGTAGTGCTAGGCTCCCCGGTGACAGATCCTTGCTCGGTAGCGCTAGGACTCCCAGTAGCAGACCCTTGCCCGGTAGCATCGAGCCCCGAGAACGCGAGATGGCGTCGAAAGGGCGAGGAAAAGCCGCAAAGTTGTCCCCCGAGAAGCTCACGTCCGATTTCTTGGGGGTCTCCAAGTTTACCTCCCAGGACTCGGAGGCCCTGATAGCTCGAAGGGTCTTCGCCCAGGGGGACATCCGCGTCCCGGGCGACAAGGTGGTCCCGCATCCCCGGGAAGGGGAGGTCGTCGCCTTCGAGGCATTCGTCGACGCAGGCCTCCGGCTCCCGCTGCACCCTATGGTACGGGAGTTCTTGCTTCAGTACAATGTGGCCCTCAACCACCTCACGCCGAACACCTTGGTTTGCATGGGGTTGTTCATCTGGCTGTGCGAGACCGCAGCCGAGAAGGAGGGCACGTTGCGCCTCTTCCGGTACTTCTACAAGGCCACCGCGCGGAGCTCTCCGGTGGCGCAACACGGGCCGAAGTCCATGTTCGGGTCCGTGGTGGTGAAGCTCCTTCCGTCCCGGGTTGATCAGTACCTGGTCACGGCCTCCCGGGACCATTGGGAGGATTGGGCCCGGAGGTTGTTCTACCTCCGGGTAGGAGACCTGGAGATTGTTTATTCCCCGGAGCCTCCTTCCCTTACCTGGTCCTCGACGCCTCCAGTTCCCAAGCTGAACACCGGCGAGACGGCCCTCATCGACAAGATGGTGGCGGCCCGGTCCCGTCGGAGTATGAGGGACCTGGCGGAGGAGCTACTCCTTCTCTGGTTCAGCCCCTTCGGGCGCGTCTGGAGAGGTCTCGACCTTTCGGCGGAGAACCGTCCTCCCCAGTATCCGGTGTCGAGACGCGAGTTCTTCGAAAACCTCTCGGCAAAGAGCTTCATATTCTAACTCCTTTCCTTGCAGTGCGTTCATACGAGTCGTCCCGAGAGAAGGTGGAGCGTCTCCTCGGGAGGTACTTCGAGGATGAGCACGCCCGGTGCCAAGCGGTCACCAGCGACGCCCCCCCCCCCCCCCCCCCCCCCCCCCCCCCGCAACTTGGTGGCCCAAGTTTTTGGGCTATCCTTGCCCGCCTGGATGCCATTCCCGACACCGGGTTCAAACAAGAGAAGCGAGGCGCTCAGTAGCCAAGAGGCGGGACGCTCCAAGAACTCGAGAGCCACCGAGGAGAGCCCCAGGACAGCCCAGACGAGGTCTCCCGTTCCGGCACCGGGCTTGACCGGGACCCCCAGGCCCCCATAAAGACGAAGGAGCTTTCTCCGGTGGTGGGGCTCACTGATAGCCCCACCAACACGGCCACGCTGGTGGCTCAGCTCGACGCACTGGGCGCCTCGGGGGCGTTGGACGGCATCAGGGTGGAGTCGAACTCGGAGGACTACGCCCCATCCCCTTCTCTGAACAGGGATGTCTGGGTAGCTTCTTCGAGCATGCGCCGGGTCCCGGGCATGCGCTACTGGATGCCTGGCACCTTCCGGTTCGGCGCCCTCGTGGCTCCCGGGGCCGGGACGTCGACGACGCCACCCCCGGTTGCACCACCTTCCCCGGGACTCAGGGGGCGCGCTGCTTCCTCCCCGGTGGAGGCCGCTCTACCAGGGGAGTGAGGCACCGGGGCTACGATGACCTGGAGGAGCGACGTTGACGCCCTCGGGGGAGGAGCGCTCTTCTCCGCCAACGAGACGAGGCGACTCTCCTTGGACCTCCTCACCCCCCGGGTGCGGGCTCGCATGGCCGAGGGGGGAATCGACGATCGGTACGAGGACGTCATCTCCCTCTCGCTCCAGGTAAAGAGCTCTTACGTCGTCACTTGTTGCCTGATTAGGGGCTTTCCTAACCGCGTTTCCTACATGACAGACCACCGTCACGGTACGCGCCTTCCGTGGTCGGCTCGCGCGGGAGACCGAGGCTGTGGACAAGGAGATAGCCGCCCTCGAAGCCTCCTGGGATGCGGCGGTCTGGGAGCGGGACGCGGCCATCGAGGAGCTAGGGAGGGTACGATCACAGCAGCTGGCTCCAGCCGAGTCCGCGAGAGACGCCGCGGCCCGGGAGCTGGAGCTCGTCCGGGTGCAACTGTCAGCGTCGGAGGGAGCCAACTCCCGTCTCCGGGAGGAGTTGAGCGCGGCGTTGGGCGCGGCTGATTCTTCCGTGGCTCGATCTTTGGTTTCGGCCGGGAACCACGTCCGGGCCACGCTCATCACACTGGGGCTTGAGTTCCTCCCGAAGGCCAACCCCCGGAACCCGTTGGCCTTGGACGAGGAAGCAACGAACTTCCTCGTTCGACAGGTGGCCGCCATCTCTACCGCGGCGGACCTTAGAGCCCGGGGTCTCACCGTTCCCATGATCGCCGGTGCCACGGCTCTCATGGAGTACCGAGGCGCTGGAGCTCAGGCTTGGGGACTTCGCCGCCCCGGGCTTCCCCGACTGCTATGAGCCTCGGCAGAGGGAGCTTGAGGACCACGCCAAGCTCTTCTTCAACCGAGTCCTGGGGACGTTGCCCGCGGCCGCTCCGGATGAAGCCTCCTCCAGGGGGGTTCATCATGGCCATGTATGAGCCTGCCCCCCCCCCCCCGGACCTTAGTTTAGTTTTTTGCTAGGTTTTTTTTTTTTGCTTACGGCGCTTCTTCGACAGAGGCCTAAAAACTTGTACAAAATTTTGAAGATTGAATAGAACGTATTTTTTGCTGAACTTGCTTGATTGGATGACAGGTCGTTGGTCTGAGTGTCCCGGGTAGGGATTCAGAGGAACTCTCCGCTGCAGGGGTTCCCGGAGAGGTTGCCACCTTGCTAAGGTGGCTTCCCGAGTGGCACATGGCCAACTTCGATGATTGTCGCACTGAGTTGCCTCCACCAGAGGCTGGGGCCCAGAAGGTTTTCCCACTCCGGATCCTACCACCAGATTGTTATGAGAGGTGGCCTGAGGACGCGCTAAGAGCGGCGTTCCGAAGGGTCCAAGGCTTGTACAAGGACATCTCCCGGGAGTTTGCAAAGGGACATGGAGAGTAGTTTCTTTCCCGGTTCCCACCGTAGGGGGTTGTCCCCATGGGGATCTAGGTCCCCAATTTGTATGTTTCTTGCCCGCCAGGGAGGGCTATTCCCCGGCCCGTTTCATCAAGAAAACGTTATTTTAATCCACCCTCCCGAGGGAAATAGTCGTCCAGGTGAGAGAACGGTCCAAGGTTTGCAAGCCTCTTACCCGGGACCATGTCTGTGGAGGACAAGACTCCTTACCTTGAGCCTCATCCGAGGGGGAGAGGACCCCTTACCCGGAGCCGCATCCGGGGGAGAGAGGGTCCCTTACCCGGAGCCGCGTCCGAGGAAAGAGAGCCCCCTTACCCGGGGCCAAGTCTGGGGAAGAGAGAGCCCCCTTACTCGGGACCAAGTCCGGGGAGGAGAGAACCCCCTCACCCGGGACCAAGTCCGGGGAAGAGAGGACTCCTTACCCGGAGCTACGTCCGGGAGGAGAGGACTCCTTACCCGGAGCCACGTCCGGGGAGGGGAGAGCCCCCTTACCGGGACCGAGTCCAGGGAGGAGAGAGCCCCTTTCTCCGGGACCCTGTCCCGGAGCCCCGGACCCGGGGTCCCCCTCCCAAGGGGGAAGATATTCATTAGGGGGGTCCCGTTGCATCCGCGGTCAAATCTCTTGATCACGGGCGATCGAGGCCCGTGGGGCATTTACACATGCAGGGGCCTGATTTGTCTCCTCCCCCCGCAGCGGGGGGGCGACTCGAGCTAGACAACCCACGCTGATTTCCCAAGAGAAATCCAGGCCGCCGTTCTCATGCAGGCATGGGGATTCAATCAAACTCCCATTGGTCGAATGCGACCTAAATTGCTCCCGGAGGAGGAAGAGCGTAAATGATCTCTGGAGTGTATGGGGGGGACTAGTCCCCCAAAGTGACTCGTTACCTCGATTCCTTTTGAGAACCGGGTTGCCGCTTACGCCCTCAGTCCACGAGGGGATATTGTAAGCCGCCCTAGGGGGACCGACGTTCCCGCCATCGGGACTTTTAAAGGCTGAGCTGGAGTCCGTAATCTCCTCATAATGAGGGCATCCTCACAGGGAGGGACTCCCCAAGACGGGGGCATCGCCTCAAGGGCGGTTAGGAAACACCTGCAAGAGATTGACATGGTAGGGATAAAAGCCATTTTCATTGATCTGAATGATCCAATACAACGCCTCCCCCTCGCATAGTCGCGAAAAGGAGAGGGAATGGCCTTAGGCCAGTGGTACAACTCGCCGCGCCTTCCCCTTGCGAAGTCGCAAAGGGGGGAAGGGGGGAGCTTCGGAGACTTAAGTGTAGAACTTGCGGAGCAAGTCCGCATTCCACGTATGCTTTAGATCTTGATCTTCGAGGGTGGAGAGCTTGTAAGCCCCTGAGCCAAGGATCGTGGAGATCATGTATGGCCCTTCCCACTTTGGGCTGAGTTTCCCTTGAGCTTGAGGGTCGGTGACGTGCTTGAGGACAAGGTCTCCCAGACGGAAGGTTCTCCCCCGAACACGCTTGTTGTAAGCGCGCGCCATTTCACGTTCATAAATGACGTTGCGGAGGAGGGCTTTGTCCTGCTCTTCTTCGACGAGGTCCACCTCCAGCCTCTGGTTGTCTTCGTTGGCCTAAAACGCGGCGGCCGAGACTCCCTCGAGGAGTTTGACTCACAGCGATCGGAAATTGATTTCGGAGGGGAGTACTGCCTCAGCCCCGTACACGAGCGAGAAGGGGGTATGTCCCATTGCTCGACTCGGGGTCGTCCGTATGGAGCAGAGGATGCTCGGAAGCTCGTCTGCCCACGCCCCGCGCCTGGAGGCACTTTGCTCCAGGCGTCGACGGAGTCCTTGGAGGATAACTCCATTGATGTGCTCAACCGCCCCATTGCTCTTGGGGTGAGCCACCGAGGCAAAGTGGGGGGTCGTGCCCAAGTTCTGACAGAACTCACGAAAGATAGCGGAGTCGAATTGGGTTTCGTTGTCAACGATGATCTCCCGGGGGACCCCGAAGCGACACACAATGTTCTTCCAGAAAAAACCACTGCACCGCGCAGGATGTGATGGTGGCCGAGGGCTCGGCCTCCACCCACCTGGAGAAGTATTCCACGGCCACAACTGCGTACTTGTATCCCCCTGTCGCTGGGGGGAACGGGCCTAGGAGGTCCATTCCCCACCGCGTGAAGGGCCAAGTGATCGGGATGGCCTGTAGAGCAGCGGAGGGTAGGTTGGAGCCCTTTGCCATCTTTTGGCAAGCCCCGCAGGCAGAGACGAGGTCTCTCGCGTCGCGGGCAACCGTTGGCCAATAGAAACCCTGGTGAATGGCTTTTGTCGTGACGGCCCGTGGGCCGAGGTGAGAGCCACAACACCCGAGGTGGATGTCCTCGAGGAGTTGAACTCCTTCCTCCCGGGGGAGGCAGCGAAGTAATGTGGAGGCTCCTCGCTTGTACAGCGTCCCTTCTACCAACACATACGCCCGCGCTTTGGCGCGGAGGTGTTTGGCTTCGGTGTCGTCGGGAAGTTCCCCCTCTCCCTTGATGCAAGAGATAAGGGGGTCCATCCAAGATGTAGCCCGGACGATTTCTGCGATGTGGGGGTCGCAGGGCTTGGAGTCTGGGTCGGGGGCCACCGCGGAAGGTTTCGAGATAACTTCTAGGAAAGCGCCCTCTGGGAGGGGCTCTCGGGCGCTTGCTGCACGCACGAGGGCATCGGCGCGGTCGTTGTCCCTACGTGGGATACGACGCGCCTCGAGGCCTTCGAAATGACTTTCCATCTTTCTGACGTCGTCAAGGTAGAGACCCAGATTCGGGTCATAGCACAAGTAGGACTTGTCCATCTGACAAACCACAAGCTGAGAGTCCCCCTTGACGAGGAGGCGCGAATGCCCAAAGAGCGGGCGAGGCGCAGCCCTAGGAGAAGGGCCTCATATTCCACGACATTGTTTGTCGCGGGAAACTCGAGCCTAGCGGCGTATTCGAGGGTTCTCCCCTCGGGGCTTCGGAGGACTACTCCAGCGCCGGCCCCTGCTAAGCACAAGGAACCGTCAAAGAAGAGGGTCCAATGGTCATTGCGCGGTGGTAGTGTGGCACGCACTTCTTCCTCGGATCCGAGGATCGGAGCCCACTCAGCCACGAAGTCGGCCAGGACCTGTGACTTGATTGCGGACCATCCGGTTAGGGAGAGGGAGAAGGGGGCAAGCTCGGCCCCCCACTTCCCAATCCGGCCGGTGGCTTCCTTGTTCCGAAGCACTTCCCCCAAGGGGAGAGAGGAGGGCACTGTGATAGGGTGGCCCAAGAAGTAGTGGTGAAGCTTTCTGGATGCCATCAGGAGGGCATAACAAACCTTCTCCATCTTTGTGTATCTTGTTTTGGCACCTTGAAGAGCCTCACTCACGTAGTAGACGGGCCGTTGATGCCCATCTTCTTCCTTGACAAGGACCGCGCCGACGGCAACCGGAGTGGCCGCGAGGTAGAGGAGCAAGAGTTCCCCCTGACGCGGGCTTACAAGCATTGGAGGGCTCGTAAGATATTTCTTTAGCTCCTCGAACACAGCCTGTGCCTCAGGGGTCCAATGGAACCCCTCAAGGCCGCGGAGGATCTTGAAGAATTGGAGACCGCTCTCCCCCGAGCCCGAGACGAAGCGACTCAATGCGGCCAAGCGGCCGGTAAGTCATTGTACATCCTTGACAGAACGCGGTGGAGGCATGTCGAGGATGGCCTGAATTTTTTTGGGATTGGCTTCGATGCCCCTTTGGGGCACAAGGAAGCCGAGGAGTTTTCCTCCGCGAACGCCTAACGCGCATTTTTCTGGGTTAAGCCTTAACCCATACTTGCGGAGATTGCAGAAGGTTTCTCCCAAGTCTTCGAGGTGAGTGGCCGAGAGCGAACTCTTGACAACCGCGTCGTCAACATACACTTCCACGTTGCGCCAATTCGATTCCTCAGGACTAAGCTCATAAGGCGCTGGAAGGTTGCCCCCGCGTTTTTTAACCCGAAAGGCATGTGGACATAGTAGAAGGTGCCAAGGGGAGTTATGAAACTCGTCTTTTCCTCGTCCTCCACCGCCATTCGGACTTGGTGATAGCCCAAATAGGCATCCAAGAAACTCATCAGCTCGCATCCCGCGGTGGAATCCACCAACTAGTCGATCTGCAGGAGTGCAAAATCATCTTTTGGGCAAGCTTTATAGAGGTTGGTGAAATCGACACACATTCTCCACTTGCCGCTTGCCTTTTTTACGAGGACGGGGTTCGCTAACCACTCGGGGTGTAGGACCTCCCGAACGAACCCCGCCTCCCGGAGTTTAGCGATCTCCACCTTGATGGCCTCCTGCCTCTCGAGGGAGAGCATTCTCATCTTCTGTTTTATCGGGGGACGACCGGGCATTACCGCGAGCTTGTGCTCGATAACATCCCTGGGCACACAGCCCATGTCCGCAGGCTTCCATGAGAAAACATCTATGTTTTCACGAAGGAAGTCGATGAGTTGCGTCACGTGCTCCTCGGGGAGGTCAGCCCGATCTTGACAGTCTTCCCCTCGTCCTGGAAGAGAGAGACTTCCCGGAGGTCCCCCTCGGGGCGAGGCTTGGGAAGGAACTTCCCGGGGAGCGTGACCGGCACGTCTAGGGCCGAGGAGGAGCTCCCTCCCCCCGGGGCCTTAACCAGGTTAACATCCCCGATCACTGCGGTGGCGCGCTCGTAGAGGGAACGAGCCATATCCTGGTCACCATGCACGGAGATCACCCAGCTCGGCCCGGGGATCTTCATGCAAAGATAGTTGTGGTGGACCGCTGCTCCTAAGCGGTTGATGATGGTTCTCCCCATTATGGCGTTGTAGGAGGAGGGGAGATCTACCACGTCAAACCGAACCATTTTGGTTCGGTAATTATCTGGGGCGCCGAACGTCATCGGGAGGTCGACTTTCCCCACGGGGTGTATGGTTTTCCCCAGGACGAATCCTTGTAAAGGCCCCGCCGCGGGTTGTAGGAGCCTCTCGTCCACCTGCATTTCTTTGAATGCCTTTAGATAGAGGACGTCCGCGGCTCTCCTACCGTCAACCAAGATTCGGGCGAGGCAGCAATTGAACACGGTGGCGGAGACGATGAGTGCGTCGTTGTGGGGGAAGCGCACCCCGCGCGCGTCTTCCACAGTGAACGTCAATGGGACGTCCGACCATTTTGGTGGCCAGGACATGTTGACGACCCCTATTGTCTTTACTTCTCGCGCATATTCTTTGTGCTGGCGTTTGGAGTCTCGCCTGGAGGCAAATCCCCCCATGATGACACTAACATGTCTCTGGGAAGTTTGGAAGGGGAGCTCACCATTCGAGCCCCTTTCCTGGCCTTGCTTCTGAACTCCCCCCGGCGGAGCGGGGAGTGCCGCCAAGGCTGGCGACAGAAGGGGTAAGGAAGTAGGGCCACCTCCCCCTGGCCCATGTTGCTTGAGAAATGCCGCGAAATGCTGAGGAGTGTGTGCCATTCTCGGGTTGCATGTGAGTTGGACTTGTGGAAAGCGCACCATAGGGTGGCTCCAGCCTCCTTGTCCCCTGGCCTAGGAGGCTCTCGCGTACGGGAGGATTGGCTTCCCCAGTCGCCTTCGGGCTTGGAGAAGGGCCGCTGTCCCCGGTTAGGATCCCGGGAGCCGCCTCCGCCTTCGAGGATGAAAGCATCCCGAGGCCTTGGCTCATTGAGGGGTCCTCTCCGGGGACATTTGTGGGAGGGGTCCTTCGAGTCCCTCTCACCAAGGCCGGAGGTCCCCTGATTTTTCTTCCAAAGGTCGTCCTCTTCAGCTCTCGCGTACTTCTCAAGTACGTCGAAGAGCTCGTCGGCGGAGGACGGGCAACTCCGGGAGAGCCTTCGGTGGAGTTCTCCTAGGAGAATGCCGCTCTTGCATGCTTCAATCACCGTCGAGTTGGGGACGTGAGCCATCTTGCTCTTGATTTGGGCAAAGCGTCTAAAGAAGCTTCGTATCATCTCCCCCGACCTCTGGCGAACGGTGTACAATTGCGATCAGTCTAGGGGACGAATGTAATTCCCCTGAAAATTCGCGCAAAACTCGCGCTTCAGTTGCGCGAAGGACTTGATGGACCCGGCTTTAAGGTTGTAAAACCACAACCGAGCTATTCCAAAGAGGTATAAGGGGAAGACGTTGCGTTGGACGCTTTCGTCCCCTCCAACCGCCGAGATGGTCGTGGAGTACACCTGCACGAACTCGTAGGGGTCGGCCTCCCCATTGTAGTGCTCGATATGGGGCGGCCGATACGGCTTCGGCCACCGAACACACCAGAGGAGGTAGAAAAGGGGTTGTCTGGCCCCTTCCACTTCCTTTGGGGAGTCCGCGTCGCTATCTCCCTTCACGGGGGAAGCGCATTCGTTGTCCGAATCGGGGAGGGGTCCTAACGGACCGCCTACCTTTCTGCATCGTCTTCGTTCTTCGAGGTTGGTGGAGCTCACCTCCTGCACCTCAGGAGGGTCCCCATAGGTGACGGAGGCCTCTTGCATGGGTCTCTTACCCTTGTCTGTTGGGACGCGAGAGCTACGCCCACGCGTGAGAAGTGATTCCCGGCCGCGCCAAGATGGGGTGCCCTCAGACCTTGCCATGCGCATGCGCTCTACCTTCTCTCGGGCGAACCGCGTTTGGTTCACCGGGGGAGCCCGGGGAGGGGGCCCCGGGGGAGGGAGTTGATGCGCACCCGCTACTGGCGCGGGAGAGGAGTCGCGAGTCGGAAGGGTTCCGGCGATGGAGACGGGCTGCGGCGTGGGAAAACTTCCCAGCAGGGGAACGGCCTGCAACGCGGGGGCCACGCAGGAGACTCCTCCTGGGACAGGCGCGGTCCTCGGGAGGGGAATCCCTTCCAAGGCAAGGGACAACCCAGAGATGGGAGGACGTTCGAGGAACGGGAGCCCTCTGGGGAAGGGAGCATCCCCCGGGGGAAGAGGTCCACTGGAGGAGGGAGCCCCTCCCGGGGGAGGAGGTCCGCTAGGCGCGATAGCACCCTCCGCATTCGGGGGAGGAGGTCCGCCGGAGACGGACACTCCTCCCAGGAAAGGATAATTCCCGAGAGCGGACGTGCTCCCCTGGAGTGCGAGTCCCCCGGGGGTTGGCGCCCCTGCCGGGGAGGGATAGCCCCCGGAGACGTGCGTACCCCCCAGGAATGAAAGTCCTCTGGAGGTGGGAGCACTTCCCAGGAAGGGATAGCCCCCGGAGACAGGCGGACCCCCCGGGAGTGGAAGTCCTCCGGAGGTGGGAGCACCCCCCAGAAAGGGATAGCCCCCGGAGACGGGCGCACTCCCCAGGAATGGAAGTCCTCCGGAGGTGGGAACACTTCCCAGGAAGGGATAGGCTCCCGGCGCGAAGAAGGCTCCTGGGTGTCCCATCATGAACGGTGGTATTCCCCCGAACTGGAACGGGTGCGGATACGCGGGGGCCGAAGGCTGCGCTATGGCGCGCAACAACTCCTCAAGAGTATGTTGCGCACGAAGTTGGCCCTCCACAAGCGCCCCGAGTAGCGGATCCCCTAAAGTCGAAGGTACCCCCCGGGGAACTCTTGGTTCCCCCAAAGGGGGATCCTCAGGCTGGCTCGCAGGAGCCATCCCCCCGCCAAGGGTGACGGGAGGGATAAGTGTTGCCTCTCCCCGAGTGTTTCTGGGAGGAGATGCCGTGACGACAGCCCCTTGCACCGGTGGTGCAGGGTTGCTAGGGCCGGCGTCGTTGGAGATGGTGGTCAAATGTCTCGTTCTCCTTGGAGCTATGATTATCTGTCACGAGTCCCCACGGACGGCGCCAACTGTCATGGTATCAAAAATACCTCGGCAGGTTTATGACATGCATAACACGTGTTCCGTGATATGGGCTGACCGTATGACAGGTCACCCCGTGTCGGACAATCTCAGAGATTGACACAAGGGTTTATACAGGTTCGGGCCTCAGTGGAGACCCTAGTCCTGTCGACGTGCTCCCGACACGAGTCGGCTAGGGGAGCTCTCTCGCGGAGAGAGTGCTCCTAAGCACGCCTTTTGGTTTTTTGTATTGGATGCAAATGAATTGATCTTAGGTTACAAGAGGGGTTACAAGGGTATATATAGACCCCAAAAAACGCAAATTACAAGGCTGCCCTAGCTGGAACCGTCGAATCGAGGGTGTTGTGGTTTTTTGCACGGTGCGAGGCTTGGATCCTTGACATGTGGCCACTCCAATTCCCGAGGAAACTCCTGGGTAAGTGGAGCCCCTTACCCGGGATCAAGTCCGGGGAAGGGAGGACCCCTTACCCGGGGTCAAGCCCGGGGAAGAGAGGGCCCCTTACCCGGAGCCACGTCCGAGGAAGGGAGGGCCCCTTACCCGGAGCCAAGACTGGGGATGAGAGGGCCCCTTACCCGGAGCCAGGACTGGGGAAGAGAGGGCCCCTTACCCGGAGCCTGTCCTGGGAAGGGAGGGCCCCTTACCTGGGACCAAGTCCGGGGAAGAGAGGACTCCTTACCCGGAGCCACGTCCGGGGAGAGCCCCTTACCCGGGACCAAGTCCGGGGAAGAGAGGACTCCTTACCCGGAGCCACGTCAGGGGAAGAGAGGGCCCCTTACCCAGAGCCACGTCCGGGGAAGGGAGGGCCCCTTACCCGAGACCAAGTCCGGGGAAGAGAGGACTCCTTACCCGGAGCCACGTCCGGGGAGAGCCCCTTACCCGGGGCCAAATCCGGGGAAGAGAGGGCCCCTTACTCGGGGCCAAGTCCGGGGAATAGAGGACTCCTTACCCGGAGCCAAGTCCTGGGAGACCCTTACCCGGGACCAAGTCCGGGGAAGAGAGGGCCCCTTACCCGGGGTCAAGCCCGGGGAAGAGAGGGCCCCTTACCCGGGACCAAGTCCGGGGAAGAGAGGACTCCTTACCCGGAACCACGTCTGGGGAGCCCCTTACCCGGGACCAAGTCCGGGGAAGAGAGGACTCCTTACCCGGAACCACGTCTGGGGAGCCCCTTACCCGGGACCAAGTCCGAGGAAGAGAGGGCCCCTTACCCGGGGTCAAGCCCGGGGAAGAGAGGACTCCTGACCCGGAGCCACATCCGGGGAGAGCCCCTTACCCGGGACCAAGTCCGGGGAAGGAGGGCCCCCTTACTTGGGGCCACTTTACTCGACGGGACCTCATTTTTCCCCCAACAGTGAATAAACTCAATATGTGAATAAATTCAATCTGTCCAATGCATGTGTGTATCTTTGTATTAGTGTATTTCTGAATAAATTAAATCTCCAAATAATTAGATTCAATCTGTCTAATGTGTGTATCTCTGTATTGCAGTATCTGGTAATGCTTCTTTGTAATACTATCAGTTCATATCCTACAACCGATAGAAGAAAGTTTCCAGTACTAACCGTGTCGACTACCTAACCAATAGCAAAAACTATACAGTACTATCGGTTTCCAGTGAATAACTGTTACAAGAAATCAAACATCACTATCGGTTGGGATCATAGAGCCGATAGAAGAATTGTCGTTAGCGATTACTGAACGTTGGAAGTATAGGTATTTTACTATCGGTTTCCAACCGATAGAGGAGTGCTACATTTCTTCTATCGTGCCGATCACTAGCGGTAAGAGAACCGATAGTAGAGTTGATTTTTAACCGATAGTGAAGAGCATTTCTGTAGTAGTGAGACTACTCTACTTTCTGACATTGTCTACAACATAAGTATTACAAACATCAGTTATCATACCCCCAATATATTTTGTACATTACTCTATGCTTATCCTTAAGACATGTGTGACTTATTTTTAAACATCTCAACTAATCAAAGGACACCAGATTAACAACATCGCATCACATCTAATCTACAATTCCTATATTCTCATCTCACATATCAATAATTTAATTTTTTACTACTCTTAATTAATACACATCTCACATCTCATTCATAAACATATTAAACTTATATAATATTACACAACAAATCAAAATTATATATACATTATATTCATAAATGCCCAACATATTTAAATAAGGCACAAATCAGATCTGCAGTTCTGCACATTTTCTACGAAAAAAGCGTAAATCCTAAATTATAGATTCACTATTTATTAATCTAATTTATTCGCTTAATATATAACGTTGCAAATCAAAATTATATATACATTATATTCATAAATGCCCAACATATTTAAATAAGGCATAAATTAGATATGCAATTCTACACATTTTCTACGAAAAAAACGTATGTCCTAAATTATAGATTCACTATTTATTAATCTAATTTATTCGCTTAATATATAACATTTCTACATAATAGATCTATATTTACAATATACATGTATCTCATATCTAATTATTCTACAACACATCTATATTAATAACAAAATTTCTACACATTCTTAAAACAGATCTACATTCTACACTAATTATCACTACAAGTTTATAATTATACCTTTTTTTTTATGCCTCCTCCTCCTCCTCCTCCTCCTCCTCCTCTCTCCTCTGCGTTTTCTGATTTTTTTTGTTTGCTTGCAATGCGCCAGTCGCCAGGGGCCCCAAATATATACTACCTATCAGTCGCCAGCCCATCTGGCGATTGATGGTAATTCTGTAGTCGCCAACCCATCTGGCGACTGATGGCTTTTCTGACTACTTTTTTGGGTAAGTCGATTTTGAAAATACTTTTTATTGCACACTATTTTTAATTTTTTATTTTGAATCTTGGTTATCCGTACAAAATTCTCTTTCTTCTGAGGTCCAGGTACATGAGATCGGCGAGCACGAGCACTCCATGAATCTTGAAGACTTCGGCTCTGGTGTCGGAGACCAGCTTCTCCAAGCAGGGAGCCTCGATGGAGAGGGAGTGCACGGGGGACATCCACAGCTTGAGGCTCTTGAGGCTGTCGGACCTGACGGAGACACTGCTCTGATCGCTGTGGCCGATGGTGAGGGTGTCGAGGCTGTTGCAGGCGAAGACCAGCCTCTTGAAGAAGCCGGCCTCGTACATGCAGGAGCTGAAGCCGAGCTCGCTGACGTCGAGGAAGGCGGGGAGGCGGCCCCGGTGGGCATGGCCCGGGATGTTGAAGAAGAAGAGGTAGAGCTTGTCCAGGTCGGCGAAGTCGAGGACGATCTCCGGGAGTTCCATGATCGTGACGTGGGGGAGGTTGCGGTTGACGAGGACGAGCTCCCGGGCTAAAGGTGTCAATTGGGCCGTGCCGGGCCGGCATGGCACGGGCCCGTCGAGCCGATGGCTTATGCTGTGCTGTGCCTGGGCCGGCCCGCAGGCTATCGGGCCATGCCGTTTTGGCCCTTTGGCTTGGCGGAGAGGCCCGGCACGGCACGATAGCCCGCGGGCCATAGTGCGTGCCAGGCCGACACGAGCACGCCCCGTTCCAAGTGTTGGCGTAATGGCGTCGAGGAGACGAAGAGGCGACTGGCGAGGCCGGTGACGGAGAGGCGTGGAGCAGATCCCGATCTCCAGCACCGTCTGCTGCAGCGTCACATTCGCGGTTCACCGTCGCATAGTCGATGAGCGTCTCCGAGTCCGAGAGCGAACGCGCGGTGAGAGCGCACGATGGTGGCATCTGGCCACCAACGATGGTGGCAGCGGGGCGCCGAGAGCGCACGCGCGGCGACGCCGGCAAGGAGCACGAGGAGCACCGAGCACGGTGAGAAAGACGGCGAGCAGGCGGTGAGAAAGCCGGCGAGGAAGCCGCTAGAGTGCTGGAGTTGAACGCCTAGACAGTGGAGTGGACATGGACACCGGCCCCAAGCATTCTTGTGTAGTTGTGTTATTGTGTACTTCAGTACTTGACGTCTTGACTACTTGTGTGTGTAGTACTGTAGTGTACTAGTGTGTATTGTACTACTGTGTAGAATTGTAGACTTGTAGAGAGAGTGTGTGGTGTAAACTGTAAAGTGTACTGCTGTGTAGACTTGTAAGTGTGTGTAGTGTGTCACGTGTGAGTGTGACTGTGTGTTGAGACTTGAGAATGAGTGAATGAGACTTGAGAGCAGCGGGGCAGGCAGAGTTTTGGTTGCATTTTTTATTCTTTATTTATGTTGGGGGAAATCTCCACGCGGTCAAGTCCAGGTAAGTTCATGATTGCCCGGGGAGAATGGCCTCCGTTGCCTGCCCCGGGCGCCACCATTTGGTCCCCGGGACCGTGCCCCCCGGGCATGTCCCGGGCGCCGCCATTTGGCCCCCGGGACCGTGCCCCCCGGGCATGTCCCGGGCGCCGCCATTTGGCCCCCGGGACCGTGCCCCCCGGGCATGCCCCGGGCGCCGCCATTTGGCCCCCGGGACCGTGCCCCCCGGGCGGGTCCCGGGCGCCGCCATTTCGCCCGGGGACAGTGGCCTCCGGTGCCCGCCCCGGGCGCCGCCATTCGCCCAGGGACAGTGGCCTCCGTTGCCTGCCCCGGGCGCCGCCATTTGGTCCCCGGGACCGTGCCCCCCGGGCATGTCCCGGGCGCCGCCATTTGGCCCCCGGGACCGTGCCCCCCGGGCATGTCCCGGGCGCCGCCATTTGGTCCACGGGACCGTGCCCCCCGGGCATGTCCCGGGCGCCGCCTTTTAACTCCCGGGACCTTGCCCCCCGGGCGAGTCCCGGGCGCCGCCATTCGCCCGGGGACAGTGGCCCCCGGTGCCGGCCCCGGGCGCCGCCTCCTAGGCTCCCGGGACCCTGCTCTCCGGAAGGGGTCCCAGACGTCACCGCCCTCCTAAAAGGTAAAATCCCTGTTTGTTTATCACGTGCAGGTCACGCGAGGGACGCCTCGGGAATCAGCGACCACCTGTCAAGCATCCAAGACGTTTGACCGGGAGAAGGACGGTCCTACCCTTCAATCCGACGGTGGCTCCCGGGGTAGTTTAGGTTTTTTGCTTCTTTTTGGGGCTATAAATAGCCCTTGTACCCCTCTGTTGTAAAGGATCAGTTCATTATTATTTGGAATAGCTAATCTCACAGACGTGCTCCGGAAGCCTCTCCCCCGGAGAGAGCCTCCCCAGCCGACTCCGGTCGGGAGCGCGTCGACAGGACTAGGGCCCCCACCGGGACCCGAACCTGTATAAATCCATGTGTCAATTCTTGTGTTTGTCCGGCGGGGGAGGACCGGTCACCCGGTCAACCCGCGCTGCGTGATCTCCGCTAGGATCGTCTTCAAAACCTGCCGGGGTATTCTTAATACTACGACAATTTAACTCTAGTGACATTGGGAAAAACACTTCTCAAATGTGTAAAGATAATGACAATATGACATCGGGACAAACTCTAGCTTGCTTCTGTTTGCTTCAACTTTGAACATTATTCATTTCTATTTGTTTCAATTTTGAACATTGTTCATTTCTGTTTGAGAACGCAAATAGCCCTAGCAAATTGTTGTTTATATAAATGAGATTTTTATGGCTTATTGCTAGATCAAATGATTTTTGGAGCTGTTGTTTAGACCTTAGAAGTTGATGTAGCTCTAGCACAAATGGAACAGAGTCTGAAGTACATTGATTACTTATATGTAGTATTTGTATCTATTATTACTTATATGGAAATATTACTGCCTCATTAAAAACCTTACTAAGTAAAACCCAATGGGATAAAACCTTAGTAAGGAGAAAAGAGTGCAGTAACTAATTACAAATTATTCCGAATTAATATTTAGTCATTCTAACTCGCTAGTGAACTCGGTGTCCTCCAAATTATGTTGTTCTCTTGTGGCAGCGTTTTCCCAGTCTTTAAGACAAGTGATTGCCTCCACCATCTCGGGTGCTAACATTGATCTTCTATCTTCAACTATTCTTCTGGTCAAACTAAAAGTAGATTCAGAAGAAACTGTTGATACTGGAACAACTAAGACATCCCGCGCCAACTGAGACAACACAGGATATCGTCGTTGATTGTTCTTCTACCATAAGAGAACATTGTTGGAGTCATCATGATCATTTGCAAACTCAGGATCCACAGAATGATCAATGTCGAGGTATCGGTTGAGTTCCGCTTGTGAACTCATAGGTGGTAGTGTTGAAGGTGTTTCGGCTTGGCTAGAACTCTGTGAAGATGACCCGCCGCCTCCTCGTATTGAATTCCATAACATACCGCCAATCTTCCTCCGTGTCTCCAATTGTTGCGGCGCCGGTGCTACTAGTCTTCGGTGTGCACTGACAAACTTAGATTCGTACAAACGAAAAACTCGAAAAGTTTCATCAACAACATGTGAATAACTTTCAAAATAATCAATATTTAAAGCTTCACCTAATTGCTCCAAAGAAGATTGCAAACCAATTAATTTTAGTCTTGGATCTAAAATAAAAGCAAAACAATAAAGATGTGATATGCTTGTGAAATATTTTAAAAATTTTTGTTTCATTTTTTGTACGACAACAGAAAAATCGGGATCTTCTCTATATGATTCAAATAATTTTGCAATATCAAAAAGATGATACAAAACTAAACAAGATGTAGGATAATAAATACCAGATATTTTAGTAGAATCATAAAATAACTCTAAAAATTTATAAAATCTCTCTGCTATATACCAAATATTGTCAGAAAGAAACTCACTATTTAATCGAACATTAATAAATAAAGTTAAAAGATTTTTGTATGGTAATACTTGCTTTAACATGATATAAGTGGAATTCCATCTTACCTTCATATGGGTACAAAATTTTCGAGGCCTCATATTATTGGCCTTACAATAATTTTTAAACTCAGCTACACGTACATTTAAAGAAGTAATGTAAACAATGGCCAAGCGAATAGCATCTAAAGGTGCGGTCATTTGTTTCATACCTGCTTGAACGATGAGGTTGATGATGTGACAGATGCACCTTTGATGGAGAACATACCCTCCAACATACGACTGAAGTGTTGGAGTCAATATGTCCATGGCCTTTGTATTCGCTGAAGCATTGTCAAGAGTAATAGAAACAATACGATTTTCTAACTTATATTCACTAACTACAGTTAATATACGATCGGCGATAGCTTCTGCAGTATGTGCAACATCTATTAATTTAAAACCTATAACTCTTTTATTTAAAGTATAATTATCATCTAAATAATGTGCAACTACGCTAAAATAATCCATTTTTTGATGGTTGGTGGACCAAATATCTGATGTAAGTGCAAAAGAAAATGTTGTTTTTGAAAAATTTTCTTTTATTATTGTTACATATTTTTCATAATATTGTAAAATATCACTTCTAGTAGTGTTTCTAGTTACTTTTTTAAACTGAGGACAAAATCCTCTTTGAATCATATTTTCAAAAGCTACACTTTCACTAATCCTAATTGGCAAATCTTCAGAAACAATAAATTTAACGAGTTCTTCCCTACCTACAATAGGGTCATAGTTCCATGTACTTACAGTGCCATCAGCAGCGAAACTTAGCTGTGTTTGCTGACCGTGAGGACGTAGTTGTTTTTTTGCTCACGTCTTTCCGTGACGGAGTAAATGTCCGGTCCCAGCTGCAGGTGAAGTTGATAAGGTTTTTTTGCAATATTTACAAGTAGCAGTTTGCACCTTTTTTCCACTCAGATCGACAAACTCGGATGGATCAAAATACTGCCAACATTCTGACTTTTTTGCTCTTTTGCTCCCTATTGAGCTTGATGTCATTGATGGCATAGAAGCAAAGCCCGCCGTTGGAGGAGATGGCATCGGATTAGATTCAACAGTCCCCTCAACAGCACCAAAATTCTCAGTATTATTTTCCTCCGAATTGAAATTCTCAAAATTAACAGTGTTGAAATCCATAAAATAGCAAAAATAATTTCTCAAAAACAAATGATTGTAGAGCGCAAAAATACCTTTTAAGGAAAACACAATCTTTAGAGAAAATATAATTTTTAGAGAGAAAATCAAAAATTTTAAATGCAATTTTTAGAGCAAATATGATTTTTAGAGAGCAAATCAAAAATTTTAAAAGCAGAAAATAGTTTTTTTAAAATTAAGTTATTCTTTTCAGCAATAAAATCAAAAAACAGCTGAGTAAATTGTAAGAATGAGAGTATTAAATAGAGAGTGAGAAATTTGAGTGAAATGTGAGAGATTGGAATGAATTGTAAATTTTTGTGTGTATTTGAGGGTATATATAGTCAAAAATCCGACCGTTAGGAAATCCGACCATTCACGGTGACTTCAAATTTTTTTTTAGTTTACAAATCGAACCGTTCACCGACTCAGCGTTCGTTTCAATAATTCAATGCAAATCTAACCGTACTCCGTACACGCTTGTTTGGTTGAATGCAAATCGAACCGTTGTTTGCGTGCATGAGATATTGAGATCTGACCGTTTATTAAAACTCAACAAAATCCAGCCCGTCGATTCGCGTGCCTGTTTTTTTGCTGTTCCTCGCTTCGCGTGCCAGTTTTTTTTTCAGCCCGCGCAGGCGCGCACTACCGCACAGTACCGCTACGTGTGTAACGCGCCTACGGCGGTACGGCCTACGCCCCTAGCTAGCCCCTACGTCACGCGTGAGTGCGTGCGGCGTGCCACGCGCCCACGGCCTGACGGTCACGGCCCCATGCGTGCCTCGCTGCTCCCGCCCGTCCAGTGCCTGCTTGACGCGTGTCACCTCGCTTCTCGCATTCACGTGGCCACGTCGCGTCCTGCAACTCCCGTTCCCACGCGCTCCCGCGAGCTCCTGCATGTCACGTGCTGGGCCAGCTTGTGGGCTCTCTCCCGCGCACCGCGTGTTGGGCCGGCCCGGGTGTTAATGGGCTTTCTGTGCCGTGCCGTGCCGGGCCGACCCATGATTTATCGTGCCGTGCCGGCCCAAGCACGGCCCGCGTTGCCATGCCGTGCCGTGCCACCCATGGGCTGAATTTTGGGGCCCGGCACTGCCCGGTACCCCGTGTCGGGCCAGCACGGCCCGTTAACTCCCCGTGCCGGCCGGTGTAGCTTATAGGCCCCTAAAGAGTGTTTTGGTAATTAATGACAATTACAAATGTTAAACTAACATTACCTGTTAAGTTGTGTCAAGATCAAACTCAAAAGACAGGATAATGAAAGGAAAAGAAAGAGCTACATGATGAAGAAAAGACATTGAGCAAAGAGGCAAAGGTATGGAATAGGGTCTTTTTCCATTTTACCGGTCTAAGGTGTTTAGAGAAGAATTTTGACCGGATTTTAGAATAGTCGCCGTACTATTAAGAGGAGCTTGTGGTGTATCAGGAAATACTTCATCTATGTGCCACAAGTCATAAAAAACAACTTGCATTGCATGCTAGAAGGTCATATACTTTGAAAATGCTTGTTTCAATTCAATTCAGCCAAACTCTGTCTAAGTCGGTCTGACCGATTGTTGGCCGGTCTGACCGAATAGACGGTCTGACCAAATGTTGTTTCGGACTGACCGACGTTATGTCAAAGTGTGTTTTATTTCTTAAAAAGGTCGGTCTATCCGTAGTTAGAACATAGGTCAGTCTCCTGGAACTTCATGACTTAACTTTCTGCAACTTGATGTATTATGACGGTCTGACCGTTTGTTAGACCGGTCTGATCGAGAAATCGGTCTGACCGAGTTTTTGAACTACGGTCCGACCGTGTGGCCGGTCTGTCCGTAATTATCAGCCTGACCGTATAACGTGTCCAGAAACCATGTTGTCTCTAAACGGTTTCACGGTCTGACCGCCATTGGCTCTGGTCTGACCGTGAGTGTGCCTGACAAAGGCAGGTGAGCATTAATTGCTCATGTTTAATGCCGTTGCAATTGCGGCGGTCTGACCGGATTATACCTGCGGTCTGACCGCCAAGTGATCTTTTTCTCTCAACGGCTGGTAACGGCTATATTTATTGTGGGGGGTATATATACTCCCATGCACGGCCCTATTCATAACTTTTGGCATATTTGTGAACATTGTCATCATCCTTGAGAGCTAACACAAGATTCATACACTCTAGGGTTCTAATTCTTGCATTTGAGATAGTGTGCATTTGAGATCTTATAATGCATTGCATTTAGATCACTAAATCAATCTTGTGGCACTAGAAGAAGGATAAGTGATCATCACCAGCTTGTTACTCTTGGAGTTTGCCGGCTCCTAGACGGCTAGGAAGAAGGTTTTGGAGAGCTCTTCGAGGAAGATTGTGAAGAAGCCTCAAAACATCTTGTGAAAGGGTCAAGCACGCCTTGCCGGAGCGGTAAAGTGCATCATTAGTGGAATCGAGGTTTGGATAACTCATCACACTAATCCGGCTCGAGATCTAGGTCACTTCTAGAGAGAAGGTTGACTAGGTAGAGGAGCGGTTAGAGATTTGAGTTTGCCTCAACGTGGATTAGGGGTGATCGGCAAATCACCGAGACCACGGGATATATCCTTGTGTTAAATTGTTCATTGTTCATCTTGTTTTAGTCATTTGCTCTCATTTATTATTAATTGCTTGATTAGTTGTTAATTTGTTAAAATAGCCTATTCACCCCCCTCTAGTCGATATCCTAGATCCATTTTAGCCGGGCCGCGTGCCAGGTCAAAATGTCGTGCTTCAGCCCGGCCCGGCCCAATTGACAACTCTATCCCGGGCCCGTCTGCCATGGAGGGCTTCGCACCAGCGACCGGCGTCTGCGAGGTCCCAGGTGGTGGAGTCAACGCGGAGGGAGGGGAAGAGACCCTGGTGGAGGTTGAGGAGTTGGGTGATCTCAGCGACAGCGTTGGTGGTCGGAAGGAGCTGTTCGTCGTGGAGGAAGAGCGGCACGCCGGGCCAGATGTCGAGCCAGTTGTCAGAAAAGAGGAAACCAAGTTCGAAGATATCGCAGACGGGGAGGTGGGAGAAGATGTCCTCGAGGACGACGTCGGGGAGGTCCCGCCAGTTGGTGAGGCCGGTGCAGGGGGGCGGGGTGACGGGAGGGCGATCGAGGGTGTTGGTGGCAGGTGGCAGGGAAGAGAGGCATTGTTCCACGATGTCCGAGGCGATCTGCTCCATCTGCTCCGGCGTCGCCATGGTCCCTCAAGCTCGCCAGAGTTGGAGAAGAAGAGACGGCGAGAAGAACTAGGTCTAGGTGAGTCTTTCTTTTGCTCTCCTCCTAATTCTTCTCTCTTATGTACAGAAACTGTTTGGTGGGCCATATATAGTCTTTTTTTTCTCTTCTATTCTATTCAAGACACTGTTTGGTGGGCCATGGCCCATGGGTAGTTCTAGGAGAAGTTGTGGGCCACTATACTATTTTAAGACTTTTTTAAAAAATTGTGTCAAAAAGTACTAAACTTGTCAAGTTGTTTCATACCTTTTTCAATATGGTCACTGTTAGTCATTTTAGTGATAATGGTGGTTCTAATTATGAAAATTTATTAGGTGGCACTAACTGCCACGAAACCGCTCCGACACTATTTTTTGTAAGAGAATTGCAAAGAAGCTTTTAGCTCATCGACTTAAGTTTCTTCGGATGCAATTTCATTTTTAACATTTTTTTATGTTAATAATAGGTGTAAGGGAAATTTTCATCCATATCATTGAAAAATACATATTTTTATTTCTATCACCAAAAAATCAGATCTTTCTCATTTTCTACCATAATGTAACTTGATATTTTATATTTGTCATCATTGTTTAACCAGCTACTAGTCAATGGGAAATGACATTCTTATCTCTGTCAAATGATATTCTTACTCTTATAAATAGAGTAAACCTATTTCTATGAAGAATTGTAAAAAATCTTGTATATTAGATAAGTAATGCTTTTGCATCAAAAATATCTTTTGTCTATAAATATACTCTTATAGAGTAAAAATGTAATTTACTTTGCTGATTAGCTGTTGATCAAACGGTAATGACAAATACTAAATACTAGTATATGTTTCAGTGCTAACTAGGATAAAATCGATTTTTCAATAATAAATATAAAAAATATGGGTATTGGGCATTTAGTTGGAGGTAGATCTGCGCATCTTCAAGTTTGGGCTGGGCTAGGTGGAAAAAATCCTAGGTCAATCATGTTGGATTGACTTCGATCTAAACCAAACCCAATAAACGGTCGAGGCGATCAAGTTTAGGATGAACAAGGGTGATTTTATTGGACCGCATTTAAAAAATCATACCAAATTAGGTTCGAGTTCAAAATTAAGCTTTCTAATTTTGAGGATCTCAGATAGAACATATGGAGAGGTTAAGACCTAACCCTAACCTCAGGTCAGGTTGGATCAAGGTTAGTCAGGTTTGGATAGACCAAATTTTTATTCAATCCATTACTAGATGGCATCATTAGAGACTATAAAGTATTTGTGGTGAAAATAATTAATGGTTAATTATAACAGAAACCTTGAGGTACAAAACTCGGTCAACAACGATTTTGAAGGGTATTTATGCATTTTTCTTGTTTTTTAGTGGTACTGGCCAAAACATAATTAGTAGTAAGTCTCAAACATTATAATCTCAATCTTCAAGAGACACCGATGTGGACCCACTCTGCAGTGGTCGCAAAAACCGTCCAACCTTGTCCACCAAGAAAAGCATCTTGCGCACACCAGAGTTAGAGGAATCTTCATGTAATTGTCTGACTGACAGTGGGCCCCACTACCGTGTTTCAAATATATGCGTCCATCACATCACTAGAGAAATTTTCACCACCTTCAAAGGCAATAACAACGGTTATTTTTTTTAATTAGTAAATTCCTTATAATACACTGAAACCAAAATCCCTTATAACTACTATTTTGGTTGTTAGTTTAAGAATCAAGTGAGGCCACGATGACAAATTCGAGTTAGTTGTGGTCTCTGCCACATCTACGAATTGTGTTTTGTTAAATAATAAATATTATATATTGATATATATATTTTGACAATTAAAACATATATTTATACGAAAAGAAGTCATCACTTCAAATGTCAATCTTCTTTATATTCTTATATTTGCTTAGTCAGAATGTGTGTTATGATTCAAGGTCGGATGGGATAGAGTAGAATGGAGTAGGATGAAGTAAGATGTGTGTTATCAATATAACAAGATACAACCACATCTAATTATAGTTTCTAAAAAAATAATAAATATGACTAAATCTAATTATTTTACAAGTCAAAAATTGTTTGATTCTTCATAAATCTAGTCGCATGCTTAATTTTACTACCTTTCATTGTTCTACAAGTCATAAATTGTTTGAATTAGCGATAATAAATTTTTAATTGATCCGAAAACTCAATTCATAATAAATCCTAACCTATGACATATTCGTGAGTCCGCTTGTCATCTATTATCACATCCTCACACATCTAGTTGCATATTTAATTTTCCTAGATCTAATTGCTTTATAGATAATAGATTGTTCGAATCAGCACTAGACGTTCGAATCATTGCTAAGTGATTTACTAGCTATGTCAAACGTGCAATCACACCGACTTGTTGATGACCCATACTCAATTCATAATAAACCTAAGCATTTATAAACCATGACATACTAATAGTTCTATTGCATGATTTATATGACACCATGGACTCACCTATAAGTCATTAAATCTCTCAAACTCCACATCGGTGCACTCTATCTACCATCACCCCGAACGCAACTAATGTGGTTTTTTAGTTAAATTAATTAAAAGCCCTTTTTTAGTAAAAAGTTGAAACTCCTCTCCCTAAATTTATTCTTAAAAACCGATTAATGCAACAAATCAAACCAGCGAAACAAGCCCACAGTATTACTCACAAAGTATCGATTTTTTTTACGAATAATCCATTGAAAAAAATTTCAAAAGTAATCTAAAACTTTTTAAAATATCAGAAATTAATGGCCTTCAATCATGAGTTCATGTTTGCGACTAAACTTCACTCATGAGTCCAGTTCGCGATTGATTAGGTGATTCAGCCCATTTGCACCGCTGTCAAGAGAGGAGAAGGCAGCTGCGTATTGCAAGAAGCAATGACGGCGTTTGTGCAGTAGCTGCCGCTAGGGTGCGGGAACGTGAGCATAGATCTGATGGCGGCGTAGAAGGGATTTGAGGCACTCAGAGCACAGATTCAGCAAGTGAATGGATTTTTGGTGGTGGCATCGAGCTGGAGAGGGCAGCGCGACTCAGATCTTGGAGTAGTGGTGCAGGATGTTAGGGTTGATTTAGATGGTGGTGGAAGCAAGGGAGAGCGGCGGCGCAATTTAGGTGGAGTCAGCGTCGAAGAGAAACAGCGACGGCTAGGAGCGAGGAGGGAGCACCGCGACGTACGACTAAGCCATATAATCAGTCGTGAACTGAACCTGTGACTAAAGTTCAGTCCCGAACAGGAACTCACGACCAAACACTAGTACAGAAATGCAATCTTCTATCGGTAAAAAACACCCTTCTACTATCGGTTTTTGTACCGATAGAGATAGACACGATAGAACAAGACAGAACATTTTCTATCGGTAAATAACCGATAGAAGTTCACTATTCTATTGGCATATTATGAATCTACCGATAGAAAACCTGTCGTAATCTTACGTCCAGCGGCAGGAAAAGTACCACTATTCTAACGGTTAATTACAAAATTACCGACAGAAAAAATCATACTATTCTATCGGCATATTAGGAGTGTACCGATAGAAAACTCATCGTCAGCGGTTGGAAAAGTACCACTATTCTAACGGCTAATTATAAGTTTACCGATAGGAAAAATTATACTATTCTATCGGCATCTTACAAGTTTACCGATAGAAAACTCGTCGCTAGCGGTTTGAAAAGTACCACTATTCTAACGGTTAACTACAAGATTACCGACAGAAAAAACTTTAGTACTCTCTCGGATATGTATGAGTTCACTGGCAGGAAAGGTCACACTCTTCTAACGGTTAATTTTGATTGTACCGATAGAAAAAAGTATAGTAGTCTCTCGGTTGTTGATGAATTTACCGATAGAGCATTCACATATACAGTACTTTATTTGCATTCACAATACAGTACATTCACATATACAGTACAGATGCAATACAGTATAGATTGGATACACAATACAGTACAGATGCAAGGTAAATTCACAGAACAGATTGACACATTAGACAGTTATTCACAGTTATTCACATATGTATGGACAAATACAAATTGCAATCCAATGTGGACATTTATTCACATATATATTTATTCACATGTATATAAACAGTCTATGCAGAGTACACGAAAAGGAGAAAATTGTCATGCTGGATGGTTGGGCGCTACTTCCTCCATGACATATTGTGCCCAGATTTGTCGAAGATATATAATCTTTGCATTTTCATATTGGTCTTTCGACATGGCGATCTGCAAGCATGTGTGAATACTGAGTAACTAACTTCGATCCTAATTTAGAACATGACACCCATTTTTGAAATTTGAGTTAGCTATCGATGCTTACCTGGGGGAATCGGGCAAAGTTTGTCCGCACAAGGTCGTACATGTAGCGCAGCACATAAAACCCGCATTCCCACGATTGCGGCTGCTGATGGCACTGAGATAATTGCATATGCGAAGACATGTTAGCTATATATTGTTTCCATAAACTAATTAAGCATAAACAAAAAGTCTCGTGAGTACCTCATATTCTTTCCAAGCTAGTAGGGAGCCCTGCGGTGCGGCATGCCTCCCTCCAGCGGACACATATTTATCAAAAGCCCTGCATTTCAGTTAGTATTGCCGGTTAATGTATTATCATTAGCTAGTGAGGTCAAAATTTAAATCAAACATATAAGTTACTTACGCCTCCATATTCCCCTTGAGCACATATTCCATCGATAATCTGTCACGCATCGAATCGAGGTAGTACACCTCGTTCCTCGGCGGACAGATCACGATGAGGATCCAGTGGCCCCTGCATTGTACGTAAAAGAGGACCGCTAGCTCAAAGTACATCTCAGATGTAACATACAAGATTGAGTTAAATTAGTACGAAATGCACTAACCTTTGGTGGTACGGCACCAGAATGAAGTCCCTGTCCTGCTGCGCCATCAACGCGCTGGATATGTATTGCTCAGCGTGCGTGGCGTCCTGCTCTAGCATCGTGAGGCTTATTTTCTCTGGGTCGAGGAAACCCACCTTGTCACACGCAGCCTCCAATGCTAGCCTGTACATGCACCTGCATGCGAAGGACGAGATTAATATTAATTTCACAGAAAGTTACTCAGTATTCAAATGAACTGCAACATTAATACAGAGTTAGCAAACAGAGTTAGAAAACAGCAATACATAGCATCAGCAAACTCACAGGACTCCAGTCCATATGATGGACATATCGAGCTCCCGCCAGTTGTAGAGGTCGAACAGATCCTCGTGTGCCATGGATATAGTCCCGGGCTCACGGTGGAACTGCCCAGGCCTGTAGGGAACTAAGAAGTTCAGGCTGCGCCGAGCTCGATGTAGGTACCACTCGTAGAGGGCTCTGGTTGATCGATCCAATTTGCGCAAAGATGCCTTCGACATGAGTGGGAGCCCGTTCGTGAACCTCCGCGGCAGTCCCTGTCGCCCTTTGCCCTTGCCTTTGCCGCCCTTGCCTTTTGCCGGGGACTGAGCGCATACCTTCGAAGGCAAGGGCGAGCTGATGGTGGCTTTCTTCCGAGGTGGAGGCGTGGATGCACTGGGTGGGGTCGAGGCCGTCTTTGATGTGTCCAGGTTCGCACGAGATCGGCCCTCATGCCCCGAGCTGGGGGCGCAGTCCCCTGGTAGCCCGACGAGAGGCCACTTCAATTAATGAGCACGTATGTTAGATTTTGCAAGTTGAGTGTACTGAGTAGGATGTAATCTAAAATGTGTAGGATTTACCGATTGTATTAGAAGACACTTCTTGGGCCACTGTATGTAGGAGCCCACTGCCGCAGCAAGTGTCTGCAGTTCCTCTGTTGGGACTGGCAACGGAGAATCATTGTAGCCCGGCATGGCCATGTCCACCTGTACCTTTGCGAACCCCGACTGCAGAGGTACACAGTGGACCCGGACATCCGGCCCTGACGGATATACGAAGCCGTGTCCAACCACTTCCTGGCCAACGCCTACGTGATTCCGTAGGATGCAGCCCTCCAGCTTCTGCAAATTTGTAACAATTAAAACAGGTTAGCGAAACAACTCTAACAGAATGAGAGTGGCATCAACTTAAGTGCATAGATGAAGGCTTGCAGCACCTCAAGTAGATGCACTGGATCCGCGAGGACCTTCGAAGCGCAACTGCTTATCCGACCCCGCAGGGTACCGTCGTCCTGGGTATCCGCATCTGCACTCTTGGCCAGCAATGCTTCTCTCAACCGTGCGAACTCTTCCCTAATTTGTGCGACCTCAGACTGCACCTCAGCCCGCACCTCAGCACGCATCTCCGCCCGTACCTCAGCCCGTATCTTATCAGAGAGGTCGGCTTCCTTTTCCTTCCAGGAGTGGGCCTTC
The DNA here is from genome assembly GCA_019359835.1 of Pharus latifolius. Lineage (NCBI taxonomy): Eukaryota > Viridiplantae > Streptophyta > Magnoliopsida > Poales > Poaceae > Pharus > Pharus latifolius. The sequence continues at coordinate 4,327,602 of CM033328.1, forward strand.
TTCCTCGGTGGAGCCGGATCTGCGAAACCCGCCTTCCACGACACAATGGCTCCCACGGCCCGTGTCCGCCCGGGATGCTCCTTATTTCCTAGAGCCCGGGTGAGGATGTCGTTCTCCCTCTGCGGGGTAAACAATCCCTCCACTGCCTCCTTCTCAAAAGAGATCTATTACATTTGAAGGTATCTTGTAAGACAAATTGCCTTATGTACACTTGTGCGCACACAGTTTACGAGGTTAGCCAACTTACCATTCGCCTCACAACGTCGGCGTCCCCAGGGGTTGCGAACTGCACAGACCCCGTGGAAGACACGGACCCCCTCCCCCTCCACCATCGCTTGCACCTCTCATCCCGGATCTCAGAGAGCGGCAACTCAGGGGTGTCGATGACAGGGTTTTGCTCGTCTTCCTTCTTCCACTGCTCCTCCTTCCCCGCATAGCCCAGGGATCCGAGCCGATGCGGGTGGTCGTTCCTCTTCTGGATCGCCCTATTCTTCTCGCTAAGGCCCTTGAACTCCTCAGTCCCCTTCTGCTTGGTGAATTCCTCCCATACCTCCTCCGATATGAAGGGGTACTTCTCGCAAGGAGATTTCCCCGCAGCGAGGAAGTTACTGACGAGCCAGCTCTTAAAGGTTTTCCATGTTCCGTTCATGTCCTTCAAGCAGGCCGTCCTAGGTGTATCGTCGGGGATGTTCCACTTAGCCTGTTTTCAAAAAATGCATACAATTAATTAATCACGAGTTAGTTAAACTTTAGTATAAGCCAAGAGAACGTTATTACGAAAGAGTTCAGCGATTTCAGTTAATTTAACCTTCACTTCCGCCCACAACCTATCCCTCTCGTCCGCAGTCACGTCCTTCCAGCTCTGGACGGTAATCTTCACCCTTTCTTTCGCCAACAGCCCAACGTAGGCCGCGTACCTCCCAGCATTCTTTCCAATCGGCCTCCCAAATTGGTTGAACTCACAAGAAAGATCCGTGCGTTTGGCCAAAAGCCCCAACGTCGTCGCACCTCGCCCCACCCTCTTGCGCTGGGATGTAACAATTGCATCTTCAGTTACGTTGGGGTTGGCCCCAGTCGAACCACCAGTACCATCCGATGAAGACGACGACATGTCTTCCCCTACAAAACCATCAACAAACCATATGGCAATTAATTCGCCTTGGAGTTCCATAACTCAGCCCAGGACTGGAGACTAATTAGGGCGGCAAAAGGGAAAATAATACAAAAAGCAAGACATGCATAAATTACTTCCTGAACTGTACAGAAATATTTTCTATCGGTAAACACATGAGCTGCCGATAGACCATATCAATTGCCTCCACAGGACACAATTTTTCTATCGGCAACCCCGTCAGATACCGATAGAACATAACAATGTTCTCTATATATATGGAATTTTGTTGACAAGCCACCATTCACTGTCATCACATATCATTCTCGATGATTTCCTATACTAATATTCATGGGCCAGCATTATTATTTCACACGTAAATATGCACACAAGCATCTAAGTGCCACTGTGCATAATCTGACAAACCTAATGTTAATGGAATATAAAGATATGTAAGTGCCACTGTGCATAGTCTTTAGCCTGTATGCAAGTCATCAGGACTTCACATCTATTAGGTTCGGAAAAGTCATGTATAGGCATTTGAAACATATACATCGAAGACCCATCCACATTGCCATATATTCATACCAAGTGAGTAAAAATTCCTAACCAAACTAGTACATTGCATGGCTAGATCCAAATTAAGTTTTACTACTTGTGCAGAAATATTTTCTATCGGTAAACACATCAGCAGCCGATAGAATATGTGTAAGAACTACTCCAACACATAATGTGCATTACATGGCAGTTGGATACAATTGATCACACATACAGCAGTATAGATAAGTTCAAATCTTAAAACAAGTTCATTACACCACTGGAACATATTATGTAAACCCTAATTTAAATCAACATTGCCTGCGGAATGTACATAATCCAATAACAAAATAGGGAACCCTAGTGTAATTGCAAAACTCGAAGAATTAGTACGTACAAAACATTAGGATCAAATAAGGAAGATGCTGGAAATAGAACGACGAATTAGGGTATTTACGGCGATCAGTTGTGGTGATGGAGAGGCAGTGTACAACACAGTGGCCGCCGGCGAAGGACGAAAATAAGAATTGGTGGCAGTGGCGAACCAGTATCCAGCCGGCGATCATCGTGTGGGAGAGGGGAACTAAGTGGTCACGGCGGAGGTTGTGGTTTTCTTCACTCTCGAAGAGACGCAGTGCTCTAAGTTGCAACTGTTCGACTGGAGGGAAACTCAAGGGCCATGTACGAGTAAAAAAGTAGTGGATGACCTTTTCTATCGGTACAACCAAATAATACAGATAGACTCATGTAAGTTTCTATCGGTACAAAAAAATAATACCGATAGAACAAGTAAATTTCCCAGAAAAATATTTGAAGTAGTGGATGCATTTTTCTATCGGTATAAACAATAAAATACTGTGAGACCAATTTTCCCCAGAAAAATTTTTTAATTAAGTGCCGGAGATTATAGTATTGGTTTGCATTTTTCTATCGGTACAACCAAATAATACCGATAGAATTATGTACGTTTCTATCGGTACAACAAAATAATACCGATAGAAAAAGTAATTTTCCCGGAAAAATATTTGAAGTAGTGGGTGCCTTTTTCTATCGATGTAAACAATAAAATCCCGTGAGACTAATTTTCCCCAGAAAAATTTTATAATTAAGTGCCTGAGATTATAGTATTGTGTGCCATTTTCTATCGGTAAAACAACAAAATACCGTCAGAGCAATGAAAAGGTACACACAATTTAACATCAAACAGACCGTGCTTGAAAGCTGCAGCATGATAAAGAAAGAGGGAAGATGGCCGGAAAATTGGAAAATTGACATAAAAAGAAATTTTTCATTCATTGTTCTTTTATCACTTATAAAAAAAAAATAAAACCCAAAATGCTAGGTCAAGGGGTGGTCTTAGCCCTGGCTGCATGTAGAATAGAGTCAGTTTGACTTGCAGCCAGAACGCAGGACTCCTCCAGCGACAAGTTGTCCTTCTCAGAATCAACTACTTCAGCGTCGAGAAGGCCTGCGACCTCCCTCTGCTTCGCGATGGTATCCTTCATTGTCAAACCGCAGCCAGCGATGGTCATATCCGCGGCTTTCTTCTCCTCGCGAAGACGCCTCGTCCTCGCCCTAGCATTGTCACCATCCGCCTTCATGCACTAAATGCGCTGGAAGAGATCGTCAAGGTCAAGCCGTAGCCGAGTGTGCTTCTCCGTGAGGAGCTTGTGCTCCTCCTGGAGGGCCCTCAGCTCGGCCTTGACTTTGGCAGTGTCTTCGACGGCTCCCCTTCCCTGTGCAAATCAAGAGGTCAAGAATTTACTGAACATGCATGGATTAACAATACAGGGGTAAACCCAGGAGATTTAGAGTTCTTACCGGGGAGGGCGTGGCTGACGATCCCATGGAGGTTGCCATTGTGAAAGAGAAGATGAGTCGAAGCGTTCGAGAATTAGAAAAACATCAAAATACCACGACGCATGGCGATCGAGGCACTTATAGAATTTCCAAAGAGACGCATGGCGACACGGTTGAGAATTCGAAGCGCCGGAGTATTTTTCTATCGATAGGAACAACAAAAAACCGTCAGACAACAAAATACTGTGAACTAAGGAATTTATTCTAACGGTACAATATAATAATACCGATAGAATAAGAAAACTTTTCGCAACGAAACTTTTGAAGTGCCTGAGACACATTAAAGTACTGGATGTCCTTTTCTATTGGTATAAATAACAAAATACCATCAGAAAAATTGATGTTTGCAGAGCTTAATTTGAAGAAGCAAGAGTCTGCAATGAGATTTTTGCAAGTGCTATTCGAAGGGAAGAATTAAGTACTTACAGGATAAAGGTACTGTACATGTTAGAACTCATGCTGTGGAGTAAAATTAACTAATTAATTGAGATATATTAATGTTGTGAACTAGCTTATCATTACGTTCTAAGGAAAAATGTACTAGCCTGATGTATTAATGATAAGTTGCTCACCTCTTGCTGCAGAACTTGTGGGCTATTTGCTTGGCATTTATCCCTGGAATGGAAAATAATCATTAATGGTTCTCAACCCATAATCCTTCTTCGTGATCATCTCGCAGATACGTTGTTTCCTCGATATCTTCAGTAGGGATAGATTGAATGTCCTCTAAAAATGGAGGTATTTCATCGAATTGGTTATACTCCTCTTCGTCGACAACGTCTTCGACCCCAACAATACGTCTCTTGCTGTGGAGGACAACATGCAAGTTCGGATTGGCCGGGTCAACGATGTAGAATACCTGTGTGGCTTGCTTTGCAAGTATGAATGGATCGTCTTGGTGTCCGACTCTACCAAGATCGACGAGAGTAAACCCGTAACTGTCAACTTGAACACCTCGAGGGATTTCGACCCATTGGCATCGAAACAGGGGAATCTTAAGTAATCCGTAATCGAGCTCCCATATTTCGTCAATAGCACCGTAATATGAGTTCAGCGCCCTTACTGACCTGGCATCCTCGGAAATAGAAAACAGTGTCACTCCGCTACATTGCGTGCTACTCTTTGCGTCTTGAGCACTTGTATAAAATGAATACCCATTGATGTCGTACCCCTGCCAAGTCCCTACAGTGAATCTTGGGCCTCTAGCCAACCATGTCACAGTTTCACTTACGGAGCCGTCCGCAGCTCGCGTGACTCTTTCTTGGATCCACTCAGCAAATTTCCTGTTATGTCCTCTGGTGACCCAAACGTCTGACTTCGAAGGATTCTGTGACCGTAACATTACCTTGTGCTCCTTTATGTATGGCTTGACCTCCGTCATGTGTTGTAAGACCCAAAAATGTGATTTTGCGTACACATCACGAGCGGGGACGATAGCTTTGAATCCAATCGTTCTGATGCCCTGAAGCCTACCCTCGTGTCGGGACCTAGGAACGCCAATTGGGTCAACCCCGGCCATGTAATCTGTGCAAAATTCAATCACCTCCTTGGCGGTATAACCTTCCATGATACTCCCCTCCGGTCGACGACGAGTCCTTACGTATCCCTTCAATACACCCATAAATCTCTCAAATAGATACATGTAGAGCAGGCACACGGGTCCACAAAACTTAATTTCTCTAAAAAGGTGAACAATCAGATGGACCATAACATCAAAAAAGGATGGAGGGAAATACATCTCGAGCTGACAAAGAGTTGTAACCACATCGCGTTGCAAAGCATCCAGTCCAGCCGGATCAATTACCTACGAGGACACAGTTGCGCGAAATATTCATATCAGGAAAATCTTCTAATTAAGCTCCAGAAATGGAGGTAATGAACTTATAGTAAGAGTGCACGTACTCACCTTGCAAGATATTGCGTTAAAGAAATAACATAGGTTTGTAATTGTCTCTCTGACTTTAACTGGGAGAATGCCTCTGATAGCAATGGGAAGAATCTGTGGTATCAAGACATGACAGTCGTGGGACTTCATGCCAACCAGTCTTAGGTCCTTCATAGACACAAGTTTTTTCAAGTTCGCGGAGTACCCACATGGAACTTTAACACCGTGCAGGCACCGACAGAGTTCTGTTTTTTCGCTCTTGGACAACGTATAGCAGGCCGGGGGGAGGTATGTACGCTTTCCATTCTCTAAAGGTGCAAGCTCAGTCCTTATCCCCATTTCCACCATGTCACGACGAGCTTTCACACCATCCTTCGTCTTTCCCGGAATGTTCAACAACAAACCAATCAAACTGTCACAGACATTTTTCTCTACATGCATGACGTCAACGCAATGTCGTACTTGTAAGTGCTCCCAGTACGGTAGATCCCATAGAATAGATCTCTTCTTCCAAACATTTTTTTCTCGAGGTTTACAATGCTTATCGAACTCAGCTTTGATGTCCTTCACGCGCGAGTAAATCTCCTTACCGGTCAGAAACACTGGAGCTGATCCCTTCTCAGGCTTCCCGTTAAATGATTTCCTCTTCTTACGGTACGTGTGATGCACCGGAAGAAACCTGCGGTGACCCATGTACACTGTTTTCCGGCAGTTTCGCAGCCACATGCTCTCAGTTTCATCTAGGCAAATAGGGCAAGCCTTGGCTCCTTTCGTACTATACCCCGACAAATTGCCGTAGGCCGAAAAATCATTTATGGTGCAAAATATCAGGGCCCGCAAGATGAAATTCTCTTTCTTGTATGCATCCCACACCTTCACCCCCTCGCTCCACAATTTCTGTAATTCCTCGATTAAAGGCGCTAGAAACACGTCAATATCATTTCCGGGTTGTCTGGGTCCTGAGATTAGTAACGCCATCATGATGTACTTGCGCTTCATGCATAACCAAGGAGGAAGATTGTAGATGCATAAAAGAACCGGTCAAGTGCTGTGCCGACTGCTCATATTACCATGTGGGTTCATACCATCTGTACTCAGCCCGAACCTTATATTCCTGAGTTCCCCGCCGAACTCAGCAAATGTTCTGTTGATGTTTCTCCATTGAATAGAATCAGCTGGGTGTCTCAGTTTTCCGTCTTGTTTCCGGGCTTCAGCATGCCAACGCAAGTGCTTCGCAACTTTCGGATTTGCAAACAGCCGCTTCAATCTAGGTATCACAGGCAAGTACCACACAGTTTTCGCCAGAGGTCCTTTCTTTACCTCATGACATTCACTGTCAATCCGGTCCCTACGCGTATACCTCGATGCGCCGCATCTTGGACAAACATGCAAACTGGAGTACTCGTTACGGTACAACACACAATCATTTGGGCATGCGTGTATTCTTTCGATTTCCATTCCCAACGAGCACAACAGTTTTTTGGCTTGGTAAGTAGATCTTGGCAACTCATTTCCCTCTGGAAGCATGTCCGCTAGAAAATCTAATAGTGCCGTGAAACTCTTATCACTCCAACCGTTGCCTGCCTTCAAGTTATATAATCTCAGCACAGAAGACAGTTTTGTAAATGTTGCACATCCAGGGAACAGAGGCTTCTCAGAGTCAGCAATCAGTTTCTCAAATTCACAGAAGTCATTTTCGTTGTAATCTTCCTCTACATCACATAACATCTCATCTAGATTGTCGTCATCATCATCATCTACGTGCACATCGGAATGAACATTATCAAAATTCGGATGATCATCGATATTATTGCAATCCACATCCGAGTCCTGCTGATTGGTAGTAGTGGTGCTTGTTTCCTCAAGATCTTCGCCATGCCATATCCAACGAGTGTATCGCGCGTTAAAACCACGACGAATCAAATGACTCTTAATTTGATCAGAGTTGCTAAACCTCTTCAAGTTCATACAATCTGTACAAGGACAGCTTATTTTTCTCTCCCTTCCTCTCCTTTTGTTGCTCAGCAAATTTAATAAACCCATTCACACCATCCAAATATTCAAGAGTAGTACGCTTTATTCCATACATCCAATATTTCCTGTCCATCTACAATTAACAAAATTTAACGAGTCAACAATGCATGAAACCTGCCCGATTAAGTTATATATGTATATGTACATGTACAGCCTCTTACAACAGATACATGTGTTGAACCCTAGCCTGACGAAATTAACAATAATTAACCTAGCTAACTACACAATACAAGCTAGTTAGCTCCTAAAACATAACTCATTTCCAGCTACCAAGCTCCCAAGCTTAGAGCTACAAACTTGGAACTACACAATACAGCTAGCTTGCAAGTAGAGAGGGAGGGAGATCTAGAGGGAGAGAGAGATAAGTGTCGACAATTAAGCATACCTTAAAGAGAGGGGCGCAATCAACTTCCCTCCAGCCTGCGCTGAGCACCCTAGCAGTATAGCTGCGAGCGTGGAACTTTCATCGCAAACAGAGGGACACACAGTGTAACAGAACAAATTAAAGAGTAGCTCAGCAATGGTCGAGTGGGGTTTTCCTTATAATGGACCTTTTTCTAACGGTAAATATATGAAATAACCGTTAGACCAACTAAGGTAATTCGCCTCTCACATATTCTATCGGTAAAAACACACATATACCGTTAGAGAATGTCCATTACTGATTAAGTACAGGTCTTGTTCTATCGGTAAATATGTGTATTGACCGTTAGACGATGCATGACACTTTACGTACATGAGTTTTTCTATCGGTAAATATGTGTATTAACCGTTAGATGATGCATGACTAAGCAAATATGTGATTTCTACTGGTAAATATGTGTACTTACCGTTAGAGGAGGTACTTGTACCAACACACATGACACCAGTAGAGGCCTTTTTCTAACGGTAAATACAAGAAATAACCGTTAGACCAACTAAGGTAATTCGCCTCTCACATATTCTATCGGTAAAAACACACATATACCGTTAGAGAATGTCCATTACTGAGCAAGTACAGGTCTTGTTCTATCGGCAAATATGTGATTTCTACCGGTAAATATGTGTACTTACCGTTAGAGGAGGTAAACTGGGACACACATGACACCAGTTCTCGCGCATCAATGTAACATCAAACAGATCTTACATCAAACGGATCTTAACTAGAAGATAAAGCAATATTTCAAGAAAATGCTAATTTGTGGATTAACTGGGAGACACAAAAATACTTTTCTTAGGTACTTGGGACTTCATCTTGCCAAAAACTTACACATGCCAGTTCACAAATTCAGGTACAAATTAACATACACATGCCAGTTCACCAATACAAATTCAGGTGCAAACATACACATGCCAGTTCACAAATTCAAGTGCATGTCTGAAACAGCAGTACAAATACACACCTACCTACCAATACAATTAAATACACAAATACTCCCTACACATTCAAGTTCATGTCCCAATTAGCAATACATGATACACAAATATACAACAATATACAAATACAACAATTCACACATTCGATGTATATTAGAAAAGCCACGTCTGAAATTAACAACAGATCACGACGAGGACCCAGTGGCCCATACATTTTACATAAAAGAGAACCTTTGCAGGTTGCGACAATGCAACTACCGACTACAAGTTAGACCTGATACATCACAAATCCATTCATCCAAAACAGCAAATGTCTGAACCACATTGGACTTAACCATAGGAGTTCAGTTCGAAGACGCCCGAGAAGCTGGAACTGCCGTTGAGTTTCATTTGTATTAGTGATTTCCTCGGACTCAAACTCGATCAACTCAACTCAACTCAACTCAACTCAACTCCATTAACAAAAAGAAGCTACCTTCGAAGATATATATGTTGTTATGTGTAGTGATGGTGTAGAATGGCTGTGCAAATGACAACAATTCTTCTTCTCCAAGCAGGTTAGCATCTGGCTACAAGCTGGTGCATGCAAAAAAATGTAAGATGCTTTCTATAGGTCCTGATTTGAGAAACACGCCGGGCTTAAGGATCTTCTCGACCGAGCCAACCAAGAACTCACCCTTCACGCCCTTCCAGCTTTCGACGGTGATCTTCACCGTTTCTTTCGCCAACAAGCCAACGTAGGCAGCGTACTGCGATGAAGAACCCTGAAATACGTTGCCCCTCATGAGCATCATACAAGGACCTGCACAGATCATAATCATATTGAAAAGAAGACACATCAAAATGAAGTATAAAAAAATTGCAGAATAATTGCATGCCATAATCGGATTAGAATAATATAACAATATTGTCGAAATTTTACGTACCTTGCTTGGGATGCCGAAGTCTAGAGGGCGTCGATGGAGGTGCGGAGGTGCAGTGGTCGCCTGTAGAGGTGCGACGGCCGTCCATAGAGCTTACGAGTTAGGACCACAAACGCCAGATGAACTGTGAGAATGAAAGAGACATACCCGTATATTTATAGTACTAGATAAGTTCTATCGATAAAAAAACCGCATACCGATAGAACAAAAACATCTGTAGAAGGCGAATGGTTCTATCGGCACAATACATATTACAGGTAGGAATTTTTGTATATACTCTGTCGGTATATACGTACATTGCCGATAGAATAATAGTAGCTATAGAAGGCGAACAGTTCTAAAATATTTTTGCTATAGACTAACGGAATAAACATTCAATACCGATAGAATAAAACTATTTGACGACGAACAGTTGTAAGCAATTTTTGATATATTCTAACGGTACAATAATCCATTACCGGTAGAATAAAAATATTTGTAGAAGGCGAACGGCTCTATCGGCACACTACATATTGCCGATAGGAAATTTTGTACATACTCTGTCGGTATACGCATACATGACCGATAGAATAAGTCTAGTTCTAGAAGTCGACCAGTCCTATCGGCGCACAACATTCTCCCGTCAGTACTTATGCATATATTCTAACGGCAAATATGTTCATCACCGCTAGAGTAAATCATACTGCTTCTTCTATCGGTAAGTTTCTTATAAACCGATAGGGAAAATACACCCGTTGGACTTTTATGACCGCGAGGCACATTTTCTATCGGTTTTCTGCTGTATCGCCAATAACCGATAGAAGATAGGGGTTAGTAGACTGCATTTCTGTACTAGTGAAAGGCTATTTTTGATATTTTAAAAAATTTTGAGTTACTTTTGAAATAATTTTTTTAATGAATTATTCCTAAAAAAAATTCCACGCTATTACATCTCATGCTTCCATGTCCTATATTTAGTAAAATGTTGAAACTCCTCTCCGTATATTTATTTCTAAAAATCGGTTAATGTAACAAATTAAAGCAGCGAAACAAGCCAACAGTATCACTCACACGGTATCGCATCTCATGCTTCCATGTCCTACTGATTTTTTTTTAAAAAAAAACCACGTGCCACTGACCATGCTGGCCCAACCTACATACACGTGGCTCCACCTGTCATCCCCTCCTCTCATCTCGACGACACCCACCCCTTTGTCGTCTTGTACCTCCCTCTCCACCTTAAGAAACAAGAAAACACACACACAGATCCACCATTAATCTCTCTGTCTCTCGTTGCTCGCCATGTGAGACGTCTCGCAAGCGGAGGTGGTGGACGTGAAGACGATGGTGAGGCTGCGGGCGGCCAACGGGGACGAGTGGGAGGTGGAGGCGGGGGCGGCGTCGTGGTACAAAGGCGGCTACGCCATCGACGTCCCCTCAATCCAGTACAAGGCCATCTTCGACATGGTCACCTAGTACATCAACCATCACAAGAACTACGACGACCTCGGCAAGTCCTTCGACCTCGACGTTGCCCTCTGGGACCACTACTTCGTGGCCGACCTCGACAACGACACCCTCTACTATCTCCTCATGGTAATATATCTAGTTCGTTCTTGGTTGATCCAGTTCTTGCTCTTGAGATGTTGCAATGAAACGAGGTGCTCTGTTCTTAGATCGAGTTCTTGTTCTTGATATGTATACGTGATGGGTTCTTCGTTTATGTTTTGGGTTGATCTGTGTGTTCTTGATGGATCAAAAACAATACTACATACATGATCTCATGCTGTATTTATCTGAAATGACGGTTTCATGTTGATTTGAGAGTGTTTTCAAAACTTTCTTGTCAGATTTACCACTTTTTTTTCAAGAAAAACAGGTAAGTTTTGGAATGCAGAAAAAGTTAGGGTATGACATTTTTTATCTCTCTTCTCTTTTTTTAGACTTGTATTTTGTATTTTTTTTTGTTGTTATAATCTGCTTTTATGCCATTAAAAAGGTTCTTTTGTTTGTTTTCGTTCCATTGTATTCTTTTGGAAAAGTTTGCTTTGTCGCTTTTGATGGAATGTAATTAAGTGTAGTAGATCAAGATAATACCAATGAGATATTTTTTGGCATTTCCATTTGTAAGATTTTCACCATCCAAATTAGGCTATCATCTAAGGCTTTCGCACTATTGCAGTACTGCTTGTCCTGTCGTTTATATTTAGTTTTCCTATTTTTCTTGCCTTAAATTTGATGGTCGAATCAGTCTATGTCCTTAATGCTTTACCATTTATGAATTACACCTTTTCTAATGAATTTTTCATTCATATATTACTGAATATGTACAATGGATTAGTATTTGTATGTCTGTTAAGATTTTAGAGATTGCATACATGTATTTGTCTAATGGTTGTTAACCAATTAATGTGCACATAGATTTTTCTTTGATACGCAATGTACAAATAGATTAATTAAGGAATTTTTGGGCAATGGCTTTCAGATTTTTTATGATGTCATGCATGTTTAGGTCCTTGATTAGTAGTTCACGCAAGATCTCACCAATAATATATCCCAAGGACCACACTGCAAGACATGAGTGAATTCTTTTTTCTTTGAAACTAGGCATAGAGTTTTTTTTGGAGACAGTAGATTTTTTTAAAAAAAATGAAACTAGACATTATATGCAACTAAGATATTTTTTAATAAAATAATAATTTTTTATATTTTTTAAAATAATCATATTTACTTTCACCAAATAGAATTAAATAGTAAGATCATAAGTCGAGACACGTTGGCGGTGTACGCTTGTCACACACCTATCCTAGTTGGCTATCATGGCATCCACGTCGTTGAAAGGGAAACGCCATGACTACAAGCCTTGGCCGAGTTGGCTTCAACGCAGTTGCCAATCCTTCAACTATTTGGTGGTGAGGTAATTTTACTGTATCTAGGTGCCATGTTGGACAACTTAGACAGCATTGATTGCTTGTCCATGCATGACAGGGATGTGAGCTGCCAACACTGTAGAATACAATGTAGTGCATGCAAGATCCCTGATGTTGTTAACTACATGTGTAACAAACAGTTTGACTGTCTCTCACATAGATAACGCAAAGCAATGCTAATTACTAATTTTAGATTAACAATAAAATTAATGTTAATGTTAATTTGGTTGAACTTGACAGGCTGCAAGGCTCCTGCAGCAGGATGCTTTGCTGAAGCTGATCACAAGAGGGTAGCTGACATGATCAAGGGGAGGAGCATTGAGGAGATCCGCACCATCTTCAACATCAGGACTGGCTTGACACTGGAGCTGGAGAAGCTAATCCAGCTGCGGTATCAGCAGATGCTTAAGCCTCCTGGAAATCCTGCAGCAGCAGGACGTCATCAGGACATTAATGATCTCATGGTTGAATGAACCAGATCTCAATTCTAAATTCTGAATGAACATGATGCAGATGCTGTTAGCTAACTAGTTTAGTTCCTCACCATCTTAATTAAAATTAATTAGTTCTGGTGGACCATCAATCCTAGCTAGCTAGCTTAATCAAGTACTATATGATAGAAACATGATGAATGCTTTGTTCTACTACTACTTACTGGTGCTGTATGAAGATGCTTCAGTGAACTGAATTCTGAACTGAAGCTGCATGCTTTGGAGTTTGGTCTACCATCTTAATATGATGCTATTGGTTAATTAGGTTTGGCTTTTACTTAATTTGGTGACATGATAAGAAGAATTTATATATCCACTTTTAACCCTTTTTCTTTTACGTTCCAGGTTCCGCTTGGTTGTTCTTGAAGCCAAACACTTCACCTTCTTTCCATGGGGGCCGGATGGAATGCTCTTAGCAGTTTCGGTTGCTAACTTGCCTAAGATATCTGTTTGTAGTGACATAAGTCCCTCCCTACAACTCATGAATTAAGACCTTATTGTCCGCAAGATGGACACCAATTAATCCTGGCAAGTTAGCTTAGTTGATATAATCATAGTAGCATGATGTAGTAGTACTTGCAGGCATGCTGAATGCTTTGGTCTACTGTGTGAAGATGCTTCACTTGTAGAATTTGATGCATGCATGTTTGGTGCACCTGCTTAGTTAATTTGCTGCATGGATGGTATTTTTTTTTTCCTGTGAATGTTGCTGTCTTCCCTGTCAAAAATACTTATGGTTTCAGTGAAAAAGTTTTGATTTATAAATACTTGTCGTTTTATATTTTCTAAGTAATCTTTTTCATAAAAATACCTTTGCTAATTATTGCTGAGAATACAAACATGTCAAATATTGATATAGTGAAAATAACATGTATTTTAAATAGAAGACAGCATGTATAACCAGTTTAGGATGATTGGCTCCATGGAAGGGGGCAATTTTAATGCATCAAATTAAGTGCATGCTTTGTGCAGGTAATGTCGTTAGTTGTTAGAGCAAGCTTATCTGGGAGATAGATTAATTAACGTGAACTACGATGCATCCATCAACACTGTTGCATGCATAATCGATGAATGAGGCAGTGAAGTTGTCTCGATGGCATGTGGGGCCCTGCCAGTAAGAAGCTGGCAGGTGGGGCCCACCTGCCAATAGTCTACTAACCCATACGTTTAGGCAAACCACACGTCGAGACAAGAGAGGAAAAGAAAAGGAAAAAGCCAGTGTTTTTAGAAGTTTCTAGACTACTTGGGGAGGAGGAAAGCAAACAGAATAGCATACTGTCTCTTCTGTCTGTCAGACACAGTCACTTCTGTCAGTGTCAGACTGCAGAAGCACTGCTTTTGACTGACCACCGTCATACAATTAGTTTATCCATGAGAGAATATTAATCGCACCATTCATACATACAAGTATTATACAATTTGTAAAATGGCATACTTCGAATATTAAGTCGTTGTAGTTTAATACATACATTTTTTTTATTTTGGCAATTTGTATTTGTACTTTGTACATTGGTGTAATTTTGTATCTATATATCCAAAATTGTCCATTCAAACAACTATACAACTATATAAGAAATAAAAACTTAGCATATGATTGATATTATTATGACTAGATTTGCGAAATTTTCATCCATAATATTAAATGGTTTTCTTATGGTTAGATGTGTGCAACTGCAACATACAAAATACGGAGTATTAAACCGTTAAAAGTTTTTTAAAAAGTAAATGATAAATTGCAACGACTTAAACAAAATATACATGTGAGATTCTACAAGTTTTGGAAAATACAGACAGAACCTATACAAATTCTTACAAAAAAAAAACCTTCCAATTTTCCCTGCTCATCCGCATGTGGGTCCCATATGTCAGACTAATCAGCTGTCATCCACACTCCCCCGCTTCCTGTGGTGCTATAAAATGCATCCTTCTCATCTCCCGCTCTCTAAAACTTTCTCTCTCTAGAGCTCCAGTGGCTGCGACCGGAGGGATGGTGCGGAAGCAGCCGGCGATGCTGCGGCTGAGGACGGGGGACGGGGATGTGTGGGAGATCAGGGCCAGCGAACTGATGAGGCTCCTGCCGGGCTTCGTCTTACCCGTCCCCATCTACTACTCCAAGGCCGTCTACGACATGGTCGAGGAGTTCTACAAGAAGCACACGGCCTTCGACACCGGCGAGCTCGGCGAGGCTGAGATGGAGGAGTGGGATCGCAGCTTCATCACGGGCGTCGACATGGACACTGTCGGCCACCTCGCCAAGGTTCGTTAAACGTGCCATCTTGTCTTCCTTCCTTGCATTGGGTGTACCTAGTTTACTTGTTGAGATCTACGTATTTGGTTCGGTTGAAGAAGATGAGATCGGTATGATCTTATATGGCCTTCATTACTTGCTGAGATTTTTCTCTTGTACAACTTGCTCGGTGTTTCTTCAAAATAAAATTGTTTGATTTATGTTTGGATCTGGTGGTGTTTCTTATTTCTTCTCTCTGTGAATCGTGTTTGATATTATTATTTACAAAAAAAAAGGGGTAAAGTTCGTATGACTTTGCACTGGGAAATCTTGCTTCTCTTCCTTGTCAACTTAGTTGCTAACTAATTTGTTACAGTTTTGATGCATTATTTTTAAAAAGTTGTTTTAAGTGGCGCATGCAGCGTGCCTTTTTACATCAAGTGCTTTTGATTTACTTGTTGAGATCGACTTGCGCGTTTTTGAGGTTGGCGACGATGAGAAGGGTGTGATCTTTATGCCCGCCCATTGCTGAAATTTGGTCATTATCCAAGTTTTTTCCCCCTGATGCAGGTTTTCTTTTTCTTTTCTGATGTGGTCATGAACAAGTTGCTCTGTTTTTTGTGTTTTTTAAAAATGCTTTGGTTTATGTTTGGATCTGGTCGTAAGATTATTGTAAAAGAAATGGTTAGGAAGAAAATCTTGAAAAGTTATTCCAGTTGTGCATGCAGATGCAGATCAGCCTTGATGGAGTGGTGGTTGTGCTTGCATGGCTACTAGCTTCTTTTTCTTTTTTTTCTTGTTCATTTCCTTCGTGGTTATTTGGGTTGTCTCGCACAATCGTCAGAACATATAAAATGGCTATACTGCACAAAATTGCGTTGCTTTGTGGTTTCTTTTTTGTTTTCCTGTAGATTAAGATCACTTAATATTGTGGTAGAATACAAGTGGAGGATATGAGATTTGGGAATCTGTTAAACTGTACTATGCATGGTTCAGGATGTTTCTTTGTGATACACCATGCATGTTATGTTTATGTGATTTGTATTGCGATAGTATTTAAATCTATTATTATTGAGAGCCAGTAGTTCAAAGTTACATTAGTCAGAGACTTATTCTCTCTATTTCCAAATGCACACTTCTAATTTTGTTTTCAAATACATATTTTTCTAAGTTACGCACGTCAAGTTTGCCGTGGTATTTTCAATATCGCAATGAATTTTAAAACCAATTTTCTTATTAACCATTGAGAAATGAAAACCAAAGTCAGCAACTTGAAACACATTAAAAAGATTGGCTTCACTACCAAAGAAGGCAGCTAAAATATCACCAATCACTTTCACATAAGGTCTAAATGCAAATCGCATGATGAAAAGAATAAGGAAGAATTCCTATGAGTCTTTATCACAATCGAAAGTAACTCCAGAGTGCAAGGAATACCAAACTTCTTTCTCAAATGATAATCCAATATTCTAATCTAAGCTCTTAGGATCAAACATGGTAATAAGAGTGAAACTTCCTCAGATAGTCAAACAAAGACCAGCAACCAAATATCACAAATCAAGAACAAGCAAAGAATTGAAGATTTAAATCAAAATCACCAGACTCCAACAAGGATTCAAAACTAAAACCTTCCAACAGAACTCAACAGAGCCTCCAACCAACAAATCAGAGATCAACCTCCCTACATCTTCAAATGAGTTGCCGGAGACTGGGAGAAGAAAAAGCACCGGCCAAAGCCAGCACCGGCCAAGACCTGCGAAGCCCACTAACGGCAAGGTCACAAATTCACTAACTCTTCACTGGAGGAGGATAAGGTTGTTAAGGAAGGCCATGTGTGTGAAGATAGAACATTTGGTTTCATACCATTGAGAAATACCATATTTCTAAAATAGTCATAAAAAATAGCTAATTGTTTATATGTCACTAGAAATCAACAGTAATTTTGTATATACCAGTATTGATCAATTTTTAAAAAATATTCTGACTATGATTATAATCCGAGTTAGTCACCTTTACCGTTCTATAGTCGCAAGGGCTATAGAACGAGATTAATATCTCGTTATCGTCTCAAGAACCCAAGAGAGAGACAATAGAATAGTCTAAGACATACTGACATAGTTTATTCCATGGTCTCATTCTGTGATGTCGCGGGGTTTGTAACTTTTAGATATCTACAAATATTGAGGTCACAGAGACTATTGTCTCATGAATACCGCAGACATGGAGACATTTCCTCTCGATCGCCCGGGTCGTGAACGACATAAAAATAACTGTGCATTGTCATAGTTAATACACGACTATGGTTTACTAAAGAGATAAAATATTTAACGGATATATGATTAGACTCATTCAATCATGCATAGTGGTTGAACCTGATTTATCACTACCGCCGTCTTAGACATTTTAACTCTTTAAGTTTATAGTAACTGTCAAGAAGATGGAGGCGTAATCATAAACGGGCATAATTACACATTATGATCAGTGCACGTTTGCCTCTCAGCATCCTTTCAAATCCTGTAACCGACAATTGGTAACGAGCTATAAAAGGAGAATCGTCGGGAGAGATCGGACAACACAAGAGATTCAAAACACAAGACTTTAGAATTAGCAGTAGTAGATTCACGCTAACTATAAGCTAAAGAATATAAGATTGTTCTTAATTTACCTAAGAACATTCTTAATTTTCTTCTTATAATCTTCAATTTACATAGTGAAAACCTAACAGGATGTAGAACTATTATTCATTATCAGAGGGTTCGAATCTGTATAAATTTCTTTCTTCCTCTGACATAGATACTGTAATTTACCTGAGATTTACTTTATATTGGGTTTACATTTTTCTTTAACATTTACGAAAGTTTGACTAAGAACAAAAGTCCCAATTGTCAACATACCCAAAATACCCCTTCCCTATCTTTTGTAAAAGTCACATCGGCCTTGCATGGGATATTATGGGAATTTTTTGTCAAAACATTTTTCATCATCATTCACTACTCTTTTGAGCAAACCGACTCTTTTCACTAATATATGTTTTTAGTTTTAAAAAATTGGTTCTCTAAGAAGAATATGTGTGTCATTTTGTTTTGAGTCAATTTCTTTGATCTTGTTTTAGTGATATTTTTCGAATTTTTACTTTCGCTAGTAAAATTGGCTCTCTAGTTACATGAGATCAATAATACAAAAAATAGTGCTATTTTTTGAAAGTGAGCATAGACTTAAGAAACCCCACATAAAAAGAAAACAATCATGACTTGAGGAATAAATGAATTTAATGTACCATGTAGTAATAAAATGGGACTAGTCCTTCTCAGCTCTTTTTTTGGACACTTCGTAGAAATGAGTATAGTAACAAGTCAATCAGGCAATCTTTCATCTTATATTCTATTTCTAGAAAAATATCTAAGATAAAGATATTTAACATGGTTATTATAATAGATAAAATTTAAATTTTTAGTAACCTAACATTATATTATCAGAAAAACGACTCTCAGAATGGACTTCGTATCCGCACAATATGACGCAGGTGAGTCGCTTCCACTGATAACTCGTCTAAGGCTCTAACCAGCACTCACGGACACGCATCTCACTTTATCATCGACCATCACTGAGAAAAGCGGTAGACGTATTTACCCAGAACAGACAAGAGCTCTTCTGTTGCTCGCAACGTTCACCTTGTCCCTCCTTCCTTTCTTGGGCATTACGAATACAATGCCCACTACCTTCCCTCCCTCCTTCCCTCCCTCTCTCCACCAATGGGGCACACGGCGTGGCCATTGGCTAGGTACCCACCAAACCCTAGCCCGGCGGCGGCTGCTCTCCGCCCCGACGCGCCACCGACGATTGTGCAGGTGATCTACCCTCTCCATCTCGGCACATGCCGTTTTCCCCCAACCTTTTGGGCGATCGCAGTTGTTTTGGGTTTTTTGTGCAGATTTTGTGGAGTGAAATTACGGGGTGCTGGGGTGCACGGGTGTGTGCAATGTGCACTGTTAATTACAGGACTTGTTTTTCACCCCATATTTTGTGGTTTAATAGCTAGTACCCGCGTTTTCTTCATATTTTTAAGAAAATCTTTTGGTGATGAGTGTTCCACTTAGATCGCTAGTTTTCTCTACGTATCTGCATAGCATAATTGTTGTTAGCTGTTGTCCAATAATATTGTTATTTCCTAGTCTTCAGTTGAGCAGTTTCTTGTGTTGGTTGATCAGTAACAAATTGGTCTGACCTCAAATTCTGCACTGTGCGAATAGAGTTTGGGAGTTAAAGTTTCCATTTCCCAACTCTTTTCTCAAGTATTTTGAGATAGGTATGGTACACAAAATTGTGACTCTTAGTATTAAGCAATTTGATGGTTCGCCTTGCAAGTGAGGCGGCACGATAGTAAGGTTAATATATATAATATTGATACACGAGTAATTTGCAGCCTAGTCGAGTTTTTACTGTTTTTGTGTCCACCAAGCTTAAAGCAAATGGGACTCGTTGCTGGGGTTATCGAGGATTATGCGCTGTAAATTATTTGCATGGTTAAATTATATATAATTATTGAGTCAGCTATCAGGCTTCATTTTGGACCATCCTTGGTAAGTTCTTAGCTTTTTTACATTTAACAAAAATGAGAATATTGGCACCAGCAATAATGGCCCTTTTTCATATTATTACTGAATCCATTGTCTTGAAGTATTCTGGAACAAAGAATATAACATGCAACTGAAGTAGACAAGTAGTTTATGAGTAATTTATGTGTGTATAGTGTGCTCAAGTGGCCTTGGGTGTGGTTGCTTGGGTAATAGTGTGCACATAGTGGCAGTAAAGTAGTTTGATAATACGACTCACATGGACATTATTGAAGCTTGATTCTGTACGAATACAAGTGTTTATAAAGTGTTCATAAAGTATACTATCTTGGGAGATCAGTACAAGTGCCTGCAAAAGATATTTTTGCTTCTTCCATGTTCCCTTTATTCAAATGTATCTTCTTTGTCATGGCTTGCATTTGAAGCTATGTTGTGTATTTCGAGCTACTGTGGTAGAATTTCAGCAGTTACATATGCTCGTGCTTTGAGGTTTGTAATTATTTGAGCATTTTGAAGTGGCTCTGAAGTACCATCATGTACTGTTGTTCATTAGTTGCTTTTCTATCTTGTAGTCTGCATTGCCACCAGAACAAATAGCTTGGTGTGGGTTGGACAGTGTGCTCCTTTACTGGCCTGAAATGCTTTTGATGGTTGGTCCAGAAGGAGATCCAGTGCAGTATACTTATGATGAACCCATAAAACTCATTCCAGAGTGTGATGGTGTAAGAATCCTCTCAAATTCAAGTATGGAATTTCTACACCGAGTCCCAGATTCTACTTCATTAATCTTCTGCATGGAAAGCATGTCTCCAGCAGCATTACTATATGATGCTAGAGATCATTATGACAAGCTAAGTGCTAAGGTACTCTCTGATATAGTCTATGGAGCTTTGGTAATTTGCTTCTTCGCATGTAGACAAATTGTATCAAATGGTTATTTATTCTCATTTTTATAGTCTATTGGTCTTTGTTTTGTACACTTGTTGCTAGCTTAGTGCTTAGGTATGGCATTGTTTCTTGTGCTACATTTTGACTTGTTAGATAGGTTAGATTGTAACTCAATGTTGAATTCTTCTGACAAGGAGTGGAGAAAGGATCATTTTATACTTGACATGATGATAAAATTAGTAAGGAGGCACATTCCCGGTGGGGTTTGTTCAATGTACTAATTTTAAGTGGTCTTAGAAACTAATTTACTTTGCTATTCCTTCTCCTGGGATATCAAAGCTCTTATTCCTCACAAGAAAGACGATGTTTAGTTGATAAAAAAGGGATACTGAAAACCATTTAAATTTGATAGGTATTTTAGATGGGTTGATTTCTTCCAAATTTTATCTTTCTATGCTTCAGCATAACCATTTAATATTGTACCATCCTACCTATCATATTTCAGTTTGCACCTACACATTGCATGAGATACTGAGAAATGTCATCTGTGTTTGTAGCACTTCTTGGACTCATGGCTTTTGTGTAACTTTCTGGCCTTCCCATTTTAGACATATCACTGGTTGTATTTGCAACTTGTGGATTATATCTGGCTTGTTGCATATCCTAGTTCTTGTATAAATACCAGTAATCATTTGGAAAATTCTTCTTTTGACATCTCAGAAATTAGAAGGCCTTCTTTCTTTTGAAAACCAAAGATGGAACACTAATAGTAATTTTACTTGCAGGCTTATGATAACTATCAGCTAATCTCTTCTTCATTACCTGAGGCAATTGAGACTTGTATCGATGCTGCTGGTCATGAGTTTGATGCTTCCCATCAACGTACACTACTGGGAGCTGCTACTTATGGCTTGACTTTCTGCAGGTTAATTTTTATCTGCCTTCAGGGTGCTTTGGGTTTTTCTTTGAGTCTTGATGATTTTGTTTTTGGCTTTTTTGCAATCTATCAATTGTTTATCTTTCCACTTGATTTTTTATAATGTAAGATGAAGTCATATGAACATACTAGATAGCCTTGACTGGCAAACTTTCTATATTTGAAATTAAATGACATTTAATACGGTACTACCAGTGCATTTTGTTTGTGTGTTGACATGTTTGACAGATCCAGCAGCTGTTGTACTTTGAACTGTTATTTGCGGCGCCCCCACCCCGTCTCTAATATTTCACTAGTGTTTTTGGAGGATGTACTATGGAACACTGGCATGGATCATGTTCTAGTTTTCCTTGTTCCATTTGCACTGGGATTGTTGCTGTGTGCCTGTGCTTGTTGGTTGGTGCCTATATGGTCATATTTGAGTGAAGTTTCTTGCTTTTTTCACGACAATAAGCCTCTCCATGCAAATGAAGCTTAATCTCTCAGAGAAGCCTACTCAGAAGCTCGGTATTTGGCCCGGATTCTCTAAGAAGCTAGTGAAAAAGTTAGGCCAAACAAATCATCAAGAACACAACCTGCTTAATCTACCTCACTGTATTGATCAGTACACGACCATTGATATGCATGCTTGACAACACCAAACACTGTGTTGGTGTATATCATAACTTGTAACTCGGATTATGGTGTTTTACCTGGTTGCTTATTAGCTTAGGTCACCCCTGTCCTGTAAGATTATAATTTCATACCTCAGTGTTGTATTCCACCAAGCTGTGACATTTTTTAGTGGCTATTTTAAAATAACTACAGTTGACCACTCCTTTGTTAAGAGAACTATTTTGGGTACTACCATTCCTCATTAAGAATAATTTATTGTGATATAAACTTGGCATTGATATCCAGTTGGCTTTGGCAGTCGGTTTCCACATGAATGCTTCCAAGAAATGTGCAAAGTGCTTCGCGTTCTAAATGCTGTTCGTGATCCGGAGATTGGGACGCCACTTACCATTCAACAGTACAAGGTATGCATGGCATTTAAATTCTCTAATGAGCATTATCTAATATCCTTTTTTAAAAGGTTTTATATTTTGTTTACTCTTTTGTTTTGCTTAGCTGCTTACTGCACCAGTGCTCATTGGACGTCTGATTAATGCTAATCAACACCTTTTGGCACTTTGCATCTCTGAGTACCCTAACCTAAATCCGGTAATTTCGTTTTTCCTCTCACTTTTTTTTGGGTAGCAAAGTTGCTGTGCTGTAAACAAGTATTGAAATAAATGACAATGCAGTTTACTCAACTTTGTATAAAATAAGAATGAAATGTGCCATTTTCTCATAAACGAAGTAAAGCTTGGAGTTTAAGTTATCTGCTAATAAGCTTCTAAGCTTTACATAATTTTGTTCTCAGTCAACTTTACCTTGTTTCTTGTTCTGTTTTGTGTAGAACATAATACCAGGCAGCAGAATTCGGTTTTTTTTTTTGAATTGATTAATTGGTCTAAATCTTGTAAATATCATATATTCCAAATAACTTAAGCTAGTCTTAATTTAGTCTTTAACAACACAACTACTAGTCTAGTGAGGAGATTAAATTCACTTCAAAAATGTAGTGGTTTGAAAGCTTAGGTCTGTATTTCTATTTTGAGCACTGCGATAATTCTGTTCTTTCTTTTGTGGAGTGTTGCGACTTGAGACAATACTTGGTTGTAAAAGACAGAAAAAGTTTGCTAATTTCTTGATCTAGTTACCATAAATTTACTTGTTGAAATGACATCAGTTCCTTTTGAACTTCAAATCCCTTGTAGGAGGTTGTGCTTATGCATTGGGCATGTGAAAAGATAACAGCATCAGCTGCTATTCCAGATACTGTCCTTCTTGAGGTTTTACTCGACAAGGTCTGTGTTTACTGTAGTCAGTCTTTAGTTGATACTGGAACCTGGAGTTGCGTTTGTGTTTTCCTTGCTTTAAATGTTCTTTCTGTTGCAGATTAGATTATGCAAAGGCATATCGTATGCTGCAGTGGCAGCTCATGCAGATAACAGTGACCGGCGAAAGTTGGCTGCAATGCTCGTTGACCATGAGTCACAATCTTCCAAGCAGGCAAGTGTACTTCTGCACTAATGATTTAAATTGATGCAAGTATATTCGGCTCAGTACTTTACTGAGATTAGCATACCTTTTTTTGAGACTTGCACTGTTACTGTGAACAGGTGAAAGTGGAACTGGGGGAAAGTTCAGAGGAGCGAGAGTTTTCAAGGAATATGTTTCTTTCACATATCCTGCAGTTCCCTTCTACCTCTGCAAAGGAGAACAGGAGTACTTCATTTAGCGGATGCTACACTCCTGGCTCTACGGGTAAGAACTCTTCTAGCTTGGCTAATACATCTTGCTGTTCCACTATTGCTTATGGATTCTTCCTCGTAACTTTACAGAGGCACAATCTGAACTTGCTATTGGAACTCCTGATGGAAAGGCAATGACTTGCATAAATGATGCAAAAAAATTGATACAGGTTTTTGCTTTTAATTATTGTATTTCTGTTTTTTTGTTGATGGAAGATTAAAACACTTTCTCTTGATCAAAGGTTAATTAAAAGATGTCATATATGCTTATTAATTAACCCACACATGTACTATTTGTTATAATATGACCAATGAAGTGTTTATGGGTTAGACCCGAATATATATACATATACAAAGAGGCTACTGGACCTCAGAGACTAAATGGGGCCAATTTGGCCATATACACTAGAATATATATATATGTATATATATAACACCCCCTTCAAACTCAAGATGGATCAGGAGAATCTGAAACATGGAGTTTGAAGAGATGAAACCGATGTTGTTCTCGAGTCTGAGTCTTCGTGAAGAAGTCGGCAACATGAAGCTTAGAAGGCAAATACTGAAGAGTAATAGTCATTTGCTGACAATGAGAACGTGTGAATGAAGCATCCATACCAATATGCTTGGTGAGCTCATTGTTGACGGGATCAGTGGCAATCTGGATAGCACTGGTGTTGTCACAAAGAAGAGGCGTGGGAATGGTACATGACACCCCAAAATCGTTGGGAGGCGGCCTGATCAACTGCATCCACCTGGGAAAGTCTTGCAGTGTAGGGAACGAGTGTCGGAGGATCCTGACCGTAAACCATCCTGAATGGCGTGAGTTTATGGGCAGTGTGGTAGGATGAAATTGTAGCAGAATTCAACCCAGGGAAGCCATTTGCACCAATCCTTTGGCTTCTCCCCCACCAAACACCATAGGTACATCTCGACCGATCGGTTTATGACCTCAGTTTGGCCATCCGTCTGGGGGTGGTATGGTGTTGACATATTGAGCTTGACGTTACATCGGTTAAACAGATCCTTCCAGAACACCGAAGTAAAAGCATTGTCTCCATCGATTGATTCCGGTATTCCGTGAAGACGAACGATCTCCTGAAAGAAAACCTGTGCTACTGAAACTGCGGTGAATGGGTGGCGTAACGCGATGAAGTGGCCGTACTTGGAGAGATGGTCGACCACCACCAGAATGACGGACTTCCCATGAGATTTTGGAAGCCCTGTGCTGAAGTCCATCGATACGTGTGCCCAAATCTGAGATGGCACATCGAGCGGCTGGAGAAGGCTTGCAAGGCGAAGGGTCGAAGCTTTGTTGCGCTGACTAGTGTCACAATCCCAAATGAAGTCTTGAACAACACTCTCATGCCCGGCCAGTAGTAGTGCTGTCGAATGCGATGGAGAGTTTTCTGACCGCCCTCATGCACGGACCCGTGTAAAAGGGTCATCACCTCCTTAATAATTGGTGAAGATGGGGGCAAGTAGAGACGTACGCGAAAGTAGGCCAGCCCATCTTGGAGGGACTAGTCGTCCTTCCGTCCCCCACGTTGGCTGAACTGAATCGTTGGGGAGGCCAACTTGGCCACCCGTGTCAACATATCTGAGTCCTCCCGTAATTGTTGTTTCCATCCTTCGAGCTCCTCACAAGTCGTAGTGGAAATCACCATGATCGTGCCGGATGGCTCATCCGGCGGGACAAAGTATCAGCTATAGCATTCAGTTTGCCAGGCTTGTAAGAAACATAAAAATCAAATCCCATCAATATACTAAGTCAATTTTGTTGTGGTGGTGTGGTGAGTGCCTGTTCTAGCAAATACTTTAAACTGGTGTGGTTGGTGTGGACGCAAAAGGGCCGTCCTAAGAGATAGGGCCGCTAGTGTTGTATGGCCTTTGCTAGGCCAATGGGCTCGCGTTCATATGCGGCAAGCTTCCGATGACGGTCAGCCAACGCCTTATTGAAAGCGATGGGATGGCTATGCTGATGCAAAACCGCCCCAATGCATTCAACCACGAACTCAGCCTCGAAATCTGGAGGACTGGAGCCGTTATGAGTGCTCGTTTTAAAGCGGTGAACGCCTTTGAACAGTCCGCGTTCCATGGGAAGGCATTCCGTCGGAGGAGCGCCGTTAGGGGGTTAGCAATAACTGCATACAGGTGGAAGAAGCGGCAATAGTAGCCGGCAAGGCCCAAGAAGCCCTGAAGTGCCGTCGGTGTGGTTGGCTGCGGCCACTCTTCAATGTCGCGTAGCTTAACCGGGTCAGCAGAAATTTTGGCAGCCGACACAATATGGCCGAGGTAGGTTATTTGGTGCCTGCCCAAAGGAGCACTTAGACTCTTTTGAGTCTAACCGGTGGAGCCGAAGAGTCTCGAACACCTTGCGGAGGTGGCTCTCATGTGTCTCCCAAGATTTACTATTCACCAAAATATCATCAAAGAAAACAAGGACGAAGGTACGTAGGAATTTCCTGAAGATCTCATTCATCAAGGCCTGGAATGTAGAAGGTGCATTTGTCAGGCCGAAAGGCATGACCAAAAACTCGAAGTGGCCGTGATGAGTGCGAAAGGCTGTTTTATGTATGTCGTCTCTCGCCATGCGAATTTGGAAATAGCCGGAACGGAGATCCAGCTTGGAGAAGAGGCGGGCGCCCCGCAACTCATCGAATAGCTCGTCGGCAACTGGGATGAGGAACTTGTCTTTGATGGTTTTGGCGGTAGTCGATGCAAAAATACCACGAAGCATCCTTTTTCCATTCCAGGAGGACGGGTGAGGAATCAGGAGATCGACTCCGACGGATGATGCCTTGTTTGAGCATCTCCTAGCATTGCCTCTCGATCTCATCCTTTTGGCGGAAGGGATAGTGGTATAGTTGTACCACTATGGGATCTGTGCCTGTTTGGGGTGGTGAACAAGTCACTGAACTCCTCTAGTAATTCCTGTAGTCGGGAAGTAACTGGAGTGTCTTGTAGCATATGGAGGCTCATCGGGATTGTCGAGTGGAGGCCGTAGAGGGTGACGACCCGGCCGCCACAATCGAAGGACATGTAAAGCAAATCCCAGTTGTGGATGATGTCGCATAGGGTATAGAGCCACGTTATGCCGAGGACGATATCATAACCACCTATGGGAATGATGTAAAAGTCCATGGAAAAAGTCGAACACCCTAGTTGAAACTCAAGCTGGGTGATGCGACCCTCACACGGAATCTTCTCGCCGTTTGCGACTGTCACACGAAGGGTGGAGCTCGTGTCGGGGCATAAGCTGAGCATTTGAGCCGTCTGGATGCTAATGAAATTGTGGGTGTTGCCAGAGTCAACTAGTCCGGTGAAGCGACTATTCTGGAAATTGACCCATACCTGCATTGTCTGAGGGCCCTGTGCCCCCTTGAGAGCATGCATCGAAAGAATTGCTTCATCTTCTGCTGTTGATAGCTCCTCATCTGGCGCATCCTCCTCGATCACATCAATCAGGAAGAGGCGCTTGCAACGATGCCCTTAGGACCATGGTTCGTCGCAATTGTAACATAGTCCTGAGTGTTCCGCTCTTCTCGTTCGGCTCGAGAGAGCCGTTTGATGAAGGGAGGAGGAGCAGAGCTGCCTTGGGAGGTGGTGGCAGTTGCCCCTGGAGTTGTTGGGGCCTGGGAAGGCCATCAGCTAGCGGCGGCTAGTGGGCGTGTTGGTTGGGCTGATTGCGAAGGAACGGGGTCTCCTGACCATGTCTCGCGAGCCAGGCTTTGACGGAGTGTCTCGGCTACTTGAAGCTTTGAGCGTCGCTCGACAGTTTTCGCCAATCTCATAGCATCATCCAGCGTGGCGGGCCTATCTCGCTGCACTTCGACCTTGATTACGGGAAGGAGGCCGGCAATGTAGAGATCGACCTTCAGGTATTCGGCAAGATCAGTGATGCACGCGAGGCGCGCCTGGAAGTTGGCATTATGCTCGTCAACTCGGCCTGTCTGGCAGAGCGAGGCCAGCTCACCCAAAGGTCCCTCCTTGTCGGGAGAACTGAAATGGGTCAGGAACGAGGCAAAGAATTCGTCCCAGGGAATCCAGATCCCGCGTTGTTACCACTTGTTGAGCCAATCTTGCGCTTTGCCGTCTAGAGACAAATTGGCGACATCGACGCAGTCATCAGCGTCGATGCACTGCATTGTGAAGTAGCGCTCACATCGGTGGAGCTAGTGTAAGGTGTCGCCCTTGCCATCAAATCGGTCGAGTTTAATGTGGACAAAATGTAGGGCTTGCCCGGTGTAGTCGTCGCGAGCTTGCTGCCTGTGGTAGCCCATGTAGGCACGGCTGGGGGAGGTGGAGAGGAGGCAGCGGTTGTGGCCCCCGCGGCGTGGAGGGGATCGGCCTGCGCGGTTGGCGGCACGCGATCTCCGTATTGCGGCGGGTGCGGAGTCCCGTCGATGCTGGAGGTCGTCGTTGTCCACGGGGGATGCTCTCGGATCTCGCCAGGTGTCGTCGACGCTGGGGCGGCCGTGGTAGGGTTGCGCGGACGGCCGGCGGAGATGAGGCAGGGAGGCGCATCGCTTGGTGGCAGTAGACACAACCACGGCAGCGGGTTTGGCGATGGCGACAGCCCTCGGCTGTGGCGGAGCCACTGAAGCTCTGCTGAGTGAATCGCCTGTGGGGGCGATGTGACTGGTCACGACCGGGAGAGTGAGGCTCTCCACAGTAGCGGCGAGGCGATCTAGCGCATTTTCAATCGTTGGGAAGCGGCCAACGGCGTCGCGGAGCACGGGGATTTGGTAGACCAATAAGGCGATGCGGTCCATGCCCTCTTCGAGCGAATGAAGCCTCTCAGTGTTGGTCTTTGTATTAGATATGAGCGTGGGATGGATCAGATCCTGGATCATCGGCTCTGATACCAAATTGTTACGTGCTTAAGTTAACGAACGCGTAACTGGACGACGAGGGCCGCTGTGGCTCACCTTGACGAGGTAATAGTTTTAAGTTTTCTTGGCATGAGATGATTTTCTTCATTGATAATGGTGGCCTTATATAGGCATTACAAGAGAATTAATTGGAAACGAAATAGACATTACAAGAGAACGAATAGGAAAGGAATTAGACCAAAAAGGAAATAAACTAATAACACCAAACACTTTCCTAATCCTAGTCCTAACCAGCCCGGTGCTCGTAGACTTGCCTGACCATAACACATTCCTCTTTGGCTTCCTTTCTTTGTAAATACATATTCTCCTAAACAAATCACATCGCACAAGATGTAGATGTAGGGTTATTATTCAATTCTTCGAGGACCTTAACTTGTTTAAAAAAAAAATTCCTTGTGTCATTATTATATTTAATCTGTTTGTTCTTCGCAATTTCTTTTATCTTGTAAGCTCGAGGGTTATCTATCGATTGTCGAAAGTAGTGTATATTTGTTTTCGTGAAGTTTACATCTAATTTTTTGTAGGTGTTTCTTGATATTTGTGGGCATTTTTTATCGATGCAAGTAGATATCAATACAACGACAATTAAAATATTGGTCAAATCTGCTAGTCGAAAAATAGGCGTGAAGATCACTGATGTATTTACGATTAACTGTGGGAAAATTTTGGATGAGAATAAACTTCTATCATCTCTTCCAATTTACAAAGACTCAATCTTCACGGTTAGGCCTAGGTTAAGAGCTGGCCGGTAAGTATATATATAATCTCCATATATTTATTATTTTAGTACGTTATTTAGTGTTATACTAATTTAATATCTGTAGGGAAATATCTTTTGTCTGCCAAACATTTGACGATATTATCAAGAATCGGACACTCTTTCGTCATGTTCAGCTGACACAGATGTTACAGAGACCCACTTCGATTACATCGGTCATGTTTTTATCCGCTTTTTCTCAATTTCTCATTCATGAGATATTAGTATGTCTGTGCAGCAAACATCAGAAAAACATAAGTTTTAATGGTGCCTTCGAATCGACCGACATACTTTTTTATGATGGTCGGGTTATTTTTGATCCCACGATTGCAGAGGTACAGTTTACTGAGACATCATGTCGGAAGGACTACTGGAAAATTCATGACATTATATATCGTACTTTCTGGGATCCTGTAACAGGAGGTTTTCCGGTATTTTTGAACCATTTACTTGATTATCTTTGGTCCTGCCCTGCTGGGATTGCTTCTAACAATGAGGTGTTAACTGCATTTTTAACCAATCATCCTGCTTTGACATCCTATATGGATAGATTGAAGCAGTATATCTTATTGAACAATATGGTTCAAAGGCTTGACCGCATCCATAAGAAAAATTTTGACAATGCTGCTGGAGACTCTATTGGTTGGGAGACACATCTACTGAATGTTCCGGCAATGGAAAGTACTTATATGTATAAAGCAACATACAATCAACAAACCAGACGGTATGTGTCAAGATATTTTGATAGTCGAAGAATGGTGTGCTTGCACTACTGCAGAAATTTTGTGACTCACGCTGACAATCGGGTTAGTGTTCAGTTTATTGTTGTATTATTGTATAGAGACATATTATATTTAATATCTAATCAATATATTATATTGTTTTGTTCTTAAATAGCTGATGAACATGGAGGAAATTGAAGCAGCGGTCGCCATAAACATAACCAATTTTTTACCTCAACTGTTAGAACATATTGCCATCAGCTTTCAATGTCCCCCAAGCTTTGACCTTATAAATTTGTAAGTTCATAAGCTCTTTTTTTTTCAGTTTTTTTATATTCAAAAAGTAAAATAAATTGTTGTTTTTGTAGACTTGGAAACACACTTGCTGATAAGCAAACGGGGCAGTAGTGTAATTATTATCTGCGTCAGGTACATCGTTGGCCTTCCCTTTTTTACACTTTTCTATTCGGGGGTCGAGGAATTTGAGATTGTATGCTGAACAGTTGACAGTTGAAACATAGAGAAATTTTTATTGCTTTTTCTTGCAGGTCCTGCTTGCAGCTGCTCTTTTTTGTGGGAGGTTAGTTGAGGACTCAAGCAAGCTGTTGGTGAACTTCAGAAGTCAGGTAGCGGACCCCACCCTTTTGTTTTTGAAAAGAAATTACCTGTTGTCATGTCACGCTTGTAAAGGGTTCAGACTTTAGTATTATAGCTAAGTTCTTGTTTACTAGTGTGGGTCTTTGTTCTTCGGAGCTAACATCTCACTATGAGTCTCACTGTGCTTTCTTATTTTATATTTTGTGACGCTTTCCTTTGGCTTCAGTAGAAGTAGAGATTTTTATTGTCAAGGATGTTTTATCTCATCTTAGATCCTAATAGTTTAATTATGCAAGGACTCAAAACACAGAAACCCATTTATTTAAGTCTATGAATGCATTTGTGAATACTAACTTTTCTTCTAATGCTGTACTCCTTTTCCATGAAGTACTTATTTGTTGAAAGACAATTTACAGGTCATGTTCCCTTCAACACTACTTGGAATTAGTGAAAATTGAACAATGATGAAGACCAGAAGTGTTACTGAATATTTCAATTATGAAGCAGGTACATTCTATGGTTGTTACAAATTTTTTAACCTATTGTTGGATTGATACACAGTTGATGTGAGTTATTAGTATTTGGTAAATGCTTGTTTACTTGAGCTGAGGTCCTTATGAACTTAGTGGAGATGCTTGGTCAGTCAATCAAATCCAGTTACATTTATTTGCATCTAACATCTTGCTGGTTTTTCCTATGTTCCAGTTTATTCCCTTGTTGATCTCCTGGTGCTAGAGAATATTAGCATGAAATTGGACTGAATGTACTCATCTCACGAGGTAGATCAAGACGTTAGATTATGACATCTCTAGTTTTATTATCCTCCTTGCTGTTCTGTTTCTGCTTTTTGTCTCTCAGCCATGCTTCTCCTCAATTGTTGTACTGAACTACCAATTTAAACAAGGATGACTGATAAAAGAAAATTTAAGAAGTGGTTTCTCTTGAATGGCCCAGTGGCATTTGATTCAAATCTTATTGCATATGACTACAGTCTAGTATGTATTTTGGAAATAATGCCATACTGTCCTTTGCATGTGATTCATTAAAAATATGCTGAAGTAGATGCATATTTGATATATACACAATATGTACATCTATTTCCTGAAAAATAACTAAATGTTTTTACACCTATAGGAAAATTCTCCAAGAGTAAAGATATCGGAAGTCTTTGGTAATGATGCGAAGGATACAAATATTCCTCCTGAATTATGGTGATACTACCTGCTTACGAATCGCCCTGAGGTTAGTATAGAAATTTGTTTAGTTGATCTTCAAGTTTATGTGAGTGCAGGTACATTAATTAAGATATTTGGTCTGACTTTTGTTTGGGGGACTCAGGCATCAGATACACTGTTTACTTGGGGTGATTTGCAAGCCAAATTGAACAGCGAGTTGCTAAACAACTTGGGAAACTTCATCAACCATGTATTAAGCACTGTTCAAAACCAGCTGGTTAGTCACTGGATAATCTTGCACCAGACATCTCACTGTCTGAAAGGATTATCAAAAGTGTTCTGTAATTTTCTCTTAGGTTGATCATCTGTTCTACATCCCTGTTCTGGTGTTATTTTATTATCCCCTTTCTCCTACACTTCTGTGTAAGTGCATGTTCTGTTTTTGTAGGAGCTGGATATGAGTCCGTTGTACCTGATGCTCCTAATGCTGAGTCACATCCATTGACAAAGGCGTGTGTGGACATATTAGCAAAATCCCTGTTCTGGTGTTATTCTTATCCCCTTTCTCCTACACTTCTGGGTAAGTGCATGTTCTGTTTTTGTAGGAGTTGGATATTAGTCTGTTGTACCTGATGCTCCTAATGCTGAGTCACATCCATCAACAAAGGCGTGTGTGGAAATATTAGCAAATGTGTTCATCACTATCTTGATGCAATGGAAAAGGTAAGCAAATTAATTTGAACCATGTGAAATGGCCTGTTTAGGACTCTGTTCTAGGTTTTACAACATACTATTGATCTTTTTATGATAGGTTAAACTGAAGCAAGGACTGAAGAGTGCAATGGGCATTTCTATCTGCAAGTAAATCTTTTTTTTTTGGGTCTTTTTTTCATTTAGCATTATTTGTAGTAGCACTGATCTATCTTTGCTTTGCTAACTGAATCTAGGAGAGCCAATTTTGGAAACTTTAGGAAGATCCAGCAATGTGTGCCATTGTGATGAAAACTGGTCTCGTCTATGCCCTTCCTTGTCTACTGGAGCCTTTCATATCCTTTTCTAATGAAGTATGATTCCTCGTTATCATTGAACCTTGTCTGAATTTCTTTGCATAGAATTCTTTCCCTGAATGTCACTATTTGTTCTCTTTTGTAAGTATTACGGCAATTAAATTTGTCCCCAGGAAGAAAATCTGTCATTCTGTGAAGATAAATGAGAAAGTGCAAAGGCAAAAAGTCCTTGGGATCTTGTACCAGCAGGCCACAGAATAGGAAATCCAGCACCTCTGTTTAAGGAATTGGTGTGCATGTGCATTTTCGAAATATTTTTCATAAGTTGGCATCTCTTAACTTGCAATGACTGCAGAAAGATGAAGTAGATTTCCTTAGAAAAAAATTTTCAGGCAGCCAAGCTGAGAGGAGCTCAAAAGCGGAAGCTGATGTCGAAGGAAAGAAAGTTGCTGACCAGCTCGAGGGCACATATTATCTGGTAATTATCTTGGCATGCTTACTATATTCTTCTTCAGTGTTCACTAGAAACAGGCGGGAAAATGACTTTTTTGTTGCATGTTCGGAGACAGACAAATTTATGTTGGTGGAGTTAATATGGGTTGGGCACTAACGAATGGAATCTAGAAACAGGCTTTTCCTATTTATGGGTCAATTGCGTACTTTATATATTTCCTTGCAAAAACTATGGTGCAAGGGCCTCTTTTCATGGCAGAGTGCGACATTTTTCTTCTGTTTTGAAGTGCTTTGAATTATTTTTTGCTGAAGACATTTCAAAATTTCAGCAACTAATTGGCTAGGTTTTTTTTTCTCTCTTCTTATCAAGAGGGAGGTCCGGAAAAGAAACAGAAGAAACAATTCGGTGGTTCAAAATCAAAGATAGCAGAAGAGGAAATCTCTGTTGCAAAGTTGGATATTCAGGTGGGGCTTATCAGAAAAGCAGATAAGCATCCAGATGCTGATTCCCTGTACGTAGGGAGATGGACCCTGGAAAGGGGGCAGGTCGGTCTTTCTTAGCATCGTGTGTATGACAACATTGATTTGTTCTTATGGTGTCTTGCATGGGTCATGTAATTTCTGTTGTGAATAAGCAGAACTGGAAAGTGTGTTCTCTGCAATCAGAAACCGGTGACAATGGATCGCATGCACTGGTTTTGGCTGCATCAAATGAGGACCATACAATGGTAAGGAACCTGATGCCTTCTGCATCTGACAAAACTTTTACTTCATTAAGCTCATGTGCTCTGGAATTTGAAAATTAGGTTGAGTTGGTGGAGAGGGTGACCTTTGCTGGGTACTCCAGAGAGGGTGACCTTTGGTCATGCCCTTCCTTGTCTACTGGAGCCTTTCATATCCTTTTCTAATGAAGTATGATTCCTCGTTATCATTGAACCTTGTCTGAATTTCTTTGCATAGAATTCTTTCCCTGAATGTCACTATTTGTTCGCTTTTGTAAGCGTTATGGCAATTAAATTTGTCCCCAGGAAGAAAATCTGTCATTCTGTGAAGATAAAGGAGAAAGTGCAAAGGCAAAAAGTCCTTGGGATCTTGTACCAGCAGGCCACAAAATAGGAAAGCCAGCACCTCTGTTTAAGGAATTGGTGCGCATTTGCATTTTCAAAATATTTTTCATAAGTTGGCATCTCTTAACTTGCAATGAATGCAGAAAGATGAAGTAGATTTCCTTAGGAAAAAATTTTCAGGCAGCCAAGCTGAGAGGAGCTCAAAAGTGGAAGCTGATGTCGAAGCCAAGAAGGTTGCTGACCAGCTCAAGGGCACAAATTATCTGGTATTTTTCTTGGCATGCTTACTTTATTCTTCTCCAGTGTTCACTAGAAACAGGCGGGAAAATGACTTTTTTGTTGCATGTTCGGAGACAAACAGACAAATTTATGTTGGAGTTAATATGGGTTGGGCACTAACGAATGGAATCTAGAAACAGGCTTTTCTATTTATGGGTCAATTGCGTATTTTATATATTTCCTTGCAAAAACTTTGGTGCAAGGGCCTCTTTTCATGGCAGAGTGTGACATTTTTCTTCTGTTTTGAAGTGCTTTGAATTATTTTTTGCTGAAGACATTTCAAAATTTCAGCAACTAATTGGCTAGGTTTTTTTTCTCTCTCTCTTCTTATCAAGAGGGAGGTCCGGAAAAGGAACAGAAGAAACAATCTGGTGGTTCAAAATCAAAGATAGCAGAAGAGGAAATCTCTGTTGCAAAGTTGGATATTCAGGTGGGGCTTATCAGAAAAGCAGATAAGCATCCAGATGCTGATTCCCTGTACGTAGAGGAGATCGACGCTGGAAAGGGGGCAGGTCGGTCTTTCTTAGCATCATTTGTACGCACAACATTGATTTGTTCTTATGGTGTCTTGCATGAGTCATGTAATTTCTGTTGTGAATAAGCAGAACCGGAAAGTGTGTTCTCTGCAATCAGAAACCGGTGACAATGGATCGCATGCACTGGTTTTGGCTGCATCAAATGAGGACCATACATGGTAAGGAACCTGATGCCTTCTGCATCTGACAAAACTTTTACTTCATTAAGCTCATGTGCTCTGGAATTTGAAAATTAGGTTGACTTGGTGGAGGGGATGAACTTTGCTGGGTACTCCGGAGAGCCTGAGGCTTATCTTAATGCCAAGAGCAAGGTGTGGGAGAAGTTACCAGCTGACCTGCGCAGTAATGCCGGGCTTGTGGCCTGTTACAAAGATGTTCCCTTCATGTCGTCGGTTGGAGTGTGCAAGGTCAAGACAATAACAGATGGAGAAATTCGCTATGCACGGTGCCAAAATGCAGACTCACTGAATTGTTAGTCTGATTTTATTGAAACTAATGTTACTGATTTTTTTTGGGAAAATTTTGATCTTGCCATTTGAAAACTATGTATTTTGAGAAATGCTTGGATTAATACTCTGTACACCATTATGATTAAAAAAAAAAAACTAAGGACGCTCCTCCGTATCCTTATTTATTTATTTATTTGCTTCACTCCACACCATCATGCGTGAGCCACGGGGTAAGCCATTTGCACCGAACACCCCCCTTCGAGGCCCATGTACGCAAGTTACCAGGACAATGCACATACGGCCGGAACAAAAGGAAAGAGATCAAAGGCTACCACTTTTCCGACGGTGGCATCTCTAGGACTGATTTGTCAAGTACTATGCGGCTGTCTGCCTATTGGTCCATGGCAGTTGGGTGGAAACGAGTTGAATTCGAGTAAATTTCAAAAAATATAATTAACCTAATACAAGTTGAAGTTTATATATATCATTGGTAGAAAATTAAGTAAAATCACAGACCTTAAATATGTATTTCATGTTGCACAGCCGTTAGCAAACGTATACCGGTAGCTCTTGTACACCAAACTTTAGAAGCTTTATAGTGTGTTTAGTTGTTTGTATGAGGTGTAGGTTGATCTATATTAGTGGTACATGTTAAATGAAACAGGTTATAGAGATGCAGTATAGATAGGGGTTCTACTCCTGTTGGCACCCCCCGAACGTAAGTCCGCTAGGGAGGAGCTCTCTCCGGGAGAGAGGTCTCCAATAGAGCCTATTGTTTGGGTGTGTTGAAATGAATCGGAGTTAGTTACAAATGAGATACAAGGGGGGTATATGTAGTCCCCAAACAATGCAAAAGACCAAAAAATCCTAACTACGGCCGTTGGATCGAGGGTGCTGGTGTCCTTTCGCGGGCCGAAAGGATTGGATGCTTGACAAGTGTC
Source organism: Pharus latifolius (assembly GCA_019359835.1). Taxonomy (NCBI): domain Eukaryota; kingdom Viridiplantae; phylum Streptophyta; class Magnoliopsida; order Poales; family Poaceae; genus Pharus; species Pharus latifolius. The sequence continues at coordinate 4,364,551 of CM033328.1, forward strand.
ATCGCCAATTACCGAGGTATTCCTTGCGCGACCCTCACGTGACATGGCGCCCGGGATGGGGCCATCGGGGCCTTTGTCCCCGGGCAAAACGCGGCACCTGGGACGGGGCCACCGGGGCCTTTGTCCCCGGGCAAGAGGTGGTGCCCGGGACGGGGTCACCGGGGCCCTCGTCTCTGGGAAAAAGACGACGCCCGGGACGAGGCCACTGGGGCCTTTGTCCCCGGGCAAAAGGCGGCGCCCGGGACGGGGTCGCCGGGGCTGTTGTCCCCGGGCAAAAGACGACGCTCGGTACGGGGCCACCGGGGCCCTTGTTCCCGGGCAAAAGGCGGCGCCCGAGACGGGGTCACCGGGGCCCTTGTTCTCGGGCAAAAGGCGGCGCCTGGGACGGGGCCACCGGGGCTTTGTCCCCGGGCAAAAGACGGCGCCCGGGACGGAGTCACCGGGGCCTTTTGTGCTCGGGCAAAAGGCAGCGCCCGGGACGGGGTCACCGGGGCCGTTGTCCCTGGGCAAAAGGCGGCGCCTGGGACGGGGTCACCGGGGCCCTTGTTCCCGGGCGAAAGGCGGCGCCCGGGATGGGGCCATCGGGGGCTTTGTCCCCGGGCAAAAGACGGCGCCCGGGATGGGGTCACCGGGGCCTTCGTCTTCGGCGAAAGGCGGGACTCATCGGGTAGGGATTTCCCCCAACAGGAGCCCCCCATGTCCTCCGGACGTTCTCTGAGTCTCCGGAGGAGATGGTTCACACTACCGGGAACATACCCCCCGGGAGGGCCCTCCGGTGCTTAGGTGACGCTTTGATTCTCGTGCCGCACACTTATGGCTAGGCCGCCAATCATCTTGACGTCAACGGCCTCATTCGGTGTGCGCCGTCGGCCATAATGGGTTCGCGTAGTTCGAACTGCCGGTGCGTCGTTTCCCGTGCACGTCCCTTCGATTTGTGCCCGTCGTTTGAAATGGAGGGCTACGATTGCTTCTGAGAAGCCACGTGGCGCCCATCGGAGCCACGCGTGGCTTCTATAAATAGGGCCTCGGGGGCCCCGGAGAGGTCACAACAAATCTTCGGCACACATCTTTCCACCGGTGCTCTAGCCTCTTCCGGTAACTCTCTCCCGGAAGCCAAGTCTCCGGAAGCCTTAGATCCCAGAACAAGTGACATCGGCAGTCCGACCCACCGGCAGCTTCGATGGCTCCCAAGAACTGCGCTAATGCCCCTGACGCGCCTCCGAAGGAAGTCATCACGGACTTTCTCTGGGCATCCGAGTTCACTTCCGGGGACTTGGAGTCCCTTGTGGACTGGGGTTAGTTGTGGACGGGGACGTCTGGATCCCTTTGAGGAAGGAGACAACTCCCTGCCCCCGGCCCGGAGAGGTCGTGGTCTTCGAGGCGTTCCTCGAAGCCGGCCTTCGGCTCCCGGTGCATCCATTGCTCCGGGAGTTTCTCCAAGAGTATGGGGTGGCGCTCAACCACCTAACTCCAAACGCCCTTGTCCCTTCATCTGGCTGTACGAGATAGCCACTGGACAGGAGCCGACGCTCCGGTTGCTCCAGTATTTCTATGAGCCGGAGGCGAGGAGCTCTCACCTGGTCCGGGGGGCCCGAAGTCCGCCTTCGGGTCCATAATGATGTAGCTGCTACCGTCTCGAGCGGAGGAATACACGGTGGCGGCTTCCCGGGACCACTGGGGGGATTGGCTCCGGTGGTGGTTCTACCTCCGGGTCCGGGACACAGGGGTGACATACTCCCCGGAACCTCCTTCCTATTTCCAGTATTCGGCCCCCAAGCCCCGGGTATGGACCGATGAGGAGCTAAGGCTCCTTACCAAGGTGGTGGGCTCCCGGGGTCTGAGGTCCATGAGGGACGCAGCGAAGGAGCTGGCGCTCCTCAAGCTTTCGCCCTTCTCGCACGGGAGGAGGGGGATAGGAATGTGTCCGGCTCAACGACCCCCTCAGAGGCGGGTGACTCGATGTAAGTCGACAACGACCCCTCCTTTGACTTTTTGTGTTTTTCTGCTAACTTTTTTTTTTGTATTCGTAGTTCGTCCGTATCCGGCTGCCCGGGAGAAGGCGGAGAACCTCCTCGAGAGGTATTACGCGGACGAGCACAAGCATGTCGTTCGTCATTGGGGAGGGTCCTCTCTAGAACCTGGTGGCCGAAGCCTTCGGGCTAAGGCTACCGGCAAGGACACCCCTCCCTACCCCCGGCTCCCATAAGCGGGGCAAGGAAACCGCCGGGGGGCTCGAGTCGAAGCACGCCAAGACGCAGAAGGCTCTCGCCCCGACGACGACACTGGGTCTCACCCACAAAGACCCGGGACGTGGCTCCTGGGTGGGGACGTGCGCCGGCGCCTATTAGGTGCGGGGCCACGCCGCCCCTTCCGGAGTCTCCCGACAGATCGGTGGGGACAAAGGAGTTCATGCGCCTTCTCGAGGCCTTCGACGATGCTGGGGAGAAGGGGGCGACCAGCGGAAGGGCGGCGTTCGATTCGGCGAACGACAATCTTTCGCCATCCCCGATGGGCGCGCCTCCGGTGGCCCCGGAACCAGAGGTACCAGAGCGTCTGGAGGTTCGCTTCGTGGAGGCTTCTCCTGCGCACGTCAAATGGCTGGTGGACGAGGGGGGGAGCCCTTCGGTTGGCGTTGTCCCGGTGGCCGCGGGGGCCCCGCGACACGGGAAGGGGAAGGGACTCCTTATCCCCCCCGGGAAGACATCTCCTCAGGGAGCTCATCCTCCTCTTCCTCGGAGACCGAGTCCTCGGCGACGAGGGTCATGACCGGGGCCACGCCGGTCCAAACTCCCGTAGCTCTGTTACTGGGGCCGGCCGGTGGAGACGGGCCCGGGGGTGCCGGGGGGGGGGAGACTCCGCTGCTATCTCCGGCCGGTTGGTGGCGATCCTCCAGATGCCCAAGGTTGACGAGTACGTCTCGCAAGGGACGCTCGGTCACCGGTGTGGTGAGTTACTATCGCTCCACATCCACGTAAGCGTTTCCAGTGCACCCGACTATTTTTCTCTGAAATTTTTCTAACTCTTGGTATCCTTTGCTTTCGCAGGGGCTGGCCCTCGCTCGGGGGATCGAGCAGCGCTTCGGGAGGGCGCTGAAGGAGGCAGACCCGAAGGCCGTCGCCTTTTGCGAGGAGCGAGATGAGTTGCTCCAAGAGCTGGCCTGGGTCCGGGCCCAGCTCCACGCCTAGGAGTACGCCAACGACCGCCTCCAGAGGGAGGTAAAGGCAAAGGAGGGCGCTCTTCGGGAGATCGAGGGCTCCAATGCCCGGGCGGTTGCAAAGGGGGGCCGCTCCATCCGCTTGGCCCTCGAGGGGCTCGGGCTTAGCCTCGGCCTGGGAGGCACTTCCAGTGCGGCGCCGGCCACCTTTGCGGAGGCTTTGCGTTTTCTCAACGCGCAAGTCTCCGCGATCCCGGAGGCTGCCGATGCCTGGGCCCGTGGCCGGGCCGTCTCGGTGGTGGCTGCCGCCGCGGGCCTCGTGGAGTTCCGAGGGGCTGTTGCCCGGGCAATCGGGGGTCGGATCCCCCGGGGCTTCCCCGACTTCTTCGAACTGCAATGGCGGGAGGTGGAGGAGCTTGCGGGAGGCTTCTACGACCGGATTGTTCGGGTACGATTCCCGACTCCGGTGTGGGGAACCCCGCCCCGTATCGAACACCACGGTATGGAACAACACTCTCCTGTCGCAACTTCCCAGGAGTCAGTTGCGAGCCAGAAATGAATATCACAACAACCAGCACAATACATAAATAATCCACAAAATATTACAAGGTTCACAGATGACGGCACTAGGGCCTTACAATAATAACACAACGAGGTATAAAATAACAGTTCAGTTTTTCAACAAAACGCGGAAGGAGCGGAACGCTAATCTTCGCCCACAGTCGCTCGACTGGGGTACGTGACGCCTAGAAGCTCAGATCATACTCGAAGAAGTCTTCATAAGGCTCAGGCTCACACTCATGTGAACCCAAGTCGCTTGGCTCTTCAACTTCTGATGGAGCAAGTCAGTCACGGGTGAGTACAGAGTACTCAGGAAATCACCACTTAACAAATGCAAATACATATAACATGCAAGTAATTCAAGGAAGTGGTTGAGGTTCTTTTTCCAAACCTTGTTCATAACCTAACAGTTGATAGTCATGAAAGCATTCAAAACACACTTTGAAAACTTGCTTTAAGCGATAGTTCAAGAGTGAGAGAATTAAGGCAGTTGATAAATCAGTTTATGAAAACTACATGTGCCTCACAATCATGGATGAAAACCATTGACCATAACACACTCCAAATCCGGAGCATGGAGTATTTAAATACATTTTAAACTCTGCAGAGAGGTACTACTTTACCCACAAGACTTCTCAACTACCACTGTTGACCACGAGCATAGGCCTTTTGCCCAATCACGTTACTTTAAGCATATGAGTCTCCTATGCCAGGTTCGATCACACTGCTTTAAATGCGCCACTAAGTTGAGAATAACACGCTTTTCGCCCTGCCTAGCCATTATACTAGCTCTGCCCCGTAAAATGTTCACCACCGGTCAGTGGCCCAGGAATTTTCACCTCTGGGTGGGGTTCCTAATACAGTTGTGAAGTATTGTAGGGATCTTCCCTCTCATACCTTCACCCTACCCCTCACTCAGTATTGGGCCGCGGTGGGAGACCCTCTCCACCAATAGTGAGCAGACACACGAGGGGTTTGTGCTGGGAAACTACATCCAGCACTCGTGCCCTGGAACCACATCAGTTGCATGATCTTTCACTAAGACGAATCGGCTGGGCTCGTCCCAGCCGTCGGTGTAAGTGGGCCAAGGGGGATCTTCCCTCCCTGATCAATGAACAGTATTAGTGCACATTATTATTTAGGTTATAGACTCTATGCAGAGTTAGGGCAATAGTTCGGCAAGGATACTTGGTCGCGCCTATCCCATACCAAGCTTGTGGAGGTACGATAACATGCTACTAGATGTTTAGCACAGTTTGTTAGTCCTTAGCTATTCTAGAGAGGAGTTTCCCTACTCACATTTTTCACAATTCACAACATTTCATGTTCACAACATTACCATGTTATCACATCATCACCATGGCCATCATTATATTTCCAATGTTTTGACTGACACACCTCTCCTCCCTAGGATAGACATTCTCCTCCCTAGGATAGACATTTTAAAAGGCGTTTTTAGTTTTGAAAAACCATTTTTGCTCATTTATGTAAATAACCCATATTATCAATGTTATGCTTTAGCATTAACCTAAGGGATCAAGAATATTATACACATGACTTGAGAATCAAGAATGGCTATTCAATGTAGGACAATAGCTAAACAGGTATATTTGAACATACACAGTTTACTTAATTAGCATGCATAATACTCAAGTAACAAAATACATAGCTAACTGGAAAACATGGGGTCAACATGATCAAGGTGGTGGTGACTTGCCTTGAACTTCCGCGATAAGATCTTCAGCGACGTCCTCGATCGGCTGCTCCTCGGCTGCCGGACAGGTGGTTTCTAAACGCGAAAAGAGCACTGGATCAACCAAAATGCATAAGTATGAAACTAATAAATGCAAATATAATTCCTAATAAGTCTAGGTAAAGCAGCCTCGGAGTCGGATCTGAAAAAGACTGGAAAACGGAAGTTTTCGAAAACAGCTGAAAACGATGGATCAGAGTTTTAGGGTAGGATTCTAAACTGGGGGCAGAAGGAGAATATGTGGCTGGAATAATTTGTGGCAGGGTGGTTCAGACAGATCGGGATTTGGAGGTCGGACGGAGAAAAACCTCTTTTGGCAAGATTTTAGGGTAAACCAGGTAAAGTCGGATCTGGAAAAAGGTGAAAACAAGATCCGGGACTCCGATCTAAAGGAAAATTTCAGATCTGGAAGATTTAAGTCGAGGCGAATCTGCTGGCACAGACGGATCTTTGATCGGAAGCTTCTACGATGGAGTCGACAAAATCGGGGAAAGGAACGACGGAGTTTAAAACATTGAAACGAAAATCCGGCAGCGGATCAAAGAAATGATCACACATTTAGAAGGTAGACGACGAAACAAACAAAACGATGCGAACGGATTTTTGATCGGAGGTCCAGAAGGCAGAGAACGACAAGGTATGTCAGTGAGGCTGACATTGGGACAAACTTCTGTACACTGTAGCAGTGTCAGCACTAGACATTGGACGCGGCCACGGCTAGGAGTTCGCCGGCGACGATCTAGGCCGCGGTTGGGGCTGAGATTCGAAGGGTGGAGGAGTCACAGCAAGGGGAGAAAGTTTGGTGAAGGAGGCACTGCTAGAAGGGCTTCCACGGCGAGCTTCACGGCAAGGTTTCCCGGCGGCTTGAACACACACGCACGGGCTGCACGGGTGAGCTTCGGCCGGAGCTTACCGGAGAGGGGAAATGGCCGGGGAAGGCCGGGAGATGGAGTAGGGGACCAAAGGGAGTGGAGATACTTAACAATGGCGGCAAATGGAGGCCGGAATCAGGAGATATGGCGCACGGCCGCGAGGAAGAAGACGACGGCAGGTTGTCAGTTCACGGGCGAGGATGCACGGGGAAGGCTGAAACTTGGTAGGTGGGGGTTTTGGGGCATGGGGATGAAGATGGCGTGGTCAGATTCGAGGAAGAACGGCCGGAAAAAGATGAACGGCGAGGTGGCCGACGGTGGCCGGCGGTGGAGCAAAACGAAATGCGACGAACAGCGGGTTCCAATGATCAAATCGCCGAGCTCCAGTGGAAAAAAAGATGCAACACGACGAGGCACACACGATTGACATATCTGGACAAGAATAAGATGGCCGGAGCACGGCGAACGGCGACGAAGAAGTGGCGGCCGGCGCTAGAGCGCGGCCAAAACAATGGCAGAGCAGCCGAAATCCCCCTCTTTAATATTTTATGTGCAATTTTTTAGCCAATTGCAAAATTTTTGAATGCACTCCGTGTCTAAGTGTTTCCTCTATCTTCCTACGTAAGGGCTTGAGATAATATAGATGTTTGAGCTGTTTCACAGCTATGCCAAAGTTTATAAGGAATGACATGAAAGAGATAACTTGTAGCATAAGCAATGTCAGGACATGAAATGCATCCAGCTGGGTAAACAGTCCTCACACTGTGTTTTCTGTGAAATGGGTGAGGGCAAGAGTGGAATTACACATAAAATAACACTTGTGGTCAATTCTATGGCTTAAATTGGAATTTTTTTTCCAAATAACCAAAAAAAAAAAAAATTCGAAAAATAACCCAAACCTTTTAAATTTTACAAAAATGACCCTCAGTCGCGAAGTGGGCCGCGCGATGGCTAGCGACTGAAGACGTGGCACGACCCAATACACCGTTGGCCCAACTCATGTCTTCAGTCGCTAGCTCAGCTAGCGACTAAAAATTGAATAAATATTTGCCGGGGTGAGATTCAAACCGTGGTCTCTCCGGAAAGAGAGAGCCTCTTAACCAACTAGACTACAACCAGTTTTTGTAACTTATTGCTATGGCATAGTTTTATATCTTTTCAGTCGCTAGCTCGGCTAGCGACTGAAAGCATACGTGGCACGCGAACTGGGCCAGCGGGGCGTTGGGCCGTGCCACGTCTTCAGTCGCTAGTTCGGCTAGCGACTGAAGATCAGTCGCGCGGCCCGGTTCGCGACAGAGGGCTATTTTTGCAAAATTTAAAAGTTTTGGGTTAGTTTTCAAATTTATTTTTTTTGGGTTATTTGGAAAAAAATTCCTTAAATTGGAATTTTGAAAAACCTAGGGGTTGAAATGCAAAGTTCCACTGCATGGGAAGTTGTGGAACCTGGTTACTTGTGCAAATAAAATATATTAAACATTTTTACAGAATTTTCTATGCATTATTTTAAATTAAATCAACCTTTTATTCTATTTCCAAATAGAAAAATCATCATTTCATGTGAGAATTCTATCATTTCAAGTGGAAAAATGATTTGTTTGATGCATAAAATCATGATGCCATGAATTTAAAAATATGCATTCATGAGGAAAATATTGGGGGGATGATTTAGGGTTGCATAGACGAAAGAATTTTGCTGATCGGAAGAAGAAGATAATTAATCAGAATTTCGGAAGATTTAGACTGGAAGGAAAATCTGAGAAGGGGAGGGTTAAGAGTGGAATTTTGGGGCTGCTACATCCGGCGCCCCCGAGGGCGGACGTTCCTGTTCCGGTGGCGAGAGAAGCCCCCCGGGGGGAGGACGATGTCAAACAAGTATGAGCCTCGCCCCCGGGCCTTTAGATAGGCCTCTTTCTTTTTTGCTTAGGACTTTTGCTCCCGGTAGCTTCTTAAAAGAAGCCCCAGAACTTGTAAAAACTTCTCTACCCAATCAATGAAACGAAATTTTTGCTAAGTCTTGGTTCGGTTTTTACAGGCTCCTTGGGAGCTCGCTTCCGGAGGGGGGCTCCCGAGGGCTTAGTGCTCTGACTTGGAAGGTGCTTCCGTGACGCGAGGGGTCGCCTCGGTGATGGAGCTCCCGGGCTCCCGGGCTCCGGGGGACACCACCAAGGGGATGCTCAGGCGGCTTTGGCGTTGCTAAGTCTCGCAACTGGGAGCCACTGTGAGGATTCTCCTCGGGAGCCGATCCGGTTGCGTTGGCTCCCGGAGTGGCATTTGGATAACTGACAATAGTCGCGCCGAGCTGTCTCCTCCGGAGCCGATCCGGTCGCCCCTCTCCAGATACGCCCTCTGGCCGGTTACGAGTATTGGCCCATGAGTTGGCTTAAAGAGGCTCAGCAGCGCATCAAGAGTTTGTACTGGGACATTTCCTGGGAGTTTTCCCAGGCCCTTCGAGAGTATTAAGTTTAGGCGCCTTCCGGAGGGGGTTGTCCTCCAGGATAGTTTTCCGCGGGAGCTTAACTCCCCGGATTGTATCTTATCTTTTCTTGGGCTTATCGCTCCCGGGGCGTCTTAGCCCACCGGGAGGTTTGTTCCCCAGTGACCTGTTGTATCGTTTCCCACCGGGGGGAATGTCCCTCGATTAGATGTATCGACGAGATTACTTTACTTTGGCTTTGCTTGTTCCTTCGAAATTTCTGAGATTGTCGAATGTGTCTTCAGAATTTCTCGAGTTATTATCTCCTGTCCGGGCCCGGATTATGTCCCCCCCCACAACGGGGTGCAGCTTGGCTCCGTGCACTGTGGGTAAGGAACGGAAATGCCCGGACTTTGGTAATTACTCGGGTCACGCAGCCCCCAGTCGGGAGTTCCGAGGGACGGTGGAGATTCCCGGCCGAAAAATTTTGTAGACCAGTAGGAAGTTTCCCCAGTTGCCATGAGAGCGGAGAGGCGATCGAAAAAATCCCCAGTTGAGAATTTCCAAGGTAATCAAGAATTCCGAAGGCCGAGACTCCCATGACCCGCAGGGGGCGAAAGCCACTCCCGAAGGAGGGTTTTGTGACCCGACAACGGGTGTAGAGTATTTGAGAGGGGACTAGTCTCGTAAAGTGACTCGCTACCACAGTTCATGAGAACTGGGTTGCCGCTTACCCCCTCAGTCCACGAGGAGTTGCTGTAAGCCGCCCTAGGGAGCGGTGCTCCCGTCGTAGGGACTTCTAGGCTGCGATAGCCTACGTCCTCGTGGAGAGGGCATCCTCGTAGAGAGGGCATCACCTCAGAGGCGGGAAGATAGGAACCTGCCAAAAACTCCAACATTGGACAAAAAACCGATTTGTGTTAATGAATTTGCAATATGACGCCTCCCCCCGCGAAACTACGGCGGGGGAGGGAAGAGTGATTCTGCAAGAAAATCCCAGAGTCGGGCAAAAATCCATTGGTATTGACGAAGATGAAATACAACGCCCCCCCCCACAGAATCGCGGTGGGGGAGGGAATAGTGAATACAACGCCTCCCCTTGCGAAGTCGCGATGGGGGAGGGAGTGAGCTCGGAGGCTAGATGTAGAACTTGCGGAGCAAGTCTATGTTCCATGTGTGCTTCAACTCGTGGTCTTTAAGGTTGGAGAGCTTATAAGCCCCTGAGCCCAGGACTGTGGAGATCCTGTACGGGTCCTCCCACTTAGGGGAGAGTTTGCAGTGGGCTTGGGGATCGGTGACGCGCTTAAGGACCAGGTCCCCAAGGCGGAAAGCTCTCTCTCAGACGCGTTGGTTGTACGCGCGTGCCATTTCGCGCTCGTAGATGGCATGGTGGAGGAGCGCTCGGTCGCGCTCTTCTTCGATGAGGTCGACTTCCAGTCGCTGGTTCACGTCGTTGGTCTGGGTATGCTGCGGCCAAAGTTTCGTCTAGGAGCTCGACCCGCAGCGATCGACAACTGATCTCTGAGGGGAGGACCGCTTCAACCCTGTACACAAGCGAGAAAGGCGTGCGCCCTGTTGCCCGGCTCGGGGTCATGCGCATGGAGCAGAGGATGCTCGGAAGCTCCTCCGCCCATGGGCCCCCCTGGAGGCGGTCTGCTTGAGTCGTTGGCGTAGTCCCTGCAGGATCACGCCATTGACCCTTTCGACGACCTCGTTGCTCTAGGGATGAGCCACGGAGGCAAAGTGGAGGGTAGTCCCCAGACCTTCGCAGAATTCCCGGAAGTGCGCCGAGTCGAATTGGGTCCCGTTGTCGACGGTGATTTCTTGGGGGACCCCAAAGCGACATACGACGTTCTTCCAAAAGAAGCGCTGTACCGCTCGGGAGGTGATGCTGGCCAAGGGCTTAGCTTCCACCCATTTGGAGAAATAGTCCACAGTGACCACCGCGTACCTGTAGCCCCTGGGTGCTGGGGGGAAGGGACGAAGGAGGTCCATTCCCCAGCGCGTGAAAGGCCAAGTTATGGGGATGGTCTGCAACATCGCGGTGGGTAGCCTGGTGCCCTTCGCCATCTTCTGGCATGCCTCGCATGCGGAGATAAGGTCTCGCACGTCGCGGACCAGCGTGGGCCAAGAAAACCCTTGGCGGAGAACCTTCGCCGCGACCGCCCACAGGGCCAAGTGAGACCCATAGCTTTCCTGAGTGAATGTCCTCGAGAAGTTGGAGTTCTTCTGCTCGATGGAGACAGCGGAGTAGAGCGGAGGCTCCCCGCTTGTAGAGCTTTCCCTCTAGTAGGAGATACGCCCATGTCTTGGTGCGGAGGCGCTTCGCCTCGGTGTCACCAGAGGGTTCCCCCTCCCCCCTTATGCAGAAGATGAGGGGATCCAGGCAAGACGCGACTCGAGCAATCTTAGAAACCTCTAGGGCGCAGGACTCAGGGTTCGCACCCGGGAGGTTACTGAGGGCTTCGCGCTGATCTCAAGGAAAGCACCCCTAGGAAGGGGTTCACGGGCACTGGTGTAGCTTCTAGGCCCCCAAAGAATGTTTTGGTAATTAATAACGATTACAAATGTTGAACTAACGCTACCTGTTTAGTTGTGTCAAGATCAAAGTCAAAAGACAGGTTAAGGAGAGGCAAAGAAAGAGCCACATGATGAAGAAAGGACAGTGAGCAAAGAGGCAAAGGTACGGAATAGGATATTTTTCCATTTTACCGGTCTAAGGTGATTAGAGAAGAATTTTGACCGGATTTTAGGATAAACGCCGTACTATTAAGAGGAGCATGTGGTGTATCACGAAATAGTTCATCTATGTGCCAAAAATCATAAAATCAACTTGCATTGCATACTAGAAGGTCATACACTTTGAAAATGCAGTTTACCATTCATTTCAGACAATTGCAGTCTCAGTCGGTCTGACCGATTGTTGGCCGGTTTGACCGAATGGACGGTCTGACCGAATGTTTACTCGGACTGACTGACGTTATGTCAAAGTGTAGTTTATTCCTTAAAAAGGTCGGTCTGTCCGTAGTTAAGACCTAGGTCAGTCTCCTGGAACTTCATGACCTATCTTTCTGATTCATTTTGTGTTATGATGGTCTGACCGTTTGTTAGACCGGTCTGACCGAGAAATCAGTCTGACCGAGGTTTTGCACTACGGTCTGACCGTGTGGCCGGTCTGTCCGTAATTATCGGCCTGACCGTATAAAGTGTCCAGAAACTATGTCGTCTCTGGACAGTTTCATGGTTTGACTGCATTTGGCTCCGGTCTGACCGTGAGTGTGCGTGACAAGGGTAGGTGAGCATTAATTGCGCCTGTTTAATGCCGTTGCAATTGCGGCGGTTTGACCGGGCTTATACCTGCGGTTTGACTGCCAAGTGATCTTTTTCTCCCAACGGCTGGTAATGGCTATATTTATTGTGGGGGGTATATATACTCCCATGCACGGCCCTGTTTAGAACTTTTTTGCATATTTGTGAACATTGTCATCATCTTTGAGAGCTAACACAAGTTTCATACACTCTAGGGTTCTAATTCTTGAATTTGTGAGAGTGTGCATTTGAGATCTTCTAGTGCATTGCATTTAGATCACTAAATCAATCTTGTGGCACTAGAAGAAGGATAAGTGATCATCACCGACTTGTTACTCTTGGAGTTTGCCGGCTCCTAGACTGCTAGGAGGAAGGTTTTGGAGAGCTCTTCAAGGAAGATTGTGAAGAAGCCTCAAAACATCTTGTGAAGGGTCGAGCACTCCTTGCCGGAGCGGTAAAGTGCATCATTAGTGAAATCGAGGTTTGGATAACTCATCACACTAATCCGGCTCGAGATTTAGGTCACTTCTCGAGAGAAGGTTGACTAGATAGAGGAGCGGTTAGAGATTTGAGTTTGCCTCAACGTGGATTAGGGGTGATCGGCAAATCACCGAGACCACGGGATATATCCTTGTGTTAAATTGTTCATTGTTCATCTTGTTTTAGTTATTTTCTCTCATTTACTATTAATTGCTTGATTAATTGTTAATTTGTTAAAATCGCCTATTCACCCTCCCTTTAGTCGATATCCTAGATCTCTTTCAGCTGGCCGCCTGGGCTAAGACGTCGGCGCGGTCGTTGTCCCGCCGGGGGATGTGCCGAGCCTCCAGGCCCTCGAAGTACTTCTCCATCTTCTGTACCTCCCCCAAGTATAGGCTCAAGTTCGCGTCATGGCACAAGTAGGACTTGTCCATTTGGCAAACCATGAGCTGGGAGTCTCCTTTAACCAGGAGACGGCGGATCCCCAGGGAGCGTGCGAGGTGCAATCCCACGAGCAGAGCCTCGTACTCGGCGACATTGTTTGTAGTCGGGAACTCAAGCCTTGCTACGTACTCCAGCGTCTTTCCCTCAGGGCTTCGGAGGACCACCCCTGCGCCTGCCCCGGCGAGGCACAATGAGCCATCAAACATGAGGGTCCAGTGGTCATGGCACCGGGGCAGCTCAGCGGGGGTCTCCCCCTCCGTCCCAGAGGTGGGGGTCCACTCCGCCATGAAGCCAGCAAGGACTTGTGACTTAAAGGCGGAGCGGCCCGTGAGGGTGAGAGAGAAAGGAGCAAGCTCGGCTCACCACTTCTCAATCCGACTGGTGGCCTCTTTGTTCCTCATTGTAGGATCAAAGATGCCGACTAGAGGGGGGTGAATAGGAGGCTTTTAAAATTTCTTTTCAATTAAGCAATTTTAAAGAATAATTGAGAGACCTAAATTATACAATGAGGCTTAAAAGCAATTTAATCAACTAGTTGCATTCAATCAAATGAACTATTCAATAAGACATGCAACAATGGTAAATATAACAATTGTGTCAAGATGAATGTAAAGCAAATATGAAATACGCAATTTGACACAATATTTTTACCGAGGTCTCGGAGACTCGCCCGGTCTCCCCTACTCCTCGTTGAAGCGCTCTCTCGGAGCCTCGCTTCTATATCCACGAAGGATATCTCACTAGGGTTGCTCCTTCTCCACACCGGATAGGCGAGCACCACACCTTTCACAATCCTTTGCCGGCCTCTCCGACAAACTTCAATTGGAGAGATCTCGGCTCTCCTCCGGCACCGTCTAGGCGAAGGCGATCGCCAAGAGTAACAAGCCGGATGCACTTTCACTTGAATCAACCACGTGCTAGAAGCTCAATGATGCAAATGATATGCTCAACACTCTAGCACTAGCAATCTAATGGAGATGAAGTGCACTAAACACTCACAAACTCTCCCTCAAGCTTTCTCTCAAATCTACTCAATATTTGGGCTCAATTCTAGCCTCTAAATGCAATAACTCAAATGCAAATCAATTGGCTAGGTTTTCAGCTGAAGAATGAACTCTTTGAGCACCCACAAATGATGCCATACATGAAGTATTTATAGCCTCAAAGAAAAACTAGCCGTTTACAACAAACTGAACCAGATTTGTACAGGCCGGACATTGTCCGGCCACTTCAGACAGTGTCTGATCAGTTCAACGAAAAACAGCCGTTGCAACGTGTCAGTTACCGTTGGGCGAAATTTGTGAAGGCCGGAAGGATACTATTTGTCCGGAAAAAAAGTCCGGACAAATGGATATGTCTCTGTTAACTCGCGGCTCAAAAAACTTGTACAGGCCGGACATTGTCCGGTCACTTCAGACACTGTCCGGCCACTTCGGACAAATAGCTCCGGAAGGATGCATTTGTCTGGCCACTGCACACTGACAGTAAAATATGTATAACTTTTGATCCAGAGATCCGATTGAGGTGATTTTTGGCTTGTTAGAAAGATAACTCAGAGCTCTACAATTTTGTCAACAAGAGCAAGACCTAGAAAGGTCTAAAAACTTCTAGAAAACTCAAAGACTTTCCTGCTGTCAAAATGTTCAATCCAAAAATCATCTCAAATGCAATTTTAGAGTATTTGCACATACGGATTTGCCGTTTTCTCGCGGATGTAATTTGTGTCACTTAGCAACGACCACGACCACACAGGTCTTGACATCCGATCGAAAATAGGTGGTCGATAGGGTTTGGTCGAGCGTACGCAAGCGAGTCGAAGACTGGTACGACCAGTTCGAACTCCTACGACCACGCCCAAACCCTAAACAGAAAGCCACCAAACAAGCGACACGACCACGACCACGTATCAACACTGATACGATCAGAATATGCAAATACGACCACGACCAGCTCTAGATAAATAAACCAATTTAAACAGCTGGCGATCACGACTAAGTGCAGTTTTCAAAACATTTAATCTAATGCACATGAACTACACTTAGACTCACTAGCAATACAAGACACTAGTGCAAGGTGATATGAATGCATCTGAGCTTCCGCACTAGATAGATTCAAGCTACTAGTTTCTGACCCCTCTTAATAGTACGGTCAAACTAGTAAAAAGAAACCTATCAATCCGGTCTGTCTCCAAACACCGAGACCGGTAAAATCCTAAGAAAAACAATCCTTAATCTTGGATTTTACCTTAGGTGAAGTTCGACCTCGTGAAGTTCGACTGCTCGACGCTTGTCCCCGCAAGGCTCGACCTCGCTAAGCTTGACCTCGCAAAGCTCGACCATTTGACACTTGTCCTCGCAAAGCTCGACCTTGCTAAGCTCGACCTCGCTCGAGATGTCTCATATCGACTTCATCCTCTTCACACCCTTGCTCGCTTTTATCCTGCAATCAAACTGAGACTACAATACGTACACTCAATGCACAACATTAGTCTCATATATAAGTCGTCATTAATCACCTCTAGAGAAGCTACTCCACACAGGAGTTAGCTCAACGGTTTCTCTTTCAAATGACATGACAAACTATATTCAACGAGTAGCAAATGAGTATAAGTTAAAATACAATCATATAGATCGCAGATGATAAACACATAAGCACACGATCTATACTACTCATATCATGATATCAATCAACCTAGATGACCAAAGTGATGAGCTCCCCCTCAACATGTGCATCGATATAAAATCCACAACTGGAGTCATCAGTCTCAGATTTAACGTATTACATTTTGATCAATCAATCAGCACAAGCTTGATGTAACCATCGAGCTCCTCCTCTACATATGCATCAATATCAAACCCGCAACTGAAGAAACATCCAATTCAGGGTTTACCGATAATCAATTCAATTCACTTGTGCTAAATCAGGATTTATCTAATTTGTCATTTGACCATCAAAACTGACATCTTCAGATTAACTTTAATGACAATGGATTTATCCAAATCATCATTAATCATCAAAAGCTAGATACTAAGATCTACCTAGATCCAACACTCATCACCTCCCCTAAGGGGAGAGATGACAGACCGTGATTGGGTATCCCAAGAAGTAGTGGTGGAGCTTCCGCGACGCCATGAGGAGGGCGTAGCAAGTCTTCTCTACGTCCGTGTACCACGTCTTAGCCCCTTGAAGGGCTTCGCTTACGTAGTACACGGGGTGCTGTTGCCCGTCCTGTTCCTTCACCAGCACCGCGCTTACAGCGACCGGGGTTGCTGCGAGGTAAAGGAGTAGGGGTTCCCCCGAAGATGGGCTCATGAGCATTGGAGGGCTCGTGAGGTACTTCTTTAGGTCGTCGAATATTGCCTGGGCCTCGGGAGTCCACCTAAACCCCTAGAGGCCCCAGAGGATTTTGAAGAACTGGAGGCCACATTCCCCCGACCGTGAGACGAAGCGGCCTAACGCGGCCAAGCGGCCGGTAAGCCACTGTACGTCTTTCACGGAGCGCGGTGGGGGCATGTCCAGCAGGGCCCAAATTTTTTTGGGATTGGCCTCAATACCCTGCTGGGACACGATGAATCCAAGCAGCTTCCCCCCGCGTACGCCAAAGGCGCACTTTTTCGGATTGAGCTTCAACCCGTACTTGCGAAGGCTGCGGAAGGTCTCCGCTAGGTTGTCGATGTGGGCGGCCGTGCGGAGGCTTTTGACGATCGCGACGTCAGCGTAGAATTCCACATTGTGGCCGATTTGGTTCTTGAGGACCAGCGACATGAGGCGCTGGAATGTTGCCCCAACGTTCTTCAGCCGGTAGGGCATATGGATGTAACAGAAGGTGCCGAGGGGAGTTATAAAACTCGTCTTTTCCTCGTCCTCCTCTACCATTCGGACCTGATGGTAGCCCGAATACGCGGCGAGGAAGCTCATCAGCTCGCACCCCACGGTCGAATCGACCAATTGGTCGATCCGCGGGAGTGGGAAGTTGTCCTTTGGGCAAGTGCGGTTAAGGTCGGTGAAGTCCATGCACATCGTCCACTTGCCGTTTGACTTCTTCACGAGGACGGGGTTTGCCAACCATTCGGGGTGCAAGACCTCCCGCACGAACCCCGCCTCTCGAAGCTTGGTGATCTCGAAGCCTCTTGGCGTTCAACGGAGAGCTTCCTCAGCTTTTGCTTGACCGAAGGGCGGCCGGGGGTCACAGCGAGCTAGTGCTCGATGATGTCCCGAGTGACGCCTCGCATGTCGGCAGGCTTCCACGCGAAAACGTTTGAATTTTTTCAGAGAAAGGTCGTGAATTGCTCCACGTGCTCTTCGAAGAGGTCTGCCCCGATCTTGACGGTCCTCTCCCCGTCCTCTGGGGAGAGCTGAACCCTCCGGAGGTCCCCCTCTGGGCGTGGTTCTGGGAGAGACCTCCCAGAAGGGGTGATTGGGGTGTCCGAGGCCGGAGGGGAGTTTTCTCTCCCCTGGGTCTTGATCATGTTGACGCTTCTGATCGTCGCGATGGCGCGCTTGTAAAGAGCACGGGCCATGTCCTGGTCGCCTCGGACAGTGATCGTGCCATGAGGCCCGGGGATCTTCATGCAGAGATAGTTCTGGTGGATCACCGCCCCCAGATGGTTGATTGTGGTCCTTCCCATAATCGCGTTGTATGAAGAGGGGAGGTCCATAACATGAAACCAGACCATCTCTGTCCAATAGTTTTTTGGGGCGCCGAAGGTCATCGGGAGATCAACCTTCCCCACCTGGTGGATGGGCTTCCCAGGGACGAAGCCTTGCAGTGGCCCGGCTATGGGCTGCAGTAGCTTTTCGTCGACCTGCATTTCCCTGAATGCCTTCAGGTACAGGATGTCGGCGGAGCTTCCGCCATCCACAAGGATGCATGCTAACTGACAGTTGTAGACGGTGGCGGAGACGATAAGTGCGTCGTCATGGAGAAAGCGAACTCGGCGCGCATCTTCTGCTGTGAAGGTAAGGGGGACGTCTGACCACTTTCGTGGTCGAGACGTATGTAGTACCCCCACAACCTTTACCTCCCGTGCGTATTCCTTGCGTTGGTGCTTGGAGTCTTTTCCTGAGGCGGATCCCCCCGTAATGACGTTTACACGCCTTTGGGAGGTTTGGAAAGGGAGCTCTTCAGTTGAGCCCCTTTCCGGTGCTTGTCTTCGCTGCTCCCCCGCAGGAGCGGGGAGCATTGGTAAAGCTGGCGGGGGAGGCAAGGGGGCAGGGCTCCCTTCCCCCTGCCCACGCTGGTCGAGGAATGCGGCGAAGTACTGTAAAAGCTGATGGCATTCTCGAGTAGTGTGGGTATTCGACTTGTGGAAGGCACACCACATGTTGGCTGTGTCCTCCTTGCCTTCCTTGGGGGGACCTTCGTGCCCGTGGGACGACTGTCCTCCCCCATAGCCTTTTGACTTAGGGAAGGGATGGTTGCCCTTGTTGCCATCGCGCGAGCCGCCTCTGCCCTTGAGGACAAAGGTGTCCCGAGGCCATGGCTCGCTGCGATCCTTCATCCTGGGGCGCTTGTTGGGGGGGTCCTTAGCCTCCCAGCTGGCGGGGGCAGGAACCCCCTAATTCTTCTTCCAGAGGTCGTCCTCCTCTGCGCAGGCATACTTCTCGAGCACGGTGAAAAGCTCATCGACAGAGGTGGGGCAGCTCCGGGAGAGCCTTCGGTGGAGCTCGCCAGGGAGGATCCCGCTCTTGCACGCCTCGATGACTGTAGAGTCGGGGACGTGAGCCACTTTGCTCTTAACTTGAGCGAAGCGTTTGAAGAATCTGCGGATGGTCTCCCCCGTCCTCTGCCGGACGGTCTAGAGCTGGGACGAGTCCAGGGGGCGCACGTAGTTCCCCTGGAAGTTCACGCAGAACTTGCGCTTGAGTTGCGCGAAGGACTTGATGGAACCGGCCTTCAGGTTGTAGAACCATGAGCGGGCGATCCCGGTGAGGTAGAGGGGGAAGACATTGCATTGCACCTTCTCGTCCCACCCAGCCGTTGAGATGGCTGTGGAGTACACCTACACAAATTCGTAAGGGTCGGCCTCACCGTTGTAATGCTCGATGTGTGGCAGGCGGTAAGGCTGCGGCCAGCGGTTGCACCGGAGGAGGCTGCACAACCGTTGATTAGCCCCCTCAACTTCCTTGGGGGATGCGCGCTCGTTATCAGAGTCAGGGAGAGGTCCCAGTGGTCCACCAGCGCGACGGTAGCGTCTCTTCTCCTCGGGGTTAGTCGAGCTAACCTCTTGAATGTCTGGGTACCCCCCAGAGGTGCCGATGGCTTCTTCGACCGGTCTCCTCCCTCGGTCGGGCTGGGCGGGCGCCTCGCCGCGACCGCGAGTCGTGGGGAGTTCCGACCGATGGCGGGAAGGAGCCTCCCCAGACTTGGCAGTACGCATTCGCTCGACCTCCTCCTTGGTGAAGCGGGTCTGATCCGCCGGGGGTACCCTTAGGGGTGGCCCCGAGGGAGGAGGGAGCTAATGCGCGTGGGTCCCCGGCCCAGAAGATGCCACCGGTGCGTGGGTTTGGGTTGGTGCCGGGTCCGCGTTCGGCGACGGGAGTAGGTGCGGGGAAGGTCTCTGGGGTGACCACCGGCCCGAGTGCCGGGGCGGCCCCGGGCATCGGCCCAGAAAGTCCCCTGGGCATGGGCGCGGGGGTTATCTCCGGTGCGGGGGAAGTCCTCGGCGCGACGGGCGCCCCCGGGGAGGTTCCGGGCCCGGTACCAGTTATCCCCCCGGAACGGGGAAGGTTCCAGGGGTGGGCTGTCCTCCCGGTGCGGGAAGCATTCCCGGGGCGGGGAAGGCTCCAGATGCGGGTGACGAGGATTGACACCTGGGTCAGTTCTAATAAATGGACTTTTGGTTCAAGACAGGTTGAAGCCAGACACGTGTCTGGCGGTGTGAACTTAAGCTGTTCTGAAAAGCATCACCATGAGGTCGCAGGCTTTACGCGATCAGATCGCAGGCTTTGTGCGATCAAACTACAAGCTTTGCGCGGTCAGGAGTTCATACGCTATGTGTGAACAGGATGTCCGAGACGTTGTGCAGTCAGCCAACATCCCGCGGTCAGAACATTTTCGACCATGGTACTTGGAGTCCATCTGTCCGGCTGTCCCTACAGTGGAATATTCCAAGTATCCCGAAGAATTCCTCCACGTGGAAGACCAACCGTCAGGAGGTTAATACGTGCAGTTATCCATGAATAACACGTGTTCAACCTGCGTGGAGGTTAAGAGCAGTTCTCTAAAAACCGCATCCAACCGTTCAAGCAACTGTTCGATGCAATTTTTCCACATAGCACCCTTTCGACCAGTATAAAAGGGATGACATGGGAAAAACAGAGGGAGATCGATCGATCAACAAAGGAATCAAGAGATTCAACATATCTCAAATAGCCAAGTCTACGGCCTACATTAGATAAATTCTTTATAAGCCTCTTTGGCTTCTTTTTGTATTTTTGACATAGGAAAAACCGTCGCCTGTGAAGGTCTTTCCCGCCCTTTTGTAAATCTTTACCACACATAGTGAAATCCCAACAGGACGTAGGGCTATTACTCCCACCATCGAGGGCCCGAACCTGTATAAACTTCTCTGTGCTCCAGTTCTCCATTGTTCTACATACCTTCTCGGAGGGTCACCCTGAAAGGTCTCACAACTTACAATTTTGCATAAGTTCGGCTGAGGACCCCGAGTCCGAATCGTCGACAGCGGGCAAGCTCCCGGGCGCGAGGAACATTCCCGACGCGGGGAAGGCAGCCGAGTGCCCCATGAAGAACGAAGGAGGTGCCCCCATAAACGGATATGGGGGTGGATAGACAGGAGCTAGGGGCTGTGCTAAGACGCGTAGTAGCTCCTCCGGGGTGTGTTGGGCACAGAGTTGGCTCTCGACCAAAGCCCCCAGCAGCGGATCTCCAGAGACCGGGACAGAGAGTTGGGGGGTGCTAGGCCCCGCGATCGCACTCATGGTCACCAGGTTGGAAACCGGAACTCCCCTACTGGAGACTACGGGGGGAGGAGATGGCTCCTCTCCCCGGGTGTCCCCGGACGGTGGAGTCGTGTCAGCAACATCTTGCGGAGGCGGCACCAGATCGCTGGGGTTGGCACCACTAGAGAGGGAGAGGGCTTGAGCCTTGGTTCTTGGGGGAGCCATGGCGATACGTCACGAGTCCCCATGGACGGCGCCAACTGTCGTGGTATAAAATATAACACCGGCAGATTTCACGAGAAGACTTGACACGCGAACAACGGCGCGAGCTGACACAGTGACGGGTCGCCTCCCGCCGGGCAAGGCAGCAATTGACACAGTGGTAGCAATTGACACAGTGGTTTTAATACAGGTTCAGGTCCCAGTGGGGGCCCTACTCCTGTCGGCACCCTTTGGACATAAATCCACTGGGGAGGAGCTCTCTCGGGGGAGAGAGGTCTCCAAGGGAGCCTATTGTTTGAGTGTGTTGAAATGAATTGGAGTTAGTTACAAATGAGATACAAGGGGGGTATATGTAGTCCCCAAAACATGAAAAGACCAAAAAGCCCTAGCTACGGCTGTTGGATCAAGGGTGCTGGCATCCTTTCGCAGGCCGAAAGGCTTGGATGCTTGACAAGTGTCCTCGCCAATTACTGAGGCATTCCTTGCGTGACCCTCACGTGACTCAGTGCCCGGGGCCTTTGTCCCCGGGCAAAAGGCAGCGCCCGGGACGGGGTCACTGGGGCCTTTTGTTCCCGGGCAAAAGGCGGCGCCTGGGACGGGGTCACCGGGGCCCTTGTCTCCGGGCAAATGGCGACGCCCGGGACGGGGACACCGGGGCCTTAGTCCCTGAGCAAAAGGCGGCGCCCGAGACGGGGTCACCGGGGGCCCTCGTCTCCGGCGAAAGGCGGGACTCGTCGGGCGGGGATTTCCCCCAACAAGATGTTTGTTTGGTTGATTGAATTTCTTAATCCTAGTTGAATGCTGAGTTTGTTTGGTTGGTTGTATTAGAAACTAGTTCTGGTTGGTGGATAGATAAGATACTCTTTGGTTGGTTGTATGAGTTAAAATGTGGTTATCCTAGTTGTAGGATGTGGTGAGATTACCCAACTTTATTTAAAGGGAGAGAATGTAAATTTAGTTAAGTGTTAGATGAGATGAGTGTATGGGTGTACTTTAACGCAAAATATTTTGGAATATTTCAATTTAATTTCAAAATAATTATAAAATGTTAATTTAATCAGGAGTTATTTAATAAAGTAGATAATAAATTATTTAATAGTGCTAAGGTAAACTATTTTCATTTGAACTTAAATATTAATTATTAATTAAACCAGATTTTTCATTGCATGCACGTTAGCATAAAACATACACCTTATCGGTAAAATAATAGAACACAATATTATGAGAAGAATAGTAGTACATGACTTTTCGTTGTATGTACCTTAGCACAAAACATACAACATTTCCAAAAACAGGTAAAATAATAGAACAAAAAATTACGAGAAGACACCATAGTAGTAAAATAGCACTCATAACAGAAATACCTACATATACATTGTTGGATCTAGGTAGATCTTAGTATCTAGCTTTTGATGATTAATGACGATTTGGATAAATCCATTGTGATTAAAGTTAATCTGAAGATGTCAGTTTTGATGGTCAAATGACAAATTAGATAAATCCTGATTTAGCACAAGTGAATTGAATTGATTATCGGTAAACCCTGAATTGGATGTTTCCTCAGTTGCGGGTTTGATATTGATGCATATGTAGAGGAGGAGCTTGGTGGTTATATCAAGCTTGTGCTGATTGATTGATCAAAATGTAATACGTTAAATCTGAGACTGATGACTCCAGTTGTGGATTTTATATCGATGCACATGTTGAGGGGGAGCTCATCACTTTGGTCATCTAGGTTGATTGATATCATGATATGAGTAGTATAGATCGTGTGCGTATGTGTTTATCATCTACGATCTATATGATTGTATTTTATCTTATACTCATTTGCTACTCATTGAATATAGTTTGTCATGTCATTTGAAAGAGAAACCGTTGAGCTAACTCCTGTGTGGAGTAGTTTCTCTGGAGGTGATTAATGACGACTTATATATGAGACTAATGTTGTGCATTGAGTGCACGTATTGTAGTCTCAGTTTGATTGCAGGATAAAAGCGAGCAAGGGTGTGAAGAGGATGAAGTCGATATGAGACATCTCAAGCGAGGTCGAGCTTAGCAAGGTCAAGCTTTGTGAGGACAAGTGTCAAGCGGTCGAGCTTCGCGAGGTCAAGCTTAGCGAGGTCGAGCCTTGCGGGGACAAGCGTCGAGCGGTCGAACTTCGCGAGGTCAAACTTCACCTAAGGTAAAATCCAAGATTAAGGATTGTTTTTCTTAGGATTTTACCGGTCTCGGTGTTTGGAGACAGACCGGGTTGACAGGTTCTTTTTACTAGTTTGACCGTACTATTAAGAGGGGTCGGAAACTAGTAGCTTGAATCTATCTAGTGCGGAAGCTCAGATGCATTCATATCATCTTGCACTAGTGTCTTGCATTACTAGTGAGTCTAAGTGTAGTTCATGTGCATTAGATTAAATGTTTTGAAAACTGCACTTAGTCGTGATCGCCAGCTGTTTAAATTGGTTTATTTATCTAGAGCTGGTCGTGGTCATATTTGCATATTCTGATCATATCAGTGTTGATATGTGGTCGTGGTCGTGTCGCTTGTTTGACGGCTTTATGTTTAGGGTTTGGGCGTGGTCGTAGGAGTTCGAACTGGTCGTACCAATCTTCGGCTCGCTTGCGTACACTCGACCAAACCCTACTGACCACCTGTTTTTGATCGGATGTTCGACCTATGTGGTCGTGGTCTCTGCTGAGAGCCAGCGGGCGCATTCGCGAGAAAACAGGAAATACGTATGTGCAAATATCCAGATTAAACTCAGAGTAAAATTACTAAGTTCCTGTTTTCGGTTTGTACAGGCCGGACAGTGTCTGAAGTGACCGGACAATGTCCGGCCAATACAGAAAACTTCTGAACTTTGCAAAACTTGCAACATAGACATATACATTTGTCCGGTGCATCTGTCCGATGAAGGCCGGACATTGTCCGAAGTGACCGGACAATGTCCGGTCAATACAAAACTTTCACAGCACGATAAGTTAAGACAAATGTATTTGTCCGGAGGCTCTTGTCTGAAGTGACCGGACATTGTCCGAAGTGACCGGACAATGTCCGGCCAATACAACTCCTGAGCAATTGTAAATGCATGTATCAACAGAGACAAATACATCTGTCCGGACGTTTTGTCCGGACAAATCGATTTGTCCAGTGTGTACAAGTAGTGTTGAACAGGGGTGTTAACAGAGACAAATGCATCTGTCCGGACATTTTGTCCGGAAAAATCCATTTGTCCGGCCTTCACAAAATGTTTGAAACGGCTACTGACAATGGAAAAACCCGTGAGTAACGGTCATATTGCTTGTACTGGCCGGACAATGTCCGAAGTGACCAGACAATGTCCGGCCTGTACAAATCTGGTTCAGTTTGTTGCAAACAGCTAGTTTTTCGTTGAGGCTATAAATACTTCGTGTTTGGCTTCATTTTTGGCTGCTCAAGAAGTTCATTATTCAGCTGATAAGCTAGCCAAGTGTTTGCAATTGCTAATTTTGCATCTAGACGCTAGATTTGAGCCCAAAATCCTTAGTGGATTTGAGAGAAAACTTGAGGGAGAGTTTGTGAGTGTTTAGTGCACTTCAT
Organism: Pharus latifolius; assembly: GCA_019359835.1. Classification (NCBI taxonomy): domain Eukaryota; kingdom Viridiplantae; phylum Streptophyta; class Magnoliopsida; order Poales; family Poaceae; genus Pharus; species Pharus latifolius. Next base: position 4,389,241 of record CM033328.1, read on the forward strand.
CTCCATTAGATTGCTAGTGCTAGAGTGTTGAGCATCTCATTTGCATCATTGAGCTTCTAGCACGTGGTTAATTCAAGTGAAAGCGCATCTGGCTTGTTACTCTTGGCGATCGCCTTCGCCTAGACAGTGCCGGAGGAGAGCCGAGATCTCTCCAATTGAAGTTTGTCGGAGAGGCCGGCAAAAGATTGTGAAAGGTGTGGTGCTTGCCTATCCGGTGTGGAGAAGGAGCAACCCTAGTGAGATATCCTTCGTGGATATAGAAGCGAGGCTCCGAGTGAGCGCTTCAACGAGGAGTAGGGGAGACCGGGCGAGTCTCCGAGACCTCGGTAAAAATATTGTGTCAATTGCGTATTTATCTTTTGCATTACATTCATCTTGACACAATTGCTATGTTTACTTTTGTTGCATGATTTGTTGAATAACTTACATGGTTGAATGCAACTAGTTGATTAAATTGTTTTAAGCCTCATTGTATAATCTAGCTTAAACGATTATCTTGTTGAAATTGCTTAGTGGGGAAGAAAATTTAAAAGCCTCCTAATCACCCCCCCCTCTAGTCGGCATCCTCGATCTTACATACATAACATAAGAACAAAATATGTAATCATGTTCTTAATTTGTCTTAGAGGTCAGTACATGCACAACCTCTCAAACGCATACCATAGTTAGTACCAAAAACATAACTACCTATAAGTGAGGAGGTGTCCACATATCAGCACTTAACAAAATATACAACAAGATGAACAACACAACTTAAATGTGGTAGTGCTTGGCTAGGAAAGTCTTAAGCCAAAGCACATGGTGCTGTTCAGACATAGCCACAAATATTATACCTTGCACTTTGTTGTCTAGTGATAAGTTTTAATCTGGTAGAATATTACCTTAGGTTTAGTTTTAAAAACATGAAAAAAATCATATTTAAAACTCCTTTGATACGATATTTTATGTGAAAATTTTCATTACTTTACAAAATGATTTCACTATTATATTTTCTGTGTTGCAGGGATCAAACCTACCAAATTTGAGACAATTTGGATTTAATTTGACATAAATTCGACCAATATTCAAATCTAGACAGAGGAAAAGAATTGTACTCGAAAGCCTGGGGGAAAACGTGCTGGTCGAAAGGGAAATTGAGTTGTACTCGAGTTCTATAACGCGCCAGCGGTCGAAAATTACTCCGATTTGAACACAAAGCACACCCGCGGTCGAAATCTACTCCGATTCGAACACAAAGCATGCCTGCGGTTGAAAGGAACCCGATTCAGACACGACCAAGTTTTCTGGCTATTTGATTGAATTTTTGGATGGTTTAGATGGCACCACATGTCCTGGTCGAGTTCGAATTGGATTCAGAGGCTTTACCTGGTTGAATTAGGCTTGGTTTTTGCCGATTTTAACCAGTTTTGATCCGGATTGGTTGAATAAGGTTGGTTTTAGCCGATTTTTGTCGGTTTGGGTTGAAACTAGTCGAAACCTAGTCGAATTTGATCCAAATTCGATTGTTCTTGTCCCAATTGAAGTCAGAGCTTGTCAATGAGTTGTTTTTGAGCACATTTATCCATGTATTATAAATAGAGAAACTTTTGGCTCAATTAGACATCTCTTTTCTTAGGTTTAGAGGCTGTTAGGGCTTAGTTTTAGCTACTTTTTAGTTTAGAAGAGTCCCCTTCTCTATTTTTATTACTTTTGTAAGCCGGTAAGGATGACAACTTCAATTTCCAAGTATTATTATTTTTGCATCATTATGGTTTTTAGTGAGTAGATCCCCTCTAGGGTTAGGGATGCCCTAATCCAGAAGGCGTGATTCTCCCTCGGTCTTTATTTCAAATTTTAGAGTAATTTCCTGATGTTTTCTTCCTCCAAACCCTAAATCCTTGTTTCGATAACAGACATAACAATTGAGTCTTAACAAGAATTTAGGGGTGTTCTTAAGTCCTTAGCTTTTTGACGCGGGATCCTGAATAGGAGAGAGACTCTCACCAAACATGATAGTAGAAGCGATTCTCTGACTGTTGACCCAGCACTCTGAACTGGAAACTTAATTTATCTTGGAAAACAATTGAAATTAACTTAGAATCCTTGGACCTTGGATAGAATTACATTGGATGGTTATGGAACTCCCAAAACCCTAGATTTTTATTCTAGCTTGCAAACCCTAGATTGATAGTTTAGTTGTAGAAAAACAAACTCACAACTCATTTAGACTTAATCAGTGATCAATTAAGCTAGAAAGACGAATACGCTTGTTCCTCGTGGAATTCGACCGTCAAGTGCTCAACGTTCAACCATCCACTTGCGGTTATTACACAATCACACCGTTCTAGGTGCGATCATCTAGTAGGTTTGTGAAGGCTACAAGCAGGATCTCCTCGTCGAAGCCAGGTGTGCCCATGATAGCTGAATACAGCTCAGGATGAACTTCTTGTGGAATTGTCTCACGTATGACTTGTGCAGCATCACGTACCGCCTCTAATCAATGCTAACTCCTCATCTGGCAACAAGGCCCTCTTCCTCTTCCCCGAGGAGCTAGTAGCATCTTTGCCCTTGGATATAATAGGTTTATGGTCTACTATCTCTTTTTCCAAATGCCAACTAGACACTATAAGATAGCACTTCAATGCTAGCAGTAGAGCAGCGGGTAAAAACTAGCATTGGTAGTACTTAAGTTGCTGGGAATAAGGTTTGTTATAGTTGGGCGAAAAGGTGTTGCGAAAAGTTTTTCCAGCTGTAGTTTTTTCCCAGCTATAGATCTAATGGCAAAGAGTATTCCTAACTGTAGGTTGCTTGAAAAGTTTGAGCTTTTCCCAGTTGTATGTCCACTTGTAATATATTATTCCAAACTGTAAAACTATTTGAAATATTTTTTCCCAACTGTAGGTCCAATGGCAAAGAGTATTTCCAACTGTAGGTCACTTGAAAAGTTTGAACTTTTCCTAGCTGTATTTTCATTTGTAATATAATATTTTTAGCTATACAGCTATTTGAAATATTTTTCCCAGCTGTAGATCCAATGGCAAAAAGTATTCTTAGTTGTAGGTCGCTTGGAAAGTTTGAATTTTTCTTAGATGTATGTCCACTTATTATATATTATTTCAAGTTGTACAACTATTTCAAATATTTTTTTCCAGTTGTAAGTCCAGTGGCAAAGAGTATTCTCAGTTGTAGGTCGCTTGGAAAGTTTGAATTTTTCCCACTTGTATGTCCACTTATAATATATTATTCCAAGCTGTACAACTATTTGAAATAAATTATTACCAGCTGATCTGTCATTGAGAATTTAGACATTCAAATTTGAATATGTGGATTATTTGTAGTAAATGTACCACTGGGAATTATGTCAATAATTAATTCTAAATATATATTTTTCAGTAATTAGGCAACAATACAACAACTAAAACTATAATATACACACTATCCTAACACAAGTCACACCACATTTGTAACAAAATTATCAAATAAAGGATAAATGACACAATTATATATTTATTGAATTCTTTGTTTTATATAACTATTGACAAGATTCGTAATGGTTACAAATTATTCAATTGACAAAACCAACCAAAATAGATATAGTACCTCTGAAACAATTGTGAGAAAAAATCACTTAAGAATTCTTTACACCAATTATATCTTCATCTATAGCTATCAAAAGTAAAATATTCCACTTTCAAACTCCTCCTTTGACGTAAAATATCTTCATCACTTCATATGCTTTTAAGCCTTACTATTAACAACCTGCATAAGAAAAGATATTGATTACAATAGCCTTGAGATGAATACAAACCAATAACTTTTGCTTTAAGTAACTTCTAGATCATATGACAATTATAATAAAAAATGGTTGGTTGATTGTTGTATAACAAGTACAAATTGTTGCTTATACGAATGAGAAAATTGTGTTGGTTGTGACATGACTTGCATACACTTGATAAAAGAAATTAATCTTATGAAGGTGAGCTGCTAGTTTAATGCACAATTAACATACACTTAATATTTAGAAAATGAATAACATGTGGATTGTGTTGATAACACCTCACATGTATAAAAGTATTAAGTATTTCTACTTAGTTTTAACTAATTCTCTTGTCCCTTTCACCTGTAAGCATTGTTTTATTAATAACAAAATAAGACAAGTGAAAAAATAGAACTAACCAAGTAAATAAAAGTTAGAATTATATATACCTAGAACATGAGATGAACCACCACCTATTGTAGTATCATCTTGGATCTACAAGTAAAAGTTCATAATTTGTTTACTTGGATGATATTAGTAAGTAAATAAGAGTGACTATATTAGTTAGAATAGATTACTTTTTGATCAGGTTTAGCACTAGATTAGGTTTTGGGCTGGACTTGCTCTGATGCTAATGTGATCCGATTGAGATATAGACAGGCTTCGTCTATACTCTACCAGATTCTAATATGGGGAATAAGGGATCTTACTCAGGATTACTGATACCACCTAAAACGGGGCCTCGCAAGCGGACGAGGTCGTAGTAGAAGGTGAATATGTTGTTCTCTCCCAAAGGACTAGAAGAGGGCAAAATGTGTTTAACTAAATCCAAATCAAAGAAATCAAACAAAATCGTAACAAGGGAAACGGGATAGTCCACCTTGACTCGCCAACTAGCGGAAATCACTCTGCAATCGTGTCCCAGGCGAGCTGTGTACAATTGCACAAGACCAGGGGAAAACAGCTTTAAACTTTATTTCTCTCAGGAACAACACAAAAGATTAATTTCAAAGTTCACGACTGCTGAAACTAATTCAAGCTTAACAACTAAGATCAGTGTAGGTGCTAATTCAGATTACCGAAATTGAGAATTTCAAATCAAATCCACTCCCACCACACAGACAATAATCAACTCAAACATGTAACTGGCAATTCCAGAATAATGACAGCCATGAATTCTACTGCACAGCGAAACTCAATTCTCAACAATCAACAACCCTAGACTACATTGGAATCAAGCAAAATCATAGAGATCATCACAAGACAGACAGAGATATTGTCTGGACAGCAGCACAACAGCATTATGCAAACACCACAATCATGAAAACACAACTAACTGGAATTTACTCAAGCATTAAACTGATCATCCAAAATTGAACTCTGTTTATATACAAGCATCACAGGAAACAGTTTAGGGGGAGAAGAGAAGGGGATCTGAGAGGAGAAATCGATCACTGAAGGTGTGTTGATGAAGTTGTTGATGAAGAGTTCGTGGTTGTAGACTACAGAGAAGTCGAGGAAGTCGCCGGTCGATGAGGTCGCCGATGTAGTGAAGAAGATGGCTGGGGACGATGAAGATGTGGTCGTCGTCGAAGCTGCAGTAGCTCGGGATGAAGAAGAGGACGCCGGCTCGGGTGAAGCACGGCGGTGGCGGCGCCGGATCAGGGAAGGAGGCTGCGATGCGGCATGGAGAAGGTGAGAAGGGGGAGGATCGGCGCCGGCTCGGGACGGCGATGAAGCGAGATCGGCGCGGAAGTGGTCAGGTGCGCCGGTGTCGGGCAGATCTGCGCAGCGGCATGGTGTGCAACCGAGGGCGGCTCCAACAGCGGGAGTGGTGGAGGTGGGCCGCTGTGGCGGCTGTGGAGGCGGCGCCGTGGAGATCCGGTGGCGTGGTTCCGTGAAGAGGTTGGATCCGGCGAGAAGGCGCCGTGGAGTGGTGGAGCACCGCCGGCATATGGCCCGGCCTCCGGCGGCGAGGTGGAGGGAGGTGTGGTTTGGGAGAGGTAGAAGAAGAACTAAAGAAACCAAAAACAGGACTCAACTCCTCTGGTGGCTGGCGGCTAGGGTTAAAAACCCCCAATTTGGCATTTTTGCAATTATGGCCTTGAAGTTCTGAAAATTTAGAAATGGGACCTCGCGGCTAGGGTTTGGGATTCCGGGTCCCCAGAGACTCCGATTTCGGTGCGGTCAGATCCTACGCGTTCGCGAGAACACGCACTTCCATCAAGAATCGTCTGATGGCCAGATTAAGTTGAGGATGCACGTCCGCTAGTCAAAAATCCATCCAATCCTCGCCGACCTGCGATAAAAATTGAAAAAACGAGTAATCTGGTCGATTTGGCGATTAATCTGGAATAATCTAGGCGTATACCAAAGTAAATGACTAATATGTGCGAAAGCATGAGGAGAATGTACAGAATAATAAGTCAAATCGAGTAAAAATCAATTACTGAAACCCAAGTTGATTGAAAACACAGTTCAAAATAATTGTACAACTCTTTTTTTCAAAGAGGAGCTTGTACACGTCGAACATTGATCGCACTCGATCTATGTCTATGAATTATGTGTCTAAGACTTCAATAAGCTCTATCTAGACTCGATCTTCGATCTATGAGATAGATAACTATATAGATAATCTATCCTATTACAAGATATTTATAGTCCAATCGATTGAGATCATATCATCGTATCATACTCGACAACTAACTAAACCTAGTCGTATCAGACTCAGTTATATAAATTATATCAAACTACTAACCGACTAGGTAGAGTTCAAATCCTTTCTGTATTCGACTGATCAGATTAAGACCTAGACCAAGTTTTGGACTAGACTTGCTCTGATACCAACTTGATTTGATTACAATATAGACCAAGGTTTGGCTATACTCGATCAGATACTAATTTGTGGAATAACCGGATTTGACTCGGAATTACTGAAACCCAAGTTGATTGAAAACATAGTTCAAAAGATAGCACACTCTTTATTTCAAAGAGCGATCTTGTACACGTCGAATGTTAGGATACACTTGCCTACGTTGATCAATGAACTATAAGGGCTATACCTATGTGTTAGATAACTCGATGATCTAAGTTAGAACTATTACAAAGTATTTATAGTCTAATCGTATGAATATATATCAGACTCAATAACCTAAATGTATTAGACTCAGACACTAACTAACCCTGATCAAATAGGACTCAGTTATATGTAAATGGATTGGAATACAATTCGACTAGAAATCAAATCCTTCCCAAGGTCGTGAATCCTTTCCGAGGTTGCGAATCCTTTCCGAACTCGACCTGAGATCCACCCGGATCATGACTCCCTTGTTGAGAAGGAGCCAACCCCTGTTGGTGACCACTTGATCAAAATTTGATATGTGGAAATTGAGATTGACCATCTTCTCGAGTGTACCATTTTGCCGCACGTGCTCATTGATCTTTCCATCTGATTCGCCAGTTGTCGACGATTCGGACTCGGAGTCCTCAGCCGAACTTATGCAGAATTTGTAATTGTGAGACCTTTCAAGATGACCCTTCGGGAAGGTATGCTAAACAATGGTGAACAGGAGCACAGAGAATTTAGACAGGTTCGGGCCCTCAATGGTGGGAGTAAAAGCCCTACGTCCTGTTGATATTTCACTAAGTGTGGTAAAAGGTTTACAAATGGAAGGAAAAGTCCTCACAGGCGAGGATTTTTCCTGTAAAAGTGTACAAGGATAAACCAAAGAAAGCTTATTAGAATGCTATATAAGGTGTGTCGCAGACTTGGCTAACTCTTCTCTCCCCTTTTTGATTGATGCTTCATGCCATCCTTTTATACTGTTTGAAAGGGTGCCATGTGAAGGAAACTGCATCAATCGGTTGCACGGACGGTTGGATACGGTTTTTGGAACTGCTCTTAACCTCCACGTAGGTTAAACACGTGTTATTCATGGATAACTGTACGTGTTAACCTCCTGACGGTTGATTCTCCACGTGTAGGAATCTTCGGGATACTTAGAATATCCTGTTGTATGGGCAACCGAATAGATAAACCCCAGGTATCCTGATCGGCAGATGTTCTGACCGCGGGATTTGGCTGACCGCGCAATATCCCGAATGTGTAGTTCGCGTATAGCCTACGAACTTCTGACCGCGCAAGGCTTACGGTCTGATCGCACGAAACCCGCGACCTGATCGCGTAAAGCTTGCGACCTCATGGTGAGGCTCCTCAGAATAGCTTGAGTCCGCATCACCAGATACATGTCTAGTTCGAACTTGTCTTGAACCAAAAGTTTATTAGAAGTGACCCGGGTGTCAATCCTCATCAGCTAGCCCCCAAATTCGAAGAAAACGAAGAGACGTGTTTATTTTGAATTTAAAAACCGTGCATTGGATTTTTAACCCGGCCCTTTAACTTCTCCACTTAGTGGTGCACTAAGTGAAAACGGTTGGTTTTTCAAGACGGGTTCTGACATTACGTGACGGGCAATGATGGCGCCGTAGAGATTTTTATCTCGACGTAAAATTGTAAATGTCTTAACGAAACCCGAGGTGTCTGGGAGGCGAACCGTCGCCCTGGCGGCTATAAATACCAGACCCCTGGACATGTAAAGATTTACAGTTTCCCTCTCGCGCCTAAGTCTTTTTCTTGTTACCCTGCCTCCTTCCTTTTCATATACTCCTCCAATGGCAGATCACGAAATCATCGAGATTGAGAGCGATGAAGGGGAAATTGTCGAACAAGGGTCTCAAACGAATGAAGTCCTGTCTCCCTTAAGGAAGAAACCCAAGGTTGATGAAGGATCTTCCAGTGGAACAAAGGTAAAGAATGTAGCGAGTTTCTTTCTTCCTTTAGTTCCTTTGACCCTCCCCGTTCATGCCTCTCGGCAAGTTAGGCCTTTATCCTTAGAGAAAGATCCCATCACATTCAATTCTCCCATCCTTTTGGGTGATCAACATCCTGGTCGGCAAGCGGTGACTATCCCTCGACCAGATGATTGCCATATTGGGTTGGCGAAGCAATCTTCTTCTGGGGAGGTTGCTCTTCCACCATATGATGATCTTCCTCCCAAGATAGGTGTATCAACGGATTATGCACCGGGACAGGTAACAATTTTTCTCCCTTTTTTGCTGATAATTTTAGTTAGTATAACTAACTTTTGCAAAAATGTAGGAGGTAGGAGGCCCCAGCGATCAGCCTTCTGCTGTTCCATCTCTTCCTTCCGGACAGACCCTTCTGGAAGAGAAGAATGCCCTGGAGAAGAAGACCGAGGAGATGGCCTCGAAGATTCTGCGTTTAGCAGAATGTCTTGATCGATCCCGAGAAGAGGCGCACCATTTCCGCCGAGAGAGGGACTTCGCTCAGCAACAGCGAGAACTCTCTGACTTGATTAGGGACAATAGTGCGTCTGTTGTTAGGGACGATATAGATAGACTTAGGGTAGTTGCTAGTTCCCTGGGGGTTGTCAATGTAGATCCTACTGACAACAATATGTCCCTTGGGGAACTTTGTAAACTTCTTTCGGAGCAAGTCGATGTTTTGATCGACTGCATCCCTTTTGTATGTAAAGAATGTAAGAAATAAAAGTTTCTTATTTCTCACGAATATTCTTCACATCTTCTGTGCGAAAATATAGCCATAAACTTTACGTTTGCGACCATTCATACACAGGAAACTTTAGTTCTGCGATCAGAATCATTTTTAAGAAAAAGGCACCGCGACCTGCCCTGATTCCGCGATCAGTTTCAGAGCTGCGGTCAGAACTAAAGTGCAACCAGAGTTGGAACTCGGTCAGGCCGTCATTCCGATTAGAATCGAAGTTTCAGCCTAAAACATGATTTCGATAAAACCATAACCCAATTAGAAACATTCCAGTACGTCAAAAATTGAGTTATATGATTTTTTCGAAGAAAATGTTCAAAGTATAAAAAGGAAAAACGCTTTCTGAAAAGTACTGAAAATCTTTCAGTCCTTTTGCACTTTCAGTTTCCAAAACAAAGAAGCCTTTTTGTTTCAGATCCGACGCCTGAGTACTTTATCGGGTCTATCAGAGACAGTATCCATTATGGGAAATGAATAAAGCATTCAATGGAACGTTTGAAATGAGCCGTTTACTCATTAATGCGTCGCCTTGGGTCTATAAAAAGCAGTAGGTAGCTTCTTGAGGAAGCCACTCAACCGCAAAAAACCCTTAGAGTTCCCGCCGCTCGAAACCCTCATTTTCTTCAGCTTTCATCCTCCCCAAATCGCCAGCTTCCCCTTTGATTCTACACCAAAGATGGCGTCCTGGAGCAGATCCATTCACCATTCTGAGGAGAGCCTGATGGCGCTAGAGAAGGAGGAGATCCTTTCTCCGCGGCTGCTCATTAACTGGCGTCCTGCGGAGAAGGGCCAAGAAACCCCAACTGTCCAAGAAGGCGAGCTGGTGGTTTTCGAGGAGTATCTGCGTTGCGGGTTCCGATTCCCTGAGAGTCGGTTCCTTAAGGATATCCTTGAACATTACGGGTGGGAACTGATAAACCTCCACCCCAACGCGATGCTGATCCTTGCATTATTCCAGCATCTCTGTGAAGCCTTCGTCAGAATATATCCCAGCGTGGATCTTTTCCGACGATTCTACTTTTCGGCGTGGTCTAAGAGCACCAACGCCGCCGGATGCATCTACTTCCGGCTGAGGGATAAAAAGGAGTATCCCTCCCCACCCCTGCGAGACTCAGTGCACGGGTGGCACCAGAAATGGTTTTACTGCACCCCGCCGACCGAGAGCGGGTTGTGGTTTGAGAACTCGCGGCCGGAGAAGCCGAGCGAGTTAGATACTCTCCCGGCGATGAACGCGGAGTTCATGAAGCATGCCGAGGTGATCCTTCAATTAGTCGAACAAGGGCTGACGGCACGTGACGTCATCCGAGACTTTGTGAAGAATCGGGTGAGCCCCCTGCGTGAAAGGGCTCATCCGGCTTGGGAGATCAAGTCCATGGCGGACACTACCCTGGACTATAACGAAGGTATTCATTTCTGACATTGAAATCCTTTTATGTCATTTTTGAAATGTATCAATTTAACTTGTATCTGGGAACAGTCCTGCCCTCAGCTGAGATTGAGAGGTGGACTAACTACCTCCTCAGGGCGTAGAACGCCGAGGTAGAGGGCCCCAAGGGATCTCCTCGCCCCCAAAGCTTGATTCATGCCGGCGACGACCTTAAACAGGAGCGCCGAAAGGTAAACTTTCCACTTGGCCTCTGTTTTACAGGTCTCATGTATGTCCAGCACTAATCAATCCCATTGGAATGAGAATAGCTCCTAGGGAGGTTTGCGGATGCGACATTCCCAAGTGAAAATGTCGGCTCTCTGAAGAAGCCGACGGCGAGGAACGTGAAGAAGGTCTCTCAGAGACCCAGGACAAAGAGTCCTGCCTCTAAGAAGACCAAGCTGAACCCTGGGGAGGGGTCTTCACGAAGCGTTCCTCGTCTCGCAAGAAAGACTGCGGTAAGATATCGCATTCCTGCTACTTTTTCAGGCGCGACATGGAATCACTTCTTCGTCGTACAGGGAGAGGGGAGCGAGGAGGAAGAGGATGATGTTCCTCTGATCCTTCGAAGGAGGAAGATCGCGGATCTTCCATCCAGCGATGCCCCAAGCTGCCCCGCAGAGACCACAGCTGCCGAAGAGGTGGCCGTGGCTGACCCTGCGACCACCGAGGATCTTGTGGTCGCGGGTGACCTTCCACTTCCTGAAGCCCCCGAGGTTTCAGGGTCAATCATCTCTGCTTCCCTGGTCGAAGGGACGACTGAGGTAAAGAATCTTTTCGATCATTCCCCCTATGGCTCTCTCTGCACATTTGATAAGTTAATGTACATACAGAGAGGAGAGCTTCCCCCTGGGACTACTGGGGATTCCAGGGAGGAAAATCCTCCTCCGCAGGCAGAGGAGGAGGTAGACGAACAAAGGCCGGCTGTGACGGTTCCAGTAACTCAGGAATCGTCAAGGCCTTCGGATGCAGCCCCACCAATTAGTCCGGTGACCAAGGTAAAGACCTATGTGTTTCTACCTGTTCCCTAAGAATATGCCTGTAACATGATATTTCCAGGGGGGTGCTGTCTTATTTACCATAAGGAAGGCAAGAACCGGAGACGGCTCTCCTTCGCAAGGGGAATTGTCCCAGAAGTCCCAGGAACGAATGGGATTTCAAATAAGGTAAGAACTCTTACTTGACAGTAATCTTAGATAAAAGCTGCCTGACCCATTCTTCCTGTTAGGCAAAAGAAGACAGCGCCTACACCTTTAACCGCCACTGGGGAGGTTGAAGCTAGGGCTGATGAGGGAGCTCCTAATGAAGAGCGCTCTACTCCCGTGGTTCAGGAAGTCGTCCGGACCGCGGGAGGTGAAACAAGTACAGGGACCGGGTCGCAACCAGTGGCCTTTGGGGGTGGCGTCCAGCCGGCACTCCCATCAACTGTCCCTGTCGCAGGCACTTCCGGCGCGTTAGCAAGGATCCCTGCTAGCATGGATGATGCCGCTTTAAATAAGTTTATGAAGGTATGATGACCCCTATTTCGGCGTTTGAACCGCCTTTAGAGTATATTTAACTCTCTCTTGCTTTGTGTCACAGGGCTTGTCATGGGTGACGAGCCAGTCGCATGCTGCAATGGCTAGCATGGCGGCTGTTCAAAAAGATCGTGACGGCTTGCTCAAGTGAGGATCGTCATTCTTCTGTTAATATAAATAGGCTTTAATTGTGACTGACCTGATTTTGCTGCAGAGAGGTTACATTCTTGAAAAAAGAGTTAGCCAAGATTAGGCTGAACTCAGTTACAGAGTTCAAGAAACTACGGACTGAAATCAATAAACTTCAGTCTGAGAATGCTGGTAAGTCGATTCCCAACTTGAGAAGACTTAAAGACGTTTCTTGTTAATAACCTCTTTTCTCTGTACAGCGCAAGCAGGTCGCATTAAACAGCTCGGCCAGGACAAGATGCTTCTCGAGTCCTCGCTCAACCATACCGACCAAGCGGTCAAAGAGTTGAGCCTACTGGTCTTCGAAAAACTGAAAACCGTGGCCAGCCTTTTGAATACCAATGTGGTAGAGTTGAGGAAGGACGACCCAAGTGTCAGCGATTGGGCATCACTGCTCACAACTCAAGCAGAATCATTGCTCGAATATCTCCCTGGAGATTCACGGCGACGTGAAGAGACAATCAGGACGAGAGTCCGATCAGCCGCTTCTGCCGTACTCAGCCGGGTTCGACTTCACCATGGCCCAGATGCGAATCTGAGCGCGCTGGTGGGACCGGTTGAGGTCGAGAGTGAAGAACTGCTTGACGCCGTTATTGAAGAAGTTAAGCCCTTCGTTGACAAACTCTTGGCTGAGCTGAGGATCGAATGATCCTTATATTTTGTAACCAAACAATTGTAATTACAATGCTATGTATGTAAAACTATTTTTTCAAAAGAAAGTGCATATTCGCATCATAAGTTTCATACTATAAGTATATTCCTCTAGCCCCCGCCTCTGTTTTACGAATACTGAAGCCTTAGTATTTTAAGCAGAGGGGAAAACATAAGTATGATGACCAGGGATATGTGCTTCAAGCCGATGGTCAAGATTAAAGTAACATTTTAACCTTATTGCAAACTGGTAGCCATCAGATGACCGAGGACTAGCCAGATAGTCCCGTGTGCGTTGAGAAACGGCTTATTTAGGAGTGACTTATCTGGAAGTGATCATGGGATCGACCAGCGAATCCGGTTAAAAAATGCTGTAGTAACCTAACCACCGGCGATCAGCTCCAGGTCGAATTTGGATAATTTGGGCTTAAAGAAAAACACTCATTGTATGAAAACAAGACATGTTTTTTATGAAAAGATGCTAATTGAACAGGAAAAAAGCGATTGGAATACTTACACGTAAAACTTGCGAAGTTGATCGATGTTCCAAGTATTGGACAAAATCCGACCATCCTCCATGGCTAACCGCGCAAACCCTGGCCGCGGCACTGTGACGACAGTGTATGGTCCTTCCCACTTTGGGGAGAATTTATTGCGGTTAGACTGGTCTTGAATTTTTCGTAAAACCAAGTCGCCCACGTTGAGATCACGTGGTCGCACCTTTTTATTGTGATACTTGCGTAGAGCCTGCAAGTATACCGCGGACTTGATCAGGGCGCGATCACGCCGTTCTTCCAGGAGGATGAGATCTTGCGATCGCTGTTCGGATTGGTTGATCTGTTCGAATTGATTCGTGCGAACAGATCCAATATTGACTTCCATAGGCAACACAGCCTCGGCCCCATAGACCAAATGGAAGGGTGTCTCACCGGTGGCTCGACTAGAGGTAGTCCGTAGTGCCCATAGAACAGTATAGAGCTCGTCTGCCCAAGCCCCCGAGCGGGTCTTGAGGCGATCAAAAACACGTTTTTTGATGCCTTGCAATACTTGCCCATTGGCCCGTTCTACGGCACCATTGCTTTGTGGATGTGCCACAGAAGCAAAGCACACCTTGGTTCCAATCTGATCGCAATAGTCTAGGAAAAGACCGCTAGCGAACTGAGAACCGTTGTCTGTGATGAGACGGTTTGGAACACCAAATCGTGCCACAATGTTCTTGTGAAAGAACTTTTGCGCGGCTGATGCAGTAATATTTCGTACTGGTTCGGCCTCAATCCACTTTGTGAACGTGTCAATGGCTACGAACAGAAACTTGTACCCATTGACCGATTGTGGCATAGGACCGACGATGTCCATTCCCCAGATCGCGAAAGGCCATGCGAGAGGAATAGTTTGCAATGCATAAGCAGGTTGATGAACCTGTCTTGCATGAAACTGACACTGTGGACACATCTTGACCATAAGCTTGGCATCATCGAGTGCCGAAGGCCAGTAGAATCCCTGTCGAAAAACTTTTCCGACCAGTGTTCGGTGTGACGCGTGTGCACCGCATACACCGTCATGTATTTCTTTCAAGAGGGATTTTCCTTCCTCCTGAGATATGCAGCGCATGAATACTCCTTGAGTACCCTTTCTGTACATAACCCCATCTATGAGTTTGTACAGACGCGCCTTTCGAATTAACCGATCGCTTTTGGTTTCGTCCTCGGGTAGGGTCCCATGTTCAAGATAGACCCTCAATGGATGAGTCCAATCTTGTTCCTGACCGAGGTTGGCAACGAAGGCTATTGCCGGATCATCCTCGACCGAAGTCATGATCGAAGGATGGTCCAAGTGTTCAATGAACACTCCTGCCGGAGCGGATGAGCGTGAGGATCCAATTTTGGATAATTGGTCTGCGAGAATGTTGTCCTTTCGCGGGATGTATTGGACTTCGAAGTGACTGAAGTGTTTTTCCAATCTCCTCACTTCCCCCAGGTAATGAGCCATTGTCTCATCGGAGGTGCTGTACTCCTTGTTTACCTGGTTTACGACTAGCTGTGAGTCCCCCCTCACCACTAATCGACGGACTCCGAGGAATTTTGCTGCCCGGAGCCCTGCAAGAAGACCTTCATACTCTGCTGCATTGTTGGTAGCAACAAAGTGTAGTTGGATAACATACTTAAGCTGTTCGCCCTGAGGCGTAACTAAGACTACTCCAGCCCCCGAGTGTTGAAAACTACGGGAGCCGTCAAAGTACATTGTCCAATAATCGGGGCACTCCAGTTCCTTTGCCAACTGTACGGGTGGCTTAGGGTTGGTCCATTCGACCACAAAGTCGGCCAAAACCTGAGACTTAACCGCCGTGCGAGGGGTGAAATGGATCTCGAAGGCACCGAATTCGACCGCCCATTTGGCGATTCGACCAGATTTTTCTGGATTTCGGACAATATCCCCTAAAGGAAAAGAGGAGGGTACCGTGATCTTGTGTGCTTGAAAGTAATGTCGTAGCTTACGGGAAGCCATCAGTAGCGCGTAAAGTATCTTCTGGACCTCAGGGTAGCGCTCCTTAGGACCATGAAGTACTTCGCTCACATAGTAGACGGGTCTGTGCACTCCTTCCTTTTCCGCGATCAGAACTGCGCTGACCGCGTGTGGGGTGGCCGCCAAATACAGAAGAAATGGTTGTTCCTTTTCAGGAGACACCAATACCGGCGGACTGGAAAGGTATGTTTTTAACTCCTGAAACGCTTTTTCGGCCTCGTCGGACCACGTGAAGTTATGATGTTTACGCAAGGCTTTAAAGAAAGGTAGTCCCCTTTCGCCTAATCGCGATATGAAGCGACTTAAAGCCGCCATGCGACCAGCCAGGCGTTGAACATCTTTCATGGTCGAGGGCGACCTCATTTGTTCAATAGCTCTGATTTTCTCAGGATTAACTTCAATGCCCCTGGAACACACAAGAAAACCAAGAAGCTTTCCTGAAGAAACCCCGAAAGAACATTTCTCCGGGTTCAATTTTATTCCAAAGCGATTCAAGTTACAGAAGGTTTCAGCAAGATCGTCCAAATGAGACAATCTTTTGGTGCTCTTTACAACCAAGTCGTCTACATATGCTTCGAGATTACGCCCTATCTGGGAAAGAAAGGTATTTTGCATCAAGCGCTGGTACGTGGAACCAGCGTTCTTGAGACCGAACGGCATTCTGACGTAGCAGTATGTGCCGAACGGGGTGTGAAGGCAGTTTTCTCTTCATCGTCTTCTGCCATGCTAATTTGATGATATCCTGAGTAGGCATCCAGAAAACTCATCAGTTCGCAACCCGCAGTGGAATCGACCAGCTGATCGATGCGGGGAAGGGGAAAGTCATCCTTCGGACAGGCACTGTTGAGGCTAGTATAGTCGACGCACATGCGCCACTTGCCATTTGACTTGCGGACCATGACCGGATTGGCGAGCCAGTCCGGGTGATTCACCTCACGGATAAACCCGGCTTGTAAGAGTTTGTCTAACTCTTCTCGGATGGCTTCCTGTCGGTCGGTGGCAAAACGCCTGAGCTTTTGCTTTATTGGTCGTTGTCCAGGTCGAATTGCTAACCTGTGCTCAATTACTTCCCTTGGGACACCGGGCATGTCGGACGGTTTCCACGCAAACACATCTGCGTTAGCTCGGAGGAAAGCAACGAGGTCGAGTTCCTATTTGTCATCCAGGGCTGACCCAACCCGAATTGTCCTGGATGGGTCATCTGGGTACAAAGGAACTTGTTTGAGTTTCTCATCTGGTCGAGGAGCAGCCCTGATTGCATCGGTGGCGACAGTGGTGACCTGAGCGTCCCGGAGGGGAAGTTGATCAACCATCTCCAAAGATAGCCGGTCGCACGTGAGCACCACGTTGCGACTACCTCGGACCGAAATGACACCTTTGGGGCCAGGCAATTTCCCGCACTGATAAGCATAGTGCGTTGCCATCATGAACTTAGCAAGAGTCGGCCTGCCAAAGATTGCATTATAAGCTGAATCACAATCGATTACATCGAAAGTAACCAATTCTGTTCGAAAGTTATCTGGTTCTCCCAGGGTGACCGGGAGGACCACTTGTCCCAATGGCATCATGGAGGGGCCTGGGATTATCCCATAAAACGGATGGATTATGGGCTTGATCTTCGAACGAGGAATTTGCATCTCGTCGAGTGTCTTGACCAATAAAAGATCGAGGGAACTTCCCCCATCGATCAGGACCCTTTCGACTCTCGCGTTACTGATGATTGGGGTAATAACCAGAGGTAACCTCAATGGTCGAGTTAGCCCCACAGGACAGTCAGCGCGATCGAACGTTAAAGGCATATCCGACCAACGGGGATATTGAGGTTCACCAAGGGATGTCTCCGTTTGGTTAACCTCTCGGCAAAAGGTTTTAAACTGCCTTTTGGAAACGAAAGAGGAGGAACCTCCGAAAATGACATTAACATGATTTTGAGGTACCTGGTAGGCCATTTCTTCGTCTCCATCGACGTCTCTAACCCCGCACGCCTGCTCTTTAGGCGGTAAGGTCGGCATTGGCCCAGCTCCTTGGTAGAAATCATCCAGTTGTTTCAACCAACTCCTGCAGTTTTTGAGATCGTGGCCTGCGGAATTGTGGAGTGGACACCACCTTTTGCCCTCCTGCGGATTAGTTGATTTTCCTGGCTGGTCGGAATCCCGGCCACCAGAAGCAGTTTTACTTTTAAAAGAAGACTTATTACCTTTGGTCGAAGGTGGTTTCTCCGCGACCGCGACCTCACGGTACTGTCCAGAGTGGTTCCTCTTCGACTTTTTTGACTTCCCACCCGGTGAAGACTCCAGCTTTTTGCTCGAATCTTCTTTCTTGGCGTCCTTAAAGCCTGGTTGGGGCGGTAGGTCCCCCTTGTCAACCATTCGGTTCCACTCGACTGCCTCGGCTGCATCGGAGTATCGATCAGCCATATCGAACAGATCGGCCACTGATCGAGGAGGGTGGATAAGCAAGTCTTCAGTGAATCTCCGGTATCGAACGGCATGCTTAAATGCCCTGATTACGGAGCCATCAGATATGTTCGGGATGGTATTTCTTACCCCGACAAACCTCTTGACAAACTGCCGAAGTGTTTCGGTCGAAGTTTGCCGCAATCTATGCAAGTCGTCCTCCTTACCCGGCTTTTGGTAACAGTTTTGGAAATTGCTGAGGATGGCATCGCATAGCATTTCCCAATTATAGATAGAACCCTCAGGCTGATTGAACAACCAGGTTCTAGCCGGTCCTACGAGGACTGTTGGCAGGTAGTTGGCCATAACCTTGTCATCGCCTCCTGCTGCTTGGATGGCAGTAATATAGATCTGAAGAAACTCGGATGGGTTCTGAGTTCCATCAAACCTCTCAATGGCCCCTGGTCGAAACTTATCGGGCCAAACGACTGCTCGTAGGCCAGGCGAGAAAGCTTTGCAACCAACGTAAGGACCGTGAACCGTCCTGCGACTTTCGGTCGGGTTTCGAGCAAACTCACTTAGTGGCGAGGTTACTCGGGGTCCCAAACGAGAGTGAATGGGAACTCGATCCCTACCACGAGAATCCTGCATTCGCCGATATTTGTCCTGTCGGGACGGTATAGGCGGCGGGTAATTCCATCGGCCAGAGCCAGAATGAGGACCATCTCGTTCATGGGAATGTGTCACTGAGCGGGAAGAGGCTGTTGGGGTCGCCTCGGATGCGACCTCATCCAGTCTTTCCGCCAGGATCCTGAAAAAGGCCGGTCTCTGCGCATCCGTGACCATAGGAGGAAAATTGCGCATGACTTCCGCGATAGATCGCAGTTGACCATGGGTACTTCTCCTAGGGGCACCAGGTGTTATTGTTTCCTCGTCCACTGGGAAATGCTCCAGTGGTAAGGAAGGAGTCTGGTCACGTCTACGACCACGCGACCGTCGAGAAGAACTCGGGGCAGCATCGTAACGAGCCTGCGCATCTTGAAGAGCCTCTAAGGCAGTTCTGCGTAGTTCGTTGTTTTGTTGCTCGAGATCTTGCTCCTCCTTCTGTTTGCGATCTTGTTCTTCCCTGGCAGCCTGTTGATCGGGAGTTTCCTCCGACAACGCAGCAAACTGCCTAGGGAGAGAAGTCGTCGATGGGGAGAACATCTCGGTCTGTTCCGAGTCAGACTCGAAATCAAAGAGACGGTGGAGGTTATCAGGGTCGAACCTTCCTGGGCTAACTTCAAGGTCACCATCATACTTTCCCTCAGCGGGATCGCATGACGGGCCGGATTCATCACCTAGCACATTAAGAACCTCTGCGGGTTCTGACCTTGTGCCAGTTACCTCCTGGTCGATTAACATGACTTGGGGAGATGATTGATCCTGTGGAAGATTCTGGCCTTCGACCTCTTCCATTGGAACGGGATCACTTGGAGAAGGCATTGGGATATGAGCATAATCCTCGAGATCGAAATCATTCTCGGAATCATATGCTCCAGCCATGTTTCGGCAAACCTCCGAATTTTAATTAGGACGCCTTGAGAAAGGCCCCACGGTGGGCGCCAGCTGTCGACGATTCGGACTCGGAGTCCTCAGCCGAACTTATGCAGAATTTGTAATTGTGAGACCTTTCAAGATGACCCTTCGGGAAGGTATGCTGAACAATGGTGAACAGGAGCACAGAGAATTTAGACAGGTTCGGGCCCTCGATGGTGGGAGTAAAAGCCCTACGTCCTGTTGATATTTCACTAAGTGTGGTAAAAGGTTTACAAATGGAAGGAAAAGTCCTCACAGGCTAGGATTTTTCCTGTAAAAGTGTACAAGGATAAACCAAAGAAAGCTTATTAGAATGCTATATAAGGTGTGCCGCAGACTTGGCTAACTCTTCTCTCTCCTTTTTGATTGATGCTTCATGCCATCCTTTTATACTGTTTGAAAGGGTGCCATGTGAAGGAAACTGCATCAATCGGTTGCACGGATGGTTGGATACGGTTTTTGGAACTGCTCTTAACCTCCACGTAGGTTAAACACGTGTTATTCATGGATAACTGTACGTGTTAACCTCCTGACGGTTGATTCTCCACGTGTAGGAATCTTCGGGATACTTAGAATATCCTGTTGTATGGGCAACCGAATAGATAAACCCCAGGTATCCTGATCGGCAGATGTTCTGACCGCGGGATTTGGCTGACCGCGCAATATCCCGAATGTGTAGTTCGCGTATAGCCTACGAACTTCTGACCGCGCAAGGCTTACGGTCTGATCGCACGAAACCCGTGACCTGATCGCGTAAAGCTTGCGACCTCATGGTGAGGCTCCTCAGAATAGCTTGAGTCCGCATCACCAGATACATGTCTGGTTCGAACTTGTCTTGAACCAAAAGTTTATTAGAAGTGACCCGGGTGTCAATCCTCGTCAAAAAGACTCTCTTGTGTCGCTGTGGGTGGTCATCACTGGCCTTCTTCTCCAAGATCATGTCACAGCTAGAGGTTCTTCTCGTTGATAGACCAAGTCTTCAACATATGGTACTATGGTATCCGGCTCATCATCTAGCATTGAAGGCTCGAAGAATTCGAGTTGTTCAACATTGACAGCCGAGTAAATATCCATATATGGAGGTAACTCGAGCTAACAAGCATTAGTACCAATTTCCGTAAAACCCAAAAATGACCATAACGGATTGGTTTGAGCTTTTTATCTTCACCTTTAGGTCTCTCCTTACTCAGATGTAGCCAGACCTTATCATCTTCATGAAATTGAGCATCAACTCAGTGCCGATCATGTCATGCTTTGTACTTGAGTTGAGCTTCTAGCAACTTCTGTTCGACCTCACGATGGAGCCACTGAATACCTTCCAGGAACATTTGTGCTCGATCCTGATCAGTTGCTTCCTTGCTGTTCTGCACTGAGGTAGGGATCACAAACTTCATATCGAATGGACTCTGTGGTAGAAATCCCAAACATACCTCAAATGGAGACTTTCCAATTGATCCATGCACTACTCGATTAAAAGCAAACTGTAGGTATGGTATGCTTTCATCTCAGGTCTTCGAATGTTTAGAGTTACATCCTCTCAAGAGATGAATGACCGTTCGATTCACCACCTCAGTTTGACCATCAGTTTGGGGATGAAAAGCAGCACTCCTCTTTAGTTTTGTGTCCATCATCGTCCAGAGTGATCGCCAAAAGTGATTAAGGAACTGAGTATCATGATTAGACATAATAGAACTTGGTAGTCTGAAGTGTGTCCAAACGTGCTGAAAGAATACTCGAGCTGCCTCTTTTCCCATGATAGTCTTTCGATCAGCACTGGTTGAGCTCGAATGGCTTCTGAGGATTTGGTAAAGCTAACACAAGAGCTTCACAGATCTTCTTCTTTAGCAAGAGAAATGTGTTGATCCATTTGAGACCTAGGCTTGGTTTTCGCACTAGGCTCGCCCAGATTCTAATATGCTGGAAATACCAAATCCCAAAGGTTGATTGAAAACACAACTAAAAGTAATTCCGACCAGAGATCGAACCCTTCCCAAGGTCGCAAACCTTTCTAAGGTCATGAAATCTTTCCGAACTCGAATAGGTCACGAAGCCTTATGCGAACTCGACCTGAAGATCCTCCCAGATCATGACTCCCCTGTTGAGAAGGAGCCAACCCCTGTTGGCGACCATGTGATCTAAACTGGAGATGTGTAAATTGAACTTGACCATCTTCTCGAGTGTACTACTTGCTCGTTGATCTTTCCGACCAATTCGAAAAGACACTCGTGTGCCACTACAGGTGGTAGTCACCTTCTTCTCCAAGATCATATCTTTTCGTAGAGATTTGTTTCGTTGATAGACCATGTCTTCAACAGATGGTACGATGGTATCTGCTTATGGTCCAGCATTGAAGGCCTGAAGAGTTTGAGGTGCTCAACATTGACAACCGAGTAAATATCTATGTATGGAGGTAACTCGAGCTGACAAGTGTTAGAACCAACTTTCCGCAAAATTCGAAAAGGACCATAATGGATGGGTTTAAGCTTCTTACCTTCACCTTTAAGTCTCTCTTTACTTAGATGCAACCATACCATATTACCTTCACTACTACAGAAATGCTTTTCACTATCGGTTTAAAATCCACTCTACTATCGGTTCTCTTACCGCTAGTGATCGGCACGATAGAAGAAACGTAGCACACTTCTATCGGTTGAAAACCATTAGTAAAATATCTACATTCCCAACATTCACTAATCGCTAACGACTATTTCTTCTATCGGCTCGGATCTAAATCGATAGTATTGTGTAGATTTTTTCTATCGGTTAGGTACTCGACACAGTTAGTACTGGAAACTTTATTCTATCGGTTGTAGTATATGAACCGATAGTACTGGAATATTTATTCTATCGGTTGTAGTATATAACCGATAGTACTGTGTAGTTTTTCCTATTGGTTATGTACTCGACATGGTTAGTACTGGCATCTTTCACAAATACAGCAATACAGAGATACATTGGATCATTCACAAATACACCAATATTCACATATTGAGTATATTCACAAATACACCAATACAAGTACACACATACACCAATAAATACATTGGACAGATTGAATCTAATTATTCAGAGATTGAATTTGTTCACAAATACACTAATTAATACAGTAATATACACATGCATTGGACAGATTAAATTTATTCACATATTGATCGAGTTTATTCACAAATACACCAATGAATCTATTCACATATTGAGTTTATTCACAAATACAGCAATCAACACATTCAATATATATTACACAAGTCAGTTACAATCGATCGTTGATAGCCACTTCTTCCATGACATATTGAGCCCAAATTGTTCGCAGCTCCTTCAATTGAGGCAACTCATATTGCTCTTTCAACATGGCGCTCTGCATATATGCGTGTATGAAGTTAGGAACGTACGTCACATCCAATTAATGTTCGACTTTGAGTCAGGAAAAATGGTTACCTTAGGGAATTGGGCAAAGTTTCTCCTGATCAGGTCATACATAAATCTCATGACATAGAAGCCACATTCCCACGATTGTGGTTGCTGATGGCACTGGGATAATTGTATATGCAAAGACATAAATCCACATTAACTCAAAAGAACTAATTAAGCTTAAATTAAAAGACTCATCATGAGTACTTCCATCTGTATTAATTGCCTCATATTCTTTCCAAGAAATTGTTGTGCCCTTCGACGCGTCATGCCTCCCTCCAGCAGTAACATAATTTTTGAAAGCCTTGTATTTAATTTAGCATTGCCGGTTAATATGTTATCATTAATTAGCTAGTCAGAGAAAAATTTAAAACAACTGTGTTACTTACCCGTCTATGTGCCACGTGAGGGTGAAAACATGCGCCACCCTGTCGCTCATCGAATCGAGGTAATAGACCTCATTCATCCAAGGGAAAATGATGGCAAGGACCCAGTGGCCCCTACATTGCATATATAAGAGAACAGTTTCATACATATGTTAGGCGTAACATACAAGAATGAGTTAAATTAGTAGGAAATGCACTAACCTTTGGTGGTACGGCGCAAGAATGAACTCTCGGTCCTGCTGCGCTAGTAGTGCCCTTGATATGTATTCCTCCGCATGTGCTTGGTCGTGCTCTAGCATCGTGAGGCTTATTTTGTCTGGGTCGAGGAAACCCACCTTGTCACATGCCCTCATCGACGCCAGCCTATACATGCACCTGGATGCAAAGTAGACATTAGTAAGTAGTGCATACAAAGTGATTAGATTTATGAAATGAACTGTGATAACTTCAGACAATAGCAAACTCACAGGACTCTAGTTCGTACGATGGACATATCAAGCTCCCGCCAGTTGAGGAGGTCGAACATATCCTCGTGGGCCACCGATATGCTCCCGGCCTCACGGTGAAAATGACCTGGCCTGAAGTGAACCAAGAAGTTGATGTGGCGCCTAGATCGGGTTAGGTACCACTCGTGGAGACTTCTGGTTATTTGATCCATATTGGGCAGAAGGTACTCCAACACGAGTGGGAACCCATTCTTGAACGTACCCGGCTGGCTTTGTTTGGCCTTGCCTTTGGCCTTGCCCTTGCCTTTGGGTGGGGAGCGAGTGTATACCTTCGAAGGTTGGGGCACGGTGCTGCCGGCCTCATTTGATGGCGAAGGGTTTGAGGCCATCGGAGGAGGCATGGGGGCCGAAGGAGCTCGGTCATGCGTTGTGCTGGGGGTGGTGTCCTCAGGAAGTGAGCTGATATCCATCGTCCACTTTAAGTTACGAACGCATAAGTTCGATTTTGCAAATTGAGTATATTAACTAAGTTGTAAGCTAGAATGGCTAGGGTTTACCTCCTGTAGTCTAACACCCTTCTTGGGCCACTGTATGTACGAGCCCAATGCCTCGCCAATTCTCCGCATTTCGTCCATTGGGACGGGCAACCGAAAAGAGCTGTAGCCCGGGAGGGCCATGTCCACCTGTACCTTTGCGAATCCAGGCTCCAGAGGTACGCAGTGGATCCGGACATCCTCCCAAGACTGATATACGACCCCATTAGCAACCACTATAGGTTTGTCGCCTATGTTGATCAATAGGCTACAGCTCTCTGGCTTCTGCAATTTGCAACAATTATAACAGGTTAGCAAAACAGTTCTAACGTAACGGGAGTGGCATCAACCGAACTACATATATAGCTCAAGAGTTGCAATACCTCAATCAAGTCCACCGGATCCACGTGAACCTTCGAGCCACAACTACTCGGCCTGGCAGCGTCGACCTCGGCAGCTGGATCTAAACCCTTGGACTGCACAACTCGGCTGAGGCGTTCATACTTCTCGTTCATTTGAGCGAACATGTCCGTGAATTGTGCAGTCACATCTGACCGTATCTTCTGAGACAGCTCCAATTCCCTTTCCTTCTAGCTATGAGCCTTCTTCGCCTTTTGCCCGGGCTCCGAGAAGCCTTCCTTCCATGGCACCACACTCCCCACGGTTCGCGTCCGCCCTGGATGCTCCTTGTTCCCTAGAGCCCGGGTAAGGATGTCGTTCTATGGGGAGTGAACAATCCCTCGGTCGCCTCCTTCGAGCAAGAGATTTGTTACATTCAATGCTCTCCATTGTGAGGAAAAAATATATACAAACTTGTGCGCACACTAGTGATCATAGTTTTTTCTACCACACTCTATGATTCCAACCAGGAAGTTAGCCAACTTACGAGTCGCTGCATGACCTTGACGTCCCTGGGGTTTGGGAACTACACAGTCCCCGTGGTTGACACGGTCCCTCTGGCCAGCCACCAGCGCTTGCTTCGCGGATCGCGGATCTCAGAGAGTTGTAGGTCAGGGGAGTCCACGAAATTCGACGCCTCGTCTTCATCCTTCTTCCACTGCTCCTCCTTCCCCGCATAGCCGCGAGAGCCGAGCTGGTGTGGGTGGTCGTTCCTCCTCTAGATTGCCTTGTTCTTCTCCCTGAGGGCCTTCATACTAGAAACAAGAAAATTAATGCACTGCTGGTTACTGCATACAATGGTGTAACCAAGCAAAGGAACCATACATATCTTGAACTGAAGGGTCCCCTTCTGTTGGGTGAATTGCTCCCATACCTCCTCCGTTATGAAGGGGTACTTCTCGCATGGAGATTTGCCTTTAGCGAGGAAGGTACTGACGAGGACGCTCTTGAAGGTTTTCCACGTGTTGTTCATATCCTTCAAGCAAGCTATCTTGGGACCATCGTCGGGGATGTTCCACTTGGCCTGTTTCAAATGGTGCATATAAGTAAGACTTACCTAATCTCTGGGATAAATCAAGGGAATGTGATTACTCAGGAGTTTAGTGATTTTGATTAATTTTACCTTCACTTCCACCACAGCCTATCCCTCTCATCGGCCTTAACGTGCTTCCAGCTTTGGACAGCGATCTTCACCCTTTCCTTCGGCAACAAACCAACATAGGCAGCGTACTGGCCGGCGTTCTTCCCAATCGGTCTCTCGAACTGGTTGAACTCACATGAAAGATTTGCACGTTTGCCCAAATGGCACAACATCGTCGCGCCTCGCGTCTTCCTCTTGCGCTGGGACGAGGCAGCGTCATCTACGTTCGCCCTTGCCGAATCACTACTATCAGCCGAGGAAGATGCCGACATGGCTTTACCTAAAATTCCATGAGCAGACCATCAATTGATATGAAGAAAGGTACATGACAAAGTTCATAACTAAAATGGAATGGCAATGATGAACCACCTCTTTTTGTTAAAATGTCAAATTTTCATTCAAAAGGCCAAAAATCATCAATATCAACATGGTCTTCAAAATAGATTTAAATGGATTTGTAAACTCAATTTGCAAACGGTTGTCGAACTGATACCTTCTTGCTTAACATAAATGTCGGGGGAAATCTCCGCGGGACTAAGTCCAGGTAAGTTGCGTCACGATTGCCCGGGGACCTGGCCTCCGGCGCCGTCCCGGGCGCGGCCATTGGCCCGGGGACGTGGCCTCCGGCCCCTCCCCGGGCGCCGCCATTTGGCCCCTAGGACCCGGCCTCCGGGGCTTCCCCGGGCACCGCCGTTTGCCCAGGGACCTGGCCTCCGGGGCCTCCCCGGGCGCCGCCTTTTGGCCCCCGGGACCTGGCCTCCGGCGCCGTCCCGGGCGCGGCCATTGGCCCAGGGACGTGGTCTCCGGCCCCTCCCCGGGCGCGGCCATTGGCCCGGGGACGTGGCCTCCGGCCCCTCCCCGGGCCCGGCCATTTGGCCCCCGGGACCCGGCCTCCGGGGCCTCCCCGGGCGCCGCCGTTTGCCCGGGGACCTGGCCTCCGGGGCCTCCCCGGGCGCCGCCTTTTGGCCCCCGGGACCTGGCCTCCGGCGCCGTCCCGGGCGCCGCCATTTGCCCGGGGACCTGGCCTCCGGGGCCTCCCCGGGTGCCGCCTTTTGGCCCCCGGGACCTGGCCTCCGGCGCCGTCCCGGGCGCCGCCATTGGCCTGGGGACATGGCCTCCGGCCCCTCCCCGGGCGCCGCCTTTTGGCCCCCGGGACCCGGCCTCCGGCGCCGTCCCGGGCGCCGCCTTTTGGCCCCCGGGACCTGGCCTCCGGCGCCGTCCGGGACCCGGCCTCCGGCGCCGTCCCGGGCGCCGCCTTTTGGCCCCCGGGACCTGGCCTCCGGCGCCGTCCCGGGCGCCGCCGTTTGCCCGGGGACCTGGCCTCTGGGGCCTCCCCGGGCGCCGCCTTTTGGCCCCCGGGACCTGGCCTCCGGCGCCGTCCCGGGCCTCATCGCCCTCCTAAAGGTAAAGTCTCGAATTGTTTGTCACGTGCAGGCCTCGGGAACTAGCGACCACCTGTCAAGCATCCAAGGCGTTTGACCGAAAGAAGGACGGTCCTACCCTTCAATCCGACGGTGTCTTCCGGGGTAGTTTAGGTTTTTTGCTTCTTTTTGGGGCTATAAATAGCCCTTGTACCCCTCTGTTGTAAAGGATCGGATCACTTTTATTGGAATAGCTACACTCACAGACGTGCTCCGGAAGCCTCTCCCCCGGAGAGAGCCTCCCCAGCCGGCTCCGGTCGGGAGAGCGTCGACAGGACTAGGGCCCCCACCGGGACCCGAACTTGTATAAATCCCTGTGTCTTTTCTTGTGCTTGTCCGGCGGGGGAGGACCGGCCATCCGGTCAACCCGCGCCGCGTAATCTTCGCTAGGATCATTCTTAAAACCTGCCGGGGTATTCGCAATACCACGACAGTTGGCGCCGTCCGTGGGGACTCGTGACAAGACGCCATGGCTCCCCCAAGAACAAGGGCTCGCACCCTTCCCGGTGACCCGGGTCTCGGAGACCCGGCGCCGTCCGCCCGGGACACTGATGTCTCGGCGGTCCCTTCCGGAGGCGACCTGGCCCAGGTGCCGCCTCCCTCCTTTCCTCTTAACTTAGGGGCTTCCACCTCCAGGTCGTTCCCGGTGACCGCAGGGACCTCGGCCGGGATCAGTCTCCCCCCGACGGCTCCCCCGGCTCCCCGGGACGCCCTGCTCGAAGCTCTCGTGGAAGGCCAGCTCCGCGCTCAGCGCTCTATGGACGAACTCCTTAGCGTGTTGGCGCAGCCTCTGGCCCCCACATTTGCGTCACACCCGTATCCGGGGAACATGCCCCCGTTTATGGGTTACCCGGCGGCCCCTCCGGCCTCCGGGGGTTTGTCCGCCCCATATGATCCTGCTGGGGGGTTTCCTCCCCCTGCGGGGTATACGTCCGGACCCCTCCCGGCGCCCGGGCCCGTCCCGGTGCCGGGGGGTTACTTCATGCCGGGGCCCTTCGTGGCACCAGGGGGGTACCCCGTCCCTGGCCTATTCTCGGGGCCGGGAGCCCACTTCATGCCGGCGGTTTACCCTACGCCGGGAGCCAGTCCCGCCCTCCGCGTCGCGTTTACCGCACCGGGGGCGGTCGACAGAGAAGCTCCCGTGCCGCAGCGGGCTTCCCCCCGCATGGGCTCCCCGGTTCCAGACGTCGCCGTGGGGGCTCCCCCCTCGCCGGTTCCGGATGTTACAGGGGCTCCCCCCTTCCCGGTTCCGGATGTTACAGGGGCTCCCCCCTTCCCGGTTCCGGTCATGGCTACTGGGGCCCCCTCCACTTCGGTTCCAAGCGTCGCCGTGGGCGCCCCCTCCCCGGTTCCGGATGCTACAGGGGCTTCCCCCTTTCTGGTCCCGGGGGTCGTCGCAGGGGGCTCCCCCCAACCGGCTCCGGAAGCCTCCGGACGGCAGCTACAACGCATGAGCTCCCTCCCTCGGCGGGACAGGTCCATTTCGCCCGGGGGGAGGTCGAGCGAATGCATTCTCTAGAGCGCGGGGAAGAACTTCCCCCTGGCCGCGGGCGCGGGGAGCCTCGCTCTCGCACCGGCCGGGTGAAGAGACCCGCTGAAGAGCCAACCTCTCCGGCGGAGAGCCCGGACGTCCGGGAACTCAGTCCCGGTCCGGAGGAAAAGCGTCGCCACCGCCATTCTGGCGGACCTCTCGAACCGCTTCCAGACTCAGACAACGAAGGTCCCGTGAAAGAAGATAGTGACTGGGGCGCTCCCCGGGAAGTGCAGGGGGCTAACCAGCCCCTGTGCCGAAGACTTCGCAGCATCCGGTGGCCGTGGCCCTACCGCCCTCCACACATCGAGCACTATAACGGTGAGGCAGACCCTTACGAGTTTGCGCAGGTCTACTCCACAGCCATCTCCGCGGCCGGGGGGGACGAGACGGTACAGTGCAACGTCTTCCCCCTCTACCTCTCCGGCATTGCCCGCTCCTGGTTCTACAACCTGAAGGTGGGCTCCATCAAGTCTTTCTCGCAGCTCAAGTGGGAGTTCTGTGCCAACTTCCAGGGGAACTACGTGCGTCCCCTGGACTCCTCGCAGCTGTACACTGTTCGGCAGAGGACTGGGGAAACCATCAGGAGCTTCTTCAAGCGCTTTGCTCAGGTAAAGAGCAAAGTGGCCCATGTCCCCGACTCTACGGTCATCGAAGCCTGCAAAAGCGGGATCCTCCCGGGGGAGCTCCACCGAAGGCTCTCCCGGAGCTGCCCCTCTTCCGCCGACGAGCTCTTCAACGTACTCGAAAAGTACGCTCGGGCGGAGGAAGACGACATCTGGAAGAAGACCCAGGGGGTTCCTGCCCCCGTCAACCGGGGGGCCAGGGATCCCCCCAAACGCCCCAGACAGGGGGGCCGTAGCGAGCCACGGCCTCGGGACACCTTTGTCCTCGAGGGCGGAGGCGGCTCGCGCGACCCCCCGAGGGGCAACCGCCCCTTCCCCAAACCGAAGGGCTATGGGGGAGGACAGTCTTCGCGCGGCCGGGAAGGCCCCGCGGGGAGAAGGCGGGAAGGACCGTGGTGCAGCTTCCACAGGTCCAGTACCCACGCTACCCGAGATTGTAGCCAGCTGCTGCAGCACTTCGCGGACTTCCTCGACCAGCGCGGGCAGGGGGGGGACTCCGGCCTCCTTGCCCCCTCGGCCAGCTGTTCCGGCCCTTCCCGCTCCCGCGGGGGGTCAGCAGACGCAGGAGGGGGAGCCTTCAGAAGCTCTCCCCTTTCAAACTTCGCAGCGGCACATCAACGTCATCGTGGGAGGATCTGCCTCCGGGCGGGACTCTAAGCGCCAGCGTAAGGAGTACGCGCGCGAGGTCAAGGTTGTGGGGGTGCTACACACGTCCCCGCCACCAAAGTGGTCGGACGTCCCCCTCACCTTCACGGCAGAAGACGCGCGGGGGGTTCGCTTCCCCCACGACGACGCGCTCATTGTCTCCGCGACCATCTACAACTGCCATCTGGCCCGTATCCTGGTGGACGGCGGGAGCTCCGCCGATGTCCTATTCCTGAAGGCCTTCAAAGAAATGCAGGTGGATGATAAGCTCCTGCAGCCCGCTGCCGGGCCCTTGCAAGGTTTTGTCCCGGGGAAGGCGATCCACCCCGTGGGCAAAGTAGATCTTCCAATGACCTTTGGCACCCCGGAGAACTACCGGACCGAGCTGGTCCGCTTTGACATAGTGGACCTCCCCTCCTCCTACAACGCGATTATGGGGAGGACGACAATCAATCGGCTGGGGGCTGCGACCCATCAAAACTATCTCTGCATGAAGATCCCCGGGCCGCATGGTGTGATCAACGTCCGTGGAGACCAAGACATGGCCCGTGCTCTATACGAGCGCGCTGCGGCCACAATCGGAAGCGTCAACCTCATAAAGACGCCCGGGGGGGAGGCTTCTCCCCCGGAACTAGACGCTGCTGTGCCACCGCCCGGGAGGCCCCTCCTCAAGCCGCGTCCGGAAGGGGGCCTCCGGAAGGTCCTACTGTCCCCGGGCAACGAAGACAAAACCGTCCGGATCGGGGCGGAGCTCCCCGAGGAGCACGCAGCGCAACTTGCGGCTTTTCTGCGCAAAAACTCCGATGTTTTTGCGTGGAAGCCTTCGGACATGCGGGGCGTCGCCCGGGAGGTCATTGAGCACAAGCTCGCAGTGGCCCCCGGTCACCCCCCGGTCAAACAGAAGCTGCCAAAACTCTCCCTCGAGCGCCAAGAGGCAATCAAGGCGGAGATCACCTGGCTCCAAGAGGCGGGGTTCATTCGGGAGGTCCTGCACCCCGAGTGGCTCGCGAACCCCGTCCTCGTCAAGAAATCAACCGGCAGGTGGCGGATGTGCGTGGACTTCACCGACCTTAACCGCGCCTGCCCCAAAGACAACTTCCCGCTCCCGCGGATTGATCAGCTCGTCGACTCCACTGCGGGGTGCGAGCTCAAGAGCTTCCTAGACGCCTACTCGGGCTACCATCAAGTTCGGATGGCGGAGGGGGATGAGGAAAAGACGAGTTTTATTACTCCCCTTGGAACCTTCTGCTACGTCCATATGCCCTTCGGGCTCGAGAACGCGGGGGCAACCTTCCAGCGCCTCATGACGCTGGTTTTCAGAAACCAAGTCGGCCGCAATGTCGAAGTCTACGTAGACGACGCAGTCGTCAAGAGTCCCCGTGTAGCCTCCCACATCGACGACCTGGCTGAAACCTTCCGCAACCTCCGCGCGTTCGGGCTCAAACTCAACCCGGAGAAGTGCGCCTTCGGGGTGCGCGGGGGGAAGCTCCTAGGTTTCCTCGTGTCCCAGCGGGGCATTGAGGCAAACCCCGAGAAGATCCGGGCGTTCCTAGATATGCCCCCGCCGCGCTCCGTCAAGGATGTCCAACGGCTCTCCGGCCGCCTAGCCGCACTCAGCCGCTTTGTCTCCCGGTCGGGGGAGCGAGGCCTCCAGTTCTTCAAGATCCTCCGAGGGCTCAAGGGGTTCCGCTGGACCCCCGAGGCCCAGGAGGCGTTCGACAACCTCAAGAAGTACCTCACGAGCCCTCCAATGCTCGTGAGTTTGTCACCGGAAGAGCCCTTGCTCCTCTACCTCGCCGCGACCCCCGTCGCCGTCAGCGCAGTCTTGGTGAAGGAGCAGGGGGGGCAGCAGCGTCCCGTGTACTACGTGAGCGAGGCCCTCCAAGGGGCCAAAACTCGGTACACGAAGATGGAGAAAATCTGCTACGCCCTCCTCATGACGTCCCGGAAGCTTCGGCGTTACTTCCTGGGGCACCCCATCACCGTCCCGTCGTCCCTCCCCCTCGGGGAGGTACTGCGGAACAAGGAAGCCACCGGCCGGATCAGGAAGTGGGGGGCCGAGCTCGCCCCCTTCTCCCTGTCCCTTACCGGCCGCTCCGCCATCAAGTCGCAGGTCCTCGCCGACTTCGTCACAGAGTGGACTCCCGCCTCTGGGTCCGGGGACGAAGATCTCCCTGTGCCGCCCCGACGCAGTGATCATTGGACCCTCATGTTCGATGGGTCGCTGTGTCTCACCGGGGCTGGTGCGGGAGTAGTCCTCCGGAGCCCCGAGGGGAAGGAACTCGAGTACGCCGCGCGGCTCGAGTTCCCCGCAACCAACAACGTCGCCGAATACGAGGCGTTGCTCCTCGGGATGCGCCTCGCGCGCTCCCTGGGGATCCGGCGCCTCCTAGTCAAGGGAGATTCTCAGCTCGTAGTTTGCCAAATGGACAAGTCTTACCTGTGCCATGACGCAAACTTAAGTCTTTATTTGCAGGAAGTGCGAAAGATGGAGAGGCATTTCGACGGCCTCGAGGCTCGGCATATCCCGCGGAGGGACAATGACCGGGCCGACGCCCTGGCCCGGGCAGCAAGCGCCCGGGAATCGCTCCCCAAGGGGGCATTTCTGGAAATCATCACGAAGCCCTCGGTGGCCTCCCCGGACACGGGCGACGAGCCTCGTGTCTCGGAGGTCGCCGAGATCATCCGGACTCCGTCTTGGATGGACCCCCTCATCTCCTTCATCAAGGGGGAGGGGGACCCTCCTAGTGAAACCGAGGCTAAACGCCTTCGGGCCAAAGCCCGGGCATATCTCTTGCTGGAGGGGAGGCTCTACAAGCGGGGGGCTTCTGCCCTCCTGCGCTGCCTCCCCCGGCCGGAGGGACTTCAACTTCTCGAAGACATCCACGCGGGGAGCTGTGGTTCCCACCTAGCCCCGCGTGCCATCGCGGCCAAGGCCCTCCGGCAGGGCTTCTACTGGCCCACGGTCATGCGCGACGCGCAAGACTTTGTCTCCGCGTGCGAGGCATGCCAGAAGATGGCCAAAGCCTCGAACCTCCCCCCTATAGCGCTGCAGACAATCCCCATCACTTGGCCCTTCGTGCGCTGGGGGAGGAAAAGGTGGAAAGAAGGAAGACGCCCTAAGCCAGATTAAGTCGTGCGCGACTGTAATCAAGAGAGGCTATGTGTCTTGCGAGAACATAGACCCAGGCTAGGAAGTAAGGCAGTGGGGAGGACCCACAACGGTACTTGAGACTTAACTGTCTATTTACCGGGCAGGGAAATAGTTAATACTAGGACTGTAAATTGTTGTGTCATCTCGGCCTTGTCACGTGCGTAAAAGTCGCATGAAGCTGATCCGACTTGAAAGCCGAATGATTGGTGGATTAAGGTGGTACACCTTTGCAAAGTTTAAAAAGTATCGGATACTCTGAGCTCCCAGGTCATGGAGTCTGCGCGCTGTGAATTCTATTCACGTCGATGCAGCACAAGTAGCTTTTGGAAGTTTTTCACAAAATCTAAGTAAAGTGGTGACTCATGAAAGACCGCCACACACAACATTTCTGAAAATCTAGCTTAGGATTTTAAAAGCCTCGCTTTTGAAAATGAAAACCCTTCTTCAAAGCTGTATGCGAAGATCTATTATATATGTATGTACAAAGCCAAAGAGCTATTTCTTGAGAAATTCCCCATCATCTATATGTGCATTGTTACTTGGGACTTGTTGAGCACCATGTGGACAATGTGCTCACCCTTGCTTTTCAAACAAATTTAGAGGAAGGATTCGCCGACCCCGAATCTTATGGTCTTGAACCCAATGTGGAACAAGAAGAAGAAACTGAGGACCCATCTGGTTAAAGGGTTATGCACCAAGGTGGAGTTCGATGTGGAGAAGGCCCATGCAATACCGCCGCTGCAGAGAAAGAAGACTGATGGAGCCCTTTTGTTTATCGTTGCTGTTTTATTTTGTGCCGACCTTTGTGTCGAAAACTCCTTAATTTGTATTAACAATTAAATGCGTCACTTCGGCGCTAAGTTATTGTGATGTTGGTCCTTGTGATCAGCACTTGTTTTTAATTACTCGCATTTTTATATAATGCATTCTATTGTTGTGAACTGTAATGTGCCTTTTCTGAGTGCAATCCACCTGGGCGATTGCCACTGGAATCCTCAAATGAGGGTCCCACAGAACTTGGTATCAGAGCAGAAGACTCGACTGTAGGTCGTAACCCTTAGATAGACTTTGGCGTCCCTAGAAGAAAAGTTCGCTAGTTCTTTACGAAAACCTATTTTCCTTAAGAAAAATGTTATTTTGATCTTTGGAAAAAGATTTTGGACTTCTCTTATAGATGCCTTTCGTTCTATCTTCAGATGGCTTTCGACAGGAGATACCTTCATGGAGACGAGCTCGGATCGTGGGCACTGTTGCTGTGGATGATGCTGCAATTCCTTGGAGCACGGGACAGTCAGAGACCGGTATATTGCGTCTGGCAAGATGAGATAAATGGACGACCCATAGGTTGTCGGGCCTCGGTGATAGTCTACGAGATCCCCGAGCATGGGAGAGGCTCAGTTAGACGCCAAGCCCGTAGAGAAGAAGAGGAGGATGCTATCTTGGACGCTGCCCGTCGTGCAGTAGGTTCCGTTCGGCAGATGTACAGCGACTACCTTTCTGATTCCCCTTACCGCTTCGTACCTTACCAGGTTCCCGGATCGGAGTACCGAGTTGTTCTTCCGTCCAGCGACCAGGAGAACGCTATCCTGACGAAGACTCGAGACGTCGTTCGCGCTTCGGAGATTGCATACACCCGCCTATTTCGAGACTACGAGCGTGTTCGCGATGATCGCCACTACCTTGAGGGCATGCTTATTAGGGCTCGTGCAAGCCTCCGAGAAAAAGAGAGACAAATTCAAGAAATGGCTGAATCAAGTGGAGAAAAAGACCTTGAAGCTGCAGAGTCGGTAACCAAGAAGAGTCGCCCAAAGTTGAGGATCACCGCTCGCAAGAAGGTAGGAAACCCGAGGGAGTATCTCAGTGGTTTTATGCCTGCGTCGCGTGGCATAGTCATCAACGATCAAGCGATCGAGCTTCCTTGCACCGCACAGAAGAAGAAGACCCCCGAAGGAAAAGGGAAGGAGCCTATCAACATCGACGACAACGAAGATGACCCGATGGATGCTGATGACGATGAGGAGGAGGATCCCGAGGAGGTTGAGCCTTGTGATTCTTCTGATGATGCTGAGGAGTGACTGCAGACTTTCGACCTTTTGTGCCTAGCCCAGCAGACGCTAGATTTCCTTTTGTTGTAGTTGTTTTAGTATGATTGATGTATGCTGGTTGCTAGAGCAGCTCTGTAAGCCAATGAGGCTAGAAGCTTTGTATCTTTTGAAAAATTGGTTTATGAAAAAGTCATTTTGCATATCCTTATTCTTACTTCTTGAGTTAATGCCAGCATTCTGCTAGCACCTGTGTGAATGATTCTTTCTGAATCAATGTTTCTATTCTTAACCTCCTGTTTGAGTAGGATGGTTAACACACGTGCGAGACCCCAGGAAGGAGGGCTAGGAGAAAACCCCAACAATACGGGAGCTACACCCGGAGCAAGAGGCCGCACAGACCCCGATAGACCAGGATCTTCGACGATGCCACAGGGAGGTGACATCAACGATGTGCTGCTATGGATGGAGCGCAATCGTCAAGAGTCGGCGGCTGTACAGAACCAAATCTTGGGACAGCTGATGCAGCATATTGCATCCGGACAAACTGAAGGACCCGTGATGGGCGCAAAGTTAACTGATTTTCAAAAGACGCGACCCCCGACTTTCTCAAGCACAGAAGACCCCATCGTGGCAGACGACTGGCTCCGAGATGTGGAAAGAAAGTTGAATACCGTCAGATGCAGTAATGAAGAAAAGCTCTTGTATGGATCGAACCAATTGGCTGGACCTGCTGCCGCTTGGTGGGAGAATTACCAAACCGTGCACACCAACAGAGATTCGATCACCTGGAATGAATTCAAGGAGGAATTCCGTAGATACCACGTCTCGAAAGGTGTTGTCCAGGCAAAGCGCCGAGAATTCGTAAATCTGCGACAAGGGAGTAAGACCGTGAAACAATACCTGCATGAATTTATTCAACTGGCAAGATACGCACCTGAAGATATAGCGACAGAGGAAAGGAAGATTGATAGGTTTTGTGAAGGACTACAGAATTCCCTGCAATACCAACTGTCATCCCACGAGTTCACAGACTTCCACGTCCTAATAAACCGACTACTTAAGATGGAGGAGAAAAGAGGAATAATTGAAGAAGACCGAAAGAGGAAGGCTTTGCCCAACTCTTACCAAGGAAATGCTAGTCGAGGGAGACCGATGCCAACTTTCCGACCAGCCTTCAGACCACCTCAGAGACCCCAAAGGCCTGTGCCTACTACAATAGCTCAATGTGCTGGATGTAGAGGAAATCACCTCTTGAAGGACTGCCCCCTTAAGAACGAGGAATGCTTTCACTGCGGAAGGAAGGGACATCGTAGGAACACTTGTCCGCTGCAACACCTTCCATCTAATGTCGCTCGTATGCAAGCTGCAAGACCCTTTGTTCCAGCCCAAGGCTTCACCAGGAATGCTCCACCCTCCAGAGGAGGAAGGTTTCAAAATGGCCGAGGAAGAGGAGTACCTGCTGCAGGTCGCGGAAGACTTAACTATGCATCCGCCGTTGAAGCAGGAGAAGCATCAGACGTCATAATCGGTAGGATCTTTATCCACTCTGAACTTTCAGTTGCATTATTTGACCCTGGTGCTACTCATTCATTCGTGTCAAGACCCTTCGTGCTCAGAAATAAGTTGCCAGTATCTGCATTAGAGTTCCCTATTTTAATTCAATCCCCTGGAGCTCGAATGCCTGTCAACTCTATCTGTAGAAATATCGCCTTTAGTATTGGCAATCTAGGATTCCTAGCAAACCTGCTAGTTTTGGATCTTCAAGGACTAGACGTCATTCTCGGAATGGACTGGCTAGCCAAGCATAAAGGCCAGATGGACTGTGAAAAGAAGGCAATAACCCTGACGAATGCTGAAGGAAAACAAGTCACACTCCACACAGAGAGATCAATAGTGAACAACCGAGTGTGTAGTTTGAACAGCTTGGAAGGAGTTCCATTTGAGGGAGTTCCAATAGTGAATGAATATCCAGAAGTTTTTCCTGAAGAACTTCCCGGAATGCCACCAGATCGGGACATTGAATTCTCAATCGAATTAAAACCCGGATCTGCCCCTTATGCAAGAAAGCTTGCACGTATGACAAGTGAAGAACAAGAAGAATTAAGAAAGCAAGTGGAAGAATTGGAAAGAAAGGGATTTGTTAGAACAAGTTCCTCACCTTGGGGAGCCCCGGTGCTTTTCGCTAAGAAGAAAGATGGCAGTCTACGACTTTGTGTCGACTACCGGAAACTGAACGATATGACGATCAAGAACAAGTACCCTTTACCAAGGATCGACGATCTCTTTGATCAACTAAGAGGAGCAAAGATATTCTCAAGGATCGACCTGAGGTCCGGATACCATCAACTGAAGATTCGAGAACAAGATATCCCGAAAACTGCATTCATAACAAGATATGGATTGCATGAGTTTACTGTAGTGCCATTTGGTTTAACGAATGCGCCAGCAGTGTTCATGAATTTGATGAACAAGGTTCTCATGGAATTTTTGGACAAGTTTGTCATTGTGTTTGTCGACGACATCCTCATCTTTTCAGAGTCAGAGGAAAAGCACGCACAACATCTTAGGATGGTGCTGGAAAAGTTAGTGGAACATCGACTGTATGCCAAATTCGATAAGTGTGCCTTTTGGTTAAAAGAAATTTCGTTCTTAGGCCACATTATCTCTGGAAAAGGAATCTCAATGGATCCGTCAAAAATTCAGGCTATCATGGAATGGAAACAACCGGAGACAGTGACTGAGGTGAGAAGTTTCCTAGGATTAGCCGGATATTACCGGAGATTTGTCAAAGGATTCTCCAAGATTACAAAACCACTCACCAGACTACTGAAGAAAGATGTTTTATTCGACTGGACAGAAGGATGTGAAAAGAGCTTTGAGGAGTTGAAGAAGATATTAACAACCGCACCTGTCCTTACGTTACCGGATAACAAAAAGGATTTTGAAGTCTACTGCGATGCGTCAAAGCAAGGACTAGGTTGTGTCCTTATGCAAGAAGGAAGAGTCGTAGCTTATGCATCGAGACAATTGCGACCACATGAGGAGAATTATCCAACTCACGACTTGGAGTTAGCCGCCGTCGTTCATGCGTTAAAGATTTGGCGACACTATCTACTTGGAAATAGATGTGAAATCTACACGGACCACAAGAGTTTGAAATACATCTTCACCCAACAGGACTTGAATATGAGACAGCGAAGATGGCTAGAGTTGATTAAAGATTATGACCTTGGAATACACTACCACCCTGGAAAAGCGAATGTAGTAGCTGATGCCTTGAGCAGAAAATCCTACTGCAATCAAGCAAAGATCTTAGGAATACCACCCCAATTGCTTGGAGATTTCGAGAAGTTGAGTTTAGAGTTCGTTGAACAAGGAACCGTCGCCGCATTGGCAGTAAAGTGTGAGCTGAAGGACCAAATCCGAAAAGCGCAAGAAGTGGATCTAAGTATTCAGAAGATGAAAGAGGACATGAAACACGAGGATGTGATTAACCTTCGTGAGGACGAAGAAGGAATTTTATGGTATCATGACCGAATCTGTGTTCCAGGAGATAGGGAAATCAAGAACATGATACTACAAGAAGCCCATTGTACCCCATACTCTATTCACCCAGGAAGTACAAAGATGTATCAAGATCTAAAGGATCGGTTTTGGTGGAAAGGAATGAAGAAGGAGATTGCCGAATTTATAGCTTCTTGTGACACCTGTCAAAGAGTAAAAGCAGAACATCAGAAACCTGCAGGACCGCTGCAACCCCTACCAACCCCGGAATGGAAATGGGATGAAATTGGAATGGATTTCATAGTTGGTTTGCCAAGAACCCGACAAGGATACGATTCTATATGGGTCATAGTCGATAGATTGACGAAAGTAGCTCATTTTCTACCAGTAAAGACACAGTACACAACGCAAAAACTGGCAGAGCTGTATCTTACTAGGATTGTTACGCTACATGGAGTACCAAAAACAATCGTCTCAGACAGAGGAGCACAGTTTGTATCAAGATTTTGGGAAGAGTTACAGAAGTCCTTAGGAACGAAGTTGAAGTTCAGTACAGCTTACCACCCGCAAACTGGAGGTCAAACAGAAAGAGTGAACCAAATTTTGGAAGATATGTTGAGAGCTTGTGCTTTGGACTATGGAAATTCTTGGGAACAATTTCTACCACACGCGGAATTTACCTACAACAATAGCTACCAAGTGGGTCTACAAATGGCCCCTTATGAAGCACTTTATGGAAGGAAGTGCCGTACGCCACTATATTGGACCGAAGTGGGACAGAAGCAATTTCTTGGGCCACAATTAGTGGAAGATGCCACGGCTCATGTGAGGATCATACAAGAAAGATTGAAAACGGCCCAGTCTCGACAAAAGAGTTACGCCGACAGAAGAAGGAGAGAACTATCCTTCGAGATAGGCGATTACGTATATCTCAAAGTGATACCCTACGAAGGAGTTCGGCGATTCCAGATGAAGGGAAAGTTAAGCCCAAGATATGTAGGACCATACGAGGTTTTGGAAAGACGAGGAGAAGTAGCATACAAACTAGAGCTACCGCCTGAGTTAGCAGGAGTCCATGATGTCTTTCACGTATCCCAACTGAGAAAATGCCTGAGAAAACCAACGGAGCAAGTGTCTCCCACAGAAATGGAGGTTCAACCGGATCTGACATACCAGGAATATCCAGTCAAGGTGTTAGAGGTCAGTGAAAGGAGATTGAAGTCAAGGACCATAAAATTTTGCAGAGTCCAATGGAACAACCACACCGAAGAAGAATCAACTTGGGAAAGAGAAGAAGAGCTGCGTCAGAATTTTCCTTACCTATTCTCGGACTGTTCGGAATCTCGAGGACGAGATTATTCCTAAGGAGGGTAGGTTGTAACACCCCAGTTTTTGATTATCTTTTCTGTCTGCGAATCAGCATAACTTCTTTGGAAACCCTAATATTTTAACCCTATCTTGATCTTGGGTATGCCACTACCTTAACCTAAAAAGTTGGCTGCTAAACTTCATTGACCAGATCGTTTTCACTTTTCAGTCCAAAGGTATTTCAATTCAGTCCTTTTAAGAAGTTTCAGAAAACCCAAAAAGGCTAAAAGTCCCAGATCACCTCAAAATCCAAATCTGATCAAGTGATAACCTTTCTTTCATTTTTCTGAACATTTTTCCCTTCTGGAAGAATTCCAGAATCTCGACCAAAACCCTAGTTTCAGCCTCGACAAAAGTTCAAACCCAAATTACCCTAATTACCCTGTTTTCGAATTTTGTCAAAACCACCAGATGTTATCGGATTTCATCATTTTCCTGCTAGATGAGTCCAAGACATTTAGTGACACTCATCTGCAAAATCAAAATTCAAATCAGCCCTTCAGATCTTCAGAATTGCAATTAGGCCCAAATTCCCAAGCCAAAACCTTCGCGTTTCAGTCCAAAACCTTGCAAACAAGCCCCTGGCCTTTTCTTCGACCACGACCAGGAGACCACGTGCACGACCGCGACCAGTGCTCGTTCGACCAGCACCCTGCCGCTTTGCCGCGCCGTTGAACTCGTCGCCGGCGAGGTTCGCCGCGCTGCCACCTCACGGCCACGTAGCCCCCAGCCGTGCGCACCTGTACCGCCACCGTGGAGCGCTCAAGCCCCACCGTGCCATCGTCTTCCTCGCGCGCGCGTGCTGCTGCTGCTGCTGCCGCCAGGAGCTTTATGCCACTTGGCTGCCATCCCGAAGATCTTCGCCACCACCTCCTGACCGAATCCTGCTTCCCCGCGATTCACCGCCTCTGGCAGAGCCCCGCCGTGTCCCGAAATACCTCGATGACCGTCCCGGCGTCAGAAGAGGATCTCCCCGGCGATTGCTGCTGCTCCCGAGAGCTTCACCCACGGCTATATAAACCCCCTCCCTTGCCCAGCATTGCCTCACACCACCTGCATTGTAAGCTTTAGCTTCCCTCACCTGAGAGCATCCGAGTTCTTCAGCGCCGCCGCGAAGCTCATCTTCCCCGGCGAGCAACCGTTGAAGCTCACGGCGCCAGCCTCGCCCGAAGCTTCCCCCTCCAAACCAACGCCACCAGTAAGCTCCCTACACCTCTCTCTACGTTTCATAGCTGTTAATTGGTCCCCGGCGCACCTCAACGCTGGCAATCACCGGAAAACTTAAAAACCCCTGTTCCCGCAATGCCTAGCGATTTAGCCCGAATTGGCCTTCGTGCCAGTGATAGGAATTGACCAGTGCACCCATTTGAGCAAGCCTGTAAGCTTGGATT
This sequence comes from Pharus latifolius, assembly GCA_019359835.1. Taxonomy (NCBI): domain Eukaryota; kingdom Viridiplantae; phylum Streptophyta; class Magnoliopsida; order Poales; family Poaceae; genus Pharus; species Pharus latifolius. Next base: position 4,430,842 of record CM033328.1, read on the forward strand.
TCAAATTTGAGCAACAGTCATGGCTTTTCCGAAGTTTGCGCGCCACCAGTGAGCTGGTCCTCGTCGCCAAGCTTCTCCGGCCACCCTCCGGCCGATTCAACCCCGCAAATAGATCCCTCACCTCACCCTCTCACTCCTTGAGCAAGGAATCGAGCTCAAACCCTTTAGAACAGAAACGCCCAATCTGGAGGTTGTCTTCTCCAGCGCCGGTCGCCGGAATTTATCCCCGGCCGATCTAGCCTCGCTCACCTTGTCATTTAGATAAATCTCAACCCCCTGAGTAATTTTGTCTACTAGCCCGACCTATGAATCGACCTGAATCAAAAGTTATAGCCATGCCAAGGTTGCTGTCCAGTGGCTCAGTTCATGTCCAGGCCACCGTGTTTGCTCACCGGATTTGACCACCCTCCGGCCACTTTCAGCCCTTGAGCCTGTTGAGAGTTTTGTAGCTGATATCAATGCCTAAACCCTAGACAAAGTTGTGCATCAATTGGAGCTCTGAGTCAAAAGTTATACAATGCCCTAGTTTCTGGCCATGTCAAACACTATGTCAGTGCATGTCCACCTGTGGCATTGGATGATTTAGACTCGTTTCTTTTGAGCAATTGAAATGCCACTTTGTCCACTAAGCCTTTTGAGCCATGTTCTACAATATTCCCTACTATCATATCTCCAGAAAACAAACCTAGAACCGATTTAGGGCAATGTCAAGCCTTGAGTCGAATGTCAGCCCTTCGACATTCAAGCCCTCTGAACCCATCTCTTCAACCAATGTCAAGTGACCTTGTCTAAACCAATTCCCCTGCATGCATGATGTATTTACATATTATTTTCTAGTGCTTGTATGCTTATATAGAGTGTATGTGTTGTTTGTACCCGTCGTGGAACCAGACGTTGAAGGAGCAGAGGAGATCCCTGAAGATTCATTTGAGCAGCTAGACCCGTCACTGCAAGGCAAGTCTCAAACCCTTGATCATGTCTCGCCTACTATTTTGAAATGAAGTATGTTTTAACTGTTTTCGAGTATATGCATGCCTTAGATTCAAATAAGAGTTATGCTTCAATAAAGATGACTAGATATGACCTAAATGATTGTAAAGCCCCTTTTGACATTGAATACCCCTGCACCCTTGTTACCCTAGATTATCATGCTTAGGCTATGCTATGCTTAAAGATCATATGACAAATGTTGAATGGTCACATATGAGAAAAGCATGTTCAAAACCCCTTTTTGTGAAAGAAAATGTGATTGGAATCGATAGTGAGGATGGTTTGATTGGATGGTGCTGTGTGCGCACTGGGAATGTGAAAGACTCCTCACTAAAGATTCATAAGGACTAGAACCTTGTGTTGTGCTTCTATGCGGCATGAAAAACGTACCAACCACCTGCCTGTTTATGGGACGGGCGCAACTTAGTAACTTTCTTTAGTGTTAGCTTTTCCCTGCAATGGTTGTCGGTCCAGTTTCTTGCGAGAACTGGTGGGCCGCAGAAGGCCATGAGTGATGTGAGTTTAGAAAAATCATGAGAGGAAAAGGTGGAAAGAAGGAAGACGCCCTAAGCCAGATTAAGTCGTGCGCGACTGTAATCAAGAGAGGCTATGTGTCTTGCGAGAACATAGACCCAGGCTAGGAAGTAAGGCAGTGGGGAGGACCCACAACGGTACTTGAGACTTAACTGTCTATTTACCGGGCAGGGAAATAGTTAATACTAGGACTGTAAATTGTTGTGTCATCTCGGCCTTGTCACGTGCGTAAAAGTCGCATGAAGCTGATCCGACTTGAAAGCCGAATGATTGGTGGATTAAGGTGGTACACCTTTGCAAAGTTTAAAAAGTATCGGATACTCTGAGCTCCCAGGTCATGGAGTCTGCGCGCTGTGAATTCTATTCACGTCGATGCAGCACAAGTAGCTTTTGGAAGTTTTTCACAAAATCTAAGTAAAGTGGTGACTCATGAAAGACCGCCACACACAACATTTCTGAAAATCTAGCTTAGGATTTTAAAAGCCTCGCTTTTGAAAATGAAAACCCTTCTTCAAAGCTGTATGCGAAGATCTATTATATATGTATGTACAAAGCCAAAGAGCTATTTCTTGAGAAATTCCCCATCATCTATATATGTGCATTGTTACTTGGGACTTGTTGAGCACCATGTGGACAATGTGCTCACCCTTGCTTTTCAAACAAATTTAGAGGAAGGATTCGCCGACCCCGAATCTTATGGTCTTGAACCCAATGTGGAATAAGAAGAAGAAACTGAGGACCCATCTGGTTAAAGGGTTATGCACCAAGGTGGAGTTCGATGTGGAGAAGGCCCATGCAATACCGCCGCTGCAGAGAAAGAAGACTGATGGAGCCCTTTTGTTTATCGTTGCTGTTTTATTTTGTGCTGACCTTTGTGTCGAAAACTCCTTAATTTGTATTAACAATTAAATGCGTCACTTCGGCGCTAAGTTATTGTGATGTTGGTCCTTGTGATCAGCACTTGTTTTTAATTACTCGCATTTTTATATAATGCATTCTATTGTTGTGAACTGTAATGTGCCTTTTCTGAGTGCAATCCACCTGGGCGATTGCCACTGGAATCCTCAAATGAGGGTCCCACAGGTTGCGCCGGAGACTCGAGCAAACCGCTTCTAAGCGGGGTGCATGGGCAGAGGAGCTCCCTAGCATCCTCTGCTCCATGCGCACGACCCCGTCCCGGGCGACGGGGCGTACTCCCTTCTCTCTGGTCTACGGGGCGGAGGCAGTCCTCCCCCCAGAGATCGGCTTCCGGTCACTGCGGGTCGAGCTCCTGGAGGGAGCCACGCCCGCAGCGTACCAGGCCAACGAGGCCAACCAGCGTCTGGAGATCGACCTCGTGGAGGAGGAACGCGACCGAGCGCTCCTCCGCCACGCCATCTACGAGCAAGAAATGGCGCGCGCATACAATCAGCGCGTGCGTGAGAGGACTTTCCGCCTTGGGGACCTTGTCCTCAAGCGTGTGACGGACCCCCAGGCCCAGGGTAAGCTCTCCCCCAAGTGGGAGGGCCCCTACAGGATCTCCGCGGTCCTGGGCTCGGGGGCCTGCAAGCTCTCCAACCTTCAAGAGCAGGAGCTGAAGCACACGTGGAACTTGCGTTTACGTCGCAAGTTCTATGTTTAGCCTTACGGGCCTGTCCCCTCCCCCGGAGTGTTCACGCCGGAGGGGGAGGAGGGACACTGTATTTTCCTCCCCTTTCGCGACTTCGCAGGGGGAGGCCCTGTACTTCATTTTATTAGCAATACATAGGTCTTGCTTTTCAAACTGTCTCATTGCAGGTCTCTCTCATTACCGCCCCTAGCGGCGATGCCCTCCCCGCGAGGAAGCCCTCCCCGCGAGGATGCCCTCCTCGTGAGGATACCCTCCCCGTGAGGAAGTGGGCCAAGCCCAACAAGTCCCTACAACAGGAGTCCCACTCCCGTAGGGCGGCTTACGATCAGCCCTTATGGACTGAGGGTGTAAGCGGCAACCCGGTCACAGTGGCCGCGGTAACGAGTCACTTTGGGAGACTAGTCCCCTGCCCAAACACTCAAGACCCGTCTTCGGGCACTTCCTCCTCCGGGAGTAGACGCTCTCCCCAGTGGGACGTCTAATGGCCTTCTTGGATCTATCTTCCTCCTCCGGGAGTCGACGTTATTCCCGGCTCCCCGTTTTCACGGCGACCGGATGATCGGCCCCTCGCGGCCTGATTGGACCTATCTTCCTCCTCCGGGAGTCGACGTTATTCCCGGCTCCCCGTTTTCACGGCGACCGGACGATTGGTCCCCGGTGACCTTATTCCCGGCTCCCCATTCTAACGGCGACCGGATGAATGCCTCCCGGAGACCCTATTCCCAGCTCCCCGTCTTCACGGCGACCGGACGATTGTCTCCCGGAGGAGTCACGGATTTCCCGGACATTTTCTTCCCCGAAGACCCTATTCCCGGCTCCCCGTTCTCACGGCGACCGGATGATTGTCTCCTAGGAAGCTCGCCTCCGAAAATCTCATCGGGTTTTCTCGAACGTTTCTTCCACATGAGGCCTTATTCCCGGCTCCCCCGTTCTCACGGCGACCGGACGATTGTCTCCTGGAAGGTCTTCTTGAAAACCTCGTTTTAAAATTTTCTAACTTAGAAAATTTCCTATGCTACAGGTGACTTCCATCCCGTGGGCCTTGTTACCCCCACAGCGCGCGGAGCTATTCTCCGGCCCGCTGTGGGCGGGGGGGGGGGGGGATAAGGAACCCCCGGGTGTCGACCGCACCACCCACGAGCAAACTTAGCTCATCCTTGTTAAGATGAGTCGTCCGGACCATCCAAGAAGAAGAAAATAAAGAGACAATGAAAGAAGAAGCAACAACACAGCTTTATTGATTGTCAAACCCGGAGGACATCTTCCCCCTCCGGTGGGCTTCGGAAACGATACAACCCGGGTTCTAACCCGGGGGATTCTCTACGCCCTAAGGCTCCTACGCCTAGTACTCCCGGAGGCTCTCTGCTAGCTCCCGAGTCAAGTCCCGGTACAATGCCCATACGCGGCGCCGAGCGTCCCGGAGCACATCTTCAGGCCAGAACTCGTATCCCGCCGGTGGAAGTATCCGGAGGGGAGGTATCATCCGGAACCCCGGTTGCGGAGGGGACAATTCGGCGCGATGATTGTCAAAGTTGTCCAAGTGCCACTCCGGATGCCACCTCAACCGGATCGGCTCCTGGACGTTGTCCCCGCCGCGATTCCCGGAGATAAGGCTTAACAAGATTAAAGCCGCTTGGGCGTCCCCCGGGGAGCTCCTCCCGGACCTTCGCTTGGGAGCAACCTCCCGGGAACCCTGGTAACAACATTCAATTCAAAGACTTAGAAAAAATTCTAACTTCATTGCATTCAAAATGTTTTTGTACAAGTGTCCGGGGCTTCTTCTAAGAAGCTACCGGGATCAAAATCCTAAGAAAACAAAAAAGGGCCCTAGCTAAGGCCCGGGGGGAGGCTCATACATGTTCGTTAGTGTCCTCCCCCCGGGGGGCTTCTTCCAAGACTGGGGCTGGGGCGTCCCCCGCCGGAGGCGCCGGAGCCGGGAATCTCGCCCGGATGAGCCGGTCATAGAATCCTCCGGCGAGCTGCTCGATCTCCCGGCGCGACGGCTCGAAGGAGTCTGGGAAGCTTTGGGGGACGCTGCCCCCAATCGCCCGGGCGGCGACCCCCCGGAACTCGACGAGCCCCGCAGCAGCCACGACAACGGGGATCGCCCGGCCCCGCGCCCGAACGTCGGCAGCCTCCGGGATGGCGGAGACTTGTGCGTTAAGGAAACGCACAGCCTCCACGAGGGTCGCCGGCGGCACCTCCTTGCTCCCGGAGCCCAGGCTTACGCTGAGGCTCTCGAGGGCCAAACGGATGGAGCGGCCCGCGTCCGCCACCGCCCGGACGCTCGAGCCCTCGAGCTCCCGGAGCGCCTCCTCCCTCGCCTTGGCCTCCTCCCGGAGGCGGCCGTTGACAGCCTCGAAAATATGAACCTGGGCCAGGACTTGGGTCAATTCCGCGAGGGCTTCGTCGCGTTCCCGGAGGGCCTCCTCGCGCTGCCCTGCGGAGGCCGCGGCTCGGCCCTCCGCTTCCTTCAGCAGCCGGGCGACCCGCTGCTTAAGGCCCCAGGTAACAGCTGCCACCTACAAAATATATAGAGTTAGAAAAATCTCAAGTGCAGGAAATAAATAAAGATGTCAGCGACTCGGGTTACCTGGGCCCCGAGGGACTGAAGCCCCTCGAAACGCTCGTGGAGCGTTCCCTCCGCCACGAAGGCTTGCACCTTCCGGGTGTGCAGGCCCTCCGCGTAGCGGGCGACTTCCCCCGCGGGAAGCAGAGGGGGCTCTCGCCCGGCGCCAGCGTCGCTGCCGGTGGGGGGTCCCTGGACCTGTAAGTCCGGTAACGCGGCCGGCGTCACCGGCGTCTTCGTGGCTGAGGTCTCCTCCGAAGACGTGGCCGAGGAGCTTTGGGCGGGGGTCCCCGCCTGGGGGGGGATCATCAGACCTTTCCCCGCCCCTGGCCGAAAGGTCCTCGGGGCCTCCTCCTCCGGAGGAACCTCGTAGACCGAGGGGCTCCCCCCTCGTCCACCGGCCAAACCCGCGGAGGAGAGGCCTCTGCGAATCTCACCTCCAGCCTCTCCGGCTCCAAAGAAGCCGGAAGGGGCAGGAGGGGCTCCACCAGGAGTGGCGACGGGGCATAATTCGCCGAGTCGGACGCCGCCCCGCCCGCGACCGTCTCCTTCCCCCGGGCCTCGACGAGGCTCTTCGGGGGAGGAGTTGCTGCTCCCTTCCGGGCCGACGCCCGGGCACGCTCGGTCCCGGGGGTCTCGCCCCAGGGTTTCGCCGGTGTCACCGCCGGCGTCGTCGACGGGCCGGGGGTCTTTTGGACCCTAGCCTTCTTGGGCTCCGAGCCCCCGGCCACTTCCTTCCCCCGTTTATGCGACCCAGGGGTGGGGAGAGGCTTCCTCTCCGGTAGCTTGAGCCCGTAGGCCGCCGCTACCAAGTTCCAGGGAGGGCCCTCCCCCACGAGGCGCACGACGCGCTCGTGCTCGTCGGCGAAGTACCTCCCCAGGAGGTTCTCCGCCTTCTCCAGCGCCGCCGGGTACGGCCGGACTGCAAGAGGTAAAGAGTTAGTCAAATTTTCAAAAAATCGTAAGTATGATGCAGCAGGTTCCCGGAGCTTACGTCGCGTCACCGGCTTCACCGGGGGCCGCTGCTCGGGGCCCATGCCGATCCCCCTCTTCCTGCCTGTGAAGGGGGAGATCCGGAGGAGAGCCATCTCCTCCGCGGCATCCCGCATTGAGTGGGTCTTCTTGGAGAGGACCACCCTCCCGAGGAGCTCGAACTCCTCGTCCGTCCACACCGGAGGCTTCGGCGCGGACGATCGGCTGTAGGTGGGGGGCTCCGGGGCGTACACCACCGCCTCGTCCCGGACCCGGAGGTAAAACTACCTCCGGACCCAGTCGCCCCAGTGGTCCCGGGAGGCCGCCGCCGGGTAGTCGGCCACCCGGGACGGCAGCATTTGGACCATCACCGAACCGAAGGAGGACTTGGGGCCCCCCTTCACCAGGTGGGAGGTCCGCGCCGCCGGTTCGTAGAAGTACCAGAAGGCGCGAAGGGTGGGCTCCCGCCCGGTCGCTGTCTCGTAGAGCCAGATGAAGAGGCCCATCCGGACGAGCGCGTTCGGGGTGAGTTGGTTGAATGCCACCCCGTACTCCTTCAGAAACTCCCGGAGCATGGGATGCACCGGGAGCTGGAGCCCCGCCTCCAGGAAGGCCTCGAAGGCCACGACCTCTCCGGGCCTGGGGCGGGGGGCTCCGTCTTTTTTCACCAAGGACTCGACGTCCTCAACCGTGAACTCCGACACCCAGAGGAAATCCGCAGGGATTTCCTCCGGGGGCACTTCCGTGGTCTTCACTCGACCCTTGGGTGCCATGAGGTTAGTCTTCTTTTTTTCCGGTGGCTAACCTTGCAGGAGCCTACTACTAAAACTCCCGGACGTCTGCTACCGGGAGCTAACTGCCGGAAAGAGCTACTGGGAGAGGGCTACCGGGCGAGCAAAAATCGCTAAGGCTGGAAGTTTGGAATGAGCTTCCGGGCCCCCCAAGGCCCTATTTATAGGGGCGGGACGTGGTCTAGATGTGCGCCACGTGGCACCCGCGGAGCAATCTGGACCGTAGAAGTTCAAACCGTGCGCGGGAAACGAAGGGACGGGCGCGTGAATCGAGGTGCCGGTTCGAACCACGCGCGCATTTATGGCGAAACGGCGCGGCCTTAAGCGCGGGGCATGGAAACCGAAGCGCCGCGACTCCGGTGACTTGGCCCGGAGATCTTCCCGGTGACGTGTACCATACCCACCGGGGACTCGAGCATCGTCCCCAGCGTGCATGGGGGGCTGCTGTTGGGGGAAATCTCCGCGGGACTAAGTCCAGGTAAGTTGCGTCACGATTGCCCGGGGACCTGGCCTCCGGCGCCGTCCCGGGCGTGGCCATTGGCCAGGGGACGTGGCCTCCGGCCCCTCCCCGGGCGCCGCCATTTGGCCCCCGGGACCCGGCCTCCGGGGCCTCCCCGGGCGCCGCCGTTTGCCCGGGGACCTGGCCTCCGGGGCCTCCCGGGCCCCGCCTTTTGGCCCCCGGGACCTGGCCTCCGGCGCCGTCCCGGGCGCGGCCATTGGCCCGGGGACGTGGCCTCCGGCCCCTCCCCGGGTGCCGCCATTGGGCCCCTGGGACCCGGCCTCCGGGGCCTCCCCGGGCGCCGCCGTTTGCCCGGGGACCTGATCTCCGGGGCCTCCCTGGGCGCCGCCTTTTGGCCCCCGGGACCTGGCCTCCGGCGCCGTCCCGGGCGCCGCCATTTGCCCGGGGTCCTGGCCTCCGGGGCCTCCCCGGGCGCCGCCTTTTGGCCCCCGGGACCCGGCCTCCGGCGTCGTCCCGGGCGCCGCCATTGGCCCGGGGACGTGGCCTCCGGCCCCTCCGGCGCCGTCCCGGGCCTCATCGCCCTCCTAAAGGTAAAGTCTCGAATTGTTTGTCACGTGCAGGTCGCGCGAGGAGCGCCTCGGGAACTAGCGACCACCTGTCAAGCATCCAAGGCGTTTGACCGGAAGAAGGACGGTCCTACCCTTCAATCCGACGGTGGCTTCCGGGGTAGTTTAGGTTTTTTGCTTCTTTTTGGGGCTATAAATAGCCCTTGTACCCCTCTGTTCTAAAGGATCGGATCATTTTTATTGGAATAGCTACACTCACAGACGTGCTCCGGAAGCCTCTCCCCCGGAGAGAGCCTCCCCAGCCGGCTCCGGTCGGGAGCGCGTCGACAGGACTAGGGCCCCCACCGGGACCCGAACCAGTATAAATCCCTGTGTCTTTTCTTGTGCTTGTCCGGCGGGGGAGGACCGGCCATCCGGTCAACCCGCGCCGCGTAATCTTCGCTAGGATCATTCTTAAAACCTGCCGGGGTATTCGCAATACCACGACAATAAATATCATTTGATAACTCTTGATTGTAAAATTTATCCTATTTGGAAAATTTTTTCAGAAAAATATATTTCATGCAATATATTTGATTTGAGCAATAGTTGATTCTTTTCACAAATGAAATATGAACAGATCTGCAAAATTCAGACTTTTCAATGTACTATCGGTTGACAATAACAAACCGATATGACATACTCTATTTCCTATCGGTTTGACAATTAAAACCGATAGTAATTAAGTTTGTATTCAAGAAAACATATAAGATTAGCAGTGCAAACTATCTAGTCTCTACTATCAAGTTTGTATGGTCTTATCAACAGTGAACGACAGCTCTTATTAACAGTGCAAACTATGCTAGTCTTAATTCAGATTATGGTCTTTACTATCGGTTCTAAATAAGAAACCGATAGTGGACGACACTGTACGACAAATTGCTAGTGATTTTCATCAAGTCTGTAATTCTCATAGCTATCAAGTTTGTAGTTCATGAATTTTCATCTAGTTTTATATTTGTAATCCATTGAACCACATATGAACTATTGCATATAAATTTAAGCAATTGACGCGTGCGGTTTGGTCAAGAACACTTATAGTCATTCGTGGAGTGGCCGGAGGCGGTGGCGCGATGCAGTGGCTGGAGGCGGTGGAGAACCCAATTGCGATCGGCAATGGTGGCGCAGAGGAGCGAAAAAGCGAACGTCGGGGAGGCTAGGGTTTTCCGCGTGCGAGTATTTGGAATGTGATCAGTTGCACTGGAGGGAAAATCGTGCGAGGTTAACCTAATATATGAATCTTTACTATCGGTTCATAATCACCAAACCGATAGTAAATACAATGGAAGTTAGGGTTTGGAGTGTTGGCATTGTTCACTATCGGTTTTATGATTACCAACCGATAGTAAATTAAGAACAGGGTCTCATAACATAAAATGAATCACTATCGGTTATGAACAATAAACCGATAGTAGAGTTTAATTTCATATCGGTTTTGAAATTGAAACCGATAGTAGAGTTAAGAACACGGTCTCATAACACAATATTAATTACTATCGGTTATTAACAATAAACCGATAGTAGATATTAATTTCATATCGGTTTGGAAATTGAAATCGATAGTAGAAGACAATGTTATTGACCCAAAAGGGTTTTCCTAAGAACAATTATAGATGGGTTTCAGTACATCATTTTGCACTTGTAAAGATAGCTGAAACCCCATGCAAATGACTTCCAATAATTTTAAAATAAATTAACAGTACAGACCAATCATGGAATGAAAATTTGTAGTTTTCATATTGATTTGTTAAAAGAATAAATTATTGCTCAAATCAACTCCAATTGAAATGAAAATTTGCAGAAATGATTTTCATTGCATGAAATATATTTTTATGAAAAATTTTCCAAATAGGATTTTACAATCGAGAGTTATGTTCAACTGATCTTTATTGCATTGTATTTCACTATCGGTTTTATGATTATTAACCGATAGTAAATTAATCCACTGTACAAGACCAAACCAAAATGTAGAACAGGGTCTCATAACACAATTATGAAATACTATCGGTTATGAACAATAAACGGATAGTATAGATTAATTTCATATCGGTTTGGAAATTGAAACTGATAGTAGAAGACAATGTTATTGACCCAAAAGGGTTTTCCTAAGAACAATTATAGATGGGTCTCAGTACATCATTTTACACTTATAAAGATAGCTGAAACCCCATGCAACTGACTTCCAATAATTTTGAAATAAATTAACAGTGCAGACCAATCATGGAATGAAAATTTGTAGTTTTCATATTGATTTGTGAAAAGAATAAATTATTACTCAAATCAACTCCAATTGAAATGAAAATTTGCAGAAATGATTTTCATTGCATGAAATATATTTTTTTGAAAAATTTTCCAAATAGGATTTTATAATCAAGAGTTATGTTCAAATGATCTTTATTGCATTGTATTTCACTATCGGTTTTATGATTATTAACCGATAGTAAATTAATCCACTGTATAAGAGCAAACCAAAATGTAGAACAGGGTCTCATAACACAATTATGAAATACTATCGGTTATGAACAATAAACGGATAGTATAGATTAATTTCATATTGGTTTGGAAATTGAAACCGATAGTAGAATACATTGTTATTGACCCTACAGGGTTTTCCTGAGAACAATTATAGATGGGTCTCAGTACATCATTTTGCACTTGTAAAGACACCTGAAACCACATGCAAATGACTTCCAATAATTTTGAAATAAATTAACAGTAAAGACCAATCATGGAACGAAAATTTGCAGTTTTCATATTGATTTGTGAAAAGAATCAATTATTGCTCAAATCAAGTACTCCAACTGAAATGAAAATTTGCATAAATGATTCTCAATGCATCACGTATGTTTTCCCAAAGAATTTTTGAAAAATGATTTGAAGAATTCTTCGATTAAAGATCCAAGTAATATACGTCACTTACATATTGCAAATTAGTCAAGAATGGTTGTCCACCCATAATCCTTCTTCGTGGTCGTCTCGCAGGTAACTTGTTTCGTCAATATCTTCGGTAGGGACAGATTGAACAATTCCATCTAAAAATGGTGGTAGTTCATTGAACTGATCATACTCTTCTTCATCCACAACGTCTTCAACCCCAACAATACGTCTCTTACTGTGAAGGACAACGTGCAACTTTGGGTTAGCTGGGTCAACGATGTAGAACACCTGTGTGGCCTGCTCAGCAAGTATAAATGGATCATCTTGGTGTGCGATTCTACTGAGATCGACGAGAGTAAACCCATAATTGTCGACTTTAACACCTCGAGGGATTTTGACCCATTGGCATCGAAACAGAGGAATCTTAAGTAATACATAATCGAGCTCCCATATTTCCTCAATAACACCGTAATATGAGTCAAGTGCCCTTATTGCCCTGGCATCCTCTGAAATAGCAAGTAGTGTCACTCCACTACATTGCATAGTACTCTTCCCATCCTGAGTTCTTGTATAAAATGAATAGCCGTTGATGTCATACCCCTGCCAAGTCCCTACAGTAAATCTAGGCCCTCTGGCCAACCATGTAACAACTTCATCTACGTTGCCCTCATAAGCTTGCAGGACTCTATTTTTGATCCACCCAGCAAACTTCCTGTTATGTTTTCTGGTGACCCAAATCTCTGGCTTCGAAGGATTCTGTTTCTGTAACATTTCCTTGTGCTCGTGTATGTATGGCTCCACCCCCGTCATGTGCTGTAAGACCCAAAAATGGGCTTTTGCATACAGATCACTAGAGGGGACGACTGCTTTAAATCCAATCGTTCCAATGCCCTGAAGCCTGCCCTCATGCCGGGACGTAGGAACGCGAATTGGGTCAACCCCGGGCATATAGTTGGTGCAAAATTCGATCACCTCTTCGGCGGCATAACCTTCAATGATACTGCCCTCAGGCCGATGTCGATTCCTTACATATCCCTTCAAGATACCCATAAATCTCTCAAATGGATACATGTAGCGCAGGAACACGGGTCCACAAAACTTAATTTCTCTGACAAGGTGAACAATTAGATGGACCATAACTTCAAAAAAAGATGGAGGGAAATACATCTCCAGTTGACAAAGAGTTGTAGTCACATCGCATTGCAAATCATCCAGTCCATCCAGATCAATTACCTGCAAGGACACAGTTGCAGCAAATATTCAGATCCAAAAAATCTGACAAGTTCCACGAATGGAGCTAATTAACTTGCTAGAAGTACACGCTTACCTTGCCAGATATTGTGTTGAAGAAATAACATAGCTTTGTAATTCTCTCTCTGACTTTGACTGGGAGAATGCCTCTGATAGCAATGGGAAGCATTTGTGACATCAGTACATGACAATCATGGGACTTCATACCAACCAGTTTCAAGTCTTTCATGGACACAAGTTTTTTCAAGTTCGCAGAATACCCGCATCGAACTTTGACACTATATAGGCACTGACAGAGTTCTGTTTTTTCTCTTTTTGACAAAGTATAGCAGGCCGGGGGAGGTATGTACGCTTTCCCTTCTCCAACGGTGTAAGCTCAGTCCTTATGCCCATGTCGAGCATGTCACGGCGAACGTTGATGCCATCTTTCGTCTTTCCTGCAATGTTCAACAACAAACCAATCAAACTGTCACAAATATTTTTCTCTACGTGCATGACATCAATGCAATGTCGAACTTGTAAAGTGCTCCCAATATGGCAGATCCCAAAGAATCGATCTCTTCTTCCAAACATTTTTTCCTGGAGGTTTAGAACAATTACCGAACTGAACTTTGATGTCCTTCACGCACAAGTAAAGCTCCTTACCAGTCACAAACACTGAGGCTGATCCTTTCTCAGGCTTCCCATTAAATGACTTCCTCTTCTTACGGTAGGCGTGATGCATCGGAAGGAATCTGCGGTGACCCATGTACACTATTTTTCTGCAGTTCGATAACCACATGCTTTCAGTTTCATTCAGGCAAATAGGACAAGCCTTGCCTCCTTTCGTACTATACCCCGACAAATTTCCATAGGCCAGGAAATCATTTATGGTGCAAAATATCATGGCCCGCAACATGAAATTCTCTCACTTATGTACATCCCACACCCGCACCCCTTCGCTCCACAATTTATGTAAGTCCTCGACTAACGATGATAGAAACACGTCAATATCATTCCCGGGTTGTCTGGGTCCTGAAATTAGTAACGACATCATGATGTACTTGCGCTTCATACATAACCAAGGAGGAAGATTGTAGCTGCATAAAAGAACCGGCCAAGTGCTATGTCGACTGCTCATATTTCTGTGTGGATTCATACCATCCGTACTCAACCCAAACCTTATATTCCTCACTTCGCCGCCAAACTCACCGAATGTTCTGTTAATGTTTCTCCATTGAATAGAATCAGCTGGATGTCTTAGTTTTCAGTCTTGTTTCCGACCTTTAACATGCCAACGCAAGTACTTCGCATCTTTCGGATTTGCAAACAGCCGTTTCAACCTAGGAATCACAGGCAAATACCACATAGTTTTGGCCGGAGGCCCTTTCTTTATCTCATCACATCCATTGTGATAAATTCTGTCCCCATGCTTATACCGCGATGCACCGCATCTTGGACAAGCATACAAATCCTCGTACTCGTTACGGTATAGAACACAATCATTTGGGCATGCATGTATTCTTTCGATTTCCATTCCCAACGGACACAATAGTTTTTTTGGCCTGGTAAACCGATCTTGGCAACTCATTTCCCTCTGGAAGCATGTCCGCTAATATATCTAATAGCGCCGTGAAACTCTTATCACTCCAACTGTTGCTTGCCTTCAAGTTATATAATCTCAACACCGAAGACAACTTTGTAAATTTTGCACATCTGGGAAAGAAAGGCTTCTCAGAATCAACAATTAATTTCTCAAATTTAGCTAAATCGTTTTCGCTGTAATTTTCTTCTACATCACGTAACATTTCATCTAAATTGTCGTCATCTACATGGACTTCCGAATGAACATTACCAATGTTCTGATCACGATCATTATTACTGCAATCCACTTTCGGGTGCTGCTGAGTGGTAGCGGTGCTCGTTTCCTCAAGATCTTCACCATGCCATATCCAATGGGTATAGCGTGCGTTAAAACCACAACGAATCAAATGACTCCTAATCTGATCAGAGTTGCCGAACCTTTTTAAGTTCATACAATCTATACAAGGACAATGCATATCTTTCTTTCTCTCCCTTCTTCACCTTTTCTTGCTCAACAAATTTAATAAACCCATTCACACCCTCCAAATACTCAACAGTAGTACGTTTTATTCCATACATCCAATATTCTCGGTCCATCTACAATTATTTCACAAAATTGACAAATTGAAATAAATAATTAATGACTCAGGGCATGCATGCATGAAACATCATCAATTAGCTAGGCCATATGTGTGTACAGCTGCTTAATTACATTAAATGGATATGTATGAAACCCTAATTAACTTGATGCATTAATTGGAAGAGCCAGCTAGCTAGCTGCTTAACTTCAACAAGCTATAGCTAGCTAGCCAACCTAGCCTTCTAGCTAGTTTGGAGCTACATGTATCTAGTTTAATGAATTGCAAGTAGAGAGAGAGAGGGAGAGTGTGAAAGAGTGATCGAAAGAGAGAGAGGTGATGAGAAGATGACAATACCGAGGGGGATCGAATTATCAACCTCTCAGCTAGCTTCTCCAGATCACTCTAGCTTGGAGCGTGGATGCACGTAAGGTAGAAATGAATCGAGGATGCAGAGCGCAGAGCAGGGGTCGAGATAAGTTGTACAATTTTACTATCGGTTCAAAAAACACAACCGATAGTAAACTATGGTCTCCACTGTCATAACCATTAGTTTATGTGATGTCATTTTATTATCGGTTTGTTTTATATAACCGATAGTAAAATTTACTCTATTATATCGGTTTGTACAGTAGTAACCGATAGTAAAAAGTCCGTAATTTCACTATCAGTTATGAAAGAAAAACCGATAGTACTATTTCATCTATTATATCGGTTGGTACAGTACGAACCGATAGTATAAAGTCCGTAATTTCACTATCAGTTACGAAAGAAAAACCGATAGTACTATTTCATCTATTATACCGGTTGGTACAATACGAACCGATAGTATAAAGTCCGTAATTTCACTATCAGTTACGAAAGAAAAACCGATAGTATTATTTCATCTATTATATCGATTGGTACAGTAATGACCGATCGTAAAAAATGTTTGCATTTCACTAACGGTGTACCAGTATATAACCGATAGTAAAAAGCCTCTTCTCCACCGCTGTCGTCCTATTCTATCGGATTTTTCCCAGATTGCTTATAACCGTTAGAAGATATGGGTTAGTGGATTGCATTTCTGTAGTAATGCTTCTTGAAATTGAGCATCAACTCGGTGCCGATCATATCGCACCTTGTACTTGAGTTGAGCTTTCAGCAAGTTCTGTTCAACCTCACGATGGAGCTGTTGAATACCTTCCAGGAACTTTTGTGCTCAATCTTGATCAGAGGCTTCCTTGCTGTTCTACGCCGAGGTAGGGATCAAAATCTCCATGTCGAATGGACTCTGCAGTAGAAATCCTATACATACCTCAAACGGCGACTTTCCAGTCGAACCATGCACTGCTTGATTAAAAGCAAACTCAGGTATGGTATGCTTTCATCCCAGGTCTTTGAATGTTTTGAGTTATATCCTCTCAAGAGATGAACGACTGTTCGATTCACCACCTCAGTATGACCATCAGTTTGGGGATGAAAAGCAGTACTGTCGACGATTCGGACTCGGGGTCCTTAGCCGAACTTATGCAAAATTTGTAAATTGTGAGACCTTTCAGGGTGTCCCTCCGGGAAGATATGTAGAATTATGGAGAACTAGAGCGCAGAGAAGTTTATACAGGTTCGGGCCCTCGATGGTGGGAGTAATAGCCCTACATGCTGTTGGGATTTCACTATGTGTAGTAAAAGAGTTACAAAGTGACGGGAAAAGATCTTCACAGGCGAAGATTTTCCCTATATGATTATACAAAATGAAGCCTGGAAGGCTTATGGAAGCTATCTAGTCTAGGCTATTGTCTTGGTTGTGTGATCAGTTGATCTCTGGTTGAGATGTCACGTATCTCGTTTGGATGAGATGTGATGTGTCCTCTACCGTTTGATGCACCATGCTGCCCCTTTATACTGGTTGAAAGGGCGCCAAGTCGTAACGGCATCAAACAGTTGCTTGGATGCGGTTCCGACAACCGCTCTTAACTTCCATGCAGGTTTAACATGTGTTATTTGTGGATAACTGCATGTATTAACCTCCTGACGGTTGTCCTCCTACGTGGAAGAATCTTCGGGGTACTTGGGATATTCCTGCTTCAGAGACAGATTAATCCCACGTTCCCTGGTCGATAGTGCCCTGACCGCGCGATGTTGGCTGACCGTGCAACATCTTCAGCCCTTCTGTCCGCGCACAGCATACGAACTCCTGACCGCGCACTAGTTGCGGTCTGATCGCGTAAGGCTTGGGACCTCGGGCTGGTACTTCTCAGAATGACTTGAGTTCGCACCGCCAGGCACGTGTCTGGCTCAAATCTATCCTGAACCAGTCATGCATTTATTTAAACTGACTCGAGTGTCAATCCTCGTCAGCTAGCCCCCAAATTCGAAGAGAACGAAGGGACGTGTTTACTTCGAATTTTAAGACATACATCGGATTTCTAACCCGACGCTTCAAATCCCCCACTTAGTGGCGCACTAAATGCGGTGGTTGGTTCCCCGAGACGGGCTCTGGGTAATATGTGACGGGTAATGATGGCGCTGTTGAAACATTTTTTAACCCGAGGTAAAATTGTAAATGCTTTAAAAACTCGAGGCGCTCGGAAGGCGAACCATCACCCTGGCGGCTATAAATACCGAAGCCTTCGAATTACAAAGCTCCACAACTTCTCCTCTCGGCTAAGTTTCCGTAGAAGTCATCTGCACTCTTCTTTCCATACTTCTCCCGATGGCAGACCATAACATCATCGAGATTGAGAGTGATGAAGAGAAAATTTTCGAGCAAGAGTCACAGATGCCCGAAGATCTATCTCCTTCAAGGAAGAAACCCAAGGTTGACGAGGGATCCTCCAGCAGAACAAAGGTGAAAGACGCATCATCGTTCTTTCTTCCTTCTGTTCCCCTAGTTCTTCCTATCCATGCACCTCGGCAGGTCAAACTTTCATCTCCACTTTTGGAGGGACGTTCTTCTCAATTTTCTCCATTTCATCCCAATACTCCCCATTTTTGTTTGGGTGATCGATTTTCTGGTCGGCAAGCGGTAACTCCTCGACCAGATGACCCACAACTTGGGTTGGGGAAGCAATCTTATGGTGGGAAGGTTGCACTTCCACCATCTAGTGATCATCCTCTTTTATCGGATGATCTACTTTCCAGGATGCCTATATCAACCCGTCACTTGCGAGGATTGGTAATTACTTCTGTCTCCCTTTGCTTGTTTGTCATAGTTAGTAAAACTAACATTTGCAAATGTAGGAGACGAAAATTGTTGGAGCCCCCAGTGACCAGCCTGCTGAGACTCCACCTCCTTCCCTCGGACAGACTCTCCAAGGGGAAAAAGAGGCCCTGGAGAAGAAGACCGAAGAGATGTCTTCGGCGATTCTGCACCTGGCAGAATGTTTTGAAAGATCCCGTGAAGAGGCGGGTCATTTCCGTCAGGAGAGGGATCATGCTTAGCAACAGCGAGAACTCTCCGACTTGATTAGGAACAATAGTGCATCTCTTGTTCGGGATGATGTAGATAGGCTTAGGTTAGTCGCTAGTTCCCTGGGGGTTGTCAGTGTAGATCCTACTGACAACAACATGTCCCTAGGAGAACTTTGCAAACTTCTTTCGGATTAGGTCGACGCTCTGGTCACCGGTATCCCTTTTGTATGTAAGGAATGTCAGAAATAAAGTTTTCTTTTTCTTCACATCATATGAATATTCTTTACATCTCCTGTGTGAAAACATGGCCATAAGCAATATCTTTACGACCACTCATACACAGGCAAACTTCAATTCTGCGACCAGAATCGCATTTTAACATTATACCGCGACCAGCACTGATACTGCGATCAGACTTAAGGCCGCCGTTAGAACCGAGGTTTGATTTGAAGGATTACGGCGATCAGAATTGAAACTCGATCAGACCATCACTTCGATTAGAATCAGAGCTTAGTCGAAGACATGGTTCTGACCATACTGCAATCTGATCAAAACATATCCGTACGTCCAAAAACTGGGTCATAGGATATTTTCATGAAAGTTTTCAAGACACATGAAGGAAAATGTCCTTTGAAAACCCTTGAAAAACATTTCATGTTTTTTGTATCTTCAAATCTTGAAACAAAGAAGTCCTTTTGTTTCGGATCCGATACCAGGAACACTTAACGGGTCCGCCAGAGATAGTATCCATTATGGGAAATGAATAGAATATTAAGTGGAACGTTTGAGTGGAACGTTACTCATAGTAGTGCGCCTCCTCGGGTCTATAAAAGGAGCAGTTAGCTTCTTGAGGAAGCCACACAGCCAAAAACCCTTCCTCAACACTTCCACCGCACAAAACCCTCATTCTCCACAACCTTCATCTTCTCCAAAGTTGCCAACTTTCCTCCCGATTTCTCATAAGAAATGGCGTCCTGGAGCAGATCGGTCCACCACTCTGAGGAGAGTCTGCTGGCGTTGGAGAAGGAGGAGATCCTTCCTCCGCGGCTGCTAATCAACTGGCGGCCCGCGGAGAAGGACCAAGAAACCCCAGTCGTCGGAGAGGGCGAACTGGTGGTCTTCGAAGAGTACATGCGCTGCGGGTTCCGATTCCCTGAGAGTCGGTTCCTGAAGGACATTCTGGAGCATTACGGGCTGGAGTTGATAAATCTCCACCCGAATGCAATCTTGATCCTGGCGGTGTTCCAACATTTGTGTAAAGCCTACGTCGGAGTGTATCCCAGCGTGGATCTCTTCCGGCGTTTCTACTATTCGGCGTGGTCGAAGAGCACCAACGCCGCCGGATGCATATACTTCCGGATAAGGGAGAAGAAGGAGTATCCCTTCCCACCCCTGCGAGATTCGGTGCACGGGTGGCACCAGAAATGGTTTTACTGCACCCCTCCATCTGAGAGCGGGTTGTGGTTTGAGAACTCGCGGCCAGAGAAGCCGAGCGAGTTGGACTCCCTCCCGGCGATGAATGCTGAGTTCATGAAGCACGCCGAGGTGATTCTTCACTTGGTCCAACAGGGACTGACGACTCGTGACATCATTCACGACTTCGTGAAGAATCGGGTGAGCCCCCTGCGTGAAAGGGCTCATCCGGCTTGGGAGATAAAGTCCATGGAGGACAACACCCTGGACTACAACGACGGTATGTGATTTCAACACCAAAACCTCATACTCCTGTTATATGCTTTCTAATTGGTCTTCTGGGAACAATCCTGCCTTCCTCTGAGATCGAGAGGCGGACAAATTACCTTCTCAGGGCCTACAATGCTGAAGTGGAAGGCCCCAAGGGATCGCCTCGCCCACAGAGCTTAGTTCACGCCGGCGATGACCTCAAACAGGAGCGCCGAAAGGTATGTCACCTTTCACTTAGTTCCCATTCGCAGGTCTCATGTACCCTCAGTACTGACAAATTTGTCGGGACGACACAGCTCTTGGGGAGATTCGCCGAGACGACATTCCCAAGTGAAAATGTCGGTTCCCTGGGAAAGCCGATGGTGAAGAACGTGAAGAAGATTTCCTCGAAGCCCAGGACGAGGAATCCTACCCCCAAGCAATCCAAAAAGATCCTTGGGGAAGGGTCTTCACGGAGCACTCCTACCGCAAGGAAAACTGCGGTAAGATATCACATACGTCCTGTTCTTCCAGGTACAAACTGGAATCATTTCTTCGTCGTACAGGGGGAGAGGAGCGAGGAAGAGGAGGAAGACGACGTTCCCCTGATCCGCCGGAGGAGGAAAATAGCAGACTCTCCATCCGGTGAGACACAACCTCGTCCTGCGGAAACAGAAGCACCCGCAGTGGACCCCGCGGCCACCGGGAATCCCGTGGTCGCGGGTGAGATTCCTGCCCCCGAAGCCCCAGAGGCTTCAGGGTCAGTTGCTTCTCCCTGCCTGGTCGAAGGGACGACCACAGTAAGACTTCCTCGTGGTCTTAACTTTTCAATTTCATCTGTACGTCTGTTTATCGGACTTTCACTCATACAAGGAGAAGAACTTCCCCCTGTGACTCCTGTGAGTCCCAGGGAGGCAAACCCTCCACCCCTGGGGACAGGAGAGGAGGTAACAGAACAAGACTTCGCGACCAACGCCAGGGTCACGGATGAGATGCCGGCTCCATAAGTCCAGGAGCTACCCAGGCCTTCGGACGTATCCATGTCATCCGGACAGGTTACTCTGGTATGAATTCTTACCAATTAGGTCTTTATCATCCCTTATGAATATGCTTACAGGAGAACATACATAGGGAGAAAAGGCGCTGTTTACGAAGAGGAAGACTAGGACGGACAGCTACTATCCTTTTTCTCACGGAGAGCCTTCCTTGAAGTCCCAGAAACTGATGGGATTTCAAATAAGGTTAGAACTCCATTCTGGTTATTTTGGATCGGATTGTGGCGACCACTAACGTAATCATCAACTCCTTTTTTCTTTGTAGGTGTAGAGACGTAGCACCGAGCCCCTCAACCGCCCCGGTGAGGGTTGAAGTCGCTGACGGTGCTGAGGCCTCCGGTGAGGAGCGCTCTGTCCCCTTGGTCTAGGAAGTCGTCCGGACCGTCAGGCATGAGTCGGGCGCAGAGACCCAGGTGCAGGCAGCAGAACCTGCGACTGGGGCCCAGCAGGCGCATACACCTGCTGCTCCTGTCGAGGACGTGATGGGTCCCTCGACCAGACCTCCTGCCATCCCGGAGGATAGTTCTGTCGATGATTCAGACTGGGGGTCCTTAGCTGAACTTATGCAGAATTTGTAAATAGTGAGACCATTCAGGGTGACCCTCCGGGAAGGTATGTAGAATTATGGAGAACTAGAGCACAGAGGAGTTTATACAGGTTCGGGCCCTCGATGGTGGGAGTAATAGCCCTACGTCCTGTTGAGATTTCACTATGTGTGGTAAAGAATTAGAAAGTGATGGGAAACGACCTTCACAGGCGAAGATTTTCCCCGTATGATTGTACAAAACGAAGCCTAGAAGGCTTATGGAAGCTATCTAATCTAAGCCGTAGTCTTGGCTATCTGATTCTTCAAATGAGATGTGTTGTATCTCGTGATCCTTTTTTCTTCTTGTTTGATGCACTATGTTGCCCTTTTATACTGGTCGAAAGGGCGCCAAATTGTAACGGCATCAAACAGTTGTTTAGATGCGGTTTAAAGAACCGCTCTTAACTCCCACGCAGGTTTAACACGTGTTATACGTGGATAGCCGCACGTATTAACCTTCTGACGGTTGTTCATCTACGTGGAAGAATCTTCGGGATACTTGGGATATTCCTGCTACAGGAATAGATTAATCCCACGTTCCCTGATCGAAAGTGTTCTGATCGCGTGATGTTGGCTGACCGCGCAACATCTTCAACCTTCTGTCCACGCATAGCATACGAACTCCTGACCGCGTACTAGCTTCGATCTGATCGCGTACTAGCTTTGATCTGATCGCGTAAAGCCTGCGACCTTGGGCTGGTACTTCTCAGAATGACTTGAGTTCGCACCGCCAGGCACGCGTCTGGCCCGAATCCATCTTGAGCCAGTCGAGCACTTATTTGAACTGACTCGGGTGTCAATCCTCGTCAGCTAGCCCCCAAATTTGAAGAAAACGAAGGGACGTGTTTATTTCGAATTTTAAGACATGCGTCGGATTTTTAACCCGACGCTTCAAATCCCCCACTTAGTGGCGCACTAAGTGTGGCAGTTGGTTCCCCGAGACGGGCTCTGGGTATTATATATGTGACAAGTAATGATGGTGTTGTTGAAACATTTTTTAACCCGAGGTGAAATTGTAAATGCTTTTAAAAATTCGAGGCGCTTGGAAGGCGAACCGTCATCCCGGTGGCTATAAATACCGAAGCCTTCGAATTACAAAGCTCTACAACTTCTCCTCTCGGCCAAGTTTCTTTTAAAGCTACCTTCATCCTTCTCCTTATACACTCCCCGATGGAAGACCATAACATTATCGAGATTGAGAGTGATGAAGAGGAAGTTTTCGAACAAGGGCCTCAGATGCCCGGAGAACTATCTCTTTCAAGGAAGAAACCCAAGGTTGACGAGGGATCCTCCAGCAGAGCAAAGGTAGAAAACGTAGCATCATTCTTTCTTCCTTCTGTTCTTCATGCACCTTGGAAAATTGAACTTTCATCTGCACCTTTGGAGGGATGTTCTTCTCAGTTTTCTCCATTTCGTCCCAATACTCCCCATTTTTGTTTGGGTGATCGATTTTCTGGTCGGCAAGCGGTGACTACCCAACCAGAAAACCCTCAACTTGTGTTGGGGAAGCAATCATATTATGGGAAGGTTGCACTTCCACCATCCAGTGATCATCCGCTTTTATCGGATGATCTACCTTCCAAGATGCATATACCAACCTGTCGCTTGTGAGGATTGGTAATTACTTCCGTCTCCCTTTGCTTGTTTGTTATAGTTTAATAAAACTAACATTTGCAAATGTAGGAGACGACAATTGTTGGAGCCCCCAGCAACCAGCCTGCTGAGACTGCACCTTCTTCCCTCGGACAGACTCTCCAAGGGGAAAAAGAGGCCCTGGAGAGGAAGACCAAAGAGATGTCTTCGATGATTCTGCACCTAGCAGAATGTTTTGCAAGATCTCGTGAAGAGGTGCACCAGTTCCGTCGAGAGAGGGACCACGCTCAGCAACAACGAGAACTCTCCGATTTGATTAGGAACAATAGTGCCTCTCTTGTTATGGATGATGTAGATAGACTTAGCTTATTTGTTAGTTCTCTGGGGGTTGTCAGTGTAGATCCTACTGACAACAACATGTCCCTAGGAGAACTTTGAAAACTTCTTTCGGATCAGGTCGACGCTCTGGTCGCCGGTATCCCTTTTGTATGTAAAGAATGTAAGAAATAAAATCTTTTTCTTTATACAAATATTCTTTACATATTCTGTGCGAAAACATGGCTATAAGCAATATCTTTAAGGCCACTCATACATAGGTAAACTTCAGTTCCGCGACCAGAATCGTGTTTTTACGGTAGTACCTTGACCAGCACTGATACCTCGATCAGACTCAAAGCCGCGGTTAGAACCGGAGTTCGATTTGAAAGATTACTGCGACCAGAACCGAAATTCGATCAGACCATCACTTCGATTATAATCAGAGTTTTAGTCGGAGAGATGGTTCCGATCATACCGCAATCTGATGAAACATATCCGTACGTCAAAAAACTTGGTCATAGGATATTTTCATGAAAATTTACAAGGCACATGAAGGAAAATGTCCTCCGAAAACTCTTGAAAAACTTTTCATGTTTTTGTATCTTCAAACCTTAAAACAAAGGAGTCCTTTCGTTCAGATCCGATACCAGGAACACTTTAACGGGTCCGCCAGAGATAGTATCCATTATGGGAAATGAATAAAATATTAAGTGGAACGTTACTCACATTAGTGCACCTCCTCGGGTCTATAAAGGGAACAGTTAGCTTCTTGAGGAAGCCACACAGCCAAAAACCATTCCTCAATACTTCTGCCACACAAAACCCTCATTCTTCTCAGAGCTTCCGTCTTCCCCAAAGTCGCCAACTTTTCTCCCGATTTCTCACAAGAAATGGCGTCTTGGAGCAGATCGATCCACCATTCTGAGGAGAGTCTACTGGCCCTGGAGAAGGAGGAGATCCTCCCTCCACGGCTGCTAATCAACTGGCGGCTCGCGGAGAAGGACCAAGAAACCCCAGTCGTTGGAGATGGCGAACTGGTGGTCTTCGAGGAGTACATGCGCTGCGGGTTCCGATTCCCCGAGAGTCGGTTCCTCAAAGACATCCTCGAGCATTATGGGTTGGAGTTGATCAACCTCCACCCAAATACGGTCCTGATTCTTGCTGTGTTCCAGCATCTATGCGAAGCATACGTCGGAGTGTATCCCAGCGTGGATCTCTTCCGGCGCTTCTACTATTCGGCGTGGTCGAAGAGCGCCAATGCCGCCGGATGTATTTACTTCTGGCTAAGGGAGAAGAAGGAGTATCCCTTCCCACCCCTGCGGGATTCGATGCACGGGTGGCACCAGAAGTGGTTTTACTGCACCCCTCCGTCTAAGAGCGGGTTGTGGTTCGAGAACTCGCGGCCAGAGAAGCCGAGCGAGTTGGACTCCCCCCCGACGATGAATGCTGAGTTCATGAAGCACGCCGAGGTAATTCTTCACCTAGTCCAACAGGGACTGAAGGCTCGCGACGTCATCCGCGACTTTGTGAAGAACCGGGTGAGCCCCCTGCGTGAAAGGGCTCATCCGGCTTGGGAGATCAAGTCCATGGCAGAAAATACCCTGGACTACAATGAAGGTAAGTGCTTTTGACACTGAAACCTCATATTCTTGTGATATGTCTTCTGATTGGTCCTCTGGAAACAGTCCTGCCTTCCTCCGAGGTCGAGAGGCGGATAAATTACCTTCTCAGGGCCTACAACGCAAATGCAGAGGGCCCCAAGGGATCGCCTCGCCCACAGAGCTTGGTTCACGCCGGCGACGACCTCAAACAGGAGCGCGGAAAGGTATGTCATCTTCCACTTGGCTCCTATTCGCAAGTCTTATGTATGCCCAGCGCTGACGAATTTGTTGGAACGAAACAGCTCTTGGGGAGATTCGCCGAGGCGACATTCCCGAGTGAGAACGTTGGTTTCCTGGGAAAGCCGACGATGAAGAACGTGAAGAAGATCTCCGCGAAGCCCAGGACGAGGAATCCTGCCCTCAAGAAATCCAAGCAAGCTCTTGGGGAAGGGTCTTCATGGAGCGTTCCTCCTACCGCAAGGAAGATTGCGGTAAGATATCACATACCTCCCGTTCTTCCAGGTACAAACTGGAATCATTTCTTTGTCGTACAGGGCGAGAGGAGCGAGGAGGAGGAGGAGGAAGATGATATTCCCCTGATCCGCCGGAGGAGGAAGATAGCGGACTCTCCATCTGGCGATATTCCACCTCGTCCCGCAGAAACAGAAGTAACTGCAGCGGACCCCACAGCCACCGAAAGTCCCGTGGTCGCGGGCGAGATCCCTGCTCCTGAAGCCCCCGAGGCTTCAGGGTCAGTTGCTTTTGCCTCCCTGACCGAAGGGGTGACCACGGTAAGATTCCCTCATGGTCTTATCTTCTCAATTTCCTCTGTACACGTGTTTATCAAATTGACACTTATACAGGGCGAAGAACTTCCCCCTGCAACTCCTGTGAGTCCCAGGGAGGAAAATCCTCCACTCCTGAGGACAGGAGAGGAGGTGTCCGAACAAGACCCCGCGAGAGTCGCGGATGAAGTGCCGACTCCCGAAGTCCAGGAGCCACCCAGGCCTTCGGACGTAACCCTGCCAACCGGACAGGTTGCACAGGTATTAATTCCTACCACTTAAGTCTTTGTCATCCCTTATGAATGTACTTACATGAGGACATATATAGGGGGAAAAAGGCCTGTTTATAAAGAGGAAGACTAGGACGGACAGTGACTGTCCTCTTTCTCAGGGAGAGCCTCCCCTGAAATCCTAAAAGCTGATGGGATTTCAAATAAGGTAAGAACCCTATTCTGGTTATACTAGATTGGATTGTGACGATCATCAACGTAATCGTCAGTTCCTCTTTTCTTGGCAGGCGAAAAGAGGTAGCACCGAGCCCTTCAGCCGCCCCGGGGAGGGTTGAAGTTGCTACTGGTGCCGGAGCCTCCAGTGAGGAGTGCTTTGTCCCTCTGGTCCAGGAAGCCGTCCGGACCATCGGGGATGAGTCGGGCGCGGATACCCAGTTGCCGGTGACAGCAACTGCGACTAATGTCCAGTAGGCACATCCGCCTGCTGTTCCTGCCGAGGTCGCAACGGGTCCCTCGACCAGACCTCCCGCCATCCCGGAGGATGTTTCGTTTTGGGAGTATACACAGGTATGATGAACATCTCTTTTGGTACCTGAATTGTGCATAGGACACCTTTGACTTCTCTTTGTATCACAGGAATTATCCCGGATGACGGCCAGATCGATCGCTATGGTAGCGAGTGTCGAGGCCATACAGAAAGAAAGAGACAACTTGCGCAGGTAAGGATCAATACCCTCCAATTTGTATAGATGCAAATTTGTTATGATAACCATTTCTCCTATCACAGGGAGGTTGCATCTCTGAAGAGGGAGCTGGCCGCAACCAAGCTCATGTCGATCTCTGTGGTTTCAAAGCAAGAGATCGAGCTTAATAAGCTACGGTCAGAACTCTCTGGTAAGTCGATTCCCTACTAGGAAGACTTGAATTCATAATTTGTAAGTAACACTCTTCTTATTGCAGCACAAGCAAGTCAAATAAAACGACTTAGTCAGGACAAGGCGATCCTCCAGCGCTCCATTAATTCTACCCAAAAGGCGAACAGAGAGCTGAGCCAATCCATCTTTGAAAAGCTAAAGATGGTGGCCCATCTCCTGAGGGCTGATGTGGTTGAAACCACAAAGAACAACCTCAGTTCGAGCGACTGGTCTACACTGGTCGTGGCCCAACCGGAGTCACTTCTCGAGTATCTTCCTGAAGATACACGGCGACGGGAAGAGGCGATCAGAACCAGGGTTCAATCAGTAGCCTCCGCCATTGTCTGCTGGTTTCGTCTCCACCATGGTCCAGATACGGATATGAATCCACTGGTGGGACCGGTGGAGATCGAGAGTGAAGAACAACTGGAGGCGATCATGGAGGAGATCACCCCCCTTGTAGATAAACTCCTGACCGAGCTCGGGATTGTATAGTCCCTACAACTGTACAGTTATAACATATGCAATGCATGTACAAATTGATTTTTGAAAGAAAGTAAATATATTCTTGTTTTTTTTTGTTTCATATTATAAGCATTTCCCCCTAGCCCCCGCCTGTGATTATAGATACTGAAGGCTTAGTATTATAAACACAGGAGAAATACAAGTGTAACGACCAGGGGTGTGCGATCGGACCAGCAATTATGATCAATGTAACGCCTAACCTTGTTGCAAACCGGCAGCCACTCAAATCACCAAGGACTTACCAGTATGCCCTGTATGCGTTGAGAAACGGTTTATTTAGGAGTGACTTATCTGGAAGTGGTCATGAGATCGGCCAGCGAATCCGACTAGAACGTTGTAGTGATCTAACCGCCGGCGACCAGCCCCCAGGTCGAGTTCGTAACACATAGGCATGAAAGGAGATGTTCATCGTATGAAACCAAAAGCCTTTTTGTTTTATAAAACAATGCTAATTGAACAGGAAAAGGGATTGAGTACTTACACGTAGAACTTGCGTAGTTGATCGATGTTCCATGTATTGGACAGAATTCGACCATCCTCCATGGCTAATCGCGCTGATCCTGGTCGCGGCACTGAGACAACAGTGTAAAGGCCTTCCCACTTTGGGGAGAATTTGTTACGATTAGACTGGTCTTGAATTTTTCGTAAAACCAGATCGCCCACGTGAAGACTACGTGGTCGCACCCTTTTGTTATGGTACTTGCGCAAAGCTTGCAAGTATGCCGCGGACTTGATCAAAGCGCGATCACACCTTTCTTCTAAGAGGATGAGATCCTGTGATCGCTGTTCGGCCTGATCAACTCGATCGAATTTTTCTGTCCGAACAGATCCAATACTAACTTCCATAGGCAGTACAGCCTCGGCCCCATAGACCAGATGGAAGGGCGTCTCACCAGTGGCTCGACTAGAGGTAGTTCGCAGTGCCCAAAGAACAGTGTAGAGCTCGTCTGCCCAAGCCCCTGAGCGAGTCTTAAGGCGATCAAAAACACATTTTTTGATGTCTTGCAGTATCTGCCCGTTGGCCCGTTCCACGGCACCATTGCTCTGTGGATGTGCCACAGAAGCAAAGCACACCTTGGTCCCAATCTGATCGCAGTAGTCCAGAAAAAGACCACTGGCGAACTGAGAACCATTATCTGTGATGAGACGGTTTGGAACACCGAATCGAGCAAAAATGTTCTTGTGGAAGAACTTTTGTGCTGCTGATGCGGTAATATTTCGTACTGGCTCGGCCTCAATCCACTTTGTGAATGTTTCAATGGCTACAAACAGAAACTTGTACCCATTGACCGCTTGTGGCATAGGACCAACTATATCCATCCCCCAGACCACAAAAGGCCATGCGAGGGGAATGGTTTGTAACGCATAGGCAGGTTGATGAACCTGTCTTGCGTGGAACTGACACTGAGGAAACATTTTGACCATGTGCTTGGCATCATCGAGTGCCGAAGGCCAGTAGAATCCCTGTCGAAAAGCTTTTCCGACCAATGTGCGATATGACGCGTGCGCACCGCATACACCGTCATGTATTTCTTTCAAGAGGGATTTACCTTCCTCTTGAGATATGCAGCGCATGAATACTCCTTGAGTACCCTTTCTATACAAAACTCCCTCTATGAGATTGTACAGACGCGCTTTTCGAATCAACCGATCGCTTTCGGTTTCATCCTCGGGTAGGGTCCCATGTTCAAGATAGACTCTCAATGGATGAGTCCAATCCTGTTCCTGACCGAGGTTGGTAACGCAGGCTGTTACCGGATCGTCCTCGACCGAAGTCATGATCGAAGGACGGTCCAAGTGTTCAATGAACACTCCTGCTAATTTTGGATAATTGGTCTGCGAGAATATTGTCCGTTCGCGGGATGTATTGGACTTCGAAATGACTGAAGTGTTTTTCCAATCTCCTCACTTCCCCCAGGTAATGAGCCATTGTCTCATTGGAGGTGCTGTACTCCTTGTTTACCAGGTTTACGACCAGCTGTGAGTCTCCCCTCACCACTAATCGACGGACTCCGAGGAATTTTGCTGCCCGGAGCCCTGCAAGAAGACCTTCATACTCTGCTGCGTTGTTGGTCGCAACAAAGTGTAGTTCGATGACATACTTAAGCTGTTCGCCCTGAGGCGTAACCAAGACCACTCCAGCCCCCGAGTGTTGAAAACTACGAGAGCCGTCAAAATACATTGTCCAGTGATCGGGGCAATCCAATTCCTCAGGCACCTGTACGGGTGGCTCAGGGTTGGTCCATTCGACCACAAAGTCGGCCAAAACCTGAGACTTAACCGCCGTGCGGGGCGTAAAATGGACATCAAAAGCACCGAGTTCGACCGCCCATGTCGTGGTATTGCGAATACCCCGGCAGGTTTTGAGAACGATCCTAGCGAAGATTACGCGGCGCGGGTTGACCGGACGACCGGTCCTCCCCCGCCGGAAAAACACAAGAATTGACACGAGGATTTATACAGGTTCAGGTCCCGGTGGGGGCCCTAGTCCTGTCGGTGCGCTCCCGACCGGAGTCGGCTGGGGAGGCCCTCTCCGGGGGAGAGGCTTCCGGAGCACACCTGTTAGTTTTTAGCTATTCCAACAAATGAATCACCTGCTTACAACTGAGGGGTACAAGGGCTATTTATAGCCCCAAAAAGAAGAAAAAAGCCTAAACTACCCTAGAAGCCACCGTTGGATTGAGGGGAAGGAATGTCCTTCTCCCAGTCAAACGCCTTGGATGCTTGACAGGTGGTCCCTGATTCCCGAGGCACTCCTCGCGTGACCTGCACGTGATAAACAACTCGAGACTTTACCTTTAGAAGGGCGACGAGGCCCGGGAACGGCGCCGGAGGCCAGGTCCCGGTAGCCAAATGGCGGCGCCCGGGACGACGCCGGAGCCCAAGTCCCGGGAGCCAAATGGCGGTGCCCGGTGAGGGGCCGGAGGCCACGTCCCTGGGCAAATGGCGGCGCCCGGGACGGCGCCGGAGCCCAAGTCCCGGGAGCCAAATGGCGGCGCCCGGGACGGCGCTGGAGGCCAAGTCCCGGGAACCAAATGGCGGTGCCCGGGGAGGGGCCAGAGGCCACGTCCCCGGGCAAATGGCAGCGCCCGGGACGGCGCCAGAGGCCAAGTCCTGGGAGCCAAATGGCGGTGCCCGGGGAGGGGCCGGAGGCCACGTCCCCGGGCAAATGGCGGCGCCCGGGGAGGGGCCGGATGCCACGTCCCCGGGCAAATGGCGGCGTCCGGGGAGGCCCCAAAGGCCAGGTCCCCGGGCGAATGTGACGCAACTTACCTGGACTTAGTGATGCGCACGGTGGCCCGATCTTCCGACAGGTA
Source organism: Pharus latifolius (assembly GCA_019359835.1). Lineage (NCBI taxonomy): Eukaryota > Viridiplantae > Streptophyta > Magnoliopsida > Poales > Poaceae > Pharus > Pharus latifolius. Next base: position 4,461,620 of record CM033328.1, read on the forward strand.
GAGGTAAGTCGATTGGTGGAGACTCGACGTTGACGATCTGGCTTCCGATCAGAACCGATCCGAACCCAGCAATCGCTACACCACGGCTCCGTTGGTTATCAACCATGCACAAACACGATTGACCTCACCAAGAAGGCTTATCCCTGCATGCGAATCGAGAACACAAGCAAGAACGAGAAAGATGCAACTGAATTTGCAATTGAGGATGAAGCTCACGAGTTGGGGTCTCACAAACCGATGAACGGCGATACTGTTCAAAGACAGAATTGATCTAAGCAAAACCCAAACCAAACCCTAGCGGCGGCTACTGAATATAAGGGCTAAGGGACGTCCTAGAAACCCTAGACGTGTCCGTGATGGACTCCAACACGATACATGGGCCAACGGCCCAAATTGGTGACGCAGCACCCTGGGACAGATTCTGTCTGCCAACTTGCAACGCGAATTCCCGTCTACTCAGCAGTCCAATTGACCGGAAACCGGTGCCATTGGAAAGGTTATCTCCTTAGCTTTTGATACATATGTGGATCATTGAAATCGGAGTCCGTTTGTGGCCTGGGCGACGATTTTAGTGAACACTGCTCCTGGTGGCCGAGGTAGTCGACTCCGAGATGAATTGGGACTCCAACTTGACTTGGACGCCCTCCTGGCCTCCCTCCTGGCCCTTGCTGGTTCCCAAGGCCTTCATGATCCTCTCCAAAGTTCCTAAGTACAATATAATCAATAATATCATTAGGTAGCATACTATCCTCACAAGTATATACACGGGCACTTAGGAACGAGCTCACCTGTTGATTCAATTGCCGTGCTCGTGCTCTTGTGATGGGTCCTTGCATCACAACTGGAGGAGTCTCGGGCGTATGCATAGGAGTGATGTCCTCATCATCCTCCCCCTCTTGAAGTGGAGTCGTCCTCGACTCAAGCTCATCTTCTTCTCCCATGAACGGTTTCAAATCTGCAATGTTAAATGTGGGACTAACCCTAAATTCGGGCGGCAACTCAAGTTTATATGCATTATCATTTATTTTCTCAAGTATCTTGAAAGGACCATCAGCTCTAGGCATTAATTTAGACTTTCGCAATTCTGGAAAACGATCCTTTCTCAAGTGTAACCATACTAAATCACCCGGTTCAAGTTTTACTTCCTTTCTACCTTTACTTCCCGCAGTCCTATACCTTTCATTCATCATTTCAATATTTTCTTTAGTCTTTTCATGCAATTTCAGAATAAATTCAGCACGTTCCTTAGCATCATGATTAACTCGTTCACTAGTAGGTAAAGGTAATAGATCAATAGGAGCACGGGGATTGAAGCCATACACTACCTGAAAAGGACTTACCTTGGTGGTGGAGTGTACCGCCCTATTATAAGCGAACTCAACATGCGGCAAACACTCTTCCCACATCTTCAAATTCTTCTTCAAAACAGCCCTCAACATAGTAGATAATGTACGATTTACTACCTCGGTTTGGCCGTCGGTTTGGGGATGACATGTTGTTGAAAACAGCAGCTTGGTCCCCAATTTATTCCATAGAGTTCTCCAAAAGTGGCTCAAAAACTTGGCATCACGATCTGACACAATAGTAGAAGGCATACCATGCAAGCGAACGATTTCTTGAAAGAAAAGGTTAGCAATATTAACAGCATCGTCGCTCTTATGACAAGGAATAAAGTGAGCCATCTTAGAAAATCTATCAACCACCACAAAAATACTATCCCTCCCCCTCTTGGTCCTAGGCAGTCCTAAAACAAAGTCCATAGATATATCCTCCCATGGAGTGCTAGGAACAGGAAGAGGCATATATAAACCATGTGGATTCAATCGTGACTTAGCCTTTTGACATGTAGTGCAGTGGGATACAAACCTCTCAATGTCTCGTCTCATCTTCGGCCAAAAGAAGTGAGCGGACAGAACGGCCTCCGTCTTCTTGGCACCAAAATGACCCATCAAACCTCCTCCATGAGCTTCCTGTATCAAAAGAAAATGAACGGATCCAACTGGAACGCATAGGCGGTTAGCTCTAAACACAAATCCATCATTTATCACATATTTGTCCCATGTTCTTCCCTCTTTGCAATGCAGCAAGACATCCTTAAAATCATCATCATTAGCATATTGTTCTTTAATTGATTCCAATCCAAATATACGACAATCAAGTTGGGACAACATGGTATATCTCCTAGACAAGGCATCAGCAATCACATTATCCTTCCCTTTCTTGTGTTTGATAACATAAGGAAAAGATTCAACAAATTCAACCCATTTAGCATGTCTACGATTCAGTTTCACTTGACTGCGAATATGTTTTAGCGACTCATGATCGGAATGAATAACAAATTCTTTGGGCCAAAGATAATGTTGCCACGTTTCTAAAGATCGCACAAGAGCATACAATTCTTTATCATACGTGGAATAATTCAAAACAGGACCACTCAATTTTTCGCTAAAGTAAGCAACATGTTTACTATCTTGCATCAAAACACCGCCAAGTCCAACCCCACTAGCATCACATTCAAGCTCAAAGGTCTTATTAAAATCAGGAAGTTGGAGTAAAGGTGCATTAGTAAGCTTATCTTTCAAAAGGTTGAAGGCATTCTCCTGTGCTTGCCCCCAATGGAACACAACTCCCTTCTTCGTCAACTCGTTCAATGGGGCTACAATGGTGCTGAAATCCTTCACAAAGCGGCGGTAAAATCCGGCAAGTCCATGGAAGCTCCGCACTTGTGAAATCGTCGTGGGCGTTGGCCAACTCTTAATCGCGTGCACCTTGGCTTCATCCACCTCAATTCCCTGTGTAGTCACAACATAGCCAAGAAACGATACTCGTTCGGTGCAAAAAGTGCACTTCTCGAGGTTACCAAATAAACGTGCAGCACGCAAAGCATCAAAAACAGCACATAGATGATCAAGATGTTCATGTAACGACTTGCTGTAAATCAATATATCATCAAAATAAACCACCACAAATTTCCCAATGAAAGCTCGTAAAACCTCGTTCATTAAGCGCATGAAAGTGCTAGGTGCATTAGTTAAACCAAAAGGCATGACTAACCACTCATACAATCCAAACTTGGTTTTAAAGGCTGTTTTCCATTCATCTCCCAATTTCATTCTTATTTGGTGGTATCCACTACGCAAGTCAACCTTAGAAAAAATTATAGAACCACTTAACTCATCAAGCATGTCGTCTAACCTAGGAATAGGATGACGGTACCTTATTGTGATATTGTTAATGGCTCTACAATCTACACACATGCGCCAACTGCCATCTTTCTTAGGAACCAAAATAACAGGAACAGCACAAGGACTAAGGCTCTCACGTACATACCCACGGTCCAAAAGATCTTGGACTTGGCGCTGAATCTCCTTAGTCTCCTGGGGGTTGGTCCTATAAGCAGCTCGGTTTGGCAAACTCGCTCCAGGTATCAAATCAATTTGGTGCTCAATCCCTCGTATGGGTGGGAGTCCTGGAGGTATCTCGGCAGGAAAAACATCTACATACGCCTGCAAAAGGTTAGTGACAGCAGGAGGCAAAGTACTGGGCATATCATCCAATGAAAACAAAGCATCTTTGCATATCAAAGCATAGCACGGTGCATCATTCTCATTAATTTCAGCAAGGTCACATTTTGTAGCAAGCATAACACCACCCTTCAATTTAATTCCCTCGGACCTAGAACTAGGTTCTTTCTTGTCTTTCTTAGGTGGGAAAATATTTTTAGCCACTTGCTGATTTTCAGATTCAAGCGCACTCTCTTTTCTCTCATTTTCAGCTCTCTCTTTGTCACATTGCACAATTTCAGTAGGAGTCATAGGGAGCAAAGTGATTTTCTTCCCCTTGTGCATAAGAGTGTATTTGTTACTTCTACCGTGATGAATTGCATTAGTATCAAATTCCCATGGACGGCCTAACAAAAGGGAACATGCTTGCATAGGCACTACATCAAAATCAGCAAAATCATGGTATGTTCCAATGGAAAATTGCACTCTCGCAGTTTGTGTTACCTTCACCTTACCGCTGTTATTGAACCATTGAATATGGTAGGGATGAGGGTGTGCACGTGTGGGCAAGCAAAGCTTCTCCACCAGATCTGAACTCACCAAGTTATTGCAGCTCCCACCATCAATTATGACACGAACACGACTGTCCTTGACGATGAGGTACATCTGAAACAAATTATGGCGTTGTAGCTTGTCCGCTTGCTCCATTTGAGCGCTCAACACTCGTTGCACAATGATTGTCCTATAATTCTTGGTGGCAGCGGTCCCTAAAATCTCCTCATCATCGTCGTCCGTCTCATGGTCATCCTCATTATCTGCAAGGTTAGCTACAAGAGCATATTCATCCTCAACATCACTAGCACTAATGTACCCACCTTCTTCTGTTGCAATGTACGCTCGACGACTTGGGCAATCCTTCATGACATGGCCCATCCCCTTGCATCGGTGGCACACAATTTCCGTTGTTCGACCCGTGGAAGCCACCGATGAAGAACTCTTTGTTGGTGCCTGCACATGGTTAGATTTACTCACCTCGGGAACTCGTGATGGCGGTGATGGTGCTGCTGAACGCGCCCTACTCATGGAGGGGGCAGCAGACCGAACAGAAAGGGGTGGAGCTGATTTGGTTGTCCCCGGCGTCGTCTTTGGTGTGGGTATGTTGCCGAAATTACTCCTTGGCCTTTGCTGTTTTCCCTGCAATTCTTTTTCTGCCAACATAGCAAGCTGGAACAATCTATTGATAGAATTATATTCTTTGTAATCAATTATGTCCTGAATCTCGCGCCGTAATCCCCCATAAAAACGAGCCATCTTATCCTCCTCATCCTCAACTACCTCACAACGCAACATGCCTATTTGTAGCTCTTGGTAGTACTCCTCAACAGATTTATTATTTTGATTTAAGCGTTGCAAATTCTTGCGCATATCACGTTTATAAGAAGGAGGAACAAATCTTCTACACATAGCTTGTTTTAATCTATCCCATGTATCAGGTGCTAATCCAGCATTTACTATCTCATTCCACCAAATGATAGCAAAATCTTTAAACTCACTAGTAGCTTGTCTAACTCTATGTATCTCAGGAACAAGATGGGAGTTAAATTTTTGTTCAACTGTCATTTCCCAATCTAAGTAAACTTCAGCATCATAAGTACCAGAAAAAGATGGTATGGTAAATTTAACCCTAGCAAAAGAATCATCATGTCCACGACCATTACGAGGATTAAAATTGTTACCTCCCATACCTTGACGGTTGTTATTCAGGCGTTGTTGTTGTCGCACATCCTGTGCAGCGGCGCGAGCGGCAAAGGCATCATGGCCCTCTCCATCCACTTCATCTCCCGCGACAGACTCTTCTTGATCTTCCACTCTGCGAGCTCCATTGGGAGGCGGCTGTCTCTCAAAATTTTCCAACCTGGTAAGAAGATTGGCGATGCTTCGCTCTATCCTCTCCAATCTTTGGTCGTTATCTTGGCCGATCCTTGCGATGTTTGCGTTGATGTCATTGAGCGCGTTGTTAAGCTCGTTCCGTGTAACACACTCATCTTCCTCATTACCTGCCATTGTTAGTTGAAAGAAAGACAAAAGAAACAAAAACAACCGGTGGTATAATCCCTATCAACTACTTTGGCGGCAGAAGGTGGTTTCACTCACTCTCAAGCGTCTTACCATGCTCTTACAAGTGTTCTTACCAATGCAACAGGTGGTACAACCGGCGGCTGGTTCGTGATACCGTGACAAGCTTGAGTGTAGCGATTGCCGAATTGAACCTGAACTGATCAGAAGAAAGGTGGAGCTTGGAAGGCAAAGTATAGTAGCAAGGATTAGCAAATTTCGAAAACAGTTAGCAAAGCTGAATAAAGATTCAAAGTTCTTGTCACAGTTGCTGGCCTAAGCGTGCTCCTAGAACTAGTTCAACCTAGCAAGGGATATATCACAGCACAAAGGACTCAAAGGATGCAAGCAATTCTGATTTTCTACTTCTCTTTCTCTTCTCTCCGTTTCGCCATAAATGCACTCGCGGTTCGAACCGGTGCCTCGATTCGCGCACCCGTCTCTTCGTTTTTCGTGCGCGGTTTGAACTTCAACGGCCCATATTGATCCGCGAGGTGCCACGTGGTGCCCATCTAGATCATGGCTCGACCCTGTAAATAGGGCCTTGGGGGGTGCCCGGAAGTTCATTCCAAACTTCAGCCTTAGCGCGCTTAGCTCTCCCGGTAGCTCTCTCCCGGTAGCCCTCTTCCGGTAGCTAGCGCCCGGTAGCGAGCGTCCGGAACCTTTAGGCGTAGCCTCTTGAAAAGTCAGCCACCGGAAAAACAAACCTGATGGCACCGAAGGGTCGAGCGAAGATGACTGAGGTGCCCCCAGAGGAAGTCGCTTCGGACTTCCTCTGGGCGTCCGAATTCACGGCCGAGGACGCCGAGTCCATGGTTGAACGCGGCGTCGTCGAGGACGGGGACATCCGGGTCCCCGTGAAGGAGGACGGATCCCCTCGCCCCAGGCCCGGAGAGGTCGTGGCCTTCGAGGCCTTCCTGGAGGCAGGGCTCCGGCTCCCGGTGCATCCCATGCTCCGGGAGTTTTTGAAGGAGTACGGGGTGGTGCTCAACCACCTTACCCCGAACGCCCTCGTCCGGATGGGGATCTTCATCTGGCTATTCGAGATGGCGACCGGGAGGGAGCCTACCCTATGCGTCTTCCGGTACTTCTACGAACCGGCGGTGCGGAGCTCCCACCTGGTGAAGGGGGCGCCCAAGTCCCCCTTCGGCTCAGTGATGGTGCAAATGCTGCCGTCCCGGGTGGCCGACTACTCGGCGGAGGCCTCCCGGGACCATTGGGGCGACTGGATCCGGAGGTGGTTCTACCTCCGGGTCCGGGACGACAAAGTGACGTACGCCCCCGAGACTGCCTCTTACAGCCGATCGTCCGTGCCGAAGCCTCCTGTGTGGACAGACGAGGAGCTCAAGCTCCTCGGCAAGGTGATCATCTCCCGGAAGACTCGCTCTATGAGGGACGCCGCCGAGGAGATGATGCTCCAGAGGATCTCCCCCTTCGCGCGCGGGAGGAGGGGGACCGGCATGGGCCCGGAGCAGCGGCCCCCAGTCAAGCCGGTGACCTGGCGTAAGTCCCGGTAACCTGCTTCAATGCATTTACAAATTTTTGAAAATTTGACTAACTCTTTACCTCTTGTAGTCCGGCCGTACCCGGCGGCGTGGGAGAAGGCGGAGAACCTCCTGGGGAGGTACTTCGCCGACAAGCACGAGCGCGTTGTGCGCCTCGTGGGGGAGGGCCCTCCCCGGAACCTGGTGGCTGAGGCTACGGGCTGAAGCTCCCGAAGAGGAAGCCCCTCCCCACCCCCGGATGGCACAAGCGGGGGAAGGACGCGGCCAGGGGCTTTGAGCCTAAGAAGGCCAGAGTCCAGAGAGCCCCCGGTCCGTCGACGACGCCGGCGGCGACACCATCGAAGCCCCGGGACGAGACCCCGGGACTGAGCGCGCCCGGGCGCCGGCCCGGAAGGAGACGACACCCCCTCCCCCGAGGAGCCCCGTTGAGGCTCGGGGGATGGAACTGGCCGTGGATGGGGCGGCCTCCGACTCAGCGAACTACGCCCCGTCGCCGCCTTCGGTAGTGGCCCCGCCAGCGCCCCCGGCCCCCTTGGAGTCGGAGAAACTGGAGGTGAGGTTCGCGGAGGCCTCGCCTCCGTGGATGGAGTGGCCCGTGGACGAAGGGGGGAGCCCCTCGGTCTACGAGGTCCCTACGGAAGTAGGGGCCCCGGGGACCTTTCCGCCTGGGAAGGGGAAAGGGCTGATGGTCCCTCCCCGAGCGGTGACCTCTTCTGAGAGCTCCCCGGCCACTTCCACGGAGGCCACCTCCTCGGCGACGAAGACGCCGCCGACGCTGCCGGACGCCTAGGTCCGGGGACCCTCCGCCGGCTGCGACGGAACCGGCGCCGGGCGGGAGACCCCCCTGCTTTCCGCGGGGGAGGTCGGCCGCTACACAGAGGGCCTGCAGACCCGGAAGGTGCAGGCCTTCGTTGCGGAGGGGACACTCCATGATCGTTTCCGGGGGCTTCAATCTCTCCATGCCCAGGTAACTCGAGTCGGTGACGTCTTCCTTCATGCCCTGTACTTGAGTTTTTTCTAACTCTAGAGTTTGTAGGCGGCGGCTGTTACCTGGGGCCTTGATCAGCGGATCGGCCGGCTGCTTAAGGACGCGGAGGATAGGGCCGCGACTTACCTGGGGCAGCGCGACGAAGCCCTCCGGGAGCTGGCCAAGGTCCGGGCCCAAGTTCACGTCTCAGAGACGGTGAACGGCCGCCTCCGAGAGGAGGCGAAGGAGAGGGAGGAGGCCTTCCGGGAGCTCGAGGGATCGAGCGTCCGGGCGGTGCTGGACGTGGGTCGCTCCGTCCGCTCGGCTCTCGAGAGCCTTGGCGTAAGCCTAGGCTCTGAGAGCAGCTCGGAGGTGCCCCCGGCGACCCTCACGGAGGCCGTGCGTTTTCTCAATAAAGCTGTTTGTTTTCTTCTTCTCTTCTTGTCTTTTTATTTTTTATTCTTGGATGGTCCGGACGACTCCTTTTCTCAAGAATGAGCTAAGTTTGCTCGTGGGCGGTGCGGTCGACACCCGGGGGTTCCTTATCCCCCCCCGCCCACAGCGGGCCGGAGGGTAGCTCCGCGCGCTGTGGGGGTAACAAGGCCCCCGGGGTGGAAGGCAACCTGTAGCATAGGAATTTTTCTAAGTTAGAAAATTTTAAAATGAGGTTTCTTAGGGAAAGACCTTCCGGGAGACAATCGTCCGGTCGCCGTGAGGATGGGGAGCCGGGAATAAGGCCTCTTGTGGAAGAAACATCCAAGAAAACCCAAAGAGATTTCCGGAGGCGAGCTTCCTGGGAGAGGATCGTCCGGTCGCCGTGAGAACTGATCCGTTTGAGACCTAGCCTTGGTTTTCGCACTAGGCTCGCCCAGATTCTAATATGCGGAATAACGGGATCTTACTCGGAAATACCGAAACCCAAAGGATGATCGAAAACACAGCTCAAAGTTATTGCACAACTCTTTATTGCAAAGAGGGCTTTACACGTCGAACGTTAGGTCGCACTTGCCTACGTCGAAGGAACTATGTCTAAGACTTCAATCTAGACTTGATTGTATTCGGTTGAATTCGATGATCTAAATTAGACCTATTACAAGGTATTTATAGTCCAATCGTATGAGTACGTATCAGACTTAGAGACCTAAACGTATTAGACTCATATAACTAATCCTAAACAGATAAGCTTAGTTATACACATTCGGATCGGATTACAATTCCGAACAAGGAACAAATTCCTTTTCATGGTCGCGAACCAATCCATGGTCGCGGACCCATATGCGATCAGGACTTGGTCGCGAAGCCGTATGCGATCAGGACTTGGTCGCGAAGCCGTATGCGATCAGGACTTGGAGATCCTCCCGGATCATGACTCCCTTGTTGAGAAGGAGCCAACCCCTGTTGCGACCTCTCGATCGAACTGGAGATGTGGAAATTGGGTTTGTCCATCTTCTCTGGTGTACCACTTTGCCGCACGTGCTCATTGATCTTTCCGACCGATTCGAAAAGTCTCCTTGGTGCCACTACGGGTGGTAGTCACCTTCTTCTCCAGAATCACATCTTCACGTAGAGGTTCGTCTCGTTGATAGACCAAATCTTCAACAGATGATACTATGGTATCTGGCTCATCATCCAGCATTGAAGGCTCAAAGAGTTTGAGGTGCTCAACATTAACAACCGAGTAGATATCCATGTATGGAGGTAACTCGAGCTGACAAGCGTTATTACCCACTTTCCGCAAAATCCGAAAAGGACCATAACGAATGGGTTTGAGCTTCTTACCTTCACCTTTAAGTCTCTCCTTACTCAGATGTAACCATACCATATCACCTTCTTGAAATTGCGCTTCAACTCGGTGCCGATCATGTCGCGCCTTGTACTTGAGTTGAGCTTTCAGCAAGTTCTGTTCAACCTCACGATGGAGTCGTTGAATACCTTCCAGGAACTTTTGTGCTCGATCCTGATCGGATGCTTCCTTGCTGTTCTGTGCTGAGGTAGGGATCACAAACTCCATGTCGAATGGACTCTGTGGTAGAAATCCCAAACATACCTCAAACGGCGACTTTCTAGTCGAACCATGCACGGCTCGATTAAAAGCAAACTGCAGGTACGGCATGCTTTCATCCCAGGTCTTCGGGTGCTTCGAGTTATATCCTCTCAAGAGATGAACGACTGTGCGATTAACCACCTCGGTTTGACCATCAGTTTGCGGATGAAAAGCAGTACTCCTCTTCAGCTTGGTGTCCATCATTGTCCAGAGCGATCGCCAAAAGTGACTAAGGAACCGGGTATCGCGATCAGACACAATAGAAGTCGGCAGTCCGAAGTGTGTCCAAACGTGTTGAAAGAATACCCGAGCTGCCTCTTCTCCCGTGATAGTCTTCCGACAAGGTATAAGAATAATCATTTTGGAGAACCGATCAACGACCACGAATAGATAGTCGTTGCTACGTCGGGTCTTAGGCAATCCTCCCAAGAAATCCATAGATATGCTTTCCCATGGTCGCGATGGAACTGGCAAAGGAGTGTAAAAACCTATTTTCCGGTTTGCCGGTTTCGAGATTCTGCAGAGACCACAGCCTCGAACAAAACTAGCCACATCTTGCTGCATATGCGGCCAGAACACATGTCGGTGAAGATTTTGCAACGTCTTTGTAACCCCAAAGTGACCAGCTACCTTCGATGTGTGCGCTTCTTGCAACCATTGAATTCGAGGTGCTCCATGAGGTATGCAAAGTAAATTGCCCTTGTACAAGAGTTCTTCTCAACGAACGAACTTCGTAGGTTTCCCTGTTTCGAGTTCAGTCAGTACTGTTTGAAAATCAGGGTCTTCACTGTACATAGTGGCATAGTCATCATGACATGAGGGCTCGATCTGCATGAACGCTGATAAACAGAGGGCCGTAATTGGTGGTCGCGACAACATGTCCGCCAATTTGTTGTGTACGCCCTTCTTGTACTTAATCACCAGATTGAACTGCTGCAGATACGACATCCACTTCATGTGCCGAGCTTGCTGTAGCTTGGACTGAGTTTGCAAATATTGCAATGGTTGATGGTCGGTGTGGACAACCGTCTCTTTACCCAAGAGGTAGCACCGCCAATATTTCACGGCCTGATGCAGTGCGTATAACTCCTTATCATACGTCGGGTAGTTCTTCTGAGTTCCCTGGAATAACTCCGAGTGATATGCCACTGGTCGACCTTCTTGCATGAACACTGCGCCCATCGCGTAACCTGAGGCATCGGTTTCTAGCTCGAATGGTTTCTGGAGATTCGGCAAAGCTAACACAGGCACCTCGCTGATCTTCCTTTTCAGCAAGAGAAACGTGTCCTCATGTTTCCCTGTGCACTCAAACTTCTGATCGATCCTGGTTAACGCATGCAATGGAGAAGCCACAATCGAGAAGTGTCGGATGAACTTCCGAAGATATTGGCATGCTCACACAACTACTCACGTCCGTAACTGTTCGCAGTCGCGGCCACTCGCGAATCACTTTTACCTTATCTGGGTCAATTTGCAACGTACCGTTGCCGACCAGGAATCCAAGGTAAAGTAGAGTTTGCTGGCCGAACTCGCACTTCTTACGGTTGAGGTGAAGTCGATGTTGCCGAAGCTGATCGAACACCTTTTCGACATGAATGAGGTGCTCATCCCACGAACGACTATAAACCAATATGTCGTCGAGGTACACGATCACAAAGTCGTCAACGAACTGTCTCAATACGTCATTCATAAGATGCATGAAAGTTGCCGGGGCGCTGCAGAGACCAAACGGCATGACCAGCCATTCGAACAGACCTTGTCGTGTTTTGAACGCGGTCTCACTATAAGATAGTACTTCAATGCTAGTAGTTGAGCAGCTGGCAAAAGCCAGTATTCCCAACACTTTAGCTGCTGGGAATAAGGTTTGCTACAGCTGGGCGAAAAGGTGCTGCGAAAAGTTTTTCCCAGCTGTAGGTCCAATGGCAAAGAGTATTCCCAGCTGTAGACCGCTTGGAAAGTTTGAACTTTTCCCACCTGTATGTCCACTTGTAATATATTATTCCAAGCTGTATAACTATTTGGAATATTTTTTCCCAGCTGTAGGTCTGGTGGCAAAAAGTATTCTCAGCGGTAGGTTGTCCACTTGTAATATATTATTCCAAGCTGTATAACTATTTGGAATATTTTTTCCCAGCTGTAGGTCTGGTGGCAAAGAGTATTCTCAGCGGTAGGTTGTCCACTTGTAATATATTATTCTAAACTGTATAACTATTTGGATTATTTTTTCTCAGCTGTAGGTCTGGTGGCAAAAAGTATTCCCAGCTGTAGGTCACTTGGAAAGTTTGAACTTTTCCCACCTGTATGTCCACTTGTAATATATTATTCCAAGCTGTATAACTATTTGGAATATTTTTCCCAGCTGTAGGTCCGGTGACAGAGAGTATTCCCAGCTGTAGGTCTCTTGGAAAGTTTGAACTTTTCCCACCTATATGTCCACTTGTAATACATTATTCCAAGCTGTATAACTATTTGAAATATTTTTCCTAGCTATAGATCCGGTGGCAAAGAGTATTCCCAACTGTAGGTCGCTTGGAAAGTTTGAACTTTTCCCACCTGTATGTCCACTTGTAATACATTATTACAAGCTGTACAACTATTTGAAATAAATTATTACCAGCTGATCTGTTATTGAGAATTTAGACTATCAAATTTAAATATGTGAATTATTTGTAGTAAATTTACCGCTAGGAATTGTGTCAATAATTAATTTTAAATATATATTTTTTTAGTAATTAAACAACAATATTACAACTAAAATTATAATATGCACTATCCTAACAGAAATCACACCATATTTTATTGAATTCTTTGCTTTATATAGCCATTGACAAGATTCATAATGGTAACAAATTATTCAATTGACAAAACCAAACAAAATAGATATAGAATCTCTGAAATAATTGCGATAAAAATATCACTTAAGAATTCTTTACACCAAATGTATGCCCATATATAATATTCCTAACTTTATATATTTTGTTCCAACTATAACTATCAAAAGTAAAATATTCCACTTTCAAACTCCTCTTATGACGTAAAATATCTTCATCACCTCATATGATTTTAACACCTTACTGTTAACCACCTACAAAAGAAAAGATATTGATTACAATAGTCTTGAGATAAATATATACAAATCAATAACTTTTGCTTTAAGTAACATATAAAACATATGACAATTATAATAAAAGATGGTTGGTCGATTGTTGTAGAACAAGTACAAGCTGTTGCTTATGCGAATGAGAAAATTGTGTTGATTGACATGACTTGCATACACTTGATAAAATAAATTAATCATATGAAAGTGAGCTTCTAATTCAAAGCACAATTAACATACACTTAAAATTTTAAAAATGAATAACATGTGGATTGTGTTGATAACACCTCACCTTTATAAAATTATTAAGTATTTCCACTTAGTTTCAACTAATTCTCTTGTCCCTTTCACCTGTAAGCATTGTTTTATTAATAACAAAACAAAACAAATGGAAAAATAGTAACTAACCAAGTAAATAACAGGTTAGAATTATATATACCTAGAACACGAGATGGACCACCACCTATTGTAGTATCATCTTGGATCTACAAGTAAAAGTTCATAATTTGTTTACTTAGATGGTATTAGTAAGTAAATAAGAGTGATTATACTAGATAGAATGGATTACTTTTTCACGTGGCCATGCAATTGATCGTCCAAGCGCATCAGACATTTTTCTAACATTCCCATATGGACGTAACAATGGAGCATCTCTTTTCAACACATAGTTCACAACCACCTCACAACACTCGGGCCCAAGAGGTGTGTCACCAACTATTACACTTCGAGATGCCCTTTGAAGCGTACCCTTAGCAACAGGAATATATGGCCTCATAAAAGAAATCAAAATAACTTCCTTTCCTCCCTAAAGATCAAATAGAATTGCATATAAGCTCAATGATTACCTCAAAAATGAGCATCCAAATTCAATAGAGTATAATTAACTGGCAACTATTACCTCCTCATGCCTATAGCGTGGTACATCATGTGTCTTACCAACTCTCCTTTGCATTATCTATACAAAAATTAAGGATAAGTTGATAGTCTAAATATTGTTAGGTTAGGTACAACTTTTAGGTAAAATAATAAAATGTAAACTTACGTTTCGTGGAACCCTATTTTCACCTGCAGATGACTTTATAGAACAACCATCACTTTCGTCTCCCGTGTCCTACAACAATTAGTACATAACATTTGAGCAATTTAGTAAATAACCATATGTATATTATTGCTTAAATATTATAAAGAACACATATAAAAAAATCACCTGTACATGACCCTTAGATCTCTGATTGTAATCATTATCTATATTTTGCCTAGCCTGTGAAGCAAGCATTTGCTTCAATTCTTCAATTTCTTTTTCCATCCGTGTCAATTGATCTTTGTTTCCCACACTCTCACTCTCCATTTTATCTAGCCTCTGTATCAAAAGATTATTCTGATTTTGAAGTCTTATCCTTGCTGCATTAGCTATTTGAAGCTTAGTGGATGAATACTTTTGTACCCCTGGCATCTTTAAGTCTTGAGGAGTAGGGCCCAAACCAATAGCACGTACACGTGAGCGTTTTTCTTTTCCAAAGACATGGTAAAATAGATCTCCTTCTGTTATGGTTTTTTTAGTGAGTTCTGGCTTGTTGGCACATGTCTCCGCAATTGTTTTCTGAAAATTAGATAAAGCTCATATTTATATATATATGTTTACATTTGATCGTTGATTATAAATACATGTAACCCTTCAATGACACTTACAATTATGTCTTCAGCTCCTTTTTCTAGAACTCCATTTTTATGGGTATGTGCTTTGATAAAAACTTCATGTCTAGCGGGCATATAACCTAGCTCTTTGGACTGCACTTCCATTAATATTGACAATTAGTTATCTAAAGAAAGTAGAGATAAATATTAAGACATTTAATACCATATAATGTGCAATCCGAGCAAGACTCTTGCTTCCAGCAGTATGTGTCATTGTCATTTTTGCACTATTTGCTTTTCCAATTTCACTTAGAGCCTATAAGATGAGAATAAAATTAATTGCATAAAATATATTTAATTTGTAATTAAGAATCATTTATAAAGAAGTTTTACCTGACTTTTCGGAGCTCTCCAATGCTCTATAAGCCACATCCAATCTGTTTTAGGTACTCTAGAATCAATCTTCATAGAAAAAAGTTCCTCATCAGTTTTTGTTTCATCAAAATAATTCCTCTTTATTTCACATTTGAAATCTTTCCATTTCACTGCCGCTTTTTGTAAAACCCAATCCTCAAGGTCATCATGAACATCAAAAAATTCCTACAAAATTATCAAGTTGTCAATGATTATATACTATTGTACTATACATGTCTATGGAATACATAGACCATGAGCCTACAAAACTTGTCACTAGTTACTATTTTTGATGATTTTAAATAACTATAAAGGAATGCTATCCAATTTATGAAGTAAAATTCAAAATGCAAGTAAAAAATAAAATATAGAATCAAACTCTCTCTTCATATTAGAATGACACATCTAATAATAAATTGCAAAGCTCCACATATATATATTTTCACCCTTAATTAGAAGAAAAATTAGTCAGTGCTATGTATAGTAAGAGGAACTATTGAAGCATATCTCAGTTCTATTAAAATATACATGTAAGGCTGAAATGAGAGTAAATTAATTTAGACTTTTTACTCTAAGTAGTATACAAATGTACCTTTACAGTAGCCCAAACAGATTCCTTTTTATCTGCATCAATTTCATTCCAGTCTTTATAGGAAAGTGGTATTCCTGATCTCACTATTGTAGAAATAAAGTTGGTTAATGGTGAAGCTTGATCACCAACTGGTTGATTATTCATATTATGGTCAACATGAATTTTTGGTTCATTCCTTCGCTTCCATATGTCATGCTTGGTAGTGGGTCCTCGTCCCTTCCTTTTATTTTTTTGACCTGGATGAATTTGCTCTACACAAATATGCAATTGAAAATAACAACCAATGATATAAAAGTGAGCAAAATAATGCAAAACTATACTTAAATATACCTATATTCAATGTTTCATCTTCATTATCACCAAGTTGTTGTTCTTCCATAGAAATATCGTCAGGATCTTCATTTTCAATACGTTCATTGCTAGTGATATGCCTTTGACGTTGTGATGGCTCTTGATGGGGAACTACAGGCTGATCATTGATGTGCTATGACATAATCAACATGCATCATATTGGGAGATAATTACAAAATAGTTCTTAGAAACAGAAATTAGCAACACATCAGGTAAAACAAATAACCTTTTTAGTTCTTGTAGATGGTCTCAAGACATTTTCCCTCATTTCATTTCCAGGAAGTCGTATAGGCAAGCGCAATGCTCTCAATACCTCATTGTTTCTTTCAATGTTTGCTTGCCGTAACTCTTCATACTCACTCCGCATAACTCCATTATTTCTTCCTCTTGCGTTTTGCATCTTTACGGCTACAATAAAATTTTACAATATTAGACGAAAAAAATAAAAGAACATAGACATAAACAACACATTCAATGAATATCATCTTACTTCCCCATTTGAGGTGGAGATTTCTCAACAAGTATACCATCAATGTTTGTTCTAACACAATTATTGTTGCCATCTGGAAGATTTATTTCAGCACCAACATTCAACTCAGAGATTTCACTAACTTTGTCAGTTACCACTGTATTTTCAATTTCTTCCTCCGCAGACATGTCATAGAGGTCTCTTGGCCTTGACTCAATGACAGCTTTCCAGTCTTTATCGATAGGATCCTCAATATAATAGACTTGAGTAGCTTGTGATGCTAAAATATATGGCTCATCTGATAATTTTTCCCCCGCATTAATTAAATGCTTGAAGTTCACTGTCGTAATCCCAAATTTATCTTTCTTAACCCATTTGTCCTTTCTGAGAACATCAACCCAATCACATTTGAAGAGAACAACATTACCCTTTCGACGATAATCTAACTCAAGTATCTCAGTTATGACACCATAGTATGTTATATCTCCTATTTGTGGATTTTGATCCTTTGAACTAGAAAAACTACAAGTTTTTGCAACAATAGCTACCCCACTACTCTGAACTGATTTGCCCTCATCATAAGATATTGTATGAAAATTGTATCCATTTATTGAATAACTGTTATATTTTGTTGCGACCATAAAAGGCTCACTTGCTAGTATCTGAATCTCTTCTCCTACATCTTCCCCAGTTGATAGTAACTCATTCACCTAGAAAAATTTATTTATACGATTAATAAAAAAAAACATTGAAATATGTATTTAACTAAAATTGTTGTTTATGAACTTACATGCAATCTAAACCACTCATGAAATGTTGCATGATGTATACGCTCTCTCTCATGAATCCTTTGATGACCAATAGATGAAAGATACCCCAAATGTTTTCTACAAATATTTTTTGAATGTAAGATATTATAAAATATATATTTCAACTAATTTATTAACATTTAATAAAAAATTAGCTAGAGAACATACATCAAATATGGCTCAATATGCTCATAATTAAATAAGACATATCTGTGAGCTTGAATCCATGTTTTATGGTCCAACGTAATAGTGCACTTGCCAGTCAAACCGCGACCTATGTTGTTCAAGTATGTGGTACCAGTTGACAAGGTATTGAATTGTGCATCATCATTTCGACTCGGCCGATTAAATCTAGTCTCACAACCATGCAAATAACGAGAGCAAAATGTCATACTCTCATCAAATATATAACCTTCCGCAATTGATCCTTCTGGGTGACTTCTAGTTCGAACATAGCTCTTCAACCTCATCAAAAATCTATAAAAGTTTTGAAATAATTAATTAATGAAAATATTAATAACAGTCTAATGAAATTGAGCCTTCTACTATAGAATTAATATACCTTTCTATGGGATACATATTGCGGTACTGGACAGTGCCAGCAATCCTTGCCTCAGTAGGGAGATGGACCATTAAATGCACCATAACATCAAAAAATGATGGTGGAAATATTTTTTCAAGAAGGCACAAGGTTTCAGAAATTTCAGACTCTAATCTCTCCATATCAGTTACATTGATTACAGGAGAAAATATTTTCTTGAAGAAGTTGCTTACACGAATCAATGCAATACTAACATTTTCTGGTAGTATCCTTCTAACAGCCAATGGAAGCAAGTGTTCTAAAAGAATATGACTGTCATGGCTTTTTAACCCAATTATCTTCTTATCATGAACATTTACATGACTTCGTATATCAGCTGCATATCCATCTGGAAATTTAACTCCTTTTAATACTTCACAAAACATTCTTTTCTCTGCAGAACTCAATGAGTAAGATGCAGGAGGTAAATAGAACTTGTCCCCTACTGAGATAGGATGCAGATCCTTCTTGATACCTAACAGTTGGAGGTCCAAGCGAGTGTTCAAATTGTCTTTTGATTTGCCATCAATATCCAAAAGTGTGTTAATTATATTGTCACAAACATTTTTCTCGATATGCATCACATCAAGATTATGCCGCAACAAAATATCCTTCCAATAGGGCAATTGCACCCATATTGGTTGTTTTTTCCAAATAGTTTTTGGTTCACCATCCTTACCCTTACACTTTCGGGATGGTCTTTTCCCTGTTGGGTCCTTCCCAAAATCATTTTTTACATCTTTTGTTTGTTCTATAACATCATATCCAGAAAGAGAAACTGGGGCTTCCCTATACTCTTTGGTACCATCAAATGACTCACTATCATTTCTAAATTCATGACAAGAATGCAAGAATCGACGATGTCCCATGAAGCAGTGTTTTTTACCATTTTTAAGACGAAGTGAGCAAGTATTTGCATGGCAAACAACACATCCAACCTCACCAGAAGTAACTTGTCCAGATACATATCCATATCCTGGATAATCAGTAATAGTCCAAAACAAGGCGGCACGCAATTGAAACCATTGACCAGATGATGCATCACGAGTTTTGACACCATGCCACATCTCTAACAAATCATCGATCAAAGGTTGAAGGTAGACGTCAATATCATTTCCAGGAGCTTTAGGACCAGGAATAAGCAGAGAGAGGATAAAATTTGGTTGCTTCATACACATCCATGGTGGAAGGTTATAGGGAATCAAGACAACAGGCCATATGCTATGTAATGAACTTAGGCTTCGGAAAGGATTAAAACCATCAGTTGCCAAACACAGCCTAATATTGCGACAGTCAGAACGGAAGTCTGGGTACCTGTGGTCGAAATCCTTCCAAGCGGGAGAATCAGCTGGATGGCGTATCAACCCATCTCTAGTGCGCCCTTCACTATGCCATCTCATATCAGCTGCTATCTTTGATGACATATACAGTCTCTGGAGCCTCTTTTTAAGTGGAAAATATCGAAGAACCTTTCTAGGAATTTTGTGTATTCGCTTCCCATCAAGGCTCTTCTTTTCTATCTTCCATCTGGAAGTTCCACATTTTGGGCATGAGTCTATATTTGCATGCTCTTTCCGAAATAGTATACAGTCATGTTCACATGCATCAATATTCTCATAACCCAACCCGAGACTTCTCACCATCTTCTTTGCATCATGGAAGTTTTTTGGCATTGTGGCATTCTTTGGAAATGCTTCCTTCAGTAAGTCTAATAACAAATCAAAGCTACTGTTACTCCATCCACCTAGGAATTTTATGTGAAGGAGCCTCACAATAAATTGTAGCTTTGTGAGTTTGCACCTAGGGTAGAGCTCTTGACTAGCATCACTTGCTAACCTATAGAATGTCTCAACATCTACATCTTGATCCTCCGAATCGGAACCATCACCACCTATATCACCAACTTCTTGGTATCCACATCCTATGTCATGAATCATTTCAGTGATCTCATCTAGCTGCGGCTCACTATCCATATTAGGAACATTTTCTATATTAGATTTCTTGTTTGTCCTGTGCAATGATGTTTGTTCACCATGAAATATCCACTTGGTGTATCCTTCTAAAAACCCATCACAAATCAAGTGTTCATAAACAACTTCAGCTTCTCTCCAAACACAGTTCACACATTTTCTACAAGGGCAGAGAATTTCATTTGCTTTTGCAGAATTTGCAAAAGCAAACTCTATGAAGTCCTTTATGCCTTGGCTATATTCAGTTGAGTACCTACATTTAATTATCATTAGTTTCAATCAAAAGAATCACATAAAGTAGCATCGTATTTGATTTAGTGACTGAGTGTTTGATTTCTACCTAGCCGCACTCATCCAACGCTTGTCCATAATAAATGCCAAAGACCTTAAAATCCTCGTAGTCTTTCCTTATTATATGGCTTACTGTAAGAATCAGCTAGTATCATTACTAGTTTAATACGGATTTTAATCTGAAATGAGTTTATAAACAAGAACACAAATAGACGGGGGAGGGAAGGTTAACAAATACTTCCTATTTAGAAAGAAGTAATAGCTTACTGCAAAAATTTCTCTCCAAAGTGATTTGAAATTACTAGGTTAATTTTAATAATAATCTCAGCTAACTACAAAAATTGGATAGCAAAATACAATTTGATAAGGTAAGTATTGGCCCATCACACCATGTTATTGTTCATGTAAGCAAGCAATAACATCATTCTATACAGTCATTCATTCATTGTTGAAATACTTCTTTTGATTCATAATATAAGTTTACTTCTTATTCACATGCGAATTAAGAGTATTGAATGAGAGAAAATAATCATAATAAATTAATGATGCCTCTATTATATAAAGTTTGGATGTGTGAGGAAAAAATGTAAATGGAGGCGTGAGAAGATACCATAGAGGATAAAGAAGTCAAACATGTACTAAATAATATATTGGAATTATAGTAAGGTTTATATTGTGAAATATAGAAAAATAAAAATATTCTTAAATTGTGAAAAGGAAAGTGTACGACACAAAGGCATAATTACAACCTGCAAACAAATATAAGTACTTAAATGGAAAAAATATAGATCTACCAGGAAAATTGAAAAATATGGGATTAGGGGTAAAAATTACTTTTCTAAAAACCATAAAAAATTCAAATTAAGGCACACAATTGGTGAGACTTTCTTCCTACTTGTCCAATTTTTCTCACCAAAATGAAAATAGAAACTCATTTGATATTTAACTTCTCCAATTAAGAGTCTAAAGACTTATATGATTAACATTGTATGCCAAAAAAATATACTATTGGTCCCTCTAAATCATTGATTTCCAAGTTAAATAATATTTCAAAAAAAATTAAATGCTAGTTTTAAAGAATTGATGTTCAAGACTTAGTTTGGTAAGTTTTGGATTCAACTTCTATCATAGAGAAACTAAAGTCATATATGATATAACTCTACTGCAACATATACTAAAAACTAGAGTTCTGATAGTGTTTGACAAAAGACTATTATTTTGTTGTTTTAAATAAAATTTACATCTTATAATAGAAGGTAATTGTAGTTGTAATCAATGACATAGCCATATAAATAATTCTAACTTTATGAGTATTTGTAAACTTGAAGTTAGAGCTGTTAAAGCACATCAAATTCTTTAGTGTAAAAGTGGTTTCAGCTTCATGCAGAAGCACCAACACCACAATGGATCTAACCTGCGGATTTTGTAGGAGTATATATATGCACAAACACAATCACATAACTAGGAGTATTTCCATACATTTCACATCTATGCACCAAAATTATAAAAAATTCACTAATGTCTATCTAAAGAGATAGATACAAAACTGTTAAATAGTTATGACTATATAACATAAGACTACTATTTTTTCTGTTTAGTGGATACATTGTGTAACACCTATAAATTAAAGGGCATGCATGCCTTTTAGAATACAATGATTGACTGTGTCCAGCCTTCCAGACATATAGAACTTTTTAAGGGTGATTAGTGATGGAAACTACTCAAAATATAGCATTATTAGTGTGCACATTAGCCATATTAAAAACCCTTGTTCTTTAGGACCATGTGCACCAACTATTATGGAATCCACTTTGTTGCTGATCACTGATCACTTGAGTCCTTGCACTTTATTATTTTGGTCAAAATAGACCTGAACATTCATCCACCTATGCAACATGGGAATAGAAGAGCCTATTAACAAGAATTTGATCAATATAAGACTAGAAAGTACAGAAATTTGGTGTTACAATTTGAATTTATAAATATCATATCTAAATCACTAACTCTTGTTGATACTATATTACTCCAAGTAAACTAAAATCTTTATACAATAGCCAGTTACAAAAATTTGGAGTTACAATTTGAATCTCTAAATATCATACATAAATCACTAGCTCATACCAATGCTATATTACTCCAAATGAACTAAAGTATTTGCACAATAACCACTAGTTAGCTCCTCTCTTTGACATACTTCTCAAAGAATCTATATCAAACATAGTATTGTTTTTTACTTATTGATTGAATTTTTTTTTCAATTAATTGATATTGCAATTTGAATATTGCAATAATTTATGTCAAAAACACAATAGCCAATTTATCGGCTAATTATAATTCGCATGTACAATTCGTATAATCATGATTGTTGAAGTCCAAAATTCAAGTCTCTTGGCTCTTTTCATATTTTCTCACAAATTAAAAAACATATTGCATTGTTTGTTGAAGTTTGGATAAATCATTTCTTCATCTAGTGTCTACAATACAATTGACTCATTCATATAGTACTAATTTTATTTTTACCAGATCGAAAATTTTTATGTTGAAAAGGAAAATTTATAAATCCAATGTCACATTCAGTAAAAATTTATGATACATGTATAGGATGCACTCAATGTGTACGAGCTTGTCCAACGGATGTATTGGAAATGATACCCTGGGATGGATGTAAAGCCAAGCAAATTGCTTCCGCGCCGAGAACCGAAGATTGTGTGGGTTGTAAGAGATGTGAATCTGCATGCCCAACAGATTTTTTAAGTGTCCGTGTTTATTTAGGGCCTGAAGCAACCTGCAGCATGGCTCTATCTTATTGATAGATTACAAAAAACTCCACTCGAATCATCTGATTCCTCTTTACCGAAAAAGTCTGTGTTTATTTTGTGCAAACATATGGTATACTCAAAATGTTTATGTCTTCACTAGAATGATATGTCTAGGATTTGTCAGTGAATTATAAGTTTTGCTTGCTCATTATACACTTGTAGATATAAATATATATAATTTGTAAAAACTAAACCTCATAGAAGGCCACATATTGCATAAGTGTTGCATGGCAGGGCAACTACTCACTTACCACTAAACATTAGAAATTTCACATATTTACTAACATGTCAGAGTCAAAATAGACTAACAATGATATATTTATTTCATTGTTTTTCTCTGAAAAAGAAACTAGAACTTCAAAGTAATGTTTTGACTAAAAAAAACTGTATTTCTTATGCAAAAAAATAAAAAATGGAACATGGAATTGCTAACTCTAGATGTCCTGAAACTAACCTATTTGGATGCTGTTACACTAATTTAAATAGAAATATAGCAGACGTTATAACAAATACTGCAATGTTAATAAAAATTTACCAAAAAAATTAATATACATATCATAGAACAACATTTGACACTGAAATTGACCAAATGTACCATTTTTTTCAACTTAAAAAGATATAGAATTTTAGTTGGTGTAATGTAGCATCTTTTCTATAACTATTGCAATATTTATATGAGATAACATAACATTCCAAAATAACCTTATTTCAGGACACTTTAAGAGTGTCCTGAAGTGAAATAATGTTCAGAATTTTTACATTGACATATGAGCACTATATAGATACTAGGATTATGTACGTATGTACCATATGGCTCTAAACAAACATATCTTATGCATTGGGCATTGGGCATGGATATATTCATGCTCAGTAAAAGTATTTCTTAGGCCGAAAGCACAATGCATATTCTGGGGAGCAACCACATTCTGGGTCATAATTTTGACTACCTGTGATAGGCTGGAAAGCCGAGAAGTGTATGATGCACTTTGTCTTATAGTGTAGAGCAGGGCATAACATGAGAAAGGGAGTACAAGCATTCACCTTTTGAGTTCCAAGAGCTTTTTTGTCACCACAAAGTGAAAACCTGTACAAGTAAAAAAAAAAATTGTCTCTGAGAACTGAAGACTGAAGTTTGAAGATTACTGAAAGATGGAAGCTAGCATTTTTTACAGCTTTCCAAATGCTTCACATATTCCCAGACATGTACACTTGAGTTTGCCATGCACAACAGGTGGAATATTGAGTTTTATCTATGATTAATTCACTTAAAAATTTATGATGTTGAAAAAAGATAAGCAATATATTCATATTTCAACATATAAGATACAGTAATTGTTTTCATGGTATCTTATATAAAGAAGTTGTGATTGGATTATATATCTAAGAACATTTTTGCTGACCATGTGCTTTGGTTATGCATGCTTAAAATTCTATTTTGTCATGCAGACAACAAGTTCTTTTAAAAGATTATGATGGCAACAAGTTGTGGTTTCCAAATATGCTACCTAGCTTAAACTATTACTAATTGGTGACCTCAAAACAAAAACAAATATATTGGTTGATTATGTAGATATAGAACTTAAGAACAAATTGATAACAAAATATAATTTTTTTAAATAGATATTTTGGTGCATTATAAAGTCACATGTTCTCTTTTTTTAAAAAAAAGAGTAATTTTTGTGGGAGGTTCCATTTCAAATTTGTTAAGTGAATCCTTTATTGACGAATCAAAATTATTTAAGCAGCAATGTGCAATACAAATTCTAGCAGGCTAGCTGCACACAAGTTGTTTTAATTTTATGCATAGAAGAGTTGAAGCAGGCAGTGAGTGGTCCAGTCAGATACTCCCCAAGATCCAAATCTAAATACAATAAATTATCAAATTTGCTGGCCAATACACACACATCCCAGATAGAAAATTGCAAGAACATCTGAACATTGTTTTGCTTCAAATCTATCTGAGGTAAATTAAGATTTCATTCTGCAAAAGCATTTTGATCTCAATGTTTTCAGAAAATAATTTGGTTCACTGGATGGGATTGACAGGCTTTCTGAGTTGACTAACACATCATTAATTTCACTTTCTACTATACTACCACTACCCAAAAAAAACAATTTAAAACAAACTGCAAATTGAATTTAACATTGCTAATTCCAAATCTACATGACCTAAACTTAGGTTTCTGACAGAAAGGACTTCTAAACAGGAAGGCATTCAGACATTCAGTTCTATGATTGTATCCATTTGTATCAAAGTCAATGTTAGTATTAGATGCTACCATGCATACAACAACCGCAGTTAGCCTGCACTTCTCAAAGAATCTATAGCAATCAAACTCCTTGTTCATATACAAATAGCATAAACAAGAATCATATAACAACAAAAATAATAATAATATTACCTGATTGCAACTAATTTTTCCAAAGATAAAACCTGACAGAAACAATCTCCAAGTTGGAAGTCCAATCTATGAAATCTGAAATTATGCAAACGGAGAAAGTAGATTGAAGAAACAACTTTCAAGGCAAAAAAATACAAATGCAATTTAAGAACAAAAAACATAAGTTAGGGAAGGTGTGATTAGAGGCATCGTGGTGGGTAATCGTAGCAATTAATTTCTATAATCATGTTTCTCATCCCCAAATAAACTAAAATGCTGAAATTTTCTTCGAACATAAACTACTTCTCTGTAATGTGAGGGAGTGGTGTCACTGAAATTTAAATACACACACACAAAAGATCTTTAGCAAAATGCAGGAGTAATATATCACCACACAAAGATGAAATTTCAATCGCAAAGCATGAGAACAAAATATGATAATATGTTTCAGAAACTTCAATGGTAACTGTTGGTAGTTTTACAACTGCTACTAGATTGAAAATGACCGCCCAGTAAAGAAAATAATATCAAGGATATGCAGCAGTAGTACATTATAGCAACTTTCGCTGCAAATGCCCCTCAAAAATATTTCCAAACAAGTTTGGTTAAAGCCACATCCAGATAGAGTCCATGGGGTTCGATACTAAGCACATGGATAAATATAAGGAAGCTACTTTTTATCAATACTAAACAATTGTTAGGAACAGGGAACCATCTTCAGATAGCAAGAATGCATGAGTTATTTGAGACATAATCACATATCAACTGAGCTTCATTAATATAATATAAGAGTCTAGCTTAATTAACCAAGTCTTTTATGTATGAGGAAATATTATCAATATTCAGTTAAAACAAGGCAACATCCAATAAGAATCTAGATCTAGATGTATTCATCTATGAATTATATAAACATTTTTTACCAGTTTTCAAGCAAGATCTGATGAACCTTTTCAATGACTTCTATGAACACAGGCTAAATTTGGAAGTAACAAGTTCAGCATTCATCATTCCTATGTCTAGAAAAGAGAAGCCAACTCTAGTCAGTGAATTCAAACCAATCTCTCTGATTCACAACATGGTAAAGATTAGTTGCAAGGTATTCACTAACATAACCAAGCATATGATGCCACACAATGATAAATTTAGGGGTGTAAATTCAGTGCATATAATCTAAAAAAATCCGAGATCTGAAACTGAAAATTGTCATTTTGGTATAGTTGGTTGGTTTTTTTTTGGCACCGGAATTATAAGCTGAATTCAGATTCCGATTTACATATGTGAAAGTTCTCAAGTTCAAGAAAATAAAAAGACATTAAAACGTAAAATTTGTATTTAATTTCAATACCTATGAAATGAAAAAAATTGAATGATATAGACAATTTTATTGGCTAAATTAACAAGAAAAGTTAGGGACCTAATTTGGTAAGTTAAATTTTGAATTTGGAAACCTAAATAATACAATCATACAAGTTTAAGGGCTAAGAGCATAATTTATTTTTCTTTTGTTTTTTTTTTTGGCAGTAACAGTAACATGATACACACTTCCTGGTCGACGCTACATCGACGCTACTTTGTAACATTAAGTTTAAGGGCTAAGTGATCACTGTTTTTGAACCGGTGATCACTTCACGTACAGTTAATTTGTAAGATTGCAAGTGCAAGTTGTTCATAATATATTACTTCTAATGCACTTGTAATTAGTGTTAGGTCAAATCAATAGTACTACCAACTTAGTACTAGTTACGAGCTTCTTGGTTGCGATGCAATATCGTCAAATGTCAACTCAACTAATTTTATAGATCAATCAGCCGATGGATGAATCAATTAATTTCTAAATGTGCAGATTTATTTAGGTCATGGTTTACTTCACTGCCATATGCATGGATCCAACTGGCAAAATTACAACTAATCACTTCATGTATTGATTAATTTCTAAACGTCCAAGTTGTTCATAATAATATTGGATGGTCAAATGTAGACCTGGTATTGGATAATACATCCCTAATTTGCATCTAGTATAGGCTAGTAGATAGCTTCATGCAAGATCCAGCTCATGCAATCTCTACTTCAATACTTACACCCTCCCTTCCAAACTATAATGGCTATAGTTTTAGAATGGAGCTAGTATATAACAGTGGACAGGTTTCCTTCAAGTAGTATGGCAAGCAGAAAATTTACCTTGCTCGGCAAGATCAATTCAAGATACCAAATGGCTCAGAACTTGAGGAGATGAAGAATGAAAATAGCATGCCATAGGAAGAACTCGCAGCTCAAAAGAAGGCAATTAGTGAGGTTGAAGCTGGTATGTTTTATGTACTCTGTACTCTGTAGTATATGGTCCTGTTATCTTTGACTGTTGGTAATTTGATTGGAGCTTAGAAATATCTAAGTACAAATACAATTTTGCATAGGTACGAGCTCTGCAGTCAAACTTGACTCTAGAAGAAATTAATTCTAAGGTGGCTAAATTGCAAAGCGAAGTATGTTCCAAGGCCAGTCATTTATTTATAAATGTGTTCTTTTTAACCAATGTTGATGGTGGATCTCATGTTCATGAAGGTCCAAGAAATGGAAGAAAAGCAAATTGCGGGGTGGAGTAATCTTGGTAAAACGTGAGGACAATAAGGTTATCGAAGAGACATTTACTGAGAAATTTAACTAGTGGAGAAAGCGGAAGAGGATCACACACCTTTGCTTGCCAGAAGTAGCCGTCGGGCGTGATGCGGCTGTAGAACAGGTCCACCACTGCCCGCGAGTTGCCGTGGCGCCAGCCCTCGCCCCCTCTGCCCCTCTGCCGTGCTTGGCCGCCAGCCTCGACCCCTCACCAAGCCAATCTGTCGCGTCGTGCCCGATCTGCAGATCTATCGCACCGCCTCCTCCCTCCGCCACAAGCCACCTCCCTCCGCCGCAGGCTGCTGCCGCTCCGCCTCCTCCCTCCGCCACAAGCCACCTCCCTCCGCCGCAGGGCTGCTGCAGCTCCGCGTCCTCCCTCCGCCGCAGGCCGCTGCTGCTAGGAAATTGAGGTGGAGGTGCGGTGGGGATTGGTGGGGGTGCGGAATTGGTGGACGATTAGTGGTGGAGAGGTGGGGGTGCCGGCGGCTGTGGGGGAGAGGCGCAGCGAGGGGATTTAGGTGGGGTGTCGGTCGGCCGTGAGGATGGATGGTGAATTTAGCGCGAGGGTTTATATTTGGTTGAAAAGAAACTCCCGAAATATTTTCTGTTATTTTTTCCTCAGAAAATTCTCTCAAAAAATAATATATCTGTTATTTTTGTGCTAAAAATTTTCAATCTCAAAATAATATATCTGTTTTTGTTGTGCTGAAAATTTTCAGTTTTGCCAAAAAAATATATTATTTATTCCTAGCAGTAGATCTGTTAAAAATGATAATTTTTCCCAACTGACACATCGGTGAAAAATCAAAATTTTATTTTCACCTGTACAACTGCTGGTAAAAAAGGATTTTTCCAGCATAAAAAACATTGCCAGCTGTTTCACAGATCCTATATATTTTTTTCCAAACTGATCTACAGCTTGCTTTATATTATTTATTCCTAGCAGTAGATCTACTCAAAATAATAACTTTTCCCAGCTAACACATCGGTGAAAAATCAAAATTATATTTTCATCTGCAGGACTGCTGGGAAAAAAAGTTTTTCCTAGCAGTTTTACAGCTTGCGCTGGCCTACCGTGTTGTAGTGTCTTCCACGTATCCTCCTCTTGGATGCTGACTTGATGATATCCTGACTTAAGATCCAATTTGGAGAAGACAACAGCATGCTTCAATTGGTCTAACAGGTCGTCAATACAGGGAAGGGGGTACCGGTTCTTCATGGTGATCTTGTTCAGTGCTCGATAGTCGATGCACATACGCCAAGTCCCATCTTTCTTTGGTACTAACACCACAGGAGATCCACAAGGTGAACTACTTGGTTGAATGATACCATCGTTCAGCAACTCACCAAGTTGTCTTTTGATCTCTTCATTCTCCAATACTGAGTTGCGATACATACTCAGATTGGGCAGTGTCGCATTGGACACAAGCTGAATTTCGTGCTCGACTGGACGTTTCGGTGGACGACCCTGGGTAGTCTCGAACAGATTACTGTATTTCTCCAGTAGTCTCGACAAACGACCAGAATCTTCTCGGCACGCCAACGACAACGCTGGTCGAGTACCCTCACTTTGTCCAATGGGTCGAATCATGACAAGCACATACTTGTGACATGCATTAACAATCCGTTTGGCTTGATTTGCGGTAATCAAGTTCGAAGTGTTGATGTGGACGTCTCTACTAATCACGAACTTAACTCCATCTTTGGTGAGGTCGTACTCTTGTGCTCGCCGATGGAAATGAGCATCTCGATCATACAGATACGGACTCCCTAATATCACCTGACAGATATCGATAGGGACAACATCACATTGCACCTCATTGATGTACCATGCAGAGATCGCAAACTTCAACACATACTGACTCGTAATCTGTTGGTTCACGTCGGATGTAAACCAACCCAACGGATATGGTCGCGGGTGTGTGGTTGTCTTCAAACCAAGTCGTCGAACCAGTCCAGCGGAGACCAGATTCTTCTGACTTCCGGGATCGAATATCGCTGCGACCACTTCGTGCTTCACCTGGATGTTGATGGTGAACAAGTCCTCCGTTGGGTGATGGTCATTCGGTGGATCCGAACTGTCGCGCCCCGGAACTGGGACTACGACTAATCCTGTAGAGACCTAGCTCGCTGCAGCTAGTCCCATTCTCACAAACCTTTGACTTCCCAGGATGAGTCAAACACAGGAGTATATTACATTGCAACAGAGTACTAACAAAATATTAAGCAGTGTGGCCTGCTGGCCTTAATATTACATAAAGAGGATTACAATGCCTACAAGGCATTCAAGGTTTAGCAAAATATTTAACTACACAGCAGAAGATAGGTGACCCTCCCACAAAAGAAGTTGACGGCAGAACAACACACTTCAGGGCTCTGGCGGAACTGATTCTCCTCCTTCTGGATCCACGAAGTACTCCATGCCATCATCTTGATCAAGGTAGGCTCCATCTATTGAGTTGAATGTTGCAAGGGTGAGCACTTACGTACTCAGCAAGTCATAGGTAAGAGTAGATACTTATAGTAGTGATGATATGAACCTAGACTAGTCAAGAATTATGGATATTTGTAAAATAATCTTTTCTTTCTCATCTCATCTTATTTCAGCTCATGGCAGCACTTTTCATAATATAACATCATCAATCATGTTCACTAGATTATAGCACTACCGCGACACGTCGACACACGACAGCCCACGGCAGCACTCCTTATCATGACAACACATGTCATTTAGGTAATCTTGATTAAACATATATTATTTAGAAAATAGTACTTGTGTCACACCCCGTGGATTTAATCCACCGCAGCAGACTCCTATAAACCCGGGAGCTCGGAGTATTCGAATACGTTTTTAATTCTGCAGAGAGGTACCAATTTACCCGCAAGATATTCCACTTTCAAGCCCATCCTATCAAAATGATTAGACCCCTCCTCACAACCATGTGTGAGTGGCAAGGTGGAGATAACAAGAACTTTTGTTATGTATCACTTACAATTCACCCCCGACCCTGTGGCTCTCCGCGAGACACAGTTGTGGTAGGTTGTATCCTAACCTCCACCCCTTTGCTTATTCCCATTACTGGGTCAGCGTGCTTGATCACCTTCAGTGATATGTGTGGGAGCCGTACTCCGTGTTTATCGTGCATCACTACACATCTCATGCAGGGGTTGCATGTGCGATCCACATAATTACTTATTCAGGCCTGTCCCATACCAGGCTTGCGGTTAGCACGTTGTTCATGCCACTAGACGCACAACACAAGGTTCTAGTCCTTATAGGCCAGTGACCAGACCATCCACAACCCTGCACCTTCAGTGCCTGCATATCCTTTGCAGTCTAGCACCTCCAGTGCTACAGCCATTCCACACCATTTTTCTGGTCACGGCTAGGGGTTTTATTTCATGAATATAAGTATATAAATACATATAATAGTTCATGGCTCAAAACTTGTTTATTTCACATTTCACAGATAACCAGTCTAGTACTGCCAATTCATAAATCAACCATTCTCAATCTTTCTCATGCAATATTATCTATATTCAAGGTTATGTTTTAGCAACATTTAAAATATAGGTTCAAGATGACCAAGGATATGACTTGCCTTCCGCGTCGTAAAATACAGCAGTTGACGTTGGATCCGCAGTGAAGTCCTCGAACTCGGGCTCTTGATCTGCTCTCCAATCAAACAAACAACCAATAATCACAATCTTTTCAATACATTATTATACTATATGCAATAATGCAAAGATGAAGTCTTGATGATTCTGAGATGATTAGGTTAGAAACTGATTAGGGTTAGGTTAGTTGTTGAAGGTTTACAAGGTTCCAAATATCTCAAAATATCAGAATGATATCAAGGTTGCGACTGGTTCGCTCAAAAGCAGCGAACGTCTTTAGGGCGACATTCGGTTCAGAGCATCGACATAGGGTCGATGGATGATAGAGGGGTTATCTCAACTTGTGGCAGTAGAATAAAATGTAGAGCACAATTCCACAAGTCTAAGGGACAAGGTTATTTTCAGTTTGCACAACTGAAAAGAGGTGAAAAGAGCTAATGCCACTGACTGACATAGCCTGGCATTGATCTTGACATGGCCAGAAACTAGGGCTTGCCATATCTTTTGATCTAGAGCTTCAAATGATGCACCACTTTGTCTGGGAGGTAGGCATTGATAACAGAAACAAATCATTCAACAGGATCCAAAGCTGAAAATGGCTGGAAGATGATGAAAATCGGTGAAGAAAAGTGGTGGCGACACGGCACAGTGAAGCCACTGGACAAGGTTTTTGGCATGGCTATAACTTGAAATCTGGACAGTTTCAGAGATCGAGCTAGAAGACGAATATGCTCAGGAGGTTGAAGCACATCTTCTGGACAAGGTGGCTGAAGCTGAAACGGCCGGGAAAAAGCTTTCCGGTGATCGGCGCCGGAGAAGAAGACACTGATATTGGGGGTTTTTGATACAGGATATTTGAACTCAATTCCAAGCTTGGGGAGTGAAAGAGAGGTATGAGTAAGCTACTAGCGATGTCAATTTGGCCGGAGGATGGCCGGTGTGGCCTGGCGACGGTCGCCGGCGACTGGTGGAGCTCAAATTTGGGGAAACCTTCGATTCGAGCTCAATCTGGAGATCTGGATGCATAGGCCTGCTAATTAGAGCTCACTGATCAATTTGTTTCACAGATTCGAAGACTAATTCGGGGTAAATCGGGCTGCATTGCTGGAACAGGGCATTTAGCAATTCCGGCGATCACCAGCGTTAGGGTCCACCGGAGAGCAATTCGATGCAACAGTACAATCAGGAGGATGAGTGGTACTCACTGCTAGCTTCAATTTGGTAGGAGATGTAGTGAAGTGAGCTGGCACCGTGAGGCCTCGAGCTGGTCTCGCCGGAGAAGAAGACGACAACGAGAGAATTTGGAAATTGGCTAAGTTCTGGTGAAGTGAAGCTGTTACAAGGTATGGGGTTGCTTATATAGGCCAGAGGCGGAGCTTGCAAGGAGGTAGCAGCAAGGAAATTGGTGCCGGGGACTTGATTGGCCGGGCGCAGGTGCGTCAACAGTGACGGTGAAGCGATGGCGCACAGGCGATGGAACGGTTGATGGAACTGTTGCTTCATCGGGACGCAATGGTGTCGGGCGGTGCAAACAGTGGCGACAGCGGCTGGCAAAGCAAGCAACGTGGCGAGGAGTTGCTGGCAACGATCGCGCACGGGAGCAAGGCTGTGCAACGGCGCTGCCACGACGATGACTAGTACACAGACGCGTGTGCACATGCAAACACAAGTGAGCACGAGCTCAGGCGCAGGCGAGGCGTGGCCGGCGGTGAGCGAGCACGGCGCAAACGCACGGCGAGGCTTCTGGTCGTGCACTGGCTGCTTCCCTGGTCGAATTAGGGGCCTGATTGCAATATTTGATTTTCACATTTGGACCAATCTGTAATTCTGGAGATTTGGAAGGTTAGAGTTGAATTTGATTCTGCTGATTTGGCAAACTTAATTCAACAGAAGATTTGGCACAGATTGAAGATAAAATCTGGCACATTTGAATAATTTTTGATACAAACTGAAAATAGGGTATTTTAGGGTAATTGAAATCTGGATTTCAATTGATTTCGAATTCTGGCATTTAGGATGAGATTTTGAAATCTGAACAGAAGAGAAATTTGTGACAAATAGCATTTAGAAAAGATTTGCTGAAGAGATTTTGAGTTTGAAGTTAATCTGGAGATTTTAGCCTTTTTGGGTTTCCAGATATCAGATAAAGGACTAATTTGCAATAACTCTTGGACTGATTTGTGAAAAGAGTCTAGATGATAAAATCTGGCTGTCACCTTTCTAGTTCAAGGTATTGGCATACCCATGATCATGTTCCAGGAATAATCTGGTCTGAACTTGGTCAAGATTTGGATTAAATCTGGATTTCTGAAACTTAGGGTATTTAGGTAATATAAAATATTTCTGTTTTCGAAACAGAATGGAGTTGATAAATCTGAGATTTAGAGATGGAATTGAATCTGGGTTCTGAAGACTTCTAAGTTTAGAGTAACTGATAGATCCCATCTGAACAATCTGATCTTGATTTGAGGTCGCAGGTTAGATTTGGAGATTTTAGGGTTTAAGATAGATACTGATCTGGCTATTACTACAGATACATGCATGCATGCTATTGATGAAAAAGGAAATTTTCACCCCTAACTCAGGGTGTTACAGATCTACCCTCCTTAAAGAAATCTCGCCCCGAGATTTACCTAAGATAGAAAAAGATAAGGATAGGCTTGCTTAAGATCTTCTTCCTTCTCCCAAGTAGCCTCTTGCTCTGAATGATTTTTCCATTGAACTTTACACAATTTGATTTTCTTTTTTCTGAGCTGACGCTCATCAACGGCTAGGATTCTGATTGGGTGCTCAAGATAAGTGAGATTCTTCTGTAAAGGCACATCTTGTACATCTATCTGATCAGTAGGTTCCTTCAAACATTTCCGGAGCTGAGAGACATGAAACACATCATGCACTCCTGCTAATCCCACAGGTAATTCCAATTTATATGATACTTCTCCCTTTCTCTTGATTATCTTAAATGGTCCAATGTATCTTGGAGATAACTTTCCTTTCACTTGGAATCTTTGTAATCCCTTGAATGGTGTGACCTTGAGATACACAAAATCTTCTGGTTCAAATGATAATTCTCTCCGTCGTTTATCTGCATAACTCTTTTGTCGTGATTGTGTTGTTTTCAACCTTTCTCTGATGAGTCTGACATGAGCTTCTGCTTCTTCTAGTATCTCTGGTCCTATGACCTTTCGTTCTCCTGGCTCATTCCAATGCAATGGGGTTCTGCATTTACGTCCATATAAAGCTTCAAATGGTGCCATCTGTATACTAGATTGATAACTGTTATTATATGTAAACTCTGTAAATGGTAAACATTTGTCCCATGATGTTCCATAATCTAGTATACAAGCTCTTAGAAGATCTTCTAGGATTTGATTGACTCTTTCTGTCTGTCCTCCTGTTTGCGGGTGATATGCAGTACTGAAATCCAACTGGGTTCCTAGGGTTTCATGCAGTCTATTCCAAAATTTGGAGGTAAACTGTGTTCCACGATCTGAAACTATCTTCTTAGGAATACCATGCAATGCCACTATTCTTTGCATGTATAACTCTGCTAATTTACTGCCATCATAAATCTTTTTGACTGGTATAAAATGAGCTACTTTAGTAAGTCTGTCCACAATAACCCATATGGAATCATATCCTCCTTGAGTTTTAGGTAATCTTGTAATGAAATCCATACCAATTTCTTCCCATTTCCATAATGGTATTGGTAAAGGTTGTAGCTTTCCTGCTATTTTCTGGTGTTCTGCTTTAACTCGCTGACATGTATCACAGTTTGCAATGTATTCTGCAATCTCCCTCTTCATATTATCCCACCAGAATCTGGTCTTCAAATCTTGATACATCTTTGTGTTACCAGGGTGTATTGAGTATGGAGTTTTATGAGCTTCATGGAGAATTATTTCCTTAAGATCTGCGTTTTGAGGTACACAGATTCTTCCTCGACACCATACAATCCCATGGTTATCTTCAGTAAAGCCTTGAGCCTTTCCTAACTTGATTCGACTCTTGATCTTACAAATTTCCTCATCTTCCTTCTGGGCATTTCCTATCTGTTCTTCAAGTTGAGGTTTTACTGTTAAAGTAGCTACCGTTCCCTATGGTACTATTTCCACTTGATGATTCTGCAACTCTTGTTGTAGGTAAGGGTTCTTCAACATAACAATTCCTTGTAGGTTGTAAACTTTTCTGCTTAAGGCATCGGCCACTACATTAGCTTTCCCTGGATGGTACTGAATACTGAGATCATAATCTTTGATCAATTCCAACCATCGTCGTTGATGCATGTTGAGCTCTGTCTGTGTGAAAATATACTTGAGGCTTTTATGATCTGTAAATATCTCACACTTATGTCCAATGAGATAATGCCGCCATATCTTTAAAGCATGTACCACTGCTGCTAACTCCAAATCATGGGTCGGATAATTTTCCTCATGTGGTCTCCATTGGCGTGAAGCATAAGCCACTACTTGACCTTGCTGCATTAACACACAGCCTATTCCTTGCTTTGAAGCATCACAGTAAACTACAAAATCTTCTTTGCTGTCTGGTAAGGTGAGGACCGGTGTTGTTGTCAATTTCTGCTTCAGCTTCTGAAAACTTTCTTCACACTTGATGGTCCATTCAAATGCAACATCCTTCTTTAGCAGGTTCGTAAGAGGTTTGGCTATTTGGGAAAATCCTTCGATGAATCTCCTATAATAGCCTGCTAATCCCAAGAAACTTCTAATCTCTGAAACTGAGGTAGGTTGTTTCCACTCTTTGATAGCAGAAATTTTAGCTGAATCCACTGAAATTCCTTCTGCTGTCAACACATGTCCAAGAAATGCAATTCTTGACATCCAAAATTCACATTTGTCAAACTTGGCATAAAATTGCCTCTCTCGTAGCCTTTCCAAGATTAGGTGTAAATGTTGCTCATGTTCTTCCATACTCTTGGAATATATCAGTATGTCATCTATGAATACTATGACAAACTTGTCAAGAAAATCCATAAATGTACCGTTCATGACATTCATGAAAGCTGCCGGAGCATTGGTCAAGCCAAAAGGTACTACTGTAAACTCATATAAACCATATCTGGTAGTGAAAGCTGTCTTCGGTATATCCTCTTTCTTGATCTTCAGCTGATGATATCCAGATTTCAAATCTATCTTGGAAAATACTTTGGCTCCTCGAAGTTGATCGAACAAGTCATCAATTCTTGGTAATGGATACTTGTTTTTAATAGTTACTTCATTCAAAGCCCGATAATCTACACACATTCGTAGAGTTCCGTCTTTCTTCCTCACAAACAAAACTGGGGCTCCCCATGGCGAAGCACTGGGTTTGATAAATCCCTTGTTTTCCAAGTCTTCGAGTTGATTCTTGAGCTCCTCCAAATCTGTAACTGGCATCCTATAGGGACGTTTTGCTATAGGTGCTGCTCCTGGTTTAAGCTCAATAGTGAATTCTATTTCTCTGTCAGGTGGCATTCCTGGAAGTTCTTCTGGAAACACATCAGAATATTGTTGCACTACAGGCACTTGTTCCAGGCATAATTTTTGCAATGCTTGAACAGCTCTTAGCGGTTTCTTGACTGATGATCTTTCTGCATAAAATAGAACTTTCTTCCCTTGGCTACTGACAAGACTTAAGGTTTTCTCTTCACAGTCTACTAGGCCTTTATGTTGGGACAACCAATCCATTCCCAAAATAATGTCTAGACCTTGCAGTTCTAGAACTAGTAGATTTGCCTCAAATTCTACCCCTTCTATATTGAAGGTTACATTTGGGCAGATCGAGTAGACAGATAATCTAGCCCCTGGAGTTTGTATAACCATAGAGTACTCTAGTGGTACTTGCTCCATATGCATTTCAACTTCAGATGCAAATGCTTTTGACATGAATGAATTTGTAGCACCAGGATCAAACAATATTAAGGCAGATGCATATTGAATCAGAAATCTACCTAGAAGAATGTCGGTGGCGTTGCCTGCTTCTTGAATTGAAGTATAGTTTAACCTTCCTCCTTGGGTTGTAGCTGGTGCTCTACCTCTTCCTCTTCCTCGATTAGCCATGTTTCCTCCTCTTCCTGCTGAATTTCCTCTAAAATTCTGTGATGGTGATGCTCTGGTTACTACTGGCTATGTTCCTGCCTGAGATCTGGCAATGGATGGTGGAAGTTGTATCCAAGGACAGAATTCTTTACGATGCCCATGCTGTCCACAATGATAGCACTCAACACGGTGATGAGGACAATCCTTCTGAAGATGATTCCCTCTGCAGTTGGGGCACAATGTCATTGCTGGTCTGGGATTCTGATAAGATGGTCGGAAATTGGGAGTGATAGGAACTCTTCCTCTGATTGGATTTGTCTGCGGTCGTGTTTGCTGAAGCATTCTCCGCTTTCGGCTTTCTTCCCCCATATTCTTCTTTTCTTCTACCTTTAAAGCTCTGTTCACTAGGGTTTGGAATTCCGTGAATTCATGAGAAGCAATGTGATACTGTAAATAATGTTGGAGTCCTTCTGTGAAGCGCTCTATCTTCTTCTCTTCAGTATCCACATCTCCTAGTGCGTATCGAGCCAAATGAGTAAATTGGTGTAGATACTCGGTAACTGACTTATTTCCTTGGGTTAAATTCCGAAATTCCCGACGCTTAGCTGCCATAACACCAGTAG
Organism: Pharus latifolius; assembly: GCA_019359835.1. Classification (NCBI taxonomy): domain Eukaryota; kingdom Viridiplantae; phylum Streptophyta; class Magnoliopsida; order Poales; family Poaceae; genus Pharus; species Pharus latifolius. The sequence continues at coordinate 4,500,054 of CM033328.1, forward strand.
GTATATGAAATTTCCGAAATTGATCCTTAAATTCCCCCCAAGAGATATTATCTTTATCAAGGTGGGCTTGCTGGTAGTTCATCCACCATGCAACTGCAGCTCCTGCTAACTGATGAGATCCAAACAAAACTTTCTCTCGTTCGCTGCATCGGACCGTGTCCAGTTTCCTCTCGATATCCCGTAACCAATCATCGGCAACCATGGGATCGGTCGCACTAGAGAATGTTGGTGGACGGGTCTTTTGGAAATCTGTTAATCTTGTTCCTACAGCAGAAGTAGTTCCTTCTGTTGTTCCAGTAGGCAGTTTCTGAACTATCTGGGCTAACAACTGGGTATGAGCTATCTGAGCTTCCTGTCGACTTTTCTCCATTGACAACAGAATTTCCTGAAGACTGGGTTGTTCATTCTGAGGAGGATTGGAACTCTGAGATCCTTGCTGAAACAAAGGGTCTCTTGTCATAGTTTCTTCTTCTTGCGGAGTCTGACCCATATCTTCTCTTCCATTTCGAGATCTCCTTCTTGTGTCAACCATGGTGGCTCTGAAAAAGGTTTAGACTGATCTAACTAACTAAGGCCAACTAAGACAGCAATGCAGAAATTAATGCAACTACTTTAATGCATAAAATTACTTAGGCTATTCGCCATAATACACAAATTAACCATTGCAAAAGCAACAGCGAGTCACAAAGCTACAAGAGCATCCACTAGCTCTGTCTACACCAACCCCTAAGACACTCTGCAACAACAGAACGCACTCTCACAATCTTACCGAATTTTAGAAAATCCAAATAAAATTTTGAAATAAAAGTTTTTAGAAGCTACAAGCTCATTATTTTTATCAAAATAAAATTTTCATCAAATAGTTTTCTAAATAAATTACGTCTTCCTGGCACGGCCAATCCCCAAAGGTGTCGTCCTACAGTCAAGTTCTCATGTTGCTCTGATACCAACTTTTCTGTCGCGCCCCGGAACTGGGACTACGACTACTCCTGTAGAGACCTAGCTCGCTGCAGCTAGTCCCATTCTCACAAACCTTTGACTTCCCAGGATGAGTCAAACACAGGAGTATATTACATTGCAACAGAGTACTAACAAAATATAAAGCAGTGTGGCCTGCTGGTCTTAATATTACATAAAGAGGATTACAATGCCTACAAGGCATTCAGGGTTTAGCAAAATATTTAACTACACAGCAGAAGATAGGTGACCCTCCCACAAAAGAAGTTGACGGCAGAACAACACACTTCAGGGCTCTGGCGGAACTGATTCTCCTCCTTCTGGATCCACGAAGTACTCCATGCCATCATCTTGATCAAGGTAGGCTCCATCTATTGAGTTGAATGTTGCAAGGGTGAGCACTTACGTACTCAGCAAGTCATAGGTAAGAGTAGATACATATAGTAGTGATGATATGAACCTAGACTAGTCAAGCATTATGGATATTTGTAAAATAATCTTTTCTTTCTCATCTCATCTTATTTCAGCTCATGGCAGCACTTTTCATAATATAACATCATCAATCATGTTCACTAGATTATAGCACTACCGCGACACGTCGACACACGACAGCCCACGGCAGCACTCCTTATCATGACAACACATGTCATTTAGGTAATCTTGATTAAACATATATTATTTAGAAAATAGTACTTGTGTCACACCCCGTGGATTTAATCCACCGCAGCAGACTCCTATAAACCCGGGAGCTCGGAGTATTCGAATACTTTTTTAATTCTGCAGAGAGGTACCAATTTACCCGCAAGATATTCCACTTTCAAGCCCATCCTATCAAAATGATTAGACCCCTCCTCACAACCATGTGTGAGTGGCAAGGTGGAGATAACAAGAACTTTTGTTATGTATCACTTACAATTCACCCCCGACCCTGTGGCTCTCCGCGAGACACAGTTGTGGTAGGTTGTATCCTAACCTCCACCCCTTTGCTTATTCCCATTACTGGGTCAGCGTGCTTGATCACCTTCAGTGATATGTGTGGGAGCCGTACTCCGTGTTTATTGTGCATCACTACACATCTCATGCAGGGGTTGCATGTGCGATCCACATAATTACTTATTCAGGCCTGTCCCATACCAGGCTTGCGGTTAGCACGTTGTTCATGCCACTAGACGCACAACACAAGGTTCTAGTCCTTATAGGCCAGTGACCAGACCATCCACAACCCTGCACCTTCAGTGCCTGCATATCCTTTGCAGTCTAGCACCTCCAGTGCTACAGCCATTCCACACCATTTTTCTGGTCACGGCTAGGGGTTTTATTTCATGAATATAAGTATATAAATACATATAATAGTTCATGGCTCAAAACTTGTTTATTTCACATTTCACAGATAACCAGTCTAGTACTGCCAATTCATAAATCAACCATTCTCAATCTTTCTCATGCAATATTATCTATATTCAAGGTTATGTTTTAGCAACATTTAAAATATAGGTTCAAGATGACCAAGGATATGACTTGCCTTCCGCGTCGTAAAATACAGCAGTTGACGTTGGATCCGCAGTGAAGTCCTCGAACTCGGGCTCTTGATCTGCTCTCCAATCAAACAAACAACCAATAATCACAATCTTTTCAATACATTATTATACTATATGCAATAATGCAAAGATGAAGTCTTGATGATTCTGAGATGATTAGGTTAGAAACTGATTAGGGTTAGGTTAGTTGTTGAAGGTTTACAAGGTTCCAAATATCTCAAAATATCAGAATGATATCAAGGTTGCGACTGGTTCGCTCAAAAGCAGCGAACGTCTTTAGGGCGACATTCGGTTCAGAGCATCGACATAGGGTCGATGGATGATAGAGGGGTTATCTCAACTTGTGGCAGTAGAATAAAATGTAGAGCACAATTCCACAAGTCTAAGGGACAAGGTTATTTTCAGTTTGCACAACTGAAAAGAGGTGAAAAGAGCTAATGCCACTGACTGACATAGCCTGGCATTGATCTTGACATGGCCAGAAACTAGGGCTTGCCATATCTTTTGATCTAGAGCTTCAAATGATGCACCACTTTGTCTGGGAGGTAGGCATTGATAACAGAAACAAATCATTCAACAGGATCCAAAGCTGAAAATGGCTGGAAGATGATGAAAATCGGTGAAGAAAAGTGGTGGCGACACGGCACAGTGAAGCCACTGGACAAGGTTTTTGGCATGGCTATAACTTGAAATCTGGACAGTTTCAGAGATCGAGCTAGAAGACGAATATGCTCAGGAGGTTGAAGCACATCTTCTGGACAAGGTGGCTGAAGCTGAAACGGCCGGGAAAAAGCTTTCCGGTGATCGGCGCCGGAGAAGAAGACACTGATATTGGGGGTTTTTGATACAGGATATTTGAACTCAATTCCAAGCTTGGGGAGTGAAAGAGAGGTATGAGTAAGCTATTAGCGATGTCAATTTGGCCGGAGGATGGCCGGTGTGGCCTGGCGACGATCGCCGGCGACTGGTGGAGCTCAAATTTGGGGAGACCTTCGATTCGAGCTCAATCTGGAGATCTGGATGCATAGGCCTGCTAATTAGAGCTCACTGATCAATTTGTTTCACAGATTCGAAGACTAATTCGGGGTAAATCGGGCTGCATTGCCGGAACAGGGCATTTAGCAATTCCGGCGATCACCGGCGTTAGGGTCCACCAGAGAGCAATTCGATGCAACAGTACAATCAGGAGGATGAGAGGTACTCACTGCTAGCTTCAATTTGGTAGGAGATGCAGTGAAGTGAGCTGGCACCGTGAGGCCTCGAGCTGGTCTCGCCGGAGAAGAAGACGACAACGAGAGAATTTGGAAATTGGCTAAGTTCTGGTGAAGTGAAGCTGTTACAAGGTATGGGGTTGCTTATATAGGCCAGAGGCGGAGCTTGCAAGGAGGTAGCAGCAAGGAAATTGGCGCCGGGGACTTGACTGGCCGGGCGCAGGCGCATCAACAGTGACGGTGAAGCGATGGCGCACAGGCGATGGAACGGTTGATGGAACTGTTGCTTCATCGGGACGCAATGGTGTCGGGCGGTGCAAACTTTGGCGACAGCGGCTGGCAAAGCAAGCAACGTGGCGAGGAGTTGCTGGCAACGATCGCGCACGGGAGCAAGGCTGTGCAATGGCGCTGCCACGACGATGACTAGCACACAGACGCATGTGCAGATGCAAACACAAGTGAGCACGAGCTCAGGCACAGGCGAGGCGTGGCCGGCGGCGAGCGAGCACGGCGCAAACGCACGGCGAGGCTTCTGGTCGTGCACTGGCTGCTTCCCTGGTCGAATTAGGGGCTTGATTGCAATATTTGATTTTCACATTTGGACCAATCTGTAATTCTGGAGATTTGGAAGGTTAGAGTTGAATTTGATTCTGCTGATTTGGCAAACTTAATTCAACAGAAGATTTGGCACAGATTGAAGATAAAATCTGGCACATTTGAATAATTTTTGATACAAACTGAAAATAGGGTATTTTAGGGTAATTGAAATCTGGATTTCAATTGATTTCGAATTCTGGCATTTAGGATGAGATTTTGAAATCTGAACAGAAGAGAAACTTGTGACAAATAGCATTTAGAAAAGATTTGCTGAAGAGATTTTGAGTTTGAAGTTAATCTGGAGATTTTAGCCTTTTTGGGTTTCCAGATATCAGATAAAGGACTAATTTGCAATAACTCTTGGACTGATTTGTGAAAAGAGTCTAGATGATAAAATCTGGCTGTCACCTTTCTGGTTCAAGGTATTGGCATACCCATGATCATGTTCCAGGAATAATCTGGTCTGAACTTGGTCAAGATTTGGATTAAATCTGGATTTCTGAAACTTAGGGTATTTAGGTAATATAAAATATTTCTGTTTTCGAAACAAAATGGAGTCGATAAATCTGAGATTTAGAGATGAAATTGAATCTGGGTTCTGAAGACTTCTAAGTTCAGAGTAACTGATAGATCGCATCTGAACAATCTGATCTTGATTTGAGGTCGCAGGTTAGATTTGGAGATTTTAGGGTTTAAGATAGATACTGATCTGGCTATTACTACAGATACATGCATGCATGCTATTGATGAAAAAGGAAATTTTCACCCCTAAGGGTGTTACACGAACCCTCCCTCTTCGGCATTGCCATCAGAGATAAGGTCGTATCCGCCTCATTAACTGAATTCACTCGGACAACTTCTTCGTCGGGTGAAGTCACAGTAGCCGTGGTTGTTCTTTTCCTTGGTCCGTTTTTCTTTGGTCGAAGTTCAGGATGAAGTTTGTAGCATTTGTCCTTCGTATGTCCCACGACTTGACAATGTTCGCAGAAAGCACCCGTGCCCGATTTTGAAGCATTCTTCCTCGGACTCGGCTTTTTCTTTGTCGAGGTCGCACTTTCCTTCGTGCTTTTGTCGTTGCGGGATTTGTTCTTCTTCTCGATTGCCATAGCAGTTGTGCTTGCGGTCGCGATATCTTGGACGCCGAACAGACTTAGCTCAGTACTGATCGATTTCTGAAGTCCAGATGTGTACTTCTGAAATACTTGAGGGTCGGATAGCGAGATGCCAATGACCATTGCTTGTCGCCGAAACTCTGTCGTATAGTCTTGGACGGTCTGGTCGCGCCGTTGGTACAATCTGTGCCAACGCTCCCATCTCTCCTCAAGGTAGCCCATCGGATAGAATTCTTGTCGCAGAAGTCGTTTGAATTGACCCCACGCAAGGTCGTCAGCTTCGCCACTGGCGACAAGGGCCTTCCACCATGTCTTGGCGTGGTCCTTCATCTTCAAAGGTGCAAACTTCACCTTTTGAGCGCTACTGAACCCTTTCAGGTCAAAGTAGGTCTCAAGTTGATCGATCCAAGAATCCAGCTTCTCGGCGTTGATCACCCCATCATATATGGGTATATCAATCTTAGCGTTGACCTTAAAAGATCCGACAGCTAAGGAGGTGTTGGCGAGGTCATCGGTTTTGTGGTCGCCGTCGTCTTCATTTTCGTCTGTCCTACGCAAGTCTTCACCAGTCTTCTCACCCGTAACCTTCCCTACTTTAGGAGGTACAATCATGGCCTGCTGCTTAATCCAAGCAAGCACGGTTTCCATGTCGGTGGAGAGCTTAGCCACTTGTTCGGCTAGGTTAGCTTGAACGGAGTTATCGTCAGACATTGTCGGAGACGCGGCTGTAGGAACTGTCAATTGATCGCCTGGAGTTTCGCCGGAGGTTTTGTAACCCTGGCGAGTCTTCACCATCCATAGGATAGGAAAGTTGCTCTGATACCAACTTGATCCGTTTGAGACCTAGCCTTGGTTTTCGCACTAGGCTCGCCCAGATTCTAATATGCGGAATAACGGGATCTTACTCGGAAATACCGAAACCCAAAGGATGATCGAAAACACAGCTCAAAGTAATTGCACAACTCTTTATTTCAAAGAGGGCTTTACACGTCGAACGTTAGGTCGCACTTGCCTACGTCGAAGGAACTATGTCTAAGACTTCAATCTAGACTTGATTGTATTCGATTGAATTCGATGATCTAAACTAGACCTATTACAAGGTATTTATAGTCCAATCGTATGAGTACGTATCAGACTTAGAGACCTAAACGTATTAGACTCATATAACTAATCCTAAACAGATAAGCTTAGTTATACACATTCGGATCGGATTACAATTCCGAACAAGGAACAAATTCCTTTTCATGGTCGTGAACCAATCCATGGTCGCGGACCCATATGCGATCAGGACTTGGTCGCGAAGCCGTATGCGATCAGGACTTGGAGATCCTCCCGGATCAAGAACGGGGAGCCGGGAATAAGGTCTCCAGGGAAGAAATGTCCGACAAATCCGCAACTTCTCCGGGAGACAATCATACGGTCGTCGTGAAAACGGGGAGCTGGGAATAGGGTCTCCGGGAGGCATTCATCCAGTCGCCGTGAGAACGGGGAGCCGGGAATAAGGTCACCGGGAAGCAATCATCCGGTCGCCGTGAGAACGGGGAACCGGGAATAAGGTCGCCGGGGACCAAATATCCAAGAATGCCATTAGACGTCCCACTGGGGAGAGCGTCTAGTCCCGGAGGAGGAAGAGATCGAAGAAATCCATTAGACGTCCCACTGGGGAGAGCGTCTACTCCCGGAGGAGGAAGTGCCCGAAGATGGGTCTTGAGTGTTTGGGCAGGGGACTAGTCTCCCAAAGTGACTCGTTACCGCGGCCGCTGGGGACCGAGTTGCCGCTTACACCCTCAGTCCACGAGGGCTGATCGTAAGCCGCCCTACAGGAGGGACTTGCTGGGTCTGGGCCCATTTCCTCGCGGGGAGGGCTTCCTCGCGGGGAGGGAATCCTCACGGGGAGGGCGTCCTTGCGGGGAGGGCATCCTCGCTGGGAGGGCATCGCCGCTAGGGGCGGTACTGAGAAGAACCTGCAATGAGACAGTTGAAGAGCAAGACCTATGTATTGCTAATAAAATGAAGTACAGTGCCTCCCCCTGCGAAGCCGCGAAAGGGGGAGGAAAGGTAAATACAGTGTCCCTCCTCCCCCTCCGGCGTGATCGCTCCGGGGGAGGGGACAGGCCCGGAAGGCTAAACATAGAACTTGCGAAGTAAACGCAAGTTCCACGTGTGCTTCAGCTCCAGCTCTTGAAGGTTGGAGAGCTTGTAGGCCCCCGAGCCCAGGACCGCGGAGATCCTGTAGGGGCCCTCCCACTTGGGGGAGAGCTTACCCTGGGCTTGGGCGCTTGAGGACAAGGTCCCCAAGGCGGAAAGCTCTCTCGCGCACGCACTGGTTGTACGCGCGCGCCATCTCGTGCTCATAGATGGCGTGGCAGAGGAGCGCTCGGTCGCGTTCCTCCTCCACGAGGTCGATCGCCAGGCGCCGGTTGGCCTCGTTGGCCTGGTACACTGCGGGCGTGGCTCCCTCCAGGAGCTCGACCCGCAGCGACCGGAGGCCAATCTCTGGGGGGAGGACTGCCTCCGCCCCGTAGACCAGGGAGAAGGGAGTACGTCCCGTCGCCCAGGACGGGGTCGTGCGCATGGAGCAGAGGATGCTAGGGAGCTCCTTTGCCCCTGCACCCCACTTAGAAGCGGTTTTCTCGAGCCTCCGAAGCAACCCCTGTAGGATTACGCCGTTGACCCTCTCGACAGCCCCATTGCTCCGGGGATGGGCCACTGAGGTAAAGTGGATGACGAGCCCTAGGCCTTCGCAGAATTCCCGGAAATAAGTCGAGTCGAATTGGGTCCCGTTATCCACGGTGATTTCCCGGGGGACACCAAAACGACATACGACGTTTTTCCAGAAAAACCGCTGGACGGCCCGGGACGTGATACTGGCCAAAGGCTCCGCCTCAATTCACTTTGTAAAATAGTCGACCGCGACTACCGCATACTTGTATCCTCCGGGCGCTGGGGGGAAGGACCCTAAGAGGTCCATCCCCCAGCGCACGAAGGGCCAAGTGATGGGGATTGTCTGCAGTGCTATAGGGGGGAGGTTCGAGCCCTTGGCCATCTTCTGGCATGCCTCGCATGCGGAGACAAGGTCTCACGCGTCGCGCATGACCGTGGGCCAGTAGAAGCCCAACAGGAGAGCCTTGGCCGCGATGGCACGTGGGGCTAGGTGAGAACCACAGCTCCCTGCGTGGATGTCTTCGGGAAGTTGAAGTCCTTCCGGCCGGGGGAGGCAGCGCAGGAGGGCGGAAGCCCCCCGCTTGTAGAGTCTCCCCTCCAGCAGGAGATATGCCCGGGCTTTAGCCCGGAGGCGTTTAGCCTCGGTCTCACTAGGAGGGTCCCCCTCCCCCTTGATGAAGGAGATGAGGGGGTCCATCCAAGACGGAGTCTGGGTGATCTCGGCGACCTCCGGGACATGAGGCTCGTAGCCCATGTCCGGGGAGGCCACCGAGGGCTTCGTGATGATTTCCAAGAAAGCCCCCTTGGGGAGCGATTCCCGGGCACTTGCGGCCCGGGCCAAGGCGTCGGCCCGGTCATTGTCCCTTCGCGGGATATGCCGGGCCTCGAGGCCGTCGAAATGCCTCTCCATCTTCCGCACTTCCTGCAAATAAAGACTTAAGTTTGCGTCATGGCACAGGTAAGACTTGTCCATTTGGCAAACTACGAGCTGAGAATCTCCCTTGACTAGCAGGCGCCGGATTCCCAGGGAGCGTACAAGGCGCATCCCGAGGAGCAAAGCCTCGTATTCGGCGACGTTGTTGGTTGCGGGGAACTCGAGCCGCGCGGCGTACCCGAGTTCCTTCCCCTCGAGGCTCTGGAGGACTACTCCCGCACCAGCCCCGGTGAGACACAGTGACCCATCAAACATGAGAGTCCAATGATCATTGCGTCGGGGCGGCACAGGGAGGTCTTCGTCCCCGGACCCAGAGGCAGGAGTCCACTCTGCGATGAAGTCGCAGAGGACCTGCGACTTGATGGCGGAGCGGCCGGTAAGGGACAGGGAGAAGGGGGCGAGCTCGGCCCCCCACTTCCCTATCCGGCCGGTGGCTTCTTTGTTCCGCAGTACCTCCCTCAAGGGAAGGGACGACGGGACGGTGATGGGGTGTCCCAGGAAGTAATGGCGAAGCTTCCGGGACGCCATCAGGAGGACGTAGCAGATCTTCTCCATCTCCGTGTACCGAGTTTTGGCCCCTTGGAGGGCCTCACTCACGTAGTACACGGGACGCTGCTGCCCCCCTTGCTCCTTCACCAAGACCGCGCTGACGGCGACGGGGGTCGCGGCGAGATAGAGGAGCAAGGGCTCTTTTGGAGACGGACTCACGAGGATTGGAGGGCTCGTGAGGTACTTCTTGAGGTCATTGAAGACTTCCTGGGCCTCGGGGGTCCAGCGGAACCCCTCGAGCCCACGGAGGATCTTGAAGAACTGGAGGCCCCGCTCCCCCGACCGGGAGACGAAGCGGCTTAGCGCGGCTAGGCGGCCGGAGAGCCGCTGGACATCCTTGACGGAGCGTGGCGGGGGCATATCTAGGAATGCCCAGATCTTCTCGGGGTTTGCCTCAATGCTCCACTGGGACACGAGGAAACCTAGGAGCTTCCCCCCGCGCACCCCGAAGGCGCACTTCTCCAGGTTGAGTTTGAGTCCGAACGTGTGGAGGTTGCGGAAGGTTTCAGCCAGGTCGTCGATGTGGGAGGATGCGGGGGGACTTTTGACGACCGCGTCGTCTACGTAGACTTCGACGTTGTGGCCGACTTGATCTTTGAAGACCAGCGTCATGAGGTGCTGGAAGGTCGCCCCCGCGTTCTTGAGCCCGAAGGGCATATGGACGTAGCAGAAGGTTCCGAGGGGAGTTATGAAACTCGTCTTTTCTTCGTCCCCTTCCGCCATCCGGACTTGATGGTAGCCCGAGTAAGTGTCTAGGAAGCTCATGAGCTCGCACCCCGAGGTGGAGTCGACGAGCTGGTCAATCCGCGGGAGAGGAAGTTGTCTTTGGGGCAGGCGCTGTTAAGGTCGGTGAAGTCCACGCACATCCGCCACCTGCCAGTTTACTTCTTGACGAGGACGGGGTTCGCAAGCCACTCGGGGTGCAGGACCTCCCGAATGAACCCCGCCTCTCGGAGCCGGGTGATCTCCACCTTGATTGCCTCTTGGCGCTTGAGGGAGAGTTTCCGCAGCTTCTGTTTGATCGGGGGGTGACCGGGGGCCATTGCGAGCTTGTGCTCAATGACCTCCCCGGCGACGCCCCGCATATCCGAAGGCTTCCACGCAAAAACATCGGAGTTTTCGCGTAGAAAAGCCGCAAGTTGCGCTGCATGCTCCTCGGGGAGCTCCGCCCCGATCCGGACGGTTTTGCCTTCGTCGCCCGGGGACAGCGGGATCTTCCGGAGGCCCCCTTCCGGATGCTGCTTGAGGAGGGGCCTCCCGGGCGGTGGCGCAGCGACGGCTAGTTCCGGGGGAGAAGCCTCCCCCCCGGGTGTCTTTATGAGGTTGACGCTTCCGATTGTGGCCGCAGCGCGCTCGTATAGAGCACGGGCCATGTCTTGGTCTCCCTGGACGTTGATCACACCATGCGGCCCAGGGATCTTCATGCAGAGGTAGTTTTGATGGGTGGCTGCCCCTAGCCGATTGATTGTGGTCCTCCCCATTATCGCATTGTAGGAGGAGGGGAGGTCCACTACGTCGAAGCGGACAAGCTCGGTCCGGTAGTTCTCCGGGGCGCCAAATGTCATAGGGAGGTCTACCTTGCCCACGGGGTGGATAGCCTTCCCCGGGACAAAACCTTGCAGGGGCCTAGCCGCGGGCTGCAGGAGCTTCTCATCCACCTGCATCTCTTTGAAGGCCTTCAGGAATAGGACGTCGGCGGAGCTCCCGCCGTCCACGAGGATGCGGGCCAGGTGGCAGTTGTAGATGGTCGCGGAGACAATGAGCGCGTCGTCGTGGGGGAAGCGAACCCCTCGCGCGTCTTCCGCCGTGAAGGTGAGGGGGACGTCCGACCACTTAGGTGGCGGGGACGCGTGTAGCACCCCTACAACCTTGACCTCGCGCGCGTACTCCTTACGCTGGCGCTTAGAGTCCCGCCCGGAGGCGGACCCTCCCACAATGACGTTGAAAGGGGAGAGCTTCTGAAGGCTCCCCCTCCTGCGTCTGCTGACCCCCGGCGGGAGCGGGAAGGGCCGGAACAGCTGGCCGAGGGAGCAAGGAGGCCGAAGTCCCCCCCTTGCCCGCGCTGGTCAAGGAACGCCGCGAAGTGCTGCAATAGCTGGCTGCAATCTCGGGTAGCGTGGGTACTGGACCCGTTGAAGCTGCACCACGGTCCTTCCCTCCTTCGTCCCGCGGGGCCCTCCCGGCCGCGCGAAGACTGTCCTCCCCCGTGGCCTTTCGGCTTGGGGAAGGGGCGGTTGCCCGTCGGGGGGTCGCGCGAGCCGCCTCCGCCCTCGAGGACAAAGGTGTCCCGAGGCCGTGGCTCGTTACGCCCCCCCTGCCTGAGGCGCTTGAGGGGATCCTTGCCCCCCCCGGTCTGCGGGGGTAGGGGCCCCCTGGTTCTTCTTCCAGATGTCGTCTTCCTCCGCCCGAGCGTACTTTTCGAGTACGTTGAAGAGCTCGTCGGCGGAAGAGGGGCAGCTCCGGGAGAGCCTTCGGTGGAGCTCCCCCGGGAAGATGCCGCTTTTGCAGGCTTCGATGACCGTAGAGTCGGGGACATGGGCCAGTTTGCTCTTCACCTGAGAAAAGCGCTTGAAGAAGCTTCTGATGGTTTCCCCAGTCCTCTGCCGGACAGTGTACAGCTGCGAGGAGTCCAGGGGGCGCACATAGTTCCCCTGGAAGTTCGCGCAGAACTCCCGCTTGAGCTGCGTGAAAGACTTGATGGAGCCGGCCTTCAGGTTGTAGAACCAGGAGTGGGCGATGCCGGTGAGGTAGAGGGGGAAGACGTTGCATTGTACCGTCTCATCCCCCCCCCCCTGCCACGGAGATAGCTGTGGAGTAGACCTGCACAAATTCGTAAGGATCTGCCTCACCGTTATAGTGCTCGATGTGCGGAGGGCGGTAGGGCCGCGGCCACCGGATGCTGCGAAGTCTTCGGCACAGGGGCTGGTTAGCCCCCTGCACTTCCCGGGGAGAGTCCCGGTTGCTGTCTTCTTTGACGGGACCCTCGTTGTCTGAATTTGGGAGCGATCCGAGAGGTCTGCCAGAGTGGCGGTGGCGACGCTTTTCCTCCGGACCGGGGCTGAGTTCCCGGACGTCCGGGTTCTCTTCCGTAGAGGTTGGCTCTTCAGCGGGTCTCTTCCCCCGACCGGTGCGAGAACGAGGCTCCCCGCGCCCGCGGCCGGGGCGAAGTTCTTCCCCGCGCTCTGGTGAATGCATTCGCTCGACCTCCCCCCGGGCGAAATGGACCTGTTCCGCCGAGGGAGGGAGCTTATGCACTGTAGCTTCCGGCCCGGAGGCCTCCGGGGCCGGCTGGGGGGAGCCCCCTGCGAAGACCCTCGGGAACGGAAAGGGGGAAGCCCCTGTATCATCCGGAACCGGGGAGGGGGCGCCCATGGCGACGTTTGGGACCGAAGTGGAGGGGGCCCCAGTGGCAACGACCGGAACCGGAATGGGGGAAGCCCCTGTAACATCCGGAACCGGCGAGGGGGGAGCCCCCGCGGCGACGTCCTGAACCGGGGAGCCCATGCGGGGGGAGGTCCGCTGAGGCACGGGAGCTGCTCTGTCGGCCGCCCCCGGCGCGGCAAATGCGACGCGAGGGGCGGGACTGGCTCCCGGCGTAGGGAAAACCCCCGGCATGAAGTGGGCTCCTTGCCCCGGGAATAGGCCTGGGACGGGGTACCCCCCTGGTGCCACGAAGGGCCCTGGCATGAAGTAGCCTCCCTGCACCGGGACGGGCCCGGATGCCGGGAAGGGTCCGGATGTATATCCGGCAGGGGGAGGGAACCCCCCGGCTAGATCATACGGGGCGGACAGACCCCCGGAGGCCGGAGGGGCCGCCGGGTAACCCATAAACGGGGGCATAGCCCCCGGATATGGGTGCGACGCAAATGTGGGGGCCGGAGGCCGCGCCAACACGCTGAGCAGCTCATCCATTGAGCGTTGGGTGCAGAGCTGGCCCCCCACTAGAGCCTCAAGCAGGGCGTCCCGGGGAGCCGGGGGAGCCGTCGGGGGGAGGCTGGTCCCAGCCGAGGTCCCTGCGGTCACCGGGAGTGACCTGGAGGTGGAAGCACCTAAGTTAAGAGGAAAGGACGGAGGCGGTACTTGGGCCAGGCCGCCTCCGGGCGGAAGCACCGGGACAGCAATGTCCCAGACGGGCGGCGCCGGGTCTCCGAGACCGGCGTCACCAGGAAGGGTGCGAGCCCTTGTTCTTGGGGGAGCCATGGCGTCTTGTCACGAGTCCCCACGGACGACGCCAACTGTCGTGGTATTGCGAATACCCCGGCAGGTTTTGAGAACGATCCTAGCGAAGATTACGTGGCGCGGGTTGACCGGAGGACCGGTCCTCCCCCGCCGGACAAACAGAAGAATTGACACGAGGATTTATACAGGTTTGGGTCCCGGTGGGTGCCCTAGTCCTGTCGGTGCGCTCCCAACCGGAGTCGGCTGGGGAGGCCCTCTCCGGGGTAGAGGCTTCCGAAGCACACCTGTTAGTTTTTAGCTATTCCAACAAATGAATCACCTGCTTACAACTGAGGGGTACAAGGGCTATTTATAGCCCCAAAAAGAAGCAAAAAGCCTAAACTACCCCAGAAGCCACCGTCGAATTGAGGGGTAGGAACGTCCTTCTCTCGGTCAAACGCCTTGGATGCTTGACAGGTGGTCCCTGATTCCCGAGGCACTCCTCGCGTGACCTGCACGTGATAAACAACTCGAGACTTTACCTTTAGAAGGGCGACGAGGCCCGGGAACGGCGCCGGAGGCCAGGTCCCGGGAGCCAAATGGCGGCACCCGGGACGGTGCTGGAGGCCAAGTCCCGGGAGCCAAATGGCGGTGCCCGGGGACGGGCCGGAGGCCACGTCCCTGGGCAAATGGCGGTGCCTGGGAAGGGGCCGGAGGCCACGTCCCCGGGCAAATGGCGGCGCCCGGGACGGCGCCGGAGGCCAAGTCCTGGGAGCCAAATGGCGGTGCCCGAGGAAGGGCCGGAGGCCACGTCCCCGGGCAAATGGCGGCGCCCGGGACGGCGCCGGAGGCCAAGTCCCGGGAGCCAAATGGCGGCGCCCGGGGAGGGGCCGGAGGCCACGTCCTCGGGCAAATGGCGGCGTCCGGGGAGGCCCCGGAGGCCAGGTCCCCGGGCGAATGTGACGCAACTTACCTGGACTTAGTCCCGCAGAGATTTCGCCCGACAGCCCATTTAGTGATTCGACCAGATTTCTCTGGATTTTGGACAATATGCCCCAGAGGAAAGGAGGAGGGTACAGTGATCTTGTGAGCTTGGAAGTAATGTCGTAGCTTACAGGAAGCCATTAGTAGCGCGTAAAGTATCTTCTGGACCTCAGGGTATCGCTCCTTAGGACCATGAGGCACCTCGCTTACATAGTAGACGGGTCTGTGTATTCCTTCTCTATCCGCGATCAGAACAGCGCTGACCGCGTGCGGGGTGGCCGACAAATAAAGAAGCAATGGTTCTCCTTTTTTGGGAGACACCAACACTGACGGACTGGATAGATATGTCTTTACCTCCTGAAACGCTTTTTCGGCCTCATCGGACCATGTGAAATTGTGATGCTTCCGCAAGGCTTTGAAGAAAGGTAACTGACGAGGATTGACACCCGAGTCTATTCAAATAAATGCACTGTTGGTTCAAGACAGACTCGAGCCAGACACGTGCCTGGCGGTGCGAACTCAAGTCATTCTGAGAAGCATCAGCCCGAGGTCGCAAGCTTTACGCGATCAGACCACAGCTATTGCGTGGTCAGAAGTTCGTATGCTATACGTGAACAGAATGTTGAAGATGTTGCGTGGTCAGCCAACATCCCGCGGTCAGAGCATTTTCGACCAGGATACTTGGGATTCACCTGTCCCTATAATGGGAATATCCCAAGTATCCCGAAGATTCTTCCACGTGGAGGATCAACCCTCGGGAGGTTAATACGTACAGTTATTCGTAAATAACACGTGTTAAACCTGCGTATGGGTTAAGAGTGGTTTTCAAACCGCATCTAAGCAACTGTTTGATGCAGTTACCGCATGGCACCCTTTCGACCATTATAAAAGGGTAGCAAGATGCATCAAATGGGGAAGGATCGACATCTCTGATACAAGCGAGATACAACACATCTCAACTACTCAAACAGCCAAATCTACAGCCTAGATTAGACAGTTTTTTACAAGCCTCTTTGGCCTCTTTTTGTACACTTACATAGGAAAAATCTTTCGCCTGTGAAGGTCTTTTCCCGCCATCTTATTGATCTTTATTACATATAGTGAAATCCCAACAGGACGTAGGGCTATTACTCCCTCCATCGAGGGCCCGAACCTGTATAAATCTCTCTGTGCTCCTGTTCTCCATATCTCTACATACCTTCCTGGAGGGTCATCTTGAAAGGTCTCATCATTATAAATTTTGCATAAGTTCGACTGAGGACTCCGAGTCCGAATCGTCGACAGCTGGCGCCCACCGTGGGGTCTTTCTCAAGGCGTCCTAATTCTCATCTGGAGGTTCGCTGAAATATGGCTGGAGTATATGATTCCGAGAACGATTTTGATCTCGAGGATTATGCTCACATTCCAATGCCTTCTCCAAGCGATCCTGTACCGATGGAAGAGGTTGAAGGTCAGAATCTTCCAGAGGTTGAATCATCTCTCCAGGTCATGTCCATCGCCCAGGGAGCGACTAGCGCAAGGTCGGAACCCACCGAGGTTCTTAATGCGCTAGAGGGTGAATCCGGTCCATCATACGACCCTGCTGAGGGAAAGGATGATACCGACTTGGAAATCAGCCCGGGGAGATTCGACCCTGATAACCTTCACCGTCTCTTTGATTTTGAGTCCGACTCGGAACAAACAGAGATGTTTCCCCATCGGCGACTTCCCTTCCTAGACAGTTTGCTGCATTATCGGAGGAAACTCCTGATCAATAGGCTGCCAGGGAAGAACTGGATCGCAAACAAATGGAGGATCAAGATCTCGAGCAACAAAACAATGAACTACGCAGAACTACCCTAGAGGCTCTTCAAGATGCGCAGGCTCGTTACGATGCTGCTTCGAGTTCTTCTCGACGATCACGTGGTCGCAGACGCGACCAAACCCCTTCTTTGCCTCCGGAGCGTTTCCTGGTGGACGAAGAAACGGTAACACCTGGTGCCCCTAGGAGAAGTACCCATGGTTGACTGCGATCTATTGCGGAAGTCATGCGTAATTTCCCTCCTACGGTCACGGATGAGCAGAAGCCGGCCTTCACTAGGATCCTGGCGGACAGACTGGACGAGGTCGCGTCTGAGGCGACCCCAACGGCCACTTCCCGGTCGGCAACACGTTCCCGCGAACGAGAATGTTCTCATTCTGGTTCTGGCCGGCGAAGTTACCCACCGCCTGTGCCACCCCGGCAGGATAAGTACAAGCGAACGCAGGATTCACTAGTACAGAAATGCAGTCTACTAACCCCTATCTTCTATCGGTTATTAGCGATACAGCAGAAAACCGATAGAAAATGTGCCTCGCGGTCATAAAAGCCCGACGGATGTATTTTCCCTATCGGTTTATAAGAAACTTACCGATAGAATAAATAGTATGATTTACTCTAGCGGTGATGAACATATTTACCGTTAGAAGAGATGCATAAGACCTGACGGGAGAATGTTGTGCGTCGATAGGACTGGTCGACTTCTACAACTAGACTTATTCTATCGGTAATGTATGAATATACCGACAGAGTATATTAAAAATTCCTATCGGCAATATGTAGTGCGCCAATAGAATAGTTGGCCTTCTACAAATATTTTTATTCTATCGGTAATGGATTCTTTTACCGTTAGAATATATAGAAAATTGCTTAGAACTGTTCATCTTCAAATAGTTTTATTCTATCGATAATGAATGTTTATACCGGTAGAATATTGCAAAAAATATCTTAGAACTGTTGGCCTTCTACAACTAGTAATATTCTATCGGCAATGTACGTACACACCGATAGAATATGTACAAAAATTCCTATCGGTAATATTTATTGTGCCGATAGAACCATTCGCCTTCTACAGATGTTTTTATTACTAACGGTATTCTGTTTTCGTACCGATAGAAAATATATATTTGTATAAATACACGGGTATGTCTCTTTCATTCTCACAGTTCATCTGGGGCTCGTAGTCCTAACCCGTAAGCTCCATGGACGGCCGGCGCACCTCTACAGGGGACCGCTGCACCTCCGCACCTCCATCGACGCCCTCTAGACATCGGCATCCCAAGGAAGGTACGTAAAATTTCTGCAATATTGTTAGATTATTCTAATCCGATTATGGCAATAATTCTGCTTTTTTTGTATCCTTCATTTTGATGTGTCTTCTTTTCAATATGATTATGATCTGTTTAGGTCCTTGGATGATGCTCGTGAGGGGCAACGTATTTCACGGTTCTTCATCGCAGTACGCTGCCTACGTTGGCTTGTTGGCGAAAGAAATGGTGAAGATCACCGTCGAGAGCTGGAAGGACGTGAAGGGCGAGATCTTGGTTGGCTCGGTCGAGAAGATGCTTAAGCCCGGCGTGTTTCTCAAATCAGGACCTATAGAAATAATCTTACATTTTTTTGCATGCACCAGCTTGTGGCCAGATGCTTACCTGCTTGGAGAAGAAGAATTGTTGTTATTTGCACAGCCATTCTACACCATCACTACACAGAACAACATCTTGGAAGGTAGGTTCTTTTTGTTAATGGAGTTGAGTTGAGTTGAGTTGAGTTGATCGAGTTTGAGTCCGAGGAAATCACCAATACGTACAAATGTATGTCGACGGCAGTTCTAGCTTCTCGGGCGTCTTTGAACTGAACTCCTATGGTTAAGTCCAATGTGGTTCAGATATTTGCTGTTTTGGATGAATGGATTTGTGATGTATCAGGTCTAACTTGTAGTCGGTAGTTGCATTGTGGCAACTTGCAAAGGTTCCCTTTTATGTAAAATGCATGTATGGGCCACTGGGTCCTCGTCGTGATCTGTTGTTAATTTCAGACGTGGCTTTTCTAATATACATCGAATGTGTGAATTGTTGTATTTGTATATTGTTGTATATTTGTGTATCATGTATTGCTAATTGGGACATGAACTTGAATGTGCAGGGAGTATTTGTGTATTTAATTGTATTGGTAGGTAGGTGTGTATTTGTACTGCTGTTTCAGACATGCACTTGAATTTGTGAACTGGCATGTGTATGTTTGTACCTGAATTTGTGAACTGGCATGTGTAATTTCTTTGGCAAGATGAAGTCCCAAGTACCTAAGAAAAGTATTTTTGTGTCTCCTAGTTAATCCAAAAATTAGCATTTCTTGAAATATATTGCTTTATCTTCTAGTTAAGATCCGTTTGATGTAAGATCTGTTTGATGTAAGATCTGTTTGATGTTACATTGATATGATTCCTTGAATGTGAGAAATGGCATGTGCATGTTTGTCCCAGTTTGGTACCAGTACCTCCTCTAACGGTAAGTACACATATTTACCGATAGGAAAACACATATATTTGCTCAGTCATGCATATTCTAACGGTAAATACACATATTTACCGATAGAAAAACTCTTGCTCGTGTGTCATGCATCATCTAACGGTTCGTACACATATCTACTGATAGAAAAACTCATGTGCGTGCTGTGTCATGCATGATCTTTCTGTCAATACACATATTTACCGAAAGAAGAAGTCCTGTACTTGCTCGGTAATGCACATTCTCTAACGGTATGTGTGTGTTTTTACCGATAGAATATGTGAGCGGTACGTAAGTTAGTCTAACGGTTATTTCATGTATTTACCGTTAGAAAAATGTCCATTATAAGGAAAACCCCACTCGACCATTGCTGAGCTGCTCTTTAATTTGTTCTGTTGCACTCTGTGTCCCTCTGTTTGTGACGAAAGTTCCAGCTACACTGCTAGGGTGATCAGCGCAGGCTGGAGGGAAGTTGATGCGCCCCTCTCTTTAAGGTACGCTTAATCATCGACACTTATCTCTCTCTCCCTCTAGATCTCCCTCCCTCTCTACTTGCAAGCTAGCTGTATTGTGTAGTTCCAAGTTTGTAGCTCTAAGCTTGGGAGCTTGGTAGCTGGAAATGCGTCATGTTTTAGGAGCTAACTAGCTTGTATTGTGTAGTTAGCTAGGTTAATTAGTGTTAATTTCGTCAGACTAGGGTTCAACACATGTATCTGTTGTAAGAGGCTGTACATGTACATATACATAACTTAATCGGACAGGTTTCATGCATGGCTTACTTGTTAAATTTTGTTAATTGTAGATGGACAGGAAATATTGGATGTATGGAATAAAACGTACTACTCTTGAATATTTGGATGGTGTGAATGAGTTTATTAAATTTGCTGAACAACAAAAGGAGAGGAAGGGAGAGAAAAATATGCTCTGTCCTTGTACAGATTGTATGAACTTGAAGAGGTTTAGCAACTCTGATCAAATTAAGAGTCATTTGATTCGTCGTGGTTTTAACGCGCGATACACCCGTTGGATATGGCATGGCGAAGATCTTGAGGAAACAAGCACCACTACTACCAATCAGCACGACTCGGATGTGGATTGCAATAATATCGATGATAATCCCAATTTTGGTAATGTTCATTCCAATGTGCACGTAGATGATGATGATGACAATCTAGATGAGATGTTACGTGATGTAGAGGAAGATTACAACGAAAATGACTTCTGTGAATTTGAGAAACTGATTGCTGACTCTGAGAAGCCTCTGTTCCCTGGATGTGCAACATTTACAAAACTGTCTTCTGTGCTGAGATTATATAACTTGAAGGCAGGAAACGGTTGGAGTGATAAGAGTTTCACGGCACTATTAGATCTTGTAGCGGACATGCTTCCAGAGGGAAATGAGTTGCCAAGATCTACTTACCAAGCCAAAAAACTGTTGTGTCCGTTGGGAATGGAAATCGAAAGAATACACGCATGCCCAAATGATTGTGTGTTGTACCGTAACGAGTACTCCAGTTTGCATGTTTGTCCAAGATGCGGCGCATCGAGCTATATGCGTAGGGACCGGATTGACAGTGAACGTCACGAGGTAAGGAAAGTGCCCCCGGCAAAAACTGTGTGGTACTTGCCTGTGATACCTAGATTGAAGCGGCTGTTTGCAAATCCGAAAGTCGCGAAGCACTTGCGTTGGCATGCTGAAGCCCGGAAACAAGACGGAAAACTGAGACACCCAGCTGATTCTATTCAATGGAGAAACATCAACAGAACATTTGCTGAGTCTGGCGGTGAACTTAGGAATGTAAGGTTCGGGCTGAGTACAGATGGTATGAACCCACATGGTAATATGAGCAGCCGGCACAGCACTTGGCCGGTTCTTTTATGCATCTACAATCTTCCTCCTTGGTTATGCATGAAGCGCAAGTACATCATGATGGCGTTACTAATCTCAGGACCCAGACAACCCGGAAATGATATTGACGTGTTTCTAGCGCCTTTAATCGAGGACTTACAGAAATTGTGGAGCGAGGGTGTGCAGGTGTGGGATGCATACAAGAAAGAGAATTTCATCTTGCGGGCCCTGATATTTTGCATCATAAATGATTTTCCGGCCTACGGCAATTTGTCGAGGTATAGTACGAAAGGAGCCAAGGCTTGCCCTATTTGCCTAGATGAAACTGAGAGCATGTGGCTGCGAAACTGCCGGAAAACAGTGTACATGGGTCACCGCAGGTTTCTTCCGGTGCATCACACGTACTGTAAGAAGAGGAAATCATTTAACGGGAAGCCTGAGAAGGGATCATCTCCAGTGTTTCTGACCGGTAAGGAGATTTACTCGCGCGTGAAGGACATCAAAGCTGAGTTTGGTAAGCATTCTAAACCTCGAGAAAAAAATGTTTGGAAGAAGAGATCGATTCTCTGGGATCTACCGTACTGGGAGCACTTACAAGTACGACATTGCGTTGACGTCATGCATGTAGAGAAAAATGTCTGTGACAGTTTGATTGGTTTGTTGTTGAACATTCCGGGAAAGACAAAGGATGGTGTGAAAGCTCGTCGTGACATGGTGGAAATGGGGATAAGGACTGAGCTTGCACCTTTAGAGAATGGAAAGCGTACATACCTCCCCCCGGCCTGCTATACGTTGTCCAAGAGCGAAAAAACAGAACTCTGTCGGTGCCTGCACGGTGTTAAAGTTCCATGTGGGTACTCCGCAAACTTGAAAAAACTTGTGTCTATGAAGGACCTAAGACTGGTTGGCATGAAGTCCCACGACTGTCATGTCTTGATGTCACAGATGCTTCCCATTGCTATCAGAGGCATTCTCCCAGTTAAAGTCAGAGAGACAATCACAAACCTATGTTATTTCTTCAACGCAATATCTTGCAAGGTAAGTACGTGCACTCGTACTATAAGTTCATTACCTCCATTTGTGGAGCTTAATTAGAAGATTTTTCTGATATGAATATTTGGCGCAACTGAGTCCTCGTAGGTAATTGATCCCGATGGACTGGACGCTTTGCAACGCGACGTGGTTACAACTCTTTGTCAGCTCGAGATGTATTTCCCTCCATCCTTTTTTGATGTTATGGTCCATCTGATTGTTCACCTTATCAGAGAAATTAAGTTTTGTGGACCCGTGTGCTTGCGCTACATGTATCCATTTGAGAGATTTATGGGTGTATTGAAGGGATACGTAAGGACTCGTCGTCGACCCGAGGGGAGTATCATGGAAGGTTATGCCGCCGAGGAGGTGATTGAATTTTGCACAGATTATATGGCCGGGGTTGACCCAATTGGCGTTCCTAGGTCTCGACACGAGGGTAGGCTTCAGGGAATCGGAACGATTGGATTCAAAGCTATCGTCCCCGCTCGTGATGTGTACACAAAATCACATTTTTGGGTCTTAGAACACATGACGGAGGTCGAGCCATACATACACAAGCACAAGGTAATGTTACGGTCATAGAATCCTTCGAAGTCAGACGTTTGGGTCAGCAGAGAACATAACAAGAAATTTGCTGAGTGGATCCAAGAAAGAGTCACGCGAGCTGCCGAGGGCTCCGTAAGTGAAATTGTGACATGGTTGGCTAGAGGCCCAAGATTCACTGTAGGGACTTGGCAGGGGTACGACATCAATGGGTATTCATTTTACACAAGAGCTCAAGACGCCAAGAGTAGCACGCAATGTAGCGGAGTGACACTGTTTGCTATTTCCGAGGATGCCAGGTCAGTAAGGGCGCTGAACTCATATTACGGTGTTATTGACGAAATATGGGAGCTCGATTACGGATTACTTAAGATTCCCCTGTTTCGATGCCAATGGGTCGAAATCCCTCGAGGTGTTCAAGTTGACAGTTACGGGTTTACTCTCGTCGATCTTGGTAGAGTCGGACACCAAGACGATCCATTCATACTTGCAAAGCAAGCCACACAGGTATTCTACATCGTTGACCCGGCCAATCCAAACTTGCATGTTGTCCTCCACAGCAAGAGACGTATTGTTGGGGTCGAAGATGTTGTCGACGAAGAGGAGTATAACCAATTCGATGAAATACCTCCATTTTTAGAGGACATTCAATCTATCCGTACTGAAGATATCGACGAAACAACGTATCTGCGAGATGACCACGAAGAAGGATTATGGGTTGAGAACCATTGATGATTAATTTCTATTTCAGGGATAAATGCCAAGCAAACAGCCCACAAGTTCTGCAGCAAGGTGAGGAACTTATCATTAATACATCAGGCAGTACATTTTTCTTTAGAACTTAATGATAAGCTAGTTCACAGCATTAATACATCTCAATTTTACTCCACAGCATGAGTTCTAACATGTACAGTACCTTTATCCTGTAAATACTTAATTCTTCCCTTCAAATAGCACTTGCAAAAATCTCATCGCAGCCTCTTGCTTCTTCAAATTAAGTTCTGCAAAAATCCCTTTTTTCTGACGGTATTTTGTTATTTATACCGATAGAAAAGGACATCCGCTACTTTCATGTCTCAGGCACTTCTCTCAGGCACTTCAAAACGTTTTCTATCGGTATTGTTCTATTTTACCGTTAGACCAAATTCGTTAGTCTCACGGTATTTGTTGTCTGACGGTTTTTTCCTGTTTTTACCGATAGAAGAATACTCTGCCGCTTTGAATTCTCAACCGTGTTGCCATGCGTCGCCTTGGAAACTCTATAAGTACCTCGCCATGCGTCGCGGTATTTGTTGTTTTTCTAATTCTCAAACGGTTCGACTCCTCATCTTCTCTTTCACAATGGCAACCTCCATGGGATCGTCAGCCACGCCCTCCCCGGTAAGAACTCTAAATCTCCTCGGTTTCCCCCTGTATTGTTAATCCATGTTCAGTTCATTCTTGACCTGTTGATTTGCACAGGGAATGGTAGCCGTGGAAGACACTGCCAAAGTGAAGGCCGACCTGAGGGCCCTCCAGGAGGAGCACAAGCTCCTTACAGACAAGCACACTCATCTACGGCTTGACCTTGACGATCTCTTCCAGCGCATTAAGCGCATGAAGACGGATGGTGACAATGCTAGGGCGAGGACGAGGCGTCTTCGCGAGGAGAAGAAAGCCGCGGATATGACCATCGCTGGCTGCGGTTTGACTATGAAGGATACAATAGCGAAGCTGAGGGAGGTCGCAGGCCTTCTCGACGCGGTAGTAGTTGATCCTAGGGACAACTTGTCGCTAGAGGAGTCCTGCGTCCTGGCTGCAAGTCTAACTGACTCTATTCTACATGCAGCCAGGACTAAGACCACCCCTTGACCTAGCATTTTGGGTTTTATTTTTTTTTTGTAAGTGATAAAACAACAATGAATGAACAATTTCTTTTTATGTCAATTTTCTAATTTTCCGGCTATCTTCCCTCTTTCTTTATCATCCTGCAGCTTTCAACCACGGTCTGTTTGATGTTAAATTGTGTGTACCTTTTCATTACTCTGACAGTATTTTGTTGTTTTTACCGATAGAAAAAGGGCACCCAATACTATAATCTCAAGCACTTAATCAAAAAATTTTTCTGGGGAAAATTGGTCTCACGGGATTTTATTGTTTATACCGATAGAAAAAGGCAGTTTTTCATTACTCTGACGGTATTTTGTTGTTTTTACCGATAGAAAAAGGGCACCCAATACTATAATCTCAAGCACTTTAAAAAATTTTTCTGGGGAAAATTGGTCTCACGGGATTTTATTGTTTATACCGATAGAAAAAGGCATCCACTACTTCAAATATTTTTCCGGGAAATTTACTTTTTCTATCGGTACTCTTTTGTTGTACCGATAGAAACTGACATAATTCTATCGGTATCATTTTGTTGTACCGATAGAAAAGTTCCTCCACTACTTTATTACTCGTACACGGCCCTTTAGTTTCCCTCCACTCGAACAGTTCCACCTTAGAGCACTGCGTCTCTTCGAGAGCGAAGAAAACCACAACCTCCGCCGTGACCACTCACTTCCTCTCTCCCACACGACGATCACCGGCTGGACACTGGTTTGCCACTGCCACCGGTTCTTATTTTCGTCCTTCGCTGGCCGCCGCTGCATTCTACACCACCTCTCCATCACCAGAACTGATCGTCGTCGTAAATACCCTAATTCGTCGTTCTATTTCCAGCATCTCCTTTATTTGATCCTAGTGTTTTGCACGTACTAATTCTTCGAGTTTTGCAATTACACTAGGGTTCCCTATTGTGTTGGCTTATGTACATTCCGCAGGCAATGTTGATTTAAATTAGGGTTTACATAATATGTTCCAGTGCTGTAATGAACCTGTTTTGAGATTTTAACTTATCTATACTGCTGTATGTGTGATCAATTGTATCCAACTGCCATGTAATGCAGATTATATGTTGGAGGTGTTCTTACACATATTCTATCGGCAGCTCATGTGTTTACCGATAGAAAATATTTCTGCACAAGTAGTAAAACTTAATTTGGATCTGGAAGGCCATGAGCCATGCAATGTACTAGTTTGGTTGGGAATTTTTACTCACTTCGTTTGAATATATGGCAATGTGGATGGGTCTTCGATGTATATGTTTCAAATTCCTATACATGACTTTTCCCAACCTAATAGATGTGAAGTCCTGATGACTCACATACAGGCTAGGCTAAAGATTATGCACAGTGGCACTTAGATGCTTGTGTGCATATTTACGTATGAAATAATAATGCTGGCCCATGAATATTAGTATAGCAAATCATCAAGAATGTTATGTGATGACAGTGAATGGTGGCTTGTCAACAAAATTCCATATGTAGAGAACATTGTTATGTTCTATCGGTATCTCACGGGTTTGCCGATAGAAAAATTGTCTTCTGTGGACGTTATGGTCTATCGGCAGCTCATGTGTTTACCGATAGAAAATATTTCTGAAGAGTTCAGGAAGTAATTTATGCATGTCTTTCTTTTTGTATTATTTTCCCTTTTGCCGCCCTAGTTAGTCTCCAGTCCTGGGCTGAGTTATGGAACTCCAAGGCGAATTAATTGCCATATATATGGTTTGTTGAAGGTTTTGTAGGGGAAGACATGTCGTCGTCTTCATCGGATGGTACTAGTGGTTCGACTAGGGCCAACCCCATCGTAACTAATGAAGATGCAGCTGTTACATCCCAGCGCAAGAGGGTGGGGCGAGGCGCGACGACGTTGGGGCGTTTGGCCAAACGCACGGATCTTTCTTATGAGTTCAACCAATTTGGGAGGCCGATTGGAAAGAATGCTGGGAGGTACGCGGCCTACGTTGGGCTGTTGGCGAAAGAAAGGGTGAAGATCACCGTCCAGAGCTGGAAGGACGTGACGGCGGACGAGAGGGATAGGTTGTGGGCGGAAGTGAAGGTTAAATGAACTGAAATCGCTGAACTCTTTCGTAATCACGTTCTCTTGGCTTATACTAAAGTTTAACTAACTCGTGATTAATTGTATGCATTTTTCAAAAACAGGCTACGTGGAACATCCCCGACGATACACCTAGGACTGCCTGCTTGAAGGACATGAACGGAACATGGAAAACCTTTAAGAGCTGGCTCGTCAGTAACTTCCTCGCTGCGGGGAAATCTTCTTGCGAGAAGTACCCCTTCATATCGGAGGAGGTATGGGAGGAATTCACCAAGCAGAAGGGGACTGAGGAGTTCAAGGCCCTTAGCGAGAAGAATAGGGCGATCCAGAAGAGGAACGACCACCCGCATCGGCTCGGATCCCGGGGCTATGCGGGGAAGGAGGAGCAGTGGAAGAAGGAAGACGAGCAAAATCCTGTCATCGACACCCCTGAGTTGCCACTCTCCGAGATCCGGGATGAGAGGTGCAAGCGATGGTGGAGGGGGAGGGGGTCCATGTCGTCCACGGGGTCTGTGCAGTTCGCAACCCCTGGGGACGCCGATGTTGTGAGGCAAATGGTAAGTTGGCTAACCTCGTAAACTGTGTGCGTACAAGTGTATATAAGGCAATTTGTCACACAAGGTACCTTTAAATGTAACAGATCTCTTTTGAGAAGGAGGTAGCGGAGGGATTGTTTACCCCGCAGAGGGAGAACGACATCCTCACCCGGGCTCTAGCAAATAAGGAGCATCCCGGGCGGACACGGGCCGTGGGAGCCATTGTGTCGTGGAAGGCCGGTTTCGTAGATCCGGCTCCACCGAGGAAGAAGGCCCGCTCATGGAAGGAAAAGGAAGCTGACCTCTCCGATAAGATACGGGCTGAGGTACGGGAGGAGATACGGGCGGAGATGCGGGCGGATATACGGGCTGAGGTACAGTCTGAGGTGCAGTCCGAGGTCACACAAATGAGGGAAGAGTTTGCACGGTTGAGAGAAGCATTGCTGGCCAAGAGTGCAGATGCGGATCCCCAGGACGACAGTACCCCGCGGGGTCGGATAAGTAGTTGCGCTTCGAAGGTACTGGCGGATCCAGTGGATCTACTTGAGGTACTGCAAGCCTTCATCTGTGCACTTAAGTTGATGCCACTCCCATTCTGTTAGAGTTGTTTCGCTAACCTATTTTAATTGTTACAAATTTGCAGGGGCCGGAGGGCTGCATCCTACAGAATCACGTAGGTGCCGGGCCGGAAGTGGTTGGACACGGCTTTGTATATCCGTCTAGGCCGGATGTCCGGGTCCACTGTGTACCTCTGCGGTTGGGTTTCGCAAAGGTACAGGTGGACATGGCCATGCCGGGCTACAACGATTCTCCGTTGCCAGTCCCAACAGAGGAACTGCAGACACTTGCTGAGGCAGTGGGCTCCTACGTACAGTGGCCCAAGAAGTGTCTTGAAATACAACCGGTAAATCCTACACATTTTAGATTACATCCTACTCAGTACACTCAACTTGCATAATCTAACATACGTGCTCATTAATTGAAGTGGCCTGCCGCTGGGCTACCAGGGGACTGCGCCCCCAGCTCGGGGCATGAGGCCCGATCTCGTGCGACCCTGGACACATCAAAGACGGCCTCCACCCCACCCAGCGCATCCACGCCTTCACCTCGGAAGAAAGCTGCCATCACCTCGCCCTTGCCTTCGAAGGTACGCGCTCAGTCCTCGGCAAAAGGCAAGGGCAAAGGCAAGGGAAAAGGGCGACAGGGACAGCCGGAGAGGTTCACGAACGGGTTCCCACTCATGTCGGAGGCAGCTTTGCGCAAATTGGATCGATCAACCAGAGACCTCCACGCGTGGTACCTACACCGAGCTCGGCGCAATCTGAACTTCTTAGTTCCCTACAGGCCTGGGTAGTTCCACTGTGAGCCCGGGAGTATATCTGTGGCACACGAGGATCTGTTCGACCTCTACAACTGGCGGGAGCTCGATATGTCCATCATACGGACTGGAGTCCTGTGAGTTTGCTGATGCTATGTATTGCTGTTTTCTAACTCTGCATTGTTGTAGTTCATTTGAAATGTAGTAACTTCTGTGCAATACTAATGTCGTCCTTTGCATGCAGGTGCATGTACAGGCTAGCATTGGAGGCTGCGTGTGACAAGGTGGGTTTCCTCAACCCAGAGAAAATAAGCCTCACGATGCTAGAGCACGACGCCGCGCACGCTGAGCAGTACATATCCAAGGCGCTGATGGCGCAGCAGGACAGGGAGTTCATTCTGGTGCCGTACCACCAAAGGTTAGTGCATTTCGTACTAATTTAACTCAATCTTGTATGTTACACCTGAGATATACTTTGAGCACGCGGTCCTCTTTTACGTATAATGCAGGGGCCACTGGATCCTCATCGTGATCTGTCCGCCGAGGAACGAGGTGTACTACCTCGATTCGATGCGTGACAAATTATCGATGGAATATGTGGTCAATGGGAATATGGAGGCATAAGTAACTTATATGTTTGATTTAAATTTTCACCTCACTAACTAATGATAATACATTAACGGGCAATACTAACTGAAATGCAGGGCTTTTGATAAATATGCGTCCGCTGGAGGGAGGCATGCCGCACCGCAGGGCTCCCTACTAGCTTGGAAAGAATATGAGGTACTCACGAGACTTTTTGTTTATGCTTAATTAGTTTATGGAAACAATAGCTAACATATCTTCGCATATGCAATTATCTCAGTGCCATCAGCAGCCGCAATCGTGGGAATGCGGGTTTTATGTGTTGCGCTACATGTACGACCTAGTGCAGACAAACTTTGCCCAATTCCCCCAGGTAAGCATCGATAGCTAACTCAAATTTGAAAATTGGGTGTCACGTTCTAAATTAGGAAGTTAGTTACTAAGTATTCACACATGCTTGCAGATCGCCATGTCGAAAGACTCATACGAAAATGCAAAGATTAGAGATCTTCGACAAATCTGGGCTCAATATGTCATGGAGGAAGTTGTGCCCAACCATCCGCCATGATAATTTTCTCTTTTTCGTGTACTCTGTGCATAGACTGTTTATATACATGTGAATAAATATATATGTCAATAAATGTCCACATTGGATTGCAATTTGTATTTGTCCATATATATGTGAATAAATGTGAATAACTGTCTAATGTGTCAATCTGTTTTGTGAATTTACCCTTCTTTGCATCTGTACTGTGTTGTGTATCCAATCTATAATGTATTGCATCTGTACTGTATATGTGAATGTACTGTATTGTGAATGCAAATAATGTAATGTATATGTGAATGTTCTATCGGCAAATTCATTCACAGCCGACAGACCACTACAAATTTTCTATCGGTAAACTCATCCACAACCGAGAGACTACTGTAGTTTTTTCTATCGGTAAACTTGAAATTAACCGTCAGAATAGTGTGACTTTTCCTGCCGGTGAACTCATCCACAACCGAGAGACTACTGTGGTTTTTTCTATCGGTAAACTCATCCACAACCGAGAGACTACTACCCATTTTTCTATCGCTAAACTTGAAATTAACCGTCAGAATAGAGTGACTTTTCCTGCCTACTGTGGTTTTTTCTATCGGTAAACGTATAATTAACCGTTAGAAGAGTGTGATTTTTCCTGCCGGTGAACTCATACACAACCGAGAGAGTACTAAGATTTTTTCTATCGATAATGTCATTTCCAACAGAGAGAGTGCTACACTTTTTTCTGTCGGTAAACTTATAATTAACCGTTAGAATATGGGTATTTTTCCCAACGCTAAACGTCAGACGACGACGGGTTTTCTATCGGTACAATCATAAGGTGCCGATAGAATAGTAATATTTTCCTGTCGGTAATCATGTAATTAACCGTTAGAATAGTGGTACTTTTCCCACCGTTAATCGTCAGACTACGACGGGTTTTCTATCGGTACACTCCTAATATGCCGATAGAATAGTTAATTTCTTCTGTCGATTATTTACCGATAGAAAATGTTTTGTCTTGTTCTATCGTGTCTATCTCTATCGGTACGAAAACCGATAGTAGAAGGGTTTTTTTTACCGATAGAAGAAAGCTTTTCTGTACTAGTGATTCTCGTGGTACGGATCGGGTTCCTGTACACTCTCGTTTGGGACCACGGATAACTTCACCGTTGCTTGAAGTCGCCCGTGACCCGATCGAGAGTCACAGGGCAGTTCACGGTCCCTACGTTGGTTGTAAAGCTTTCTCACCTGGCCTACGTGCGGTCGTTTGGCCTGATAAGTTTCGACCAGGGGCCATTGAAAGGTTCGACGGGACTTAGAACCCATCCGAGTTCCTTCAAATCTACATCACTGCTATCCAAGCGGCGGGAGGCGATGACCGGGTCATGGCCAACTACCTGCCTACCGTCCTCGAACAACCGGCTCGAACCTGGCTGTTTAATCAGCCCAAGGGTTCCATCTACAATTGGGAAATGCTGTGCGACGCCATCCTCAGCAATTTCCAAAACTGTTATCAAAAGCTGGGTAAAGAGGACGATCTTCACCGATTACGACAAACTTAAACCGAAACTCTTCGGAAGTTTGTCAAGAGGTTTGTCGGGGTGAGGAATACCATCCTGAACATATCTGATGGCTCCGTTATCAGGGCATTAAAACATGCCGTTCGATATCGGAGATTCATCGAAGACTTGCTTATCCACCCTCCTCGATCAGTGGCCGACCTTTTTGACATGGCCGATCGATACTCCGATGCAGCCGAAGCGGTCGAATGGAACCGGATGGTCAACAAGGGTGACCTACCTCCTCAACCAGGTTTCAAAGACGCCAGGAAAGAAGATTCAAGCAAGAAGCCAGAATCTTCGTCGGGTGGGAAGTCAAAAAAGTCGAAGAGGAACTGCTCTGGACAGTACCGCGAGGTCGCAGTCGCAGATAAGCCGCCTTCGACCAAAGGTAACAAGCCTTCATTAAAGTATAAAACTGCTTCTGGTGGTCGTAGTACTGACCAGCCAGAAAAATCGACTAATCCGCAGGAAGGAAAGAAGTGGTGTCCACTCCACAACTCCGCAGGCCACGACCTCAACAACTGCAGGAGTTGGTTGAAGCAATTGGATCACTTCTACCAGGGAGTTGGGCCAATGCCGACCTTACCAGCTAAAGAACAGGCATGCGGACTTAGAGACGCCGACGGAGATGAGGAGATGTCTTACCAGGTACCTCAAAATCACATTAATGTTATTTTCGGGGGATCTTCCTCTTTCGTTTCCAAAAGGCAGTTTAAAGCCTTTTACCGAGAGGTTAACCAAACAGAGACATCACTTGGTGAACCTCAATACCCCCGTTGGTCGGATACACCTTTGACATTCGATCGTTCTGATTGTCCCGCGGGGCTTACTCGACCATTGAGGCTCCCTCTGGTCATTACCCCGATCATCAGTAACACGAGAATCGAAAGGGTCCTAATCGATGGAGGGAGCTCCCTTGACATTTTGTAGGTCAAGGCACTTGACGAGATGCAAATTCCTCGTTCGAAAATTAAGCCCATAATCCATCCGTTTTATGGGATAATCCCAGGCCCTTCCATGATGCCATTGGGACAAGTGGTCCTCCCGGTCACACTGGGAGAACCGGATAACTTCCGAACAGAATTGGTTACTTTTGACGTAATTGATTGTGATTCGGCTTATAATGCAATCTTTGGCAGGCCAACTCTTGCTAAGTTCATGATTGCAACGCACTATGCTTATCAGTGCGGTAAGTTGCCTGGCCCCAAAGGCGTCATATCTGTTCGAGGCAGTCGCAACGTGGCACTCACATGCGATCGGCTATCTTTGGAGATGGTCGATCAACTTCCCCTCCGGGACGCTCAGGTCGCCACCGTCGCCACCGACGCGCTCAAGGCTACTCCTCGACCAGATGAGAAACTAAAACTGGTTCTGTTATACCCAGATGATCCATCCAGGACAATTAAGGTCGGATCGGGTCTGGATGACAAATAGGAACTCGAGTTCATTACTTTCCTCCGGGCTAACGCAGATGTGTTTGCGTGGAAACCGTCCGACATGCCCGGTGTCCCAAGGAAAGTAATCGAGCACAGGTTAGCAATTCGCCCTGGACAACGACCAATAAAGCAAAAACTCAGGCGTTTTGCTGTTGACCGGCAGGAAGCCATCCGAGAGGAGTTGGATAAACTCCTAAAAGACGGGTTTATTCGCGAGGTCGATCACCCGGAATGGCTTGCCAATCCGTTCATGGTCCGCAAGTCAAATGGCAAGTGGCGCATGTGCGTCGACTACACTAGCCTTAACAGTGCCTGTCCGAAGGACGACTTCCCCTTCCCCGCATCGACCAGCTGGTCGACTCAACCGCGGGTTGTGAACTGATGAGTTTCCTAGACACTTACTCAGGATATCATCAAATTAGCATGCGGAAGAAGATGAAGAGAAAACTGCCTTCATCACCCCGTTCGGCACCTACTGCTACGTCAGAATGCCGTTCAGTCTCAAGAACGTAGGTTCCACATACCAGCGCTTGATGCAAAAGACCTTTCTTTCCCAGATAGGGCGTAATCTCGAAGCATATGTAGACGATTTGGTTGTAAAAAGTACCAACAGATTGTCTCATTTGGATGATCTCGCTGAAACCTTCTGTAATTTAAACCGCTTTGGAATAAAATTAAACCCGGAGAAATGTTCTTTCGGGGTTTCTTCAGGAAAACTTATTGGTTTCCTTGTTTGTTCCAGAGGCATTGAAGTTAATCCTGAGAAAATCAGAGCCATTGAACAAATGAGGTCGCCCTCAACCATGAAAGATGTTCAACGCTTGGCTAGTCGCACGGCGGCCTTAAGTCGCTTCATATCGCGACTAGGCGAAAGAGGATTACCTTTCTTCAAAGCCTTGCAGAAGCATCACAATTTTACATGGTCGGATGAGGCCGAAAAAGTGTTTCAGGAGGTGAAGGCGTATCTATCCAGTCCGCCGGTATTGGTGTCTCCCGACAAAGGAGAACCACTGCTTCTTTATTTGGCGGCTACGCCGCACGCGGTTAGCGCTGTTCTGATCGCGGAAAGAGAAGGAATACATAGACCCGTCTACTATGTGAGCGAGGTACTTCATGGTCCTAAGGAGCGCTACCTTGAGGTCCAGAAGATACTTTATGCGCTACTGATGGCTTCCCGTAAGCTATGACATTACTTCCAAGCTCACAAGATCAAAGTACCCTCCTCCTTTCCTTTGGGAGATATTGTCCAAAACCCAGAAAAATCTGGTCGAATCGCTAAATGGGCGGTCGAACTCGGTGCCTTTGAAATCTATTTCACGCCCCGCACGGAGGTTAAGTGTAACATCCTGAGTTTTGGGGTGAAAAGTTCTTTCTTAAAAATCATGCATGCATATGTCTCTTCCAGATCAACCAAATCAGCCTCAGCTTTATTCTGTTCTAGCCCTAATTTCTCCAAATTTATCCTGTGACCCCAAGTCAAGATCTGACTTTCCAGAATTGATCCATCAGTTATCCTAAACCTAAAAGTCTTCAGAACCCAGATTCAATTCTATCTCTAACTTTCAGATTTCTCAACTCCTTTCTGTTTTCGAAAACAGAATATCTGTTATTATCTTTTACCCTAAGTTTCAGAAATACGGATTTAATCAAAATCTTGACTAAGTTCGGACCAGATTATTCCTGGAATATGATCATGGGTATGTCAATATCTTAATCTAAAAAGTTGACAGCCAGATTTTATCATCTAAACCTTTTTCACAAATCAGTCCAAGACTTATTGCAAATTAGTCCTTATCTGATATCTGAAAACCTAAAAAGACTAAAATCTCCAGATTAACTCTAAATTCAGAATTTCTTCAGCAGATCTTTTCTAATTGCTATTTAACACAAGTTTCTCTTCTGTACAGATGTCAAAATCAAAACCTAAATGCCAGAATTCGAAATCGACAAAACTCAAATCTAATTTTACCCTAAATTACTCTATTTTCAGTTTGTATCAAAAGCTATCCAAATGTGCCAAATTTTATCAACTGTTCTTGCCAAATATTCTATTGAATATAATCTGCCAGATCAGTGCAATCAAATTCAGTTTAAACCTTCCAAATCTCCAGAATTACAGATCAGTCCAAATCAAGAATCAGAAATTGCAATCAGGCCCCTAATTCGACCAGGGCAGTAGCCAGTGCACGACCAGAAGCCTCGCCGTGGTTTCTTTGCGCCGTGTTTGCTCGCCGCCGGCCACGCCTCGCCTCGCCTGAGCTCGTACTCACTTGAGTTGCATGTGCACACGCGTCCACGCCCCAGCCATCGCCGTGGCAACGCCGTTGAACAACAGTTGCTCCTGTGCGCGACCAGCAGCAAGCTTTTGTCAGAAACACCGCGCCACGTTGCTTTGCATTGCCAGCTCCTGTTGCCACTGCTTGCACCGCCCGACAATATGGAGTTCCAACAAACCGACAAGCTGGGCAGTAGTCACCTCGCCTGAGCACCGTCGCTTCACCGCTCGCCGTTGTTGCAGCTGCGCCCGGCAAATCTTGTCATCTGGCACAAATTCAATGCTGTTTAAACCTTGCAAGCCACGCCCATTGCCCTATTTAAACCACCAGTGCCTGGTATCATCTCCTCTTCACCAGGACTTAGCCGATTTTGCAAATTCTCTCGCTGTCGTCGTCTTCTCCGGCGAGTCCAGCAAGAAGCTTCACGGTGGCAGCCTCAACCGCAGCATCTCTTGCCAAATTAACAGTACCAGTGAGTCTCCCTCACCTCCCTCATCGTGCTGTACCAACTAATTTAGCTCTCCTGCACCCTATCTCCGGTGATCGCCGGAAATGGCTGAAACTCGAAGATTGCCCTGTTCCGGCAATGCAGGCCAAATTAACTCGATTTAGCTCTCGATCCTGTGGAAGAAAATGATCAGTGACTCATTTCCAGCAAGCCTGTGCATCAAGATCTCCCGATTGAGCTTCAACCGAAGCTTTCCCCAATTTTGAGCTTCTCCAGAAACCGGCGATCGTCGCCAGGCTTCTCCGGCCATCCTCCGGCCAAATTGATCCTGCAGGTAGCTTCCACTTACCTCTCTTTCACTTCCCAAGCTTGGAATTGAGTTCATTCGGCCTAAATCGAAAATCCCCAATTGGCAGTGTCTTCTTCTCCGGCGCAGTTCACCGGAAACCTATTCCTGGCCGTTTCAGCTTCATCCACTTTGTCATTCAGGTGTGCTTCAACCTCCTGAACATATTTGTCTTCTAACTCGATCTTTGAAACTGCCCAGAATTCAAGTTATAGCCATGCCAAGATTTCTGTCCAGTAGCTTCACTGTGCCGTGTCGCCACCACACTTCTCCCTTGAATTTCATTACTTTCTAGTCATCTTCTGCCCTAGATCCTGTTGAATGATTTGTTTCTGTTATCATTGCCTACCTCCCAGACAAAGTGGTGCATCATTTGGAGCCCTAGATCAAAAGTTATGCTAAGCCCTAGTTTCTGGCCATGTCAAGATTAATGCCAGGCTATGTCAGTCAGTGGCATTAGCCCTTTTCACTGCCTTCCAGATGTGCATTTTGAGCATAACTTTGTCCCTTAGATTCCTGAAGTTGTGATCTACAATTTCTTCTTCTATCACAACTTGATTTGAGCCCTTGAATTATACTTGCTACTAAACCCTAGCTTTTGACACTATTCCAGTGCATGCCATCCAATGGCATTGCCTTGTTTACCCACTTCTGAGTGTGCATTTTGAAAGCCACTTTGTCCACTGAATATGTAGAGTTATGATCTACACTTTCTTCTACTGTCATAACTTAAGATAAGCCCTCTAGCTTTCCCTGAAGTTATGTCAGAACTTTGATCCGAATGTCAATCTGCTGACATTCGCTATTCTTGACCAAATTAGCCACAAAACTGATGTTCTTATTGTAACCTTGAGTTCCTAAGAGCATCTAACACCATTCTTAGCCAATTCCTTGAAACCCTAGATCTCAACTCAGTTCAGCTTACAATCTCAATTATCTCCAGTATTGTTCAGTTATCCTTGTTAAGCATATCTGCATATAGATCTTAAATCATTTTAATATATATAAGTAATATTTGTGTGTATTGTTTGGTTTGTCGTCGAGCAGATTCAGAAGCTGAATTTGAGGACTTCGCTGTTGACCCGTCATCAACTGCTGTTTCTTACGACGCGGAAGGCAAGTCATATCCTTGGTCATCTTGAACCTATATTTTAAATGTTGCTATAATATAACCTTGAATATAGGCAATATTGCATGTGAAAGATTGAGAATGATTGATTTATGAATTGGCAGTACTAGACTGGTTATCTGTGAAATGTGAAATAAACAAGTTTTAAGCCATGAACTATTATATGTATTTATATACTTATATTCATGAAATAAAATCCCTAGCCGTGACCAGAAAAATGGTGTGGATGGCTGTAGCACTGGAGGTGCTAGACTGCAAAGGAATGCAGGCACTGAAGGTGCAGGGTTGTGGATGGTCTGGTCACTGGCATATAAGGACTAGAACCTTGTGTTGTGCGTCTAGTGGCATGAACAACGTGCTACCGCAAGCCTGGTATGGGACAGGCCTGAACAAGTACTTATGTGGATCGCACCTGAAACCCCTGCATGAGATGTGTTGTGATGATTGATATGGAGGCTGACTCCCACTATCACTGAAGGTGATCTGACATTACACCCAGCAATGGGGAAATGAGTAAGGGTGGGGGTATAGCCCGCCACAACTGTGTTTCGCGAGAGATCCACAGGGTCGGGGGTGAATTGTGAGTAAAGCATAACAAAAGTTCTTGTTATCTCCACCTTGCCACTCACACATGGTTGTGAGGAGGGGTCTAATCATTTTGATAGGATGGGCTTGAAAGTGGAATATCTTGCGGGTAAATTGGTACCTCTCTGCAGAGTTAAAAACGTATTCGAATACTCCGAGCTCCCGGGTTTTATAGGAGTCTGCTGCGGTGGATTAAATCCACGGGGTGTGACACAAGTACTACTTTCTAAATTAAATATGTTTAAATCAAGATTACCCAAATGACATGTGTTGTCATGATAAGGAGTGCTGCCGTGGGCTGTCGTGTGTCGACGTGTCGCGGTAGTGCTATAATCTAGTGAACATGAATGATGATGTTATATTATGAAAAGTGCTGCCATAAGATGAGATGAGAAAGGAAAAGGTTATTTTACAAACATCCATAATTCTTGACTAGTCTAGGTTCATATCATCACTACTATATGTATCTACTCTTACCTATGACTTGCTGAGTACGTAAGTACTCACCCTTGCAACATTCAAATCAGTAGATGGAGCGCTCTACGACCAAGATGAAGGCATGGAGTACTTCGTGGATCCAGAAGGAGGAGCGTCAGTCCCGTCATTTCCCTGATGTGTGTTGTTCTGCCGTCCACTTCTCTTTTGTGGGTGGGTCACCTATCTTCTGCTGTGTAGATGTTATTTTGCTAAACCATGTATGCCGTGAAGGCATTGTAATCTCCTTATGTAATATCAAGGCCAGCAGGCCACACAGCTTAACTATTTTGTAAGTTACTCTGTTGCAATGTGATATACTCCTGTGCTTGACTTATCCTGGGACGTCAAGGGTATGTGTATGCTATGCATATATGGGACTAGCTGCAGCGAGCTAGGTCTCTACAGGAGTAGTCGTAGTCCCAGTTTCGGGGCGCGACAGAAAAGGTGGTATCAGAGCAACATGAGAACTTGACTGTAGGACGATACCTTTAGGGATTGGCCGTACCAGGAAGATGTAATTTATTTAGAAAACTATTTGATGGAAATTGTATTTTGATAAAAACAATGAGCTTTGTAGCTCTTGAAAACTTTTATTTCAAAATTTTATTTGGATTTTCTAAAATTCGGTAAGATTGTGAGAGTGCGTTCTGTTGTTTCAGAGTGTCTTAGGGGTTGGTGTAGACAGAGCTAGTGGATGCTCTTGATAGCTTTGTGATTCGCTGTTGCTTTTGCAATGGTTAATTTGTGTATTATGGCTAATAGCCTAAGTAATTTTATGCATTAAAGTAATTACATTAATTTCTGCATTGCTGTCTTAGTTGGCCTTAGTTAGTTAGATCAGTCTAAACCTTTTTCAGAGCCACCATGGTTGACACAAGAAGGAGATCTCGAAATGGAAGAGAAGACATGGATCAGGCTCCGCAAGAAGAAGAAACTATGACAAGAGACCCTTTGTTTCAGCAAGGATCTCAGAGTTCCAATCCACCTCAGAGTGAACAACCCAGTCTTCAGGAAATTTTGTTGTCAATGGAGAAAAGTCGACAGGAAGCTCAGGTAGCTCATACCCAGTTGTTAGCTCAGATAATTCAGAGAATGCCTACTGGAGCCACAGAAGGAACTACTGTAGGTGCCCGACTAACGGATTTTCAAAAGACCCGTCCACCAACATTCTCTAGTGCGACCGATCCCATGGTTGCCGATGATTGGTTAAGGGATATCGAGAGGAAGCTGGACACGGTCCGATGCAGCGACCGAGAGAAGGTTTTGTTTGGATCACACCAGTTATTAGGAGCTGTAGCTGCATGGTGGATGAACTACCAGGAGGCTCACCTTGACAGAGATAACATCTCTTGGACGGAATTCAAGGAACAATTCCGGAAATTTCATGTACCTACCGGCGTCATAGCTGCCAAACGTCGGGAATTCCGTAATTTGGTTCAAGGAAACAAGACAGTTACAGAGTATCTGCACCAGTTTACTCACTTAGCCCGATATGCACCTGGAGATGTCGATACAGAGGAGAAGAAAATAGAGCGCTTTACAGAAGGACTTCAACATTACCTACAGTACCAAATCGCTTCCCATGAGATAACTGAATTTCAGACACTAGTGAACAGAGTCCTAAAGGTAGAGGAGAAGAGGAATATAGGAGAAGAAAATCGGAAGAGGAAGATGCTTCAGCAAGCACGTCCACAACCAGACCCAACCAGAGGAAAAGCCCCCATCACCTCCAATTTTCGACCATCATATCAAGCTCCTAGACCGACAACGGCGATGTGCCCAACCTGCAGAGGAAATCATCATCAGAAGGATTGCCCTCGCATGAATATCATTTGTTTCCACTGTGGACAGCGTGGACATCGTAGGGAATTTTGTCCTTTGATTCGACTTCCATCATCTATTGCCAGATCACAAGCAAGAACACAACCAGAAGCACCCAGAGTACCAGTGCCACAACCACAGAATTCTAGAGGAACTCCACCAGGAAGAGGAGGAAGCATGGCCAACCGAGGAAGAGAAAGAGATGGAACACCAACAGCAAGTCCAGGAGGAAAGTTAAACTACATTCAAGAAGCAGGAAACACCACCGACATTCTTCGAGGTAGATTTTTGACTCAGTTGCATCTACCTTAATACTATTTGATTCTGGTACTACAAGTTCATATTAAGAGCAAGTGCATCTAAAGTTGAAATGCATATAAAGCAAGTATCTTTAGAATATTCCATGTCAGATTATAAAAGTTCAGTGGGAAATCATTCAGAACAAGAAACTACTTGGAAGAAGGAAGAGAATTTTCAGCAAACCTATCTCTATGCTTATCTTTCCTTGCTTTAGGTAAATCTCGGGGCGAGATTTCTTTAAGGAGGGTAGATCTGTAACATCCTGAGTTTTGGGGTGAAAAGTTCTTTCTTAAAAATCATGCATGCATATGTCTCTTCCAGATCAACCAAATCAGCCTCAGCTTTATTCTGTTCTAGCCCTAATTTCTCCAAATTTATCCTGTGACCCCAAGTCAAGATCTGACTTTCCAGAATTGATCCATCAGTTATCTTAAACCTAAAAGTCTTCAGAACCCAGATTCAATTCTATCTCTAACTTTCAGATTTCTCAACTCCTTTCTGTTTTCGAAAACAGAATATCTGTTATTATCTTTTACCCTAAGTTTCAGAAATACGGATTTAATCAAAATCTTGACTAAGTTCGGACCAGATTATTCCTGGAATATGATCATGGGTATGTCAATATCTTAATCTAAAAAGTTGACAGCCAGATTTTATCATCTAAACCTTTTTCACAAATCAGTCCAAGACTTATTGCAAATTAGTCCTTATCTGATATCTGAAAACCTAAAAAGACTAAAATCTCCAGATTAACTCTAAATTCAGAATTTCTTCAGCAGATCTTTTCTAATTGCTATTTAACACAAGTTTCTCTTCTGTACAGATGTCAAAATCAAAACCTAAATGCCAGAATTCGAAATCGACAAAACTCAAATCTAATTTTACCCTAAATTACTCTATTTTCAGTTTGTATCAAAAGCTATCCAAATGTGCCAAATTTTATCAACTGTTCTTGCCAAATATTCTATTGAATATAATCTGCCAGATCAGTGCAATCAAATTCAGTTTAAACCTTCCAAATCTCCAGAATTACAGATCAGTCCAAATCAAGAATCAGAAATTGCAATCAGGCCCCTAATTCGACCAGGGCAGTAGCCAGTGCACGACCAGAAGCCTCGCCGTGGTTTCTTTGCGCCGTGTTTGCTCGCCGCCGGCCACGCCTCGCCTCGCCTGAGCTCGTACTCACTTGAGTTGCATGTGCACACGCGTCCACGCCCCAGCCATCGCCGTGGCAACGCCGTTGAACAACAGTTGCTCCTGTGCGCGACCAGCAGCAAGCTTTTGTCAGAAACACCGCGCCACGTTGCTTTGCATTGCCAGCTCCTGTTGCCACTGCTTGCACCGCCCGACAATATGGAGTTCCAACAAACCGACAAGCTGGGCAGTAGTCACCTCGCCTGAGCACCGTCGCTTCACCGCTCGCCGTTGTTGCAGCTGCGCCCGGCAAATCTTGTCATCTGGCACAAATTCAATGCTGTTTAAACCTTGCAAGCCACGCCCATTGCCCTATTTAAACCACCAGTGCCTGGTATCATCTCCTCTTCACCAGGACTTAGCCGATTTTGCAAATTCTCTCGCTGTCGTCGTCTTCTCCGGCGAGTCCAGCAAGAAGCTTCACGGTGGCAGCCTCAACCGCAGCATCTCTTGCCAAATTAACAGTACCAGTGAGTCTCCCTCACCTCCCTCATCGTGCTGTACCAACTAATTTAGCTCTCCTGCACCCTATCTCCGGTGATCGCCGGAAATGGCTGAAACTCGAAGATTGCCCTGTTCCGGCAATGCAGGCCAAATTAACTCGATTTAGCTCTCGATCCTGTGGAAGAAAATGATCAGTGACTCATTTCCAGCAAGCCTGTGCATCAAGATCTCCCGATTGAGCTTCAACCGAAGCTTTCCCCAATTTTGAGCTTCTCCAGAAACCGGCGATCGTCGCCAGGCTTCTCCGGCCATCCTCCGGCCAAATTGATCCTGCAGGTAGCTTCCACTTACCTCTCTTTCACTTCCCAAGCTTGGAATTGAGTTCATTCGGCCTAAATCGAAAATCCCCAATTGGCAGTGTCTTCTTCTCCGGCGCAGTTCACCGGAAACCTATTCCTGGCCGTTTCAGCTTCATCCACTTTGTCATTCAGGTGTGCTTCAACCTCCTGAACATATTTGTCTTCTAACTCGATCTTTGAAACTGCCCAGAATTCAAGTTATAGCCATGCCAAGATTTCTGTCCAGTAGCTTCACTGTGCCGTGTCGCCACCACACTTCTCCCTTGAATTTCATTACTTTCTAGTCATCTTCTGCCCTAGATCCTGTTGAATGATTTGTTTCTGTTATCATTGCCTACCTCCCAGACAAAGTGGTGCATCATTTGGAGCCCTAGATCAAAAGTTATGCTAAGCCCTAGTTTCTGGCCATGTCAAGATTAATGCCAGGCTATGTCAGTCAGTGGCATTAGCCCTTTTCACTGCCTTCCAGATGTGCATTTTGAGCATAACTTTGTCCCTTAGATTCCTGAAGTTGTGATCTACAATTTCTTCTTCTATCACAACTTGATTTGAGCCCTTGAATTATACTTGCTACTAAACCCTAGCTTTTGACACTATTCCAGTGCATGCCATCCAATGGCATTGCCTTGTTTACCCACTTCTGAGTGTGCATTTTGAAAGCCACTTTGTCCACTGAATATGTAGAGTTATGATCTACACTTTCTTCTACTGTCATAACTTAAGATAAGCCCTCTAGCTTTCCCTGAAGTTATGTCAGAACTTTGATCCGAATGTCAATCTGCTGACATTCGCTATTCTTGACCAAATTAGCCACAAAACTGATGTTCTTATTGTAACCTTGAGTTCCTAAGAGCATCTAACACCATTCTTAGCCAATTCCTTGAAACCCTAGATCTCAACTCAGTTCAGCTTACAATCTCAATTATCTCCAGTATTGTTCAGTTATCCTTGTTAAGCATATCTGCATATAGATCTTAAATCATTTTAATATATATAAGTAATATTTGTGTGTATTGTTTGGTTTGTCGTCGAGCAGATTCAGAAGCTGAATTTGAGGACTTCGCTGTTGACCCGTCATCAACTGCTGTTTCTTACGACGCGGAAGGCAAGTCATATCCTTGGTCATCTTGAACCTATATTTTAAATGTTGCTATAATATAACCTTGAATATAGGCAATATTGCATGTGAAAGATTGAGAATGATTGATTTATGAATTGGCAGTACTAGACTGGTTATCTGTGAAATGTGAAATAAACAAGTTTTAAGCCATGAACTATTATATGTATTTATATACTTATATTCATGAAATAAAATCCCTAGCCGTGACCAGAAAAATGGTGTGGATGGCTGTAGCACTGGAGGTGCTAGACTGCAAAGGAATGCAGGCACTGAAGGTGCAGGGTTGTGGATGGTCTGGTCACT
The DNA here is from genome assembly GCA_019359835.1 of Pharus latifolius. Classification (NCBI taxonomy): domain Eukaryota; kingdom Viridiplantae; phylum Streptophyta; class Magnoliopsida; order Poales; family Poaceae; genus Pharus; species Pharus latifolius. The sequence goes on from CM033328.1 coordinate 4,543,182, forward strand.
GGCATATAAGGACTAGAACCTTGTGTTGTGCGTCTAGTGGCATGAACAACGTGCTACCGCAAGCCTGGTATGGGACAGGCCTGAACAAGTACTTATGTGGATCGCACCTGAAACCCCTGCATGAGATGTGTTGTGATGATTGATATGGAGGCTGACTCCCACTATCACTGAAGGTGATCTGACATTACACCCAGCAATGGGGAAATGAGTAAGGGTGGGGGTATAGCCCGCCACAACTGTGTTTCGCGAGAGATCCACAGGGTCGGGGGTGAATTGTGAGTAAAGCATAACAAAAGTTCTTGTTATCTCCACCTTGCCACTCACACATGGTTGTGAGGAGGGGTCTAATCATTTTGATAGGATGGGCTTGAAAGTGGAATATCTTGCGGGTAAATTGGTACCTCTCTGCAGAGTTAAAAACGTATTCGAATACTCCGAGCTCCCGGGTTTTATAGGAGTCTGCTGCGGTGGATTAAATCCACGGGGTGTGACACAAGTACTACTTTCTAAATTAAATATGTTTAAATCAAGATTACCCAAATGACATGTGTTGTCATGATAAGGAGTGCTGCCGTGGGCTGTCGTGTGTCGACGTGTCGCGGTAGTGCTATAATCTAGTGAACATGAATGATGATGTTATATTATGAAAAGTGCTGCCATAAGATGAGATGAGAAAGGAAAAGGTTATTTTACAAACATCCATAATTCTTGACTAGTCTAGGTTCATATCATCACTACTATATGTATCTACTCTTACCTATGACTTGCTGAGTACGTAAGTACTCACCCTTGCAACATTCAAATCAGTAGATGGAGCGCTCTACGACCAAGATGAAGGCATGGAGTACTTCGTGGATCCAGAAGGAGGAGCGTCAGTCCCGTCATTTCCCTGATGTGTGTTGTTCTGCCGTCCACTTCTCTTTTGTGGGTGGGTCACCTATCTTCTGCTGTGTAGATGTTATTTTGCTAAACCATGTATGCCGTGAAGGCATTGTAATCTCCTTATGTAATATCAAGGCCAGCAGGCCACACTGCTTAACTATTTTGTAAGTTACTCTGTTGCAATGTGATATACTCCTGTGCTTGACTTATCCTGGGACGTCAAGGGTATGTGTATGCTATGCATATATGGGACTAGCTGCAGCGAGCTAGGTCTCTACAGGAGTAGTCGTAGTCCCAGTTTCGGGGCGCGACATTAAGTCTCAGGTTTTGGCTGACTTTGTGGTCAAATGGACCAACCCTGAGCCACCCGTGCAGGTGCCGGAGGAATTGGAATGCCCCGATCACTGGACAATGTACTTTGATGGCTCCCGTAGTTTTCAACACTCGGGGGCTGGAGTGGTCTTAGTCACGCCTCAAGGCGAACAGCTTAAATATGTCATCCAACTACACTTTGTTGCGACCAACAACGCGGCAGAGTATGAAGGTCTTCTTGCAGGGCTCCGGGCAGCAAAATTTCTCGGAGTCCGTCGATTAGTGGTGTGGGGAGACTCACAGCTGGTCGTAAACCAGGTAAACAAAGAGTACAGCACCTACGATGATACAATGGCTCATTACCTGGGGGAAGTGAGGAGATTGGAAAAACACTTCAGTCATTTCGAAGTCCAATACATCCTGCAAAAGGACAACATTCTCGCAGACCAATTATCCAAAATTGGGTCCTCACGCACATCCGCTCCGGCAGGAGTGTTCATTGAACACTTGGACCATCCTTCGATCATGACTTCGGTCGAGGATGATCCGATAATAGCCTGCGTTACCAACCTCGGTCAGGAACAGGACTGGACTCATCCATTGAGAGTCTATCTTGAAAATGGGACCCTACCCGAGGACGAAACCGAAAGCGATCGGTTAATTCGAAAAGCGCGCCTGTACAAGCTCATAGATGGGATTTTGTACAAAAAGGGTACTCAAGGAGTATTCATGCGTTGCATATCTCAGGAGGAAGGAAAATCCCTCTTGAAAGAAATACATGACGGTGTATGCGGTGCACACGTGTCATATCAGACACTGGTTGGAAAAACTTTTCGACAAGGATTCTACTGGCCTTCGGCACTCGATGATGCCAAGCATATGGTCAAGATGTGTCCTCAGTGTCAGTTCCACGCGAGGCAGGTTCATCAACCTACCTATGCGTTACAAACCATCCCCCTAGCATGGCCTTTCGCGGTCTGGGGAATGGACATTGTTGGTCCTATGCCACAAGCGGTCAACTGGTACAAGTTTCTGTTCGTAGCCATTGACACGTTTACAAAGTGGATTGAGGCCGAACCGGTACAAAATATTACCGCGTCAGCAGCACAAAAGTTCTTTCATAAGAACATTGTTGCTCGATTTGGTGTTCCCAACCGTCTTATCACCGACAATGGTTCTCAGTTCGCCAGTGGTCTTTTCCTAGATTACTGCGATCAGATTGGAACCAAGGTGTGCTTTGCTTCTGTAGCGCATCTATTGGATCAGGATGTCGACTAGAGGGGGAGGGGGTGAATAGGAGACTTTTAAAATTTGTTTTTGCAAATGAAAATTCAAATTAAGGTAAAGCAAGTAATAGTAAAAGATAAGAGATTGAAACCGATATATCCCGAGGTATCGGAGACACGCCCAGTCTCCACTAGTCCTCGTTGAAGCACTCAGTCTTTGAGTATAGCTTCAGTATCCACACAGGACACTATCTACTAAGGTTGCTCCTTGTCCCCTCCGGAAAGGCGAGCACCAAGCCTTTTACAAGTAATCGCGTCTCTCCGACAATCTCCGATTTGGAGAGATCAGCGATTTCCGCCTCCGAACCGTCTAGGTGAGGGCGCTCACCAAGAGTAATAAGAAGCAAGGTCTACTCTAGACCTCCAATGCACACCGAGAAAAATATCTAGAAATGGGAATGCAAGAACAATATGCTCGATGTGGCTAATACTCTCACGACTCGATCAAAAGATCAAGTTTTAAGTAAAACGAAGAAGCACTAGTGAGAAAGTATGAAAGGCTGTGTTGCTGTGTTTTCTTGTGTTAAAACAGCAGCTCAACACCTCTATTTATAGCCTTCGTGGTCAAAAGAGCCGTTTGTGCTCGAGCTGAAAAATAGTAACTAAGACTGACAGTCAGTCTCACAAACTGACAGTCAGTCTAGTGTATCACCAGAAAGAGTAAAAACAGGATCACAACAGCTCGAACGTTGTGGACTAAAACGGTAAAAAGAAACAGTCCAAACTGACAGTCAGTTACAAAGACTGACAGTCAGTGTCCACAAAATCAACAGTGAAAAGCAACAGCTACAAACTTTATAACCGTTGAAGCAGATAACAGCAAAAATTTACTGACCAAACTGACAGTCAGTGTGTAAAACTGACAGTCAGTCTTAGTTTCAGTAACACAGAGAAAAACAGAATAAAAACCAATTCAAAAACTCTCTGTGGTCGAAACCCAAACTGACAGTCAGTATACTCATACTGACAGTCAGTTTAGTACAAAAAATCTGAGACAGAAAAACATGCTCTCTGGAGATTTGTCAGTTTGCACTAACTGACATTCATACTGACAGTCAGTTACCAACACTGACAGTCAGTCTAGCAAAGGAAAATCAGCTCAACAAAAAAAAAAAACATACTCTCTGGAGATTAGTCAGTTTATCAAACTGACATTCATACTGACAGTCAGTTACAAAGACTGACAGTCAGTCTGGATAAAAACAAAGAAAACTCAAAATCCAGAGATCTGATTCAAATGATTTCAGTTTTGTTTTGAAGATATTTTCGAGAAGAACATTTTTGACAACAGCAACAAAAATTAGATCTTTTCAGATCTTTCTCAAGAAGTAAAAACCTCAACTGTTGACAAAATTCAATATATCAAAACAAATTGTCGAAAAACCACAGATAATGATATGCGTGCATTGACCTAGATTTTTCTCGGTATAATTGGAGATGTAGAGAGAACTTGCGTCCCCTCTTTATAGTACGGTTTAAACTAAGAATAAAATCCTTAAACCGATCGATCTTCATGCACCCTGAGATCGGTAAACCTAGAACTACAACATACCTCGATGCATCAGTTTAGTCCAGCAAAAACAATTTCTTTTTGCGTCTTCCTATGCTTTTGAACAACTTAAATTGAACTTCAACATTTTGATCACCAGCCCTCGCTTTTTGTGCGGTTGTCTGAATCTGTAACACTAACTCAAACACATAGTTAGTCCAAAAATACTTATTATCATCAACCATCAAAACACATCAGGGTTAGGCATGAAAGGCCTAGATGCAACAATCTCCCCCTTTTTGATGATTGATGACAACAAGTTAATAAACTAATACCAACTAATACTCCCCCTGATTTTGTGCAAAAATCTCCCCCTGAAAGTGTGCACATCCCTCAAGATGTATCAGAGCATATCATAGCATAAGAGAGAGAACCACAAATTATGTCAGAGCACATTGATATCTCATACAAATGTAAGAACAAATCTCATCACATCATCGCATCAAAAAAATTTCATAGAAAAAAAAACATATCATAATCATATCACAAAATAACATCATCAACATATCATATCATCCATCTAAACAAAATATCTCATCAACATATCATATCATCCATCTAAACAAAATATCATAACATCATCCATCTCTCCCCCTTTGGCATCAAGCACAAAAAGGGAGGCCTAACATGAGAAACTAAACCTAATCTACTCCTGGTCATCTGAGTCTCCTAGAATCTCAGTGCCTCCGGAAGCTGTAGGAGACGCGGAAGGTACGACGGCGGGAGATGCAGGTCCTGCTGGAACTGGAGCGGTGCCGGCAGATGATGCTGGTGAAGAAACTGCAGGCCGTGCCCTCTTGCGAGGAGCAAGGGAAGCAGATGCCATCGCAGCATCAGGAGCTGGAAGTCGCTGCAGTATCTGCTGAAGGATCTCCTGCTGAGCTGCCAAGGTACTCTGGATCACCTGCTGTGTCTGAATGACCTGGTCAAGAGACACCTGCAGAGATGCAAGAGAGGAAGCTGTGCGGGAGCTGCTAGAAGGGGCAGGAGCAGAGGCAGAAGCTGGAGCTGCAGTCGCGTCCTCAGAATCCTCATCATCATCAGAGGCTGAGGAGGGAGCACTAGGAGCTGGAGGACGAGTGCCCAGACGACGATCAGCCTGGCCAGGGGGATAGAAGGCCAAAAGCTGATGAGGGCGAGGAAGAGCGGTGTCTACTGCTCGAATGTGGAGCAGTAGTGCCATGATGTATGGGGCATACACCAGGCGACGACGAGGAGAGAGAAGAACGTGCTGAAGCTCACTAATGATGAGATCAGCGATGTCGAAGGGCTCCTCTCGAAAGATCGAGATGAGAACATGGAGAGTGATGTAGGTGACCCTGGCGCGGTCACCTGTGATCGGAAGAAGAGTGAGGCGAAGAATCTTCAGCGCCGGGTCAACATCGCGGCGCATGCCGGCAATGTGACGAACCTGGAAGGCGCCGGAGTAGAGCATAGCGACCTCACGATGCTCAAGGTCAGGTAAAGTGTGGAGCTGGCGCCCTGAAGCAGGACGAACCAGTCCTAAAGCGGCCTCAAGCTGCTCCTTTGTGACCGTGTATACCTGGAGGCCGGTCATAAAGGTCAGTGAGTCACGCTGAGGAGAAATGTGGAGGGTGGCATAGAACTGCCTAATGGGCTCCTCTGCCCAGGTCAAAGAAGAATCAGAGACCAAGTCTCGGATCCCTACAGAGGCAAAAGCATCAAAAAGAGAAGCGATGCCAGTGCGAGAAACTATCGTCTGCCAAGAGACAGAACGATGAACAAAGAAGGGCATGTGAGAGTAGATGCTCTCAAACATGTCGAACTGAGTGATGGTGTAGAAGGTGGTACGTGGCGAGGCATCCGTGCCAGAAGGACGAGGAGATAGATAGGGGTTCGGCTGACGAAGAGTCCGAAGCCGACTAGTGTTCCACCGCGAATAGTTCACGGGGACACGCTCTGGAGAGGGGGAACGCCGAGCCCCAGAGGACTGGCCCGAAGACCTGCTGCTGGACGCAACGGTCTTGCGTCGAGCAACGCGGCGATGAGGCTGATCAGACATAGTGGATAGCTAAAGGAATGCAAGGATGAACAAGGGTGGAGAAAACAAAAGTTTCTGTTTTCAGGGTTCAGACTGACAGTCAGTCTTATGAACTGACAGTCAGTTCGAACCTGATGCTGACAGTCAGTATGAGAGACTGACTGTCAGTTCCAACCTAGAACCGGCGAACTGAGAAATGACGAGGTTTTTGTGGGGATTTGAGAGGGAATTATGCAAAGATTGTGAAGATAGAGTGCTATAGCAGATCAAGGAAAGAAAAAATAAAAGCAATTTCGGATTAGTAGAAAGAAAAGAAGGAATTAAAGAGAGAAAGAAAGAAAAACGAAGAAGAGGAAGAAGAAGAAGGAGGAGAGAGTGAGCTCACGGTGGGAGAAGGACGACGAGATGACGGCGATGAAGAGGAGCAACGGCGACGGTCAACGGTGATGAGGAGGAGCAACGGCGACGGCGACGGCGACGGCGATGGAAAAAGAAAACGGCGGCCGAAGAAGATAAAAAGAAAAGCTCGGTTTAGGGTTTTAAGGACTCAAACTGACAGTCAGTTTTACAAACTGACTGTCAGTCTAGTCACTTAATTTTAAAAACTGACAGTCAGTGTGGTACACTGAATGTCAGTTCAATAAAATCAAGTGCTGAGACTGACAGTCAGTGTTGTATACTGACTGTCAGTGTGAGACTTCAAAACGACCAGAACCCTACGACCAAGAAACAACACTATACTGACTGTCAGTTATAAAAACTGACTGTCAGTTATGACTTCTTCGACCAGGAGAGAGCTCTAAGGGAGAAACTATATATATATATATATATATTATACTTCATTAATCAAGATAAGCAATCAATAGTATGAAGAAGTTAATAAAAATATCACTTTATCAACTAGCATTTGAAACATCTATAATATTTAGTTCACCTCTAAGAAAGCAAAACCTGGATTCATCTAGTGGTTTGGTGAAGATATCTGCTAGTTGAAGATCTGTTCTTACATGACTAAGATCAATATCTCCTTTTGCCACATGATCTCTTATGAAATGGTGCCGTATTTCAATATGCTTAGTTCTAGAATGTTGAACAGGATTATTAGCAATTTTAATGGCACTTTCATTATCACACAGAAGTGGCACTTTATCAAATTTAATTCCATAATCCAAAAATGTCTGTTTCATCCATAATAATTGAGCACAACAACTACCTGCAGACACGTATTCAGCTTCAGCTGTTGAGAGAGCAACTGAGTTTTGCTTCCTAGATGACCATGATACTAATGATCTCCCCAACAGCTGACAGCTACCAGATGTGCTCTTTCGATCAATCTTACACCCAGCATAATCAGAATCAGAATACCCAATTAATTCAAAATTTGCATCTTTAGGGTACCAAAGGCCTAAACTGGGATAACATTTTAAATACCTAAGGATTCTTTTAAGAGCAGTTAAATGACATTCCTTAGGATCTGACTGAAATCTAGCACATAAACACACACTGAACATGATATCAGGCCTAGATGCTGTAAGATATAAAAGACTACCAATCATAGACCTATAGAGTTTAGAATCTACTGATTTTGAATTTCTGTCCATGTCGAGGTGTCCATTTGTAGCCATGGGGGTCTTGATAGCCTTAGCTTCTTCCATCCCAAAGCGCTTGAGCAGGTCCTTCACGTACTTTGTTTGACTCACGAACGTACCGTTCTTGAGTTGCTTGATTTGAAGTCCAAGGAAGAAGCTCAGCTCACCAATCATGGACATCTCGAACTCCCTAGACATCATATCTCCAAATTCTTGACAAAAATATTCATTAGTAGATCCAAAAATTATGTCATCCACATAAATTTGGCAAATAAATAAATCATCATCTATTTTCTTGGTGAACAGAGTTGTATCAACCTTCCCAGTTTTAAAACCTTTAGAAAGAAGAAAATCTCTAAGGCGTTCATACCAAGCTCGAGGAGCTTGTTTGAGGCCATACAAAGCTTTCGTTAGTCTAAAAACATGGTTTGGAAATTTTAGATCTTCAAACCCGGGAGGTTGCTCTACAAATACAAGTTCGGAAATTTCACCATTTAGAAAAGCACTTTTAACATCCATTTGAAAAAGTTTAATGTTAAAATGAGAAGCATAAGCAAGAAGAATTCTAATTGCTTCAAGTCTCGCCACAGGAGCAAAAGTTTCACTAAAATCTAAACCTTCGACTTGAGTGAAACCTTGAGCAACAAGACGAGCCTTGTTTCTAATTACTAGTCCATTTTCATCTTGCTTATTTCTGAAAACCCATTTTGTTCCAATGACATTATGATCCTTAGGTCTTTCTACTAAGTTCCAGACTTTATTTCTAGTAAAATTATTTAGTTCATCATGCATAGCATTTACCCAGTCAGGATCATCTAGAGCTTCACTAACACATGTTGGTTCTAAAGAAGAAACAAATGAATGATGTTCACAAAAAGAAGCAATACGAGATCGAGTTAGAACACCCTTACTAATATCACCCAGAACTTGGTTCAAAGGGTGATCCTTGATAATTGTTCTATGCTGGCTTGGCGCTTCTTCTTGTGCTGCTTCTTCTGCAGCAGACTCAACTTGCACAGGAGGTCCAGGTTGTTCAATGTTGTCTTCACTTCCATCATTATCTTCATCAACTTCCTCAGCTTCTTCAATGGTAAGTTCTTTCAAAGGTTCTTGAATTTCACCTGAAGTGTCATGAACAGCTTGCTCTTCTTGCGAGTTATTAGATTCATCAAACTCAATATCGCAAGATTCCTCAATACAACCTGACGTTTTGTTAAAAACACGATAGGCTTTGCTAGTGGTAGAATAACCAACTAGAAAACCCTCATCAACTTTTCTTTGAAATTTTCCACCAAAGTTTCTTTTTCTTAAGATGTAACATTTACAACCAAAAACACAAAAATATGAAATATTTGGTTTTCTTCCAAAAAGAAGTTCATAAGGTGTCAAGTTCAAAAGAGGATGCAAATAGAGTCGATTAATAGAATAGCAAGCTGTGTGAACTGCTTCTGCCCAGAAGCGAATAGGTGTATTATACTCACATAACATGGTTCTTGCCATCTCTATTAATGTTCGATTTTTCCTTTCAACAACTCCATTTTGCTGTGGAGTGTAGGATGTGGAAAATTCATGTTTGATTCCAAGAGAGTCACAAAAATCAAATAAAGTTGAATTAACGAACTCTCCACCATGATCACTACGGATTTTCTTGATGGATAATTCGAATTCATTAGAAACACGTTTTGCAAAACTTTTGAAAACATCGGGGGTTTCAGATTTTTGAAAAATAAAGAAAACCCAAGTAAAACGAGTGAAATCATCAACAATAACAAAGCAATAACTATTTCCCCCAACACTTTGGAACTCTGAAGGTCCAAATAAATCCAAATGCAAAAGTTCCAAAGGTTTGCTTGTAGAAAGTATTCGCTTAGTTGGATGTGTGGTAGCTATTTTCTTGCCTGCTTGACAAGCGCTACAAGGTTTATCCTTTTCAAAGACCACATCCTTTAAGCCAATAACCAAATCACGTTTGAAAAGCTTTTTAAGTTGATGCATTCCAACATGAGCAAGTCTCCGATGCCATAACCATCCTTTAGATGTTTGTGAGACTAGACATGTTGCAAGAGATGCATCTTTTGAAGAGAAATCAACTAGATATAAATTTTCATGACGAAAACCTTTAAAGATCAAAGAATTGTCTTTTAAATTTTCAACCAAAACTTCATTTGGATAAAAGATACAGCGGAAACCAAGATCACAAATTTGTGCAACTGAAAGCAAATTAAAATTCAAAGATTCAACCAAAAGAACATTTGAAATTGTTAAATCATTTGAAATGGCAACTTTACCCAAACCTGTCACGCTTCCTTGACGATTATTTCCAAAGGTGATCTTTTGATGTTCGTCGGAATTGTCTTTGATTGTGGTGAACAGTTTGGCGTTTCCGGTCATGTGCTCGGAGCATCCGCTATCAAGCACCCAATGACGTCCACCATTTTTGTAATTTACCTGCAAAAGAATTTAAGTTGATTTTGGTACCCAAACACTTCTGGGTCCTTTAATATTAGCGATCAAAGTTTTGGGCACCCAAATAGATTTTTTTCTTTTGTTCATCATTGGTGCACCAACATACTTTGCAATAGCATAACCTTTCTTTGACCGTTTTAGCATGTAACAAGCATCAAAATATGCAGATGTCATAAGAGGGCATGAATCATGTGAATGACCTACTTCATGGCATTTATGACAAAACAGGTTACATGCTTTTGTAAAAACAGTTCTAATTTTTATCTTTTTATCTTTATTAGGAAAATATCCTAGACCTTCTTTTCTAAAGGTGCATCTTTGACTACCTAAAATTAGGTCAAGAGATATTTTACCTTTATAGCTATTTTCTAACCCTTTTTCTAATTTTTTAACTTGAGATTTAAGTTTAATATTTTCACAGAGAATGGATTCATTTGAAGCGCATGGTATATCTAGTTGAAAATTATCAATATCATCACAAGAAGTACCAATGCTAGCTTTACAAGACAAATTTGAGACATCTTTCATAAGAGCATTTTCATAAGATTCCTTTAATTCAGAGTGTTGATCAGAAAGAGTTAAAAATTCTTCCTTAAGGATCTTATATTTTCTTTTAGTTTTGCCATAGGCCTCATTGATTTCATTTAGCATTTCAACTAGATCATCATAGGAGGGATCAAAAGAAGTTACCTTTTCATTCCTTTTTGCCATAAGGCAAACTGGAGAGCTTGATGAATTTTTGAGGGCGATTCCGGCTAATTTCTTTGTACATCTCTCATCATCAGAGTCGGAGTCGGAATTCTCACCTCCAGACATCCATTCGCCAAAGCATGCCTTTTTAGGAGTGTTAAACTTCTTCTTGAAGTTCTTCTTCTTTTTATCTGTAGATTTGTTCTTGTTCGGACATCTTGATGCTATATGTCCTTTTTCATGACATTCATAGCATATCACATCTTTGAAGTTTGTTGGTCTTGAACCTTTTGGACGAGTGTCGATGCTTACTCCCTTCTTGTGTAACCTGCGAAGAAGACGTTGAGTATTTCTTACCAAGAGAGCCAAGTCTTCATCGGAGGAACCTTCACTTGTGCCGTCCTTGGAATTTGCTTTGAAAGCCTCCGTCTTTTTCTTTGTATCAGAGGTTTCGTTCAGTTCCTTTTTCTCCTTTTTGTGCATTTCATGGGTAATCAAATTTCCATAGAGATCAGTAGGTGAAGTTGTAGAAAGATCGGAGTTTGTCAAAACTGTTACAAGAGTGTCAAAGCTTTCTGGGAGAGCTCGAAGCATTTTTCTGACAATTTCCAGATCAGTAAAGATAACACCAAGACCTTTAAGTTCATTCACAATATTATTTAATCTAGTAAACATGGAATCAACAGATTCAGAAGAAGACATTTTGAAAGTTTCATACTTTTGTCTAACCATTAAAAGTTTAGCCTCTTTTACTTTAGTAGTTCCTTCATATATTTCTTCTAAAGTTTTCCAAACTTTGTGAGCAGTATTCAAATTGCTTACACGATTAAATTCATTTAGAGATAAACCAGTAAATAAAGCATTTAAAGCACGAGCATTCAGATGTTGTTTTCTCTTATCATCTTCAGTATAGCTTTCCGGATCATCCGGAGGAGAAAAACCAACTTTAACAATCAACCAGACATCCAATCCCATGGCTTCTAGAAATACAGACATACGCACTTTCCAGTAGGGATAGTTAGTCCCATCAAAGATAGGCGCACGGCTAGTATGACCCAGATTAAAGCCATCAGTAGACGACATCCTCTCTCTAAGCGGTGAAGCTTATAAATGAGAGACCAAAGCTCTGATACCACGTGTTGGATCAGGATGTCGACTAGAGGGGGAGGGGGTGAATAGGAGACTTTTAAAATTTGTTTTTGCAAATGAAAATTCAAATTAAGGTAAAGCAAGTAATAGTAAAAGATAAGAGATTGAAACCGATATATCCCGAGGTATCGGAGACACGCCCAGTCTCCACTAGTCCTCGTTGAAGCACTCAGTCTTTGAGTATAGCTTCAGTATCCACACAGGACACTATCTACTAAGGTTGCTCCTTGTCCCCTCCGGAAAGGCGAGCACCAAGCCTTTTACATGTAATGGCGTCTCTCCGACAATCTCCGATTTGGAGAGATCAGCGATTTCCGCCTCCGAACCGTCTAGGTGAGGGCGCTCACCAAGAGTAATAAGAAGCAAGGTCTACTCTAGACCTCCAATGCACACCGAGAAAAATATCTAGAAATGGGAATGCAAGAACAATATGCTCGATGTGGCTAATACTCTCACGACTCGATCAAAAGATCAAGTTTTAAGTAAAACGAAGAAGCACTAGTGAGAAAGTATGAAAGGCTGTGTTGCTGTGTTTTCTTGTGTTAAAACAGCAGCTCAACACCTCTATTTATAGCCTTCGTGGTCAAAAGAGCCGTTTGTGCTCGAGCTGAAAAATAGTAACTAAGACTGACAGTCAGTCTCACAAACTGACAGTCAGTCTAGTGTATCACCAGAAAGAGTAAAAACAGGATCACAACAGCTCGAACGTTGTGGACTAAAACGGTAAAAAGAAACAGTCCAAACTGACAGTCAGTTACAAAGACTGACAGTCAGTGTCCACAAAATCAACAGTGAAAAGCAACAGCTACAAACTTTATAACCGTTGAAGCAGATAACAGCAAAAATTTACTGACCAAACTGACAGTCAGTGTGTAAAACTGACAGTCAGTCTTAGTTTCAGTAACACAGAGAAAAACAGAATAAAAACCAATTCAAAAACTCTCTGTGGTCGAAACCCAAACTGACAGTCAGTATACTCATACTGACAGTCAGTTTAGTACAAAAAATCTGAGACAGAAAAACATGCTCTCTGGAGATTTGTCAGTTTGCACTAACTGACATTCATACTGACAGTCAGTTACCAACACTGACAGTCAGTCTAGCAAAGGAAAATCAGCTCAACAAAAAAAAAAACATACTCTCTGGAGATTAGTCAGTTTATCAAACTGACATTCATACTGACAGTCAGTTACAAAGACTGACAGTCAGTCTGGATAAAAACAGAGAAAACTCAAAATCCAGAGATCTGATTCAAATGATTTCAATTTTGTTTTGAAGATATTTTCGAGAAGAACATTTTTGACAACAGCAACAAAAATTAGATCTTTTCAGATCTTTCTCAAGAAGTAAAAACCTCAACTGTTGACAAAATTCAATATATCAAAACAAATTGTCGAAAAACCACAGATAATGATATGCGTGCATTGACCTAGATTTTTCTCGGTATAATTGGAGATGTAGAGAAAACTTGCGTCCCCTCTTTATAGTACGGTTTAAACTAAGAATAAAATCCTTAAACCGATCGATCTTCATGCACCCTGAGATCGGTAAACCTAGAACTACAACATACCTCGATGCATCAGTTTAGTCCAGCAAAAACAATTTCTTTTTGCGTCTTCCTATGCTTTTGAACAACTTAAATTGAACTTCAACATTTTGATCACCAGCCCTCGCTTTTTGTGCGGTTGTCTGAAATCTGTAACACTAACTCAAACACATAGTTAGTCCAAAAATACTTATTATCATCAACCATCAAAACACATCAGGGTTAGGCATGAAAGGCCTAGATGCAACAGCATCCACAAAGCAATGGTTTTGTAGAACGGGCCAATGGGCAGATACTTCAAGGCATCAAAAAATGTGTTTTTGATCGCCTAAAGACTCGCTTGGGGGCTTGGGCAGACGAGCTTTATACCATTCTATGGGCACTACGAACTACCTCTAGTCGAGCCACCGGTGAGACGCCCTTCCATCTGGTCTATGGGGCCGAGGCTGTGTTGCCTATGGAAGTTAGTATTGGGTTTGTTCGGACAGAACAATTCGAACAAGTTGATCAGTCCGAACAGCGATCACAAGATCTCATCCTCTTAGAAGAAAGGCGTGATCGCGCTTTGATCAAATCCGCGGCATACTTGCAAGCTTTGCGCAAGTACCACAGTAAAAGGGTGCGACCACGTAGTCTTAACGTGGGCGACTTGGTGTTACGAAAAATCCAAGACCAGTCTAATCGCAACAAATTCTCCCCGAAGTGGGAAGGCCCTTACACTGTTGTCTCAGTGCCGCGACCAGGATCCGCGAGGTTAGCCATGGAGGATGGTCGAATTTTGTCCAATAGTTGGAACATCAATCAACTTCGCAGGTTCTACGTGTAAGTATTCAATCACTTTTCCTGTTCAATTATCATTTTTTCATAAAACAAAAAATGTTTTGGTTTCGTACGATGAATATTTCCCTTTATGCCCATTTGTTGCGAATTCGACTCAGGAGCTGGTCGGCGGCGGTTAGATCATGACAACGTTCTAGTCGGATTCGCTGGCCGATCTCATGACCGCTTCCAGACAAGTCACTCCTAAATAAGCCGTTTCTCAACGCACACGGGACTTTCTGGTAAGACCTCGGTTATCTGAGTGGCTACTGGTTTGCAAATAAGGCTAGACATTACACTGATCATAATTCTTGGTTTGATCACACATCCTTGGTCGTTATATTCACTTCTCTTCTGTGTTTGTAATACTAAGTCTTCAATATCTACAATCACAGGCGGGGGCTAGGGGGATATGTTTATAATATGAAACAACATAAAACAAGAATATATTGGAAAGTATATTCATTTTAAAAAAAAATGAGTTTCAAGATTCATCGCATTGCATATAAATGTTTCTATACAGATGTAAGGATCACTCGATCCCAAGCTCAGTCAGGAGCTTATCTACTAGGGGCTTGATCTCCTCCATGACAGCCTCAAGCTGTTCCTCACTCTCGACCTCAACCGGTCCCACCAGTGGATTCAGATCTGCATCTGGGCCATGGTGAAGTCGAACCCGGTTGAGAATGGCAGAAGCGGCTGACCGAACCCTGGTTCTGATCGCCTCTTCTCATCGCCTTGTATCTTCAGGAAGATACTCGAGAAGTGACTCCGCCTGGGCCATGACTAGCGTAGACCAGTCATTTAGGCTGAGATTATCTCTTGTGGTTTTGACCACATCAGCCCTCAGGAGACGAGCCAGTGCCTTTAGTTTTTCGAAGATTGAACGGCTCAGCTCTCTGATCGCCCTTTCGGAGGTTTGAATAGAGCCCTGGAGGAGCTCCTTGTCCTAACTGAGTTGTCTTATTTGACCCGCTTGCGCTGCAGTAAGAGAAAAAATTACTCGCGTGCTATGAAGTTAAGTCTTCCTAGTCAGGAATCGACTTAGCAGAAAGTTGTGACCGCAGCTTGTTGTTTTCGATCTCTTAGTTTGTAGTCACTGAGATCGAATGCAGCTTGACTGTGGCCACTTCTTTTTTCAGCAATGCCACCTCTCTGTAGCAGAACAGAAGGAGTGGTCATAACCAATTTGCATCTATACAAGTTGAAGAGTAATAATCCTTACCTGCGCAAGTTGTCTCGTTCTTTTTGTATGGCCTCAACGCTCGCCATCATTACCCATCACATAATACCCAGAGCCTGTCTCGGGGAACCAACCGTCACAATTAGTGCGCCACTAAGTGAAGAATTTGAAGCGTTGGGTTAAAAATCCGATGCATGTCTTAAAAAATTCAAAATAAACACTTCCCTTCGTTTTTTTCGAATTTGGGGGCTAGCTGACGAGGATTGACACCCGAGTCTATTCAAATAAATGCATTGTTGGTTCAAGACAGACTCGAGCCAGACACGTGCCTGGCAGTACGAACTCAAGTCATTCTGAGAAGCATCAGCCCGAGGTCGCAAGCTTTACGCGATCAGACCGCAGCTATTGCGCGGTCAGAAGTTCGTATGCTATACGCGAACAGAATGTTGAAGATGTTGTGCGGTCAGCCAACATCCCACGGTCAGAGCATTTTCGACCAGGATACTTGGGATTCAACTGTTCCTATAATGGGAATATCCCAAGTATCCCGAAGATTCTTCCACGTGGAGGATCAACCGTCGGGAGGTTAATACGTACAGTTATTCATAAATAACACGTGTTACACCTGCGTGGGGGTTAAGAGCGGTTTTCCAAACAGCATCTAAGCAACTGTTTGATGCAGTTACCGCATGGCACCCTTTCGACCAGTATAAAAGGGTAGCAAGATGCATCAAATGGGGAAGGATCGACATCTCTGATACAAGCGAGATACAACACATCTCAACTACTCAAACAGCCAAATCTACGGCCTAGATTAGACAGTTTTTTACAAGCCTCTTTGGCCTCTTTTTGTACACTTACATAGAAAAAATTCTTCGCCTGTGAAGGTCTTTTCCCGCCATCTTGTAGATCTTTATTACATATAGTGAAATCCCAACAGGACGTAGGGCTATTACTCCCATCATCGAGGGCCTGAACCTGTATAAATCTCTCTGTGCTCCTGTTCTCCATATCTCTACATACCTTCCCAGAGCGTCATCTTGAAAGGTCTCATCATTATAAATTTTGCATAAGTTAGACTGAGGACTCCGAGTCTGAATTGTCGACAGTAATCCCCTTTCACCTAGTCGCGATATGAAACAACTTAAGGCCGCCATGCGACCAGCCAGGCGTTGAACATCTTTCATGGTCGAGGGCGACCTCAATTGTTCGATGGTCCTGATTTTCTCAGGATTGACCTCAATGCCTCTGGAACAAACAAGGAAACCAAGAAGTTTTCCTGAAGAAACCCCAAAAGAGCATTTCCCCAGATTCAACTTTATTCCAAAGTGATTCAAATTACAGAAGGTTTCAGCGAGATCATCCAAATGAGACAATCTCTTGGAACTTTTTATAACCAAGTCGTCTACATATGCTTCGAGATTACGCCCTATCTGGGAAAGAAAGGTCTTTTGCATCAAGCGCTGGTACGTGGAACCTGCGTTCTTGAGACCGAACGGCATTCTGATGTAGCAGTAGGTGCCGAACGGGGTAATGAAGGCAGTTTTCTCTTCATCTTCTTCTCCCATGCTAATCTGATGGTATCCTGAGTAAGCGTCCAGGAAGCTCATCAGTTCGCAGCCCGCAGTTGAGTCGACCAACTGGACGATGCGGGGAAGGGGAAAGTCATCCTTCGGATAGGCACTGTTGAGGCTAGTGTAGTCGACGCACATGCGCCACTTGCCATTTGACTTGCAGACCATGACCGGATTAGCGAGCCACTCCGGGTGATCGACCTCGCGAATAAACCCGGCCCTTAGGAGTTTGTCCAACTCCTCTCGGATGGCTTCCCGTCGGTCAACAGGAAAACGCCTGAGCTTTTGCTTTATTGGTCGCTGTCCAGGTCGAATTGCTAACCTGTGCTCGATTACTTCCCTTGGGACACCAGGAATGTCGGACGGTTTCTACGCAAACACATCTGCGTTAGCCCAGAGGAAAGTAATGAGCTTGTGTTCCTATTTGTCATCCATGCCTGATCCGACCCGAATGGTGTTGGATGGATCAGCTGGGTATAGTGTTTGAGTTTCTCATCTGGTCGAGGAGCAGCCTTGATCACGTCGGTGGCAACAGTGGCGACCTGAGCGTCCCGGAGGGGAAGCTGGTCGACCATCTCCAGAGATAGCCGGTCGCATGTTAGTGCCACGTTGCGACTGCCTCGGACTGAGATGACCCCTTTGGGGCTGGACAATTTGCCGCACTGATAAGCATAGTGCGTTGCCATCATGAACTTAGCAAGAGTTGGCCTACCAAAGATTGCATTGTAAGCCGAATCACAATCAATTACGTCAAAAGTAATCAATTCTGTTGGGAAGTTATCTGGTTCTCCCAGTGTGACCGGGAGAACCACCTGTCCCAACAGCATCATGGAGGGACCAGGGATTATCCCATAAAACGGATGGATTATGGGCTTAATCTTCGAATGAGGAATTTACATATCATCGAGTGCCTTGACCAATAAAATGTCAAGGGAGCTCCTTCCGTCGATCAGGACCCTTTCGACTCTCGCATTACTGATGATCGGGGTAATGACCAGAGGGAGTCTCAATGGTCAAGTAAGCACCGCAGGACAATCAGTGCGATCAAATGTCAAAGGTGTATCTGACCAACGGGGGTACTGAGGTTCACCAAGGGATGTCTCCGTTTGGTTAACTTCTCGATAAAAGGACTTAAACTGCCTTTTGGAAACAAAAGAGGAGGAACCTCCGAAAATAACATTAATATGATTGTGAGATACCTGGTAGGACATCTCTTCGTCTCCGTCAGCGTCTCTAAGTCCGCATGCTCGCTCCTTAGTCGGTAAGGTCGGCATTTGTCCTATCCCTTGGTAGAAGTCATCCAACTGCTTCAACTAACCCCTGCAGTTCTTGAGGTCGTGGGCTGCAGAGTTGTGGAGTGGACACCACTTCCTGCCTTCCTGAGGGTTAGTCGAATTTTCTGGCTGGTCGGCACTACGACCACCAGAAGCAATTTTATTCTTAAACGAATGCTTGTTACCTTTGGTCGAAGGAGGCTTCTCTGCAACTGCGACCTCGCGGCACTGTCCAGAGCGCTTCCTCTTCTACTTCTTCGACTTCCCGCCCGGCGAAGATTCCGGCCTCTTGCTTGAATCTTCCTTCCTAGCGTCCGTGAAACCTAGTTGAGGTGGTAGGTCACCTTTATCACCCATCTGGTTCCATTCGACCGCTTCGGCCGCATCAGAGTATCAATCAGCCATATCGAAGAGATCGGCCACTGATCGAGGAGGATGGATGAGGAAGTCTTTGGTGAATCTCCGATATCGAACGACATGTTTAAATGCCCTGATAACGGAGTTGTCAGATATGTTCGGGATGGAATTTCTCACCCCGACAAACCTCTTGACAAACTGACGAAGGGTTTCGGTCGAAGTTTGTCGTAGTCGATGGAGGTCGTCCTCTTTTCCCGGCTTTTGATAACAATTTCAGAAATTGCTGAGGATAGCGTCGCATAGCATTTCCCAATTGTAGATAGAACCTTCGGGTTGATTAAACAGCCAAGTTCTAGCTGGTCCTTCAAGGACTGTAGGCAGGTAGTTGGCCATGACCTGGTCATCGCCTCCTGCCACTTGGATGGCAGTGATATAGATTTGAAGGAACTCGGATGGGTTCTGAGTTCCATCGAACCTTTCTATGGCCCCTGGCCGAAACTTATCAGGCCAAACGACCGCACGAAGGCCAGGCGAGAAGGCTTTACAACCAACGTCGGGACCGTGAACTGTCCTGTGACTTTCGACCGGATCATGAGCGACTTCGCGCAATGGTGAAGTTATTTGTGGTCCTAAGCGAGAGTGGACAGGGACTTGATCCCCACCACGAGAATCCTATGCCCGCTTGGACCTGTCTTGGCGAGATGGTACGGGCGGCAGGTAACTTCGTCGACCAGAACCAGAGTGAGAGCACTCTCGTTCACGGGAACGTGTTGCCGACCGGGAAGAGGCTGTTGGGGTCGCCTTAGATGCGACCTCATCCAACCTTTCCGCCAGGATTCTGGTGAAGGCCGGTTTCTGCGCATCCGTGACCGTAGGAGGGAAATTACGCATGACTTCCACGATAGATCGCAGTCGACCATGTGTACTTCTGCTAGGGGCACCAGGTGTTACCCTTTCTGCGTCCACCGGGAAATGATCCGGGGGAAAAGAAGGGGTCTGGTCGCGTCTGCGACAACGTGATCGTCGGGAAGAACTCGGAGCAGCATCGTAACGAGCCTACGCATCTTGAAGAGCCTCTAGAACCGTTCTACGCAGTTCGTTGTTCTGTTTCTCAAGATCTTGATCATCCTTCTGTTTGCGTTCCTGTTCTTCCCTGGCAGCCTGCTGATCAGGAGTTTCCTCTGATAAGGCAGCAAACTGTCTAGGGAGAGAGGCCGCCGATGGAGAAAACATCTCGGTTTGTTCTGAGTCGGACTCGAAATCAAAGAGACGGTGGAGGTTATCAGGGTCAAACCTTCCTGGGCTGATTTCCTGGTCGATATCATCCTTCCCCTCGGCGGGGTCGTAGGATGAACCGGACTCACCCTCTGGCGCATTAAGAACCTCAGTGGGTTCTGACCTTGCGCTAGTCGCTCCCTGGTCGATGGACATGACCTGGAGAGGCGATTCGACCTCTGGAAGATTTTCGCCTCCAACTTCCTCCATCGGAACAGGATCGCTTGGAGAAGGCATCGGAATGTGAGCATAATCCTCGAGATCGAAATCGTTCTCGGAATCATATACTCCAGCCATAGTTCAGCGAACCTCCGGATGAAAAATAGGACTCCTTGAGAAAGGCCCCACACTGGGCACCAACTGTCGACGATTCAGACTCGGGGTCTTTAGCCGAACTTATGCAGAATTTGTAAATAGTGAGACCTTTCAGGGTGACCCTCCGAGAAGGTATGTAGAATTATGGAGAACTGGAGCACAGAGGAGTTTATACAGGTTCGGGCCCTCGATGGTGGGAGTAATAGCCCTACGTCATGTTGAGATTTCACTATGTGTGGTAAAGAATTACAAAGTGATGGGAAAAGACCTTCACAGGCGATGATTTTCCCTGTATGATTGTACAAAACAAAGCCTAGAAGGCTTATGGAAGCTATCTAATCTAAGCCGTAGTCTTGGCTGTTTGATTCTTCAAATGAGATGTGTTGTATCTCTTGATCCTTTTTTCTTCTTGTTTGATGCACTATGTTGCCCTTTTATACTGGTCGAAAGGGCACCAAATTGTAACGGCATCAAACAGTTGTTTAGATGCGGTTTAAAGAACCGCTCTTAACTCCCACGCAGGTTTAACACGTGTTATACGTGGATAATCGCATGTATTAACCTTCTGACGGTTGTTCATCTACGTGGAAGAATCTTTGGGATACTTGGGATATTCCTGCTACAGGAATAGATTAATCCCACGTTCCCTGGTTGAAAGTGTTTTGACCGCGTGATGTTGGCTGACCGCGCAACATCTTCAACCTTCTGTCTGCGCATAGCATACGAACTCCTGACCGCGTACTAGCTGCGATCTGATAGCGTAAAGCCTGCGACCTTGGGCTGGTACTTCTCAGAATGACTTGATTTCGCACCGCCAGGCACGCGTCTGGCCCGAATCCATCTTGAGCCAGTCGTGCACTTATTTGAATTGACTCGGGTGTCAATCCTCATCAAGTTCATTTCAGGAGTACACAGAGGTACAATGAACATCTCTTATTGTACCTGAATTGTGCATAGGACACCACTAATTTCTCTTTGCATCACAGGAACTATCCCGTATAACGGCTAGATCGATTGCTATGGTGGCGAGCATTGAGGCCATACAGAAAGAGAGAGACTGCTTGCGAAAGTAAGGATAAATGCCCTTCAATTTGTATAGATACAAATTCATTATGACAATCATCTTTTCTGTCACAGGGAGGTTGCTTCTCTGAAGAGGGACCTGGCGACTCACAAGCTCATGTCGATCTCCATGATTTCGAAGCAAGAGGTCGAGCTTAATGACCTGCGGTCACAGCTTTCTGGTTAGTTGATTCCTGACTAGGAAGACTTGGCTTTATAGTTTAGACTGTTATTAACAATCTTTTTTCTGCAGCGCAAGCAAGTCAAATAAAACGGCTTGATTAGGACAAGGCAATCCTCCAGCTCTCCATTAACTCTACCCGAAGTGCGAACAGAGACCTGAGCCAATCCATCTTCGAAAAGCTAAAGATGGTGGCACGTCTCCTGAGGGCTGGTGTGGTTGAGGCCACAAAGGACGACCTCAGTTCGAGCGACTGGTCTACACTGGTCGTAGCCCAAGCGGAGTCACTTCTCGAGTATCTTCTTGAAGATACACGGCGACGGCAAGAGGTGATCAAAACCAGGGTTCGATCAGCAGCCTCCGCCATTCAAAGTACATAAAGTTTCAGCGAGATCGTCTAAATGAGACAATCTCCTTGTGCTTTTTACAACCAAGTCGTCTACATAGGCTTCGAGATTACGCCCTATTTGGGAAAGAAAGGTCTTTTGCATCAAGCGCTTGTACGTGGAACCTGTGTTCTTGAGACCGAACGGCATTCTGACGTAGCAGTAGGTGCCGAACGGGGTGATGAAGGCAGTCTTCTCTTCATCTTCTTCTGCCATGCTAATTTGATGGTATCCTGAGTAAGCATCCAGGAAACTCATCAGTTCGCAACCCGCGGTTGAATCGACCAGCTGGTCGATGCGGGGAAGGGGAAAGTCATCCTTCGGACAGGCACTGTTGAGGCTAGTGTAGTCGACGCACATGCGCCACTTGCCATTTGACTTGCGGACCATGATCGGATTGGCGAGCCATTCTGGGTGATCGACCTCGCGAATAAATCCGGCTTTTAGGAGTTTGTCCAACTCCTCTCGGATGGCTTCCTGTCTATCAACAGCAAAACGCCTGAGCTTTTTCTTTATTGGTCACTGTCCAGGTCGAATTTCTAACCTGTGCTCGATTACTTCCCTTGGGACACCGGGCATGTCGGACGGTTTCCCCGCAAACACATCTACGTTAGCCCGGAGGAAAGTAATGAGCTCGAGTTCCTATTTGTCATCCAGGCCTGATTCGACCCGAATTATCTTGGATGGATCAGCTGGGTACAAAGGAACTAGTTTGAGTTTCTCAGCTGGTCGAGGAGCAGCCTTGATTGCGTCGGCGACAACAATGGCGACCTGAGCGTCTCAGAGGGGAAGCTGGTCGACCATCTCCAGAGATAACCGGTCACACGTTAGTGCCACATAGTGACTGCCTCAGATCGAGATGACACCTTTGGGCCAGGCAATTTGCCGCACTGATAAGCATAGTGCGTTGCCATCATGAACTTAGCAAGAGTTGGCCTGCCAAAGATTGCATTGTAAGCCGAATCACAATTAATTATGTCAAAAGTAAACAATTCTGTTCAGAAGTTATCTGGTTCTCCCAGTGTGACCGAGAGGACCACCTGTCCCAACGGCATCATGGAGGGACCAGGGATTATCCCATTAAACGGATGGATTATGGACTTAATCTTTGAACGAGGAATTTGCATCTCGTCGAGCGCCTTGACCAATAAAATGTCCAAGGAGCTCCCTCCGTCGATCAGGACTCTTTCGACTCTCGCATTACTGATGATCAGGATAATGACCAGAGGGAGCCTCAATGGTTGAGTAAGCCCCGCAGGACAATCAGTGCGATCAAATGTCAAAGGTGTATCCGACCAACGGGGGTACTGAGGTTCACCAAGGGATGCCTCTGTTTGGTTAACCTCTCGATAAAAGGCCTTAAACTACCTTTTGGAAACAAAAGAGGAGGAACCTCCAAAAATAACATTAACGTGATTATGAGGTACCTGGTAAGACATCTCTTCATCCCCGTCAGCGTCTCTAAGTCCGCATGCTTGTTCCTTAACCGGTAAGGTCGGCATCGGTCCAACTCCTTGGTAGAAGTCATCCAACTGCTTCAACCAACTCCTGTAGTTCTTGAGGTCGTGGCCCACGGAGTTGTGGAGTGGACATCATTTCTTGCCTTCCTGCGGGTTAGTAGACTTCTTTGGCTGGTCGGCACTACGATCACCAGAAGCAGTTTTATTCTTAAACGAAGGCTTGTTACCTTTGGTCGAAGGAGGCTTCTCTGCGACTGCGACCCCGCGGTACTGTCCAGAGCGGTTCCTTTTCGACTTCTTCGACTTCCCGCCCGACGAAGATTCCGGCTTCTTTCTTGAATCTTCCTTCCTAGCGTCCTTCAAACCTGGTTGAGGCGATAGGTCACCTTTATCGACCATCCGGTTCCATTCGACCGCTTCGGCCGCGTCGGAGTATCAATCAACCATATCAAAGAGATCGGCCACTGATCGAGGAGAATGGATGAGCAAGTCTTCGGTGAATCTCCGATATCGAACGGCATGTTTAAATTCCCTAATAACGGAGCTTTCAGATATGTTCGGAATGGTATTCCTCACCCCGACAAATCTCCTGACAAACTAACGAAGGGTTTCGGTCAAAGTTTGTCGTAGTCGATGGAGGTCGTCCTCTTTACCCAGCTTTTGATAACAATTCTGGAAATTGCTGAGGATAGCGTCGCACAACATTTCTCAATTGTAGATAGAACCTTTGGGCTGATTAAATAGCCAAGTTCTAGCCGGTCCTTCAAGGACTGTAGGCAGGTAATTGGCCATTGTAGGATCAAGGATGCCGACTAGAGGGGAGGGTCAATAGGAGGCTTTTAAAAACTTAAACTTAAACAAATAATTGCAAATCAAGAACAAATAATATAAGCTAGTGATATTTACTTGATTCGCCTTATTTTTCTGTACATTTTCCCCATGTTTTTGCACATATTAGTCATATACCTCGGCATATATACCTAGATTATTCCAGATTTGCTGCCAAATCGACCGGATTACTTGTTTTGCAATTTTTTATCGCAGGTCGGTGCCAGCGGATGGATTTCTGGCTAGCGGTCGCGCCTCATCGATTTATTCTGACTTTCGGTCGATTCCGGATGGAAGTGCGCGTTCCGACCATACCGAAATCAGAGTCACCGGAGGCCCGGAATCCTAAACCCTAGCCACGAGGTCCCAGTTCTAAATTTCCAAAACCTCGAGGGCTTTTCTGCAAAAAGACCTTCTTCCCTTTTGTCCTGCGGCCGGCCACCAGAGGAGGTCGATCCTGGGTTTTTCTTTTTTACCTTCTTCTTCTACCTCCCTCCTCGCGATCCACACCTCCATCCACCACGCCGGCGACGACCAGGCCATATGCCGCCGGCGGAGCTCCTTTTCTGCCTTTTTCGTCTTCTCTTCTTCTTTCTTCCTCATCTGTCATTTTACTTACTCTAGATCTCACCGCTTAATCCACGCTCAAATCTGGTGCTTCTTCCCCCAAATCCTCCTCTTCTACTCTCCCCAATTCTCCACTCCAAGTCGCCGTCCCTGCGCGCGCCGCCACCTTCCTTGGCCACGCCGCCACCAAAGCCTCCACCGTCGCAGATCCGTGCCGGCGCCTCCCCTACTGCTTCTCGCGCCGCCGATCTGCGCCACCACAGCCGCCGCGCGGCGCCACCACCGCCGATCCTGCCGGATCCCACCATCTCCGTGCTGCGTCGCCATTTCTTCGCGCCACACCGCCACCGGCCCGCCGCCGCTGCGCCCCTTCGTGCTCCGGCGCCAGGCCGCTCTTCCACCAACGCGAGCCGGCGCCGCCTCTTCTTCGCGCCGCCGCCACCGGATCTCCACGGCGCCGCCGTCCTCACCACTCGGCGCTGCGCCCCCGAGCTCACCACTCCACGCCAACGCCGCCCCAAAGCCGAGCCACCTCCCGATTTCGCGCCATCGCCGCCAGATTCGGCCGGATCTGGCCGATCCCGTGCCGCCGCTCTCTTCCTCGTTTCCCCTCTTTCTCTTCTCCTCTGTACTGTCCCATCCTCAGTCGTCTTGGCACCGTAACCTCAGTGCCGGCGAGCTCCTCTCCACGTCCTTGGCTGCAGCTTCATCGGCCTCTGCTGCACCTCCTCTCCAGCAACCAGGAGCAACCTCCTCAACGACCACGTCGAGCTCGACCAGCTTCTCCGAAGGCCACTGCAGCCCACTACATCGACCACAGCAAGATTCCACGACCATCTGCAAAAGCCCAGCAGCAAGAAATTTGGTGATCAATTCTTCTCCCCCTTCTGTTCTACATCTTTGAATGAACTGTGATGTATGTATGAGATGTTCACTTCTGTAAATGTGATGAATCAAATTTAATTTTCTGAATTCAATACAAGTGATAATTGGCACTGAAATTAGCTACAATCTCCCATAGTTCTATCCAGTGAATGCAAGTCTAGGATTTTCTACTGGATGAACTCTGTTTTGTGATGCCTGTTCTGAATCTGTTTGTGTTTTATATGGTTTGTGGATGATCAGTTGCCTGAATTTGATGTATTGGGATGTTGAACTTCAGCTCTAGTTGTCTGCATATAACCCCATGTTACACTAATTGATACTCTCTTTCTACTGATACTTGGTTTATCTTGTCTTGTGCTGTTCAATTCTCTTGACTGTATTGCAGATGCAGTGTTGAATTGAATTGCGGCTTGTCTCATGTTTTGCTCTGCTCCAGTAGAACTACCCTTGTGTAATAATCTGAGTTCATTGCAAAGTTCTGGAGCATCTCGAGTTGAACTAAGTCTTGATATCTTCTGTGAAGTTCTGTGATTGATATTTGTGTTTAAACTCTTGTAATCAGTCTCTTGAGTCATTTGTGTGGTTTTGGGACAGCTTTCTATTTGCTCAGTGTTCTTTTGCGTTGTAATGCTATGTCAAGTTGAGATATTAAAAGATCAATTCTTGTTGTCTTAAACATCTTGGCTCTTTGAAGAAGTTGTTCATTTGCAATTGAGTTCGCTGTTGAGTTAGTGGTCGTGTTGTATTGATTGAATATATTATGGTTGTGGCTGAAGGAGTGGGGTCGGGGAACGGTCAGTGGTATTTCTTCACGCATTCGTTCATTGATACCGTTGATGGACGCATTCGTCTTAGTCGTTTTCACCTCCCTACAGTGAGACTACTAAACAATTACGACTCTATCATCTGTATCCATGAACACGCGTATGGATTTAGCACGGATCGCTTGTCGAAATGACCACCTCTTTCTCTCTTCGCCTTTCCTCTGACATTCTCTCTCCCATTCTCTCGTCTATTTTGGTTTTGTTATCCACTGATTTAGTTTAGTTTACACGTTTTGCTGCTCTAGTCCTTGTGGAAAGAACGACAGAATACTCGCCTACTGCATCGTCCTCGTTCTCTTGCGAGACGGTCTAGGCCGGTATCAGCTAGAGGAGAAGAAAACGAACACAGCAGTTTTTACCGAGGTATCAGAGACTCGCCCAGTCTCCACTAGTCCTCATTGAAGCACTCAAATCACTTGAGTTTTGCCTCAATACTCACAAAGAGTATTATCAACTATTGGTTGCTCCTTGTCCACTCCAGAAAGGCGAGCACCGATGCCTTGTACAAACTTGCAGAGCCTCTCCAACAATCTCCGATCTGGAGAGGTCAACGGCCACGCCTCCGAACCGTCTAGGTGAGGGCGCTCACCAAGAGTAACAGGCAGCGAGGTCTCCTCTTGACCTCCAAACACGCACCGAGAAACTAAAAGAATGCAAATGCAAATGAACTGAAGTGCTCGGTGGATCGAAAAACACTCGACTTGATCAAAAGATCAAGATTTTAAGTAGAAAACTAAGGCTCAAGAGTGTATAAGAAAATGCTGCTGCTTGTTGTGTAAAACACATGCCCAAAGCCCCTATTTATAGCCTCAAGAATCAAATGAACCGTTGGAGCTAGGGTTGAAAATCAACAACTCAAACTGACAGTCAGTTTGCCTAACTGACAGTCAGTTTAGTGCACAACGGCCGACAAAATTTACGGATGAAAATTTGCTAGCCGTTCGTGGTCGTTTATGGAAAGCTGAAACCCACAACTGACAGTTAGTTATGCAAACTGACAGTCAGTTCGACCACAAATTCGACCAGAATCAAATAGAAACTCAGTTAAAAACACTGTGGTCAAATTCCCAACTGACAGTCAGTTTAGTACAAAAATTTTGAGCCCAAAATACACCCTCTCTGGACAATTGTCAGTTAACACGAACTGACATTCAAACTGACAGTCAGTTTAGCAAACTGACAGTCAGCCTGAACAAAAACAGATATAACTTTAAATCCAGAAATCCAAAAGAAGTGTTTAATAGCTCGTTTGAAATATAATTTAAAGGGCTACATTGTTGTCAACAGAAGAAAAAACTAGATCTGCCTAGATCTTTCTGAAAATTCGAAAAACTCTTCTGCTGTCAAAAACTAAACTGAAAAACCAAATAACTGACAGTCCGTTAAATACATCCATAAATTTTGATCCAGGAATCCAAATTGAGAGTTTAATAGCTCGTTTGAAATATAATTTAAAGGGATACATTTTTGTCAACAGAAGAAAAAGCCAGATC
The DNA here is from genome assembly GCA_019359835.1 of Pharus latifolius. Lineage (NCBI taxonomy): Eukaryota > Viridiplantae > Streptophyta > Magnoliopsida > Poales > Poaceae > Pharus > Pharus latifolius. Next base: position 4,571,136 of record CM033328.1, read on the forward strand.
TGCCTAGATCTTTCTAGAAAAAGCAAAAACGCTTCTCTTGTCAAAACACAACTGAAAAACCAAATCTTTCAAACCAAATTTAAATCAAATCAAACCAAAAAGATGCAATGCAATGGCCTAGTAATTTCTCGGTTCATGTTGGAGATATAGAGAGAACTTGCAACCCCTCTTTATAGTACGGTTAAAACTAAAAACAAAGTCCTTAACCGATCGAACTCCAAACACTGAGATCGGTCAAAATAAAACAAATATTACCTCAAGTCCTTTGCATCTTTAATCCTTGCAACTTTCGTTTTGGTGACCTTGCACTTGTGACCTTGACTTCCAACCTTTAACTGCGACCATAGCCAACAATGCGACCTTGCGCTTGCGACTTTGGACCTGTGACCTGCAGATCTTCCCGGATCACTTGCAGACTTTACCGAAATCGCTCTGCATAGAAATAGTTCAAAGACGAGGTTAGTCCAAAACACTTAATGTCATCAATAATCAAAATCAACCTAAAAGGGCCCAGATGCAATAGCCATGACCCGGTCATCGCCTCCTGCCGCTTGGATGGCAGTGATATATATTTGAAGGAACTCGGATGGGTTCTGAGTTTCCGTCGAACCTCTCTATGGCCCCTGGTCGAAACTTGTCTGGCCAAATGACCGCACGAAGGCCGGGCGAGAAAGCTTTACAACCAACGTAGGGACCGTGAACCGTCCTGTGACCTTCGCTCGGATTGCGAGCGACCTCACGCAACGAAGAAGTCACTCGTGGTCCTACGCGAGAGTGGACAGGGACTCGATCCCTACCCGAGAACCCTGTGCCCGCCTGGACTTGTCTTGGCGGGGTGGTATAGGTGGCGGGTAATTTCGCCGACCAGAATCAGGGTGAGAACACTCTCGGTCGCGAGAATGTGTTACCGACCGGGAAGAGGCCGTAGGGTCGCCTCTGACGCGACCTCATCCAACCTCTCCGCCAGGATTCTGGTGAAGGCTGGTTTTTGCGCATCCGTGACCGTAGGAGAGAAATTACGCATGACTTCCGCGATAGATCACAGTCGACCATGTGTACTTCTCCTAGGGGCACCAGGTGTTACCATTTCTTCGTCCACTGGGAAACGCTCTAGAGGCAAAGAAGGGGTCTGGTCGCATCTGCGACCACGTGATCGTCGGGAAGAACTCGGAGCAGCATCGTAACGAGCCTGTGCATCTTGAAGAGCCTCTAGGGCAGTTCTGCATAGTTCGTTGTTTTGTTGCTTGAGATCTTGATCCTCCTTTTGCTTGCGTTCCTGTTCTTCCCTAGCAGCCCGTTGATCAGGAGTTTCCTTCGATAAGACAGTGAACTGTCTAGGGAGAGAGGTCGCTGAGGGAGAGAACATCTCGGTTTGTTCCGAGTCGGACTCGAAATCAAAGAGACGGTGGAGGTTATTAGGGTTGAATCTCCCTGGGCTGATTTCCTGGTCGATATCATCCTTCCCCTCAGCGGGGTCGTATGACGGACCGGACTCACCCTCTAGCGCATTAAGAACCTCGGTGGGTTCTGACCTTGCGCTAGTCGCTCCCTGGTCGATGGACATGACCTGGAGAGACGATTTGACCTCTGGGATATTTTTGCCTCCAACTTCCTCCATCGGAACAGAATCGCTTGGAGAGGGCATCGGAATGTGAGCATAATCCTCGAGATCGAAATCGTTCTCGGAATCATACACTCCAGCCATAGTTCAGCGAACCTCCAGATGAAAATTAGGACGCCTTGAGAGAGGCCCCACGGTGGGCGCCAGCTGCCGACGATTCGAACTCGGGGTCCTTAGCCGAACTTATACAAAATTTGTAGATTGTGAGACCTTTCAGGGTGTCCCTCCGGGAAGATATGTAGAATTATGGAGAACTAGAGCGCAGAGAAATTTATACAGGTTCGGGCCCTCGATGGTGAGAGTAATAGCCCTACGTGCTGTTGGGATTTCACTATGTGTAGTAAAAGAGTTACAAAGTGACGGGAAAAGATCTTCACAGGCGAAGATTTTCCCTATATGATTATACAAAATGAAGCCTGGAAGGCTTATGGAAGCTATCTAGTCTAGGCTATTGTCTTGGTTGTGTGATCAGTTGATCTCTGGTTGAGATGTCACGTATCTCATTTGGATGAGATGTGATGTGTCCTCTACCGTTTGATGCACCATGCTGCCCTTTTATACTGGTTGAAAGGGCGCCAAGTCGTAACGGCATCAAACAGTTGCTTGGATGCGGTTCTGACAACCACTCTTAACTTCCACGCAGGTTTAACATGTGTTATTTGTGGATAACTACACGTATTAACCTCCTGAAGGTTGTCCTCCTACGTGGAAGAATCTTCGGGGTATTTGGGATATTCCTGCTTCAGAGACAGATTAATCCCACGTTCCCTGGTCGATAGTGCCCTGACCGCGCGATGTTGGCTGACCGCGTAACATCTTCAGCCCTTCTGTCCGCGCACAGCATACGAACTCCTGACCGCGCACTAGCTGTGGTCTGATTGCGTAAGGCCTGTGATCCGTTTGAGACCTAGTCTTGGTTTTCGCACTAGGCTCGCCCAGATTCTAATATGCAGAATAACGGGATCTTTCTCGGAAATACCAAAACCCAAAGTAATTGCACAACTCTTTATTTCAAAGAGGGCTTTACACGTCGAACGTTAGGCACACTTGCCTACGTCGAAGGAACTATAAGTGTCTAAAACTCAAATAAGTTCTAGGACTCTTCGATTGAGTTCCATGATCTAAACTAGACCTATTACAAGGTATTTATAGTCCAATAGTATGAGTACGTATCAGACTTAGTAACCTAAACGTATTAGACTCATATAACTAATCCTAAACAGATAAGCTTAGTTATACACATTCGGATCTGATTACAATTCCGAACAGGGAACAAATTCCTTTTCCTGGTCGCGGACCAATCCATGGTCCCGAATCCTTTCCGAACACGGTTAAGGTCGCGAAGCCGTATGCGATCAGGATTTGGTCGCGAAGCCGCATGCGATCAGGACTTGGTCGCGAAGCCACATGCGATCAGGACTTGGAGATCCTCCCGGATCATGACTCCCTTGTTGAGAAGGAGCCAACCCCTGTTGCGACCTCACGATCAAACTGGAGATGTGGAAATTGGGCTTGTCCATCTTCTTTGGAGTACCACTTTGCCGCACGTGCTCGTTGATCTTTCCGACCGATTCGAAAAGTCTCCTTGGTGCCACTGCGGGTGGTAGTCACCTTCTTTTCCAGAATCACATCTTCATGTAGAGGTTTGTCTCGTTGATAGACCAAGTCTTCAACAGATGGTACTATAGTATCTGGCTCATCATCCAGCATTGAAGGCTCGAAGAGTTTGAGGTGCTCAACATTGACAACCGAGTAAATATCCATGTATGGAGGTAACTCAAGCTGACAAGCATTATTACCCACTTTCCGCAAAATCCGAAAAGGACCATAACGAATGGGTTTGAGCTTCTTACCTTCACCTTTAAGTCTCTCCTTACTCAAATGTAACCATACCATATCACCTTCTTGAAATTGCGCATCAACTCGGTGCCGATCATGTCGCGCCTTGTACTTGAGTTGAGCTTTCAGCAAGTTCTGTTCAACCTCACGATGGAGTCGTTGAATACCTTCCAGGAACTTTTGTGCTCGATCCTGATCAGATGCTTCCTTGCTGTTCTGTGCTGAGGTAGGGATCACAAACTTCATATCGAATGGACTCTGTGGTAGAAATCCTAAACAGACCTCAAACGGCGACTTTCCAGTCGAATCATGCACTGCTCGATTAAAAGCAAACTGTAGGTACGGTATGCTTTCATCCCAGGTCTTCGGGTGCTTCGAGTTATATCCTCTCAAGAGATGAACGACTGTGCGATTAACCACCTCGGTTTGACCATCAGTTTGCGGATGAAAAGCAGTACTCCTCTTTAGCTTGGTGTCCATCATCGTCCAGAGCGATCGCCAAAAGTGACTAAGGAACCGGGTATCGCGATCAGACACAATAGAAGTCGGCAGTCCGAAGTGTGTCCAAACGTGTTGAAAGAATACCCGAGCTGCCTCTTCTCCCGTGATAATCTTCCGACAAGGTATAAGAACAATCATTTTGGAGAACCGATCAACGACCACGAATAGATAGTCGTTGCCACGTCGGGTCTTAGGCAATCCTCCCAAGAAATCCATGGATATGCTCTCCCATGGTCGTGATGGAACTGGCAAAGGAGTGTACAAACCTAATTTTTGGTTTGCCGGTTTCGAGATGTTGCAGAGACCGCAGCCTCAAACAAACCTAGCCACATCTTGCTGCATACGCAGCCAGAACACATGTCGGTGAAGATTTTGCAACGTCTTTGTAACCCCAAAGTGACCAGCTACCTTCGATGTGTGCGCTTCTCGCATCCATTGAGTTCGAGGTGCTCCACGAGGTATGCAAAGTAAATTGCCCTTGTACAAGAGTCCTTCTCGACGAACGAACTCTGTAGGGTTCCCTGTTTCGACCTCAGTCAGTGCTGTTTTAAAATCAGGGTCTTCACTGTACATAGTGACATAGTCATCATGACATGATGGCTCGATCTGCATGAACGCTGATAAACAGAGGGTTGTAACTGGTGGTCGCGACAACATATCCGCCAATTTGTTGTGTACGCCCTTCTTGTACTTAATCACCAGATTAAACTGCTGCAGATACGACATCCACTTCATGTGCCGAGCTTGCTGTAGCTTGGACTGAGTTTGCAAATATTGCAATGCTTGATGGTCGGTGTGGACAACCGTCTCTTTCCCCAAGAGATAACACCGCCAATGTTTCACGGCCTGATGCAGTGCGCATAACTCCTTATCATAAGTCGGGTAGTTCTTCTGAGCTCCCTGGAATAACTTGGAGTGATATGCCACTGGTCGACCTTCTTGCATGAGCACTGCGCCCATCGCATAACCTGAGGCATCGGTTTCTAGCTCGAACGGTTTCTGGAGATTCGGCAAAGCTAACACAAGCGCCTCGCTGATCTTCCTTTTCAGCAAGAGAAACGTGTCCTCATGTTTCCCTGTCCACTCGAACTTCTGATCGATCCTGGTTAATGCATGCAACGGAGAAGCCATAATCGAGAAGTGTCGGATGAACTTCCGAAGGTATTGGCATGCTCCCACAAAACTACGCACATCCGTAACTGTTCGCGGTCGCGGCCATTCGCGAATCACTTTGACCTTGTCCGGGTCGATTTGCAACGTACCGTTGCCGATTATGAATCCGAGGTAAAGTAGAGTTTGCTGACCGAACTCGCACTTCTTACGGTTGAGGCGAAGTCGATGTTGCCAAAGCTGTTCGAACACCTTTTCGACATGAATGAGGTGCTCATCCCACGAATGACTATAAACCAATATGTCGTCGAGATACACGATCACAAAGTCATCGATGAACGGTCCCAATACGTCATTCATAAGACGCATGAAAGTTGCCGGGGCGTTGCAGAGACCAAACGGCATGACCAGCCATTCAAACAGACCTTGCCGTGTTTTGAACGCGGTCTTCCATGTATCCTCCTCTCGGATGCTGACTTGATGATATCCTGACTTAAGATCCAATTTGGAGAAGACAACAGCATGCTTCAATTGGTCTAGCAGGTCATCAATGCGAGGAAGGGGGTACCGGTTCTTGATGGTGATCTTGTTCAGTGCTCGATAGTCGATGCACATACGCCAAGTCCCATCTTTCTTTGGTACTAACACCACAGGAGATCCACAAGGTGAACTACTCGGTTGAATGACACCATTGTTCAGCAACTCACCAAGTTGTCTCTTGATCTCTTCATTCTCCAATACTGAGTTGCGATACATACTCAGATTGGGCAGTGTCGCATCGGACACAAGCTGAATTTCGTGCTCGATTGGATGTTTCGGCGGACGACCCTGGGTAGTCTCGAACAGATCACTGTATTTCTCCAGCAGTCTCGACAAACGACCAGAATCCTCTCGGCACGCCAGCGACAATGCTGGTCGAGTACCCTCACCTTGACCAATGGGTCGAATCATGACAAGCACATACTTGTGACATGCATTAACAATTCGTTTGGCTTGATTTGCAGTAATCAAGTTCGAAGTGTTGACGTGGAGGTCTCTACTGATCACGAACTTAACTCCGTCTTTGGTGAGGTCGTACTCTTGCGCTCGCCGATGGAAGTGAGCGTCCGGTCATACAAATACGGACTCCCAAAGTTTACTTGATAGATATCGATAGGGACAACATCGCATTGCACCTCATCGATATATCGTGCAGAGATCGCAAACTTTAACACACACTGACTAGTAATCTGTTGGTTCACGTCGGATGTAAACCAACCCAGCGGGTATGGTCGCGGGTGTGTGGTTGTCTTCAAACCAAGTCGCCGAACCAGTCCAGTAGAGACTAGATTCTTCTGACTTCCTAGATCGAATATCGCTGCGACCACTTCGTGCTTCACCTGGATGTTGATGGTGAACAAGTCCTCCGTTGGGTGATGGTCGTTCGGTGGATCGGAACCCTTCTGCTTCGGCATTGCCATCAGAGACAAGGTCGTATCCGCCTCATTAACCGAATTCACTCGGACAACTTCTTCATCGAGTGAAGTCGCAGTAGCCGTGGCTGTTCTTTTTCCTGGTCCGTTTTTCTTTGGTCGAAGTTCAGGATGAAGCTTGTAACATTTGTCCTTGGTATGCCCCGCGACTTGACAATGTTCGCAAAAGGCTCCCGTGCTCGATTTTGAAGCGTTCTTCTTCAGACTCGGCTTTTTCTTTGTCGAGGTCGCACTTTCCTTCGTGCTTTTGTCGCTGCGGGATTTGTTCTTCTTCTCGATCGCCATAGCAGTTGTGCTCGCGGTCGCAATGTCTTGGACACCGAACAGACTTAGCTCAGTACTGATCGATTTCTGAAGTCCAGATGTGTACTTCCGAAATACCTGAGGGTCGGATAGTGAGATGCCAATGACCATTGCTTGTCGCCGAAACTCTGTCGTATAGTCTTGGACGGTCTGGTCGCGCCGTTGGTACAATCTGTGCCAACGCTCCCATCTCTCCTCAAGGTAACCCATCGGATAGAATTCTTGTCGCAGAAGTCGTTTGAATTGACCCCACGCAAGGTCCTCAGCTTCACCACTGGCGACAAGGGCCTTCCACCATGTCTTGGCATGGTCCTTCATCTTCAAAGGTGCAAATTTGACCTTTGGAGCGCTACTAAACCCTTTCAGGTCAAAGTAGGTCTCAAGTTGGTCGATCCAAGAATCTAGCTTCTCGGCATCGATCACCCCATCATATATGGGTATATCAATCTTAGCGTCGACTTTAAAAGATCCGACAGCTAAGGAGGTGTTGGCGAGGTCGTCGGTCTTGTGGTCGCCTTCGTCTTCATCTTCGTCTGCCCTGCGCAAGTCTTCACCAGTCTTCTCACCCATAACCTTCCCTACTTCAGGAGGTACAATCATGACCTGCTGCTTAATCCAAGCAAGCACGGTTTCCATGTCGGTGGAGAGCTTAGCCACTTTTTTGGCTAGGTTAGCTTGAACGGAGGTATCGTCAGACATTGTCGGAGACGCGGCTGTAAGAACCGTCAATTGATCGCCTGGAATTTCGCCGGAAGTTTTGTAACCCTGGCGAGTCTTCACCATCCACAGGATAGGAAAGTTGTTCTGATACCAACTTGATCCGTTTGAGACCTAGTCTTGGTTTTCGCACTAGGCTCGCCCAGATTCTAATATGCGGAATAATGGGATCTTACTCGGAAATACCAAACCCAAAGTAATTGCACAACTCTTTATTTCAAAGAGGGCTTTACACGTCGAACGTTAGGCACACTTGCCTACGTCGAAGGAACTATAAGTGTCTAAAACTCAAATAAGTTCTAGGACTCTTCGATTGAGTTCCATGATCTAAATTAGACCTATTCCAAGGTATTTATAGTCCAATCGTATGAGTACGTATCAGACTTAGTAACCTAAACGTATTAGACTCATATAACTAATCCTAAACAGATAAGCTTAGTTATACACATTCGGATCTGATTACAATTCCGAACAGGGAACAAATTCCTTTTCCTGGTCGCGGACCAATCCATGGTCACGAATCCTTTCTGAACATGGTTAAGGTCGTGAAGCCGTATGCGATCAGGATTTGGTCGCGAAGCCGCATGCGATCAGGACTTGGTCGCGAAGCCACATGCGATCAGGACTTGGAGATCCTCCCGGATCAGCCTGCGACCTTGGGCTGGTACTTCTCAGAATGACTTGAGTTTGCACCGCCAGGCACGTGTCTGGCTCGAATCTATCCTGAACCAGTCGTGCATTTATTTAAACTGACTCGGGTGTCAATCCTCGTCAAGTACTCCTCTTCAACTTTGTGTCCATCATCATCCAGAGCAATCGCCAAAAGTGACTAAGGAACTGGGTATCATGATCAGACACAATAGAAGTCAGTAGTCTGAAATGTGTCCGAACGTGCTAAAAGAATACTCGAGCCACTTCACCCATGATAGTCTTTCGATAAGGAATGAGAATTATTATTTTGGAGAACCGATCAACGACTACAAATAGATAGTCGTTGCCACATCGGGTCTTAGGTAATCCTCCCAAGAAATCTATGAATATACTTTCCCATGGTCACGATGGAACTGGAAAAGGAGTGTATAAACCTAATTTCCAGTTTGTCAGTTTCAAGATGCTACAGAGACTACAGCCTCAAACAAAACTAGCCACATCCTACTGCATACGAGGCCAGAACACATGCCAGTGAAGATTTTGCAAAGTCTTCGTAAGCCCAAAGTGACCAGCAACCTTCGATGTATGCGCTTCTCGCAGCCATTGAATTTGAGGTACTCTACGAGGTAGACCGAGTAAACTACCCTTGTACAAGAGTCCTTCTCAAAGAACGAACTCCCGTAGGCTTCCCTGTTTCAAGTTGAACTAGTGTTGATAGAAAATTAGGATCTTCACTGTACATTGTGGCATAGTCATCATGACATGAGGACTCGATCTGCATGAATGCTGATAAGCAGATGGTAGCAACTGGTAGTCGCGACAACATGTCAGCCAGTTTGTTGTGTATGCCCTTCTTGTACTTAATAATCAGATTGAATTGCTGCAGATACGATATTTGCTTCATATGTCAAGCTTGCTGTAGCTTTGATTGAGTTTGCAAATATTGCAATAGTTGGTGGTTACTGTGGACAACAATCTCTTTACCCAAGAGGTAACACCGCCAATGTTTTACGTCCTGATGCAGTGTACACAACTCCTTGTTGTAAGTCAGATAGTTCTTCTGAGCTCTCTGGAATAACTCAGAGTGATATGCTACTAGTCGACCTTCTTGCATGAGCACTGTGCCCATTGTATAACATGAGGCATCGGTTTGTAGCTCGAATGATTTCTGTAGATTCAGTAAAGCTAGCACAGGTGCTTCACTGATCTTCCTCTTCAACAAGAGAAACATGTCCTCATGTTTCCCTGTCCACTCGAACTTCTGGTTGATCCTGGTTAATGCATGCAGCAGAGAAGCCATGCACAATCGAGAAGTGTCGTATGAACTTCCGAAGGTATTGGCATGCTCCCACAAAACTACGAGCTTCCGTAACTGTTCACGGTCGAGGCCACTCACAGATCACTCTTACCTTATCCGGGTCGATTTGCAATGTATTGTTGCTGACCACGAATCCCAAGTACAGTAGTGTTTGCTGGCCAAACTCGCACTTCTTATGACTGAGGCGAAGTCGATGTTGCTGAAGCTGTTCAAACACCTTTTAGACATGAATGAGGTGCTCATCCCACGAATGACTACAGACTAGTATGTCATCGAGATAAACGATCGCAAAGTCATCGATGAACTGTCGCAATACGTCATTCATAAGACTCATGAAAGTTACCGGGCCGTTGCAGAGACCAAACGGCATGGCTAGCCATTCGAGCAGACCTTGTGGCATTTTAAATGCAGTTTTCCATGTATCCTCCTCTCGGATGCTGACTTGATGATACCGTGACTTTAAATCCAACTTCGAGAAGACAGCAGCATGCTTCAGTTGGTCTAGCAAGTCGTCAATACGAGGAAGGGGGTACTGGTTCTTGATGGTGACCTTGTTCAATGCGTGATAGTCAATGCACATACGCCAAGTCTCATCTTTCTTTGGTACTAACTGACGAGGATTGACACCCGGGTCACTTCTAATAAACTTCTGGTTCAAGACAGGTTCGAACCAGACATGTGTCTGGAGATGCGAACTCAAGCTATTCTGAGAGGCATCACCACGAGGTCGCAAGCTTTACGCGATCAAGTCGCAGCTTTACGCGGTCAGACCGTAAGCCTTGCGCGGTCAGAAGTTCGTGGGCTATACGCGAACTACACATTCGGGATATTACGCGGTCAGCCTAATCCCGCGGTCAGAACATCTGCCGATCAGGATACCTGGGATCTATCTATTCGGTTGTCCATACGACAGAATATTTTAAGTATCCCGAAGATTCCTACACGTGGAAAATCAACCGTCAGGAGGTTAACACGTACAGTTATTCATAAATAACACGTGTTTAACCTGCGTGGAGGTTAAGAGCAGTTTCAAAAACCGTATCCAACCGTCCGTGCAACCGATTGATGCAGTTTCCTTCGCATGGCACCCTTTCAAGCAGTATAAAAGGATGGCATGAAGTATCAATCAGGAGGAGAGGAAGAAAAAAGATCCAAGTTAGCCAAGTCTACGGCACACCTCATATAGCATTTTTTAGTCTTCTTTAGCTTATTTTTGTACACTTTTACAGGAAAAATCCTTGCCTGTGAGGACTTTTCCTTCCATTTGTAAACATTTTACCACACTTAGTGAAATCTCAACAGGACGTAGGGCTTTTACTCCCACCATCGAGGGCCCGAACCTGTCTAAATTCTCTGTGCTCCTGTTCACCATTGTTCAGCATACCTTCCCGAAGGGTCATCTTGAAAGGTCTCACTATTACAAATTCTGCATAAGTTCGGCTGAGGACTCCGAGTCCGAATCGTCGACAGCTGGCGCCCACCGTGGGGCCTTTCTCAAGGCGTCTTAATTGAAATTCGGAGGTTTGCCGAAACATGGCTGGAGCATATGATTCCGAGAATGATTTCGATCTCGAGGATTATGCTCATATCCCAATGCCTTCTCCAAGTGATCCCGTTCCGATGGAAGAGGTCGAAGGCAAGAATCTTCCACAGGATGAATCATCTCCCCAAGTCATGATAATCGACCAGGAGGTAACTGGCACAAGGTCAGAACCCGCAGAGGTTCTTAATGTGCTAGGTGATGAGTCCGGCCCATCGTACGATCCCGCTGAGGGAAAATATGATGGTGACCCTGAAATTAGCCCAGGAAGATTTGACCCTGATAACCTTCACCGTCTCTTTGATTTCGAGTCCGACTCGGAACAGACCGAGATGTTCTCCCCATCGACAACTTCTCTCCCTAGGCAGTTTGCTGCGTTGTCGGAGGAAACTCCCGATCAACAGGCTGCCAGGGAAGAACAAGATCGCAAACAGAAGGAGGAGCAAGATCTCGAGCAACAAAACAACGAACTACGCAGAACTGCCCTAGAGGCTCTTCAAGATGCGCAGGCTCGTTACGATGCTGCCCCGAGTTCTTCTCGACGGTCGCGTGGTCATAGACGTGACCAGACTCCTTCCTTACCACCGGAGCACTTCCCAGTGGATGAGGAAACAATAACACCTGGTGCCCCTAGGAGAAGTACCCATGGTCGACTGCGATCTATCGCGGAAGTCATGCGCAACTTTCCTCCTACGGTCACGGATGCGCAGAGACCGGCCTTTTACAGGATACTGGCGGAAAGATTGGACGAGGTCGCATCCGAGGCGACCCCAACAGCCTCTTCCCGCTCAGTGACACATTCCCGTGATCGAGATGGTCCTCATTTTGGTTCTGGCCGACGGAGTTACCCGCCGCCTATACCGTCCCGACAGGACAAATATCGGCGAATGCAGGACTCTCGCAGTAGGGATCGAGTTCCCGTTCATTCTCGTTTGGGACCCCGAGTAACCCCGCCATTAAGTGAGTTTACTCGAAACCCGACCGAAAGTCGCAGGACGGTTCACGGTCCTTACGTTGGTTGCAAAGCTTTCTCGCCTGGCCTACGAGCAGTCGTTTGGCCCGATAAGTTTCGACCAGGGGCCATTGAGAGGTTTGATGGAACTCAGAACCCATCCGAGTTTCTTCAGATCTATATTACTGCCATCCAAGCAGCAGGAGGCGATGACAAGGTCATGGCCAACTACCTGCCAACAGTCCTCGTAGGACCGGCTAGAACCTGGTTGTTCAATCAGCCTGAGGGTTCTATCTATAATTGGGAAATGCTATGCAATGCCATCCTCAGCAATTTCCAAAACTGTTACCAAAAGCCGGGTAAGGAGGACGACTTGCATAGATTGCGGCAAACTTCGACCGAAACGCTTCGGCAGTTTGTCAAGAGGTTTGTCGGGGTAAGAAATACCATCCCGAACATATCTGATGGCTCCGTAATCAGGGCATTTAAGCATGCCGTTCGATACCGGAGGTTCACTGAAGACTTGCTCATCCACCCTCCTCGATCGGTGGCCGATCTGTTCGATATGGCTGATCGATACTCCGATGCAGCCGAGGCAGTCGAATGGAACCGAATGGTTGACAAGGGGGACCTACCGCCCCAACCAGGCTTCAAGGACGCCAAGAAAGAAGATTCGAGCAAAAAGCCGGAGTCTTCACCGGGTGGGAAGTCAAAAAAGTCGAAGAGGAACCGCTCTGGACAGTACCGTGAGGTCGCGGTGGCGGAGAAACCACCTTCGACCAAAGGTAATAAGTCTTCTTTTAAAAGTAAAACTGCTTCTGGTGGCCGGGATTCCGACCAGCCAGAAAAATCAACTAATCCGCAGGAGGGCAAAAGGTGGTGTCCACTCCACAATTCCGCAGGCCACGATCTCAAAAACTGCAGGAGTTGGTTGAAACAGCTGGATGATTTCTACCAAGGAGCTGGGCCAATTCCAACCTTACCGCCCAAAGAGCAGGCGTGCGGGGTTAGAGACGTCGACGGAGACGAAGAAATGGCTTACCAGGTACCTCAAAATCATGTTAATGTCATTTTCGGAGGTTCCTCCTCTTTCGTTTCCAAAAGGCAGTTTAAAACTTTTTGCCGAGAGGTTAACCAAACGGAGACATCCCTTGGTGAACCTCAATATCCCCGTTGGTCGGATATGCCTTTGACGTTCGACCGCGCTGACTGTCCTGCGGGGCTAACTCGACCATTGAGGTTACCTCTGGTTATTACCCCAATCATCAGTAACGCGAGAGTCGAAAGGGTCCTGATCGACGGGGGAAGTTCCCTTGATCTTTTATTGGTCAAGACACTCGACGAGATGCAAATTCCTCGTTCGAAGATCAAGCCCATAATCCATCCGTTTTATGGGATAATCCCAGGCCCCTCCATGATGCCATTGGGACAAGTGGTCCTCCCGGTCACTCTGGGAGAGCCAGATAATTTCCGAACAGAATTGGTTACTTTCGATGTAATCGATTGTGATTCAGCTTATAATGCAATCTTTGGCAGGCCTACTCTCGCTAAGTTCATGATGGCAACGCACTATGCTTATCAGTGCGGGAAATTGCCTGGCCCCAAAGGTGTCATTTCGGTCCGAGGTAGTCGCAACGTGGCACTCACGTGCGACCGGCTATCTTTGGAGATGGTCGATCAACTTCCCCTCCGGGACGCTCAGGTCGCCACTGTCGCCATCGATGCGATCAGGGCTGCTCCTCGACCAGATGAGAAACTCAAACAAGTTCCTTTGTACCCAGATGACCCATCCAGGACAATTCGGGTTGGGTCAGCCCTGGATGACAAATAGGAACTCGACCTCGTTGCTTTCCTCCGAGCTAACGCAGACGTGTTTGCGTGGAAACCGTCCGACATGCCCGGTGTCCCAAGGGAAGTAATTGAGCACAGGTTAGCAATTTGACCTGGACAACGACCAATAAAGCAAAAGCTCAGGCGTTTTGCCACCGACCGACAGGAAGCCATCCGAGAAGAGTTAGACAAACTCTTACAAGCCGGGTTTATCCGCGAGGTGAATCACCCGGACTGGCTCGCCAATCCGGTCATGGTCCGCAAGTCAAATGGCAAGTGGCGCATGTGCGTCGACTATACTAGCCTCAACAGTGCTTGTCCGAAGAACGACTTTCCCCTTCCCCGCATCGACCAGCTGGTTGACTCCACTGCGGGTTGCGAACTGATGAGTTTTCTGGATGCCTACTCGGGATATCATCAAATTAGCATGGCAGAAGACGATGAAGAGAAAACTGCCTTCATCACCCCGTTCGGCACATACTGCTACGTCAGAATGCCGTTCGGTCTCAAGAACGCTGGTTCCACGTACCAGCGCTTGATGCAAAAGACCTTTCTTTCCCAGAGAGGGCGTAATCTCGAAGCATATGTAGACGACTTGGTTGTAAAGAGCACCAAAAGATTGTCTCATTTGGACGATCTTGCTGAAACTTTCTGTAACTTGAATCGCTTTGGAATAAAATTGAACCCGGAGAAATGTTCTTTCGGGGTTTCTTCAGGAAAGCTTCTTGGTTTCCTTGTGTGTTCCAGGGGCATTGAGGTTAATCCTGAGAAAATCAGAGCTATTGAACAAATGAGGTCGCCCTCGACCATGAAGGATGTTCAACGCCTGGCTGGTCGCATGGCGGCTTTAAGTCGCTTCATATCGCGATTAGGCGAAAGGGGACTACCTTTCTTTAAAGCCTTGCGTAAACATCATAACTTCACGTGGTCCGACGAAGCCGAAAAAGCGTTTCAAGAGGTAAAAACATACCTTTCCAGTCCGCCGGTATTGGTGTCTCCTGAAAAGGAAGAACCATTACTTCTGTATTTGGCGGCCACCCCGCACGCGGTCAGCGCAGTTCTGATCGCGGAAAGGGAAGGAGTACACAGACCCGTCTACTATGTGAGCGAAGTACTTCATGGTCCTAAGGAGCGCTACCCTGAGGTCCAGAAGATACTTTACGCACTACTGATGGCTTCCCGTAAGCTACGACATTACTTTCAAGCACACAAGATCACAGTACCCTCCTCTTTTCCTTTAGGGGATATTGTCCGAAATCCAGAAAAATCTGGTCGAATCGCCAAATGGGCGGTCGAATTCGGTGCCTTTGAGATCCATTTCACCCCTCGCACGGCGGTTAAGTCTCAGGTTTTGGCCGACTTTGTGGTCGAATGGACCAACCCTGAGCCACCCGTGCAGTTGGCAAAGGAACTGGAGTGCCCCGATTATTGGACAATGTACTTTGACGGCTCCCGTAGTTTTCAACACTCGGGGGCTGGAGTGGTCTTAGTTACGCCTCAGGGCGAACAGCTTAAGTATGTCATTCAACTACACTTTGTTGCAACCAACAATGCAGCAGAGTATGAAGGTCTTCTTGCAGGGCTCCGGGCAGCAAAATTCCTCGGAGTCCGTCGATTAGTGGTGAGGGGGGACTCACAGCTGGTCGTAAACCAGGTAAACAAGGAGTACAGCACCTCCGATGAGACAATGGCTCATTACCTGGGGGAAGTGAGGAAATTGGAAAAACACTTCAGTCACTTCGAAGTCCAATACATCCCGCGAAAGGACAACATTCTCGCAGACCAATTATCCAAAATTGGATCCTCACGCTCATCCGCTCCGGCAGGAGTGTTCATTGAACACTTGGACCATCCTTCGATCATGACTTCGGTCGACGATGATCCGGCAATAGCCTTCGTTGCCAACCTCGGTCAGGAACAAGATTGGACTCATCCATTGAGGGTCTATCTTGAACATGGGACCCTACCCGAGGACAAAACCAAAAGCGATCGGTTAATTCGAAAGGTGCGTCTGTACAAGCTCATAGATGGGGTTATGTACAGAAAGGGTACTCAAGGAGTATTCATGCGCTGCATATCTCAGGAGGAAGGAAAATCCTTCTTGAAAGAAATACATGACGGTGTATGCGGTGCACACGCGTCATACCGAACACTGGTCGGAAAAGTTTTTCGACAGGGATTCTACTGGCCTTCGGCACTCGACGATGCCAAGCTTATGGTCAAGATGTGTCCACAGTGTCAGTTTCATGCAAGACAGGTTCATCAACCTGCTTATGCATTGCAAACTATTCCTCTCGCATGGCCTTTCGCGATCTGGGGAATGGACATCGTCGGTCCTATGCCACAAGCGGTCAATGGATACAAGTTTTCGTTCGTAGCCATTGACACATTCACAAAGTGGATTGAGGCCGAACCAGTACGAAATATTACTGCATCAGCCGCACAAAAGTTCTTTCACAAGAACATTGTGGCACGATTTGGTGTTCCAAACCGTCTCATCACAGACAACGGTTCACAGTTCGCTAGCGGTCTCTTCCTAGACTACTGCGATCAGATTGGGACCAAGGTGTGCTTTGCTTCCGTGGCACATCCACAAAGCAATGGTGCCGTAGAACGGGCCAATGGGCAAGTATTGCAAGGTATCAAAAAACGTGTTTTTGATCGCCTCAAGACCCGCTCGGGGGCTTGGGCAGACGAGCTCTATACTGTTCTATGGGCACTACGGACTACCTCTAGTCGAGCCACCGGTGAGACACCCTTCCATTTGGTCTATGGAGCCGAGGCTGTGTTGCCTATGGAAGTAAGTATTGGATCTGTTCGCACGAATCAATTCGAACAGGTCAACCAATCCGAACAGCGATCGCGAGATCTCATCCTCCTGGAAGAACGGCGTGATCGCGCCCTGATTAAGTCCGCGGTATACTTGCAGGCTCTACGCAAGTACCACAGTAAAAAGGTGCGACCACGTGATCTCAACGTGGGCGACTTGGTTTTACGAAAAATTCAAGACCAGTCTAACCGCAATAAATTCTCCCCAAAGTGGGAGGGACCATACACTGTCGTCTCAGTGCCGCGGCCAGGATCTGCGCGGTTAGCCATGGAGGATGGTCGGATTTTGTCCAATACTTGGAACATCGATCAACTTCGCAAGTTTTACGTGTAAGTATTCCAATCACTTTTTTCCTGTTCAATTAGCATCTTTTCATAAAAAGCATGTCTTGTTTTCATACAATGAGTGTTTTTCTTTAAGCCCAAATTATATAAATTCGACCTGGGGGCTGATCGCTGGCGGTTAGGTTATTACAGCATTTTTCAACCGGATTCGCTGGTCAATCTCATGATCACTTCCAGATAAGTCACTCCTAAATAAGCCGTTTCTCAACGCACACGGGACTATCTGGCTAGTCTTCGGTCATTTGGGTGGCTACCAGTTTGCAATAAGGTTAAAATGTTACTTTAATCTTGACCATCGGCTTGAAGCACATATCCCTGGTCATCATACTTATGTTTTCCCCTCTGCTTAAAATACTAAGGCTTCAGTATTCATAAAACAGAGGCGGGGGCTAGAGGAATATACTTATAGTATGAAACTTATGATGTGAATATGCACTTTCTCTTGAAAAAATAGTTTTACATACATAGCATTGTAATTACAATTGTTTGGTTACAAAATGTAAGGATCATTCGATCCTTAGCTCAGCCAAGAGCTTGTCAACGAAGGGCTTAACTTCTTCAATAACGGCGTCAAGCAGTTCTTCACTCTCGACCTCAACCGGTCCCACCAGTGCGCTCAGATTCGCATCTGGGCCATGGTGAAGTCGAACCCGGCTGAGTACGGCAGAAGCGGCTGATCGGACTCTCATCCTGATTGTCTCTTCACGTCGCCGTAAATCTCCAGGGAGATATTCGAGCAGTGATTCTGCTTGAGTTGTAAGTAGTGATGCCCAATCGCTGACATTTGGGTCGTCCTTCCTCAACTCTACCACATTGGTATTCAAAAGGCTGGCTATGGCCTTCAGTTTTTCGAAGACCAGTAGGCTCAACTCTTTGACCACTTGATCAGTATGGTTGATCGAGGACTCGAGAAGCATCTTGTCCTGGCCGAGCTGTTTAATGCGACCTGCTTGCGCTGTACAAAGAAAAGAGGTTATTAACAAGAAACGTCTTTAAGTCTTCTCAAGTTGGGAATCGACTTACCAGCATTCTCAGACTGAAGTCTATTGATTTCAGTCCGTAGTTTCTGGAACTCTGTAACTGAGTTCAGCTTTATCTTGGTTAACTCTTTCTTCAAGAACGTAACCTCTCTGCAGCAAAATCAGGTTAGTCACAATTAAAGCCTACTTATATTAACAGAAGGATGACGATCCTCACTTGCGCAAGCTGTCACGATCTTTTTGAACAGCCGCCATGCTAGCCATTGCAGCATGCGACTGGCTCGTCACCCATGACAAGCCCTGTGACACAAAGCAAGAGAGTCAAGTATGCTCTAAAGGCGATTCAAGCGCCGAAACAGGGGTCATCATACCTTCATAAACTTATTTAAAGCAGCATCATCCATGCTAGCAGGAATCCTTGCTAGCGCGCCTGAAGTGCCTGCAACGGGGACAGTTGATGGGAGTGCCGGCCGGACGCCACCCCCGGAGACCACTGGTGGTGACCTAGTCCCTGTACTTGTCTCACCTCCCGCGGTCCGGACGACTTCCTGAACCACGGGAGTAGAGCGCTCTTCATTAGAGGCTCCCTCATCAGCCCTAGCTTCAACCTCCCCAGTGGCGGTTGAAGGTATAGGCACTATCTTCTTTTGCCTAACAGGAAGAGTGGGTCAGACAGCTTTTATATAAGATTACTGTCAAGTAAGAGTTCTTACCTTATTCGAAATCCCATTCGTTCCTGGGACTTCTGGGAAAATTCCCCTTGCGAAGGAGAGCCGTCTCCGATTCTTGCCTTCCTTATGGTAAATAAGACAGCACCCCCCTGGAAATATCATGTTATAGGCATATTCTTAGGGAACGGGTAAAAACACATAGAAAGATCTTTACCTGGGCCACCGGACTAATTGGTGGGGCTGCATCCGAAGGCCTTGACGATTCCTGAGTTGCTGGAACCGTCACAACCGGCCTTTGTTCGTCTACCTCCTCCTCTGTCCGCAGAGGAGGAGGATTTTCCTCCCTAGAATCCCCAGTGGTCCCAGGGGGAAGCTCTCCTCTCTGTATGTACATTAACTTATCAAATGTGCAGAAAGAGCCATAGGAGGAATGATCGAAAAGATTCTTTACCTCAGTCGTCCCTTCGACCAGGGAAGCAGAGATGATTGATCCTGAAACCTCGGGGGCTTCAGGAAGTGGAAGGTCACCCGCGACCACAAGATCTTCAGTGGTCGCAGGGTCAACCACGGCCACTTCTTCGGCAGCTGTGGTCTCTGCGGGGCAGCCTGGGGCATCGCTGGATGGAAGATCCGCGATCTTCCTCCTTCGAAGGATCAGAGGAACGTCATCCTCTTCCTCCTCGCTCCCCTCTCCCTGTACGACGAAGAAGTGATTCCATGTCGCGCCTGAAAAAGTAGCAGGAATGCGATATCTTACCGCAGTCTTTCTTGCGAGACGAGGAACGCTTCGTGAAGACCCCTCTCCAGGGTTCAGCTTGGTCTTCTTAGAGGCAGGACTCTTTGTCCTGGGTCTCTGAGAGACCTTCTTCACGTTCCTCGCCGTCGGCTTCTTCAGAGAGCCGACATTTTCACTTGGGAATGTTGCATCCGCAAACCTCCCTAGGAGCTATTCTCATTCCAACGGGATTGATTAGTGCTGGACATACATGAAACCTGCAAAACAGAGGCCAAGTGGAAAGTTTACCTTTCGGCGCTCCTGTTTAAGGTCGTCACCAGCATGAATCAAGCTTTGGGGGCGAGGCGATCCCTTGGGGCCCTCTACCTCGGCGTTGTACGCCTTGAGGAGGTAGTTAGTCCGCCTCTCAATCTCAGCTGAGGGCAGGACTGTTCCCAGATACGAGTTAAATTGATACATTTCAAAAATGACAAAAGGATTTCAATGTCAGAAATAAGTACCTTCGTTATAGTCCAGGGTAGTGTCCGCCATGGACGTGATCTCCCAAGCCGGATGAGCCCTTTCACGTAGGGGGCTCACCCGATTCTTCACAAAGTCTCGGATGACGTCACGTGCCGTCAGCCCTTGTTCGACTAAGTGAAGGATCACCTCGGCATGCTTCATGAACTCCGCGTTCATCGCCGGGAGAGTATCCAACTCGCTCGTTTTCTCCGGCCGCGAGTTCTCAAACCACAGCCCGCTCTCGGTCGGCGGGGTGCAGTAAAACCATTTCTGGTGCCACCCGTGCACTGAGTCTCGCAGGGGTGGGGAGGGATACTCCTTTTTATCCCTCAGCCGGAAGTAGATGCATCCGGCGGCGTTGGTGCTCTTCGACCACGCCGAAAAGTAAAATCGTCGGAAAAGATCCACGCTGGGATATACTCCGACGAAGGCTTCACAGAGATGCTGGAATACTGCAAGAATCAGCATCGCGTTGGGGTGGAGGTTGATCAGTTCCCACCCGTAATGTTCAAAGATATCCTTAAGGAACCGACTCTCAGGGAATCGGAACCTGCAACGAAAATACTCCTCAAAAACCACCAACTCGCCTTCTTGGACGGTTGGGGTTTCTTGGTCCTTCTCCGCAGGTCGCCAGTTAATGTGCAGCCGCGGAGAAAGGATCTCCTCCTTCTCAAGCGCCATCAGGCTCTCCTCAGAATGATGAATGGATCTGCTCCAGGACGCCATCTATGGTGTAGAATCAAAGGGGAAGCTGGCGATTTGGGGAAGATGAAGGCTGAAGAAAGTGAGGGTTTTGAGCGGCGAGAATTCTAAGGGTTTTTTCGCGGCTGAGTGGCTTCCTCAAGAAGCTACCTACTGCTTTTTATAGACCCAAGGCGACGCATTAATGAGTAAACGGCTCATTTCAAACGTTCCATTGAATGCTTTATTCATTTCCCATAATGGATACTGTCTCTGATAGACCCGATAAAGTACTCAGGCGTCGGATCTGAAACAAAAAGACTTCTTTGTTTTGGAAACTGAAAGTGTAAAAGGACTGAAAAATTTCCAGTACTTTTCAGAGGAAGTTTTTCCTTTTTATACTTTGAACATTTTGTTCGAAAAAATCACGTAACCCAATTTTTAACGTACTGAAGTGTTTCTAATTGGGTTATGGTTTTATCGAAATCGTGTTCTAGGCTAAAACTTCGTCTCTAATCGAAGTAATAGTCTAACCGGATGTTCAACTCTGGTCGCAATTCAGTTCTAACCGCGGCTTTAAGTCTGATCGCGGCATCAGGGTAGGTCATGGTGATCTTTTAAAGCGCGATTCTAATCGCAGAACTGAAATTTCCTGTGTATGAATGGTCGCGGACTAAGCTTTTAGCCTTAATTTCGCACAGGAGGTTTGAAGAATGTTCATATGGATAAAAGAAACTTTATTTATTACATTCTTTACATACAAAAGGGATACCGTCGATAAAAGCATCGACTTGTTCCGAAAGAAGTTTACAAAGTTCCCCAAGGGACATATGGTTGTCAGTAGGATCTACACTGACAACCCCCAAGGAACTAGCGACTACTCTAAGTCTATCTATATCGTCCCTAACAACAGACGCACTATTGTCCCTAATCAAGTCAGAGAGTTCCCGCTGTTGCTGAGCGAAGTCTCTCTCTCGACGGAAATGGTGCGCCTCCTCTCGGGATCGATCAAGACATTCTGCTAAACGCAGAATCTTCGAGGCCATCTCCTCGGTCTTCTTCTCCAGGGCATTCTTCTCTTCCAGAAGAGTCTGTCCGGAAGGAAGAGATGGAGCAGCAGAAGGCTGATCGCTGGGGCCTCCTACCTCCTGCATTTTGTAAAAGTTAGTCATATTAACTAAAATTATCAGCAAAAAGGGAGAAGAATTGTTACCTGTCCCGGTGCATAACCCGTTGATACACCCATCTTGGGAGGAAGATCATCATATGGTGGAAGTGCAACCTTCCCAGAAGAAGATTGCTTCGCCAACACAATATGGCAATCATCTGGTCGAGGGATAGTCACCGCTTGCCGACCAGGATGTTGATCACCCAAAAGGATGGGGGAATTGGACGTGATGGGATCTTTCTCTAAGGATAAAGGCCTAACTTGCCGAGAGGCATGAACGGGGAGGGTCAAAGGAACTGAAGGAAGAAAGAAACTCGCTACGTTCTTCACCTTTGTTCCACTGGAAGATCCTTCGTCAACCTTGGTTTTCTTCCTTAAGGGAGACAGGACTTCATTCGACCCTTGTTCGACAATTTCCCCTTCATCGCTCTCAATCTCGATGATTTCGTGATCTGCCATTGGGAAGAGTAAGTGAAAAGGAAGGAGGCCAGGTAACAAGAAAAAGACTTAGGCGTGAGAGGGAAATTGTAAATCTTTACATGTCCAGGGGTCTGGTATTTATAGCCGCCAGGTCGACGGTTCGCCTCCCAGACACCTCGAGTTTCGTTAAAGACATTTACAATTTTACCTCGAGATAAAAATCTCTACGGCGCCATCATTGCCCGTCACGTAATGTCAGAACCCGTCTTGAAAAACCAACCGTTTTCACTTAGTGCGCCACTAAGTGGAGAAGTTAAAGGGCCGGGTTAAAAATCCAATGCACGGTTTTTAAATTCGAAATAAACACGTCTCTCCGTTTTCTTCGAATTTGGGGGCTAGCTGACGAGGATTGACACCCGGGTCACTTCTAATAAACTTCTGGTTCAAGACAGGTTTGAACCAGACATGTGTCTGGAGATGCGAACTCAAGCTATTCTGAGAGGCATCACCACGAGGTCGCAAGCTTTACGCGATCAAGTCGCAGCTTTACGCGGTCAGACCGTAAGCCTTGTGCGGTCAGAAGTTCGTGGGCTATACGCGAACTACACATTCGGGATATTACGCGGTCAGCCTAATCCCGCGGTCAGAACATCTGCCGATCAGGATACCTGGGATCTATCTATTCGGTTGTCCATACGACAGAATATTTTAAGTATCCCGAAGATTCCTACACGTGGAAAATCAACCGTCAGGAGGTTAACACGTACAGTTATTCATAAATAACACGTGTTTAACCTGCGTGGAGGTTAAGAGCAGTTTCAAAAACCGTATCCAACCGTCCGTGCAACCGATTGATGCAGTTTCCTTCGCATGGCACCCTTTCAAGCAGTATAAAAGGATGGCATGAAGTATCAATCAGGAGGAGAGGAAGAAAAAAGATCCAAGTTAGCCAAGTCTACGGCACACCTCATATAGCATTTTTTAGTCTTCTTTAGCTTATTTTTGTACACTTTTACAGGAAAAATCCTTGCCTGTGAGGACTTTTCCTTCCATTTGTAAACATTTTACCACACTTAGTGAAATCTCAACAGGACGTAGGGCTTTTACTCCCACCATCGAGGGCCCGAACCTGTCTAAATTCTCTGTGCTCCTGTTCACCATTGTTCAGCATACCTTCCCGAAGGGTCATCTTGAAAGGTCTCACTATTACAAATTCTGCATAAGTTCGGCTGAGGACTCCGAGTCCGAATCGTCGACACTAACACCACAGGAGATCCACAAGTGAACTACTTGGTTGGATGACACCATCATGTAGCAACTCACCAAGTTGTCTTTTGATCTCTTCATTCTCCAATACTGAGTTGCGATACATACTCTGATTGGGAAGTGTCGCATCAGACATGAGCTGAATTTTGTGCTCAACTGGACGTTTTGGCAGACGACCCTGGGTACTCTCGAACAAATCATTGTATTTCTCTAGTAGTCCCGATAAACAACCATAATCTTCTCAGCATGCCAACGACAACGCTGCTTGAGTACTATCACTTTGACCAACTGGTTGAATCATAACAAGCACGTATTTGTGACATGCATTGACGATTCTTTTGGCCTGATTGTGGTAATCAAGTTCAAAGTGTTGATGTGGACATCTCTACCGATCACAAATTTAACTCCGTCTTTAGTGAGCTCGCCGATGGAAGTGAGAGTCTTGATCATACAGATACGGACTCCCAAAGATCACCTGACAAATATCAATAGGAACAACGTTGCGTTGAACCACATCAATATAACAAGCAGAGATTGCAAATTTCAGCATACACTGACTCGTAATCTGTTGATTCATGTCAGATGTAAACCAACCCAGCGAATACAGTCGCAGGTGTGTGGTCGTCTTTAAATCAAGTCGTCGAACTAGTCTAGCGGAAACCAAATTCTTTTGATTTCCGGGATCGAATATTGCTGCAACCACTTCGTGCTTCACGTGGATATTGATAGTGAACAAGTCCTCCGTTGGGTGATGGTTGTCAGGTGAATCCCAACCCTTCTCCTTAAGCATTACCTTTAGAGACAAGGTCGTATCCGCCTCATTGACCGAAGTCACTCGGACAACTCCTTCTTTAGGTGGAGGTGTAGTAGCTGTATCTGTTCTTTTCTCTGGTCCGTTCTTCTTTGGTCGAAGATTAGGATGAAGCTTGTAGCATTTATCCTTGGTATGTCCCACGACTTTACAATGCTCGCAAAAGGCACCCGTGCCCATTTTTGAAGCGTTCTTCTTCGAACTCGGCTTTCCTTTTGTCGAGGTCGCACTTTCCTTTTGTCGAGGTCGCACTTTCCTTTGTGCCTTTGTCATTGCAGGATTTATTCTTCTTTTCGATCACCATAGCAGTTGTGCTCACGGTCGCGATGTCTTGGACGCCGAACAGGATTAACTCAATACTGATCGATTTCTGGAGTCCAAATGTGTATTTTCAAAATACCTGAGGATCAAACAGTGAGATACCAATGGCCATCGCTTGTCTCTGGAACTTTGTGGTATAGTCCTGGATAGATTGGTCACGCCATTGATACAACTTATGCCAACGATCCCATCTCTCCTCAAGGTAACCCATCGGATAGAATTCTTGTCACAGGAGTCTCTTGAATTGAGTACCGCATGTAAGGTTGCCAACTTCACCATTGGGGACAAGGGTACGTCTTCCACCAAGTCTTGGTGTGGTCCTTCATCTTCAAAGGTACGAACTTCACCTTTTGAGATCTACTGAACCCCTTCAGGTCAAAGTAGGTCTCAAGTTGGTCGATTCGAGAAGCTACAAGCTGGTCGATCCAAGAGTCCAGCTTCTCAGCATCGATCATTCTATCATATATGGGTATTTTAACCTTAGCCTCGACTTTGAAAGATTTGACAGCTAAGGAGGTGTTGTCGAGGTCGTCGGCCTTATGGTCGTTTTCTTCTTCCTTATCGTCTAGCCTATGCAAGCCTTCACCTGATCTGTTTGAGACCTAGCCTTGGTTTTTGCACTAAACTCGCCCAGATGCTAATATGCGGAATAACGGGATCTTACTCGAAATTACCAAAACCCAAAGGTTGATAAAAAATACAGCTTAAGGTAATTGCATAACTCTTTATTTCAAAGAGAGCTTTACACGTCGAACATTAGACACACTTGTCTACATCGAAGGAACTATAAGTGTCTAAAACTCAAATGACTTCTATGACTCTTTAATGATCTAAACTAGACCTATTACAAGGTATTTATAGTCCAATCATATGAGTACGTATCAGACTCAATAACCAAACGTATTAGCCTCATATAACTAACTAATCCTAAATAGTTAAGCTTAGTTATATATATTCTAATTGGATTACAATTCCGACTAGAGGACGAATCACGAAGCCGTATGCGACTCGACCTGAAGATCCTCTTGGATCATCACCAATCTTCACATCCGTGAATTTCCTTGCTTCAGGAGGTACAATCATGGCCTGTTGCTTAATCCAAGAAAGTACGGTTTCCATGTCAGTGGAGAGTTTAGCCACTTGTTCGGCTAGGTTATCTTGAACGGAGGTATCGTGAGACATTGTCAGAGATGCAACTGTAGGAGCTGTCGATTGATCGCCTGAAGTTTCGTAACCCTGGTGAGTCTTCACCATCTACATGACGAAAAAGTTGCTCTAATACCAACTTGATCTATTTGGGACCTAGTCTTGGTTTTCACATTAGACTCACCCAGATTCTAATATGCAGAATAACAGGATCTTACTCGGAAATACTGAAACCCAAAGGTTGATAAAAAACACAGCTCAAAGTAATTGCACAACATTTTATTTCAAAGAGGGCTTTACACGTCGAATGTTAGGACGCACTCGCCTACATCGAGGAACTATGTGTCTAAAACTTCAATCTAGACTTGATGATTCGATGATCTAAACTAGACCTATTACAAAGTATTTATAGTTCAATTGTATGAATATGTATTAGACTCAATAATACATGTTGGACTCAATAACCTAAATTTATTAGATTCAAACAACTAACTAACCCTATACAGATAGGACTCAGTTATATGTATATGGATAGGATTACAATTCCGACCAGAGATCGAATCCCTCCCAAGGTCGGAAACATTTCTAAGGTCGGAAACATTTCTAAGGTCGTGAAACCTTTCCGAACTCGAATAGGTCTCGAAGCCTTATGCGAACTCGACCTGAAGATCCTCCTAGATCACGTGTCCTCATGTTTCCTTGTCAACTCGAACTTCTGGTCGATCCTGGTTAATGCATGCAACAGGGAAGCCATGATCGAAAAGTGTCGTATGAACTTCTGAAGGTACTGGCATGATCCCACAAAACTACGTACTTTCGTAATTGTTCATGGTCGAGGCCACTTGCGAATCGCTTTTACCTTATCCAGGTCAATTTGCAACGTACTATTTCCGACCACGAATCCCAGGTACAATAGAGTTTGCTGGTCGAACTCGCACTTCTTATGGTTGAGGCGAAGTCTGTGCTTTCACAACTGTTCGAACACCTTTTCCACATGAGCTAGGTGTTCGTCCCACGAACGACTATAGACCAGTATGTTGTTGAGGTAAATAATCACAAAGTCATCAATGAAGTGTCACAATACATCATTCATGAGACACATAAAGTAGCTGGGGCACTGTAGAGGCCAAACGACATGACTAGCCATTCGAACATACCTTATCGTGTTTTGAATGCGGTCTTCCATGTGTCCTCCTCTCGGATGCTTACTTGATGATATCCTGAATTAAGATCCAACTTCAAGAAGACAACAACATGCTTCAATTAGTCTAGCAGGTCGTCAATACGAGAAGGAGGTACCGGTTCTTGATGGTGATCTTGTTCAGTGCTCAGTAGTTGATGCACATATGCCAAGTCCCATATTTCTTTGGCACTAACACCATAGGAGATCCACAAGGTGAACAACTCGGTTGAATGACACCATCATTCAGCGGCCTGATCTTCCGTTAGGTTCTACTTTTGCGGAACACAGACGTTCGCGTTCCAAAACTTCCAACCAGTGAGATTGAATCCTTGCAATCGCTACACTCATGCACCTTACGTTATCAACCGTGCTCACGCCCGAAAGACCTTACCACGAGGGTTGATTCCTGCACGCAGTAGAAGAAACGAGCAAGAACAAGAAAGAAACAATTTGAATCTTAGAATGAACAAAGTTGAGGTTATCTCTCATCAAACTAGGTCTTGGAACACTACTCTGATGAATAATTGTCTCACACATGGGAGGAACAATGTAGCAAAATAACCTAACCCTAGAAGTGGTGGCTTCAAAGTATATATAAAGAACAAACGACAAGGGCGACTAATCAACGGTTCAGATGCAGAGTCTGCATAGTAGCAATATGTCGCGTCGATTTGGAGGCCTTCCCAATCGAATCATGCAGAGGACTCTACCCATTGGAAAGACCTTGAAATAATCTTTCAAACAACTGGTGGATCAGCCCAAACAGACTCCGTATGGGGGAGTTATGGCCTTTTTAGTCCAGTGCTGTCAGGCTGACTCCGGGTCGAAGTGTAGCATGAATTGAAGTACATGGACAGCATCAATTGGGCTTGGACTTGACTTGAACGTGGCTCGTAGGTGTTGAAATGTGGAAAGTGGATGGGGTCCCCTTGACTTTTCATCTCCTATCCCATACTCCTAAGTAACAACATATCACAAGCGAGATTATGCAGCAGCACATTCTCATTAGAACAAGTATTAGCACTTAGGAATGAGCTCACCTTGTAATTGAGTCATTTTGCACGTGCTCGTGTTATTGGGTCATGAGTGACAGTGGTATCCGTATCCATAGGAGTGATGTCCTCATCATCCTCCTCCTCTAAAATTGGAGTCGTCCTCGACTCAAGCTCATCTTCTTCGCCCATGTATGGTTTTAAGTCTGCAACATTAAATGTGGGACTAACCCCGAAATCTGCGGACAACTCAAGCTTATATGCATTATCATTAATCTTTGAAAGTACTTGAAAAGGACCAAGCTTGAGGCATTAATTTAGACTTTCGCAATTCGGAAAACCTATCTTTACGTAAATGCAATCAAACAAGATCACCAGGTTCAAAGGTTAAATGTTTTCTACCCTAGCTACTATATACTTTATACTTGGCATTGATCCTTTCAATATTTGCTTTAACTAACTCGTGCATTTTCAGACTCAATTCAGCATGCTTCTTAGCATCAAAATTCAAAGTTTCAGTCCTAGGCAATCCTTATACAAAATCCATTGAAATATCTTCCCAAGGGACGCTAGGAACAGGAAGAGGCATATAAAGACCATGAGGGTACAAACGGGACTTAGCTTTATTGCAAGTGGTGCACCGTGACACATAGCGATCGACATCACGCCTCATCTTAGGCCAAAATAAATGTGAAGCAAGTACATCCTTCGTTTTCTTCACTCCAAAGTGTCCCATCAAACCTCCTCCATGCGCTTCTTGCAAAAACAAAAGGCGAACGGAACCAGCTGGAACATATAGCTTATTAGCACGATATAATAATCCATCATTCAGCACATATTTATTCCATGTTCTTCCTTCTCTACAATTCATATAAACATCTTTAAAGTCCAAATAAGTAGCATACAACTCCTTTATTGTTTCCAAACCAAAAATCTTATGATCAAGTTGTGAAAACAAAGTATATCTCCGAGACAACGCATCGGCAATCACATTATCTTTACCCTTCTTGTGCTTAATGATATATGGAAATGATTCAATGAACTCCACCCATTTAGCATGTCATTTATTCAGTTTAGCTTGACTTCTAATATGTTTCAAAGATTCATGATCAGAATGAATAACAAATTCCTTAGGCCAAAGGTAGTCCTACCATGTTTCTAACACACGCACTAAAGCATACAATTTTTTGTCATATGTAGAATAATTCAGAGTAGGACCATTCAATTTTTCAATAAAATATGCAATGGGTTTACCTTCTTGTAGCAACACTCCTCCTATTCCAATCCCACTAGCATCACACTCTAACTCAAAAGTCTTACCGAAGTCTAGGAGTTGAAGTAGAGGGGCATTGGTGAGCTTCTCCTTTAGCACATTAAAAGCATGTTCTTGTGCTGGTCCCCAGTAAAAAGGAATGCCTTTCTTTGTCAACTCATTCAATGCTACCACAATGGTGCTGAAATCCTTCATAAAACACCGATAAAATCCTGCAAGACCATGAAAGCTTCTCACCTGTGTGTTGTCTTAGGGGTCGGCCAGCTCTTGATTGCTTCAATTTTCACTTCATCCACTTCTATTCCCTGTGGGGTAACAACATAACCAAGAAAAGAGACTGGATCCGTGCACTTCTCAAGGTTACCAAATAAACGTGCATCACGTAACGCATTAAAAACAGCACGCAAATATTCCATGTGTTCATCTAGTGACTTGCTATAAATCAGAATATCATCAAAATATACCACCACAAATCGACCAATAAAAGCTCGTAAAATCTCATTCATTAAACGCATGAAAGTGCTAGGTGCATTAGTTAAACCAAAAGGCATTACTAACCACTCATACAACCCAAACTTAGTTTTAAAAGCAGTTTTCCATTCATCACCCAACTTCATTCTTATTTGGTGGTATCCACTTTGCAAGTCTATCTTAGAAAAAATTATAGAGCCACTTAATTCATCAAGCATGTCATCTAACCTAGGAATAGGATGACGATATCTTATTGTAATATTATTAATGGCTCTACAATCTACGCACATATGCCAAGTACCATCTTTCTTAGGAACCAAAATAACTAGAATGGCACAAGGACTAAGGCTTTGTTGTACATACCCCTGGTCCAATAAGTCTTGAACTTGGCACTAAATTTCCTTAGTCTCTTTGGGATTGGTTTGGTAAGGCACACGGTTTGGCAAAGTCGCTCCCGAGATCAAGTCAATTTGATTCTCAATACCTCTCATAGGTGGCAGCCCCGAGGGAATTTCATCAGGAAAGACATCCTCATATTCCTGCAAAAGGTTAGTGACAGCAGGAGGCAAAGAGCTAGGCAATTTATCAAGGGAAAAATAAGCCTCTTTGCAAAGCATAGCATAGCAAATTGAAGTAGAAGAATCCAAACCAAGTAAATCAGATTTCGTAGGAAGCATATTAGCACCTTTCAATTTAATTCATGTCTTCTTAACTCTAGATTCTTTCTTATCTTTTTTAGGTGGGAAAACTTCTTTAGCTACAATCTGATTTTCAGTTTTATTATCCTTCCCCTCATGTTCTTTTTCAGCTCTTTCTATTTCATCTTTCAAAAGTGTAGCAGGGGTCATGGGAATCAATTCAATTGTTCTACCCTTATGCGTAAAAGTGTATTTATTGCTTCTACCATGATGTAAAGCATCAATATCATATTGCCAACATCTACCTAAAAGCAAAGAACAAGCTTGCATTGGCACTATATCAAAGTCCGCATGAGAATGGTAGGTACCGATTGAGAAATGCACTCTCACAATTTTACTTACCTTCAACTTACCGCAAGCGTTGAATTGAATGTAATATGGCTGTGGGTGTTGTTGTGTGGTCAAGCCAAGCTTCTCAACTAACTCAATGCTAGGAAGATTGTTGCAACTCCCTCCATCGATGATGACGCGACATGATCATTCCTTCACAATGAACTTTGATTGGAATAGGGTGTGGCACTGATTTTGCTCCGCTCTCTCCATTTGAGCACTAAGTACTCGCTGCGCTACAATGCTCATATACTTTTCAGAAGCTTCAACGCCAAATCTGTCCACTCCATCATCATTGCTATCTGTATCATGTCTGTCACCTGCATGGTTAGCTGCAACAAGAGACAAATCTTCCTCATCAATATCACGAGCACTAGTATACTCACCGTCATCTCGGGCAATAAGGACTCGTTGACTTGGGCAGTCCCTCATGACATGGCCAAAACCCTTGCAGCGGTGGCATTGCGTATCATGGGTTTGGGTCCTACCCGTGGAAGCAACTGATGAAGCGCTCTTCGCCGGTGCTTGTACCGTTGTGGATTTGCTTGCTGCAAGAGCATGTGATGCTGGTGTAGACTCAGCAGGACGTGCATGGGAAGATGATGAAGTAGAACGATCAGGAGGTGCCCTTGGGGTGGAACGAAGTGAAGTAGAACCGCCGAAAGTGCCTCCTCGTGGCCGAGCTTGTCATCCCTGTACTTCCCTTTCTGCTTTGCAAGCAAAATGAAACAAACGAGTGATATTATGATAATCCTTATACTCTAATATGTCCCTGATCTCATAGTTTAAACCCCCAAAAAATCTAGACATTTTTGCATCCTCATCTTCTTCCACTTTGCAACGCAACATACCAATTTGTAACTCCTGATAATACTCCTCTACAAACTTATTATCTTGGTTCAAGCGTTGCAATTTATTTAATAAATCTCTAGCATAATATGAGGGTACAAATCTAGTTCACATGAATTCCTTCAGTGCATTCCAATTGGTAGGGACGTTATTAGTTTGTTTAGTTTCATGCCACCAATACGAAGCAAAATCAGTAAATTCAGTAGTGACAAGTCCAATACTTTGTTCTTCTGGCACTTCAAAACATGAAAATTTTTGATCAGCAGTTAACTCCCATTGCGAATACTCATCAGGATTATATCGGCCCGCGAAAGATGGCATGGTAAACTTAACTTTAGAAAAGACATCATTACCAAACTGGTGAATGGCTTTACCATTGTTACCTCCCATACCGTGTCGGTTGCGGGGAAGGCATTGGCGAAGCCGATTTTCCCGTTCAGTAGTATGATCATCCTGATCGTTGACGCTTTCTCCGCCCTCATCATCCTCTTCCTCTCCATGGGAAGGTGTAGGACCTCCTCGTGGAGAGTGCTGCCTCTCAAGGTGCCCCATTCTCGTAATGAGGTCAGCGATGCTCCACTCGATCCTCTCCATCCTATGTTCATTGTCTTGAGCAAGCTTGGTGAGGCTTTCATCAATACCTTTCAACGGGCGTTGGTGATCCTCCACATACTTCATGACCTCAATTCTTGTAGCACATTCTTCTAGATCCGGCACATAAGTCTCTGATCCTGCCATTGTTTTTTTTTTTGACGAAATGCAGTAGGCAAGCGGCCTACTACTAATTATATATTAAGAATAATAAGAGGTAGCAAAGAGCAAATAGAAAAGGAAAAGGAAAATTACAAATGATCAATCCAACCAAAAATTTGAAAGTGAATCCTTTGAGGGCATCTTTCTGCCACCAACTTCATGTCCAGAGTAAAAGCTTTTCTCCAATACGCAAGAGAAGGAGCAACACCTTGATATATTTGCATGTTACGACACTTCTAGATATTCCATAAGGCAACAATGATAACCTCCATGTAGAAAAGTAGAGGACAAAAGAAAACAACACAGTGGAAATATTCTTCCTATCAACTACTAGGTGGTGGACAAGGAATTAAAGTCACGCTCACCCAAGCTTCTTACCAAGCACTTGCAAGCTTCTTACCAACTGCGACAGGTGGTGCAATCTGGTGGGCTGGTTCGTGACAACCTGTGACAGGTGGTGGGACGCGTGATTGCAAAGTAAACCTGTAACTGAGTTGGAAGAAAAGTGGAGCTCGGTAGGCAATGTATGAGTAGCAAGGATTATCAACAAATCAATTCAGAAATTGTGAAACTGAAAAGTAGTCCCAAGCTAGTCTATGTCGCTGGTCTAAACGTGTCTAGAACTAATTCAGGCAGCTGAAACAAAAGGACCAAGCACAAAGACTCAAAGGATGCAAGAAACACTGATTGCCCTCTTTCTTTCTCTCTTTTTTTCTTTTTTTTCTTTTTTTTAGCTTCCTTTTTTTTCTTTTTCAGATGTTGCAGCAAAGGTGGAAAGCAAGAATGACACAAATTGTCACTTAGTGGAAAACTAGAGGTCTTGAGTTCAACTCCCCACCTCTACCATTTAAAAAAAAATCTCTATGGGGCCGAATCGGCGGTACCCTACAGTCCCTCTAAAAAAAAAGAATGACACAAATTGGAATTACAAAGGACGCAACAAAACAGCGACAGAACGACAAAATTAGGTACTAAAAATTGCAGGGCTCAAAATAGCATGAAAACGGCCGAATTTTGGGATCTCCTGGGCTATAGGACTATTTTCATATAGTTTTCAACATGTCGGCGTTGAAATTATCTTTCCGTGAAAAAAGTACGCCCAAATTGGAGTCCGTATGCAAAAGTTATGCCCGTTTTACTGAACACTGCGCAGAACTCAGCCAGTTCTAAAATATGAATTAAATGTGAAACCGACTTGAAACCCTTCGATTCCATGTCTCGGCTCTTCCACACCTCTGTGACTTGGTTTCATACAGAGGAAATCACAAGTTATATTTTCCTTCTTCTCGGACTCAAGTTCTAAAACCAATCTAATAACATAGTCCGAAAATCCTCAAACCCTAGCTCTGAACTGTTGCCCTAGGGTTGTTGCAGCAAGCCACACCTGATACTACGACCAGAACAAGAGTCAACCTAGACACAGCAACACGACGACATGATGAGGGACCAAAATTCAGAAAAGCAAAAACTGAAAGAAAGTGCAAAGGGGTTTGGACAGTGGAAACGATGAACAAAGATGAACACGAATATATTTTTTTTGTTGTGGACAATAGGACAATGGAAAACAAAACAATAGGAGATACAAATTACCTAACGGGCAACCTAAGCTCTGATACCACTTGATGCAATCGGCGGCCTGATCTTCTGTTAGGTTCTACTTTTGCAGAACGGAGACGTTCGTGTTCCAAGATTTCCAACCAGCGAGATTGAATTCTTGCAATCGCTACACCCATGCACCTTATGTTATCAACCATGCTCAGGCCCAAAAGACCTTACCACGAGAGTTGATTCCTGCACGCAGTAGAAGAAACGAGAAAGAACGAGAAAGAAACAATCTGAATGTTAGAACGAACAAAGTTGAGGTTATCTCTCATCAAACCAGTTCTTGGAACACTACTCTGATGAACAATTGTCTCACACATGGGAGGAACAATGTAGCAAAATAACCTAACCCTAGAAGTGGCGGCTTCAAAGTATATATAAAGAACAAACGACAAGGGCGACTAATCAACGGTTCAGATGCGGAGTGTGCAACAGCAGCAATATGTCGCGTCTATTTGGAGGCCTTCCCGAACGAATCATGCAGTGGGCTTCTACCCATTGGAAAATTCTTGAAATAAGCTTTCCAATGACTGGTAGATCAGCCCAAACGAACTCCGTATGAGGGAGTTATGTCCTTTTTAGTCCAGTGCTGTCAGCCTGACTCCGAGTCGAAGTGTATCCCGAATTGAAGTCCATGGATGGCATCAATTGGGTTTGGACTTGACTTGAATGTGGCTCGTATGTGTTGAAATGTGGAAAGTGGATGGGGTCCCCTTGACTTGGCATTTCCTCTCCCATACTCCTAAGTAACAACATATCACAAAGAGGGTTATGCAGCAGCACATTCTCATTAGAATAAGTATTAGCACTTAGAAATGAGCTCACCTTGTAATTGAGTCGTTTTACATGTGCTCGTGTTATTGGGCCATGAGTTACAGTGGTATCCATATCCATAGGAGTGATGTCCTCATCATACTCAGATTGGGAAGTGTCACATCTGATATAAGCTGAATTTCGAGCTCGATTGGACATTTCAGCAGATGCCCTGGGTACTTTCGAATAAATCATTGTATTTCTCCAGCAGTTTCAACAAACAATAATATTTCTCTTGGCATGCCAATGAGAGAGCTGCCCCAATACTATCACTTTGACCAACTGGTCGAATCATAACAAACACGTATCTGTGACATGCATTGATGATTCTTTTGGCTTGATTTGCAGTAATCAAGTTCGAAGTGTTGATGTGGATGTCTCTACTGATCACGAACTTAACTCCATCTTTAGTGAGCTCATACTCTTGTGCTTGTCGATGGAAGTGAGTATCTCAAACTTTTTTTATTTAAATTGTAAAAGTCTATCTCCTATTTAAAATTCAAAAAGAGGACAATATCTATCTTTATCCTTTTGTTTATTTAAATAAGAAAACATATCTCCTATTCGAATTCAAATCCCTTAAATATCTCTGGTTATATCTCCTGTTAGAATTCAAATCCCCTAAATATCTCTGGTTGTTGGAAGATTACAACCAACCTAGAGCGTTTATAAATAGAGAGGGGATGCTAACCTTTTTTCACACAGACAGAGGTGCAAGGCACAGAAGGTGCAGGATAGAGGTGCAAAGGAGAGCACAAGAGGAGGAGAACAAGAAGATCATGGGTGAGTTTTTCTCCCTTTCATAAGTATGTATCATGCATTCACTACTACAGAAATGCTTTTCACTATCAGTTAAAAATCCACTCTACTATTGGTTCTCTTACCGATAATGATCGGCACGATAGTAGAAATGTAGCACACTTCTATCGGTTGAAAACCGTTAGTAAAACATCTACATCCCAACGTTCACTAATCGCTAACGACTATTTCTTCTATCGGCTCGGATCTAAACCGATAGTATTGTGTAGGTTTTTCTATCGGCTCGGATATAAACCTATAGTATTGTGTAGGTTTTTTCTATCGGCTAGGATCTAAACCAATAGTATTGTGTAGGTTTTTTCTATCGGCTGGGATCTAAACCGATAGTATTGTGTAGACACAGTTAGTACTGGAAACTTTATTCTATCTGTTGTTGTATATGAACCAATAGTACTGGAATATTTATTCTATCGGTTGTAGTATATAACCGATAGTACTGTGTAGTTTTTCCTATTGGTTATGTACTCGACACGGTTAGTACTGGAATCTTTCACATATACATACAACAATACAGAGATACATTGGATCATTCACAAATACACCAATATTCACATATTGAATTTGTTCACAAATACACTAATACAGTAATATACACATGCAGTGGACAAATTGAATTTATTCACATATTGATCAAGTTTATTCACAAATACATCAATGAATCTATTCACATATTGAGTTTATTCACAAATACAGCAATCAACACATTCAATATATATTACACAAGTCAGTTACAATCGATCGTTGATAGCCACTTCTTCCATGACATATTGAGCCCAAATTGTTCGCAGCTCCTTCGATTGAGGCAACTCATATTGCTCTTTCAACATGGCGCTCTGCATATATGCGTGTATGAAGTTAGGATCGTACATCACATTCAATTAAAGTTTGACTTTGAGTCAGGAAAAATGGTTACCTTAGGGAATTGGGCAAAGTTTCTCCTGATCAGGTCATACATGAATCTCATGACATAGAAGCCACATTCCCACGATTGTGGCTGCTGATGGCACTGGGAAAATTGCATATGCAAAGACATAAACCACATTAACTCGAAAGAACTAATTAAGCTTAAATTAAAAGACTCATCATGAGTACTTCCATCCGTATTAATTACCTCATATTCTTTCCAAGAAATTGTTGTGCCCTTCGACGCGTCATGCCTCCCTCCAGCACTAGCATAATTTTTGAAAGCCCTATATTTAATTTAGCATTGCTGGTTAATATGTTATCATTAATTAGCTAGTCAGAGAAAAATTTAAAACAACTATGTTACTTATGCGTCTATGTGCCATGTGAGGGTGAAAACATGTGCCACCTTGTCGCTCATCGAATCGAGGTAATAGACCTCATTCATCCATGGGCAAATGACAGCGAGGACCCATTTCCCCTACATTGCATATATAAGCGAACCGTTTCATACATATGTTAGGCGTAACATACAAGAATGAGTTAAATTAGTAAGAAATACACTAACCTTTGGTGGTACGGCGCAAGGATTAACTCTCGGTCTTGCTGCGCTAGTAGTGCCCTTGATATGTATTCCTCCGCATGTGCTTGGTCGTGCTCTAGCATCGTGAGGCTTATTTTCTCTGGGTCGAGGAAACCCACCTTGTCACATGCCCTCATCGACGCCAGCCTATACATGCACCTGGATGCAAAGTAGACATTAGTAAGTAGTGCATACAAAGTGATTAGATTTATGAAACGAACTGTGATAACTTCAAACAACAGCAAACTCACAGGACTCCAGTCGTATGATGGACATATCAAGCTCCCGCCAGTTGAGGAGGTCGAACAAATCCTCGTGGGCCACCGATATGCTCCCGGCCTCACGGTGAAAATGACCTGGCCTGAAGTGAACTAAGAAGTTGATGTGGCGCCTAGACCAGGTCAAGTACCACTCATGGAGACTTCTGGTTATTTGATCCATATTGCGTAGAAGGTACTCTGACACGAGTGGGGACCCGTTCTTGAACGTACCTGGCTGGCTTTGTTTGGCCTTGCCTTTGGCCTTGCCCTTGCCTTTGGGCGGGGAACGAGTGTATACCTTCGAAGGTTGGGGTGCGGTGCCGCCGGCCTCATTTGATGGCGAAGGGTTTGAGGCCGTCGGAGGAGGCATGGGGGCCGAAGGAGCTCGGTCATGCGTTGTGGCGGGGGTGGTGTCCTCAGGAAGTGAGCTGGTATCCATCGTCCACTTTAAGTACAAACGCATAAGTTAGATTTTGCAAATTGAGTATATTAACTGAGTTGTAAGCTAGAATGGCTAGGGTTTACCTCCTGTAGTCTAACACCCTTCTTGGGCCACTGTATGTACGAGTCCAATGCCTCACCAATTGTCCGCATTTCGTCCGTTGGGACGGGCAACAGAAAAGAGATGTAGCCCGGGAGGGCCATGTCCACCTGTACCTTTGTGAATCCAGGCTCCAGAGGTACGCAGTGGATCCAGACAACCTCCCAAGACTGGTATACGACCCCGTTTGCAACCACTACAGGTTTGTCGCCTATGTTGATCAATAGGCTACAGCTCTCCGGCTTCTACAATTTGCAACAATTATAACAGGTTAGCGAAACAATTCTAACGTAACGGGAGTGGCATCAACCAAACTGCATATATAGCTCAAGAGTTTCAATACCTCGATCAGGTCCACCGGATCCACGTGAACCTTCGAGCCGCAACTACTCGGCCTGGCAGCGTCGACCTCGGCAGCTGGACCTAAACCCTTGGACTGCACAACTCGGCTGAGGCGTTCATACTTCTCGTTCATTTGAGTGAACATGTCTGTGAATTGTGCAGTCACATCTGCCCGTATCTTCTGAGATAGCTCTACTTCCCTTTCCTTCCAGCTGCCAGCCTTCTTTGCCTTTTGCCCGGGCTCCGAGAAGCCTTGCTTCCATGGCACCACACCCCCCCACGGTTCGCGTCCGCCCTGGATGCTCTTTGTTCCCTAGAGCCCGGGTAAGGATGTCGTTCTCCCTATGGGGAGTGAACAATCCCTCGGTCGCCTCCTTCGAGCAAGAGATCTATTACATTCAAAGCTCTCCATTGTGAGGAAGAAATATATACAAACTTGTGCGCACACTAGTGATCATAGTTTTTTCTACCACACTCTATGATTCCAACCAAGAAGTTAGCCAACTTATGAGTCACTGCACGACCTCGACGTCCCTGGGGTTTGGGAACTCCACAGTCCCTGTGGCCGACACAGTCCCTCTGGCCAGCCACCAGCGCTTGCATCGCGGATCTTGGAGAGTGGTAGGTCAGGGGAGTCGACGAAATTCCACGCCTCGTCTTCAGCCTTCTTCCACTACTCCTCCTTCCCCGCATAGCCGCGAGAGCCGAGCCGGTGTGGGTCATCGTTCCTCCTCTGGATTGCCTTGTTCTTCTCGCTGAGGGCCTTCGTACCAGAAACAAGAAAATTAATGCACCACTGCTTACAGCATACAATGGTGTAACCAAGCAAAGGAACCATACATACCTTGAACTCAGGAGTCCCCTTCTGTTGGGTGAATTGCTCCCATACCTCCTCCGTTATGAAGGGGTACTTCTCGCATGGAGATTTGCCTTTAGCGAGGAAGGTACTGACGAGGACGCTCTTGAAGGTTTTCCACGTGTTGTTCATGTCCTTCAAGCAAGCTATCTTGGGACCATCGTCGGGGATATTCCACTTGGCCTGTTTCAAATGGTGCATATAAGCAGGACTTACCTAATCTCTGGGATAAACCAAGGGAATGTGATTACTCAAGAGTTCAGTGATTTTGATTAATTTTACCTTCACTTCCGCCCACAGCCTATCCCTCTCGTCGGCCTTAACGTCCTTCCAGCTCTGGACGGTGATCTTCACCCTTTCCTTCGCCAACAAGCCAACATAGGCAGCATAGTGGCCGGCGTTCTTCCCGATCGGTCTCCCGAACTGGTTGAACTCCCATGAAGATCCGCGCGTTTGGCCAAACGGCCCAACATCATCGCGCCACGCGCCTTCCTCTTGCGCTGGGACGTGGCAGCGCCATCTACGTTCTCCCTCGCCGAATCACTACTATCAGCCGAGGAAGATGCCGACATGGCTTTACCTAAAATTCCATGAACAGACCATCAATTGATATGAAGAAAGGTACATGAAAAAGTTCATAACTAAAATGGAATGGCAATGATGAACCACCTCTTTTTGTTAAAATGTCAAATTTTCATTCAAAAGGCCAAAAATCATAAATTCCTATCAACATGGTCTTCAAAATAGATTTAAAGTGGATTTGTAAACTCAATTTGCAAAGTTTGTCGAACTGATACCTTCTTGCTTAACATAAAGGTCATTCAATAACTCTTGATTGTAAAATTAATCCTATTTGGAAAATTTCATCAGAAAAATATATTTCATGCAATGAAAATCATTTCTTTAAATTTTCATTTCAAATGTATTTGATTTGAGTAATAGTTGATTCTTTTCACAAATGAAATATGAACTGTGCAAAATTTAGACTTTTCAATGTACTATCGGTTGACAATAACAAACCGATATGACATACTCTATTTCCTATCGGTTTTCCAAGTAAAATCGATAGTACTCAAGTTTGTATTCAGGAAAATATATAAGATTAGCAGTGCAAACTATGCTAGTCTCTCTGCAGGAACATAAAGTCTGTTAAAATTTAAATGAACCAAAATTTTAGATGAAAATTAGAAAATGGGAAATAATTAACAGAAAATTCAGATTAGCAGTACAAACTATGACATACTATATTTCCTATCGGTTTTCCAAGTAAAACCGATATTACTCAAGTTTGTATTCAGGAAAATTTATAAGATTAGCAGTGCAAACAATGCTAGTCTCTCTGCAGGAACATAAAGTCTGTTAAAATTTAAATAAACCAAAATTTCAAATGAAAATTAGAAAATGGGAAGTA
This sequence comes from Pharus latifolius, assembly GCA_019359835.1. Classification (NCBI taxonomy): domain Eukaryota; kingdom Viridiplantae; phylum Streptophyta; class Magnoliopsida; order Poales; family Poaceae; genus Pharus; species Pharus latifolius. The sequence continues at coordinate 4,611,544 of CM033328.1, forward strand.
ATTAATAGAAAATTCAGATTAGCAGTGCAAACTATGACATATTCTATTTCCTATCGGTTTTCCAAGTAAAATCGATAGTACTCAAGTTTGTATTCAGAAAGTATATAAGATTAGCAGTGCAAACTATGCTAGTCTCTCTGCAGGAACATAAGGTCTGTTAAAATTTAAATGAACCAAAATTTCAGATGAAAATTAGAAAATGGGAAGTAATTAACAGAAAATTCATATTAGCATTGCAAACTATGACATACTCTATTTCCTATCGATTTTCCAAGTAAAACCGATAGTACTCAAGTTTGTATTCAGGAAAATATATAAGATTAGCAGTGCAAACTATGCTAGTCTCTCTGCAGGAACATAAAGTTTGTTAAAATTTAAATGAACCAAAATTTTAGATGAAAATTAGAAAATGGGAAATAATTAACAGAAAATTCAGTTTATGGTTTTACTATCGGTTCTAAATAAGAAACCGATAGTGGACTACACTGTATGACAAATTGCTAGTGATTTTCATCAAGTCTGTAATTCTCATAGCTATAAAGTTTGTAGTTCATGAATTTTACTCTAGTTTTATATTTGTAATCCATTGAACCACATATGAACCGTTGCATATAAATTTAAGCAATTGACGTGAGCGGTTTGGTCAAGAACACTTATAGTCGTTCGTGGAGTGGCCGGAGGCGGTGGAGAACCCGATTGCGATCGGCAATGGTGGCGCAGAGGAGCGAAGAAGCGAACGTCGGGGAAGCTAGGGTTTTCCGCGCGTGAGTATTTGGAATGTGATCAGTTGCACTGGAGGGAAAATCGTGCGAGGTTATAACCTAATATATGAATATTTACTATCGGTTCAGAACTACCAAACCGATAGTAAATACAATGTAAGTTAGGGTTTGGAATGTTGGTATTGTTCACTATCGGTTTTATTATTACCAACCGATAGTAAATTAAGAACAGGGGCTCATAACACAATATAAATCACTATCGGTTATGAACAATAAACCGATAGTAGAGTTTAATTTCATATCGATTTGGCAGTTGAAACCGATAGTAAAATACAATGTTATTGGCCCTAAAGGATTTCCTTTAGAACAATTACAGATGATCTCAGTACATCATTTTGCATTGTATTTCACTATCGGTTTTATGATTATTAACTGATAGTAAATTAATCCACTGTACAAGAGCAAACCAAAATGTAGAACAGGGCCTCATAACACAAAATGAAATACTATCGGTTATGAACAATAAACCGATAGTAGATATTAATTTCATATCGGTTTTGGAAGTTGAAACCGATAGTAGAATACAGTGTTATTAACCTAAAGAGATTTCCTAAGAACAATTACAGATGGGTCTCAGTACATCATTTTGCACTTATAAAGACACCTGAAACCCTATGCAAATGGCTTCCAATAATTTTGAAATAAATTAACAGTAAAGACCAATCATGGAATGAAAATTTGCAGTTTTCATACTGATTTGTCAAAATAATCAATTATTGCTCAAATCAAGTATATACTCTAATTGAAATGAAAATTTGCATAAATGATTCTCAATGCATCACGTATGTTTTCCCAAAGAATTTTTGAAAAATGATTTGAAGAATTCTTCGATTAAAGATCCAAGTAATATACGTCACTTACATATTGCAAATTAGTCAAGAATGGTTGTCCACCCATAATCCTTCTTCGTGGTCGTCTCGCAGGTAACTTGTTTCATCAGTATCTTCGGTAGAGACAGATTGAAGAATTCCATCTAAAAATGGAGGTAGTTCGTCGAACTGATCATACTCTTCTTCATCCACAACGTCTTCGACCCCAACAATACGTCTCTTACTGTGAAGGACAACGTGCAACTTTGGGTTGGCCGGGTCAACAATGTAGAACACCTGTGTGGCTTGCTCAGCAAGTATAAATGGATCATCTTGGTGTGCGACTCTACTGAGATCGACAAGAGTAAACCCATAATTGTCACTTTAACACCTCGAGGGATTTCTACCCATTAGCATCGAAACAGAGGAATCTTAAGTAATACATAATCGAGCTCCCATATTTCCTCAATAACACCATAATATGAGTCGAGTGCCCTTACTGCCCTGGCATCCTCCGAAATAGCAAGTAGTGTCACTCCACTACATTGCATAGTACTCTTCTCGTCCTGAGTTCTTGTGTAAAATGAATAGCCGTTGATGTCATACCCCTGCCAAGTCCCTACAGTAAATCTAGGCCCTCTGGCCAACCATGTAACAACTTCATCTACGTCGCCCTCAGAAGCTTGCAGGACTCTATTTTCGATCCACCCAGCAAACTTCCTGTTATGTTCTCTGGTGACCCAAATCTCTGGCTTCGAGGGATTCTGTTTCCGTAACATTTCCTTGTGCTCGTGTATGTATGGCTCCATCCCCGTCACGTGCTGTAAGACCCAAAAATGGGCTTTTGCATACAGATCACTAGAGGGGACGACTGCTTTAAATCCAATCATTCCAATGCCCTAAAGCCTGCCCTCATGCCGGGACGTAGGAACGCCAATTGGGTCAACCCCGGCCATATAGTTGGTGCAAAATTCGATCACCTCCTCGGCGGCATAACCTTCAATGATACTGCCCTCAGGCCGATGTCGATCCCTTACATATCCCTTCAAGATACCCATAAATATCTCAAATGGATACATGTAGTGCAGGAACACGGGTCCACAAAACTTCATTTCTCTGACAAGGTGAACAATTAGATGGACCATAACATCAAAAAAAGATGGAGGGAAATACATCTCCAGCTGACAAAGAGTTGTAGTCACATCGCGTTGCAAATCGTCCAGTCCATCCAGATCAATTACCTGCAAGGACACAGTTGCAGCAAATATTCAGATCCAAAAAATCTGACAAGTTCCACGAATAGAGCTAATTAACTTGCAAGGAGTACACGCTTACGTACCTTGCCAGATATTGTGTTGAAGAAATAACATAGCTTTGTAATTGTCTCTCTGATTTTGACTGGGAGAATGCCTCTGATAGCAATGGGAAGCATTTGTGACATCAGTACATGACAATCATGGGACTTCATACCAACCAGTTTCAAGTCTTTCATGGACACAAGTTTTTTCAAGTTCGCAGAATACCCGCATGGAACTTTGACACCATGTAGGCATTGACAGAGTTCTGTTTTTTCTCTTTTTGACAAAGTATAGCAGGCCGGGAGGAGGTATGTCCGCTTTCCCTTCTCCAACGGTGCAAGCTCAGTCCTTATGCCCATGTCGAGCATGTCACGGTGAACGTTGATGCCATCTTTTGTCTTTCCTGGAATGTTCAACAACAAACCAATCAAACTCTCACAAACATTTTTCTCTACGTGCATGACATCAATGCAATGTCGAACTTGTAAGTGCTACCAATATGGCAGATCCCAAAGAATCGATCTCTTCTTCTAAACATTTTTTCCTGGAGGTTTAGAACAATTACCAAACTCAACTTTGATGTCCTTCACGAGCAAGTAAACCTCCTTACCAGTCACAAACACTGGGGCTGATCCTTTCTCAGGGTTCCCATTGAATGACTTCCTCTTCTTACGGTAGACGTGATGCATCGGAAGGAATTTGCGGTGTCCCATGTACACTGTTTTTATGCAGTTCGATAACCACATGCTTTCAGTTTCATCCAGGCAAATAGGACAAGCCTTGCCTCCTTTCGTACTATACCCCGACAAATTTCCATAGGCCAGGAAATCATTTATGGTGCAAAATATCATGGCCCGCAACATGAAATTCTCTCGCTTATGTGCATCCCACACCCGCACCCCTTCGCTCCACAATTTATGTAAGTCCTTGACTAACGGTGATAGAAACACGTCAATATCATTCCCGGGTTGTCTGGGTCCTGAAATTAGTAACAACATCATGATGTACTTGCGCTTCATACATAACCAAGGAAGAAGATTGTAGATGCATAAAAGAACCGGCCAAGTGCTATGTCGACTGCTCATATTTCCGTGTGGATTCATACCATCCATACTCAGCCCAAACCTTATATTCCTCACTTCGCCGCCAAACTCACCGAATGTTCTGTTAATGTTTTTCCATTGAATGGAATCAGCTGGATGTCTTAGTTTTCTGTCTTGTTTCCGACCTTCAACATGCCAACGCAAGTACTTCGCATCTTTCGGATTTGAAAACAGCCGTTTCAATTTAGGAATCACAGGCAAATACCACACAGTTTTGGCCGGAGGCCCTTTCTTTACCTCATCACATCCATTGTGATAAATTCTGTCCCATGCTTATACTGTGATGCACCGCATCTTGGACAAACATGCAAATCCTCGTACTCGTTACGGTACAGAACACAATCATTTGGGCATGCATGTATTCTTTCGATTTCCATTCCCAACGGACACAATAGTTTTTTGGCCTGGTAAACCGATCTTGGCAACTCATTTCCCTCTGGAAGCATGTCCGTTAACAGATCCAATAGCGCCGTGAAAGTCTTATCGCTCCAACCGTTGCTTGCCTTCAAGTTATATAATCTCAACACAGAAGACAACTTTGTAAATTTTGCACATCCGGGGAACAAAGGCTTCTCAGAATCAACAATTAATTTCTCAAATTTAGCTAAATCGTTTTCGCTGTAGTCTTCTTCTACATCACATAACATTTCATCTAAATTTTCGTCATCTACATGGACTTCCGAATGAACATTACCAATGTTCTGAGCATGATCATCATTACTGCAATCCACTTCCGGGTGCTGCTGAGTGGTAGCGGTGCTCGTTTCCTCAAGATCTTCACCATGCCATATCCAACGGGTATAGCGTGCATTAAAACCACGACGAATCAAATGACTCCTAATCTGATCAGAGTTGCCGAACCTTTTTAAGTTCATACAATCTATACAAGGACAATGCATATCTTTCTCTCCCTTCTTCGCCTTTTCTTGCTTAGCAAATTTAATAAACCCATTCACACCCTCCAAATACTCAACAGTAGTACGTTTTATTCCATACATCCAATATTCTCGGTCCATCTACAATTATTTCATAAAATTGACAAATTGAAATAAATAATTAATGACTCAGGGCATGCATATATGCATGAAACATAATTAGCTAGGCCATATGTGTGTACAGCTGCTTAATTACATTAAATGGATTTGTATATATAAAACCCTAATTAACTTGATGCATTAATTGGAAGAGCCAGCTAGCTAGCTGCTTAACTTCAGCAAGCTATAGCTAGCTAGCCAACCTAGCCTTCTAGGTAGTTTGGAGCTACATGTATCTAGTTTAATGAATTGCAAGTAGAGAGAGAGAGAGAGGGAGAGTCTGAAAGAGTGATCGAGAGAGAGAGAGGTGATGAGAAGATGACAATACCGAGGGGGATGGAATTATAAATTATGATCAACCCCTCAGCTAGCTTCTCCAGATCACTCTAGCTTGGAGCGTGGATGCATGTACGGTCGAAATGATTCCAACATGCAGAGCCTAGAGCAGGGGTCGACCTAATTAAGTTGTACAATTTTACTATCGATTCAAAAACACAAACCGATAGTAAAATAAGGTCCCCACTGTCATAACAATTAGTTTATATGGCGTCATTTTACTATCGGTTTGTTTTATATAACTGATAGTAAACTTTACTCTATTATATCGGTTAGTACAGTAAAAACCGATAGTAAAAAGTCAGTAATTTTACTATCAGTTACGCGAGAAAAACCAATAGTACTATTTAATATATTATATCAGTTGGGACAGTACTAACCGATAGTATAAAGTTCATAATTTTACTATCAGTTACGAATGAAAAACCGATAGTATTATTTCATATATTATATCAGTTGGTACAGTACGAACCGATAGTAGAAAGTGCATAATTTTACTATCAGTTACGAATGAAAAACCGATAGTACTATTTCATATATTATATCGGTTTGTACAGTAATGATCGATAGTAAAAAATGTTTGCATTTCACTAACGGTGTACCAGTGTCTAACCGATAGTAAAAATCCTCTTCTCCGCCGCTGTCGTCCTATTCTATCGGATTTTTCCCAGATTGCTTATAACCGTTAGAAGATATGGGTTAGTGGAATGCATTTTTGTAGTAGTGATTGCATAGTTGCCCTGATGCACTTTGATCAACTGATCAAAAGTCACCACCTCAATCAATCGATCTAAGGTCTCCACTTCGATCAAAGGATCAAAAGTTACTTGGATGCTTGCATTGCATAGTTACTCTGATGCACTTAGATAAAACAATCTGAAGTCACCACTTCGATCAATCGATTAGAGGTCTCCACTTAGATCAAAAGATCAAAAATTACTCGAATGCACTTTGATCAACCGATCTGAAGTTGCCACCTCAATTAATTCGATCAGAGGTCTCTACTTCGATCAAAAGATCAAAAGTTGCTCTGATTTGCACTTAGATCAACTGATCTGAAGTCGCCACCTCAATCAATTCGATCGGAGATCTCCACTTCGATCAAAATATCAAAAGTTGCTCTGATGCACTTAGATCAACCGATCTGAAGTCGCCACCTCAATCAATTTGATCATAGGTCTCCACTTCGATCAAAAGATCAAAAGTTGCTCAGGTGCACTTAGATCAACCGATCTGAAGTCGCCGCTTCAATCAATTGGATCAAAGGTCCTCACTTCGATCAAAAGATCAAAAGTCACTCGGATGCACTTCGATCAACCGAGCTAAAGTCGCCACCTCAATAAATTCGATTAGAGGTCTCTACTTCGATCAAAAGATCAAAAGTTACTCTGATGCACTTAGATCAACCTATCTAAAGTCGCCACCTCAATCAATTCGATCATAGGTCTCCACTTCGATCAAAAGATCAAAAGTCGCTCGGATGCACTTAGATCAACAGATCTGAAGTCGCCACCCCAATCGATTCGATTAGAGGTCTCCACTTCGATCAAAAGATCAAAAGTTACTCTGATGCATTTAGATCAACCGATCTGAAGTCGCCACCTCGATCAATCGATCCGAGGTCTCCACTTCGATCAAAGGATCAAAAGTAGCTTGGATGCTTGCATTGCGTAGTTGCTAGGATGCACTTAAATCAACCGATCTGAAGTCGCCACCTCAATCAATTCGATCAGAGGTCTCCATTTCAATCAAAATATTAAACTTGCTCTGATCCACTTGCATCAAATGATCTGAAGTCACCACCTCGATCAAATCGATCAGAGGTCTCCACTTCGATCAAAAGATCAAAAGTCGCTCGGATGCACTTACATCAAAAGATTTGAAGTCGCCACCTCAATCAATTCGATCAGAGGTCTCGACTCCAATCAAAAGATCAAAAGTTGCTTTGATACACTTAGATCACCTGATCTGAAGTCACCACCTCCATAAATTCTACTAGTGGTCTCCAATTCGATCAAAAGATCAAAAGTTGCTCGGATGCACTTAGATCAACCGATTTGAAGTCGCCACCTCAATCATTTCGATTAGAGATCTCCACTTTGATCAAAATATCAAAAGTTGCAATCAACAAATTAGTTTCCCCCATGGGAGAATAGAGGACTCTATGAAAAACTTCTCCACCAAATTGCAAGTCAATCAGAGATCTCTAAAGTCCAAATTTGACCAGAAGAGAGGATCTATCTAGAGGAAAATTCATCTTGTCCCACAGGAGAAGATTGATGATAACTTCTGATCCAGAAGCCCGATCGACCCCAAATTCTTATGGAGAGTAGCTGGTTCATACTAAAACAATTCTTCCAAGTTTCACCTCGATCAGATGTTCATAATATCATCAAGACCATTACAAATAATTCTGTATTGCTGAATTCCAACTTGACGTATGAGTAATGTAATGAAGATAGTTTCTAATCCGACGGTCCAATTGATCTCAAATTTTGATGAACAATTGAGGATCTGTACAAAAACTATTCCTCCAAGTTTCAAGCCAATATCTTACTAAGTCCTTGATGGATATTACAATGTGCTATCTATCATGGAATGTGCTTTTGTTGAAGCTAAGGAAGTCAAAGATGTTATCACAAGTCATCCATCCATAATTTACTTGTTGTTGGGTACTGATAAGGCAAAGGCAACATGCCTTTTGTCTGTGATTGATGAAGCTGGACACCATTCATGCTGGGTAATGATGAGGCGAAGGCATTCCTTTGTTCGTGACCGACGAGGCCGAACAAACCCCCTATGGCCGAGCACAGACGAGGCGAAGGACACATCCTGTGATAACACCATAGACTGATGAGGCTATGGATTTGCATATTTTCATGCATGAGCATACTCATTGCATACATTCATCAAAGGACAAAGAAGTTTTGAAGGTTGAAGACAACGACCATCAGCATAGCTTAATTAGAGGTTTTCTGTGGACTTGTTCTGTAGATGTAATTAACCAGGAGCTTTTCAAAAGACCTGAGGAACCATGAACCATGCAATCCCCTAAAGCCAAGATGTACTTTCCTTTGGCGCAATGAGAGATTGTAAATCCCAAAGGGATTTGTAACTTGTAATTCTTTTTAGAATTAAGAAAGTACAGTGTTTCATAAGATTGTACATTCTCTACCCTTTTATTGTAAACTTATGTGTACTGGCACACCTGCAACATGAAAAAGGGACCAATTTCCTGGAAGAGAGATCTTCCTGGTGAAACAAAATGGCACGCCCGGTGGGACATGGTTCTCCTCTTATCTTTGCTGTGCTCCGATGGTCATCTGACTTGCTTCTGCATGCCCTCTGTCTTTCATCCATCATACATATGGTTGCTCATCTATATAGCACATGCATTCTGTTCATGCAGCTCATTTGTAGAGTGCATATATATGTGATGATGCAATAGTTGATCAAGGAATCCCTTTTTCCAGGTGAGTTCTTCAACAAGCTTGCTCACATAGACGAAGAAGTTCTGATGGTTCAGTTCGGGACATTGCTTTCAATGGCAATCTTCAAGTACAGTTACATGACCTACTTCTACCAGACTTTACAGCCTTTGGGTTCCAGACGACGAAGTCGAAGAAGGCACATAAACGTGCCTCTACTAAAGCAAAGAACCAACACCGCACTTTGATGGTAGAAGCATGCAACCTTCTGAAGAATGCTGTCATCGCTGATATTCAAGGCAACGTTCAAATTGCTCAATAGCTTCACCAGCAAGCCACCAACAGGCAGCATCATGCCACTTCTCTTCCTGTGGATGCTCCATTCATTGGTCCTGCACTACCTACTCCATGTGTGCGGCATGCCTCCCTCCAGCGGACACATATTTATCAAAAGCCCTGCATTTTAGTTAGTATTGCCGGTTAATGTATTATCATTAGCTAGTGAGGTCAAAATTTAAATCAAACATATAAGTTACTTACGCCTCCATATTCCCCTTGACCGCATATTCCATCGATAATCTGTCACGCATCGAATCGAGGTAGTACACCTCGTTCCTCGGTGGACAAATCACGATGAGGATCCAGTGGCCCCTGCATTGTACGTAAAAGAGGACCGCTAGCTCAAAGTACATCTCAGGTGTAACATACAAGATTGAGTTAAATTAGTACGAAATGCACTAACCTTTGGTGGTACGGCACCAGAATGAACTCCCTGTCCTGCTGCGCCATCAGCGCGCTGGATATGTACTGCTCAGCGTGCGCGGCGTCCTGCTCTAGCATCGTGAGGCTTATTTTCTCTGGGTCGAGGAAACCCACCTTGTCACACGCAGCCTCCGATGCTAGCCTGTACATGCACCTGCATGCGAAGGACGAGATTAATATTACATAGAAAGTTACTACATTTCAAATGAACTGCAACATTAATGCAGAGTTAGCAAACAGAGTTAGAAAACAGCAATACATAGCATCAACAAACTCATAGGACTCCAGTCCGTATGATGGACATATCGACCTCCCGCCAGTTGTAGAGGTCGAACAGATCCTCGTGTGCCACGGATATAGTCCCGGGCTCACGGTGGAACTGCCCAGGCCTGTAGGGAACTAAGAAGTTCAGGCTGCGCCAAGCTCAATGTAGGTACCACTCGTGGAGGGCTCTGGTTGATCGATCCAATTTGCGCAAAGATGCCTCCGACATGAGTGGGAGCCCGTTCGTGAACCTCTGCGTCAGTCGCTGTCGCCCTTTGCCCTTGCCTTTGCCGCCCTTGCCTTTTGCCGGGGACTGAGCGCGTACCTTCGAAGGCAAGGGCGAGCTGATGGCGGCTTTCTTCCGAGGTGGAGGTGTAGATGCGCTGGGTGGGGTCGAGGCCGTCTTTGATGTGTCCAGGTTCGCACGAGATCGGCCCTCATGCCCCGAGCTGGGGGCGCAGTCCCCTGGTAGCCCGACGGGAGGCCACTTCAATTAATGAGCACGTATGTTAGATTTTGCAAGTTGAGTGTACTGAGTAGGATGTAATCTAAAATGTGTAGGATTTACCGATTGTATTAGAAGACACTTCTTGGGCCACTGTACGTAGGAGCCCACTGCCGCAGCAAGTGTCTGCAGTTCCTCTGTTGGGACTGTCAGCGGAGAATCGTTGTAGCCCGGCATAGCCATGTCCACCTGTACCTTTGCGAACCCCAACCGCAGAGGTACACAGTGGACCCGGACATCCGGCCCTGACGGATATACGAAGCCGTGTCCAACCACTTCCTGCCCGGCGCCTACGTGATTCCGTAGGATGCAGCCCTCCGGCTTCTGCAAATTTTTAACAATTAAAACAGGTTAGCGAAACAACTCTAACAGAATGGGAGTGGCATCAACTTAAGTGCACAGATGAAGGCTTGCAGCACCTCAAGTACATCCACTGGATCCGCGAGGACCTTCGAAGCGCAACTGCTTATCCGACCCCGCAGGGTACCGTCGTCCTGGGTATCCGCATCCACACTCTTGGCCAGCAATGCTTCTCTCAACCGTGCGAGCTCTTCCCTAATTTGTGCGACCTCAGACTGCACCTCAGCCCTCACCTCAACCCGCATCTCCGCCCGTACCTCAGCCCGTATCTTATCGGAGAGGGCGGCTTCCTTTTCCTTCCAGGAGCGGGCCTTCTTCCTCGGTGGAGCCGGATCTGCGAAACCGGCCTTCCACGACACAATGGCTCCCACGGCCCATGTCCGCCCGGGATGCTCCTTATTTCCTAGAGCCCGGGTGAGGATGTCGTTCTCCCTCTGTGGGGTAAACAATCCCTCCGCTGCCTCCTTCTCAAAAGAGATCTGTTACATTTGAAGATACCTTGTGAGACAAATTGCCTTATGTACACTTGTGCGCACACAGTTTACAAGGTTAGCCAACTTACCATTCGCCTCACAACGTCGGCGTCCCCAGGGGTTGTGAACTGCACAGACCCCGTAGAAGACACGGACCCCCTCCCCCTCCACCATCGCTTGCACCTCTCATCCCGGATCTCGGAGAGCGGCAACTCAGGGGTGTCGATGACAGGGTTTTGCTCGTCTTCCTTCTTCCACTGCTCCTCCTTCCCCGCATAGCCCTGGGATCCGAGCCGATGCCGGTGGTCGTTCCTCTTCTGGATCGCCCTATTCTTCTCGCTAAGGGCCTTGAACTCCTCAGTTCCCTTCTGCTTGGTGAATTCCTCCCATACCTCCTCCGATATGAAGGGGTACTTCTCGCAAGGCCGTCCTAGGTGTATCGTCGGGGATGTTCCACTTAGCCTGTTTTCAAAAAATGCATACAATTAATTAATCACGAGTTAGTTAAACTTTAGTATAAGCCAAGATAATGTGATTACGAAAGGGTTCAGCGATTTCAGTTAATTTAACCTTCACTTCCGCCCACAACCTATCCCTCTCGTCCGCAGTCACGTCCTTCCAGCTCTGGACGGTGATCTTCACCCTTTCTTTCACCAACAGCCCAACGTAGGCCGCGTACCTCCCAGCATTATTTCCAATTGGCCTCCCAAATTGGTTGAACTCACAAGAAAGATCCGTGTGTTTGGCCAAACGGCCCAACGCCGTCGCGCCTCGCCCCACCCTCTAGCGCTGGGATGTAACAATTGCATCTTCAGTTACGTTGGGGTTGGCCCCAGTCGAACCACCAGTACCATCTGATGAAGACGACGACATGTCTTCCCCTACAAAACCATCAACAAACCATATGGCAATTAATTCGCCTTGGAGTTCCATAACTCAGCCCAGGACTGGAGACTAATTAGGGCGGCAAAAGGGAAAATAATACAAAAAGAAAAACATGCATAAATTACTTCCTGAACTGTTCAGAAATATTTTCTATCGGTAAACACATGAGCTGCCGATAGACCATATCAATTGCCTCCATAGGAGACAATTTTTCTATCGGCAACCCCGTCAAATACCGATAGAACATAACAATATTCTCTATATATATTGAATTTTGTTGACAAGCCACCATTCACTGTCATCACATATCATTCTCGATGATTTGCTATACTAATATTCATGGGCCAGCATTATTATTTCACACGTAAATATGCACACAAGTATCTAAGTGCCACTGTGCATAATCTGACAAACCTAATGCTAATGGAATATAAAGATATCTAAGTGCCACTGTGCATAGTCTTTAGCCTGTATGCAAGTCCTCAGGACTTCACATCTATTAGGTTGGGAAAAGTCATGTATAGGCATTTGAAACATATACATCGAAGACCCATCCACATTGCCATATATTCATACCAAGTGAGTAAAAATTCCCAACCAAACTAGTACATTGCATGGCCAGATCCAAATTCAGTTTTACTACTTGTGCAGAAATATTTTCTATCGGTAAACACATCAGCAGCCGATAGAATATGTGTAAGAACTACTCCAACACATAATGTGCATTACATGGCAGTTGGATACAATTGATCACACATACAGTAGTATAGATAAGTTCAAATCTCAAAACAGGTTCATTACACCACTGGAACATATTATGTAAACCCTAATTTAAATCAACATTGCCTGCGGAATGTACATAATCCAACACAATACGGAACCCTAGTGTAATTGCAAAACTTGAAGAATTAGTACGTACAAAACATTAGGATCAAATAAGGAAGATGCTGGAAATAGAACGACGAATTAGGGTATTTACGGCGATCAGTTGTGGTGATGGAGAGGCGGTGTACAACGCAGCGGCCGCCGGCGAAGGACGAAAATAAGAATTGGTGGCAGTGGCGAACCAGTATCCAGCCGGCGATCGTCGTGTGGGAGAGGGGAATTGAGTGGTCACGGCGGAGGTTATGGTTTTCTTCACTCTCGAAGAGACGCAGTGCTCTAAGTTGCAACTGTTCGACTGGAGGGAAACTCAAGGGCCATGTACGAGTAATAAAGCAGTGGATGACATTTTCTATCGGTACAACCAAAAATTACCGATAGAATTATATACTTTTCTATCGGTACAACAAAATAATACCGATAGAAAAAGTAAATTTCCCGGAAAAATATTTGAAGTAGTGGATGCATATTTCTATCAGTATAAACAATAAAATACCGTGAGACCAATTTTCCCCAGAAAATTTTTTTAATTAAGTGCCTGAGATTATAGTATTGTGTGCCATTTTCTATCGGTACAACCAAATAATACCGATAGAAATATGTACGTTTCTATCGGTACAACAAAATAATACCGATAGAAAAAGTAATTTTCCCAAAAAAATATTTGAAGTAGTGGGTGCCTTTTTCTATCAGTGTAAACAATAAAATCCCGTGAGACAAATTTTCCCCAGAAAAATTTTATAATTAAGTGCCTGAGATTATAGTATTGTGTGCCATTTTCTACCGGTAAAAACAACAAAATACTGTCAGAGCAATGAAAAGGTACACACAATTTAACATCAAACAGACCGTGCTTGAAAGCTGCAGCATGATAAAGAAAGAGGGAAGATGGCCGGAAAATTGGAAAATTGACATAAAAAGAAATTGTTCATTCATTGTTCTTTTATCACTTATAAAAAAAAATAAAACCCAAAATGCTAGGTCAAGGGGTGGTCTTAGACCTGGCTGCATGTAGAATAGAGTCAGTTTGACTTGCAGCCAGGACGCAGGACTCCTCCAGCGACAAGTTGTCCTTCTCAGGATCAACTACTTCAGCGTCGAGAAGGCCTGCGACCTCCCTCAGCTTTGCGATGGTATCCTTCATTGTCAAACCGCAGCCAGCGATGGTCATATCCGCGGCTTTCTTCTCCTCGCGAAGACGCCTCGTCCTCGCCCTAGCATTGTCACCATCCGTCTTCATGCGCTGAATGTGCTGGAAGAGATCGTCAAGGTCAAGCCGTAGCCGAGTGTGCTTCTCCGTGAGGAGCTTGTGCTCCTCCTGGAGGGCCCTCAGGTCGGCCTTGACTTTGGCAGTGTCTTCGACGGCTCCCCTTCCCTGTGCAAATCAACAGGTCAAGAATGTACTGAACATGGATTAACAATACAGGGGTAAACCCAGGAGATTTAGAGTTCTTACCGGGGAGGGCGTGGCTGACAATCCCATGGAGGTTGCCATTGTGAAAGAGAAGATGAGTCGAAGCGTTCGAGAATTAGAAAAACATCAAAATACCGCGACGCATGGCGAGGTACTTATAGAATTTCCAAAGCGACACATGGCGACACGGTTGAGAATTCGAAGCGCCGGAGTATTTTTCTATCGGTAGGAACAACAAAAAACGTCAGACAACGAAATACCGTGAACAAACGAATTTATTCTAACGGTACAATGTAATAATACCGATAGAATAAGAAAACTTTTCGCAGCGAAACTTTTGAAGTGCCTGAGACACATTTGAATATCCTTTTCTATCGGTATAAATAACAAAATACCGTCAGAAAAATTGATGTTTGCAGAGCTTAATTTGAAGAAGCAAGAGGCTGCAATGAGATTTTTGCAAGTGCTATTCGAAGGGAAGAATTAAGTACTTATAGGATAAAGGTACTGTACATGTTAGAACTCATGCTGTCGAGTAAAATTAACTAATTAATTGAGATATATTAATGCTGTGAACTAGCTTATCATTAAGTTCTAAGGAAAAATGTACTAGCCTGATGTATTAATGATAAGTTGCTCACCTCTTGCTGCAGAACTTGTGGGCTATTTGCTTGGCATTTATCCCTGAAATGGAAAATAATCATTAATGGTTCTCAACCCATAATCCTTCTTCGTGATCATCTCGCAGATACGTTGTTTCCTCGATATCTTCAGTAGGGATAGATTGAATGTCCTCTAAAAATGGAGGTATTTCATCGAATTGGTTATACTCCTCTTCGTCGACAACGTCTTCGACCCCAACAATACGTCTCTTGCTGTGGAGGACAACATGCAAGTTCGGATTGGCCGGGTCAACGATGTAGAATACCTGTGTGGCTTGCTTTGCAAGTATGAATGGATCTTCTTGGTGTCCGACTCTACCAAGATCGACGAGAGTAAACCCGTAACTGTCAACTTGAACACCTCGAGGGATTTCGACCCATTGGCATTGAAGCAGGGGAATCTTAAGTAATCCGTAATCGAGCTCCCATATTTCGTCAATAGCACCGTAATATGAGTTCAGCGCCCTTACTGACCTAGCATCCTCGGAAATAGCAAACAGTGTCACGCCGCTACATTGCGTGCTACTCTTTGCGTCTTGAGCTCTTGTGTAAAATGAATACCCATTGATGTCGTACCCCTGCCAAGTCCCTACAGTGAATCTTGGGCCACTAGCCAACCATGTCACAGTTTCACTTACGGAGCCCTCCGCAGCTCGCGTGACTCTTTCTTGGATCCACTCAGCAAATTTCCTGTTATGTTCTCTGGTGACCCAAACGTCTGACTTCGAAGGATTCTGTGACCGTAACATTACCTTGTGCTTCTGTATGTATGGCTCGACCTCCGTCATGTGTTGTAAGACCCAAAAATGTGATTTGCGTACACATCACGAGCAGGGACGATAGCTTTGAATCCAATCGTTCCGATGCCCTCAAGCCTACCCTCGTGTCGGGACCTAGGAACGCCAATCGGGTCAACCCCGGCCATGTAATCTATGCAAAATTCAATCACCTCCTCGGCGGCATAACATTCCATGATACTCCCCTCCGGTCGACGATGAGTCCTTACGTATCCCTTCAATACACCCATAAATCTCTCAAATGGATACATGTAGTGCAGGCACACGGGTCCACAAAACTTAATTTCTCTGATAAGGTGAACAATCAGATGGACCATAACATCAAAAAAGGATGGAGGGAAATACATCTCGAGCTGACCAAGAGTTGTAACCACATCGCGTTGCAAAGCATCCAGTCCATCCGGATCAATTACCTACGAGGACACAGTTGGGCGAAATATTCATATCAGGAAAATCTTCTAATTAAGCTCCAGAAATGGAGGTAATGAACTTATAGTAGGAGTGCACGTACTCACCTTGCAAGATATTGCGTTGAAGAAATAACATAGGTTTGTGATTGTCTCTCTGATTTTAACTGGGAGAATGCCTCTGATAGCAATGGGAAGCATCTGTGACATCAAGACATGACAGTCGTGGGACTTCATGCCAACCAGTCTTAGGTCCTTCATAGACACAAGTTTTTTCAAGTTCGCGGAGTACCCACATGGAACTTTAACACCGTGCAGGAACCGACAGAGTTCTGTTTTTTCGCTCTTGGACAACGTATAGCAGGCCGGGGGGAGGTATGTACGCTTTCCATTCTCTAAAGGTGCAAGCTCAGTCCTTATCCCCATTTCCACCATGTCACGACGAGCTTTGACACCATCCTTCGTCTTTCCCGGAATGTTCAACAACAAACCAATCAAACTGTCACAGACATTTTTCTCTACATGCATGACGTCAACACAATGTCGTACTTGTAAGTGCTCCCAGTACGGTAGATCCCATAGAATAGATCTCTTCTTCCAAACATTTTTTTCTCGAGGTTTACAATGCTTACCGAACTCAGCTTTGATGTCCTTCACGCGCGAGTAAATCTCCTTACCGGTCAGAAACACTGGAGCTGATCCCTTCTCAGGCTTCCCGTTAAATGATTTCCTCTTCTTACGGTACTTGTGATGCACTGGAAGAAACCTGCAGTGACCCATGTATACTGTTTTTCGGCAGTTTCGCAGCCACATGCTCTCAGTTTCATCTAGGCAAATAGGGCAAGCCTTGGCTCCTTTCGTACTATACCCCGACAAATTGCCGTAGGCCGGAAAATCATTTATGGTGCAAAATATCAGGGCCCGCAAGATGAAATTCTCTTTCTTGTATGCATCCCACACCTTCACCCCCTCGCTCCACAATTTCTGTAAGTCCTCGATTAAAGGCGCTAGAAACACGTCAATGTCATTTCCGGGTTGTCTGGGTCCTGAGATTAGTAACGCCATCATGATGTACTTGCGCTTCATGCATAACCAAGGAGGAAGATTGTAGATGCATAAAAGAACCGGCCAAGTGCTATGCCGACTGCTCATATTACCATGTGGGTTCATACCATCTGTACTCAGCCTGAACCTTATATTCCTGAGTTCGCCGCCGAACTCAGCAAATGTTCTGTTGATGTTTCTCCATTGAATAGAATCAGCTGGGTGTCTCAGTTTTCCGTCTTGTTTCCGGCCTTCAGCATGCCAACGCAAGTGCTTCGCGACTTTCGGATTTGCAAACAGCCGCTTCAATCTAGGTATCACAGGCAAGTACCACACAGTTTTCGCCGGAGGTCCTTTCTTTACCTCGTGACGTTCACTGTCAATCCGGTCCCTACGCGTATACCTCGATGCGCCGCATCTTGGACAAACATGCAAACTGGAGTACTCGTTACGGTACAACACACAATTATTTGGGCATGCGTGTATTCTTTCGATTTCCATTCCCAACGGGCACAACAGTTTTTTGGCTTGGTAAATAGATCTTGGCAACTCATTTCCCTCTGGAAGCATGTCGGCTAGAAGATCTAATAGTGCCGTGAAACTCTTATCACTCCAACCGTTGCCTGCCTTCAAGTTATATAATCTCAGCACAGAAGACAGTTTTGTAAATGTTGCACATCCAGGGAACAGAGGCTTCTCAGAGTCAGCAATCAGTTTCTGAAATTCACAGAAGTCGTTTTCGTTGTAATCTTCCTCTACATCACGTAACATCTCATCTAGATTGTCGTCATCGTCATCATCTACGTGCACATCGGAATGAACATTATCAAAATTCGGATGATCATCGATATTATTGCAATCCACATCCGAGTCGTGCTGATTGGTAGTAGTGGTGCTTGTTTCCTCAAGATCTTCGCCATGCCATATCCAACGGGTGTATCACGCGTTAAAACCACGACGAATCAAATGACTCTTAATTTGATCAGAGTTGCTAAACCTCTTCAAGTTCATACAATCTGTACAAGGACAGAGCATATTTTTCTCTCCCTTCCTCTCCTTTTGTTGCTCAGCAAATTTAATAAACTCATTCACACCATCCAAATATTCAAGAGTAGTACGCTTTATTCCATACATCAAATATTTCCTGTCCATCTACAATTAACAAAATTTAATGAGTCAGCAATGCATGAAACCTGCCCGATTAAGTTATATATGTATATGTACATGTATAGCCTCTTACAACCGATACATGTGTTGAACCCTAGCCTGACGAAATTAACAATAATTAACCGAGCTAACTACACAATACAAGCTAGTTAGCTCCTAAAACATAACTCATTTCCAGCTACCAAGCTCCCAAGCTTAGAGCTACAAACTTGGAACTACACAATACAGCTAGCTTGCAAGTAGAGAGGGATAAGTGTCGACAATTAAGCATACCTTAAAGAGAGGGGCGCAATCAACTTCCCTCTAGCCTGCGCTGATCACCCTAGCAGTGTAGCTGCGAGCGTGGAACTTTCATCGCAAACAGAGGGACACAGAGTGTAACAGAACAAATTAAAGAGCAGCTCAACAATGGTCGAGTGGGGTTTTCCTTATAATGGACCATTTTCTAACGGTAAATACATGAAATAACTGTTAGACCAACTAAGGTAATTCGCCTCTCACATATTCTATCGGTAAAAACACACATATACCGTTAGAGAATGTCCATTACTGATTAAGTACAGGTCTTGTTCTATCGGTAAATATGTGTACTGACCGTTAGACGATGCATGACACTTTACGTACATGAGTTTTTCTATCGGTAAATATGTGTATTGACCGTTAGACGATGCATGACACTTTACGTACATGAGTTTTTCTATCGGTAAATATGTGTACTTACCGTTAGAGGAGGTACTTGTGCCAAACTGGGACACACATGACACCAGTTCTCACATCCAAGGAATCATATCAATGTAACATCAAACAGATCTTACATCAAACGGATCTTAACTAGAAGATAAAGCAATATTTGAAGAAAAGCTAATTTGTGGATTAACTGGGAGACACAAAAATACTTTTCTTAGGTACTTGGGACTTCATCTTGCCAAAAAATTACACATGCCAGTTCACAAATTCAGGTACAAACATACACATGCCAGTTCACCAATACAAATTCAGGTGCAAACATACACATGCCAGTTCACCAATACAAATTCAGGTGCAAACATACACATGCCAGTTCACAAATTCAAGTGTATGTCTGAACTGAAACAGTAGTACAAATACACACCTACCTACCAATACAATTAAATACACAAATACTCCCTACACATTCAAGTTCATGTCCCAGTTAGCAATACATGATACACAAATATACAACAATATACAAATACAATAATTCACACATTCAATGTATATTAGAAAAGCCACGTCTGAAATTAACAACAGATCACGACAAGGACCCAGTGGCCCATACATTTTACATAAAAGAGAACCTTTGCAGGTTGCGACAATGCAACTACCGACTACAAGTTAGACCTGATACATCACAAATCCATTCATCCAAAACAGCAAATGTCTGAACCACATTGGACTTAACCATAGGAGTTCAGTTCGAAGACACCCGATGAGCTGGAACTGCCGTCGAGTTTCATTTGTATTGGTGATTTCCTCGGACGCAAACTCGATCAACTCAACTCAACTCAACTCCATTAACAAAAAGAAGCTACCTTCAAAGATATATATGTTGTTCTGTGTAGTGATGGTGTAGAATGGCTGTGCAAATGACAACAATTCTTCTTCTCCAAGCAGGTTAGCATCTGGCCACAAGGTGGTGCATGCACAAAAAATGTAAGATGCTTTCTATAGGTCCTGATTTGAGAAACACGCCGGGCTTAAGGATCTTCTCGACCGAGCCAACCAAGAACTCGCCCTTCACGCCCTTCCAGCTCTCGACGGTGATCTTCACCGTTTCTTTCGCCAACAAGCCAACGTAGGCAGCGTACTGCGATGAAGAACCCTGAAATACGTTGCCCCTCATGAGCATCATCCAAGGACCTGCACAGATCATAATCATATTGAAAAGAAGACACATCAAAATGAAGGATACAAAAATTACAGAATAATTGCCATAATCGGATTAGAATAATATAACAATATTCCGAAATTTTATGTACCTTGCTTGGGATGCCGAAGTCTAGAGGGCGTCGATGGAGGTGCGGAGGTGCAGTGGTCGCCTGTAGAGGTGCGACGGCCGTCCATGGAGGTTACGGGTTAGGACCACAAATGCCAGATGAACTGTGAGAATGAAAGAGACATACCCGTGTATTTATAGTACTGGATAATTTCTATCGGTACAAAAACCACATACCGATAGAATAAAAACATCTGTAGAAGGCGAATGGCTCTATCGGCACAATACATATTACCGATAGGAATTTTGTACATACTCTGTCGGTATATACGTATATTGCCGATAGAATAATAGTAGCTGTAGAAGGCGAACAGTTCTAAAATATTTTTGCTATACTCTAACGGAATAAACATTCAATACCGATAGAACAAATATACTTGACGACGAACTGTTGTAAGCCATTTTCCATATATTCTAACGGTACAATAATCCATTACCGATAGAATAAAAATATTTGTAGAAGGCGAACGGTTCTATCAGCACACTACATATTGCCGATAGGAAATTTTGTACATACTCTGTCGGTCTACGCATACGTGACCGATAGAATAAGTCTAGATGTAGAAGTCGACCAGTCCTATTGGCGCACAACATTCTCCCGTCAGTACTTATGCATATATTCTAACGGCAAATATGTTCATCACCGCTAGAGTAAATCATACTGCTTCTTCTATCGGTAAGTTTCTTATAAACCGATAGGGAAAATACATCCGTCGGGCTTTTATGACCACAAGGCACATTTTCTATCGGTTTTCTGCTGTATCGCTAATAACCGATAGAAGATAGGGGTTAGTAGACTGCATTTCTGTACTAGTGCAGATTCCTCTTTGCACTGGGCTGAGGGGCCCATTCGCCAGTTCTATTCCACCGTTTTCATTTCCCCTCAGCGCGACTTCATGACCTTCATGATGGGCCTCCAGGTCTACACCGTCACGAAGGAGCAGCTGGAGTCAGCGCTTGGACTGGTGCGCCCTCCTTCTGGCCGCCAGCTCCATACCCTTCCAAATCTGGAGCATCGGGAGGTGGCCATGCTTTACTCTGGCCCCTTCCAGCTCCGTCACATTGCCGGCCTGCGCCGCGATGTAGATCTAGCCCTACGGATCCTCCGTCTCACTCTGGTCCCCATGAGCAGAGATAGGGCTAGGGTCACCTATTTGGCCCTCCACGTCTTGATTTCCATCTTTCAAGAGGAGCCATTCGATGTCGCTGATCTCATCATTAGTGAGATTCAGCACGTCCTTCTTTCCCCGCGCCGTTAGCTGATATACGCTCCGTATATCATGGCGGTGCTTCTGCATATCCGAGCTGTGGATTCTGAGCTCCCACGGCCTCATCACCCGCTCCTCTTTTATCCTTCGGGCCAGGCTGATCGC
The DNA here is from genome assembly GCA_019359835.1 of Pharus latifolius. Taxonomy (NCBI): domain Eukaryota; kingdom Viridiplantae; phylum Streptophyta; class Magnoliopsida; order Poales; family Poaceae; genus Pharus; species Pharus latifolius. The sequence continues at coordinate 4,633,343 of CM033328.1, forward strand.
CGGCTCGGTGCTCGTCCCGCTGCAGCTGCTGGCCCTGATTCTCCCGCATCAGATGATGATGCTGAGGGGGAGTCAGCGGATGAGGCTCCAGTTCAGGAGTCCGACCCAGCACCTCCTTCAATCCCTGGCGCCGGATCTTTCGAGGCGTCATCTTCTTTACTCCAGCAGGTCCTCCAGACTTAGCAGCAGATCCTCAGCACCCAGGCGGAGCATCACCAGATGTTGCTTCATTTGGTTGCACAGCAGGAGGAGATACTGCGACGTTTGCTTGCGTCAGATTCTCCGGCCCCTCGCAAGAGGGCCCGACCAGCTGCGTCTTCTTCGCCGAGCTCTGCCTTCGGTCCAGCTGCTCCAGGACCATCTGCTCCAGCCCCTGCGGCTCCTGCACCGGTTTCTCCAGTTGCAGCTACTACTCCTCCGGCATCCCCAGTTATCGACCCGACTGCATCTCCAGCTGGCTCCGGAGATACAGCCGTCCTAGGGTTCTCTTCAGATGATGAGCATTAGGCTCCATCTTTTGTATTGCCTCCCTTTTTGTGCTTGATGCCAAAGGGGGAGAAGTATTTTGGATATTAGTAGCTATTTTGATGTTTTGGACAGATGGTTGTTTTATTTATGGATTGGACAGATGGTTGTTTTATTTATGGATTGGACAGATGGTTGTTTTATTTATGGATTGGACAGATGGTTGTTTTATTTATGGAGATCTTTTTGCTTATCATATATGTCTATGTGATTTTGGATATGATATCTGTGTAGCTATGATTATCTCTGATACCTTGATATATATGATATCTTGATTTTGAGATGTATGCTCTGATATGACTGAGATGCTCTTATGTATATGTATTGGTTTATGATCTGATTTGATGAGATGCATATACTCAGGGGGAGCTATTTATTTTATTGTTAAACACTTGTTGTCATCAATCATCAAAAAGGGGGAGATTGTTGCATCTAGGCCTTCATGCATAATCCTAATTTTGATGATTAATGAAAACAGAGTGTTTAGGACTAACTGTGCTATTGAGTTTATTTGATACAGAGTTGCGTTGGGAAGATATGCACGGAATACAAGACGAACCCGACGTAAAATAAAAGCACAAGTCGCAAAGAGCAGGAACGAGACATAAAAATCATGAAGATGCGAAAGACCAAAGGTATTATGAGTTTTTATTTTTACCGATCTCGGCGTTTAGAGATGATCGGTTAGGGAAATTATTTTTTAGTTTTAACCGTACTATAAAGAGGGGTGGCGAAAGTCCTCTCTTTATCTCCAACATAAACCGAGAATCTTAGGTCATTGCATTGCATCATTTTGTTTAGATTTGATTTGAACTTAATTTGAAAAATCTGGTTTTTCAGTTCAGTTTTTGATAGCAGAAGAGTATTTGCAATTTTCAGAAAGATCTAGGCAGATCTGGTTTTTGCTTCTGTTGACAAAAATATAGCCCTTGAAATTATCTTTCAAACGAGCTATTAAACACCACTTTTGGATTTCTGAATTTAAAGTTATCTCTATTTTTATTCAGGCTGACTGTCAGTGTGCTGAACTGACTGTCAGTTTGAATGTCAGTTCGTGTTAACTAACAATTGTCCAGAGAAGGTGTATTTTGGGCTCAAATTTTTGTACGAAACTGACTGTCAGTTTGTCCATACTGACTGTTAGTTGGGGATTCGACCATTGTGTTTTTAACTGAGTTTCTATTTGTTTTTGGTCGAGTCAGTGGTCGAACTGACTGTCAGTTGCGGGTTTCAGCTTTCCATAAACGACCATGAACGGCTAGCAAAGTTTATTCCGTAAATTTTGTCGGCCGTTATACATGTAACTGACTGTCAGTTTGAGTTGCTGATTTTCAGCCCTAGCTCCAACGGTTCTTTTGATTCTTGAGGCTATAAATAGGGGCTTTAGGCTTGTGTTTTACACAACAAGCAGTAGCATTTCTTGCACACTCTTGAGCTTTAGTTTTGTACTTAAAATCTTGATCTTTTGATCAAGTTGAGTGTTTTCTGATCCACCGAGCACTTCAGTTCTTTTGCATTTGCATTCACTTAGTTTCTCGGTGCGTGTTTGGAGGTCTAGAGAAGACCTCGCTGCTTGTTACTCTTGGTGAGCGCCCTCACCTAGACGGTTCGGAGGCGTGGCCGTTGACCTCTCCAGAACGGAGATTGTTGGAGAGGCTCGGCAAGTTTGTACAAGGCATCGGTACTCGCCTTTCCGGAGTGGACAAGGAGCAACCTTAGTAGATAATACTCTTCGTGAGTATTGAGGCAAAACTCAAGTGGATTGAGTGCTTCAACGAGGATTAGTGGAGACTGGGCGAGTCTCCGATACCTCGGTAAAAATTATGGTGTTCGTTCTCTATCTTCTCTCTTTATTATATTAAATTGCATTTGGTTCTTCTTGGTATAAAAACTTGTTTTTATTTGAAATTTTTAAAAGCCTCCTATTCACCCCCCTCTAGTCGGCATCCTTGATCCAACACGTGGTATCAGAGCTTGGTCTCTCGAATCATTAGGCTTTACCGCTTAGAGAGAGGATGTCGTCAAGTGGAGATTTTCTTCTTGGTCATACCGGTCGTTCGCCTATTTTTGATGGGACAAACTATCCTTATTGGAAAGTGCGCATGTCGGTATTCCTAGAAGCTATGGGGCTTGATGTATGGAATATGAGGTAGTCACGAGACTTTTTGTTTATGCTTAATTAGTTTATGGAAACAATAGCTAAAATGTCTTCGCATATGCAATTATCTCAGTGCCATCAGCAGCCGCAATCGTGGGAATGCGGGTTTTATGTGCTGCGCTACATGTACGACTTAGTGCGGACAAACTTTGCCCAATTCCCCCAGGTAAGCATCGATAGCTAACTCAAATTTGAAAATTGGGCGTCACGTTCAAAATTATGAAGTTAGTTACTCAGTATTCACACATACTTGCAGATCGCCATGTCCAAAGACCAATACAACAATGCAAAGATTAGAGATCTCCGACAAATCTGGGCTCAATATGTTATGGAGGAAGTTGCGCCCAACCAACCGCCATGACAAGCTTTTCGCTCACTTGTTGTCAATTTTTTCTTTTTCGTGTACTTAGTGCATAGATTGTTTATATATAGTCTTATTGGTTAGTATTTGTTTATATATACTCTGTGCATAGATTTGTCCATATTGGATTGTAATTAATTTGTATTGGTTCGTATATATGTGAATAAATTGTATATGTGAATGTACCCTTCTTTGCATCTGTATTGTATTGTGTATCCAATCTGTACTGTATTGCATCTGTACTGTATATGTGAATGTACTGTATTTTGAAAGTACTGTATATGCGAATGTTCTATCGGTAAACTCATCCAGAACCGAGAGACTACTACAACTTTTTCTATCGGTAAACTCATTTCCTACCGAGAGAGTACTAACATTTTTTCTATCGCTAAACTAGAAATTAACCGTCAGAATAGTGTGACTTTTCCTGCTGGTGAACTCATCCACAACCGAGAGACTACTGTAGTTTTTTCTTTCGGTACACTAGAAATTAACCGTTAGAAGAGTGTGATTTTTCCTGCCGGTGAACTCATTTACACCCGAGAGAGTACAATAGTTTTTTCTATCGGTAAACTCATTTCCAACCGAGAGAGTACTAAGCTTTTTCTGTCGGTAAACTTGTAATTAACCGTTAGAATAGTGGTACTTTCCCTGCCGCTAGACGTAAGACTACGACGAGTTTTCTATCGGTACACTCCTAATATGCCGATAGAATAGTGAAGTTCTTCTATCGGTTATTTACCGATAGAAAATGTTCTTGCTTGTTCTATCGTGTCTATCTCTATCGGTAAAAAACCGATAGTAAAAAGATGTTTTTTACCGATAGAAGAAAGCTTTTCTGTACTAGTGCAAGACCGTAGGATTGACAAGTCGAGCGCATCTTTGTTCAGTAAATTGTGGAAGTCTTCAAAGGTCACCGAGTAGGTCCCAACATCGTTATGGAACTCTGCCATGGTGTACTTGACCATGATGTGCATCGGACGCTGCGTCCTGGTTTGGTTTGTCCTCCTCATGTACCATGCATGCAGGCTTTGGCTTGCTAACCCCATGCTCGAAATTGCAGTATTGGAGGCCATGGGCATCCCCAGAGTGAACGGCATGAGATCTAGCGCACTCTTCTCGCTCTCCTTCGCCGGGCTCTTCTTTGCTTTTCCCCTACTAGCCAGCTTCTTGAATGGTTACCTCCTAGTCGGACTCAGCTTCGTCATCGGAGGGGTCGACTGGCTAGTAGGCCGTGTGTCGGTCTGTGATGTAAGAACATACGTATTAGGACACTAACTCTGAGGGCTATTATTACAGTACGAATTATGAAACTGGTGGGGGAATTACCTCATCTAGGACGATGTCTTTCTTGGGCCATTGCACGAATGTGTGCACCGCATCCCCGAGAGTGGTAATCTCGTCGTTCGGCGGCTTCTCCAACGGAAAACCCTTGCAATAGTTAAAGACACTGTCCACCTGGACCCGTGCAAAACCCTCACATAGAGGGGCACCGTGGATTGTGGCCCCACCGTGCATGGTTGCGCCATCCCACGGCCAGCCTCGATCGAGAAGAGACCGGCCAGCACCATAAGCTTGCAGGAGGCGGGTTCCTACAAACAGTGCGCATTAACATATTGAATTTCACCGCTTTTCACTTTCGAATGAATTAACATAGACAAAAGGTCATTACCTGCATAAAGTCCACCGGATACTTTGGAGAGGGCTCCGTCTGCGAAGACCCTGGCGCAGATGCGCAGCTACTACGGTGGGCAAGAATGGGGGTCGGTACTTCCGCTGCTAGAAGGGGGGTGCCCTGGGTCGCCTTTCTTAGCTCTTCATACATGGACCGCATCTCCGAAAACTGCTGTAGGAGTGCTTTATCCCGAATAGCGAACTCCGATCGCATCTCCTCCTTGAGCCGTTCATCACGGGCTTGGTGGGATCTCTTTCTCCTCTTAGCTGCCTCCTCATCATCAGGGAAACCATGCCTCCAAGGCACAGTGGAACCGAGGCCGCGCACGTGGCCTGGATGCTCCTTGTTTCCTAGCACCGCTGTGAGGATATCCCTATCCCTCCTCGGGTTGAACTCTCCGGATGCCGCCTGCGCACTCAGCGTCACCTGCAATAGGAGAACTTAGCAATACAACCCATTGCATGCGTGTTACGAGGATAGTACGTGATCGGACAATCTTACCAGCCGGTCGATCACTTCCCTGTCTGCAGGGTTATTCACAGAGACGCTTCCGGAGGAGGTCATCGTCGATCTTGCTCGGCACCAATTGCGGGCGCGCACGTCCGTTATGCCCACATAAGGACTGCCGGCCGAAGACTGGGAAGCCTCCTCATCCTGCTTCCTCCACAACGCCTTCTTCCCCACACACCCACCACTGCCTAGTCTGTGTGGGTGGGTATTCTTGGCCTGGTTAGCCTGGCCCTTCGCACTAAGCTCCTGGAACTCTGGCTTGGCCTTTATCTCGACGAACTGCTGCCATGCCTCGGGAGTCACGAAAGGGAAGTCATCGAAGGGGGTCTTCGACTCCTTCACATAGAGTCTAACAAGGTGGCTCTTGAAGTTCCTCCACGCCTTGTTTATTGACATCAGTGTCCTCCGGCGGATGGTGAAGTGGCGATCCTCGGGAATGTGAAACGCCGCCTGCATTTCTTCCCGCAGCGCATCCTTGCACTCTGGGGGCACTTGACCCCAGTCGGAGGTGGTGATGGGCACCCGCTCCCTTGCCACTTTGCCGCATAGTGAGCGGTACTGACCGACAAGTTTGTCCGGAGCTTCCGGCACACCATTGTCGTTGAACTGGACGTGCTGCTTTTCCCGCTTGTCCAAACACGCGCATGTCGTCCAGCCTTGCCCCTTTCTCTTCTGTGGCTGGGTCACGGCAGACGCGGCGACCTCCGGCCCAGTCGTCTCATCGCCAGCGAGGTCACTCTGACTCCCCGAGTGGTGCATTTCGTCACCAGACATAGTTCCTAACATAAGTGAAAGAGAGAGCAGTTTAAGTAAATCTGCAACTAATAATTCTATAACAAAACCCATATACTTATAATTAACCAAGAATGACAGAAACAGTGGGGAGGCGATGGAGGTGATCGCGTCGGAAGGCGGGAGGGTGATGGAGGTGATCGCGTCGGAAGGCGGGAGGGCGATGGAGGTGATCGCGCCTGACGGTGGAAAGGCAATGCAGGTGATCGCGACGGACGGAGAGGAGGAGAAGGTGGGAGGCGATGGAGGTGATCGCGACGGATGGTGCGAGGACGGACAGAGCTAGGGCAAACAGTTGCGAAGTCTGGAAATGAGCGGGACAAAGCCCGCCTTGAACTATGTACCGCGTAGAGATTATCACAGTCGGTCCAACATTCACAACCGTCTGTGATAATATTATCACAGTCGGTTCTCACATCAGAAACGTCTGTGATAATCTCCATAGTGATAATCTCTACCGCGTAGAGATTATCACAGTCGGTCCAACATTCACAACCGTCTGTGATACTATTATCACAATCGGTTCTTACATAAGAACCGTCTGTGATAATCTCCATAGTGATAACTCCAGAGAGATTACCACAGACGGTTTTGAGTTGAGAGCCGACTGTGACTGAGATTATCACAGACGGTTTGGACTTGAGAACCGACGGTGCACGTCAGGAACTCGAAGCGTCAAACACTGTTGTGAATATCATAGTCGGTTCTATATTCATAACCGTCTGTGATACTATTATCACAGTCGGTTCTCAAATAAAAACCGTATGTAATAATCTACATATTGAGAGATTATCACAGACGGTTTTGAGTTGAGAACCGACTGTGACTGAGATTATCACAGACGGTTTCGACTTGAGAACCGACTGTGCACGTGATCTCTCTATTGAACGTAAGTTTTACAACTTGAAACTGATCTGTAGCTTTCAACTTTGAATGCTCGAAAACTTGTTTTAAATGAACACTCAGATATTTCAAATGTAGTCCAAATGCTCTGTAAATTGGTTACAGTGTACGTAGATCCGAAAATTGGTTACAATGTGGAGCATGCTCAAATAAATTTAACATATAATGTGGAGCATGCTCAAGTTAATGTTACATACAAATGGGGACTTTCACCGACAATTTTCACGTACACGGCCATGTAATCCTCAACTTTCCACTTGCCGCGGCCCTGCAAAGACGAGAATTATAGGAGATATAAGCTATACCGATAGAAACAGAGAGATAAGGACGTACGGTTGATTACCTTTAAAGTATAACCCTTCTTGGTGATCCATACACATGTAACTAGTTTCATCGGTATCTTCAGTATCGACCTATACGCCATCTCCAAATGGAGGAATCTCATCAAATTGATTGTATTCCTCCTCGTCTATGACATTTTCAACTCCAACAATCCTTCTTTTGCCATGAAGGACGACGTGCCACTTCTTATTGGCCGGGTCAGTGACATAAATGACCTGAATGGCTTGATTTGCAAGTATGAATGGCTCATCTTTATAAGCAACTTGATCGAGGTCCACAGAAGTGAAACCGTAACTGTCAACCTTCACACCCTATGGGATTTGGACCCATCGGCATCAAAACAGGGGAATCTTGAACAATACGTAATCGAGCTCCCAAATTTCTTCAATGAACCCGTAGTACGAGTTCAATCCACATACTACCCTTGTTGGATCTGTCTTAGTGAACTCCTCATCGAAAGCTTCTACGCTCACTCCACTATTTTGCACAGTGCTCTTTCGATCTTGAGCTTTCGTGTAAAATGTGTACCCATTGATGTCGTATCCCTGCCATGTCTGTACAGTAAACGTGGGCCCTTTTGCCAACCATTTAAGGTTCTCACTTGCGGACTCTCCGGTGATTCGCACTTTCATCCACGCGTTGAATTGACTGTTATGTTGTCCCGTGATCCAAACCTCGGATCGGCGAGGATTGTCTTGTCGTAGCATCTCCTTGTGCTCGTCGATGTACGGAGACACCTCCGTCATGTGTTGCAAGACTCAAAAATGAGTTTTCGAGTACATATCGAAATCAAGAGTGATGGCTCTCCGTCCAATAGTGCCAACACCATCAAGCCTCCCTCGTGACGAGACACAGGAACTCCTATTGCTTCTACCTCGGCCATGTAATCGACGCAGAACTCAACAACCTCTTCTACTGCATAACCTTCGACAATGCTACCCTCGGGCCGGGACCGATTCCTCACATAGGCCTTAAATACACCCATGTACCTCTCGAATGGATACATATAACGTAGAAACACGGGTCCACATATATTGATTTCTCTGACAAGGTGGACGGTGAGATGGACCATGATATCAAAAAACGATAGAGGAAAATACATCTCAAGCTGACATAGAGTTCGAACCACCTCGCTCTGTAGAGAATCCAGTCCATCGGGATCAATGACCTTGCAAGAAATTGCATTGAAGAAAAAACACAGCCTCGTGATCATCTCTCTGACCTTATGCGGCAGAATACTCCGGATGGCAACAGGAAGCATTTGTGTCATCAACACGTGACAATCATGAGACTTCATACCCAGCAATTTCAAATCGCCCATGGACACAAGCTTTTTCATATTTGCGGAGTAACCCGATGAAACTTAGACACTTACAGAGTTCTGTCCTCTCAGCCTTGCACAAAGTGTAGCATGCAGGGGGGAGGTATATACGGCCTTTATCGTCCTCGGTGCTAGCTCGGGCCTAATTCTCATTTCGATCATGTCACGCCGCACATTGACGCCATCCTTTGTCTTCCCTGGAATGTTCAGCAATAGGCCGATTAAACTGTCGCAAACATTCTTCTCTACATGCATGACATCAATGCAATGACGAACCTCTAAATGCTCCCAATACGGTAAGTCCCAAAATATTGATCTCTTCTTCCAAGAGTTCTTCGTGTGGGGTTTCAATTTACGACCCTTTCCAAACACAACGTCTATGTCCTTCACCCGTGAGTAAACATCTTTCCCGCGCGTAGGCTTCGGGGTTGAACCATCTTCCTTGTGGCCGTCAAATTCCCTCTTCCTCTTACGATAAGCGTCATTCTTCGGAAGAAACCTACGGTGACGCATGTACACTGTTTTCCTGCAATTCTTCAGCCACACGCTCTCAGTCTCATCTTCGCAGTGGGGGCAGACTTTGGCTCCTTTCGTACTACGGCCCGACAAATTTCCAAGGGCAGGGAAATCGTTGATGGTGCAGAATATCATAGCACGTAGGATGAAGTTCTCTCATTTGTATGCATCCCATACCTGCACCCCTTCATTCCACATTGTTAGGAGATCCTCTATCCATGGTGCTAGGTACACATCAATATCATTTCTGGGTTGTTTTGGTCCTGAGATAAGTAGAGACATCATGATGTACTTGCGCTTCATACACAACCAAGGAGGAAGGTTGTAGATACACAAAAGAACCGGTCAAGTGCTATGTCGACTGCTCATGTTACCAAAAGGATTAATTCCATCGGTACTCAATCCAAACCTTATATTCCTCAATTCTGCTCCGAAGTTAACAAATTCCCTGTCGATGTTTCTCCACTGCGAAGAATCAGCGGGGTGTCTTAGCTTTCCATCCTTCTTCCGGTCTTCCGAGTGCCAACGCAGTAATTTTGCCTCTTTACAGTTTGCAAACAAACGCTGCAAGCGAGGAATGACTGGCAAATACCACAACACCTTAGCAGGAGTCCCTTGCTTTATCTCAGCGCAGTCGCCATCGTCGGTCCGGTCCTTACGCTTATAGCGGGATGTGCCGCACACCGGACAAACATGCATATCCTTGTAGTCGTTACGGTAAAGGATGCAATCATTAGGGCATGTGTGTATCCTTTCTACTTCCATTCCCAAAGGACACAACAGCTTTTTCGCTTGGTAGGTGTTTTTGGCAACTCGTTTCCTTCCGGGAGCATGTCCGCCAAAAGATCTAACAGTGCCATGAAACTCTTGTCGGTCCAGCTGTTGCTTGCCTTCAATTTTAACAGTTCAAGCACAGAGGCCAACTTTGTGTACTTCGACTTGCAACCAGGGAACAACAGCTTTTTTGAGTCCTCAATCAAGCGCTTGAATTTGCCAAACTCCCTTTCACTGTAATTTCCTTCCACATCACGCAACATGTCATCTAAATTGTCATCCTCTGGCATATCCTCATCGAAGTCGTTGTTCAGATCCGACATGTCCTGTTCCTCAACCTGAGTGGCACTTGTTTCTGCAGTTGGCTCTTCTCCATGGTGGACCCAACACGTGTAACCCTTTTTGAAATCACGTTGGATCAAGTGGGCGACAATTTGAGATGAGTTGGCGAACATCTTAAGATTTTGGCAGTCTACACAAGGACAGTACATATATGGTAAACCTTTTTTCGCCATGTCTTGCTCAGCAACCTTTTGGAAATCAAAAATACCTTTCATGTAGTCCTCACCCACTCGGTTGTCATTATACATCCAGTCTCGGACCATCTACAATTAATCAAATTCATACACATGCTAATTAGTAATACTACTCTATGTACGGTCGACACGCAATAAATTATATAAACCTAGCTAGCTAGTGTTTGATGCGGAGTTTGCGGTATAAATAGTTAACTACTACTTGAACTGCAAGCAATTAGTTAGGGGCGTGGATAACACACATCATAAAGCAAATAAATAGCTACAGTATAGGTCAAAATGAGTTACAACCAGGATTTGCTACTGTAACTTCCCCTCCCTCTCACTCTAATTTGATCAATCAATGGAGATCGATATTGATGATGAAATCAAGTAATTTGTATGCCTTGGGAGCAAGTACCAACCTTGGATTAATCCTCAAATTTTTGCCCCCAAATACTCCTCCGGCCTTTCGAGATTTTGCTCTTCCTTGCCCTAAATCTCTTCGAACTAGACAGTGTATGTCGAGCAAGAGTGTACGACTAGCTCAAAACATCCACCAAAAAACCTTTTATACCAGGTTCAATACAAACGGTTCTATATAATACCATCGGTAATATCGGTGCATTTTTGAAGAACAGAATATCACTGACGGGTTTCACTTTATGAAACCGTCAGTAATATCAGTGCATTTTGTGTAGAACTATCACAGACGATTATGAGCTCAAAACCGTCCGCGATAATTACAATATCACAGACGGTTCCGAGCTCAAAACCGTCCGCTTTACTATCATAGTCGGTTTTTACTTCAGAACCGTCTGTGATTATCACTGTCGGTTTTTACTTCAGAACCGTATGTGATTATCACAGTCGGTTTTTACCTCTGAACCGTCTGTGATAATTATAAAATCAACACTCTGCTCTACTATCACAGACGATGATAAGGTCTGAACCATCTATAATATCCTGGATTGTTTGCAGTCCAACCGTTCGACTAGTGGTCAGTTGTTCCACTTGTTTTTCATATTTGTTTCTATCTTATTTCAATGTTAGTATTTAAAAAAATGAACGTTGAGACTATTTGGTTTTATCTTGTTTTTCATATTTGTTGTATATATATGTCTGTGGATCTTCAAAGAACATTGATACTATTATAGTCGGTCCTGAAATTAAAACCGTCTGTAATGTTACTATCAGAGACGGTTTTGAGTTAAAAAACCGTCTTGATTGCAGCAGTATTTTCTTGTTAGCATTTTCACACAGAACATCATTTGGTGATTATCAGTTACATAATCAATCGAAAAGCCAGATATATAAGAAAAAGAAATTTCTTATTTCTTACAATTTTTGCATACATAAGGGATACAAATATACAATTAAGCGACCAATTAATTAGCGTCGACCTGTTCCGAAAGTAATTTACAAAGTTCTCCTAGGGACGTATTGGCATCAGTAGGATATACACTGGCCGCCCCAGGAGAACTACCAATGGCTCTAACACTATCTACATCATCTCTCAGCAAAGGAGTGGATTTGGCATCAGTAGGATCATCCAAGAAATTAAAGTTGATACAACAAAGGTGTTGAAGAGGGGATATTTGAAGGATTGTTGTGAATCTCCAAAGGTGGAGATGAAGCTGCAACTCAAAGCACTCTGCCAAGTGCAGAATGGCAGAAGACATCCCCTCAGAACGCTTCTCCAGTGCCTCTTTTTTTTTTGGAGAGTTCTGCACAAGGCAGCTTTCTCCCCCTGCACATATGCATGGGTTAGTTTTGAAAGACAAAACCAGCAGAGAGAGTGAAGATGATTGCCAAGCTTCGAAGTGGATTTGGACGCGGAAGTGTGCGCCTTACCCCAGAAAATTAATCATCCAAGAAAAGCTGATGATATAAAGGTATCTCCAAAGGTGGAGTCGATGCAACTGGAGGGGTTGTAAGGGGCAATGTAGCAACACAGGCCTCAGCACCCTCTAGAGTCTTCGCTGCAGCTCCACTGGAGGATCTTTCATCATTTCTAAGTCTCTTCTTTGGAGGGAGCATTTCCTCAGGCACATGTGGATTTCGAAATGTATTTGTTTCGAGGTAATCAAGTCATAAAAGAAAGATCTGCATTAGAGTTTCAGAGAGGACTTACTTTCTAAAGATCTTGATCGAGTTCATTCCTTATCTCTTCCTCATCACTCTCAATTTCAATAACCTCATTGGAATCTCGGCTCGCCATCAAGGTGGGAGTTGAGGAGGGAATAAAGACAGGGATTTAGGAGCCTCGCTATTTATAGAACCAGAAGGTGACGGTTCATATGCGCGGGTACCTCGAGTTAATTTTAAAAAGCGCACTACTGGTTTTCAAGGTCAATAAATTCATGATAACTTCTCAGGAGATAAACTGCAACACGGCAAAGGAAGTTGAAGAGTCATATTACATAATTCGATGCAAATTAAATTTGAAGTAAATAATTAAGTCTCTTCATCTGCTCAGTTATTATGTGCGATTATCAACAATTGCATGTAGAGAATTCGAAGCGTGGGCACTGTTGGGACTATCACAGACGGTTGGGATATCAAACCGTCTGCTTTAATATTACAGACGGTTCTCATGTCCAAACCGTCTGTAATATGACTATTACAGACGGTTCTGATGTCCGAACCATCTTTACTATGCCTGGAATATTGAACTGTTCGACTTCTACAAATACTTGTTCCCTCCCTGGAGTTTTGCTTCCAATCGAACCGCTGCACTTCTCTTTCTCCAAGAACGTGCGGAAAAATTATAAAATTTACATAAGAACAAATTTTTAGTTAATTTTTTCATCATTAATGAAAAACAATTTCCAAGTCGACGCTTCGTGTTCCCAGGTTAGTGCGCCGCGCAAACATCAGAAATGGAAAAGACACAACACACTGTTGAGAATTTGAAGTGGAGCACACTACTTTGTTTTCAAGATCAACACCGTCATGATAAATATTCTCGGGAGATAAACTGGAACATGGCAAAACAGTAGTGCCCACTTAGGAAGTTGAAGCATCAGATTACATAATTCGATGCAAATTAAATTTGAAGTAAATAAATAAGTCACTTCATCTGCGCAGTTATTATGTGCGGTTATCAACAATTGCATGTAGAGCATTGCACTGTTGGGACTATCACAGATGGTTGGGAGATCAAAACCGTCTGCTTTAATATTACAGACTGTTCTGATGTCCGAACCATCTGTAATATGTCTGTTGAATATTGAACTGTTCGACTTCTACAAATACTTGTTCCCTCCTTGGAGTTTTGCTTCTAGTTGAACCGCTGAGAATTTGAAAGAAGTTGAGAATTTGAAGCGTCGATCACTGTTCGACTATCACTGTCGGTCCTTACATAAAAACCGTTTGTAATATTACTATCACAGATGGTTTGGAGTTAAAAACCGTCTGTGATATTGAAAGAAGTTGAGAATTCGAGGTGGCGGACACTGTTGGGACTATCACAGTCTGGTCTTACATAAAAACCGTCTGTAATGTGACTATCACAGACTTTTTTACCTCAGAGCCGTTTGTGATATTCAAAGCACGTTGATATATAACTTATATATTCTTTTTATATTATTTGCATGGGACCTGCAACTTCTATATTGTTTCTATATTATTTGAAGGGCTCCGATGGACTGCCCTCACAAGCCAAAGATCGCGATAGTCATTCCTTGATCGCACACAGTGCACATACCTTTGTATGGTCAAATGTTCGACAAAAGCTAAAGAAAGATAAAGAAAGAGGGAAGATTGCATGCAGTCCAAGAATGTGCTGGAAAATTGGAAAGTTGACATAAGAACAAAGTTTTCAATAATTTTTTTCATCACTTACAAAAAAAAGTAAAAATACAGAATGCTAGGCCAAGGAATGGTCTTAGCCCTAGCTGCATCTAGAATAAAGTCAGTTTAACTTGCAGCCAGGACGCAGGACTCCTCCAGCGACAAGTTGTCCTTCTTAGGATCAACTACCACCGCGTCGAGAAGGCCTGCGACCTCCCTCAGCTTCACGATCGTATCCTTCATAGTCAAACCGCAGCCAGCGATGGTCATATCCGCGGCTTTCTTCTCCTCGCGAAGACGCCTCGTCCTCGCCCTAGCATTGTCACCATCCGTCTTCATGCGCTGAATGCGCTGGAAGAGATCATCAAGGTCAAGCCGTAGCCGAGTGTGCTTCTCCGTGAGGAGCTTGTGCTCCTCCTGGAGGGCCCTCAGCTCGGCCTTGACTTTGCCAGTGTCTTCCACGGCTCCCCTTCCCTGTGCAAATCAACAGGTCAAGAATGTATTGAACATGGATTAACAATACAGGGGTAAGTCCAAAATATTGAGAGTTCTTACCGGGGAGGGCGAGGCTGACGATGCCATTGGCGCAGAGAAGCTAAGGAGTCAAACAGTCTGAGAATTATAAAAACTTGTAAAGTAAATGACAGTTTTTCCACTGTCAATTTATAGAACTTCCAAAGCGATGCTTCGTGTTTTCCTCGGCGCCGCGCGCGAAGATCGGAGACAGAAATGATCACAGTTGAGAATTCGAAGCACCGGTACTTTTTCAGTCGGTTCAGACCTCAGAACCGGCTGTGATAACTACACTATCACAGCCGCTTCTTAGTTAACAACCGACTGTATATATCACAGTCGGTTCTGAGTTCTGAACCGTCTGTGATATTCTAATTATCACAGTCGGTTCTGAGTTCTGAACCGTCTGTGATATTCTAATTATCACAGACGGTTCTCAACTGGGAACCAATTGTATCTATCACAGTCAGGTTTTAGGTTAGAACCGTTTGTGATAAGTAGACTATTACAGACGGTTCTCAGCTAGGAACCGATTGTATCTATCACAGTCGGGTTTTAGGTTAGAGCCGTCTGTGATAAGTAGACTATTACAGACGGTTTTGTGTTCAGAACCATCTAGTTTACTATCACAGTTGTTTTTGACATCAGAACTGACTGTGATAACTGAACATATTCTCCCGACAGGCCTTTGCAGACGGTTTTCCATTGAACAGTTCATAACTGTCTGTGATGTGCTGTCCTGGATGTCTGTTTCTGTGGTAGTGCATCAACTTTTGGGAATCAAGGCACTAGCACATCTAGGGTTAGGGTTCTGAGATATGGATTCGGATCGGGGGAGATTCAGGAAAAACAGGGGCATGACAGTATTACCTAGACTTATTAGGACTTAGATCTGCATTTGATAGTTTCATATTACCTAGACTTATGAGTAGGCAAAATGGTTTTCCAAAACTAAAGACACTTTTAAAATGTCTATCGTAGGGAGGAGAGGTATGTCAGTCAGAATGTTGAGAATATGATGATGTTGGAAACATGATAATGCTGTTAACTGTTAAAGTTGTTAACATGATAATTGTTAACTAGTAAGATTGTTAACATGCTAATGTCAAGATCTGTGTCTAATAGTGAATAGGGAAACTC
The DNA here is from genome assembly GCA_019359835.1 of Pharus latifolius. NCBI lineage: Eukaryota > Viridiplantae > Streptophyta > Magnoliopsida > Poales > Poaceae > Pharus > Pharus latifolius. The sequence continues at coordinate 4,649,183 of CM033328.1, forward strand.
CTCTCTAAAATAGCTTAAGGACCAACCAATTTGTGCTAAACATCTAGTAACATGTTATCGTACCTCCACAAGTCTGGTATCCTTGCTGAACTATTGCCCTAGCTCTGCATAGAATAATAAAGATGCACTAAATTGTCACTGGTTAGGGAGGGAAGATCCCTCTTGGCCCACTTACACGGGCAGATATGGGTGAGCCCAGCCGCATCGTCTGAGAGAAATCGTGCAACTGATGTGGTTCCAGGGCACGAGTGTTGGATGGCGTGGTCCCCAACACAAAACCCCTCGTGTGTCCGCTCACTATTGGTGGAGAGGGTCTCCCACTGCGGCCCAATACTGAGTGAGGGGTAGGGTGAAGGTATGAGAGGGAAAATCCTTATAATGCTTCACAACTGTATTAGGAACTCCAACCGGAGGTGAATTTTCCTTGAGGCACTGACCGATCGTGAACCTTTTACAGGGCAGAGCTAGTATAATGGCAAGGCAGGGTGAAAAGCGTGTTATTCTCAACTCGGTGGCGCGCTTAAAGCAGCGTGATCAAACCTGGCATAAGAGACTCATATGCTTAAAGTAGCGTGTTGGGCAAAAGGCCTATGCTCATGGTCAACAGTGGTAGTTGAGAAGTCTTGTGGGTAAGGCGGTGCGGCGACCTGACATACCGCCCACGTGGCAGCACGTCTGATCTTTGAACATTTTCGAACAAAACCAACTTATCCGAGAATGTTCGTTACAGAGTAGCGAGCAGAAACATGACATAATTAAACATGGTCCAATATAACGACGAGTCTAGTTACACACAAAAGCATAAGCATATTTATTGAAAACAAAATACAGTAGTTAGGGTATTCTTATGGCGGTCACTCTTCGTCTTCGGTGTTGAAGTAGACCCCATCAAGCTCACAGTAGGATTCTCCGGGATAGGCTTCTTGGTCTGGTCGTCCGGTCGGCGTGGCATCACCCAAGGAGTATTCAAAGTCTAACAAGGTATTACAATAGCAAGGATGAGTGCTGAGACACTCAGCAAGCAATTGAGAAGTATAATGCATCATGCAGACCTTAACTAGTCAAAGGAATATTATATTATATTAGCAAGGATGAGTTTTGGTTCATAAATTCATTTGTGACTGTGAAAGACTCCAGTTATTAAGTAAACTCTACTGAACACTTGTACCACAAGGTGAGACCACCTGTAGGTCTCCTTTCCTGCCGCGACGCAGTTCTCGACCTGAGAACAAGGAGTGAATATCCACGTTTTACTCTGCAGAGGGGTATCACTTTACCCACAGAATCTCTTGACTACCATGTCGGTGTTCGTTAACAGTGCTCCGCATTTCTGATAATGCGTGACATCATCAAGAGAACAAAGCCTTTTTCAAACCTTTCCACTAGTTCCCTCCACTAGTATGGTACCACCATACCTGTGTAGTCGGACGCATCTGCTACACCCACTGTGAGCCTATAGCTCCAAGCCCGCCTCGGGTCGGTTCTTTCATCATAATACAATATACATATACGTTCCCAGTGTGGAGGTGTACTAGCGTCCGGATAAGATACTTGACTAGGCCCGTCCCATACCAGGTCTGTGGTCGATACGGTTATTACGGCGCTGGGTAGAAATGACAGCTGGTTATGTCCTTACTTTATAAACATACTTTAATACCAGATTCGAGCCCTCCTTCGGCTCTCCTCCAGTTACACTTCATCCATCAAGACACCGACTCTTTCATTATGACCAACTTTTATAAAATACCTTTTTAATGCAAGATGGTATAGCTACATAGATTATCAGATATAGTATAGCCAAATAAAAGCAATAAAACATGATCAATATGGTCAAGAACAAAACTTGCCTGAAGTAGCAAGATCAGGATCCAAAATATGGGCGTTGCCTTGGAAATCCTCGTTTAGCTCCGCTCCTAAAAGTAAAACAATCGCGTACATAAATTCCTAAAGAAAAAAAATGCTGATAAATGCTATGCAGCGATGCAGAGCTTAGGTGCTAATCGCTCTCGCTCTATCGTGGTGATCACTCTCCCAGGTAAAATAAGAAAACAGATTTTATTTAATTGAACTGCATGATGGGATTACATAACCAGTTTGAGTTGGGTAGTTTTCCAAAAAGAATAGCATTATTAGCATTTGTTTTATAACCTTTAAAATCATTAAAGTCAAGATGTTGATTTAATACTAGACTACTTAAGTTGATAAGCTAATTGATTAGTCATTTGGAAATAGAAATAGTTTATAACTTTAAAAATTCTTTTACCTAGATTGAACACTATAGGAATAATGAAGTTACTTTAAATTTATTTATTAAAATAGTAAAGATGTATTTGTGTGCCTATACATAATCTAATTTGATTAAACTCTAATTGGACTGGGTAAACTTTTAGAAATTGAGATTGGTAATTAGCTTATTATTTAATTATATAAATGTCTGCATTAAATAAATTATTAATTAGATATCAAACAGTGTTTAATTAAACTTAAATCAGAATTTAAAACAAAAGACTAGATTGGAAAAAGAAATAGAAGGATTTCGATTGGGCCGGCCCAGGGCCCAATCCCCTCTCGGCCCACACACACACCCCTAGCACACACACACACACCACAAACACATAACACACGCACACACGCACGGCTCCAGCCGCCCCTAACCCTAGCGTGGTCTTCTCCGGTTCCGGCGTCGGCTGGCCGCAGTCCCTCGGCGATCCTCTCCGGCGACCCTTCTTCACTCCTAGCTTAACCCGCGGCCCTCTCTCTTTGTCTCTACCGCTTCTTCCTCTCTTCTTCTCGCGCCCCTCAACCCGTGGCCAAAACCCTAACCCGAGCTCTCGATTTACCCTGCCGCTGTTTGGTCCTCGCCGGCGTTGGCGTCGCGGCCGGCCGTAGCCCGGGCCGCGCTGCTGCGCCTCCTCTCTCGCGGCTCGCGGCCGCGCTTGGCTGCGCCTCGACGGCGTGGCCGCGCGGTAGCTTGTCGCGCGTGTGCGGATGCGCCGCCGCCGACCCGCCGGTTACCCGGTCGTCGACGTCGGCGCCCCCAGGTGAGTACTCTTCTAATTGAATGTGGGGCTTGCTAGGGTTTTGGGTTGCGGTGCTTGCCTGAATTGGGTACTTTGGTCCTGCTCTGTGATGGTTTGCATCTGTTTTTGCCTTGGTTCTGCTGCCGTGTGCTTAGATGGCCGTGTTTGTGCTCGTGATGGCTAGGACTATGTGTCTGTGACTGATGGTTACCCTGCTATGTTGATTATGTGTGTGCTGTGCTATGGTGAAGATGTGTATTTCTCATGTGGATGCGGTGGTCTACAGCTTTCTGCTGACTTGGGGCTAATTCTAACGTGCTGCTATGCATTCTAGTTCAATCTCCAAAATTAAACTGCTAAGAACTAGCTAATTCTAGCAATCCAGTAACTTAATCATGATGAAAACTGGGAATTGGGGTTCAATTCACCTTGTTGTTATGTCCTGGGGCTCCTCCTCTCTGCTCCTGATTACTCCCTGCTGTTTGCTCCTGTATTGCTCTGGTGATTGATCCTTAACCTCTACTGTTTCTGTGTGTGTTTGTGTTGTTGTGTATATGAGACTGTTTGCAGTGATGCTACTGTGTATGAGGTTATATTATACAGTGTAGTTGCTTCACCTGGTGTATAAACATGTAACCGACCTTCTCTGGGTTGAGGTGGCTATTTGCACTGTTCTGTTGAACAGATGGCAGTGCCCTGGGCGTCCATTGGGCTGATTTGCAATTTTGGTAAACTTAAGGGGGTTTTCTGCAAAATTTTCATTGCAGTTGTAAATGGAAAACTTTCAGGGGCTAAAATGCAAACTGAGGCTAATTGGGCCTTTGGGCCTGCCCTGGCTGTTCTGGAGTTTTCCCTCTTTACTTTTCTTTCTCTTCCTTTCTCTTCTTTGCTATTTTCTTTCTTCCCTGTTTCTTTGTTGGTTTTGTTTTCGTACCCATCCGGGCTCAGAGTATCCCATAAATGACCCATGATCGAAAATTGGATGATGACAAGCATACACAGGAGCGAGCAGCGGCACTCGCTCAGGCTGAGAGGTGGCTGCAAGGAACTCCAGACAGATACTGCACAGTCTGACAGCACTCCTTTAAAAATTAAACTCGCACATAGGTTTAGAGGTCAGCAGCGCGACCACTCTAATAGCCAGCCACGTGGCTTTTGACCCGCTGACCAGTTGACCAGCTTCGTGGTCCTTACATCCTTCCCCCGTTAGAAAAATTTCGTCCTCGAAATTTAAATTCTCCTTTGTCTGAATAGATGGGGGTACCGACCTCTGAGTTCTTCTCTTTCCCATGTTGCTTCCCTGTCGGGGTGATTATGCCATAGTACCTTGCAATAGCGGATTACCTTATTACGAAGTTTCTTATCTTCTATCGCCATAATCCGAGTAGGGTATTCCTCGTAGGTTAAGTCCGGTTGTAGAGTCTCTTCTTAATGGGTCAGATGTTCTGAGGGTTCCCTTAAACACTTTTTTAATTGAGATATATGGAATACGTCGTGAACCAGTGACAATTCCATAGGTAGCTTTAGTTGATAGGCCACAGTCTCCTTTTTAGCCAGGATACAATAGGGTCTGATGTATCGGGGGCTCAGTTTACCTTTCATTCCAAATCTCTTGATACCCTTCATTGGTGACACTTTTAGATATACCAAGTCTCCGATTTCAAACTGCAGTTCTCGTCTTCGAGTGTCGGCATAACTCTTCTGTCGATCTTGGGCTATTCGAAGTCGATCTCGAATAATCTGGATCTTTTCCTCTGTCTCTCTACTCTGTCTCTCTAATCAAATCAGGTCCAAGAAATTTTTGTTCTCCAGTTTCCGCCCAACAGATCGGTGATCTGCACTTTCGACCATATAAGGCTTCGAATGGTGCCATTTGTATACTGGCCTGATAACTATTGTTATAGGAGAACTCGGTCAATGGGTTTCATCCATGTTGTGTGGCACAAGTAGTTTTAAATGAATTGTTTTATTAACTGATTTAAGCTCTTACTCTTGAACTGCTATATACGTATATAACGTAAATTTCCAAAGAATATTTCAAATGCTTTTCATGATTATCAACTACTAGGTTGTGAAAAAGGTTTGGTAAAGAACCTCAATCATTCCTTGAATCCTTTCATGTTATATATAATTGCATTTGCTATGTAGTGATTTGCTGAGTACCCTGTACTCAATTGTTCCATCAGAAGCTGAAGACTTCTTCGAGTTTGGTCCAATCTTCTAGGCGTCGCGTACACCGATCGAGCAACTGTGGGAGAAGATTAGAGTTCCGCTCCTTCCGCGTTTTGAGAAAGGTTTGAAATTTTATTTTGTACCTCATTGTGTTATTATTGTAAGGCCCTAGTGCCGCTGTCTGTGAGCCTATAATGTTGTGAATTATTTATGTATTTTGCTGGTTGTTGTGATATTCATTCCTGGTTCGCAACTACATCCTGGGAAGTTGCGACAGGGGAGTGCTGTTCTGTATCGTGGTATCCGGTACAGGGCAGGGTTCCCCACAAGGGACTGGGGTCCCGGGGGCAGCTCACTGGGTAAAAGGTGCCACCTGGGACTGGGGTCCTGGGGGCGTCTCACCGGGTAAAAGGCGGCGCCCGGCACTGGGGTCCCGGGGGCGCCTCCTATCGAGCGAATCCACCAGAGTCGGTGGCGCAGAGATTTCCCCCAACAATATCTAAGTCTTGATCAGTATTTGAATAACAGACCAGCAATCCCTACTACTGTACATCTGTTATCCTTTTATACAGAATGAAAGGATGCTAGTGTGAAGCAGTTTCGAGCGGTTTCCATAGTGCAGTTCGTATAACTACACTAACTTCCTAGCCGGTTAAGATATGTAGTTATAGATAACCGCACACCTTAATTCCTTCACGGTTGTCTTCGTACGTAGGTGAAGGAGTTATCTTTGACCTGGGAATGTGTCTGGTAAGACTCAAACACTCTTAGGTTATCTTGGTCGCACATAATCCGCGACCTTATGATCGTGCAAGTACTGCGATCTCGTGATCGCGCAAGTACTGCGACCATAAACTGGCTCATATGTTCGCAACATCTTGGTATACAGGAAGAACTTTCTACGACCATAGTAGCTACTTGGGCACAAGTTTACATATCATATCTGAACTGTCTTGAATAGGATATAATAAACAACTAACTAGCTAGGGTGATAATCCATGTCAGCTAGCCCCCAAATTTGAAGAGATAAAAAGATTATAACTTCAAATTTAGTCTTCATTGGATCAAGAACCCAACGCTTCGTCTTCTTTAGTTGCACTGTACACTGTGTGGCGGTTTATTTCCAAAGAAAATCTCTGGGTTTATCTTTGAATAACATCATGAAGTTTTTGACTATTCAATTGACACAAAATATGTAAGTGCGTTTAAGAGCTCAAGGCATCCGCAAATGCAAACCGTCACCTCCAAGTTCTATAAATAGCGAAGCCTTTCAGTTCTAAGACTCACCAGTTTGGCTAAGTCCTTTAGAACCTTTTCTCATCTTCTAACTTCACATTTCCTCTTCTACTCTCACCTTAATGGCCAACCGAGACTCCAAAAAGACTGCTGAGAGCGATGAGGAAGATATAGAGATAGAAGATAAGATTGAACAGGATCTTCAGAAGGTAGTTCTCTTCTCAAACATCTGTGTAAACCTTTTTCTTCGTAGCTTTGAACATTTTCAAAGTAATGCATTTTGGAACTTACATCTATTTGAGAAAACAACTCCCTCAAGGAAAAGGTCCAGATATGACGGAAGATCCTCCAGTGGAGCTTCATCCAAAAAGCTAATGGGTGTAGAGACATCATTGCTCTCTCTTTCTTTGCATCCTCTAGTTCCAGTTTCAATATGCAAGGCCTTTGTCACCAAGTCCCCTTCCATACTCAGCTTTTTCCTCTCAACTTGCAACCCACGAATTGTCTTCACCCTCTCTGTTTGTTACATATTTTAGGAACTAACCCATGTATGTATAGGAGGAGAAGGCTCCCGAGGTCCCCAGCGAACAGCTTGCAGAGATCCAGGCTCTTCTGAGGGAAAATCTGCCTTGTGCAGAACTCTCCAAGAAGAAAAAAAGGTGCTGGAGGAGCGCTTTGATAAAATCTTCCCGATCAAGCTACACCTAGCAGGGTGTTATGATGTAGCTCGCGAAGAGGCACACACATTCCGCCTAGAGAGGGATCATGCCTAAGAGCAGCGAGACCTCTCTAATGCAATTAGGAACAACTGCTTCTTCACAGTAAAAGACGACATTGATCGGCTGAGAAATGTTGCAAGTTCTCTTGGGGCAGCTAGTGTTGATCCCATTGATGGCAACATGTCCCTTGGAGAACTTTGTAAATTACTTTCGGATCAGCTCGACGCTTTAGTCGCTTGCATCTTTTTTATGTAAAGAATGCAAGAATTAATGTCTTTTTTCTTTACATCTTGACTCCGTTTTTAATGATTATGTATATTCTACAATCATCAATTCGAGAGTTTTTTTTAAATACTCTGTGTGAAAAATAGTTACAGGTAAATACCTTTGCGACTAGAACATGCACATGTAATGAAATCTCTGTCCGTGGTCAACTCGAGACAGTAGAGTCTTAGAACAACATTGAGGCCAGAAAGAATGCTGCGGTCACAGAATAGCACTGAGACGACACACAGTACTGAGGTCACAGAAGAGCATTGCGACCGTACATAGTATTGAGATCACAGGATAGTGTTGCTATCACATATAGTACTGAAATTATGAAATTACCTTGAAACCATAGGGTATTTCAATATCGCAAAAAATTCCCATACAATCACTTGTACCATAGCCCCTAAATTTGAAATAAAATGACGTTTGGAATTCAAAAAAAGGTTCATTTTGTTTCATATTCTATTAGGATAACAATGCGTTTTTGGGTTCAATCCACGAAGGACCCGTTAAGAGGAACTTATTAAAATAATAAGCTTAGAGGGTAGTTGACGAGGATTATCACTGAGCGAGTCAGATTAATACACGTCGAGTTCAAGTCAGGTTCGAATGTGACGTGTGACAATATGTTTAGCAGCCTTGTCGACGATTCGGACTCGGGGTCCTTGGTCGATCTTACGTAGATTTTTGTGAGTTGTGAGGCCTTTCAAAGTGTTCCCCTGGGAAGGTAAGATGAGCGATGCCGGTTGGAGCACAAAGGGATTTATACAGGTTCGGGCCCTCGATGGTAGGAGTAACAGCCCTACGTCCTGTTGTGATTTCACTATGTATGGAAAGAGAGTTTACAAGGTTGGGGAAAAGATCGTCACAGGCGAAGATCTTTTCTATTTTTGTTGTCTATCTAAGTATGACTAAGACCAACTAACTTAAGGAAGCTTGCTCTTGATCTCTCGTTGTTCGTTTTGTACACTTGCCCACCTTTTATACTGACCGAAAGGGCGCCAATGCACAGCGGCCTTGAACGGTTGTAGAAGTGCAGTTTTGGCAATCGCACCTAACCTCCATGTAGGTCCAACACGTGCGATTAAGGGATAACCGCTCATGTTAACCACTTGGCAGTTACCTCCATACGTGGAGGAATCATTGTGATCCCAAGAATATGCTTGTTTAAAGAGATAAGTAATCCCGAATTACCCTGGTCGAGGGTAGTCAACGAGCTTCTGACCACGCATGGTCTGCTGCCTCTTGACTGCGTATGATCTGCGGCCTTTTGACTGCATATGATCTGTGGCCTTATGATCACGTAAAGCCTGCGACCATGAACTACTCTTGTGTCCGCGTCTTTTGAGGTCGTCTGAGACCATAACAGCAGACTGCCAGATAAGGCCCGGCTTGAGGCTATGTTGAACCGAATGTGTTATATTGAACTAGCTCGGGTAATAATCCTCGTCAACTAGCCCCCAAATTTGAAGAAAATGAAGAGACATATTTACTTCAAATTTTAATTCTGCATCGAATAAGTAACCCGATGGTTCAATTCCGACAGTTAGTGGCGCACTACGTGTGGCGGTTTATTCCCCGAGAGGAGTTCTGGGTTTTTCTTGATAGGTAATGATAGCGCTACTGACTTGTTTTTAACCAGAGATAAAACTGTAATATCTTTTAAGAACTTGAGGCGTCCAAAAATACGAACCGCCACCCCTGGGTGCTATAAATACCGAAGCCCCTGCGTTCTAAAACTTCACAAGTTTTTCTCGGTTAAGTCTTTTCTAGAGCTATTTCTTCTTCTCTTTTGTTTTTCATCTCAATGGCGAATCAAGACTCCAAAGACATCATTGAGATTGAGAGTGATGTGGACTCACTAGAACTAGACTTCAACCAGGAGGTATGTTCCTTTCGAAAGACCCAGTCCTAATCTTTGTCTTGTACCCTTGGTTACTCTCAAAGTAATGTACTTTGAAATTTTTCAGGTGAACAAGGAACAAAGTCCTCTGAAGAAGAAGGCAAAAGTTGATGAAGGATCCTCCAATGAGGCTGCTACTGTAGGTGCAAAGGTTGGGGATGCATCATTGCTCTCTCTTTGTTTGACCTCGGTGGTTCTTCTTGTGCATGCAACTCCACAGGTAGGAATATCATTTCTAACTTTGGGGATTCATGATAGTCCTCGAGGATTCCCCACATCATCACGAGTGGACAATGTAGCTGCTCTTGATCATCAGATTTCACAGGATGATCAACTTTCTAGTGGGAAGGTTGCACTTCTGCGACCTCATGGTCCTCGACCTTCGTCGGGTGATTTGCATTTTGGAGGAAGTTCTGCATCTCCTCATCTGGCTCCAAAGCAAGGATTGGTAATTATCTCAACTCCTCTTACGGGTCGTTTTGTCCTCCAAACTGACACATGTGTATGCAGGAGATGAAAATTCTTGGAGCCCCCAGCGACCAGCCTATGAGTGTTCAAGTTCTTGGTCAGGGTGCAACCTTCGAGCGAACTCTCCAAGAAGAAAAAGAGGCGCTGGAGAAGCATTTTGAGGAGATGTCCTCGGTCATTCTGCACCTGGCAGAATGTTTTGACAATTCCCGCAAAGAAGCGCAACAGCTTCGACGGGAGAGGGACTATGCTCAACAACAGCGAGAACTCTCCAATACGATCAGGAGTAGTAGTGCTTCTTTGCTCTGGGATGATGTAGATAGGCTTAGAGTAGTTGCTAGTTCTCTTGGGGCGGTCAGTGTAAATCCTACTGACGTCAATATGTCCTTAGGAGAACTTTGTAAACTTCTCTCGGATCAAGTCGATGCTCTGGTCACCTGTATCCCTTTTGTATGCAAAGATTGCAAGAAATAAAAGTTTCATTTTCCTTACATACCTTAATTCCTCAAAAATATTATGTAAAACTTATAATCTCGAGAAAAAGCTCTTTACAATCTCTGTGCAAAAACTTGGTTACACAAAGATGTTCTTGTGACCAATCATGCATAATAGGTAAAACTTCTATCCGAAGCATGACTTCGTGACATAATTCTTCGATAAGGAATGCATTATCACTGTGATCAGAACTGGTACGGTGATCAGAACTGACACTGCGATCAAAGCTGTTACCGCGATCAGATCATAATACTTTGATCGAGTAAGAATTGTACATGTCGCGATTAATCCTTTGCAGTGATCACAGAATTGCGTTGTGACCAATATGCAAAACTTCGGATGATCATAGAATTACCTTGTGATCAATATGCAAAAATTGATTTACAAAATCACGAGCAAATGACTTGCAATTTTTCATTTTCCATACACACCCTAGCCCCCGAATTTGAAACACAAAATAAAAAATATATTTTACTTCGAATTCACTGTGGGGAGTGCATAACGGGTTTCCAGAGAGAAGGCACCCATTATGGGAAATTAATAAAATAGTCGACGAGGGGGTGTCTCAGGCATATAAAAGGAGAAGGTGGCTTCCTGGGGAAGCTTCACAGCCAAAACCCTTCGTCTGCCTTTAGACTTTTACGCCGCACAAAACTCTCTTTTGCTCCTCTTCTCCTTCGTCTAAAAATTCCAAATTTTTTGCATTCTCCTCTGAAATGGCATCTTGGAGCCGGTCCGTTCACCATACTGAGGATAAGCTGATGGCCTTGGAGAAGGAGGAGATTCTTCTCCCGCGGTTGTTGATCAACTAGCGGCCAGCGGGGAAAGATGAAGAAATCCCAACAGTTCGTGAAGGCGAACTGGTGGTTTTCGAAGAGTACTTGCGCTGCGAGTTTTGATTCCCGGAAAGCGCGTTCCTGCAGGAGATCCTCAACCACTATGGGCTGGAGCTCATCAACCTCGACCCAAATGAGGTGCTGATCTTGCCGATCTTCCAACATTTGTGCGAAGCATTTGTTGGAGTGTTGTCAAGTGTGGATCTTTTTCGTCGTTTTTATTTCTCGGCCTGGTCAAAGAGTACCAGCGCCGTCGGGTGCATCTACTTCCGAATAATGGAGAAGAAAGAGTACCCGTCCCTCCCCCTTCGAGATTCGGTGCACCGATGGCACCATAAATTGTTCTACTGCTCTCCTCCATCAGAGAGCGGTCTCTGGTTCTCGAACATCCGACCAGAGAAAGATAGAGAGATGGACTCCCTCCCCGTCCTCAGCGCGGAGTTGAAGAAACAGGCCAGGGTGATTCTTTATTTAGCCCAGGAGGGACTCACAGCGCAGGACATCATCCGCGACTTTGTGAAGAAAAGGATGAGTCCTTTGCATGAAAGGGCACATCTGGCCTGGGAAGTGGAGTCCATGGCAGACAGTACACTGGACTACAACATAGGTGCGTCTTCTTGTTCGCAAATAACATAAGTCTACTGACAAAAACTGCTATGTCGAGTAATCTTTGTTTGCGATTTGGTGCAGTCCTTCCCTCGTCCGAGATAGAAAAACGGACAAACTACCTCCTGCGGCCATACAACGCAGAGGTAGAGGGAGCAAGAGGATCTATTCGCCCCCAGAGCTTGATTAACACCGGCGATGAACTGAGACAGGAGCGCCGTAAGGTATGTTGTTCTCCCAACTGAACTTGGCATGAATTGTTTGGGATTATATCACTCCAAAGTATGCCATGCAGCTGTTAGAGAGGACGACTGGAACAAAGCGTCCAAGCGAAGCCGGATCCTCGGGGGAAGTCGCCAAGAAGAAGGCGAAGAGACCCCCGCGAGGCCCAAGACTGACTTCGGTAAATCTAAGAAGATCTTGGGAGGGGCCTCGCAAAAGAAACCCTCAGCTTCGAAGAGGACGGCGGTAAGATATACCGTACCCCCCGTTCTTCCAAGCATGAGTGGAAATCACTTTTTAGTTGTATAGGGCGAAGGGAGCGAAGTCGAAGAAGACGACGTCCTGCTCATTCACCGCAAAAGAACTCCTGCCAATCCTAGGGCAGCGAGTTCCCCACTCCCGATGACAAGAGTGGAAATAATCGAACAGGATCCTGCGACCACTATCAATGTTGCGGTCGTAGATGACATCACAGTGCTGGTGGCTCATGAAGCCCCAGGGCTGATGGCTTCATCCTTACCCGTAGAAGAAGCGACTCCGGTAAGGATCCTTACAGCCTTGCTTTTCTTCATTCCACTGATGCATACTTAGGGAATCGTATACATACAGGGGGAAAAAGACAAGGTCCTGTTCAAGAAGAGAAAAATCAGGACAGAGGACGATTCACCTCTCTCTCCCGGGAGATTGACTTTGAAAACCCAAAAATTTACAGGGTTTCGAATAAGGTAAGAATTTCCTCTGTTTGTCATGTCGAGGTGATCGACTGAAGACACCCTGACCTGTATTTCAATTGCTTGCTTATGTTAGGCGTAGGGATGCTAGTCCTAGCGCCCCAGTGACCTCCGCAAGCATTGATGCTCCACCTGCAACGGAGGTCATGGGCGAACAGAGTCCCACCCCCAGGGTCAAGGAAGTCATCCACACCCTTATAGAGGGGTTGACGGCAGAGGTCCAATCATAGGAATTGGACTCTGGGTCCCCAGCTGTGGAGGATGCTCGGCAGGAAGAACCATCTGCCGCTTCTGTTGTGGATAAGGTGAGTCTAGAGACTCAGCCAGTGGCTGAATCTGAGAGTGGCTCACTCAATGAATACATTGAGGTATGCATAACACCTCTTATCGTAATTACATAGGGACATCCAGGCTCTACAAATGATCTCCTTCCATGTCACAGGACCAAGTCGATGGCTTCAGCGAAGCACATCGAGGTCGCTCAACGGGAAATGGATCACCTGCAACGGTAAGGAAGATGCTTTTTCCTTCACCTGAATTTTAATCCCATTTTAACAATTGTCTCCCTTATCACAGAGAGAATACCTTTCTGAATAAGAGCCTTGCTGATCGGGAGAACCAGGAGATCAGACAGCCACCAAGATCTCCTTCCTCGAGGAGGAACTCCGGCAGCTGTGACCGCATCTTTCCTGTAAGTATACCTCCGACCAGAAAGAATTAATTGTCATAATGTGAATTGTTGGTGACGATCTCTTGCTGCAGCGCAAGAGGACCAAATAAGCCAGCTTTCTCAAGAGAAGAAAGATCTCCAGGCGACCATCGAGTTGCAAAACTCGAAAGTTGACTCTGTCTGCAAGGAAAACGAGAGCTTAAATGCGACGCTTTCGTCCTGCAGCCGCATTCAACAAGACATCTTCGAGAAGTTGAAGATGGTGGCCAGCCTGCTAAAAGCTGACGTGGTCAAAACCCAGAAGGTCGACCTTAGCTTTAGCGACTGGGCCACATTGGTCGCAACCCAAGCTGAGTCACTGCTCGAGTATGTTCTTGAAGATACAAGGCGGCAAACAGAGGCAATGAGGACGAATGTGCAATCCGTAGCCTCAGCCATTCTCTACAGACTTCGTTTCCACCACGGCGCCAATCTTGACTTGAATCCGGTGATGGGTGAAGCAGAGATCGAGAGTGAAGACCAGCTTGCAGTCATAATGGAGGAAGTTACACCTCTGGTCGAAAATCTATTGATAGAGCTTGGTTTATGATAAATTTTGTACCTGTACAGATATATCTATACAATGCATATGTATGTAGGGCTGGACAAAAAGATCGAAGCTCGTGAGCTATTTGGGATCGAATCGAAACTCGGCTCGGTTCGAGCTCGGCTCGAGCTCTTAATGAGCCGAGCTCGAGCTTGAAGTAAAGCTCGAGTGAGTATTCGAGCCGAGCCCGAGCCTTCCCGAGTTCGCTCAAGCTCAGCTTGTTAAAGCTCGTTATACCATACAGGGCCTTACCTTACATTCTTATTTCTTAATGGGCCTCGAGCCTTGAGCCTTAGCCGAGCCTAATCGAGCTCGAGCGAGCCCAATTGCATTTATTTGTGTATACATCCTTATCGAGCTCTATTGAGCTTTTGTCGAGCTTTGTCGAGCCTTATCGAGCCGAGCCCGAGCCTGGTTCTAAGCTCGTTAATGTTTCGAGCCGAGCCCAGTACATTATCGAGCTCGAGCTGAGCCTGAGCTCGACTCGTTTCCAGCCCTATATGTATGCCTCAAATTTTTTTTTTATAAAAGAGGACTTCTTTTTGTTTCATGTTGCGACCATATCCCCCTAGCCCCCTCCTGAGATTATACATACTGCAGACTTAGTATTATAAGCGCAGGAAAAACATGGGTGTAACGACGGCCAGGAAGATCATCCGATCAGACCAACAACTACTCTCAATGCAACATCCGACCTTATTGCGAACTGGCAGCCACCCAAATGACCAAGGACATGCCAGCAAGCCCCGTGTGCGTTGAGAAACGGCTTATTGAGGGGTGTCTTGTCTGGAAGTGATCACGAGATCAGCTAGCGAATCCAATTGAAGTGTGACAATCATCGGCGATCAGCCCCCGAGCCAAGCTCGTTACACGTGAGGGAAGGGAATGATTATAACATGAAACAACCAAAAGCACCAATTTTTGTCAAATCATGCTAATTGAACAGGAAAAGGGATTGAGAATCTTACATGTAGAACTTGCGTAATTGGTCGATGTTCCAAGTATTGGACAAAATCCCACCATCCTCCATTGCTAACCGAGCTGATCCTGGTCGCGGCACCGAGACAACAGTGTAAGGGCCTTCCCATTGAGGAGAGAATTTATTGCAATTAGATTGGTTTTGTATTTTCCGTAAAACCAAATCGCCCACGTGAAGGCTACATAGTCGCACCCTTTTGTTGTGGTATTTTCGTAAAGCTTGCAAATATACCGCGGATTTCACCAAGGCTCGATCATGTTTTTCTTCTAGGAGGATTAGATCTTGTGTTCGTTGTCCGTCCTGATCGACTTGTTCAAATTGATCTGTTCAGACAGAACAATAGGTAATACAGCTTTAGCGCCGTATACCAGATGGAAAGGTGTCTCACCAGTGGCTCGACTAGAAGTTGTACATAGTGCCCATAGAACAGAATAGAGTTCATCTACCTAAGCCCCTGAGCGAGTCTTAAGGCGATCAAAAACGTGTTTTTTGATACCCTGCAGCACTTGCCCATTGGCACGTTCCACGGCACCATTGCTCTACGGATGAGCTACAGAAGCAAAGCACACCTTGGCTACAATATCGTCGTAGTAGTCCAAAAAGAGACCGCTAGCGAATTGGGAACCATTATCAGTGATGAGACGGTTTGGAACACCGAATCGAGTCACAATGTTCTTATGAAAGAACTTTTGTGCAGCAGCGGCGGTGACATTGCGTACTGGTTCGGCTTCAATCCATTTTGTAAACTACGAACAAGAACTTGTACCCATTGACTGTTTGTGGAATAGGACCAACAATATCCATCCCCCAGATTGCGAAAGGCCATGCTAAAGGGATGGTTTGTAAAGCATAGGCAGGCTGATGAACCTGCGTTGCATGAAATTGACACTGGGGACATGTTTTGACCAGATGCTTGGCTTCGTCGAGTGCCGAAGGCCAATAAAAGTCTTGTCGGAAAACCTTTCCGACCAATGTACGAAATGACACGTGTGCACCACATACACCGTCATGAATTTCTTTCAAGAGGGATTTTCCTTCCTCCTGAGAAACACAACGCACAAATACTCCTTGAGTACCCTTTCTATACAAAACTCCTATAAGTTTGTACAGACGTGCCTTTCGAATTAACCGATCACTCTCGGTTTCGTCCTTGGGCAAGGTCCCGTGTTCGAGATAGACCCTCAATGGATGGGTCCAATCTCGTTCATGTCCAAGGTTTGTAACGCAGACTGTTACCGGATCATCTTCGGCCGTAGTCATGATCGAAGGATGTTCCAAGTGTTCGACAAACACTCCTGCCGGGGCAGATGTACGTGAGGACCCAATTTTGGATAATTGGTCTACGAGAATGTTGTCCTTTCGCAGGATGTATTGGAGTTCGAAATGACTAAAGTGTTTTTCCAATCTCCTCACCTCCCCCAGGTAATGAGCCATTGTCTCATCGAAGGTGCTGTACTCCTTGTTTACCTGGTTTACCACCAGCTGTGAGTCTCCCCTCACCACTAATCGACAGACTCCAAGGAATTTTGCTGCCCGGAGCCCTGCAATAAGACCTTCGTACTCTGCTGCATTGTTGGTCGCAACAAAGTGTAGTTGGATGACATACTTAAGTTGGTCGCCCTAAGGCGTGATTAAGACCACTCCAGCCCCCAAGTGTTGAAAACTACGAGAGCCATTGAAATACATCATCCAGTGATCGGGGCTATGTTGAACCGAATGTGTTATATTGAACTAGCTCGGGTAATAATCCTCGTCAAGCCTCTATGGTCTCAGACAGTCAGTCTTATGTGCACCAGAAGGGCGCTGACACAAAAGGGATTTATGATCGCAGCTCCTGCATGATCATGAGAGCGTAGATAGTACATGGTTAGGAGGCCGCAGACAGTGCGTGGTCAGAGAGTCGTTGGCTACCTCCTACCAGGATAAAATGGGGAGGTTTAAGTCTCAACTAAACTCATTCCTGGTATCAAGAAAACTTCTCCCACGTTAGAAGCAACCGCCAGGAGGTTAATTTGTGTAGTTATGCACATGTTAAACCTGCATGGGAAGTATGTGCGGTTACGACAACTGCACCAGGACAACTGTATGATAACTGTCCAGGATTGTTTCGTATTGGCACCCTTTTGTTCAGTATAAAAGGAGGGCTGATACACGATGCGGAGGGCAATTAACCAACCAACACTAGAAGTGATCAAGACCTTAAGACTTAGGCAGAATTAGATAGACAAATGTTATGGAAGAGATCATTGCCTGTGACATTCTCTTCCCCCTGTAAACACTTTCATCCACATAGTGAAATCACAATAGGACGTAAGGCTATTACTCCCACCATCGAGGGCCCGAACCTGTATAAATCTTCGTGACTCTAAGAACATCATTTATCTTATATTCCTTGAGGGACACTCTGAAAGGTCTCACATCCAACTCACACATTTGCAGAAGATCGACAGGTGGACCCCGAGTCTAATTCGTCGACAATAGTGGTCTCGGGCAAATAAAAGGAGATGTTCCTTGCTTGAGAAGCTTCAGAAAACCCTCTTCTGCCTGGGCCACTCCGCCGCAAAAAACCCTCTTTGTGTACCTTTGCTCTCACCGCCACCAAGACCGTGATGGTAATAGCAATGGCGTCCTGGAACCGTTCAAGCCATCACAATGTTGAGAGCTTGACGATGTTAGAGAAAGACAAAATCCTTCTGCCACCACTGCTAATCAACTGGTGGCCAGCAGAGGAAAAGGAAGAAACCCCAAATGTTCATGATAATGAACTGGTAATCTTTGAGGAATTCTTGCGATGCGGATTTCGCCTCCCGGAAAGCAAGTTCCTTCAGGACATCTTGGCGCACTATGGGCTGGAACTCATAAATCTTCATCCCAACGCCATCTTGATCCTGGCAATCTTCCAGCATCTGTATGAAGCATTCATCGGAGTGGTACCAAGTGTAGATCTCTTTTGACGTTTCTATTTCTCAACCTAGTCAAAAAGTGCCAGTGCTACTGGATGCATATACTTCTGCATTAGGGAGAAGAAACATTATCCCTTTCTGCCTCTGTGGGATTTGGTACATGGGTGGAGCCAGAAGTGCTTCTACTGCACTCCTCCACTGGATAGTAGCCTCTGTTTCGAGAAACGTCGACCAGAAAAGGCTAGTGAGATGGACACCGTTCCTGTGTTGAGCCAAGAGTTGTAGAAGCAGGCCGAAGCAATCATTCACTTAGTCCATCAGGGATTAACCGCACAGGACATCATCCGCGACTTCGTGAAGAACAGGATAAGCCCCCTGAGGAAAAGGGAACATCCTGCATGGGAGGTGGAATCCATGGTGGATAACACCTTGGATTATAACACTGGTATGTTGATTAAGCTCTGAGGGCGGAGTGACCCTGACGCTCCTTCTGTGCTTGTCCATAATTGAAAAAAGGACAAACAGCCTTCTAAAACCATATAATGCGGCCACAGAAGGAGCGTCAGGGTCACTCCGCCCTTAGAGCTTAATCAACAACGGTGACGATCTGAGACAAGAACATCAAAGGTAAGGCTTCTATTGAAGAACTTGTCCATGAATGCTTGTTGATTTGAACCATCAAATCGGAACTTCTGAAATGATGCACCTGCTGAAAGGGCGAATCATGGGGCAAAATGTCCTAGGGATGATGCTGGACCTTCTGGGAGGCCAGTATCAAAGAGAACAAAAGTTATCTCTTCAAGAGCCAAAAAATGAAGAAATCAACTCCTGGAACGCCCAAATCAAAAACCATAGGAGGGACTTTATCTAAGGCGATGAAGAATACCGCGAAGACTACTGCGGTAAGATTTTCTCTTCCCCCTGTTATGTAACACCCTGGTTTTAGGGGTGAAAAGTTCTTTTCACGAAAAATCATGCATGCATGTATCTGATAGTATAGCCAGATCTCCCAAGACCTAACCTGCCTCAAGGACCCAAAAACACCAAAATCCACCCTGATAATTCAATTCAAGATCTGATTATCCAGATTTGATCTATCAGCTACCTTGAGGCTAAAAGCCTTCAAAAGCCGGATCTGATTATTTCAGAAGTCAGATCAAATCAAGAAGCCTTTAGAAGCCACCCTAACTCCAAGTATTTGCAGCCCTTTCTGTTTTCAAAAACAGTACCCTAAAGTACACTGAGTTCCAGTAATCAGCCAACTTGATTTATACCCTACCCAGACTCAACTGCCGTTTGGAATTTGATCCAAGATACATCAACATCCTAATCTAAAAAGTTGGCAGCCAAATTCCACCATTTAGGCTGTTTTACATATCAGTCCAGATTGTATCGTGAATCAGTCCATTTCCAGATTTCTAAAAGCCCAAAAAGGCTAAAATCCACAGATTAATTCCAATTCCAAATCCAAATCTGCTTCAGAGATCTTTTCCCAACTGCTATTTGATACAAAATCTCCTTTTATTCAAACCTCCAAATCATATTCCAATTGCCTCAAATTCAAATCAACAAAACTCATATTTTAATTACCCTAAGTAACCCATTTTCAAATTATACCAAAATTCATCAAAACATGCCAAATTTCTTGCTGTATGAGTATAAGGAATAAAGTTACACTCATCAGTGAAATCAGAACCCAAATAAGCCTTTTAAATCTCAAAAATTACAATCAGGTCCAAGTTTTAAATAAAAACCATCACAATTATACCCATGCTGCCTATTTCGACCAGGGATGCACGACCAGAAGCAACAGCGCAGCGACCTCACCGTTTCGACCACGCCCAGCCGCGTTGCCGCGCCAGGAACTTCGCCGCGATGAAGCTCCATCCTTGCCACCACTGCCACTGTGTAGCCTGTCAGGGACTGTAACACCCTGGTTTTAGGGGTGAAAAGTTCTTTTCATGAAAATCATTCTTGCATGTATCTGATATGTTAGCCAGATCTTTCAATATCTAATCTGTCTCAAAACCCCCAAGATCTCAAGATACACCCAGCCGATTCAATTCAAGATCAGATTGACCAGATTTGACTTATCAGCTACCCTGAACCTAAAAGTCATGCCTGCATATGTCTCTATCTCATATCAGTAAAATCAGCCAGATTTACTCTAAATCTAAACCCTAAAACCCCAAAATCTTCCCTGTAAATCCAAATCAAGATCAGACTTTTCAGATTTAATCTACTATCCACCCTGAGGATAAAAGTCTTCAGGAGCCAGATTCAATCCATCTCTAAACTCCAGAATTATCAATTCTTTCTGTTTTCGAAAACAGGGATTAACTTAATTACCTTAAGTACCCTGTAAATCTGAAATTCGATTTAACAAAATCTTCACCTAATCTGAACCAGATTATTCTTGGATTATGATCATGGGTATGCCAATACCTTAATCTAAAAAGGTGGCAATCAGATTTCATCATCTAAGCCCTTTTCACAAATCAGTCCAGATTAATCGCGAATCAGTCCTTATCCAAATTTCTAAAAGCCCGAAAAGGCTAAAATCTACAGATTAATTCCAAATTCAACCCTGATTTAGGGAATACCTCCGAAATACTATTTGACGAGGATTGACACCCGACCTAGTTCAAATAAATACACAACTGGTTCAGGACAGATTTGAACCAGATGAGTGTCTGTTGATGCGTACTCACATTACTTCGAGAAGCACAGACATGTGATCGCAGGCTTTACGCGATCAGACCATAGACTGTGCGCGGTCATAACTTCGTATGCGATACGCGAACAGAGGGCTGCAGATAGTGCGCGGTCAGATGATAACAAGCAACGCGCGGTCAGAACACCTTCGACCAGGGGACGCGGGATTGTTCAAACCCTATAACAGGGATATCCCGAGTATCCCGAAGATTCTTCCACGTATGGAGACAACCGTCAGGAGGTTAATACATGCAGTTATCCTTAAATAACACGTGTTAAACCTGCGTGGAGGTTAGAAGCAGTTACCAAAACTGCATCCGAGCAACTATTCTATGCCGTTATGCCTTGCACCCTTTCGATCAGTATAAAGGGGTAAGTCAATGCGTTAGACGGAGGGGATCGGGAGATCGAAGGACTAAGAGACTAACAGAAGACACTAGGCTAAGTTAGTTAGCTTTCATAAGCCTCTCAAATACAATCTTGTATAAACATACAGGAAAAATCTTCGCCTGTGAAGATCTTTTCCATAGCTTTGTAACTCTTTTTCCCACATATAGTGAAATCCTAACAGGACGTAGGGCTATTACTGATACCGGCCTAGACCGTCTCGCAATAGAACGAGATCGGTGCAATACAGGCGAGTATTCTGTCGTTCTTTCCACAGGGACTAGAGAAAACAAATCATATAAAACTAGACTAATTTGATGGCAAATGAAAATAAAATAGACGAGAGAATGAGAGAGAGAATGTCAGAGGAAAAGCGAAGAGAGAAAGAGGTGATCATCTCGACAAGCGATCGTGCTAAATCCATACGCGT
Organism: Pharus latifolius; assembly: GCA_019359835.1. Taxonomy (NCBI): domain Eukaryota; kingdom Viridiplantae; phylum Streptophyta; class Magnoliopsida; order Poales; family Poaceae; genus Pharus; species Pharus latifolius. The sequence continues at coordinate 4,670,531 of CM033328.1, forward strand.
GTTCATGGATACAGATGATAGGGTCGTAATCGTTTAGTAGTCTCACTGTAGGGAGGTGGAAACGACTAAGACGAATGCGTCCATTAACGGTACCAACGAACATGCACGTTGAGAATTAACACAAATCACTTCCTGAACAACCATCAACGAGCACAAGCAGCAACTTAGCAATACTCAGTTTGAATATATGTTTATTAAAGTTTAGAATTGACACTCAGCAATGGAATTCATCAGAACATGAATCTCCAACATGAATCTCCAGAAGCATTTAGCAATTCATTTCTCAACACATCAATTCAATGCAAAACAACCACTTTGAACAACAGGCTTGTACAAATTTGAGCATGACAGACACATCAAACATAACATTTAACCATCACACTCACACTAACAATTGATCATTGAAAGTTTGATCTCATCTGAACACTAGAGACTGATTCCTAATTATGTTTCAATGCAGTTGTTACATACATGCATTCTGTTCCTTTGAAACAACACAGCAGAGTTTACAAACTATAACATGTCGAGTCCTGCAGGTTTACCACAGAATTGAGCCATCCAACATTTCAAAGAAAACAGCACAACTCAATCAGATATGTAACTTCATCCACAATTGGAACAATTCATTCCAATAGATATCACATTACATCACAGATGGATGAAAACGAAATGCATTTCTGTTCAATCTAGAACCAGTTGTTAACCCACGAGACAATTCAATTCATCAATTTAGAAGAGCAGTAGTTCCTCTCAAACATGCATGGATAATAACATTTCAATTCTTTAAATGCATTCATCGGTTCACACATGAATTGTTCATCTGCACCAACTCACAGCAATCACATAACAGAGGAGAGAGGGAGATAATAATCACCAGACTGTGCTGTTGGATAAGTTGCTGGGTCACTGCAGCTGCTGGAGATGATGCTCTGGCATTGGCGAGTAGGATGCAGAGCCCGTGGAGGTGCTGTTGAAGCTGTCGAGGTTGAAGAAGCACGGCAGAGCTGTGAAGGTGGCAGTTCTGGTGCCGGCGTATGGAGGAGGTGCCGTGGAGAGGAGATGCCGCCGGCTGGAGCCTGGATGAGGACGGCGCCGGAGTGGAGGTGGTGGCGCGGCGGCTTGGGCGGTACCGGCTCGGGGCAGGAGGTGGTGCTCCGGCGTCGGGCTTGTGGGTGGCGGCCCGGTGTAGATCCAACGGTGGCGGTGGCGTGAATCGCGCGATGTGGGGGCGGCTCCGGCGGCGGGAGGTGGATCCAAGGGGATGTAGTGGCGATGGCGCGAGGAAGAGCGGCGCGGAGGGAGGCGGCGGTTCTAGATCGGCCAAATCCGGCCGGATCTGGCGGCGATGGCGCGGGATCCGGCGGTGTTGAGGATTGGTGGCGCGGCGCAGCTCCGGCTGAAGGAGGCCAAGTGGCGGCGGGCCGATGGCAGTGTGGCGCGAAGAAATGGCGACACAGCACGGAGATGGTGGGATCCGGCAAGATCCGCGGTGGTGGCGCCGCGCGGCGGCTGTGGTGGAGCAGATCGGCGGCGCGAGAAGCAGTAGGGGAGGCACCGGCACGGATCTGCGACGGTGGAGTGGTGTGGAGGAGATGATGTGGTGGTGAAATGGGGAAGATGAAGACAAGAAAAAGGAAGAAGAAGGGGAGGAAGGGGAATGGAGCACCGCCGGCGTATGGCCCGGCCGCCGGCGGCGAGGTGGACGGAGGTGTGGAGGAGGATTTGGGGGAGAAAGAAAAGAAGGTAAAAAAAATAAAAGTCGGGCTCGAAAATCCTCAGATGGCGTGCGGCAAGTAAAAGAAAGGGAAATTTGGCACTTTTGCAGAAAAGTCCTCGAGGTTTTGGAGAATTAGAAATGTGACCTCGTGGCTAGGGTTTGGGGTTCCGGGTCCCCGGAGACTCCGATTTCAGCGTGGTTGATTCCTACGCGATCGTAAGAACACGCACTTCCATCAGGAATCGTCCGATGGTCAGAATAAGTCGATGAGGCGCGACCGCTAGCCGAAAATCCATCCAATCCTCGTCGACCTGCGATAAAAATTGGAAAACCGAGTAATCCGGTCGATTTGGCGACAAATCTGGAATGATCTAGACATATGCCGAGGTTAATGAATGATATGCGCAAAATCATGGGGAAAATATACAGAAAAATAAGACGAATCAAGTAAATATCAATTACTCCCACCATCGAGGGCCCGAACCTATATAAATCTCTCTGTGCTCTAGTTATCTTTGATTCATCATACCTTCCCAGAGGGGCACCCTGAAAGGTCTCACAACCTACAAATTCTGCATAAGTTCGACTAAGGACCTCGAGTCCGAATCGTCGACAGCTGGCGCCCACCATGGGGCCTTTCTCAAGGGGTCCTAATTTTCGTTCGAAGGTTCGTTGAATCATGGCTGGAGCATATGATTCTGAGAACGACTTCGATCTCGAGGATTATGCCCACATTCCGATGCCTTCTCCTAGTGATCCTGTTCCGATGGAGGAAACTGGAGGCGAGGACGTCCCAGAGGTCGATTCGACCATTCAGGTCATGTCTATTGACCAGGAGGCGACTAACGCAAAACCAGAACCCACTGAGGTTCTTAATGCGTTAGAGATTGAATCCGGTCCATCATACGACCATATTAAGGGGAAGAATGATGCTGACCAGGAAATCAGCCCGGGGAGATTCGACCCTGATAACCTCCATCATCTCTTCGATTTCGAGTCTGACTCGGAACAAGCAGAGATGTTTTCTCCCTCGGTGACTTCTCTCCCTAGACAGTTCGTTGCCCTATCGGAAGAGACTCCCGATCAATGGGTTGCTAGGGAAAAACAGGAACGGAAACAAAAGGAAGATCAAGATCTCGAGCAACAAGACAACGAACTACGCAGAACTGCCCTAGAGGCTCTTCAAGATGCGCAGGCTCGTTACGATGCTGCTCCAAGTTGTTCCCGACGATCACATGGTTGCAAACGCGACCAGACTCCGTCTTTACCCCCGGAGCGTTTCCCGGCGGACGAAGAAACGGTAACACCTGGTGCCCCTAGGAGAAGTACGCATGGCCGGCTTCGATCTATCGCAGAGGTCATGCGTAATTTTCCTCCTACAGTCACGGATGCGCAGAAACCGGCCTTCACCAGAATCCTGGTCGAAAGGTTGGATGAGGTCGCATCTGAGGTGACCCCTACGGCTTCTTCCCGGTCGGCGACACGTTCCCACAACCGAGAGCACTCTCACTCTGGTTCTGGTAGACGAAGTCACCCGCCACCTGTACCATCTCAACAGGACAAGTCCAGATGGGCGCAGGATTCTCATGACAGGGAACGAATTCCTGTCCACTCTCGTTTGGGGCCATGAGTGGCTTCTCCACTGCGTAAGGTTGCCCGTGATCAAATCGAGAGTCGTAGGACAATTCACAGTCCCTACGTTGGTTGTAAAGCTTTCTCGCCCGGCCTTCGTGCAGTCGTTTGGCCAGACAAGTTTAGACCAGGGGCCATAGAGAGGTTCGATGGAACTCAGAATCCTTCCGAGTTCCTCCAAATCTACATCACTGCCATCCAAGCGGCAGGTGGCGATGACCGGGTCATGGCCAACTACCTGCTAACAATCCTCGAAGGACCGGCAAGAACCTGGTTGTTTAACCAACCCAAAGGTTCAATCTATAACTGGGAAATGCTGTGTGATGCCATCCCCAGCAATTTCCAAAATTGTTATCAGAAGCCGGGTAAAGAGGACGACCTCCATCGACTACGGCAAACTTCAACCGAAACCCTTCGTCAGTTTGTCAAGAGGTTTGTCGGGGTGAGAAATACCATCCCGAACATATCTGATAGTTCCGTTATCAGGGCATTTAAACATGTCGTTCGGTATCGGAGATTCACCGAAGATTTGCTCATCCATCCTCCCCGATCAGTAACCGAAGATTTGATATGGCTGATCGATATTCCGATGCAGTCGAGGCTGTAGAATGGAATAGGATGGTTGATAAAGGTAACCTACCGCCTCAGCCAGGTCTCAAGGACGTTAAAGGGGAGGGTTCAAGCAAGAAGCCAGAAACTTCCTCAAGTGGCAAGTCGAAGAAGTCAAAAAGGAATCGGTTTGGACAATACCGAGAGGTCGCGGTCGCAGAGAAGCCTCCTTCGACCAAAGGTAACAAGACATCGTTTAAAAATAAAACTACTTCTGGTGGTCGTAGTGCCGACCAGCCAGAGAAATCGACTAACCCGCAGGAAGGCAAGAAATGGTGTCCGCTCCACAACTCCGCAGGCCACGACCTCAAGAACTGCAGGAGTTGGTTGAAGCAGTTAGATGACTTTTACCAGGGGATTGGACCAATGCCGACCTTACCATCTAAGGAACAAGCATGTGGGCTAAGAGACGCCGACGGGGATGAAGAGATGGCTTACCAGGTACCTCGTAATCATGTTAATGTTATTTTCGGAGGTTCCTCCTCTTTTGTTTCCAAGAGGCAATTTAAGGCCTTTTATCGAGAGGATAACCAAACGGAGACTTCCCTTGGTGAACCTCAGTACCCCCGTTGGTTGGATACACCTTTGACGTTTGATCGCTCTGACTGTCCTGTGGGGATTACTCGACCATTGAGGCTTCCTCTGGTCATTACCCCTATTATCAGCAATGCGAGAGTTGAAAGGGTCCTCATCGACGGAGGTAGCTCCTTGGACATCTTATTGGTCAAGGCGCTCGACGAGATGCAAATTCCTCGTTCAAAAATTAAGCCCATAATCCATCCGTTTTATGGGATAATTCCTGGTCCCTCCATGATGCCGTTGGGACAGGTGGTCCTCCTGGTCACGTTGGGAGAACCAGATAACTTCCGAACAGAATTGTTTACTTTTGATGTAATTGATTGTGATTCGGCTTACAACGCAATCTTTGGCAGACCAACCCTTGCTAAGTTCATGATGGCAACGCACTATGCTTACCAGTGTGGCAAGTTGCCTGGCCCCAAAGGTGTCATCTCGATCCGAGGCAGTCGCAACGTGGCATTGACGTGTGACCGGCTATCTTTGGAGATGGTGGGCCAACTTCCCCTCTGGGACGCTCAGGTCACAACAGTCGCCGCTGACGCGATCAAGGCTGCTCCTCGACCTGATGAGAAACTCAAACTAGTTCCATTGTACCCAGATGATCCATCCAAGACAATTCAGGTTGGATCAGGCATGGATGACAAATAGGAACTCGAGCTCATTACTTTCCTCCAGGCTAACGCAGATGTGTTTGCGTGGAAACCATCCGACATGCTTGGTGTCGCAAGGGAAGTAATCGAGCACAGGTTAGCAATTCGACCTGGACAGCGACCAATAAAGCAAAAGCTCAGGTGTTTTGCTGTTGACCGGCAGGAAGCCATCCGAGAGGAGTTAGATAAACTCATAAAAGCCGGGTTTATTCACGAGGTCGATCACCCGAAATGGCTTGAAAATCCGGTCATGGTCCGCAAGTCAAATGGTAAGTGGCGCATGTGCGTCGACTACACCAGCCTCAATAGTGCCTGTCCGAAGGACGACTTCCCCCTTCCCCACATCGATCAGCTGGTCGATTCTACCGCGGGTTGCGAACTGATGAGTTTCCTGGACGCTTACTCAGGATATCATCAAATTAGCATGGCAGAAGAAGATGAAGAGAAGACTGCCTTCATCACCCCGTTCGGCACCTACTGCTACGTCAGAATGCTTTTCGGTCTCAAGAACGCAGGTTCCACGTACCAGCGCTTGATGCAAAAGACCTCTCTTTCCCAGATGGGGTGTAACCTTGAAGCTTTCATAGACGACTTGGTTGTAAAAAGCACCAAAAGATTGTCTCATTTAGACGATCTTGCTAAAACCTTCTGTAACTTAAATCGATTTGGAATAAAATTAAACTCGGAGAAATGTTCTTTCGAGGTTTATTCAGGGAAACTTCTTGGTTTTCTTGTTTGTTCCAGAGGAATTGAAGTCAATCCTGAGAAAATCAGGGCTATCGAACAGATGAGGTCTCCCTCGACCATCAAATATGTTCAGCACCTAGCAGGTCGCATGGCGGCCTTAACCCTGTTCATATCACGACTAGGCGAGAGGGGACTACCTTTCTTCAAAGCCCTGCGCAAACATCACAATTTCACATGGTCCGATGAGGCCGAAAAGGCATTTCAGGAGGTGAAAGCGTATTTATCCAGTCCACCAGTCTTGGTGTCTCCCGACAAAGGAGAACCACTACTTCTCTACCTGGCGGCCACGCCACACGCGGTCAGCACTGTTCTGATCGCGGATAGAGAAGGTATACACAGACCCGTCTACTATGTAAGCAAAGTACTTCATGGCCCTTAGGAGCGATACCCTAAGGTCCAGAAGATACTTTACGCACTACTGATGGCTTCCCGAAAGCTACGGCATTACTTCCAAGCACACAAGATCACAGTACCCTCATCTTTTCCATTGGGGGACATTGTCCGTAATCCGGAGAAATCCAGTTGAATCGCCAAATGGGCTGTCGAGCTTGGTGCGTTCGACATCCATTTCACACCCCGCACTACGGTTAAGTCTCAGGTCCTGGCCGAATTCGTGGTCGAATGGACTAATCCTGAGCCCCCCGTGCAGGTACCCGAAGAATTGGAATGCCCTGATTACTGGACAATGTACTTCGACGGCTCTCGCAGTTTTCAACACTCGGGGGCTAGAGTGGTCTTAGTTACGCCTCAGGGCGAACAGCTTAAGTTTGTCTTTCAACTACACTTTGTTGCAACCAATAACGCAGCAGAGTATGAAGGTTTTCTTGCAGGGCTCGGGGCAGCAAAATTCCTCGGAGTTCGTCGATTAGTGGTGAGGGGAGACTCACAGCTTGTCGTAAACCAGGTAAACAAGGAGTACAGCACCTCCAATGAGACAATGGCTCATTACCTGGGGGAAGTGAGGAGATTGGAAAAACACTTCAGTCATTTCGAAGTCCAATACATCCCGCGAAAGGACAACATTCTCGCAGATCAATTATCCAAAATTGGGTCCTCACGCACATCCGCTCCGGCAGGAGTGTTCGTTGAACACTTGGAACATTCTTCGATTATGACTTCGGTCGAGGATGATCCGGTAACAATCTGCGTTACCAACCTCAGACAGGAACAGGATTGGACTCATCCATTAAGAGTCTATCTTGAACATGGGACCTTGCCTGAGGATGAAACCGAGAGCGATCGGTTGATTTGAAAAGCGCATCTGTACAAACTCATAGAAAGATTTTTGTATAGAAAAGGTACTCAGGGAGTATTTATACGCTGCGTATCTCAGGAAGAAGGTAGATCCCTCCTGAGAGAAAGTCATGACGGTGTATGTAGTGCGCACGTGTCATATCGTACACTGGTCAGGAAAGCTTTCCGACAAGGATTTTACTGGCTTCGGCACTTGATGATGCCAAGAATATGGTCAAGACATGTCCTCAGTGTCAGTTTCATGCGAGGCAGGTTCACCAACTTGCCTATGCGTTGCAAACCATTCCCCTTGCATGGCCTTTTGCGGTCTGGGGGATGGACATTGTCGGTCCTATGCCACAAGCGGTCAATGGATACAGGTTCTTGTTCGTAGCCATTGACACATTTATGAAGTGGATTGAAGCCGAACCGCTACCCAATATTACCGCTGCTGCAGCACAAAAGTTCTTCCATAAGAACATTGTTGCTCGATTCGGTGTTCCAAATTGTCTTATTACTGATAACGGTTCTCAGTTCGCTAGTGGTCTTTTCTGGATTACTACGATCAGATTAGAACCAAGGTGTGCTTTGCTTCTGTAGCTCATCCACAGAGCAATGGTGCTGTAGAACGGGCCAATGGGCAAATATTGCAAGGCATCAAAAAACGTGTTTTCGATCGCCTTAAGACACATTCGGGGGCTTGGGCAGATGAGCTCTATACCATTCTATGGGCACTATGAACTACCTCTAGTCGAGCCACCGGTGAGACGCCTTTCCATCTGGTCTACAGGGCTGAGGCCGTCTTACCTATGGAAATCAATATTGGTTCTGTTCGGACAGATCAATTTTCACAAGTTGATCAAAACGAACAGCGATCACAAGATCTCATCCTCCTAGAAGAAAAGCGTGATCGTGCTTTGATCAAGTCTGTGGTATACTTGCAAGCTTTGCGCAAGTACCATAACAAAAGGGTGCGACCACGTAGTCTTCACGTGGGCGATCTGGTCTTACGTAAAATACAAGACCAATCCAGTCGCAACAAGTTCTCCCTGAAATGGGAAGGCCCTTATACTGATGTTTCGGTGCCGCGACCAGGATCAGCTCGGTTAGCAATGGAGGATGGTCGAATCTTATCTAATACTTGGAACATCGATCAACTACGCAAGTTTTACGTGTAAGTATCCAATCATTTTTCCTTTTCAACTAGCATGGTTTAATAAAACAAGTGCTTTTGGTTGTTTCATATGTAGAGTATTTCCTTTTGTGCCCATGTGTTACGAGTTTGGCTCGGGGGCTGGTCGCCGATGGTTATATCGCAACAATGCCCTAATCGGATTCGTTGGCCGATCTCATGATCACTTCCAGACAAGGCACCCCTCAATAAGCTATTTCTCAACGCACACGGGGCTTGCTGGCATGTCCTTGGTCATCAGAGTGGCTGCCGGTTTGCAACAAGGTTGGGCACTGCATCGAGTATAATTGCTGGCTTGGTCGAGTATCCCTGGTCATCGTTACACCCATATCTTTCCTATGCTTATAATACTAAGTCTTCAGTATATATAATCACAGGCAGGGGCTACGGGAATATGGTTGCAATATGAAACAAAAAGAAGTGCTTTCTTTCGAAACAAAACCAAAAAATGCATGCATTGCATTCTATAAACTGTCTGTACAAGTATAAAGATTTACATAATGCCAAGCTTGTTCAAGAGTTTATCTACAAGAGGTTTAACTTCCTCCATAATAAGCTCAAGTTGGTCTTCACTCTCGATCTCTGCCTCTCCTACCAATGGATTCAAATCTAGGTATGGGCCATGGTGAAGACAGAACTGGCAGAGGATGGCGGAGGCTGCTGATCGGACTCTTGTTTTGATCGCCTTTTTTTGCCGCCTAGTATCTTCAGGAAGATACTCGAGAAGTGACTCCGCTTGAGCTGCGACCAACGTGGACCAGTCACTAAGGCTAAGGTTGTCCGCTGTGGTTTCGACCACATCAGCCCTTAGTAGACCGACCACCATCTTCAGTTTTCTGAAGATGTCTTGTTGAGCCCTGCCGCAGGTTGAGAGGGATGTGTTTAAGTCTTGGTTCTCCCTGCGGACAGAATCAATGGTCACCTGGAGGTCTTTTTTCTCTTGAGCGAGCTGGCTTATTTGATCGACTTGCGCTGCAGTAAGAAGGTCGTTACAAACAGTCCGAGTGACAAAATTAGTTCGCTTTGGTCGGAAGTTGACTTACAGGAGAGCTGCGACCGCAGTGTTCTCAGTTCAGCCTCTAGGTGTGAGATTGTGGTGGCCGCCCTGAACTCCTGGTTTTCTCGATCAACGAGGCTCTTCGTCAGATAGGCATTTTCTCTGTAACAAAAGAGACAATTGTCATGACAGGTCTATATTCAGGCAAACGGAAGAACATCTCCCTTACTGCTGCAAGCGATCCGTTTCCTCTTGCATGGCCTCGATGCTATCCACCATAGCCATCGATCTGGTCGCCATGCGGGTCAGTTCCTATGACATGGAGGGAAATCAGTTGCAAAATCTGAATGTTCCTATGCAAAGCTCAGAAACCATGAGGGGTGTTCAACATACCTCAGCATATTCCCGGAATGACCTGTTCTTCGGGACAACTGAGGTCCGAGTTGCTGGACTCGCCTTATCCCCGGCAGGAGCAATAGATGAATGTTCCTACTGAACCTCATTTCTTGCTGGGGTCGCAGATTTTAATAACTACGATTGGGCTTCTGTGTCCAACTCATCCACAATGGCCTGGACGACTTCCTGGACTGGAGGGATAGAGCTCTCTTCGCCAGAGACTTCAGTGCCGGAGGGAACTTCAACCCTCGCCAAGGCTACTGGGGGGTTTGGAGCTGAATCTCTACACCTAAGCAAGAGGAGAAACTGTCAGTTTTACGGTTGATCACCACAGACCAATCCTGTTTGAACAGGAGAGAATTCTTGCCTTAGTTGAAATCCCATCAGCTTTTGGGATTTCGAAGACGGTTTCCCAAGGAAAAGAGGACAATCGTCGTCTGTTCTGGTCTTCCTCTTTGTGAACAAGACCTTGTCTTTTCCTCCCTATGTGTACCAACCTGTAAGCACATACATGAGGAATGACGAAGACCTAAGTGGTAAGAATCCTTACAGGGGCAGCCTGATCGGTTGGCAGGGAAGCATCCAATGGTCCGGACATCTCATGAACCGCTGATGATGGAATTTCATCCGCCGCCATTACTCCCGCTCCTGTCGACAGAAGCGGAGTGTTTGTTGTCCCAAGACTGGCAAGAGTCATAGGGGGGATTTCTTCTTCCTGTGTAAAAGTGACTTAACGGATGCACACAGATGAATTGTAACACTCAAGACTGTGAGAAATCTTACCATAGACGCCCCTTCTACCAGGGGGGAGATGTTACAGATCCTGAAGCCTCTAGGGCTTCAGGAGCAGAGGTCTTACCCGCAACCACAGGATTCTCGGTGGTCGCGGGGCCCGCTGTAGCTGTCTCTGTCTCTGCGGGCCGAGACCGTACTTCGCCGGTTTGAGGAGTAGCCACCTTCCTCTTCCGGCGAACCAGAGGGATGCTGTCTTCCTCCTCCTCGCTCCCTTCACCCTGTACGACGAAGAAGTAATTCCAGTTCGTACCTGGGGTAACAGGAGGCACAAGATATCTTACCGCAGTCTTTTTCGCGGTAAGGGGAGTTTTATGCAAGGAGCCTTCCCCGAGGATTTTCTTGGATTTCTTGGGGGCGGGTTCCCTCGCTCCAGACTTTGAAGAGATTTTCTTTACTCTCTTCATTGTCGGTTTACCCAGAAGACCGACGCCTTCACTTGGATGCGTCGCTTCGGCAAACTTCCCCAGAAGCTATGACATTCCAGTACCCTTGTTAGTACAAGGCGCACAGGTGATCTACAGACAAAACCTAACGAGAGGAGTCATACCTTTCGACGTTCTTGTCTGAGGTCATCGCTGGCGTTGATCAAACTCTGGGGATGGGGTGATCCCCTCGTACCCTCCACGTCGGTGCTGTATGTCTTGAGGAGGTAGTTTGTCCGTTTTTCAATCTCGGACAAAGGCAAAACTGTGTCATCGGCAAACAAGTTAGCAAACACAACATTCTTTCAGGAGAAATGTATGTTCTTGTTGACTAGGTGACATACTATTATTGTAGTCCAGGGTGCTATCCGCCATGGACTAAATTTCCCAAGTAGGATGAGCCCTTTCACGCAGGGGGCTCACCCTATTCTTCACAAAGTCGCGAACGATGTCGCGAGCCGTTAGTCCTTGCTGGACTAAGTGAAGAATCACTTGGGCTTGCTTCCTCTACTCTGCATTCAGAGCAGGGAGAGAATCCAACTCGCTGGACTTCTCTGGCCGCGAGTTCACAAACCATAACCCGCTCTCAGACAGAGGGGTACAGTAGAACCATTTCTGGTACCACCCATGCACGGAGTCCCGCAGGGGTGGGAAGGGATACTCTTTCTTCTCCCTTATCCGGAAATAGATGCATCCGGCGGCATTGGCGCTCTTCGACCATGCCGAATAGTAGAAGCGTCGAAAGAGATCCACTCTTGGAAGCACTCCGACGAAGGCTTCACACAGATGCTGGAAAATCGCCAAGATCAGGACAGCGTTCGGGTGGAGATTCACCAATTCCAACCCGTAGTGCTCCAGGATTCCCTTCAAGAATCGACTTTCAGGGAATCGGAACCAGCAACGCAGGTACTCTTCAAAGACCACCAATTCGCCCTCTTGGACGATTGGGGTTTCTTGATCTTTCCCCGCGGGTCGCTAGTTGATCAGCAATCGTGGGGGAAGGATATCTTCCTTCTCCAGTGCCATCAGACTCTCCTCCGTGTGATGGACTGATCGGCTCCAAGACGTCATTTTTGCAAGAGCTTGTGATGGAAAGCTGGCGGCTTTGGGATGATGGAAGATGAAGGAAGAGGGTTTTGAGCGGCGGAAGTTCTAAGGCTGGAGAATGGATATGTGGCTTCCTCAAGAAGCTACCTGCTCCTTTTATAGGCCCGAGGCGACGTTCCACTGAGGGTAACGTTCCATTGAATATTTTATTCATTTCCCATAATGGATGTTTTCTCTGGTAAACCCATTATGCGTTCCCCGCACCGAATCCGAAACGAAAGGTCTTCTTTGTTTCGAATTTGAGGATTAGGGTGGACACAAAAACGTGAAAAGTTCTACAAAGATTTTCGGAGGACATTATCCTTCATGTTTCTTGTAAACTTTCACGTGCTGATCATAAAGATATTCTATAATCAAACTACTGTATACAGTTGTTATTCGGTCAAGTTGTTGTATTATTAGAACTATGTTTCTGATCGGACTTCAACTCTAGTCGCAGTGGTGGTTTTGATCGGATTTCGGTTCTGATCGCGGTAACCTTCCAAATCAAATTTCAGTTCTAACCGCGGCTTTGGGTCTGATCGTAGCATCAGCACTAGTCGTGGTATAACGTATTAATGCATCTCTGGTCGCAGTACTCAAATTTACCTGTGTATGAGTGGTCGTAAAGACATTACTTATGGCCGTATTTTCACACAGAAGTTATGAAGGGCTTCCATATTATGTAAGATAAAAGAAATCTTTATTTCTGACAATCTTTACATACAAAAGGGATGCAGGCGACTAGAGCGTCGACCTAATCAGAGAGGAGTTTACAAAGTTCTCCTAGGGACATGTTGTCGTCAGTAGGATCTACACTGACGGCCCCAAGGGAACTAGCAACTAGTCTAAGTCTATCTACATCATCCCTAACAAGAGACACACTATTATTCCTGATCAAATCGGAGAGTTCTCGCTGTTATCGAGCATAGTCCCTCTCCAGGCGGAACTGGTGCGCCTCTTCGCGGGATCTTTCAAAACATTCTGCTAGATGCAAAATTGTCGAAGACATCTCTTCGGTCTTCTTCTCCAGGGCCTCTTTTTCCCCTTAGAGAGTCTGTTCAAGGGGAGGAGGCCGAATTTCGGCAGGCTGGTCGCTGGGGGCTCCAACAATTTTGATCTCCTACATTTGCAAATGTTAGTTTCACTAACTATAACAATAAGCAAAGGGGGATGGAGATAATTACCCGTCCTTGCAAGTGACAGGTGGAAGTACTTCCCCCAGAAAATAGACCACCCGACAAAAGCCGAGGATCATCAGATGGTGGAAGTGCAACCTTCCCACCAGAAGATTGTTTCCCCAACACAAGTTGAGGATTATCTGGTCGCGGGGATACAGCTTGCCAACCGGAAAATCGATCACCCGAACAAAAACAAGGATCACTGGGATGAAATGGAGAAAGCCGAGAAGAATGCCCTAAGGGATCATCATGAACCTCCAAAGGTGGAGATGAAGGTTCGACCTGCCGAGGTGCATAAACAGGAAGAACTACGGGAGCCAAAGGAAGAGAGAGCAATGATGCATCTTTCACCTTTATCCTGCTGGAGGATCCCTCGTCAACCTTGGGTTTCTTCCTTAAAGGAGACAGATCTTTGGATGTCTGTGAATCCTGCTCAAACTCGAGTGACACTTCTTCTTCATCACTTTCAATCTCGATGATGTTTTGGTCTGCCATTGAGAAGTGTATAGAAGAGAAGGGAAGATGGCTTTGGAAGAAACTTAGCTGGGAGAAGAGTTGTGAAGTTTTGAAGTTAAGAGGCTTCGGTATTTATAGCCGCCGTGGTGACGGTTCAGTTTCCGAACGCCTCGAGCTTTTAAAACATTTACAATTTTACCTCGGGTTAAAAAAAATTTCTACAGCGCCATCATTACCTGTCAAATATCACCCAGAGTTCGTCTCGGGGAACCAACCGCCACACTTAGTGTGCCACTAAGTGGAAGATTTGAAGCGTCGGGTTGAGTATCCGATGTAAGTCTTGAAATTTGAAGCAAACACGTTCCTTCGTTCTCTTCAAATTTGGGGGCTAGCTGACGAGGATTGACACCCGAGCTAGTTCAAATAAATACACAACTGGTTCAGGACAGATTCGAACCAAATGAGTGTCTGTTGATGCGAACTCAAGTTACTTCAAGAAGCACAGACATGTAATCGCAGGCTTTACGCGATCAGACCGTAGACTGTGCGCGGTCAGAAGTTCGCATGCGATACGCGAACAGAGGGCTGCAGATAGTGCGCGGTTAGATAATAACAAGCAACGCGCGGTCAGAACACCTTCGACCAGGGGACGCGGGATTGTTCAAACCCTACAACAGGGATATCCCGAGTATCCCGAAGATTCTTCCACGTATGGAGACAATCGTCAGGAGGTTAATACGTGCATTTATTCTTAAATAACACATGTTAAACCTGCGTGGAGGTTAGAAGCAGTTACCAAAACTGCATCTGAGCAACTGTTCGATGCCATTATGCCTTGGCACCCTTTCGATCAGTATAAAAGGGTAAGTCAATGCGTTAGACGGAGGGGATCGGGAGATCGAAGGACCAAGAGACTAACAGAAGACACTAGACTAAGTTAGTTAGCTTTCATAAGCCTCTCAAATACAATCTTGTATAAATATATAGGAAAAATCTTCGCCCGTGAAGATCTTTTCCATAGCTTTGTAACTCTTTCTTCCCATATATAGTGAAATCCTAACAAGATGTAGGGCTATTACTCCCACCATCGAGGGCCCGAACCGGTATAAATCTTTCTGTGCTTTAGTTATCTTTGATTCATCATACCTTCCCGGAGGGGCACCCTGAAAGGTCTCACAACCTACAAATTCTGCATAAGTTCGACTAAGGACCCCGAGTCCGAATCGTCGACACTATTCAATACGAAATCTTCTTTTATGAGGATATCCAAATCTCACCCTCAGTATCAGATTTCCAGATTCCGGCAAAACCCAAGTCTGAAATACCCTAAGTACTTTGATTAACATTTCAGTTCGAAATTAATCAAAGGCTTCCAGATTTTACCTTAAATTCTCCCAAATCACCTGTTGAATGAAGCTCATCAGATTTGTGAAGTTCAATTTAATCAGAACCGCTTAAATCCCAAAATTGTGTTTTAACCCTAATTCCCCTTTTCAGATTTTCTTCTCGGTAAATTCTTCCAAAATTCCGTTTAATTACCTAATCCTTCCGATCAGCTGATTCTTTTCACCAGTTAAACCCTAAACAATCCACCATAATTTATTCTCATGCATGCATATTTTATAAATCATTTTATCATGATTTTTATGCATGAAATAACCTTTTTCTCACATGAAATGATAGATTTTCTATTTAGAAATTGCGTAAAAGAATTGATTGATTTAAATAATGCTTATAAAAATTCTGTAAAAATCTTTAATATATTTTAAATGGCACAAGTAACCAGGTTCCACAACTTCCCATGCATGAGCATTTTGCAATTCAGCCCCTCTTGTTTCTAGAAATTCCAAAAGCAACCCTTGACTTGACAAATAAGCCCCCGGGATGAAGACCTGTTGTCTAAGAATTTGTCTAAGTTTTCCCAAGGTAAAAATTCCAATTTTTCCGGGAAAACGTTCGGGGAAATCCAAGACGAAATTCTCGGAGGGAGTTTTTCCGGGAGACAATCATCTGGTCGCCGTGAGAACGGGGAGCCGGGAATGATGTCTTCGGGAAAGAAATATCCGAGAACTCCGTCCCACTGGGGAGACTATCGACTCCCGGAGGAGGATGTGCCCGATGATGGGTCTGAGTGTTTGGGTAGGGGACTAGTCTCCCAAAGTGACTCGTTACCACGGTCCTTGAGGACCGGGTTGCCGCTTACACCCTCAGTCCACGAGGGGTGATCGTAAGCCGCCCTACGGGAGGGACTTGTTGGGTCGTGATAGCCCACTTCCTCACAGGGAGGGCATCCTCACGGGGAGGGCATCGCTGTGAGGGGCGGTAATGTAAAAAACCTGCATTGAGACAGCTGAAGAAAAATCCAGTTGTATTAACAATGAACCAAAATACAACGCCTCCCCCCGCGAAATCGCGATGGGGGAGGGAACGGTAATTACAATGTCCCCCCTTCCCCTCCGGCGCAATTGCTCCGGGGGAGGGGACAGTGAGTACAAGGTCCCCCTTATCCCTCCGGCGTAATCGCTCCGGGGGAGGGGGCGAGCCCATGTAGGCTAGACGTAGAACTTGCGAAGTAAACGCAAGTTCCACGTGTGCTTCAGCTCCTACTCTTGAAGGTTGGAGAGCTTGTAAGCCCCTGAGCGCAGGACTGTTGAAATCCTGTAGGGGCCCTCCCACTTGGGGGAGAGCTTGCCCAGAGCTTGGGGGTCCGTGACACGCTTGAGGACAAGGTCCCCAAGGCGAAAAGCCCTCTCGCGTACGTTCTGGTTGTATGCGCGCGCCATCTCGCGCTCGTAGATGACGTGGCGGAGGAGCACTCGGTCGCATTCCTCCTCCACGAGATCGACCTCCAGCCGCTGATTGGCTTCATTGGCTTGGTACGCCGCGGTCGTAGCTCCGTCTAGGAGCTCGACTTGCAGCGACCGAAAGCCAATCTCCGGGGGGAGGACTGCCTTAGCCCGGTAGACCAGGGAGAAGGGAGTTCGTCCCGTCGCCCGGCTCGGAGTCGTGCGCATAGAGCAGAGGTTGCTAGGGAGCTCCTCTTCCCATGCAGCCCGCTTAGAAGCGGCTTGCTCGAGTCGTCGGCGTAACCTTTGTAGGATCACGCCGTTGACCCTCTCAACGGCCCCATTGCTCTGGGGATGGGCCACTGAAGCGAAGTGGATGGTGAGCCCCAGGCCTTCACAGAATTCCCGGAAATATGCCGAGTCGAATTGGGTTCCATTATCGACAGTGATTTCCCAGGGGACGCCAAAACGACAAACGACGTTTTTCCAGAAAAACCGCTGTACCACCCGGGACGTGATGCTGGCCAAGGGTTCAGCCTCGACCCACTTGGTAAAGTAGTCGACCGCGACCACCACATACTTGTAGCCCCCGGGCGCTGGGGGAAGGGCCCTAGGAGGTCCATCCCCCAACGCGCGAAGGGCCAAGTGATGGGGATAGTCTGCAGTGCTACAGGGGGGAAGTTTGAGCCCTTGGCCAGCTTTTGGCAAGCCTCGCATGCGGAGACAAGGTCTCGCGCGTCGCGCATCACCGTGGGCCAGTAAAAGCCTTGGCGAAGGGCCTTGGCCGCAATGGCGCGCGGGGCTAGTTGAGAGCCGCAGCTCCCTACATGGATGTATTCGAGAAGCCGTAGTCCCTCCGGACGTGAGAGGCACCAGAGGAGGGCGGAAGCCCCCTGCTTGTAGAGCTTCCCCTCCAGTAGGAGGTAAGCCCGGGCTTTGGCCCGGAGGCGCTTAGCCTCGGTCTCGTTGGGAGGGTCCCCCTCCCCCTTGATGAGAGAGACAAGGGGGTCCATCCATGACGGAGTCTGGGTGATCTCGGCGACCTCCGGGACGCGAGGCTCATCACCCGTGTCCGGGGAGGCCACCGAGGGCTTCGCGATGATCTCCAGGAAGGCCCCTTTGGGGAGCTGTTCCCGGGCGTCGGCTGCCCGGGCTAGGGCGTCGGCCCGGTCATTGTCCCTTCGTGGGATATGCCGGGCCTCGAGGCCGTCGAAGTGCCTCTCCATCTCGCGCACCTCCTGCAAATAAAGGCTCAAGTTTGCGTCATGGCACAGGTAAGACTTGTCCATTTGGCAAACTGCGAGCTGAGAGTCTCCCTTCACTAGGAGGGGTCGAATCCCTAGGGAGAGTGCAAGACGCAACCCGAGGAGCAAAGCTTCGTATTCGGTGACGTTGTTGGTTGCGGGGAACTCAAGCCGCACCGCGTACTTGAGTTCCTTCCCCTCGGGGCTCTGGAGGACTACTCCCGCACCAGCCCCGGCGAGACACAGGGACTCATCGAACATAAGTGCCCAATGGTCGCTGCGTCGGGGCGGCGCGGGGAGGTCTTCGTCCCCTGGCCCGGAGGCAGGAGTCCACTCCGCCATGAAGTCGGCGAGGACCAGAGCGCCCCGTGAGGGAAAGGGAAAAGGGGGTGAGCTCGGCCCCCCACTTCCCGATCCGGCCGGTGGCTTCTTTGTTTCGGAGCACCACCCCCAGGGGGAGGGATGACGGGATGGTGATGGGGTGCCCCAGGAAGTAGTGACGGAGCTTCCGGGACGCCATCAGGAGGGCATAGCAGATCTTCTCCATCTCCGTGTACCGAGTTTTGGCCCCTCAGAGGGCTTCACTCACGTAGTACACGGGACATTGCTTCCCAGCTTGCTCCTTTACCAATACCGCGCTTACGGCGACCGGGGTCGCCGCAAGGTAGAGGAGCAAGGGCTCTTCCGGAGAAGGGCTCACGAGCATTGGGGGGCTCGTGAGCTACCTCTTCAGGTCGTCGAAGGCCTCCTGGGCCTCGGGAGTCCACCGAAACCCCTCGAGCCCCCGGAGGATCTTGAAGAATTGAAGGCCGCGTTCCCCCGACCACGAGACGAAGCCGCTCAGCGCGACCAAGCGCGGTGGGGCCATGTCTAGGAATGCTCAGATCTTCACGGGTTTTGCCTCTATGTCCCGCTGGGACACAAGGAAGCCCAGGAGCTTCCCCCCGCGTACGCCGAAGGAGCACTTCTCCGGGTTGAGCTTCAGTCCGTATGCGCGGAGGTTGCAGAAGGTCTCCGCTAGGTCGTCGACGTGGGCGGTTGCGCGGGGACTCTTGACGACCGCGTCGTCAACGTAAACTTCGACGTTGCGGCCGATTTGGTCCTTGAAGACCAGCGTCATGAGGCGCTGGAAGGTCGCTCCCGCGTTCTTCAGCCCGAAGGGCATGTGGACGTAGCAGAAGGTTCCGAGGGGAGTTATGAAACTCGTCTTTTCCTCGTCCCCTTCCGCCATCCTGACTTGGTGGTAGCCCGAGTAGGCGTCCAGGAAGCTCATCAACTCGCACCCCGCAGTGGAGTCAACCAGTTGGTCAATCCACGGGAGTGGGAAGTTGTCCTTGGGGCAGGGGCGGTTGAGGTCAGTGAAGTCCACACACATCCGCCACTTGTCGTTCGACTTCTTTACGAGGACGGGGTTCGCGAGCCACTCGGGGTGCAAGACCTCCTGAATGAACCCTGCCTCTCGGAGTCGGGCGATCTCTACCGTGATCGCCTCTTGGCATTCAAGGGAGAGTTTCCTCAGCCTCTGCTTGATTGGGGGGTGACCGGGGGTCACTGCGAGCTTGTGCTCGATGACGTCCTGGGGTGACGCCCCGCATGTCGGAGGGCTTCCACGGGAAGACGTCGGAGTTTTCGCGCAGGAAGGCCGCGAGTTGCGCTGCATGCTCCTCGGGGAGCTCCGCCCCGATTCGGACGGTTTTGTCCCCATCGTCCGGGGACAGTGGGACTTTCCGGAGGCTCCCTTCCGGACGCAGCTTGAGGAGGGGCCTCCCGAGAGGTATTACCGCAACGTCTGATTCCGGGGGAGAGACCTCCCCCCCGGGGCCTTGATGATGTTGACACTCCCGATCGTTGTGGCGGTGCACTCATATAGAGCGCGGGCCACGTCTTGGTTTCCCCAGACGGTGATCACGCCATGAGGCCCGGGGACCCTCATGCAGAGGTAGTTTTGGTGGGTTGCAGCTCCCAGGCGGTTGATCGTGGTCCTCCCCATGATCGCATTGTAGGAGGAGGGGAGGTCCACCACGTCAAATCGGACCATCTCAGTCCGGTAGTTCTCTGGGGTACCGAACGTCATGGGGAGATCCACCTTTCCCACGGGGTGGATCGCCTTCACCGGGACGAATCCTTGCAAGGGCCCTGCTGCAGGCTGCAAGAGCTTCTCATCCACCTGCATCTCCCTGAAGGCTTTCAGGTAGAGGACATCGGCGGAGCTCCCGCCATCCACGAGGATGTGGCCCAGGTGGCAGTTGTAGATGGTGGTGGAGACGATAAGCGCGTCGTCAAGGGGGAAGCGAACCCCGCGCGCGTCTTCCGCCGTGAAGGTGAGGGGGACGTCAGACCACTTGGGTGGCGGAGACGTGTGCAGCACCCCTACCACCTTGACTTCGCGCGCGTACTCCTTACGCTGGTGCTTGGAGTCCCGCCCGGAAGCTGACCCTCCCATGATGACATTGACACGCCTCCGCCTTGACTTCGCGCGCGTACTCCTTACGCTGGTGCTTGGAGTTCCGCCGGGAAGTTTGGAAGGGGAGAGTTTCTGACGGCTCCCCCTCCTGCGCTCGTCCCTGCTGTCCCCCCGCGGGGGCAGGAAGGGCCGATAGAGCCGGCTGAGGGGGCAAGGAGGCCGGAGTCCCCCCCCCCCCCCCCCCCCCCCCCGCCCAAATTGGTCGAGGAACGCCGCGAATTGCTGCAGTAGCTGATGGCATTCCCGGGTGGCATGGGTACCGGACCCATGGAAAGTGCACCACGGTCCTTCCTTGCTTCTCCCCGCGGGGCCTTCCCGACCGCGGGACGACTATCCTCCCCCACGGCCTCTCGGCTTGGGGAAGGGGCGGTTGCCCCTCGGGGAGTTGCGTGAGCCGCCTCTGCCCTCGAGGACAAAAGTGTCCCAAGGCCGTGGCTCGTTACGACCCCCCTGCCTAGGGCATTTGAGGGGGTCCCTGGCCCCCCGGTCGGCGGAGGCGGGAGCCCCCTGGTTTTACTTTCAGAGGTCGTCCTCCTCCGCCCGAGCGTACTTTTCAAGTACGTTGAAGAGCTCGTCAGCGGAGGAGGGGCAGCTTTGGGAGAGCCTCCGGTGGAGCTCTCCCGGGAGGATCCCGCTCTTGCACGCCTCGATGACCGTGGAGTCGGAGACGTGAGCCACTTTGCTCTTCACTTGAGTGAAGCCCTTGAAGAAGCTGCGGATGGTCTCCCCCGTCCTCTGCCGGACGGTGTACAGCTGCGAAGAATCCAGGGGACGCATGTAGTTCCCTTGGAAGTTCGCGCAGAACTCGCGTTTGAGCTGCGTGAAGGACTTGATGGAGCCAGCCTTCAAATTGTAGAACCAGGAGCGGGCGACCCCGGTGAGGTAGAGGGGGAAGACGTTGCACTGCACCGTCTCGTCCCCCCCCCAGCCGCCGAGATGGCCGTAGAATATACCTGCACAAATTCTTAAGGGTCGGCCTCACTGTTGTAGTGCTCGATGTGCGGCGGGCGGTAAGGCCGCAGCCATCGGATGCATCGGAGTTTGCGGCACAGCGGCTAATTAGCCCCCTGCACTTCCCGGGGGGAGTCCCGGTTGCTGCCTCCTTTGACAGGGGACGCGCCCTCGTTATCGGAGTTGGGAAGCGGCCCAAGGGGTCCGCCGGCGTGGCGGTAATGACGCTTTTCTTCTGGGCCGGGGCTGATTTCCCTGACGTCCGGGCTCTCCCCCGGAGAGGTTGTGTCGTGGTATTACGGATACCCCGGCAGGTTCCGACGTGCGCGGCACGAGTACAACGGCACGAGCAGACCGAGTTACTGGTCTCCTCCCGCCGGGCAACACAAAAAGTGACACAGGGGTTTATACAGGTTCGGGTCCCAGTGGGGGCCCTAGTCCTGTTGGCTCTCTCCGGACGCGAGTCCACTGGGGAGGTGAGCTCTCGGGGAGAGGTCTCCGAGAGAACCGAATGTTGAGTTAATATAAATGAAATTGGAATCCTTGAAAAAGGGTACAAGAGGGGTATATATAGCTCCCAAGAAATGCAAAAGACGAAAATACCCTCGCTGCGACCGTTGGATGGAAGGGCGAAGACGTCCTTTGGCCTGACGGACGGCCTGGATGCTTGACACGTGGCGCCACGGGCTTCCTAGAGGCCCCACGGCCAGCAACAGCTCTCCATGAGCCCGGAGGCACTCCGGACCTCACCGGGGTCCCGGAGACCCTCCGGATCTCACCGGGCGCTCGGTGACCCTCCGGATCTCACCGGATTCCCGGAGACCCTCCGGATCTCGCCGGGTGTCACCGGGGTCCCGGAGACCCTCCGGATCTCACCGGGGCTCCAGTGACTGTCCGGGTCTCACCGGGGCTCCGGAGACCCTCCGGATCTCACCGGGTGTCACCGGTCCCGGAGACCCTCCGGATCTCACCGGGGGCCCGGTGACTCTCCGGGTCTCACCGGGTTTCACCGGGGGACTCCTTGGGACTTCGTGGGACCGCTGGGGATTCCCCCAACAGGTTGGCTCTTCGGCGGGTCTCTTCCCCCGGCCAGCGCGGGAGCGAAGCTCTCGGCGTCCACGACCCGAGGGAAGCTCTTCCCCGGAATTTGCCGTACGCATTCGCTCAACCTTCTCCCGGGAGAAACAGACCTGGTCCACCGGAGGCACCCTTGGGGGCGGCCCCGGCGGAGGAGGGAGCTCATGCACTGTAGCTACCGCCCCGGACTCTACCGGGGCCGGCAGGGGGGAGCCCCCTGCGGAGACCCCCGGGACCAGAAAGGGGGGAGCCCCTGTGTCATCCGGAACCGGGGAGGGGGCGCCCACGACGACGTGCGGAACCAGAAAGGGGGAAGCCCCTGTATTATCCGGAACCGGCAAGGGGGGAACCCCCGTGGCGACGTCCGGAACCGGGGTGCCATGGCGGGGGGAGGTCCGCTGTGGCACGGGAGCTACTCTGTCGACCGCCCCCGGTGCGGTAAACGCGACACGCAGGGCGGGACTGGCTCCCGGCGCAGGGATAGCCCCCGGCATGTAATGGGCCCCCGGCCCCGAGAATGGGCCTAGAACAGGATATCCCCCCGGTGCCGCGAAGGGCCCGGGCACGAAGTAACCCCCCGACACCTGGAAATGTCCCGGTGCCGAGAAGGGTCCGGACGGATGGCCTGCCGGGGGAGGATACCCTCCGGCGTGGTCGTACGGGACGGCCGGGCCAGGCGACCCATAAACGGGGGCATAGCCCCCGGGTATGGGTACGGCACGTATGTGGGGGCCGGTGGCCGCGCCAACACGCAGAGCAGCTCATCCATAGAGCACTGGGCGCGGAGCTGGCCCTCCACTAAATCCTCAAGCAAGGCGTCCCGGGGAGCCGGGGAAGCCGTTGGGGGGAGACAAGTCCCGGCCGAGGCGACCGCGGTCACCAGGACTGACCCGGAGGTCGAACCACCAAAATTAAGAGGGAAGGTGGGAGGCGGTACCTGGGTCTGGCCGCCTTTGGGCGGAAGCGCCGGGATGGTCGTGTCCCGGACGGGTGGCGCCGGGTCACCGGGACCGGCGTCACCAGGGAGGGCACGGGCCCTCGTTCTTAGGGGGGCCATGGCGTCTCGTCACGGGTCCCCACGGATGGCGCCAACTGTCGTGGTATTGCGAATATCCTAGCAGGTTTTGTGGACGATCCTAGTGAAGAAAACACGATGCGGGCTGACCGGGTGACCGGTCCTCCCCCGCCAGACAAGCACAACAGATGACACGAGGGTTTATATAGGTTCGGGTCCCGGTGGGGCCCTAGTCCTGTCGGCGTGCTCCCGATCGGAGTCGGCTGGGGGAGCTCTCTTGGGGAGAGATGGCTCCGGAGCACACCTGTGAGATTGTCTATTCTAGCAATAATGAGCCAATTGTCTTTTACAAGAGGTGTACAAGGGCTTTTATAGCCCCAAAAGAAGCAAAAAGACTAAACTACCCCGCCTACTACCGTTGGATCGAAGGGTAGCAACGTCCTTCTCCCAGCTAGGCACCTCGGATGCTTGACAGGTGTCCGCTGATTCCCGAGGCACTCCTCGCGTGACCTGCACGTGACTTGGGACCGAGGACTCCTGTCCCTGGAATGACGACGACGCCCGAGACAGGCACCGGGGGCCTTATCCCCGGGCAAAAAGCGCCCGGGACAGGCACCGGGGGCCTTGTCCCCGGGCGAATGGCGGCGCCCGGGGCAGGCTCCGGGGGCCTTGTCCTCGGGCGAATGGCGGCGCCCGGGGCAGGCTCCGGGGGCCTTGTCCCCGGGCGAAAGGCGGCGCCCGGGGCAGGCACCAGGGGCCTTGTCCCCAGGCACCGGGGACAAGCGCACGGGGCGGCGCCCTGGACAAGCACCGGGGGCCTTGTCCCTGGGCCAAAGGCGGCGGCGGCGCCCGAGACAGGCACCGGGGGCCTTGTCCCCGAGCAAAAGACACAACTTTTTACCTGGACTTAGTCTCGCGGAGATTTGCCCCAACAGCCAGCATGGCCAACTATTAGATTTTATGAAAGTAGTTTTATCTGGTCTCTGGGACCATCCCACAAGAAAAATTTGAGTGCAGAATGTAACTCTTCAAATCTCCGGGTGGCTTCACCTCGCCAATCTCTAGCTTTTCTTTGACTACATTTTTGTTTTGTTATTTGAGCAAGGGTGAGTACAGGGTACTCAGCAAGCCAATTGAGGCAAATGCACAATATACATATTCAAGAGTTCATAGCAAAATAGAATGCTCAAAAAGTTACTCATATTAAATCTGCTTACGATTTCTTATTTTAATATGGTAGTTGCAAAAATGTACTCCACCATTTACTTTAAGAAGAATATAACCTATCCATTTATGATTAGCTTTTCAAGGTTGAACTTAACAGTCTTAAAATAATATTTGGAAATCTATTTGTGCTTAACCACACGATAATTCACTGACCATGACATACCCTAATCCGAGGGTATGGAGTATTTGAATACATTCTTTACACTCTGCAGAAGTGTACTACATTTCCCACAATTTAATTCGACTACTACTGTCAGCGCATCTACGCACAACAATATAGCGTGCAACTGAGTCGAAGCTCACATGCTTTTCTCATTGTCTTGTAATAACTTTAGCACTGCCCGGCTAAGGTCTTATCATGCATCAAACAAAACCTATAGCAGTTGTAGTGGGCTATACCCCTACCCCGATTCGTTCCCAGTGCTAGTCCATGGTAGAGTACTCCCCTTTGTCTAGCAGTGGGTCAATAGAGGGATCACATCTCATAAATACATCAATATCACTTCCATAAACACATCACTTTCATTTCTCACTGTCCATGCAGAGCTAAGTTAAATATTTGACAAAGTTATTAAGTCATGCCCGTCCCATACCAGGCTTGTGGTTAATACGATAACATGTCACTGGAAGTTAAAGCACAATGATTTAGCCCTTAAGCGTTCGGGTAAAGAACTTAACAACAATACCCCTGTGCCTCATGCACCATCAACATTCTAATCTATTCTACTAGAACATTTTCCTTTATGATTGAATTCTTATATGCCACACAGCCCATTTTCATTAATAGAATAATCATCAAAATATCATATATATGAACTGCATAATGCAATTGTAAAAGTTTTTTTTGTCAATTACCATATAACTTTTAAATCTAAATGATCAAGTTCAATTGACTTGCCTCTCGTTCCTCTGGGATTGGTTCCCTCGGTATAGTCTCAGTGATTTGCTCCTCAGTACTAGGTATCTCATGTCCTATTTATTATTAAAATATACTACTGATCAAAATATGATTAAGTATCTAACAGGTAAGGTAAAATTCATCCCGAGGGTCTAACATACTTACACTTAAGTTGTCGCGATGACTACTCGAATAAATCGGGTCATAAGGGTCTCCTTAGGGATTGGAAATAAAATAAAACGAAAACAGGATAAAATAAGAAAGACGTTTTCAAAAAGTAAAAAAGGGTGGTTAATAAACCTAGAGGCGGAATTTGACCTAGATTCTAAAGGCAATTATGTGCAAAATAGGTAAAGAGTCCTAACTATTCAAGTTGAATCGAATTCCTAGTTTTCTAAAGGGATTTGGTATTTTTAGGGTTTATATAACA
This sequence comes from Pharus latifolius, assembly GCA_019359835.1. Lineage (NCBI taxonomy): Eukaryota > Viridiplantae > Streptophyta > Magnoliopsida > Poales > Poaceae > Pharus > Pharus latifolius. The sequence goes on from CM033328.1 coordinate 4,696,315, forward strand.
ATTTAATATATATATATAATGTATAATTTATTTAGGGTTTTAATACTTTTATTAATTTTGGGTTAACAGAGGACTTGTATGTAATATAAACTATATGGCCAGACTCTAATTGAGATAACAAATAAAATGACACGGTTCAATTTTGAAATAAAGCCCTAAAACTAGTCGGCTAACCTAACGAACATTAGCGGCTGACTTACCTGTAGTGTCTTCGACTGGCATCGGCTGGCATTTGGAGCGCATGAGGCGACGCATGGCAGCGGGGTCTTCACCAGCGGCGATTTCAACGGCGATTGAGGCCCACATCAAGGCCACTGCACCCGAGGCTCCACCCACCTTGTTAGCGACCAATTTGGGTACTCCTAGTTGATCGGCGACCGGAGCCTACGAACGACGCCACTGGAAGTGACACGGCCGACGTCGGGATCAACGGCGATGGTCGAAACTGGGTCGATAGCATGCTGGTGAGCACCTATAGCCTCTATGGAGCATAGTGGCAGTGGCAATTCCAACGATGCGCCACCAAGGCTTCTCTTGACGGTGCGGTCCCGGAAGCAGAGCATCCTGTCGCCTTCGCCGACGCCGGAGAAGATGAGTTGGCGAACCCGCGAGTGAAGACTCCTACCATGCTGGGGGCAACTTCAATTTGGCATACGCGCCAGCAATTTGACAATGGCGACCAAATTGGACAGCGGCCAAGCAATTAGGTTGATTTGAATTCCTCCCGACTGTGGCGGCGCTTCAAGTTCCCAGAGCCCATCGCTGGTTTAACCCTCTAACACCTAACCCTGAAGCCCTACAGCGTTTTGACTGAAGATTTGATCAACTACTAGCCATTCGGCACACTACAGTGAAGTAAAAGTGGTAAGCTAACTTTATGAGTTTTTTTTACTAATAACCCAGATTTAAAAAATAATTATGAAACTAACTCACACTACTTGTTGTCGATCACTTGTCGCATGTGGAGAACTCGACAAGTGAAAAAGAAATAATTTGCGGGAACGGGGATTCGAACCCGGGCCGAGGACTAGCACTGTTAGCTGCACTAGAAGAGTAAGCCTAATTAATATCCCTCTCTCACATGTCGTGCCTAATTAATATCCCTCTCTCACATGTCGTGGATCCAGAGCTCGACAAGAAAAAATGTTTTAATTGCGGGAGCGGGGATTCGAACCCGAGCCAACTACGTTGCAAAGTTTCCACCAGCTGGGCTAAGACACTTATGTGATATATGAGCACTGCACATTTTAATATTGTGCACCTTGTCGAGTTTCCAGAACTCGACAAGCTGCTGGTCCCCTCTTTATTTCTCTGGTCCCCTGCGCTTAACTCACTCACACACACTCATTCATTTGAAGCAGCAGCAGTAGCAGCACACACACACATGTTGGATCTAGGTAGATCTTAGTATCTAGGTTTTGATGATTAATGACGTTTTGGATAAATCCATGATGATTAAAGTTAATCTGAAGATATCAGATTTGATGATTAAATGACAATTTAGATAAATCCTGATTTAGCACAAGTAAATTGAATTGATTATCCGTAAACCCTGAATTGGATGTTTTTCTCGATTGCGGGTTTGATATTGATGCATATGTAGAGGATGAGCTCGGTGGTTGCATCAAGCTTGTGCTAATTGATTAATCAAGATGTTATATGTTAAATCTTGAGGTTGATGACTTCAGTTGTGGATTTGATATCGATGCACATGTTGAGGGAGAGCTCAGGATGATTAGTTATCCATGATTGTGCAAAAGGTTGATGACTCCGTGTTCTGGATTTGATATCTCTATGTATGATTGAGAGAGAGCTCATGATATTAGTCATCCATATTGATTGATATCATAACTTGAGTAGTATGGATCGTGTGCGCATTTCTTGTATCATATATGGATCTATATGATTGTGAGATTCATCCATTACTCATTTGTTGTTCATTGAAATTGGTTTTGTCATTTCACCGAAGAAAGAAATTGTTGAGTGAACTCCTATGTGGAGTGATTTATCTGGTGGTGATTAATGATGAACTGCAAATGAGACTAACGTTTGCGCATTGAGTGTATATGTTCTAGTCTCAGAATGGTTGCAGGATGAAAACAAGCAAGGGCATGAAGAGGATGAAGACGATATGAGACATCCCGAGCAAGGTCAAGCTTAGCGAGGACGAGCTTTGCGAAGACAGGCGTCGAGATGTCGAGCTTCACGTGGTCAAGCTTAACGAGATCGAGCTTCGCGATGACGAGCGGCGAGCGATCGAGTTTCGCGAGGTCAAACTCCACCTAAGGTAAAATCCAAGATTAATGATTGTTTTCTTAGGGTTTTACCGGTCTCGGTGTTTGGAGACAGACCGGGTTGCTAGGTTTCTTTTTACTAGTTTGACCATACTATTAAGAGGGGTCAGAAACTAGTAGCTTGAATCTAACTAGTGCGGAAGCTCAGATGCATTCATATCATCTTGCACTAGTGTCTTGCATTGCTAGTGAGTCTAAGTGTAGTTCATATGCATTAGATTAAATGTTTTGAAAACTACACTTAATCGTGATCGCCAGCTGTTTAAATTGGTTTATTTATCTACAGCTGGTCGTGGTCGTATTTGCATATTTTGATCGTATCAGTGTTGATACGTGGTCGTGGTCATGTCGCTTGTTTACTGGCTTTCTGTTTAGGGTTTGGGCGTGGTCGTAGGAGTTCGGACTGGTCATACCAGTCTTCGACTCGCTTGCGTACGCTCGACCAAACCCTATCGACCACCTGTTTTCGATCGGATGTCAAGACCTGTGTGGTCGTGGTCGTTGCTAAGTGATACAAATCACATCCGCGAGAAAACGGCAAATCCGTATGTGCAAATACTCTAAAATTGCATTTGAGATGATTTTTGGATTGGACATTTTGACAGCAGGAAAGTTTCTGAGTTTTCTAGAAGTTTCTAGACCTTTCTATGTCTTGCTCCTGTTGACAAAATTGTAGAGCTCTGAGTTATCTTTCTAACAAGCCAAAAATCACCTCAATCGGATCTCTGGATCAAAAGTTATGCTTATTTTACTGTCAGTATGCAGTGGCCGGACAAATGCATCCGTCTGGGACTATCTGTCCGAAGTGGCCGGACTTTGTCCGAAGTGACCGGACATTGTCCGGCCTGTACAAGTTTTTTGAGCCGAGAGTTAACAGAGACATATCCATTTTTCCGGGCTTTTTGTCCGGACAAATAGTATCCGTCCGGCCTTCACAAATTTCGCCCAACGGTCACTGACACGTTTGCAACGGCTGAAATTTTTGTACAGGCCGGACAGTCTCTGAAGTGACCGGACAATGTCCGGCCTGTACAACTTTTGGCTCGGTTTCTTGCAAACGGCTAGTTTTTCGTTGAGTCTATAAATACTTTGTGTTTGGTTTCATTTTTGGGTGCTCAAGAAGTTCATACAACAGCTGAAAACCTAGCCAATTGATTTGCATTTGAGTTATTGCATTTAGAGGCTAGAATTGAGCTCAAATCTTGAGTAGATTTGAGAGAGAGCTTGAGGGAGATTGTGGGAGTGTTTAGTGCACTTCATCTCCATTAGATTGCTAGTGCTAGAGTGTTGAGCATCTCATTTGCATCATTGAGCTTCTAGCACGTGGTTGATTCAAGTGCAAGTGCATTCGGCTTGTTACTCTTGGCGATCGCCTTCGCTTAGACGGTGCCGGAGGAGAGCCGAGATCTCTCCAATTGAAGTTTGTCGGAGAGGCCGGCAAAAGATTGTGAAAGGTGTGGTGCTCGCCTATCCGGTGTGGAGAAGGAGCAACCCTAGTGAGATATCCTTCGTGGATATAGAAGCGAGGCTCTGAGAGAGCGCTTCAACGAGGAGTAGGGGAGACCGGGCGAGTCTCCGAGACCTCGGTAAAAATATTGTATCAATTGCGTATTTCATACTTGCTTTATATTCATCTTGACACAATTGCTAAATTTATCATTCTTGCTTGTCATATTGAATAGTTCATTTAGTTGAATGCAACAAATTGTTTAAATTGCCTTTAAGCCTCATTGTATAATTTAACTCAAACAATTATCGTGATTAAAATTGCTTAGCGGGGAAGAAAATTTAAAAGCCTCCTATTCACCCCCCCTCTAGTCGGCATCCTTGATCCTACAATTTGTATCAGAGCAAGGTCTCTCATTTATCGGCTTAACCGCTAGAGAGAAAGGATGAATTCGCTAGAGAAATTTGGATTGATTGCTCCTCAATTTGATGGCTCAAATTATACACGTTGAAAAATTATGATGAGTACTCATCTTGAGGCATTGAATTTGAAATTATGGAAATTACTGCAAAAAGGTATGGATAGCTCATTATCTTCGGATAAACATACTCTTCTCTTATACACAAAGGCTAAAAATGTGCTTCTTGAATCACTTAGTCATGATGTGCTAGAACTAATGAGTGATTGTTTGACCGCTCACGATGTTTGGTTAACTCTTGAGACTTTATTTGTCGGCACATCTAGTTTTGAGCATGTTAAGATACACTTGCTATTGTGGGACTTCGAGGCATTTGTGATGTTGGAGCATGATACACTCTCCACCATATATGATCGCTTGATCAATATCACAAATGAGCTCAAAGCCCTTGGTGCTAACATTTCCGATCTAGATATTTGTAGAAAATTGCTCCAGGTATTGCCAGAGGGTGGCTATGGGGACTTCATCACCAATCTTGAAAATGGTGACCTTTCCAATACTTCACCAAGCGAGCTCATTGACATGCTTATGTCAAATGAGGCAATGTCCCAAGAAAAGGACATGTGTTCCACCTCCGAGCATATTGAAGACAATGATTTAAATGCGGAGGATCAAGAATCTTCGAGCGAGCTCAAGGACGTAAACGATGAGGTTTGCCCTAGCAAGACTAAGGCGAAACCAAGCAAGAAGAGCTCAAGAAAAGGTAGAAAGAAAGGGTCAAAGTCGGAATCTTCATCTCAAGACAATTCTATATGCCCTTCGGCATCCGACTCGACGGTATCAAATTCTAACCTCTCTAATAATGAGCTCGTGGATATAATTATAGAGTTAAAAGGCTTGCTTGGCAATATGACTAAAAATCTTAGCACTTTAAGGAATGATTACTTTTCTTTGAAAGTGAAGCATCAAGAATTGAAAAATTCTTATGACTCCTTGCTTGCCAAGAATTCTATTAGCTCAACATGTGTATTAGATGTTAGAGTTTCTTGTGACTCCCCTATTGATCCATCTCTAGAGTCACACACTTCTACTTCACATGCTAGCAATAATTCATTGGTTAATTCATGGTTAAATTCAAATGCTAGCTTTGTGAACACTAGTACTTCATGTGATAAGTTGTCAAATGATTCATTTATAGATTCACATGCTTGTACGGACGATACTAGTAACTCATACCATGATTCATCTAGTGATACATCTTTATGCCATGGTGATAGTACTAGTGGTTCTACTTTTGATATGCCTAGCTCATCTAGTGATTCTTGTGCTATGCCTTATAGTTCATCAATTAGTGATGAGATGCTATCATGTTCTTATCATATTTCTTGTGTTGACACAAAATCATCTCAAACACCTAAAATTCAAAATGATGAACTTAAGAGTAAAAATAAATAGATTGAGCAAAAATCCTACTAGATGTCATATGAGTAGTGCTATGTTTGCTAAACTCTCTTTAGAACATAAAAATCCATTTAAAAGGGAAAAATTGAATAATGCACATTCATCTAATAAGTGGTATCATATTCCTCATTACACTCATACAAACTATTTTAAAAAGCCCTCTCGAACTTCATGTTCTTCATATCATGTGAAAGGGAAACATTCGTATGAGTATGCATCTAGCCCTTTTAGAAATGTATCTTTTGGCTCTTATTTGATTTCATACTCTAAAAAGGGTTTAATTGCAAAACATATTCATTGTCATTTTCAAAAACCTAAAGATAAAGCAATTTGGGTACCAAAAGACCTATGCGACAGGGCTAGAGGGCCTCGTATGGTTTGGGTACCAAAAAGAGCTTAAATTTTTTTGATGTGTTTAATAAAAACATTTGCATTGCATCTTCTCCTTTATTCTTTGTTGTTTTAATCCATATGGCAAATTTTGCAAAAGAATGAAAATTTAAATCTTACATTGTTGCATCTCTAAGGGTTGTAATTTAAAATGCTTCCGTTGCTCATCACAACCCTTTATGTGAAATATTTCAAAATTACAATTATAAGTTTTAAAATGAGCTCATTTGGTCAAAATGGAAAATTTCCATTCAAAAGGCCCAAAATCGTCATTTTCTATCTAAATGGTCTTCAAAACGTATTTAAAAGGTTTTTAGAGGCTTTGGATGAAGAAATGATATTAAAAAGTATTTCTATTGAAAATTAGCCTCAAAAGGATCTTCGAGTATCTTGTCTTTCAACAAAATCGTTTTCAAACGCAAATCACAATCTATTTGGAATTTGCAAAAACTTGCTTTACAAAACTCCTAGATACTCTTAATCCGAATAAATTTGATATTGAAAACTTTCTCAAAAGAGTTCTCATTTGAAAGTTATGGGTATTTGAATCTCACCGAAAAACTTGCTTTGACCCGAAATACCCTAAACATGCAAAACATGGGGTTTGACCATTTCTATGGTCTTTATTTGTGAATTTCGGCTCAAAATGACTTGAAAAACTCATGTAAGCCCTTTCATGTCAAAAATCCAATGAAAATCAAATTTGAACTCAATTGCAAAAGTTTATCGATTTTCAACATTTTTGCTTAACAAAAGGTTCATTTGACCATAACTCTCAATTGAAAAATCCTTTTCAGAAAATTCTTTTTGGAAAATGTATTTGATGCATTGAAATTCATTCCTGCAAATTTTCATTCCAATTGGACTTTATTTGAGCAAAATTGACACTTTTCACAAATTGAAAATGAAATCTGCAAAATTCAGTTTTCTCGTGGTTTTGGGCTGATTTGTCATTTTCATATCTCTTTATTCGTTGACTATTTGAAGAAAGTTTCTATATGAAGTTTTATCATCTATGATTGGTATTTCTTGATAATTTATTTCAAAATTATTGGAAGTCATTTGCATAGATTTCCAGGTGCGTTTAAAAGTGTAAAATGAATCTCTGAAAACCTGAAATCTGAAACTTTAAACCTGACCAACATTTGTCTTTTTCATATCTCTTTATTGGTTGACTATTTGAAGAAAGTTTCTATATGAAATTTTATCCTCTATTATTGGTATTTCTTGAAAATTTATTTCAAAATTATTGGAAGTCATTTTCATAGATTTTCATGTGTGTTTAAAAGTGTAAAATAAGTTTCCGAAACCTGAAATCTGAATCTTTAATCTGATCAAAATTTGTCTTTTTCATATCTCATTGTTGGATCAGAATTTGGGTTCACTATAAAAGGTAATATTGTTCCTCATTACATTATCTATCTCCAAAATTTATTTTGGTATTTTTGGAACTTGTTTGCATATGTTTTGATGATTATAAAGAAGTCAACATGTTTAAGAAAATTTCAGTCTATTTGGATGTTAATCTCTCATTTCTTTCAAATGACTAAAATATTTGAATCTTGAATCTTCTTGGAAATTTCTTGTGTTGATGTGTTCTACTTCTATGAAACTTTCCATGAGTTTTGATATTTATTTGGATGTTTTCTCAATTTGAGTTCATTCGGATTTTGTTAAGTTTTTTATTTTCAAATGGATCATTTTCATATCTTGCATATTTTTCATGACAAAACTTGGATGAAACATTTAGGGGGAGAAACTTCAAAGTCATTGAAGTCTTGTATACCCTAATTGTGGACATATATCACATTTTGCAAACATTTCGGTAATAAGGGCATTTTCGAGCAAAAAGGTAAAAAGAGCTCAAAACTTTCAAAATGTTCAAAATTACCACAAAACCTTCACAAATACGTTTCAAATATGTTTTCAAAGGTTTTGAAGGTGAAACAAAAGGTTTTCGAGAAAAAATGCAAAATTTCGACAAAATTGAAGTCTTCGGGATCTTGGTTTAGCCCAAAATGATTCATTTCCATAAAACAAGATGGGTTGAGATTTGATCAAAACTTTCTACATGAAACATTTAGAACTCACTCACTCGAAGATAGTTCATATTGAACTTATTCTCAAAAGGCCTATGGTTTTCAAATTATCACATTTTCTAGGTCGCCCGAAAACGGCTATCGACCTGAAAATATCCAAAAGTGCATTTTTGTGATATTGGCTATTTGGACTAAAATTTCTCCCATGTCTTGGTTTGGAATAATATTTCAAACTCATCCAAGTCCAAACATTTCAAAAAAATCCAACTTTCATCGAAAATTGAAGTTTTTCGAGAAAATCACCTTTGTTTTACCCGTTTTACCCCAAATCACTTTTGAGGAATCAAATTCAAGATCTTTTTCAAGTCAAATTCATTCAATTGGTATCCAACTAAGTTCCTAACTTTCCATTCAAACCTATTATGGAACTTGATTTCATTTTTGAAGCAAAATTGCAAAAATCCACAAATTTCAGATGTTTTCAGGCATTTAACTGACTCGTCCGGACATTGTCCACCCAGAGCCGGACCCTGTCCGCCCTAACCGGATTTTTTCAGCCCTAGCAGACTTTGTCCGGCCCTGTGTAAAATTGGATGATCTCTGAATTTTTCAGCTGGTTCTTCTCCTTTCCTGTTTTAGTTACATCTTTGCTCCCATTTTTCCTATATTTGCAATTCGGCATTGTTCTTATGATGGGGTTTTGGAAAGGCCTTGTGATTGTGTTTTTGCATATCCAAAACAAATGTGGTTCTTATGAATTTGAAGCATGATTCGCATGAATTTGAGATTTGAGTGTTTTTGTAAAAATTTGAACTTCACTAGGTCATATGCATTTCTCTCACCTTGTGACCTAAAAATGTTTCAACAAACCTTAGTTTGGCATATCCTTCATTTGTATGTTCTTTTTGAGTTAAATGCCAAAAGAAGTGAATTTTTGAGGATTGAATCTATTGTTTCCAATTGAGTTGTTTTAAAAGCTCAAAATCCTTTCTTATATCAAATGATTTTCAAAATGAGAAGTTTGACACAATCATCATCAAACATTCAATCGAAACATTAATACCTACTCTTGTGTGTACAAGAGTAGGTATTATGTTTTTAGGAATATGTTTAGGAAATATGTGCATCTGTATGTATGTTTGTAAAATAGATTTTTTTAAATGTATGTGTGTATGTTTGGAAATGTATGTGTATATGTTTGGAAAATAGGGTTTTATAAATGTATGTGTGTGTGTTTGAAAAATAGATTTTTAAAATATATGTGTGTATGTTTGGAAAAATAGGGTTTTTAAATGTATGTTTGTATGTTTGGAAAATAGGTTTTTGAAATGTATGTGTGTATGTTTAGAAATATATGTGTGTATGTTTGGAAAAATAGGGTTTTTAAATATATGTGTGTATGTTTGGAAAATAGGGTTTTATAAATGTATGTGTGTATGTTTGAAAAATAGGTTTTTGAAATGTATGTGTGTATGTTTGGAAAATAGGGTTTTATAAATGTATGTGTGTATGTTTGAAATGTATGTGTATATGTTTGGAAAATAGGGTTTTATAAATGTATGTGTGTATGTTTGAAAAATAGGGTTTTTAAATGTATGTGTATTTCGTTTTAGAAACTATGTGCACACAATAGAAAATATAAAATTAGGTTATTTTTAATTGTGCACATGCATACTGTATGTCTAAAAATTAGGTTTTGGACATATATGTGTATGTATTTAGAAATTATGAAACTAGGTTATATTCAATTACATGCATGCATGCATGCTCTATATTTAGAAATTCTGTTTTTGAAATGTATATGTATATGGTTTTAGAAACTATGTGCATGTGTGTATGTTTGTAGAAAATATAAAATTAGGGTATTTTTAATTATGCACATGCATACTCTATGTGTAAGAATTATGTTTTGTAAAATATATATGCGTATGTATTTAGAAATTATGAAACTAGGTTATTTTCAATTACATGCATGCATGCATGCTCTATGTTTAGAAATTATGTTTTTCAAATGTATATGTGTATAGTTTGTAAAATATATATGCGTATGTCTTTAGAAATTATGAAACTAGGTTATTTTCAATTACATGCATGCATGCATACTCTATGTTTAGAAATTATGTTTTTCAAATGTATATGTGTATGTATGGTTTTAGGAACTATGTGCATGTGTGTAATGGTGTCATGTTATTTACGCATGAGATGAATGTGTGTAGGGAATGAAGAGTCCGAAAAAAATTTGCATATTTTATGGTGACGGCATAATTCGCGAGGGGCAAAGCGGAGTTGATATGAGCCGTTGCCAGTATGTGACGGGCGAGCTGAGCGTACATAACACCTCATTCCTAGAGCGGAATTTGTGGATCCTGAATATGTTCGGGAAGCGGCTTCGTGATGAAATGGCTCTAATTGAAGGGCTCATCGTTCGTGAGGTAGATAATGAGCCATACTGGATGCTGCGCGAAATTAAAGGGGACAAATCTTGGAGTTCTTATATTCGAAGAGTGGAAGACCCCCATGGCGGACTGCTCGGCCAGTTCGCGATGTATGTGCAGTTCTGCAACGTATGAGCAGCCGAATGTGCGGTGGAGGGTGAGCCAAGCGTCATGCCCGGTCCTGCGAGATTTAGGGCTAGCGAGTGGTCGGATGTATTCTGCCATACTCGCGTAGATGTGTGCGAGGTACTGGATTGCCTTCCATCAGTGTCCGACGAAGATGATTCGACGGACTCGGAGGCATCCGATGGCTCTGATGACGATACTCCTGGTCCCCCGCAAGAGTGGCTAGATCACTCAGCATATAGTCAAGCTGTGTTGCCAACGGATCAGGGTTCGAGGTGGTCTTTCGAGCACGGTGGCTTACAAGTAGAGCAGGAGTTTCAAAGCAAGGAAGATCTAAAGAATGCCGTGGCGAGCTGGTCCCTCGCAATTAACCGGCAATATAAGGTCATCAAGTCAAACCTCAACCTTTTTGTCGCAGCCTGTGTAACAGCAGGCTGCCCATGGAAGATTCGTGCGATGCGGTCGAAGGACGACATCAGTTTTGTGGTGACAAGGGTTACCGGACACACATGCCTGCTCACGGAGGCGCTGGACAGACACAGGAACCTGACGTTGGCGTACGTCGGTAATATCATCCAGCCGGCCGTGCGAGAGAACATTTCGATAATGCCGAGAGAAATAATGAAGCAAGTTGCCGATAGGTGTGGGTACACTATACGGTATGCAAAGGCCTGGAGAGCAAAACATAAGGCAATTGAGGGCATGTTCGGCACATTCGACCACGCCTACAACAATGTGATGCGGTTGCTGCGCAACATCGCTCAGACCAACCCAGGCATATTTTTAGATTTCTTCGATCAGCCAGCTACACGTCGAGATGGTAGCCCCATACAGAACACTCAGGTACTCCGTCGATTGTTCTAGTCATACAGCCAGTGCATCGAGGCATTTGCTTATTGTCGTCCGGTCATATGCGTGGATGGTACGTTCCTGACCGGAAAGTACAAGGGCAGTCTTCTCATTGCTGTTGCTACGGATGCTAACGACCAACTGCTTCCATTGGCGTACGCGATCGTCGAGTCTGAAAACTCAGAAAGTTTGTTGTGGTTTCTAGTCAACGTGAAGCGGGCGGTTGTTGGTGATTGAGAGAAGGTGTGCATCATATCGGACCGCCACCGAGGGCTGCTCCATGCCATTGAGGTAATGCGCGGGGCCCCAGATGCTCCGTACAAATGGGAGGATGTGCGCAGCCGTTGGTGCATGCGGCACATTGCAGCAAACCTTTTCACACACTTCCGCAGTAAACAGATCATGGATCTGTTCAAGCGGCTGCGCATGCAAAATCAACCGAGGAAGTTCCAGGCTGTGTTCGACAAATTGGAGGCGCTGACAGTGAAGTACTCCACGAGGAGGGCCAGCAATGCTGCCGATGATGCGAACGTGAGCAAATTCTCCCAATGGATTCAGGACAAGGACATCGAGAAATGGTCCTTGCTGCACAACGAAGATGGCGCAAGGTTTGGGATAATGACGATGACCCTTTCAGAGGTGTGCAATTATGTGTTGAAGGGAGTCCGGTGTTTGCCGGTGACTGCTGTAGTGGAGATGACATGGTACCGCACAGCGGAGTACTTCAACAACAGAAGTGTAGCCGCCAAAACGCTAGTTGACGATCCCATGAGAACCTTGCCAGATGTTGTGCAGTCCTACTTGACTGCTCGCGTAGACAAGGCCCAGCGGCACGAGGTGACAGTTATAAATAGACTGCACTGAATCATTCAAGTCCGCCTTCGGCAGAAGAACGTGAGCGGCCAACTGAGGCCTGGATGGGTGCACGAGGTCATCTTGGGGATGTCGCTGAGTGCTCATGTAACAAACCGAAGCTACTGCACAAGCCCTGCTCTCATGTCCTTGCTTCATCATGTCCTTGCTTCATGTACGGTGCTTGGTGTGAGCTCTGCGCCTTACCTTTCGGAGTACTTCAGCCTTGACAACCTTTTAAACACGTGGAGTGGCGTGTGGAGAGTTTTTATGACGCTTGGTGACTACAGAATTATCCCTGCTGGCGAGACTACCTAGATCCCAGATGTAATCTAAAGCGAACGGGTCCAGGGCGACGGAAGACACGCCGAATACACAACAACATGGATGAGTCACAGGGGGGTAGCTCACGAGCTAGGAAATGCTCGATCTGTAGGCAGCCCGGACATAGCAGGAAGGATTGTTTGAATGCACCCGGACCATCGACCTAGCCTTGTAATAAACTTTGTAATACGCTTATCATTTGCATTGGATTGTTGTAATCCGTACGAAACCTTGTAATATGATTTATGTTATGTTACTTTCATGTCGTGTGCTATCCATGGGTATGATACTTTCAATAACGGTTCCCGTTGTATGTTATGTTACTTTCAATAATGGTTCCTGTTTTATGTTTTGACAGGCATGTCTGGCGGGGATAGAGATCTTCCAGAGCTGCTGAGCAGTACATGTGATCGTGGACATCGCAGCCTCATTTTGTCCGAGGGCGGGGACTTGGAGCCGCTGGTAGTCCGTGTTCCCTTGGAGTACTGGCCTCTGCATGAGGGCTATATCCCCATCCTATGAGATGCAGGTTTATTGCCGTTCGCCCGTATGCTATAGATAGGTCAGCATCTCACACTGGATAGGTCGTTGATCACCGCATTGGTAGATCGATGGCGTCCAGAGACCCACACTTTCCACTTCCGCTGGGGGGAGATGACAGTCACGCTGGAGGATGTGAGCATGCTGCTTGGTTTACCTGGCAGTGGACATCCCATCATCCCCCGGTCAGCATGCCTAGATTGGCGCGCACAGATGCACCTCCGATTCAACATCGCTAACCACACTGACGAGATCTCGGCATCCAGGCTTGGTGTCCCCCACCGATTTCTGGCGCGCTACCGTGAGTGCCCCGATGATGCCCCCGCCGATGTAGTTCGGCAGCATCTCTTCGCCTACTTGCTGGTGACGCTGCAGTATATTTTGTTCCCTTCCACACACGGTGACACTGTGTACACATGGTTCATGTTGCATCTAGCCCTTCATGCCTAACCCTAATTTTGATGATTAATGAAAATAAAGTGTTCTGGACTAACTGTGCTTCTGAGGTTGTTGACACAGAGTTTGTTCGGGAAGAATTACGAGATGATCAAGATGAACCCGACATGAAGAGAAGCACGAGGTACAGAAGATCAGAGACAAGATACAAATCATGAAGATGCGAAAGACCTAAGGTATTATGAGTTTCTATTTTTTTACTGATCTCGGCGTTTGGAGTTGATCGGTTAGGAAAATTGTTTTTAGCTTTAACCGTACTATAAAGAGGGGTGGCGAAAGTCCTCTTTTTATCTCCAACACAAACCGAGAAATCTAGGTCATTGCATTGCATCTTTTTGGTTAGATTTGGTTTTGAACTTAATTTGAAAATCTGGTTTTTCAGTTCAGTTTTTTATAGTAGAAGAGTTTTTCGATTTTCTAGAAAGATCTAGGAAGATGTGGTTTTTTCTTCTTTTGACAAAAAGACAAAAATGTAGCCCTTGAAAATATCTTTCCAACGAGCTATTAAACACCTCTTTTGGATTTCTGGATTTAAAGTTATCACTGTTTTAGTTCAGGCTGACTGTCAGTTTGAATGTTAGTTCGTGTTAACTGACAATTGTCCAGAGAGGGTGTATTTTGGGCTCAAATTTTTTGTACTAAACTGACTGTCAGTTTGTCCATACTGACTGTCAGTTGGGGTTTCGACCACAGTGCTTTTCACTGAGTTTCTATTTGATTTTGGTCGAGTTTGTGGTCGAACTGACTGTCAGTTTGCATAACTGACTGTCAATTGTGGGTTTCAGCTTTCCATAAACGACCACGAACGGCTAGCAAAGTTTCATCCGTAAATTTTGTCGGCCGTTATATACGTAACTGACTGTCAGTTTGAGTTGCTGATTTTCTGCCCTAGCTCCAACGGTTCATTTGATTCTTGAGGCTATAAATAGGGGCTTTGGGCATGTGTTTTACACAACAAGCAGCAACATTTCATATATACTCTTGAGCTTTAGTTTTCTACTTAGAATCTTGATCTTTTGATCAAGTTGAGTGTTTTCCGATCCACCGAGCATTTCAGTTCTTTGCATTTTGCATTCACTTAGCTTCTCGGTGCGTGTTTGGAGGTCTAGAGAAGACCTCGCTGCCTGTTACTCTTGGTGAGTGCCCTCACCTAGACGGTTCGGAGGTGTGGCCGTTGACCTCTCCAGATCGGAGATTGTTGGAGAGGCTCGGCAAGTGTATACAAGGCATCGGTGCTCGCCTTTCCGGAGTGGACAAGGAGCAATCACTAGTGATAATATCCTTTGTGGATATTGAGGCAAGACTCAAGTGATTTGAGTGCTTCAACGAGGATTACTGGAGACTGGGCGAGTCTCCGATACCTCGGTAAAAATCGTGGTGTTCGTTCTCTTTTCTCATTACTTATTTTATTTGTCTTGATTTGCATTTATTTGCTTTGAGCTTTAACTTTTTAAAAGCCTCCTATTCACCCCCCTCTAGTCGGCATCCTTGATCCAACAGTTCATTCCTCTGGTCGAGAGTATCGTCGATGCCGACGCAGGGGCCATGCCGCGTTACAACTGGGCGATGGCAGTGTTGTGCGCGACGTACAGGGGGCTTTGCGAGGCATGTTGCAGGACTGCAGCTGGATCATTGCTGTCCGCATGCCCTGTACTGCTGTAGTTGTGGTCATGGGAGCACTTCCCCGTTGGTCGGCCGCATTTACAGCGGCCCATCCATCCATACGGTGCGCCAGCGGACTACGAGGATTGGGTGGATCGGCCGACCATGGGAGCCCGTTGGCTGGGAGGTCGGCTGAGGTGGTCATCGTCACAGATTCACCGCTGTTACTTGGCGTACCTGGGTGAGTTTGATCTCCTATCGGACGCGCGCATCATATGGCGACCATGGACACCGGAGCACATCTCCCTGGTTGCACCGCATGGCATTTCCTCGCATTGCACAGCGGGCCAGGACTGTTGGCATACATGCCGGCACATGGTGTTCTCACATGTGGTGGAGCCGTATTTTCCGGAGAGGGTGATGCGCCAATTCGGGCTACATCAGCAGATACCACCCCCGGAAAGAAATCGACAACGCCATCTCTCGCGGGAGATTCACGTGTATGCCTCGAACATTTTCTATATCTCTTGTACACACTCATATTTGTTTATTTCTTGGCTTTATGTGCATCGCGTCACCTTTTGCAGACAAACACGTAGAGGAAAACACTTCAACAACAGGCAGATCAAGAATTCCAAATGGGTTGACGAGTGGGAGGACCACGCAGCGACAGATGTTGTTGTGGAGGAGCGGCCGTATGACCCTGGGACGTACTAGGCCTATCTTCAGTGGTACGTGCCGTGCACCCGCACGCGACTCGCTCGTGCGGCCCCCCCTTCGCCGACAGAACTATCACATCAAGACAGTCTTCGACTCGGCCTTGAGGTTCATTTCCCAGGCCGGATACATCGCTCGGTACGTTCGTCTTCGCTGGATACTTATGTTGGTCTCTTATCTTATTTATTTTTCCATAGTTCCCATATGAGTTTCGCATGTGCAGGCTGACGTAGCGTTGGCCATCGACAGGCAGGCGGCAAACCTGTCGTCTGGCTGGTGGGGAGGACGACACTTCAAGACGGTGGAGCATGCTGCCCTACATTCATTCCGTGTAGCAGCACAACGACTCTTCTTCGACGTAACTTGTGGCCGAAACACAGATGCATCGGTTCCGCACCAGAGAGGGGCCCGGCCACCTAGCCCGATGTCAGCCCGGTCTAGCCTGGGTGGTGCTCGACAGAGCACTTCGTCAGCACAGCGCAGTCATCGTGACACATCGTCGACCTGGGGAGGTGACATACCAAGGACATCCGCCGGCCCGTCTCGGCTTCGTCGTTCCTCGTCAATGCACAGTGCTCGACGCAGAGATCTGCATATTGGGGGCCCGTCGAGACATCGCACTCTCGATTCAGATGACTTTGATGATGAGGACGACATCTGTCGTCAAGACGAGGACGACATCCGTCATCAAGACAGGGACGATGCGAGTAGGGCGTTGGCAGAGCGGCTTGCGGCTGACGAAGATTGGGACCAGGCTCATATTGAGCAGGCGGCCCGGGGACAGAGACACTCAGTCCCTGGGGGGTCTACTTGGGAGAGTTGGGGGGAGCCCGCCCACAACCACATGGTGGTGGATGACGATCGTGAGTACTATTCTCCGCAGGGGGCCGAGCCCAGTTGGGTGGCACAACAGCGGGACAACGACGACTGGGTCTCGAGCATGTTAGGGTTGCACGACCCTCATGCACATCAGTACTACTAATCGGATCAGTTGGCACCTAGCGAGCTCAAAGATCACCCTCCACCGACACAGCGGCATGGTCCTTCTACCGTGGCTGGGCGGCGATCACATGTGCCACCTGATCCGTACTCACCATCGCCTTTTCAGAGAGATAGACATGGGCATAAGAGGGGTCGTCCGAACCCATAGCGAACATGTAATAACACTTTTATTTTCCAGTGTGTTACATTCAAAATGAATCATGCAGTTCACTAGATTTCTTATATATTTTTATTATATGTATATACATACATAGATATATATACATACTTACATATATATATATATATACATACATATATTTGTATAGATATATATACATATATATATATACAGTACGTATGTATGTATGTACATACATAAATACATACATACTGTATAGATATATATACATATATATACATACATACATATACATACATATATATACATACATATATTTACATATACATATACATATATATGTTTATATCCATACATACATACATACATATACATACATACATACATATACATACATACATATACATACATATACATACATATACATACATACATATACATACATACATACATGTACATACATACATATACATACATACATATACATACATACATACATACATATACATACATATACATACATAGCCATACATACCTAGACATACATACATATACATACATACCTAGACATACATACCTAGACATATATACATATACATACATATACGTCCATATACAAACTCCTGTAGTATTAGAACAATTAAAACTCCTAGCCCAGCTAGTGGGAAAAACTCTTAGCCCAGCTGGTGGGAACTCTCTTCTACCTCGTTGTCCACCTGGGTTCGAATCCCCACTGATCTTGATTTGGGTTCACAGGATAGATTTTAAGATTTTAGGGTTTGAGATAGATTAGGGTTGAACTGATCTTGTTACTGCTAAACATAAAAGTCTTCAGAAACCAGATTCAATTCCATCTCTAACTCTCAGATCTATCAATCCTATTCTGTTTTCGAAAACAGGATTCTAATTACTATTCTAATTACCCTAAATACTCAGAACTCAGATTTCGCTAAATCTTGACCTAATCCAGATCAGATTATTCTTGGATTATGATCATGGGTATGTCAATACCTTAATCCAGAAAGTTGACAGCCAAATCATCTTATCTAAGCCTTTTTCACATATCAGTCCAAATTATATCGTAATTTTGTCCTTTATCTGATATCTAGAAACCCAAAAAGGCTAAAATCTTCAGATTAACTCCAAATTCAGAATTTCTTCAGCAAATCTCTTTCAAATGCTATTTGATACAATTTTCTCTTCTGTCCAGATTACAAAATCACATCTTAAAGGCCAAAATTCGAAATCGACAAAACTCAGATCTTATTTTACCCTAAAGTACCCTATTTTCAGTTTATGTCGAAAATCATCAAATCAAGCCAGATTTTATCAAATCTCTTGCTAGATGAGTATAACGTATAAGTTTATACTCATCTGTGAAATCAGATTACAAATCAGTCCAGAATTCAATCAAAAATCTTTGCAATCAAGTCCCTGGCTCGACCACCTCTACTGTACACGACCTCGTCTACTGTTTGCGACCAGAGGGCTCAGTTCACGACCAGTGCTCGCCATCAACCGCAGCGCAGTGTGGTCGCTTGTCGAGTCCTCACAGCACGACAAGTTGTGCTGGTGGCTTGTCGTGGTCGAGGGACTCGACAAGAGCTTGTCGTGGTCCAGAGACACGACAAGCCTCTAGTCGTGCCTTCCGGCCACGACCAGATGGTTCCCGTGCGACATGCACCTTGTCGAGCTCTGGGAGCTCGACATGCTTACGTGGCAGGCCATTTCTGTAAATTCTCGGAACTGTGGGTTAGTTTTGTAATTATTTTTTAAATCTGAGTTATTAGTAAAAAAACTCCTAACTTTCCTGTTGCCGCTGGGATTCTTGTGGTCGTCTCAGCCAGAGAACTCGCCGGAGAAGGTTAAGAATTGGTCATCTGCTAAGGAACATGCTGAACAAATAATGCTTAAGGCTTGAGCAAGAATTCCTAAGCTGGAAGGACTTCAAGCAGCTGGAACGTTGCTGCTGCTGCTACTGTTTTGCTAGCTAATGTTGTTGCTGCTGCTACCTTTGGACAGAAAGGGTAAACTCTGTTGTGCTGCTGCGTGTATAACCTCCTATTGCATACATACATGCACCTCTTTACACAAAAAATTAAGCAGCTGCATGTATCTATGTTTACCCCTCCTTTTTACTGATTAAAAGTACTCCAAGCTGCAGCATTAACCTCCAGAAGTTTCAGCAGTGAGCAGTTTGCTGTGTTGCTCTTTGTGTGCATCTCTTTGCTGCATACATACATGCATGTACCCCCTTTGCACCAGGATCCAAGCAGCTGCACGGGCACTCATTTGCCTCTCCTTTTGACTGCTTAATAATGCCCCACGTTGCTGCAAGTTGCTGCTGCTCACAGGACAGGAAATAAGTAAAAATAGTTGTGGCTGCTGCGTGTATTTCCTTCACTGCATACATACATACATGTGCTCCCTTGCACCAATGTCCAACCACCTGCATGTGATCCGGGAGGATCTCCAAGTCCTGACCGCATGCGGCTTCGCGACCAAATCCTAATCGCATACGGCTTCGCGACCAAGTCCTAATCGCATACGGCTCCGCGACCATGGATTGGTCCGCGACCAGGAAAAGGAATTCGTTCCCTGTTCGGAATTGTAATCCGATCCGAATGTGTATAACTAAGCTTATCTGTTTAGGATTAGTTATATGAGTCTAATACGTTTAGGTCTCTAAGTCTGATACGTACTCATACGATTGGACTATAAATACCTTGTAATAGGTCTAGTTTAGATCATCGAACTCAATCGAAGAGTCATAGAACTTATTTGAGTTTTAGACACTTATAGTTCCTTCGACGTAGACAAGTGTGTCTAACGTTCGACGTGTAAAGCCCTCTTTGAAATAAAGAGTTGTGCAATTACTTTGGGTTTCGGTATTTCCGAGTAAGATCCCGTTATTCCGCATATTAGAATCTGGGCGAGCCTAGTGCGAAAACCAAGACTAGGTTTCAAACGGATCAGCATGTATGCGGGGATGATTTACTAATAACCCAGATTTAAAAAATAATTACGAAACTAACCCACAGTAGCGAGAATTTACAGAAATGGCCTGCCACGTCAGCTTGTCGAGGTCTGGGAGCTCGACAAGCTGCATGTCACACGGGCGCCTTCTTGTCGTGGTCGGAAGGCACGACTAGACTCTTGTCGTGTCCCTCGACCACGACAAGGTCTTGTCAAGTCCCACGACCACGACAAGCCTCCAGTACAGCTTGTCGTGCTGTGAGGACTCGACAAGAGAGTGCTGCGGTCGGTGAGTGAGCACTGGTCGTGAACTGAGCCCTCTGGTCGCAAACAGTAGGCGCGGTCGTGTGTACAGTAGAGGTGGTCGA
The DNA here is from genome assembly GCA_019359835.1 of Pharus latifolius. Lineage (NCBI taxonomy): Eukaryota > Viridiplantae > Streptophyta > Magnoliopsida > Poales > Poaceae > Pharus > Pharus latifolius. The sequence goes on from CM033328.1 coordinate 4,716,732, forward strand.
GCCAGGGACTTGATTGTAAGGATTTTTGATTGAATTCTGGACTGATTTGTAATCTGATTTCACAAATGAGTATAAACTTATACGTTATACTCATCTAGCAAGAGATTTGATAAAATCTGACTTGATTTGATGATTTTTGATATAAACTGAAAATAGGGTACTTTAGGGTAAAATAAGATCTGAGTTTTGTCGATTTCGAATTTTGGCCTTTAAGATGTGATTTTGTAATCTGGACAGAAGAGAAAATTGTATCAAATAGCATTTGAAAGAGATTTGCTGAAGAAATTCTGAATTTGGAGTTAATCTGAAGATTTTAACCTTTTTGGGTTTCCAGATATCAGATAAAGGACTAAATTACGATATAATTTGGATTGATATGTGAAAAAGGCTTAGATGATTTGATTTGCTGCCAACTTTCTGGATTAAGGTATTGACATACCCATGATCATAATCCAAGAATAATTTGATCTGGATTAGGTCAAGATTTAGCTAAATTTGAGTTTTGAGTTTTTAGGGTAATTAGAATAGTAATTAGAATCCTGTTTTCGAAAACAGAATAGGATTGATAGATCTGAGAGTTAGACATGGAATTGAATCTGGCTTCTGAAGACTTTTATGTTTAGCAGTAACAAGATCAGTTCAACCCTAATCTATCTCAAACCCTAAAATCTCAAAATCTATCCTGTGAACCCAAATCAAGATTAGTGGGGATTCGAACCCAGGTGGACATCGAGGTAGAAGAGAGTTCCCACCAGCTGGGCTAGGAGTTTTTTCCACCAGCTGGGCTAGGAGTTTTAATTGTTCTAGTACTACAGGAGTTTGTATATGGATGTATATGTATGTATATGTATGTATGTCTAGGTATGTATGTCTAGGTATGTATGGCTATGTATGTATATGTATGTATATGTATGTATGTATATGTATGTATGTATGTATATATATGTATATATATGTATATATATCTATACAGTATGTATATATTTATGTATGTACATACATACATACGTACTGTATAGATATATATACATATATCTATACGTATAGATATATATATATATATGTATATATATCTATACGTATTTATGTATGTACATACATACATACGCACATATATATATGTATATGTATATATATCTATACAAATATATGTAAGTATGAATATATATCTATGTATGCATATACATATAATAAAAATATATAAGAAATCTAGTGAATTGCATGATTCATTTTGAATGTAACACACTGGATAATAAAAGTGTTAGTACATGTTCGCTATGGGTTCGGACGACCCCTCTTATGCCTATGCCCATGTCTATCTCTCTGAAAAGGCGATGGTGAGTACTGATCAGGTGGCACATGTGATCGCCGCCAGCCGCGGTAGAAGGACCATGCCGCTCAGTACCTGCATGACCCTGAGATGGCTGTGTCGATGGAGGGTGATCTTTGAGCTCGCTAGGCGCCAACTGATCCGGTTGGTAGTACTGATGTGCATGAGGGTCGTGCAACCCTAACATGTTCGAGACCCAGTCGTCGTTGTCCCGCTGTTGTGCCACCCAACTGGGCTCGGCCCCCTGCGGAGCGTAGTACTCACGATCGTCATCCACATCCATGTGGTCATGGGCGGGCTCCCCCCAACTCTCCCAAGTAGACCCCCCAGGGACTGAGTGTCTTTGTCCCTGGGCCGCCTGCTCAATATGAGCCTGGTCCCAATCTTTGTCAGCCGCAAGCCGCTCTGCCAACGCCCTACTCGCATCGTCCCTGTCTTGATGACGGATGTCGTCCTCGTCTTGACGACAGATGTCGTCCTCATCATCAAAGTCATCTGAATCGAGAGTGCGATGTCTCGACGGGCCCCCAATATGCAGATCTCTGCGTCGAGCACTGTGCATTGACGAGGAACGACGAAGCCGAGACGGGCCGGCGGACGTCCTTGGTATGTCACCTCCCCAGGTCGACGATGTGTCATGATGACTGCGCCGTGCTGACGAAGTGCTTTGTCGAGCACCACCCAGGCTAGGCCGCGCTGACATCGGACTAGGTGGCCGGGCCCCTCTCTGGTGCGGAACCGATGCATCTGTGTTTCGGCCACAAGTTACGTCGAAGAAGAGTCGTTGTGCTGCTACACGGATGGAATGTAGGGCAGCACGTGCCACCGTCTTGAAGTGTCGTCCTGCCCGCCAGCCAGATGACAGGTTTGCCGCCTGCCTGTCGATGGCCAACGCTAACAGCCTGCACATGTGAAACTCATATGGGAACTATGGAAAAATAGATAAGATAAGAGACCAACATAAGTATCCAGCGAAGACGAACGTACCGAGCGATGTATCCGACCTGGGAAATGAACATCAAGGCCAAGTCGAAGACTGTCTTGATGTGATAGTTTAGTCGGTGAAGGGGGGCCACACGAGCTAGTCGCGTGCGGGTGCGCGGCACGTACCACTGAAGATAGGCCTGGTACGTTCCAGGGTCATACGGCCGCTCCTCCACAACAACATCCGTCGCTGCGTGGTCCTCCCACTCGTCGACCCATTTGGAATTCTTGATTTGCCAGTTGTCGAAGTGTTTTCCTCTACGTGTTTGTCTGCAAAAGGTGACGCGATGCACATAAAGCAAAGAAATAAACAAATGTGAGTGCGTACATGAGATATAGAAAATGTTCGAGGCATACACGTGAATCTCCCGTGGGAGATGGCGTTGTCGATTTCTTTCCGGGGGCGGTATCTACTTATGTAGCCCGAATTGGTGCATCACCCTCTCCGAAAAATATGGCTCCACCACATGTGAGAACACCATGTGCCGGCATGTAAGCCAGCAGTCCTTGCCCGCGGTGCAATGCGAGGAAATGCCATGCGGTGCAACCTGGGAGATGTGCTCCGGTGTGCATGGTCACCATATGACGCGCGCGTCCGATAGGAGATCAAACTCTTCCAGGTACGCCAAGTAATCGCGGTGAATCTGTGACGATGACCACCTCGGCCGACCTCCCAGCCAACGGGCTCCCATGGTCGGCCGATCCACCCAATCCTCGTAGTCCGCTGGAGCACCGTATGGATGGATGGGCCGCTGTAAACACGGCCGACCAACGGGGAAGTGCTCCCATGACCACAACTGCAGCAGTACAGGGCATGCGGACAGCAAAGATCCAGCTGCGGTCCTGCAACATGCCTCGCAAAGCCGCCTGTACCTCGCGCACAACACTGCCATCGCCCAGTTGTAACACGGCATGGCCCCTGCGTCGGCATCGACGATACTCTCGACCAGAGGAATGAACCACGTGTACACAGTGTCACCGCGCGTGGAAGGGAACAAAATATACTGCAGCGTCACCAGCAAGTAGGCGAAGAGATGCTGTCGAACTACATCGGTGGGGGCATCATCGGGGCACTCACGGTAGCGTGCTAGAAATCGGTGGGGGACACCATGCCTAGATGCCGGGATCTCGTCAGCGTGGTTAGCGATGTTGAATCGGAGGTGCATCTGTGCGCGCCAATCTAGGTGTGCTGGCCGGGGGACGATGGGATGTCCACTGCCAGGTAAACCAAGCAGCATGCTCACATCCGCCAGCGTGACTGTCATCTCCCCCCAGCGGAAGTGGAAAGTGTGGGTCTCCGGACGCCATCGATCTACCAATGCGGTGATCAACGACCTGTCCAGTGTGAGATGCTGACCTATCTGTAGCATACGGGTGAACGGCAATAAACCTGCATCCCGTAGGATGGGGATATAGCCCTCATGCAGAGGCCAGTACTCCAAGGGAGCACGGGCTACCAGCGGCTCCAAGTCCCCACCCTCGGACAAGATGCGGCCGCGATGTCCACGATCACATGTACTGCTCAGCAACTCTGGAAGATCTCTATCCCCGCCAGCCATGCCTGCCAAAACATAAAACAGGAACCATTATTGAAAGTAACATAACATACAACGGGAACCGTTATTGAAAGTATCATACCCATGGATAGCACACGACATGAAAGTAACATAACGTAAATCATATTACAAGGTTTCATACGGATTACAACAATCCAATGCAAATGATAAGCGTATTACAAAGTTTATTACAAGGCTAGGTCGATGGTCCGGGTGCATTCAAACAATCCTTCCTGCTATGTCCAGGCTGCCTATAGATCGAGAGCATTTCCTAGCTCGTGAGCTACCCCCCTGTGACTCATCCATGTCGTTGTGTATTCGGCGTGTCTTCCGTTGCCCTGGACCTGTTCGCTTTAGATTTACATCTGGGATCCAGGTAGTCTCGCCAGCAGGGATAACTCTGTAGTCACCGAGCGTCATACAAACTCTCCACACGCCACTCCACGTGTTTGAAAGGTTGTCAAGCCTGAAGTACTCCGAAAGGTAAGGCACAGGGCTCACACCAAGCGCCGCACATGAACCAAGGACATGAGAGCAGGGCTTGTGCAGTAGCTTCGGTTTGTTACATGAGCACTCAGCGACATCCCCAAGAATGACCTCGTGCACCCGTCCAGGCCTCAGTTGGCCGCTCACGTTCTTGTGCCGAAGGCGGACTTGAATGATTCGGTGCAGCCTGTTTATAACTGTCACGTCGTGCCTCTGGGCCTTGTCTACGCGAGCAGTCAAGTAGGACTGCACAACATCTGGCAAGGTTCTCATGGGATCGTCGACTAGTGTTTTGGCGGCTACACTTCTGTTGTTGAAGTACTCCACTGTGCGGTAGGAAGGAACCAATTTGACATCCAAGAATTTCGGCTAGATTCCTAGTCAAATCTTCAGAGCAGTTGATCGGAATTAAAAATGATTTAAGGAAGTTAACTCTTAATCCCAGAGAGCTGGCAAAAGAATTAATGAGAACTTTAAGCAAAAATAATTCCTTAGCGTCAGCTTTGACCGTAATGAGGGTGTCATCAGCATATTAAATAATGGGAAACTCCTCATTTCCCATGATTGACACCGGAAGGCTAAGAATACCCAAGTTTTTAGCCCGGTTTAGAATAGATTGTAAAAGATCAACAACTGTGACCAACAACAGGGGAGAAAGAGGATCACCTTGTCGGACACCTCTTTTGCAAATTATTTGTTTGCCAGGAGCTCCATTTAATAGAATTTTGGAAGATCCAGAGTTCAAAATGAGACGAATCCAATTTAGCCATCTATCACCAAAACCTTTAGCCTTTAACACCTCTTGAATAGTTTCATGCTCAATCAGATCGAAAGCTTTTTCAAAATCAAGTTTCAAGAGAACAAAATTTCTCTGAGAAGTCTTGCAAATATGAACATATTTATATGCCCAAGATGCACAATCCTGGATGTATCTAGACTTAATAAAACCATATTGATTACGATGAACAATCATAGGAATAACTGATTGCAGGCGATTAGCAAGAAGCTCAGTGATAATCTTCAAAGAACTATTCAACAAAGAAATAGGCCTGAAATTAGAGTCATTCACAGCACCCTGTTTTTTGGGACTAAAGTTACAAAAGATGCATTTAATCTGTATAATTCAGTATCACCATCAAAGAAACCTTTGACGAGATCATAGAAGTCTTGCCTAATGATAGGCCAAGTAGCTCTGAAAAAGTTTCTGTTAAAGCCATCAGGACCCGGGCTTTTATTTAGAGGCATGGTAAACACCACATGATCAATCTCCTGAGAAGTGAAGTTTAGCTCAAGGCAGGAAAGCTCTTCTAGAAAAGCAGGGTCCATCTCCTCAAGATTGAACAACATGCTTGAGTAATCCGAAGAGCCAGATCTATTTTTGAAAGAGACCCATAGATGATTCGCCATATCTTCCTGGTCAAGGAAATCTATGTTGTTATCATCCTTTAAGGAAATAATGTAATTTCTTCTGAAATTATTGGAAGCCATAGAATGAAAGAATCTAGTGTTTTCATCTCCGAATTTTGCCCATCTAATATAACCCCTTTGTTTCTAGAAGACATTCCTGATTCTGAGAAGTTCACTAATGTGCTTTTTGAGAACAATCCTGAAGTTAAATTCCTGTCTGAATAGATCTCTCTGTCCTTCCAGACCATCCAAAAGGTTCAGGGAGCAGTAACAATAATCCACCAGAGCTTGAGCCAACTTAACCTTTTTACTCCATTGCTTTAGCACTCTACACAAAAGTTTACATTTGCTATTGATTCTTCTAGCCACATTCAAGTCCATGAGACAAGAATTCCAAGAACTCTGAACCACACTCAAAAAGTTAGGAGAAGAGACCCAAAAATTTTTGAATCTAAATAACTTCGAATAAGGGAGAGAAGAAGAAATCAAAATGGTGCATGGCAAATGATCCGAAACCATCCAACCAGAAGCTTTAACAATCGTATTGGGAAATACCTTAAGCCAAGCACCATTTACAAAGAACCAATCAAGCTTTTCCAAAACCAGTTGAGCTTGTATATTAGACCATGTAAACTTATTACCTATGACAGGAAAATCCTCCAAAAGGAGATGATCAGCAGCTTCATTAAATAGATCAGCTTCCCCAGAATTAAATAAACCTTTGTTTGTATTAGAAGAGAAATGCAAAAGGTTAAAATCACCCATAATTAGCCAGGGCAAATCAGATGGGGTTGAGGTGTTACGGAACTAGTTCAAAAACTCAATTTTCTTCCTGGGGCAACAAGGGCCATAAACATTAGATGTCATCCACATCTTTCTAGAAATTTTGTTCATGAGAGTAACCGAAAGACAATAATTAAAGTGAGTCACATCCACTTTTTGAAAAATGGTGCAATTCCACGCCGTCAGAATCACCCCTAAGTTACCCCTGGAAGGGATATGTGACGTCGTCCCACCAAAGGAGACAACGACACTTCCTGTGGTGATCCCAGTTTGGTGCAGCTGGTCCCAATACACAACATTGACATCCCAGGATGAGTCAATCACAGGAAATAGACACTACTACAAAAATTCAATTCACTAACCCATATCTTCTAACGGTTATAAGCAATCTGGGAAAAATCCGATATAATAGGACGACAGCGGTGGAGAAGAGGCTTTTTACTATCGGTTATATTCTAGTACACCATTAGTGAAATGCAAACATTTTTTACTATCGGTCATTACAATACCAACCGATATAATATATGAAATAATACTATCGGTTTGTCTTTCATAACTGATAGTGAAATTATGGACTTTATACTATCGGTACATACTGTACCAACCAATATAATAGAGTAAATTTTACTATCGGTTTGTCTTTGGTAACTAATAGTGAATTTACAGATTTTTTACTATCGGTTACTACTATGCCAACCGATATAATAGAGTAAATTTTACTATCAGTTATATAAAACAAACCGGTAGTGAAATGACGTCATATAAACTAATGGTTATGACAGTGGGGACCTTAGTTTACTATCGGTTGTGTTTTTGAACCGATAGTAAAATTGTACAATTTATCTCGACCCCTGCTCTGTGCTCTGCATCCTCGATTCATTTCTACCGTACGTGCATCCATGCTCCAAGCTAGAGTGATTTGGAGAAGCTAGCTGAGAGGTTGATAATTCGATCCCCCTCGGTATTGTCATCTTCTCATCATCTCTTTCCTTGTCGATCACTCTTTCACACTCTCCCTCTCTCTCTACTTGCAATTCATTAAACTAGATACATGTAGCTCCAAACTAGCTAGAAGGCTAGGTTGGCTAGCTAGCTATAGCTTGCTGAAGTTAAGCAGCTAGCTAGCTGGCTCTTCCAATTAATGCATCAAGTTAATTTGGGTTTCATAAATATCCATTTAATGTAATTAAGCAGCTGTACACACATATGGCCTAACTAATTGATGATGTTTCATGCATGCATGCTCTGAGTCATTAATTATTTATTTCAATTTGTCAATTTTGTGAAATAATTATAGGTGGACCGAGAATATTGGATGTATGGAATAAAACGTACTACTGTTGAGTATTTGGAGGGTGTGAATGAGTTTATTAAATTTGCTGACCAAGAAAAGGCGAAGAAGGGAGAGAAAGATATGCATTGTCCTTGTATAGATTGTATGAACTTAAAAAGGTTCGGCAACTCTGATCAAATTAGGAGTCATTTGATTCATCGTGGTTTTAACGCACGTTATACCCGTTGGATATGGCATGGTGAAGATCTTGAGGAAACGAGCACCGTTACCACTCAGCAGCACCCGGAAGTGGATTGCAGTAATGATGATCATGATCAGAACATTGGTAATGTTCATTCGGAAGTCCATGTAGATGACGATAATTTAGATGAAATGTTACGTGATGTAGAAGAAGATTACAGCGAAAACGATTTAGCTAAATTTGAGAAATTAATTGTTTGATTCTGAGAAGCCTTTGTTCCCCGGATGTGCAAAATTTACAAAGTTGTCTTCTATGTTGAGATTATATAACTTGAAGGCAAGCAACGGTTGGAGCGATAAGAGTTTCACGGCACTATTAGATCTATTAGTGGACATGCTTCCAGAGGGAAATGAGTTGCCAAGATCGGTTTACCAGGCCAAAAAACTATTGTGTCCGTTGGGAATGGAAATCGAAAGAAGACATGCATGCCCAAATGATTGTGTTCTGTACCGTAACGAGTACGAGGATTTGCATGTTTGTCCAAGATGCGGTGCATCGCGGTATAAGCACGGGGACAGAATTTATCACAATGGATGTGATGAGGTAAAGAAAGGGCCTCCGGCCAAAACTGTGTGGTATTTGCCTGTGATTTCTAGATTGAAACGGTTGTTTGCAAATCCGAAAGATGTGAAGTACTTGCGTTGGCATGTTGAAGGTCGGAAACAAGACGGAAAACTAAGACATCCAGCTGATTCTATTCAATGGAGAAACATTAACAGAACATTCGGCGAGTTTGGCGGCGAAGTGAGGAATATAAGGATTGGGTTGAGTACGGATGGTATGAATCCACACAGAAATATGAGCAGTCGACATAGCACTTGACCGGTTCTTTTATGCATCTACAATCTTCCTCCTTGGTTATGAATGAAGCGCAAGTACATCATGATGTCGTTACTAATTTCTGGACCCAGACAACCCAGGAATGATATTGACGTGTTTCTATCACCGTTAGTCGAGGACTTACATAAATTGTGGAGTGAAGGGGTGCAGGTGTGGGGTGCACATAAGCGAGAGAATTTCATGTTGCAGGCCATGATATTTTGCACCATAAATGATTTCCTGGCCTATGGAAATTTGTCGGGGTATAGTACGAAAGGAGGCAAGGCTTGTCCTATTTGCCTGGATGAAACTGAAAGCATGTGGTTATCGAACTACAGAAAAACAGTGTACATGGGTCACCGCAGATTCCTTCCGATGCATCACACCTACCGTAAGAAGAGGAAGTCATTTAATGGGAAGCCTGAGAAAGGATCAACTCCAGTGTTTGTGATTGGTAAGGAGCTTTACTTGCGCTTGAAGGACATCAAAGTTGAGTTCGGTAAATGTTCTAAACCTCCAGGAAAAAATGTTTGTTAGAAGAGATAGATTCTTTGGGATCTGCCATATTGGGAGTACTTACAAGTTCGACATTGCATTGATGTCATGCACGTAGAGAAAAATGTTTGTGATAGTTTGATTGGTTTGTTGTTGAACATTCCAGGAAAGACGAAAGATGGCATCAACGTTCGCCGTGACATGCTCGACATGGGCATAAGGACTGAGCTTGCACCGTTGGAGAAGAGAAAGCGTACATACCTCCCCTCGGCCTACTATACTTTGTCAAAAAGAGAAAAAACAGAACTCTGTCAGTGCCTATATGGTGTCAAAGTTCCATGCGGGTATTCTGCAAACTTGAAAAAACTTGTGTTCATGAAAGACTTGAAACTGGTTGGTATGAAGTCCCATGATTGTCATGTATTGATGTCACAAATCCTTCCCATTGCTATCAGAGGCATTCTCCCAGTCAAAGTCAGAAAGACAATTACAAAGCTATGTTATTTCTTCAACACAATATCTGGCAAGGTAAGTGTGTACTCCTAGCAAGTTAATTAGCTCCATACGTGGAACTTGTCAGATTTTTTGGATCTGAATATTTGCTACAACTGTGTCCTTGCAGGTAATTGATCTGGATGGACTGGACGATTTGCAACGCGATGTGACTACAACTCTTTGTCAGCTGGAGATGTATTTCCCTCCATCTTTTTTTGATGTTATGGTCCATCTAATTGTTCACCTTGTCAGATAGATTAAGTTTTGTGGACCCGTGTTCCTGCGCTACATGTATCCATTTGAGAGATTTATGGGTATCTTGAAGGGATATGTAAGGAATCGACATCGGCCTGAGGGTAGTATCATTGAAGGTTATGCCGCCGAGGAGGTGATCGAATTTTGCACCAACTATATGGCCAGGGTTGACCCAATTGGCGTTCCTACGTCTCGGAATGAGGGTAGGCTTCAGGGCATTGGCACGATTGGATTTAAAGTAGTCATCCCCTCTAGTGATCTGTATGGAAAAGCCCATTTTTGGGTCGTATAGCACATGACGAGGGTGGAGCCATACATACATGAGCACAAGGAAATGTTACGGAAACAGAATCCTTCGAAGCCAGAGATTTGGGTCACCAGAGAACATAACAGGAAGTTTGCTGGGTGGATCGAAAATAGTCCTGCAAGCTTTTGAGGGCAACGTAGATGAAGTTGTTACATGGTTGGCCAGAGGGCCTAGATTTACTGTAGGGACTTGGCAGGGGTATGACATTAACGGCTATTCATTTTACACAAGAACTCAGGATGAGAAGAGTACTATGCAATGTAGTGGAGTGACACTACTTGCTATTTCGGAGGATGCTAGGGCAGTAAGGGCACTCGACTCATATTACGGTGTTATTGAGGAAATATGGGAGCTCGATTATGTATTACTTAAGATTCCTCTGTTTCGATGCCAATGGGTCGAAATCTCTCGAGGTGTTAAAGTCGACAATTATGTGTTTACTCTCATCGATCTCAGTAGAGTCGCACACCAAGGTGATCCATTTATACTTGCTGAGCAAGCTACACAGGTGTTCTACATCGTTGACCCGGCCAACCCAAAGTTGCACGTTGTCCTTCACAGTAAGAGACGTATTGTTGGGATCAAAGAAGTTGTGGATGAAGAAGAGTATGATCAATTCGATGAACTACCTCCATTTTTAGATGGAATTCTTCAATCTATCCCTACCGAAGATATTGACGAAACAAGTTACCTGCGAGACGACCACGAAGAAGGATTATGGGTGGACAACCATTCTTGACTAATTTGCAATATGTAAGTGACGTATATTACTTGGATCTTTAATCAAAGAATTCTTCAAATCATTTTTCAAAAATTCTTTGGGAAAACATACGTGATGCATTGAGAATCATTTATGCAAATTTTCATTTCAATTGGAGTACTTGATTTGAGCAATAATTGATTCTTTTCACAAATCAATATGAAAACTACAAATTGTCATTCCATGATTGGTCTTTGCTGTTAATTTATTTCAAAATTATTGGAAGTCATTTGCATGTGGTTTCAGGTGTCTTTACAAGTGCAAAATGATGTACTGAGACCCATTTGTAATTGTTCTTAGGAAAACCCTTTAGGTTCAATAACACTGTATTCTACTATCAGTTTCAATTTCCAAACCGATATGAAATTAATCTCTACTATCGGTTTATTGTTCATAACCGATAGTATTTCATATTGTGTTATGAGACCCTGTTCTACATTTTGGTTTGATCTTGTACAGTGGATTAATTTACTATCGGTTAATAATCATAAAACCGATAGTGAAATACAATGGAAATAAAGATCATTTGAGCATAACTCTTGATTGTAAAATCCTATTTGGAAAATTTTTTCAGAAAAATATATTTCATGCAATGAAAATCATTTCTGTAAATTTTCATTTCAATTGGAGTTGATTTGAGCAATAATTGATTCTTTTCACAAATCAATATGAAAACTGCATAGTTCAGATTCCTCGTGGTTTTTGGCTGGTTTGTCATTTTAATATCTCCATCATGATTGGCTATTCGAAGAAAGTTTCTATATGCATGATTCCTTATGTTCCATGATTGGTCTTTACTGTTAATTTATTTCAAAATTATTGAAAGTCATTTGCATGGGGTTTCAGGTGTCTTTACAAGTGGAAAATGATGTACTGAGATCATCTGTAATTGTTCTCAGGGAAATCCTTTAGGGTCAATAACATTGTATTCTACTATCGGTTTTAATTTCCAAACCGATATGAAATTAAACTCTACTATCGGTTTATTGTTCATAACCGACAGTGATTCATTTTATGTTATGAGACCCTGTTCTTAATTTACTATCGGTTAGTAATCATAAAACCGATAGTGAACAATGCCAACACTCCAAACCCTAACTTCCATTGTATTTACTATCGGTTTGGTGATTATGAACCGATAGTAAAGATTCATATATTAGGTTAACCTCGCACGATTTTCCCTCCAGTGCAACTGATCACATTCCAAATACTCGCGCGCCGAAAACCCTAGCCTCCCCGACGTTCGCTTTTTCGCACCTCTGCGCCACCATTGCCGATCGCAATTGGGTTCTCCACCGCCTCCGGCCACTCCACGAACGACTGTAAGTGTTCTTGACCAAACCACTCGCGTTAATTTCTTAAATTTAAATGCAATAGTTCATATGTGGTTCAATGGATTACAAATATAAAACTAGATGAAAAGTACATGAATTACAAACTTGATAGCTATGAGAATTGCAGACTTGATGAAAATCACTAGCAATTTGTCGTACAGTGTCGTCCACTATCGGTTTCTTCTTTAGAACCGATAGTAAATACCATAAACTAAATTTTCTGTTAATTATTTCCCATTTTCTAATTTTCATCTGAAATTTCGGTTTATTTAAATTTTAACAGACTTTATGTTCCTGCAGAGAGACTAGCATAGTTTGCACTACTAATCTTATATATTTTCCTGAATACAAACTTGAGTACTATCGATTTTTATTGTCAAACCGATAGGAAATAGAGTATGTCATAGTTTGCACTACTAATCTGAATTTTCTGCTAATTATTTCCCATTTTCTAATTTTTATCTGAAATTTTGATTCATTTAAATTTTTACAGACTTTATGTTCCTGCAGAGAGACTAGCATAGTTTGCACTGCTAATCTTATATATTTTCCTGAATACAAACTTGAGTACTATCGGTTTTAATTGGAAAACCGATAGGAAATATGGTATATCATATCGGTTTGTTATTGTTAATCGATAGTAAATTGATAAGTCTAAATTTTGCAGAGTTCATATTTCATTTATGAAAAGAATCAACTATTGCTCAAATCAAATACATTTGAAATGAAAATTTAAAGAAATGATTTTCATTGCATGAAATATATTTTTCTGAAAATTTTTTCCAAATAGGATTAATTTTACAATCAAGAGTTATCAAATGATCTTTATGTTAAGCAAGAAGGTATCAGTTCGACAATCCTTTGCAAATTGAGTTTACAAATCCATTTTAAATCTATTTTGAAGACCATGTTGATAGGAATTGATGATTTTTGGCCTTTTGAATGAAAATTTGACATTTTAACAAAAAGAGGTGGTTCATCATTGCCATTCTATTTTAGTTATGAACTTTGTCATGTACCTTTCTTCATATCAATTGATGGTCTGTTCATGGAATTTTAGGTAAAGCCATGTCGGCATCTTCCTCAGCTGATAGTAGTGATTCGGCAAGGGCGAACGTAGATGACGCTGCCTCGTCCCAGCGCAAGAGGAAGGCGCGAGGCGCGACGATGTTGGGCCGTTTGGCCAAACGCGCGGATCTTTCATGTGAGTTCAACCAGTTCGGGAGACCGATCGGGAAGAACGCCGGCCAGTACGCTGCTATGTTGGTTTGTTGGCGAAGGAAAGTGTGCGGGACCCACCCGCTGCAGTGGGCCCCAGGTGTGCACTTACCCGACTGCCCAGGATGCAGTCGTGCACAGAGTAATAAACAGACAACCAGCTCAACTTGGTTTATAGACAAAAGCAATATATCTGGTCTCCAAGACCATCCCACAGGCAAAAACTCGAGTGCAGCACGTAACCCTTCTAAACTCCGGGTGATCCTGCTTCGCTCATCTCTAGCTTCTCTTCAACTGTATTTTCGTTATTAAGCAAGGGTGAGTATAAAGTACTCAGCAAGTCTCTATATAAGAATTTATCCAATGCATGACAGGCTATGTCTAATTTAACAGTCTATGTGGTACAGAATAGTAAATTTCACAAACACATTTCCAAAGCGAATTTAAATACAATTGATTAGCAAAATGATGGTAGAAAACATTTATGATCCAAGAGTTAAATCTGGGCAAAACCTCTCAGTTTGCCCCTTTTTGTTTAATACTTTATTACTATTGTGCTATCCAGTTACTACCCATGGCATACCCCTATCCGGGGGTACGGAGTACTCGAATACTTTTTGACACTCTACAGAGGGGCACCGCTTTACCCACATGAATCCATCAATTTTCCCTGTCAGGCCAATTACACGCACATTATTGCATGCGACTAGATTGAGGAAACAAGGCTCTCAAATATATTGTATTAATAATATCCCTACCCGACAATTCGACCGCATTGGTTGTCCTTGTCGTTGTGAGGTACCCTCAGCGAGAAGTACTTCACACCAATATTCACGAGTTACTCAAGGTCAGAGTAACCGCACGAACTCTCCCCTCACATCTCCCCCTCACCCATTCAGGCCTTAAGTTTAGACAACTAAACTTAGAAAGATCCACCCCAAACATCTCTGTTTGGAGCTTGAATGACAACGACCACCATGTAGGGATAAAATCGATACGCAGTAGTCTACTGGCCGAATTCAATTCCTTGATCATGTGGTTGGCACGTTATTATGCCTATGGTCGTTTAGCACAATTGGTTATATCCTTATTTATTAGGGTGAGGTACTCAACCACTGTCCCGCTTAAGCAAAAATTGCCCACCAATCATACCATCCTCACCACTAATATTCATTAGCTTTCAAATAAGCATCATTATTCAAATACTTTTAAGGCCCAGTAAGGATGTTCCACCCAAGGTGGCCTCGGATCCTTACTGCCTCAACCAATCAGCAAGGATATTCCACTCACGGTGGCCCGGATCCTTGCTATCTCAACCGATCAGTAAGGATGTCCCACTCACGGTGGCTCGGATCCTTACTATCTCAACTGATCAAATTCATTTGTGAAAATCTTTCCATCAACTGCTTGTGATTAATCATTTTCATGCAGGTACTTATATTTTATCAAAACAACATATATAAGCCTTTGTAATATATAGATTCAATATGATCAAGAAATAGGGACTTACCTTGCTTTCCACGAGATCCAGTTGATAGAACTACCAGGGAACTGATGACTTGGCACTCTCTTCACTTGATATCTATTTGACGTCAAACAATAAGCAAACAAAAATAATAGTGAGTATATTTATTTATAAGTATATATATGTTTATAATTGATAGGGTTCAAGTGGTCGAATGTTGGAATAGGATTAAGAGAATGGTCGAAAGGTGATTGATAAGCTTGGTCTAGGCTGGATTAACTTAGAAAATAGGGATAACTTTATCTAGTGTTTGGATGGACGATCAGATTATATATGTGCAAGGTTAGAGATAAGGCGAACAAGTTGACACGAACAGATTTTTGATCTGAGGTTCATAGGATTGCAAACGACATAAGCATATCGACCAGAGCGACGTTGGACATAGGCTGACAAAGCATAGGTTGTCCTTTTAGGGTTTTCGTCGAGGCTCGAATACATAATTAGGGCTTTGGTTGGATGGTCAAAACTTGGTGCTTTCGTTGAGAGTCGCGAATATTAGGGTGAACATAAATTCTAGATTGATTACGAACGCGGCGACACGGCGAAATGCGGTGTCGCTGGACAGATTTTGGTTATTGAATACTCTTCATCAACTAAATCTGGCTCTCGGTCGATTTTAGATAGAAGTGCACGATTCTATGGTCGCGTAGGAATCGACCGTGATGAAATCGGAGTTCCCGGGGGCCTAGAACAGAACTAAAACTCAGAAGGACTTGGTTGCGATTTCTCACCTTCTGGAGGACCTCTTCGCAAAATGGCCAAAAGTCTCTTTTTGCCCTACTGGCCGCCACTCCCTCTCCTGCCTTTTTTTCTTTTCCCTTCTTCTTTCTTGTTCTTCTTTCTTTTCTTTTCTCCATTCTTCTTCTTTCTCTCTTTCTTTTCTTTCTTTTTCTTCTCCCCAAATCTCCTCCACTCCCCCGGCCACATCGCCGCCGGTGGCCGGGCCGTGCCCTGGCGGTGCACCACCGCCCGCCCGGTCGGCCTCCTCTGGGTGAGCGCGCCAAGACGCTGCCGGCCTGCCGGAGCCGCGCTCCCTGCCGGTCTGGCCCTCGCTCCGCCTCACAGCCAGCGCGCGCCGTCACCCGATCCAAGCCGCCACGCCGCCGGATCTGCGCCTCCCGTGTGCGCTGCGACGCCGCCGCCGCCGGTCTCGCACTCACTGGCGCCTCTGTTTCTTCCACGCGGCCGATGAAGGAGGTGAGCAGTACTCAAGCTGCTACTTCTTTTTGTTGGAGGCACCCTAAAGGAAGAAGATGGAGATTAGGAAGGAGAGAATGATTTTGGCTGTTGTTGGATTTCTTGCTGGGAAAGAAGCTGGAGGAAGAAGAAAGAGAGCACAGAGGAAATGGACACTGCTGCTATTGCTATAAATGTATGAATCTATAAGCTCGAAACAGCTGTTGTCCAGAGGAGAAGGTGTGTGCAGGTTCTGCTGGAGCTGTGGTTGAGTTGAGGAGAAGCAAACATGCTCCAAGCTGCTGCGTTTAGGGGAAGGGAACAGATGGCTGTGCTGCCGTGTGCATTTTGCTGTTTTGGATGGCTTCTGAGTTAAGCAATGGTGATGTATACACATGTGTACATTTAGGTATAGATAGATATATGAGTAGTTGTGTATATATGTGATCTGAATGTATCTGTGGAGTTAAAGGAATTTAGATATGTGTTTACTCATGTATTTGTATATGTGTATACTGAAATGTCTATATATGGGTGTGTGTGGATTGTTGTATATGGAGGTGCCATCCAGGAGTTTGAGTCTTGAGCTGAATTGTAAATAGTCGTCATTTGGAGGTTAGCTTGTACTGAGTTCAAAACATAGGTTCTGGTTGGGTAATCGAATTAGGGATGAATTGGATTAAGGTGAGAACGGAATGAAAACGAAAATATAATTAGGGTAAAAGTGAATAGTATTTTTACCGAAAACGAGTGGAAACGCGAATAACTAGGTCTCGGGGCCGAATCTGAACTGGGTATGATTGGGGAACTTGTGTTGAATAGCGGAAGAAACCTGTTGGTTCAATCAAATTGGGATTCGGAGATGAATTGGAGAATTTAGCCATTTTGGGCTTTTGGAAATAAGAAAAGGACTGATTTGCGATGAAATCTGGACTGAATCACGAAAAGTGGTCAAATGGACTTATTTGGCTGAGAAGTTTTAGGACTGGTATGCAACCACATTAAGATTTAGGGTTCCGAAGAAATCCAGAAGAAATCTACTCTGGAATCATCTGAACTGAAGGCTGAAAATGTTAAGTAGGGTAATTAGAGTAATTAGGAATTCTGGTTTTCGAAAATAGAATTAGGTTGAGTTTCTGGGTCTTAGGAACTGAATTTGATCTCGACGCTGAAGACAAATTTGGATAAGATAGGTAGGAGATCCTATCTGTTCAATCTGATTGCAGTTTTGAGCTATATGGGAAATTAGGCTAATTGTGGGCCTGGAAGGACTGAACTGCAGGTAAGAAAATTAGGAGACTGGACCAGTTTATAAATGTTTTGAAATGAACTTAATAACCTATAATTAGGGTAAATAAGTGTTGTAGGTTATTTTGTAAATTAGGGTTTAGGTTCTGGAGTTAAGACAAAAGGAAATTATTTAGGATTAGGTTTTTTTTAAAAAAAATTTATGCTCTATTTTTGGGATATTACAGAAAGGGTGAAGATCACCGTCCAGAGCTGGAAGGACGTTAAGGCCAACGAGAGGGATAGGCTGTGGGCGGAAGTGAAGGTAAAATTAATCAAAATCACTGAACTCTTGATTAATCACATTCCCTTGGTTTATCCCAGAGATTAGGTAAGTCCTGCTTATATGCACTATTTGAAACAGGCCAAGTGGAATATCCCCGACGATGGTCCCAAGATAGCTTGCTTGAAGGACATGAACAATACGTGGAAAACCTTCAAGAGCGTCCTCGTCAATACCTTCCTCGCTAAAGGCAAATCTCCATGCAAGAAGTACCCCTTCATAACGGAGGAGGTGTGGGAGCAATTCACCCAACAGAAGGGGACCCCTGAGTTTCAAGGTATGTATGGTTCCTTTGCTTGGTTACACCATTGTATGCAGTAACCAGCGGTGCATTAATTTTCTTGTTTCTGGTACGAAGGCCCTTAGCGAGAAGAACAAGGCAATCCAGAGGAGGAACGACCACCCGCACCGGCTCGGCTCTCACAGCTATGCAGGGAAGGAGGAGCAGTGGAAGAAGGCTAAAGACGAGGCGTCGAATTTCGTCGACTCCCCTGACCTACAACTCTCTGAGATCCACGATCTGTGATGCAAGAGCTGGTGGCTGGCCAGAGGGACCGTGTCGACCACGGGGACTGTGGAGTTCCCAAACCCCAGGGACGTCGAGGTCATGCAGCGACTCGTAAGTTGGCTAACTTCCTGGTTGGAATTATAGAGTGTGGTAGAAAAAACTATGATCACTAGTGTACGCACAAGTTTGTATATATTTTTTCCTCACAATGGAGAGTTTTGAATGTAACAGATCTCTTGCTCAAAGGAGGCGACATCCTTACTCGGGCTCTAGGGAACAAGGAGCATCCAGGGCGGACGCGAATCGTGGGGAGTGTGGTGCCATGGAAGGAAGGCTTCTCGGAGCCCAGGCATAAGGCCAAAAAGGCTTGCAGCTGGAAGGAAAGGGAATTGGAGCTGTCTTAGAAGATACCGTCAGATGTGACTGTACAATTCGCGGACATGTTCGCTCAAATGAATGAGAAGTATGAACGCCTCAGCCGAGTTGTGCAGTCCAAGGGTTTAGATCAAGCTGCCGAGATGACGCTTCCAGGCCGAGTAATTGCGGCTCAAAGGTTCACGTGGATCCGGTGGACCTTATTGAGGTATTGCAACTCTTGAGCTATATATGCAGTTCGGTTAATGCCACTCCCGTTACGTTAGAACTGTTTCGCTAAACTGTTATAATTGTTGCAAATTGCAGAAGCTGGAGAGCTGTAGCCTATTGATCAACATAGGCGACAAACCTATAGTGGTTGCAAACGGGCACTACTACAGAAATGCAATTCACTATCAGTTAAAAATCCACTTTAATATCGGTTCTCTTACCGATAGTGGTCGGCACGATAATAGAGGGGCAGCACACTTCTATCGGTTAAAAAACCGTTAGTAAAACATCTACAATCCTAACGTTCACTAATCGCTGTCGGCTATTTCTTCTATCGGCTCAGCTTTAAACCGATAGTATTGTATAAGTTTTTTCTATCGGCTCGTATATAAACCAATAGTATTGTTTAGGCCTTTTGTATCGGCTAGGATCTAAACCGATAGTAATATAAACGTTTTTTTCTATCGGCTCTTATATAAACCGATAGTATTTTGTGGACACATTTAGTACTGGAAACTTTATTCTATCGGTTGTTACATATAAACCGATAGTATTGTGTAGACACAGTTAGTACTGGAAACTTTATTCTATCGGTTGTAGTATATAACCGATAGTATTTTGTAGACACGTTTAGTACAGGAAACTTTATTCTATCGGTTTCTGAATATGAACCGATAGTATTGTGTGGACACAGTTAGTACTGGAAACTTTATTTTATCGGTTGTAGTATATAACCGATAGTAATATTAGTTTTTCCTATCAGTTATGTAGTGGCACGGTTAGTACTAAATATTTACAAATATACATACAGCAATATACATACAGTAATACAGAGATACATTGGATCATTCACAAATACACCAATATTTACAAATATTCACCAATATTCACATATTGAATTTGTTCACAAATACACTAATACAGTAATATACACATGCATTGGACAGACTGAATTTATGCACATATTGATCGAGTTTATTCACAAATACATCAATGAATCTATTTACATATATTCACATATATTCACAAATCAATGAATCAACACATTCAATATATATTCACAAATACAGCAATCAACACAAGTCTGTTACTGTCGATCGTTGATAGCCACTTCTTCCATGACATATTGAGCCCAAATTGTTCGCAGCTCCTTCAATTGAGGCAACTCATATTGCTCTTTGAACATGGCGCTCTGCATATATGCGTGTATGAAGTTAATTAGGATCGTACGTCACATCCAATTAAAGTTCGACTTTGAGTCAGGAAAAATGGTTACCTTAGGGAATTGGGCAAAATTTCTCCTGATCAGGTCATACATGAATCTCATGACATAGAAGCCACATTCCCACGATTGTGGCTGCTGATGGCACTGGGAAAATTGCATATGCAAAGACATAAACCCACATTAACTCGAAAGAACTAATTAAGCTTAAATTAAAAGACTCATCATGAGTACTTCCATATTAATTACCTCATATTCTTTCCAAGAAATTGTTGTGCCCTTTCTTCGCGTCATGCCTCCCTCCAGCACTGACATAATTTTTGAAAGCCCTGTATTTAATTTAGCATTGCCGGTTAATATGTTATCATTAATTAGCTACTCAGAGAAAAATTTAAAACAACTGTGTTACTTACGCGTCTATGTGCCACGTGAGGGTGAAAACATGCGCCACCCTGTCGCTCATCGAATCGAGGTAATAGACCTCATTCATCCATGGGCAAATGATGGCGAGGATCCAGTGGCCCCTACATTGCATATACAAGCGAACTGTTTCATACATATGTTAGGCGTAACATACAAGAATGAGTTAAATTAGTAGGAAATGCACTAACCTTTGGTGGTACGGCGCAAGGATGAACTCTCGGTCCTGCTGCGCGAGTAGTGCCCTAGATATGTATTGCTCCGCATGTGCTTGGTCGTGCTCTAGCATCGTGAGGCTTATTTTCTCTGGGTCGAGGAAACCCACCCTGTCGCATGCCCTCATCGACGCCAGCCTATACATGCACCTGGATGCAAAGTAGACATTAGTAAGTAGTGCATCCAAAGTGATTAGATTTATGAAACGAACTGTGATAACTTCGCACAACAGCAAACTCACAGGACTCCAGTCCGTATGATGGACATATCAAGCTCCCGCCAGTTGAGGAGGTCGAACAAATCCTCGTGGGCCACCGATATGCTCCCGGGCTCACGATGAAAATGGCCTGGCCTAAAGTGAACCAAGAAGTTGATGTGGTGCCTAGACCGGGTCAGGTACCACTCGTGGAGACTTCTGGTTATTTGATCCATATTGCGCAGAATATACTCCGACACGAGTGGGGACCCGTTCTTGAACGTACCCGGCTGGCTTTGTTTGGCCTTGCCTTTGGCCTTGCCCTTGCCTTTGGTCGGGGAGCGAGTGTACACCTTCGAAGGTTGGGGTGTGGTGCCGCAGGCCTCATTTGATGGCGAAGGGTTTGAGGCCGTCGGAGGAGGCATGGGGCCTGAAGGAGTTTGCTCATGCGTTGTGGCCGGGGTGGTGTCCTCAGGAAGTGTGCTGGTATCCATCGTCCACTTTAAGTACAAACACATAAGTTAGATCTTGCAAATTGAGTATATTAACTGAGTTGTAAGCTAGAATGGCTAGGGTTTACCTCCTGTAGTCTAACACCCTTCTTGGGCCACTGTATGTACGAGCCCAATGCCTTGCCAATTGTCCGCATTTCGTCCGTTGGGTGTAACACCCCGATTTTTCCCAAATTTTGGCTTACCTCGTCTCTCCCTATATCAGAATGAGATCCCAGTTATGCCAGTATCTTACCCCAAAAAGTTGGCAATCAAACTCTTGTCATTCAGACCTTTTCACAAATCAGCCCAAATGTATCACAAATTAGCCCTTTTCAGAATTGTCAGAAGCTCAAAAAGACTAAAAGTCTCAGACCATCTCCAAACTTTGATCTGATCCAGTAAACACCTTCCTTTCACTATTCTGAACATTTTTCCCTTCTGGAAGAATTTCCAAATCTTACCCTAAACCTGAGTTTCGAGCCTCGCCGTTTTCAAAACCCTAATTACCCTGTTTTACCCTAATTACTCTATTTTCGAATTTTTGTCGAAACCCTCAAATCTTGTTCAAATTCACCAAATTTCCTACCAGATGAGTCCCAGCATTTTAGTGTCACTCAGCTGCGAAATCAAAGTTCAATTTGGACCCCCAAATTTCCAGAATTGCAATCAGGTCCAAACTCCAAAGAAAGATCATCGCAAATCAGTCCAAAATATTTGCATCCAGGTCCCTGCTGCTTTCGACTGGAGCATGTCCACAACCAGAGAACCTCCTGTGCGCGACCTCGACCAGCTGCCGTGCTCACTCCGCCGTGGCAGTCGCCTGTGCCCTTGCCGCCATGTGTGCCCTCGCCGTTCGCCACCGTGGAAGCCACCTCAACCGCGCAATTGCTGCAAGTTTTCCCCGCGCACAGCACGCGCGCTAGCTGCAGCAGCGCAGCACCGCAGAGAACGCTCGACACGTCGCAGCCATGCTCGAGCTAGGTGTCTCCTCGCCGTTGCCTTCGCCGCCTGCACCTGCACCGTCCAGCTGCAAAGCTGCAACGCCGCGCCGTCAGTCGCCTCGCCATCACCACCCCGTCCCGTCGCTTCAAAGTCACCTCGCAGCAGCAACACTCCAAATTGTCGGCCCTTTTGCCTCGCCCGTGCCTATATAAAGCCTTCTGTAGCCGTTGCATCTTCACCCAGCGCCAGAAACCACCTAAGCTCGCAGCTCCGCCATGAAATCTTCTTCTCCGGCAAGCCAGCAAGTGAGCTCACGGTGCCAGTCCAGCTCGCTGCACCATTCTTCAAACCAATACCACCGGTGAGTTCCCCTCTTCTCCCTCTCTGTGTCATAGCAGCCAATTGCATCCCGACGACCCCCATCACCGGTGATCGCCGGATTCCCGATTCTCCCTGTTTCTGCAATGCTGTTCGTTTCATCCCAAATTGGCTTCCCCTCTAGTAGAGTTTCTTGATCAGTAGACCCCATCTAGCAAGCCTGTGCGCTCAGATTTCACAATTGAGCTGGAATCGTAGTTCTTCCGTTCTAGCTCGCCGCCGATGATCTGGCTCCCGTCGCCAGGCCGTACCAGCTATTCCCCAGCCAAATTGACTTAACCATTAGCTTCCACACTTCACCTTCTCACTCTCTGAGCAAGCAATCGAGTTCAAATGCTTTGTATCGAAAACCCCCAATCTCCAGTGTCGTCTTCTCCAGCACCGGTCGCCGGAATTCTTCCCCGGCCAATCTAGCTCCTGAAACTTTGTCCCTTAGCTTTGCCTCACCTCCTTGAGCATTTCCTTCCACTAGCTCGACATCTGGATCTGCCTAGATTGTGAGTTATGCCCTTGCCAAGATCACTGTCCAGAAGCCCAGTTCTTGTCCAAGTCACCACAGTTCATCATTGAATTTCATCACCTTCCAGCCACTTTCAGCCCTTGATCCTGTTGAGTATCTTGTTCCTGTTATCAATGCCTACCTCCCAGACAAAGTTGTGCATCAATTGGAGCCCTGGATCAAAAGTTATGTCAAGCACTAGATTTTGGCAATGTCTGCACTATGTCAGTGCATGTCAGCCACTGGCATTAGCCTTGTTTGACCCCTTCTGGTTGAGCAATGGAAATGTCACTTTGTCCCCTAGATTCTTGGAGTTGTGTTCTACATCTTTCTCTTCTGCCACTTCTCCAGAAAACCTACCTAAGACCAACTTATGACTATGTCTTGCCGTGGACTGAATGTCGGCCTTTGACATTCAACTTCTTTTGAGCCCATCTCTTCGACCATCACCCAAGTGACTCTGTCCAAATCTTTTCCCTTGCATGCATGATATATTTACTTATTATTTTCTATTGCAATTATTGTATGTATGCTTATGTAGCGTATGTGTTGTATTGCTTGTGTCCGCCGCAGAGCGCCAGTGCCCGAAGCTGAAGGAGTGGAAGAAGTCTTCGAGGTTTCGTTCAAGTAATTAGACCCAGCAGTGCAAGGCAAGTCTCAACCCCTTGATCATGTCTCGCCTAATATTTTCAAATGAAGTATATTAGTTGTTTTCAAAGTGTATGCATGCCTTATATTCAAATGAGAGTATGTTCAAATAATGTGGTTAGATATAACCTAAATGATTGTGAAACCCCTCTTGTAATTGAATACCCATGCATCCTTGTCACCCTAGGATATGTGCTTAGAATTATGCTTATGCTTGAAAACTTATGCTAAATATCAAATGGTCGCTTATATGAAAAACATGTTTGAGAACCCCTCTTTGTGAAAGAAAATACAAATTAGTATTGATAGTGAGGATTGGTTTGTATGGAGAGGGTGCGGTGCGCACCAAGGAATGTGGATGGCTCCTCACTATCAATTCATAAGGACTAGAACCTTGTGTTGTGCCTCTATGCGGCATGAAAAACGTACCAACCACTTGCCTGGTATGGGACAGGCACGACTTAGTAGCTTTTTGGTATTAGCAGTTCCCTGCATGGTTTGTCGGTCTGGTTTCTCACGTGGAGAAACTGGTTGGGCGCAGTTCGTCCGTGAGTGATGTGAGTTCAGAAAAAGCATGAGAGAAAAAGGTGGAAAGAAGGAGGACGCCCTATGCCTCCGATTAAGCCGTGCGCGGTTGTAATCGTGACGGTCAAATGTCTCGCGTGGACAAACCAAGGCTATGTGTCCTGCGGGAGCATAGTCCAAAGGCTAGGAAGTAAGGCAGTGGGGAGGACCCACAACGGTACTTGAGACTTAATTGTCTATTTACCGGGCGGGGATACTGTTAATACTAGACTGCAAAAGCGTTGTGTGATCTCGGCTTTGTCACATGCGTATAAGTCGCATGGAGCTGATCCGACTTGAAAGCCGAGTGAAGAAGTGGATTTAAAAAGAGGTACACCTTTGCAAAGCGTAAGAAAAGTATCGGATACTCTGTACTCCCAGTTCATGGAGTATGTTCGCGGTGGATTTATCCATGTGGTTCAGCACAAGTAACTATTTGGAATGTTTTGATAATATGGGTTGATAAAAGTGATGACTCATGGGAGACCATCACATAACAATTTCTTAAAGTCTATTATAAGATTTCCAAAACCCTGCTGTTGAAAATAAAACTCTTATTTAAGAAATCAAAGAATTGAAATCTATACTAGTTATGATTATAAGACTTAAACCCTTTTCTTGATCACTCCTCATCTATATACCTGCATTCTTGTAACGAGAGTTGCTGAGCATTGTGTAAAAACATGCTCACCCTTGCCTTTACAAACAAATTCAGAAGAAAGGATTCGAGGATTCCGATTTCCCTTAGCCTTGAGCACCAAGAAGAGGAAAGAGTCTTTCCAGACGATTTGAGCTTCTAGGAGGGTCATGAGCCAAGTTGAGTCCGATGTGGAGGAAGCCCTTCCAGAGCCGCTGCAGAAGGAAGTGAAGACCTTTGTGCTTGCTTTTTGTGTTGTTTTTCTGTGTTCGGTACTTCGATACCGATTCTGGATTTTAAAAAGCTCTCTACTTTTGTATCAACTTTAATTAATGTCATCCTTGGTATTATGATATTGTAATAGTGGTCCTCGTGACCTTGTACTTGCTTTATCTACCAGCTTTATTATTTAAAGTGAATCCTGTTGTTGTGAGCTTGTGATGTACCCACCTGTGTGCAATCCACCTGGGCGGTTGCCATGGGATTCCTCAAAGGAGGGTCCCACATTGGGACGGGCAATGGAAAAGAGCTGTAGCCCGGGAGGGCCATGTCCACCTATACCTTTGCGTATCCAGGCTCCAGAGGTACGCAGTGGATCCGGACATCCTCCCAAGACTGGTATACGACCCCGTTTGCAACCGCAACAGGTTTGTCGCCTATGTTGATCAATAGACTACAGCTCTCCGGCTTCTGCAATTTGCAACAATTATAACAGGTTAGCGAAACAATTCTAACGTAACGGGAGTGGCATCAACCGAACTACATATATAGCTCAAGAGTTGCAATACCTCGATCAGGTCCACCGGATCCACGTGAACCTTCGAGCCGCAACTACTAGGCCTCGCAGCGTCGAGCTCGGCAGCTGGATCTAAACTCTTGGACTGCACAACTCGGCTGAGGCGTTCATACTTCTCGTTCATTTGAGCGAACATGTCCGCGAATTGTACAGTCACATCTGCCCGTATCTTCAGAGATAGCTCCTCTTCCCTTTCCTTCCAGCTGCCAGCCTTTTTCGCCTTTTGCCCGGGCTCCGAGAAGCCTTCCTTCCATGGCACCACAGCCCCCATGGTTCGCGTCCGCCCTGGATGCTCCTTGTTCCCTAGAGCCCGGGTAAGGATGTCGTTCTCCCTACGGGGACTGAACAATCCCTCGGTCACCTCCTTCGAGCAAGAGATCTGTTACATTGAAAGCTCTCCATTGTGAGGAAGAAATATATACAAACTTGTGCGCACACTA
Organism: Pharus latifolius; assembly: GCA_019359835.1. Classification (NCBI taxonomy): domain Eukaryota; kingdom Viridiplantae; phylum Streptophyta; class Magnoliopsida; order Poales; family Poaceae; genus Pharus; species Pharus latifolius. The sequence goes on from CM033328.1 coordinate 4,743,312, forward strand.
GTGATCATAGTTAGCCAACTTATGAGTCGCTGCACGACCTCGACGTCCCTGGGGTTTGGGAACGCCACAGTCCCCGTGGCTGACACGGTCCCTCTAGCCAGCCACCAGCGCTTGTATCACTGATCGCGGACCTCGGAGAGTGGTAGGTCAGGGGAGTCGACGAAATTCGACACCTCGTCTTCAGCCTTCTTCCACTGCTCCTCCTTCCCCGCATAGCCGCGAGAGCCGAGCCAGTGTGGGTGGTCGTTCCTCCTCTGGATTGCCCTGTTCTTCTCGCTGAGGGCCTTCGTACCAGAAACAAGAAAATTAATGCACCACTGCTTACTGCATACAATGGTGTAACCAAGCAAAGGAACCATACATACCTTGAACTCAGGAGTCCCCTTCTGTTGGGCGAATTGCTCCCATACCTCCTCCGTTATGAAGGGGTACTTCTCGCATGGAGATTCGCCTTTAGCTAGGAAGGTACTGACGAGGACGCCCTTGAAGGTTTTCCACGTGTTGTTCATGTCCTTCAAGCAAGCTATCTTGGGACCATCGTCGGGGATGTTCCACTTGGCCTGTTTCAAATGGTGCATATAAGCAGGACTTACCTAATCTCTGGGATAAACCAAGGGAATGTGATTACTCAAGAGTTCAGTGATTTTGATTAATTTTACCTTCACTTCCGCCCACAGCCTATCCCTCTCGTCGGCCTTGACGTCCTTCCAGCTCTGGACGGTGATCTTCACCCTTTCCTTCGCCAACAAGCCAACATAGGCAGCATAGTGGCCGGCGTTCTTCCCGATCGGTCTCCCGAACTGGTTGAACTCACATGAAAGATCTGCGCGCTTGGCCAAACGACCCAACATCGTCGCGCCTCGCGCCTTCCTCTTGAGCTGGGACGAGGCAGCGCCATCTACGTTCGCCCTCCCCGAATCACTACTATCAGCCGAGGAAGATGCCGACATGGCTTTACCTAAAATTCGATGAACAAACCATCAATTGATATGAAGAAATTAAAGGTACATGACAAAGTTAATAACTAAAATTGTTGTGCCCTACGCTAGTCTCTCTGCATGAACATAAAGTCTGTTGAAATTTAAATGAACCAAAATTTCAGATGAACATTAGAAAATGGGAAGTAATTAACAGAAAATTCGGATTAGCAGTGCAAACTAAGACATTCTCTATTTCCTATCGGTTTTAAAAGGAAAACCGATAGTACTAAGGTATGTATTCAGGAAAATTTAAAAGATTAGCAGTGCAAACTATGGTAATCTCTCTGCAGGAAAATAAAGTCTGTTAAAATCTAAATGAACCTAAATTTCAGATGAACATTAGAAAATGGGAAGTAATTCACAGAAAATTCAGATTAGCAGTGCAAACTAAGACATTCTCTATTTCCTATCGGTTTTCCAAGTCAAACCGATAGTAATCAAGTTTGTATTCAGTACAATCTATAAGATTAGCAGTGCAAACTATGCTAGTCTCTCAGCAGGTACATAAAGTATGTTAAAATGTAAATGAACCAAAATTTCAGATGAAAATTAGAAAATGGGAAATAATTAACAGAAAATTCGGTTTAAGGTATTTACTATCGGTTATGAATAAGAAACCGATAGTGTACTACACTGTATGACAAATTGCTAGTGATCATCAACAACTAAAATTTATGAAACTAGGTTTTTGAAAACAAAAAGATTACAAAGTATGAAAACAAGGGTTTTAGAAACAAGAAGTGATGAAATTAGGGTTTTAGAAATCAGAGAGAAAATCTAGGGTACTGGTGATTACTATCGGTTCTGAATAAGAAACCGATAGTGGACTACACTGTATGACAAAATGCTAGTGATTTCCATCAATTCTGTCATTCTCATAGTTATCAAGTTTGTAGTTCATGAATTTTACTCTAGGTTTATATTTGTAATCCATTCAACGGGATATGAACCATTGCATAGAAACTTAAGCAATACACGCGAGCGATTTGGTCAAGAACACTTACAGTCGATCGTGGAGTGGCCGGAGGCGGTGGCCCAATGCAGTGCCGGAGGCGGTGGAGAACCAGATACTGATCGGCAATGGTGGCGCAGATGAGCGAAGAAGCGAACGTCGGCGAATCTAGGGTTTTCCGTGTGAGTATTTGGAAATTGGAATGTGCTCAGTTGCACTGGAGGGAAAATCGTGCAGGGTTATAACCTAATGTATGAATATTTACTATCGGTTAATAACCACCAAACCGATAGTAAAAACATATAAGTTAGGGTTTTCAAAATGGGCACTTTTCACTATCGGTGTTATTACACCAAACCGATAGTAAACTAAGGACAGGGGCTCCTAACACAGTATAAATCACTATCGGTTTATCTTTCAACCGATAGTATAGTTTAATTTCATATCGGTTTCACAGTTGTAACCGATAGTAAAATACAATGTTATTGACCCTAAAGGGTTTCCCTTAGAAGAATTACAGAGGATCTCAGTACATCATTTTGTATTGTATTTTACTATCGGTTTTATGACAATAAACCGATAGTATATATTAATTTCATATCGGTTTGGAGGTTGAAACCGATAGTAGAATACTGTTGAATTGATCTAAAGGTATTTCCTGAGAACAATTACAGATGGGTGTCAGTACATCATTTTGCACTTGGAAAGACACCTGAAACCCCATGCAAATGACTTCCAATAATTTTGAAATAAATTAATAGTAAAGACCAATCATGGAATGAAAATTTGCAGTTTTCATATATATTTGTGAAAAGAATCAATTATTGCTCAAATCAAGTATATACTCCAATTGAAATGAAAATTTGCAGAAATGATTCTCAATGCATCACGTATGTTTTCCCAAAGAATTTTTTAAAAATGATTTGAAGAATTCTTCGATTAAAGATCCAAGTAATATACGTCACTTACATGTTGCAAATTAGTCAAGAGTGGTTGTCCACCCATAATCCTTCTTTGTGGTCGTCTCGCAGGTAACTTGTTTCGTCAATATCTTCGGTAGGGACAAATTGAAGGATTCCATCTAAAAATGGAGGTAGTTCGTCGAACTGATCGTACTCTTCTTCATCCACAACGTTTTTGACCCCAACAATACGTCGCTTACTGTGAAGGACAACGTGCAACTTTGGGTTGGCTTGGTCAACGATGTAGAACACCTGTGTGGCTTGCTCAGCAAGTATAAATGGATCATCTTTGTGTGCGACTCTACTGAGATCGACGAGAGTAAACCCATAATTGTCTACTTTAACACCTCGAGGGATCTCAACCCATTGGCATCGAAACAGAGGAATCTTAAGTAATACATAATCGAGCTCCCACATTTCCTCAATAAAACCGTAATATGAGTCGAGTGCCCTTACTGCCCTGGCATCCTCCGAAATAGCAAGTAGTGTCACTCCACTACATTGCATAGTACTCTTCTCGTCCTGATTCTTGTGTAAACTGAATAGCCGTTGATGTCATACCCCTACCAAGTCCCTACAGTAAATCTAGGCCCTCTGGCAAACCATGTAACATCTTCATCTACGTCGCCCTCAGAAGCTTGCAGGACTCTATTTTCGATCCACCCAGCAAACTTCCTATTATGTTCTCTGGTGACCCAAATCTCAGGCTTCGAGGGATTCTGTCTCGGTAACATTTCCTTGTGCTCGTGTATGTATGGCTCCACCCCCGTCATGTGCTGTAAGACCCAAAAATGGGCTTTTGCATACAGATCACTAGAGGGGACGACTGCTTTAAATCCAATCATTCCAATGCTCTGAAGCCTGCCCTCATGCCGGGACGTAGGAACGCCAATTGGGTCAACCCCGGCCATATAGTTGGTGCAAAATTCGATCACCTCCTCGGCGGCATAACCTTCAATGATACTGCCCTCAGACCGATGTCGATTCCTTACATATCCCTTCAAGATACCCATAAATCTCTCAAATTGATACATGTAGCGCAGGAACACGGGTCCACAAAACTTAATTTCTCTGACAAGGTGAACAATTAGATGGACCATAACATCAAAAAAGGATGGAGGGAAATACATCTCCAGCTGACAAAGAGTGGTAGTCACATCGCGTTGCAAATCGTCCAGTCCATCCATATCAATTACCTGTAAGGACACAGTTGCAGCAAATATTCAGATCTAGAAAATCTGACAAGTTCCACGATGGAGATAATTAACTTGCTAGGAGTACACGCTTACGTACCTTGCCAGATATTGTGTTGAAGAAATAACATAGCTTTGTAATTGTCTCTCTTACTTTGACTGGGAGAATGCCTCTGATAGCAATGGGAAGCATTTGTGACATCAGTACATGACAATCATGGGACTTCATACCAACCAGTTTCAAGTCTTTCATGAACACAAGTTTTTTCAAGTTTGCAGAATACCCGCATGGAACTTTGACACCATGTAGGCACTGACAGAGTTCTGTTTTTTCTCTTTTTGACAAAGTATAGCAGGCCGGGGGGAGGTATGTCCGCTTTCCCTTCTCCAACAGTGCAAGCTCAGTCCTTATGCCCATGTCGAGCATGTCACGGCGAACGTTGATGCCATCTTTCGTCTTTCCTGGAATGTTCAACAACAAACCAATCAAACTGTCACAAACATTTTTCTACGTGCATGACATCAATGCAATGTCGAACTTGTAAGTGCTCCCAATATGGCAGATCCCAAAGAATCGATCTCTTCTTCCAAACATTTTTTCCTGGAGGTTTAGGACATTTTCCGAACTCAACTTTGATGTCCTTCACGCGCAAGTAAAGCTCCTTATCAGTCACAAACACTGGGGCTGATCCTTTCTCAGGCTTCCCATTGAATGACTTCCTCTTCTTACGGTAGGCGTGATGCATCGGAAGGAATCTGCGGTGACCCATGTACACTGTTTTTCTGCAGTTCGATAACCACATGCTTTCAGTTTCATCCAGGCAAATAGGACAAGCCTTGCCTCCTTTCGTACTATACCCCGACAAATTTCCATAGGCCGGGAAATCATTTATGGTGCAAAATATCATGGCCCGCAACATGAAATTCTCTCGCTTATGTGCATCCCACACCCGCACCCCTTCGCTCCACAATTTATGTAAGTCCTCGACTAACGGTGACAGAAACACGTCAATATCATTCCCGGGTTGTCTGGGTCCTGAAATTAGTAACGACATCATGATGTACTTGCGCTTCATACATAACCAAGGAGGAAGATTGTAGATGCATAAAAGAACCGGCCAAGTGCTATGTCGACTGCTCATATTTCCGTGTGGATTCATACCATTCGTACTCAGCCCAAACCTTATATTCCTCACTTCACCGCCAAACTCACCGAATGTTCTGTTAATGTTTCTCCATTGAATGGAATCAGCTGGATGTCTTAGTTTTCCGTCTTGTTTCCGACCTTCAACATGCCAACGCAAGTACTTCGCATCTTTCGGATTTGCAAACAGCCGTTTCAATCTGGGAATCACAGGCAAATACCACACAGTTTTGGCCGGAGGCCCTTTCTTTACCTCATCACATCCATTGTGATAAATTCTGTCCCCATGCTTATACCGCGATGCACCGCATCTTGGACAAACATGCAAATCCTCGTACTTATTACGGTACAGAACACAATCATTTGGGCATGCATGTATTCTTTCGATTTCCATTCCCAACGGACACAATAGTTTTTTGGCCTGGTAAACCGATCTTGGCAACTCATTTCCCTCTGGAAGCATGTCCGCTAACAGATCCAATAGCGTCGTGAAACTCTTATCGCTCCAACCGTTGCTTGCCTTCAAGTTATATAATCTCAACACAGAAGACAACTTTGTAAATTTTGCACATCCGGGGAACAAAGGCTTCTCAGAATCAACAATTAATTTCTCAAATTTAGCTAAATCGTTTTCGCTGTAGTCTTCTTCTACATCACGTAACATTTCATCTAAATTGTCGTCATCTACATGGACTTCCGAATGAACATTACCAATGTTCTGATCATGATCATCATTACTGCAATCCACTTCCGGATGCTGCTGAGTGGTAGCGGTGCTCGTTTTCTCAAGATCTTCACCATGCCATATCCAACGGGTATAGCGTGCGTTAAAACCACGACGAATCAAATGACTCCTAATCTGATCAGAGTTGCCGAACCTTTTTAAGTTCATACAATCTATACAAGGACAATGCATATCTTTCTCTCCCTTGTTCGCCTTTTCTTGCTCAGCAAATTTAATAAACCCATTCACACCCTCCAAATACTCAACAGTAGTACGTTTTATTCCATACATCCAATATTCTCGGTCCATCTACAATTATTTCACAAAATTGACAAATTCAAATAAATAATTAATGACTCAGGGCATGCATATATGAAACATAATTAGCTAGGCCATATGTGTGTACATGAGCTGCTTAATTACATTAAATGGATTTGTATATATGAAACCCTAATTAACTTGATGCATGCATTAATTGGAAGAGCCAGGTAGCTAGCTGCTTAAATTCAGCAAGCTATAGCTAGCTAGCCAACCTAGCCTTTTAGCTAGTTTGGAGATACATGTATCTAGTTTAATGAATTGCAAGTAGAGAGAGAGAGGGAGAGTGCAAGTGAAAGAGTGATCGAGAGAGAGAGAGAAGGGTGATGAGAAGATGACAATACCGAGGGGGATGGAAATATGATCAACCTCTCAGCTAGCTTCTCCAGATCACTCTAGCTTGGAGTCGTGCGCGGCTGAAATGATTCCAACATGCAGAGCGCAGAGCAGGGGTCGACCTAATTAAGTTGTCCAATTTTACTATCGGTTCAAAAACACAAACCGATAGTAAAATAAGGTCCCCCACACATAAACCATTAGTTCACATGAAGTCATTTTACTATCGGTTTTTTACATAACCGATAGTACTATTTACTATATTGTATCGGTTAGTACAGTAATAACCGATAGTAAAAAGTCAGTAATTTCACTATCAGTTACGCGAGAAAAACCGATAGTATTATGTAATATATTATATCGGTTGGTACAGTATGAACCGATAGTATAAAGTGATGAATTTTACTATCTGTTACGAACGAAAAACCGATAGTACTGTTTTAATATGTTATATCGGTTGGTGCAGTAATAACCGATAGTATAAAGTGCGCAATTTTACTATCAGTTAAAAGTGGAAAACCGATAGTACTATTTGATATATTATTTCGGTTTTTACAGTAATGACCAATAGTAAAAAGTATTTGCATTTCACTAACGTTAGACTAGTTTGTAACCGATAGTAAAATCCCTCTTTTCTGCCCTGTCGTCCTATGCTATCGGATTTTTCCCAGATTGCTTATAACCGTTCGAAAATATGGGTTAGTGGAATGCACTTCTGTAGTAGTGGGGGTCGTATATCAGTCTTGGGAGGATGTTCGAATCCACTGCGTACCTCTGGAGCCTGGATTCGTAAAGGTACAGGTGGACATGGCCCTCCTGGGCTACAGCTCTTTTCCGTTGCCCGTCCCAACGGATGAAATGCAGACAATTGGCGAGGCATTGGGCTTGTACATACAATGGCCCAAGAAGGGTGTTAGACTACAGGAGGTAAACCCTAGCCATTCTAGCTTACAACTCAGTTAATATACTCAATTTGCAAAAACTAACTTATGTGTTCGTAACTTAAAGTGGACGATGGATATCAGCTCACTTCCTGAGGACACCACCCCCAGCACAACACATGACCGAGCTCCTTCGGCCCCATGCCTCCTCCGATGGCCTCAAACCCCTTCGCCATCAAATGAGGCCGGCGGCACCGCGCCCCAACCTTCGAAGGTATACACTCGCTCCCCGCCCAAAGCCAAGGGCAAGGCCAAAGGCAAGGCCAAAAGTGATCCGGGAGGATCTTCAAGTCCTGATCGCATACGGCTTCGCGACCATAACCGTGTTCGGAAAGGATTCACGACCATGGATGGGGCCGTGACCATGGATTGGTTCGCAACCAGGAAAAGGAATTCGTTCCTTGTTCGGAATTGTAATCTGATTCAAATATGTATAACTAAGCTTATCTGTTTAGGATTAGTTAGTTATATGAGTCTAATACGTTTAGTTTATTGAGTCTGATGCGTACTCATACGATTGGATTATAAATACCTTGTAATAGGTCTAGTTTAGATCATCGAAGAGTCATAGAACTTATTTGAGTTTTAGACACTTATAATTATTTCGATGTAGGCAAGTGTGCCTAACGTTCGACGTGTAAAACCCTCTTTGAAATAAAGAGTTGTGCAATTAATTTGGGTTTCGGTATTTTCAAGTAAGATCCCGTTATTTCGCATATTAGAATCTGGGCGAGCCTAGTGCGAAAATCAAGGCTAGGTCTCAAACGGATCAAGTTGGTATCAGAGCAACTTTCCTATCCTGTGGATAGTGAAGACTCGCCAGGGTTACAAAACCTCCGGCGAAACTCCAGGCAATCAATTGACGGTTCCTACAGCCACGTCTCCAACAATGTCTGACGATACCTCCATTCAAGCTAACCTAGCCGAACAAGTGGCTAGGCTCTCCACCGACATGGAAACTGTGCTTGCTTGGATTAAGCAGCAGGCCATGATTGTACCTCCTGAACTAGGGAAGGTTATGGGTGAGAAGACTGGTGAAGACTTGCGCAGGGCAGACGAAGATAAAGACGAAGGCGACCACAAGACTGACAACCTCGCCAACACCTCCTTAGCTTTCGGATCTTTTAAGGTCGACGCTAAGATTGATATACCCATATATGATGGGGTGATCAATGCCGAGAAGCTGGATTCTTGGATCGATCAACTTGAGACCTACTTTGACCTGAAAGGGTTCAGTAGCGCTCAAAAGGTGAAGTTCGCACCTTTGAAGATGAAGGACCATGCCAAGACTTGGTGGAAGGCCCTTGTCGCCAGTGGTGAAGCTGACAACCTTGCGTGGGGTCAATTCAAACGACTTCTGCAACAAGAATTCAATCCGATGGGTTACTTTGAGGAGAGATGGGAGCGTTGGCACAGATTGTACCAACGGCGCGACCAGACAGTCCAAGACTATACGACAGAGTTTCGGAGACAAGCAATGGTCATCGGCATCTCACTGTCCGATCCTCAGGTATTTCGGAAGTACTCATCTGGACTTCAGAAATCAATCAGTACTGAGCTAAGTCTGTTCGGCATACAAGACATTTTGACCACGAGCACAACTGCTATGGCGATCGAGAAGAAGAACAAATCCCGCAGCGACAAAAGCATGAAGGAAAGTGCGACCTCGACAAAGAAAAAGCCGATTCCAAAGAAGAACGCTTCAAAATCGGGCATGGTGCCTTTTACGAACATTGTCAAGTCGCGGGACATATCAAGGACAAATGCTACAAGCTTCATCCTGAACTTCGACCAAAGAAAAATGGACCAGGGAAAAGAACAGCCATGGCTACTACGACTTCACCAGACGAAGAAGTTGTCCGAGTGAATTCGGTTCATGAGGCGGATACGACCTTGTCTCTGATGGCAATGCCGAAGGAGAAGGGTTCTGATCCACCAAACGACCATCACCCAATGGAGGACTTGTTCACCATCAACATACAGGTGAAGCACAAAGTGGTCACAGCGATATTCGATCCAAGAAGTCAAAAGAATTTGGTCTCCGCTGGACTGGTTCGGCGACTTGGTTTGAAGACAACCACACACCCGCGACCATATCCGCTGGGTTGGTTTACATCCGACGTGAACCAACAGATTACGAGTCAGTGTGTGTTGAAGTTTGCGATCTCTGCACGATATATCGATGAGGTGCAATGCGATGTTGTCCCTATCGATATCTGTCAGGTGATCTTTGGGAGTCCGTATCTGTATGATCGAGACGCTCACTTCCATCGGCGAGCGCAAGAGTACGACCTCACCAAAGACGAAGTTAAGTTCGTGATCAGTAGAGACATCCACGTCAACACTTCGAACTTGATTACCGTAAATCAAGCCAAATGAATTGTTAATTCATGTCACAAGTATGTGCTTGTCATGATTCGACCCATTGGTCAAGGTGAGGGTACTCGACCAGCATTGTCGTTGGCGTGCCGAGAGGATTCTGGTCGTTTGTCGGGACTGCTGGAGAAATACAGTGATCTATTTGAGACTACCCAGGGTCGTCCGCCGAAACGTCCAGTCGAGCACAAAATTCAGCTTGTGTCCGATGCGACACTGCCCAATCTGAGTATGTATCACAGCTCAGTATTGGAGAATGAAGAGATCAAGAGACAACTTGGTGAGTTTCTGAATGATGGTGCCATTCAACCGAGTAGTTCACATTGTGGGTCTCCTGTGGTGTTAGTACCAAAGAAAGATGGGACTTGGCGTATGTGCATTGACTATCGAGCGCTGAACAAGATCACCATCAAGAACCGGTACCCCCTTCCTCGTATTGATGACCTACTAGACCAATTGAAGCATCCTGTTGTCTTCTCCAAATTTGATCTTAAGTCAAGATATCATCAAGCCAGCATCCGAGAGGAGGATACGTGGAAGACCGCGTTCAAAACACGACAAGGTCGGTTCGAATGGCTGGTCATGCCGTTTGGTCTCTGCAATGCCCCGGCAACTTTCATGCGTCTTATGAATGATGTATTGAGACAGTTCATCGACGACTTTGTGATCGTGTACCTCGACGACATATTGGTTTATAGTCGTTCGTGGGATGAGCACCTCATTCATGTTGAAAAGGTGTTCGAACAGCTTTGGCAACATCGACTTCGCCTCAACCGTAAGAAGTGCGAGTTCGGCCAGCAAACTCTACTTTACCTAGGATTCATGGTCGGCAACGGTACATTGCAAATCGACCCGGACAAGGTAAAAGTGATTCGCGAATGGCCGCGACCATGAACAGTTACGGATGTGCGTAGTTTTGTGGGAGGATGCCAATACCTTCGAAAGTTCATCCGACACTTCTTGATTATGGCTTCTCCATTGCATGCATTAACCAGGATCGATTAGAAGTTTGAGTGGACAGGGAAACATGAGGACATGAAAAGGAAGATCAGTGAGGCGCCTGTGTTAGCTTTGCCGAATCTCCAGAAACCGTTCGAACTAGAAACCGATGCCTCAGGTTATGCGATGGGCGCAGTGCTCATGCAAGAAGGTCGACCAGTAGCATATCACTCCGAGTTATTCCAGGGAGCTCAGAAGAACTATCCAACTTATGATAAGGAGTTATGCGCACTGCATCAGGCCGTGAAACATTGGCGGTGTTATCTCTTGGGTAAAGAGATTGTTGTCCACACCGACCATCAACCATTGCAATAATTGCAAACTCAGTCCAAGCTACAGCAAGCTCGACACATGAAGTGGATGTCGTATCTGCAGCAGTTTAATCTGGTGATTAAGTACAAGAAGGGCGTACACAACAAATTGGCGGACATGTTGTCGCGACCACCAGTTACGACCCTCTGCTTATCAGCGTTCATGCAGATCGAGCCCTCATGTCATGATGACTATACCAATATGTACAGTGAAGACCCTGATTTTCAAACAACACTGGCTGAGCTCGAAACAGGGAAACCTACGGAGTTCGTTCGTCAAGAAGGACTCTTGTACAAGGGCAATTTACTTTGCATACCTCGTGGAGCACCTCGAATTCAATGGTTGCGAGAAGCGCACACATCGAAGGTAGCTGGTCACTTTGGGGTTACAAAGACGTTATAAAATCTTCGCCGACATGTGTTTTGGCCGCGTATGCAGCAAGATGTGGCTAGTTTTGTTCGAGGCAGTGGTCTCTGTAGCATCTCAAAACCGGCAAACCAAAAATTGGGTTTGTACACTCCTTTCCCAGTTCCATTGCGACCATGGGAGATCATATCCATGGATTTCTTGGGAGGATTGCCTAAGACCCGACGTGGCAACGACTATCTATTCGTGGTCGTTGATCGGTTCTCCAAAATGATTATTCTTATACCTTGTCGAAAGACTATCACGGGAGAAGAAGCAGCTTGGGTATTCCTTCAACATGTTTGGACACACTTCGGACTGCCGACTTCTATTGTGTCTGATCGCGATACCCGGTTTCTTAGTCACTTTTGGCGATCACTCTGGACGATGATGGACACCAAACTAAAGAGGAGTACTGCTTTCCATCCGCAAACTGATGGTCAAACCGAGGTAGTAAATCGCACAGTCGTTCATCTTTTGAGAGGATATAACTCATAGCATCCGAAGACCTGAGATGAAAGCATACCGTACCTGCAGTTTGCTTTTAATCGAGCAGTGCATGGTTCGACTGGAAAGTCACTTTTGAGGTCTGTTTAGGATTTCTACCACAGAGTCCATTCGACACGGAGTTTGTGATCCCTACCTCAGCACAGAACAGCAAGGAAGCATCTGATCAGGATCGAGCACAAAAGTTCCTGGAAGGTATTCAACGACTCCATCGTGAGGTTGAACAGAACTTGCTGAAAGCCCAACTCAAGTACAAGGTGCGACATGATCGGCACCGAGTTGATGCGCAATTTCAAGAAGGTGATATGGTATGGTTACATCTGAGTAAGGAGAGACTTAAAGGTGAAGGTAAGAAGCTCAAACCCATTCGTTATGGTCCTTTTCGTATTCTGCGGAAAGTGGGTAATAATGCCTGTCAGCTCGAGTTACCTCCATATATGGATATTTACTCGGTTGTTAATGTTGAGCACCTCAAACTCTTTGAGCCTTCAATGCTGGATGATGAGCCAGATACTATAGTACCATCTGTTGAAGACTTGGTCTATCAACGAGACGAACCTCTACGTGAAGATGTGATTCTGGAGATGAAGGTGACTACCACCGGCAGTGGCACCAAGGAGACTTTTCGAATTGGTCGGAAAGATCAACGAGCACATGCGGCAAAGTGGTACACCAGAGAAGATGGACAAGCCCAATTTCCACATCTCCAGTTTGATCGAGAGGTCGCAACAGGGGTTGGCTCCTTCTCAACAAGGGAGTTATGATCCGAGAGGATCTTCAAGTCCTGATCGCATATGGCTTCGTGACCTTAACCGTGTTCGTAAAGGATTCACGACCATGGATGGGGCCGCGACCATGGATTGGTTCTCGACCCGGAAAAGGAATTCGTTCCCTGTTCGGAATTATAATCCGATTCAAATATGTATAACTAAGCTTATCTGTTTAGGATTAGTTAGTTATATGGGTCTAATACGTTTAGGTTATTGAGTCTGATGCGTACTCATACGATTGGACTATAAATACCTTGTAATAGGTCTAGTTTAGATTATCGAAGAGTCATAGAACTTATTTGAGTTTTAGACACTTATAATTCCTTCGACGTAGGCAAGTGTGTCTAAGGTTCGACGTGTAAAGCTCTCTTTGAAATAAAGAGTTGTGCAATTACTTTGGGTTTTGGTATTTTCGAGTAAGATCCCGTTATTCCGCATATTAGAATCTGGGCGAGCCTAGTGCGAAAACCAAGGCTAGGTCTCAAAAGGCAAGGCCAAACAAAGCCAGCTGGGTACGTTCAAGAACGGGTTCCCACTCGTGTCGGAGTACCTTCTGCGCAATATGGATCAAATAACCAGAAGTCTCCATGATTGGTACCTGATCCGGTCTAGGCACCACATCAACTTCTTGGTTCACTTTAGGCTAGGTCATTTCACCGTGAGGCCGGAAGCATATTGGTGGCCCACGAGGATTTGTTCGACCTCCTCAACTGGCGGGAACTTGAAATGTCTATCATACGGACTGGAGTCCTGTGAGTTTGCTGTTGTCTGAAGTTATCACAGTTCATTTTATAAATCTAATCACTTTGTATGCACTACTTACTAATGTCTACTTTGCATCCAGGTGCATGTATAGGCTGGCGTCGATGAGGGCATGTGACAAGGTGGGTTTCCTCGACCCAGACAAAATAAGCCTCACGATGCTAGAGCACGACCAAGCACATGCGGAGGAATACATATCAAGGGCACTACTAGCGCATCAGGACCGAGAGTTCATTCTTGCGCCGTACCACCAAAGGTTAGTGCATTTCCAACTAATTTAACTCATTCTTGTATGTTACGCCTAACATATGTATGAAACGGTTCGCTTATATATGCAATGTAGGGGCCACTGGGTCCTCGCCGTCATTTGCCCATGGATGAATGAGGTCTATTACCTCGATTCGATGAGTGACAGGGTGGTGCATGTTTTCACCCTCATGTGGCACATAGACGCGTAAGTAACACAGTTGTTTTAAATTTTTCTCTGACTAGCTAATTAATGATAACATATTAACCGGCAATGCTAAATTAAATACAGGACTTTCAAAAATTATGTTACTGCTGGAGGGAGGCATGACGCGTCGAAGGGCACAACAATTTCTTGGAAAGAATATGAGGTAATTAATTCGGATGGAACTACTCATGATGAGTCTTTTAATTTAAGCTTAATTAGTTCTTTCGAGTTAATGTGGATTTATGTCTTTGCATATGCAATTATCCCAGTGTCATCAACAGCCACAATCGTGGGAATGTGGTTTCTATATCATGAGATTTATGTATGACCTGATCAGGAGAAACTTTGCCCAATTCCCTAAGGTAACCATTTTTCCTGACTCAAAGTCAAACATTGGATGTCTCGTACGTTCCTAACTTCATACACGCATGCAGAGCGCCATGTTGAAAGAGCAATATGAGTTGCCTCAATTGAAGGAGCTGCGAACAATTTGGGCTCAATATGTGATGGAAGAAGTGGCTATCAACGATCCATCGTAAATGACTTGTGTAATATATATTGAATGTGTTGATTGGTGTATGTGTGTAAATTCATTGGTGTATTTGCGAATAAACTCAATATGTGAATAAATTCATTGGTGTATTTGTGAATAAACTCAATATGTGAATAAATTCAATTTGTGCAATGCATGTGTATATCTTTGTATTAGTGTATTTGTGAATAAATTAAATCTGTTGTATTAGTGTATCACTACATCACTGTATCTGTTAATGATGCTTTGTAATACTATCGGTTCATATCCTACAACCGATAGAAGAAAGTTGTGGTACTAACCGTGTTGAGTTTTAACCGATAGAAAAAAACTTATACATTACTATCGGTTTCCAGTGAATAACCGTTACAAGAAATATAACATCACTATCGGTTGGGATCATTGAGCCGATAGTAGAATTGTCGATAGCGATTACTAAACATTGGAGGTGAAGGTATTTTACTATTGGTTTTTAATTGATAGGGTTGTGAAACGTTTCTTCTATCGTGCCGATCACTAGCGGTAAGAGAACTGATAGTAGATTTGATTTTGAACTGATAGTGAAAAGCATTTCTGTAGTAGTGAGATTTCAGCAGCAAAATAATACAAAGTAACATAATTGTATGGCCCACTGGCCTTAGTACAACATGGGGATTACAGTGCCTACATGGCACAATGGTGTAATTAAAACAAAAAGATGACTACCCGGCAGAAGCTAGGTGAACACCCACACATTAGAAGTTAACTGCAAGATAGACACATCAAAGCTCTGGTGGAAACGGTTCTCCTCCTTCTGGATCCATGAGCTCTTCGGGATAATGTTCTTGGTCCTGGAGTGCTCCATCTGATTGTCGAAATGTTTCAAGGGTGAGTACTTACGTACTTAGCAAGTCATAGATGAGAGTAGAAGTATATATCGTAGTAATGATATGATCCTATACTATTGAGGGAAAGAGGAATGGTTTTTGAAAATACTTTTCTTCCATGCTTCTCAAATATCATGCTCATGGCAGCACTTTCACATACTTAGGGCACAATCCACGTGCCACATATCTTATACATGTTTACTAGTTATAGTGCTACCGCGACACGTCGACACACGACTGCCCTCGGCAACACCCCTTATCATGACACCACATGTCATTTGGGTAATCTTGACTTCTCAAATTTTATTTAGAAAAGGAATATTTGTGTCACACTTCGTGGATTTAATCCACCGCAACAGACTACTAAAATCTGGGAGCTCAGAGTATTCTAATACATTTTTAACTTTGCAGAGGGGTACTAATTTACCCGCAAGATATTCGACTTTTATGCCCATCCTATCTGATGATTAGACCCAAAATTCACTTCATACTATGAGTGGCAAGGGGGAATAACAAGAGCTTTTGTTACATTTCACCCACAATTCACCCGACCGTGTGGTTCTCACGTGAACCATAGTTGTGGCAAGTACTCCCTACCACCCCAAATGGCATCTTCCCATTATTGGGTCAGCGTGCAATCACATCCAATGATATGTTTGGGAGTCGCACTCCGTGTCAATCGTGCATACAACAGCTCATGCAGGGGTTTCATGTGAGATCCACATAAGTACTCATTTAGGCCTGTTCCATACCAGGCTTGCGGTTAGCACGTTATTCATGCCACTAGACGCACAACACAAGGTTTTAGTCCTTATATGCCAGTGACCAGATCATACCACAGCCCATGCACACTCAGTTCCTTGCACAACTTGTGCCAATACCACCATTCCATTACAAAAGCCTGGTCATGGCTAGGGGTTTTTATTTCATGAATATACATTCATATACATATACTTATTAATTCATGGCTTGTCAACGATTTGGACTCGGGGTCCTTAGCCAAACTTATGCAGAATTTGTAGGTTGGGAGACCTTTCAGGGTGTCCCTCCGGGAAGGTATGATGAATCAACGATAACTAGAGCACAGAGAGATTTATACAGGTTCGGGCCCTCGATGGTGGGAGTAATAGCCCTATGTCCTGTTGGGATTTCACTATGTATGGTAAAAAGAGTTACAGAGTTATGGAAAAGATCTTCACAGGCGAAGATTTTTCCTATGTGTTTGTACAAGACAATGTTTGGAAGGCTTGTGAAACCTATCTAACTTAGACTACTATCTTCTGGTTGCTTTGATTTGATGATCTAATCATCTGGTTGTTCGATCGTTCGATTCGATCCCTTCTGTTTGATGCATTAGGCTATCCCTTTATACTGGTCGAAAGGGTGCCAAGTCATAACGGCATTAAAAAGTTGCTTGGATGCAGTTTCGGCAACTGCCCCCAACTCCTACGCAGGTTTAACACGTGTTATTCATGGATAACAGCTCGTATTAACCTCCTGACGGTTGTCTCCATACGTGGAAGAATCTTCGGGATACACGGGATATTCCTGTTGTAGGGACAAAACCATCCCGCGTCCCCTGGTCGAAGGTGTTTTGACCGCGCGTTGTTCACTGACCGCGCACCACCTGCAGCCTTCTGTTCACGTATGGCATACAAACTCTTGACCGCGCACTAGCTACGGTCTGATCGCGTAAAGCCTGTGACCACCTGATTGTGCTTCTCAGAGTAACTTGAGTTCGTATCACTAGGCGCTTGTCTGGCTTGAATCTGTCCTGAACCAGCCGTGCATTTATTTGAACTGGCTCGGGTATCAAACCTCGTCAGCTAGCCCCCAAATTTGAAGAGAACGAAGGGACGTGTTTGCTTCAAATTTCAAGACTTATATCGGATATTCAACCCAGCGCTTCAAATCCTCCACTTAGTGGCGCACTAAGTGTGGCGATTGGTTCCCCGAGACGAACTCTAGGTAATACGTGACGGGTAATGATGGTGCCATTTGAAACATTTTTTAACCCGAGGTAAAATTGTAAATGCTTTAAAAACTCGAGGCGTTCGGAAACTGAACCGTCACCCCGGCGGCTATAAATACCGAAGCCTCTAGACTTCAAAGCTCCACAATTCATCTTCCCGACTAAGTCTCTTCCAAAGCCATCTTCCCTTCCTTTCATACACTTCTCAATGGCAGACCACAACATCATCGAGATTGAGAGTGATGAAGAAGAAGTTTTCGAGCAGGATTTACAGATGTCGAAAGATCTGTCTCCTTCAAGGAAGAAACCCAAGGTTGACGAGGGATCCTCCAGTAGAACAAAGGTGAAAGACGCATCATTGTTCTTTCTTCCTTCAGTTCCTGTAGTTTTTCCTGTCCATACACCTCGGCAGGTCGAACCTTCATCTCCACCTTTGGAGGGATGTTCTTCTCATCAGCTTTCTCCATTTCATCCCAATGATCCCCGTTTTTGTTCGAGTGATCAACTTTCTGGTTGAAAAGCTGTTCCTCCTTGACCAGATGATCCTCAACTTGTGTTGGGGAAGCAATCTTCCTGTGGGAAGGTTGCATTTCCACCATATGATGATCCTCGACCTTTATCGGGTGATCTACTTTCTGGGGGAACTATATCAACCTGTCACTTGCGAGGACAGGTAATTATTTCTATCTCCTTTTGCTCGTTGTTACAATTAGTGCAACTAACATTTGCAAATGTAGGAGATTGGAGCTCCCAGCGATCAGCCTGTTGAGATCCTGCCTCCCCCCCTCGGACAGACTCTCCAAGGGGAAAAAGAGGCTCTGGAGAAGAAGACCGAAGAGATGTCTTCGACGATTCTACATTTGGCAAAATGTTTTGAAAGATCCCGTGAAGAGGCGCGCCAATTCCGTCGGGAGAGGGATCACGCTCAGCAACAGCTAGAACTCTCCGATTTGATTAGGAATAATAGCGCATCTCTTGTTAGGGATGATGTAGATAGGCCTAGAGTAGTTTCTAGTTCCCTGGGAGTCATCAGTGTAGATCCTACTGACCACAACATGTCCCTAGGAGAACTTTGCAAACTCCTCTCGGATCAGGTCGACGCTCTGGTCGCCGGTATCCCTTTTGTATGTAAAGATTGTCAGAAATAAAGATTTCTTTTATCTTACAAAACATGGAAACTCTTCATTATTTCTGTGCGAAAACATGGTCATAAATAGTGTTTTTACGACCACTCGTACACAGATAAGTTCCAGCATTACGACCAGAAACGCATTTAAAATGTTATACCGCGACTAGTGCTGATACCGCGATCAGACTCAAAGCCGCAGTTAGAAATGAAGTTCGATCTGGAAAATTACCGCGATCAGAACCGAAATTCGATCAGACCCCCACTTCAACTAGAATTGCAATCCGATCAAAAACATAGTTCTGATAATACAGCAATCTGATCGAAAAGCAACTGTATACCCAGCAGTTGAATCATAGAATATCTTTATGATCAACTCGTGAATGTTTACAAGAGATATGAAGGAAAAAAGTTCTCCGAAAACCTTTTGTAGAATCCTTCACTTTTTTATGCGCATCTTTAACCTTCAAATCCGAGACAAAGAAGACCTTTTGTTTCGGATTCAGTACAAGGAACGCATAACGGGTTTATTGGAGAAAACATCCATTATGAGAAATGAATAGAATATTCAATGGAACGTGATGAGGAACGGGGTCCCGATCTTCTGACAGGTAGGGGATAGTTAGATTGGTGGAGACTCGACGTTGACGATCCGACTTTCGACCAGAACCGATCTAGGCCTGCAATCATTACACCACTTCTCTGTTCGTTATCAACCGTACCGAGGCGCGGTTGACCTAGCACGAAGGCCTGTTCCTGCAAGCGAATCGAAGAACACGTGCAAGAACACAGAAGAAGCAATCTCGGATTGCAAGTATGTATTAAGATCACGAAGTGTTGGGGTTCTACAAACCGAAAGACGGCGAACTGCGACAGCAGAAAAATTCTAAGCAAAACCCAAGTCTAACAATGACGGCTACGAGGTTTTAATATGCGAGGGGGGTGGCGTCTAGCACTAGTACAGAAAAGCTTTCTTCTATCGGTAAAAAATACCCTTCTACTATCGGTTTTCGTACCGATAGAGATAGACACGATAGAACAAGACATAACATTTTCTATCGGTAAATAACCGACAGAAGAAATTAACAATTCTATCGGCATCTTAGGAGTGTACCGATAGAAAACCCGTCGTAGTCTGACGATTAACGGTGGGAAAAGTACCACTATTCTAACGGTTAATTACATGATTACCGACAGGAAATATTACTATTCTATCGGCACCTTATGATTGTACCGATAGAAAACCCGTCGTCGTCTGATGTTTAGCGTAGGGAAAAATACCGATATTCTAACGGTTAATTACAAGTTTACCAACAGAAAAAAGTTTAGTACTCTCTCGGTTGGAAATGAGATTACCGATAGAAAAAAGCTTGGTACTCTCTCGTTTGTGTATGAGTTCACCGGCAGGAAAAATCACACTCTTCTAACGGTTAATTATAGGTTTACCGATAGAAAAAACTACAGTAGTCTCTCTGTTGTGGATGAGTTCACCGGCAGGAAAAGTCACACTATTCTGACCGTTAATTTCTAGTTTACCGATAGAAGAAGTGGTAGTAGTCTCTCGGTTGTGGATGAGTTTACCGATAGAAAAGTGGTAGTAGTCTGTCGGCTGTGAATGAATTTACCAATAGAACATTCACATATACAGTACGTTCTTTACATTCACAATACAGTACATTCGCATGTACAGTACAGATGCAATACATTATAGAATGGATACACAATACAATACAGATGCAAAGAAGGGTAAATTCACAGAATAGATTGACACATTAGACAGTTATTCACATTTATTGACATA
The DNA here is from genome assembly GCA_019359835.1 of Pharus latifolius. Taxonomy (NCBI): domain Eukaryota; kingdom Viridiplantae; phylum Streptophyta; class Magnoliopsida; order Poales; family Poaceae; genus Pharus; species Pharus latifolius. The sequence continues at coordinate 4,763,744 of CM033328.1, forward strand.
TATATGGACAAATACAAATTGCAATCCAATGTGGACATTTATTGACATATATATTTATTCACATGTATATAAACAGTCTATGCATAGAGTACATGGAAAAGAGAAAATTATCATGGCGGATGGTTGGGCGCAACTTCCTCCATGACATATTGAGCCCAGATTTGTCGAAGATCTCTAATCTTTGCATTTTCGTATGAGTCTTTTGACATGGCGATCTGCAAGCATGTGTGAATACGGAGTAACTAACTTCCTAATTTTTAACGTGACACCCAATTTTCAAATTTGAGTTAGCAATCGATGCTTACCTGGGGGAATTGGGCAAAGTTTGTCTGCACTAGATCGTACATGTAGCGTAGCACATAGAACCCGCATTCCCACGATTGCGGCTGCTGATGGCACTGAGATAATTGCATATGCGAAGACATGTTAGCTATTGTTTCCATAAATTAATTAAGCATAAACAAAAAGTCTCGTGAGTACCCATATTCTTTCCAAGCTAGTAGGGAGCCCTGCGGTGCGGCATGCCTCCCTCCAGCGGACACATATTTATCAAAAGCCCTGCATTTCAGTTAGTATTGCCGGTTAATGTATTATCATTAGCTAGTGAGGTGAAAATTTAAATCAAACATATAAGTTACTTACGCCTCCATATTCCCCTTGACCACATGTTTGATCGATAATCTGTCACGCATCGAATCGAGGTAGTACACCTCGTTCCTCGGCGGACAGATCACGATGAGGATCCAGTGGCCCCTGCATTGTACGTAAAAGAGGACTGCTAGCTCAAAGTATATCTCAGGTGTAACATACAAGATCGAGTTAAATTAGTACGAAATGCACTAACCTTTGGTGGTACGGCACCAGAATGAACTCCCTGTCCTGCTGCGCCATCAACGCCTTGGATATGTACTGCTCAGCGTGCGCGCCGTCGTGCTCTAGCATTGTGAGGCTTATTTTCTCTGGGTCGAGGAAACCCACCTTGTCACACGTAGCCTCCGATGCTAGCTTGTACATGCACCTGCATGCAAAGGACGACATTAGTATTGCACAGAAAGTTACTACATTTCAAATGAACTACAACAATGCAGAGTTAGCAAACAGAGTTAGAAAACAGCAATACATAGCATCAGCAAACTCACAGGACTCCAGTCCGTATGATGGACATATCGAGCTCCCGCCAGTTGTAGAGGTCGAACAGATCCTCGTGTGCCACGGATATACTCCCGGGCTCACGGTGGAACTGCCCAGGCCTGTAGGGAACTAAGAAGTTCAGATTGCGCCGAGCTTGGTGTAGGTACCACTCGTGGAGGTCTCTAGTTGATCGATCCAATTTGCGCAAAGCTGCCTCCGACATGAGTGGGAACCCGTTCTAGAACCTCTCTGGCTGTCCCTGTCGCCCTTTTCCCTTGCCTTTGCCCTTGCCTTTTGCCGGGGACTGAGCTCGTACCTTCGAAGGCAAGGGCGAGGTGATGGCGGCTTTCTTTCGAGGTGAAGGCGTGGATACGCTGGGTGGGGTCGAGGCCGTCTTTGATGTGTCCAGGGTCGCACGAGATCGGGCCTCATGCCCCGAGCTGGGGGCGCAATCCCCTGGTAGCCCAGCGGCAGGCCACTTCAATTAATGAGCACGTATGTTAGATTATGCAAGTTGAGTGTACTGAGTAGGATGTAATCTAAAATGTGTAGGATTTACCGGTTGTATTAGAAGACACTTCTTGGGCCACTGTACGTAGGAGCCCACTGCCTCAGCAAGTGTCTGCAGTTCCTCTGTTGGGACTGGCAACGGAGAATCGTTGTAGCCCAGCATGGCCATGTCCACCTGTACCTTTGCGAACCCCAACCACAAAGGTACACAGTGGACCCGGACATCCGGCCCAGACGGATATATGAAGCCGTGTCCAACCACTTCCTGCCCGGCGCCTACGTGATTCTGTAGGATGCAGCCCTCCGGCTTCTGCAAATTTGTAACAATTAAAACAGGTTAGTGAAACAACTCTAACAGAATGGGAGTGGCATCAACTTAAGTGCACAGATGAAGGCTTGCAGTACCTCAAATAGATCCACTGGATCCGCGAGTACCTTCGAAGCGCAACTGCTTATCCGACCCCGTGGGGTACCGTCGTCCTGGGGATCCGCATCTGCACTCTTGGCCAGCAATGCTTCTCTCAACCGTGCAAACTCTTCCCTCAGTTGTGCGACCTCGGACTGCACCTCAGCCCGTATCTCAGCCTGCATCTCCGCCCGTATCTCCGCCCGTACCTCAGCCCGTATCTTATCGGAGAGGTCAGCTTCCTTTTCCTTCCAGGAGCGGGCCTTCTTCCTCGGTGGAGCCGGATCTACGAAACCGGCCTTCCACGACACAATGGCTCCCACGGCCCGTGTCCGCCCGGGATGCTCCTTATTTCCTAGAGCCTGGGTGAGGATGTCGTTCTCCCTCTGCGGGGTAAACAATCCCTCCGCTGCCTCCTTCTCAAAAGAGATCTATTACATTTAAAGGTACCTTGTGAGACAAATTGCCTTATATACACTTGTGCGCACACAGTTTACGAGGTTAGCCAACTTACCATTCGCCTCACAGCGTCGGCGTCCCCAGGGGTTGCGAATTGCACAGACCCCGTGGATGACATGGACCCCCTCCCCCTCTACCATCGCTTGCACCTCTCATCCCGGATCTCGGAGAGCAGCAACTCAGGGGTGTCGATGACAGGATTTTGCTCGTCTTCCTTCTTCTACTGCTCCTCCTTCCCCGCATAGCCCCGGGATCCGAGCCGATGCGGGTGGTCGTTCCTCTTCTGGATCGCCCTATTCTTCTCGCTAAGGGCCTTGAACTCCTCAGTCCCCTTCTGCTTGGTGAATTCCTCCCATACCTCCTCCGATATGAAGGGGTACTTCTCGCAAGGAGATTTCCCCGCAGCGAGGAAGTTACTGACAAGCCAGCTCTTAAAGGTTTTTCATGTTCTGTTCATATCCTTCAAGCAGGCAGTCCTAGGTGTATCGTCGGGGATGTTCCACTTAGCCTGTTTCCGAAAAATGCATACAATTAATCACGAGTTGGTTAAATTTTAGTATAAGCCAAGAGAACGTGATTACGAAAGAGTTCAGCGATTTCAGTTAATTTAACCTTCACTTCCGCCCACAACCTATCCCTCTCGTCCGCCATCACGTCCTTCTAGCTCTGGATGGTGATCTTCACCCTTTCTTTCGCCAACAGCCCAACGTAGGCCGCGTACCTCCCAGGATTCTTTCCAATCGGCCTCCCAAATTGGTTGAACTCACAAGAAAGATCCGTGCGTTTGGCCAAACGCCCCAACGTCGTCGCGCCTCACCCCACCCTCTTGCGCTGGGATGTAACAGCTGCATCTTCAGTAGTTACGATGGGGTTGGCCCTAGTCGAACCACTAGTACCATCCGATGAAGACGACGACATGTCTTCCCCTACAAAACCATCAACAAACCATATGACAATTAATTCTCCTTGGAGTTCCATAACTCAGCCCAGGACTGGAGACTAATTAGGGCAGCAAAAGGGAAAATAATACAAAAAGAAAGACATGCATAAATTACTTCCTCAACTGTTTAGAAATATTTTCTATTGGTAAACACATGAGCTGCCGATAGACCATAACAATTACCTCCACAAAAGACAATTTTTCTATCGGCAAACCCGTGAGATACCGATAGAACATAACAATGTTCTCTACATATGGAATTTTGTTGACAAGCCACCATTCACTGTCATCACATAACATTCTTGATGATTTGCTATACTAATATTTATGGGCCAGCATTATTATTTCACACGTAAATATGCACACAAGCATCTAAGTGCCATGTGCATAATCTTTAGCCTGTATGCAAGTCATCAGGACTTCACATCTATTAGGTTGGGAAAAGTCATGTATAGGCATTTGAAACATATACATCGAAGACCCATCCACATTGCCATATATTCATACGAAGTGAGTAAAAATTCCCAACCAAACTAGTACATTGCATGGCTCATGTCCTTCCAGATCCAAATTAAGTTTTACTACTTGTACAGAAATATTTTCTATCAGTAAACACATGAGCTGCCGATAGAATATGTGTAAGAACACCTCCAACATATAATGTGCATTACATGGCAGTTGGATACAATTGATCATACATACAGCAGTATAGATAAGTTAAAATCTCAAAACAGGTTCATTACAGCACTGGAACATATTATGTAAACCCTAATTTAAATCAACATTGCCTGCGGAATGTACATAATCCAACACAATAGGGAACCCTAGTGTAATTGCAAAACTTGAAGAATTAGTACGTGCAAAACACTAGGATCAAATAAGGAAGATGCTGGAAATAGAACGACGAATTAGGGTATTTACAGCGGCGATCAGTTTTGGTGATGGAGAGGCGGTGTAGAACGCAGCGGCGGCCGGCGAAGGATGAAAATAAGAACCGGTGGCGGTGGTGAACCAGTGTCCAGCTGGCGATCGTCGTGTGGGAGAGAGGAAGTGAGTGGTCACGGCGGAGGTTGTGGTTTTCTTCACTCTCGAAGAGACGCAGTGCTCTAAGGTGGAACTGTTCGAGTGGAGGGAAACTCAAGGGCCGTGTACGAGTAATAAAGTAGTGGAGGAACTTTTTTATCGGTACAAAAAAATGATACCGATAGAATTATGTACTTTTCTATCGGTACAACAAAATAGTACTGATAGAACAAGTAAATTTCCCGGAAAAATATTTGAAGTAGTGGATGCCTTTTTCTATCGGTATAAATAATAAAATCCCGTGAGACCAATTTTCCCCAGAAAAATTTTTTAATTAAGTGCTTGAGATTATAGTATTGGGTGCCCTTTTTCTATCGGTAAAAACAACAAAATACCGTCAGAGTAATGAAAAGGTACACACAATTTAACATCAAACAGACCGTGGTTGAAAGCTGCAGAATGATAAAGAAAGAGGGAAGATAGCCGGAAAATTGGAAAATTGACATAAAAAGAAATTGTTCATTCATTGTTGTTTTATCACTTACAAAAAAAAAAATAAAACCCAAAATGCTAGGTCAAGGGGTGGTCTTAGCCCTGGCTGCATGTAGAATAGAGTCAGTTAGACTTGCAGCCAGGACGCAGGACTCCTCCAGCGACAAGTTGTCCCTAGGATCAACTACTACCGCGTCGAGAAGGCCTGCGACCTCCCTCAGCTTCGCTATGGTATCCTTCATAGTCAAACCACAGCCAGCGATGGTCATATCCGCGGCTTTCTTCTCCTCGCGAAGACGCCTCGTCCTCGCCCTAGCATTGTCACCATCCGTCTTCATGCGCTGGAAGAGATCGTCAAGGTCAAGCCGTAGCTGAGTGTGCTTGTCCGTAAGGAGCTTGTGCTCCTCCTGGAGGGCCCTCAGGTCGGCCTTCACTTTGATAGTGTCTTCCACGGCTCCCATTCCCTGTGCAAATCAACAGGTCAAGAATGAACTGAACATGGATTAACAATACAGGGGTAAACCGAGGAGATTTAGAGTTCTTACCGGGGAGGGAGTGGCTGACGATCCCAGGGAGGTTGCCATTGTGAAAGAGAAGATGAGGAGTTGAACCGTTCGAGAATTAGAAAAACAACAAAATACCGCGACGCATGGCGAGGTACTTATAGAGTTTCCAAGGCGACGCATGGTGACACGGTTGAGAATTCAAAGCGCCAGAGTAATCTTCTATCGGTAAAAATAGGAAAAAACCGTCAGACAACAAATACCATGAGACTAACGAATTTATTCTAACGGTAAAATAGAATAATACCGATAGAAAAAGTAAACTTTTCGAAAACTTTTGAAGTGCCTGAGAGAAGTGCTTGAGACACATGAAAGTAGCAGATGTCCTTTTCTATCGGTAGAAATAACAAAATACCGTCAGAAAAAAAGTGATTTTTGGAGAGCTTAATTTGAAGAAGCAAGAGGTTGCGATGAGATTTTTGCAAGTGCTATTTGAAGGGAAGAATTAAGTATTTACAGGATAAAGGTACTGTACATGTTAGAACTCATGCTGTGGAGTAAAATTGAGATATATTAATGCTGTGAACTAGTTTATCATTAAGTTCTAAAGAAAAATGTACTGCCTGATGTATTAATGATAAGTTCCTCACCTTGCTGCAGAACTTGTGGGCTATTTTCTTGGCATATATCCCTGAAATAGAAATTAATCATCAATGGTTCTCAACCCATAATCCTTCTTCGTGGTCATCTCGCAGATACGTTGTTTCGTCGATATCTTCAGTATGGATAGATTGAATGTCCTCTAAAAATGGAGGTATTTCATCGAATTGGTTATACTCCTCTTCGTCGACAACATCTTCGACCCCAACAATACGTCTCTTGCTATGGAGGACAACATGCAAGTTTGGATTGGCCGGGTCAACGATGTAGAATATCTGTGTGGCTTGCTTTGCAAGTATGAATGGATCATCTTGGTGTCCGACTCTACCAAGATCGACGAGAGTAAACCCGTAACTATCAACTTGAACACCTCGAGGGATTTCAACCCATTGGCATCGAAACAGGGGAATCTTAAGTAGTCCGTAATCGAGCTCCCATATTTCGTCAATAGCACCGTAATATGAGTTCAGCGCCCTTACTAACCTGGAATCCTCGGAAATAGCAAACAGTGTCACTCCGCTACATTGCGTGCTACTCTTGGCATCTTGAGCTCTTGTGTAAAATGAATACCCATTGATGTCGTACCCCTGCCAAGTCCCTACAGTGAATCTTGGGCCTCTAGCCAACCATGTCACAGTTTCACTTACGGAGCCCTCGGCAGCTCGCGTGACTCTTTCTTGGATCCACTCAGCAAATTTCCTATTATGTTCTCTGCTGACCCAAACGTCTGACTTCGAAGGATTCTGTGACCGTAACATTACCTTGTGCTCGTGTATGTATGGCTCGACCTCCGTCATGTGTTTTAAGACCCAAAAATGTGATTTTGCGTACACATCACGAGCGGGGACGATAGCTTTGAATCCAATCGTTCCGATGCCCTGAAGCCTACCCTCGTGTCGGGACCTAGGAACGCCAATTGGGTCAACCCCGGCCATATAATCTGTGCAAAATTCAATCACCTCCTCGGCGGCATAACCTTCCATGATACTCCCCTCGGGTCGACGACGAGTCCTTACGTATCCCTTCAATACACCCATAAATCTCTCAAATGGATACATGTAGCGCAGGCACACGGGTCCACAAAACTTAATTTCTCTGATAAGGTGAACAATCAGATGGACCATAACATCAAAAAAGGATGGAGGGAAATACATCTCGAGCTGACAAAGAGTTGTAACCACGTCCCGTTGCAAAGCGTCCAGTCCATCTGGATCAATTACCTACGAGGACACAGTTGCACCAAATATTCATATCAGAAAAATCTTCTAATTAAGCTCCACAGATGGAGGTAATGAACTTATAGTACGAGTGCACGTACTTACCTTGCAAGATATTGCATTGAAGAAATAACATAGGTTTATGATTGTCTCTCTGACTTTAACTGGGAGAATGCCTCTGATAGCAACGGGAAGCATTTGTGACATCAGGACATGACAGTCGTGGGACTTCATGCCAACCAGTCTTAGGTCCTTCATAGACACAAGTTTTTTCAAGTTCGCGGAGTACCCACATGGAACTTTAACACCGTGCAGGCACCGACAGAGATCTGTTTTTTCGCTCTTGGACAACGTATAGCAGGCCGGAGGGAGGTATGTACGCTTTCCATTCTCTAAAGATGCAAGCTCAGTCCTTATCCCCATTTCCACCATGTCACGACGAGCTTTCACACCATCCTTTGTCTTTCCCGGAATGTTCAACAACAAACCAATCAAAATGTCACAGACATTTTTCTCTACATGCATGACGTCAATGCAATGTCGAACTTGTAAGTGCTCCCAGTACGGTAGATCCCAGAGAATCGATCTCTTCTTCCAAACATTTTTTTCTCGAGGTTTAGAATGCTTACCGAACTCAACTTTGATGTCGTTCACGCGCGAGTAAATCTCCTTACTGGTCAGAAACACTTGAGCTGATCCCTTCTCAGGTTTCCCGTTAAATGATTTCCTCTTCTTACGGTACGTGTGATGCACCGGAAGAAACCTGCGGTGACCCATGTACACTGTTTTTCGGCAGTTTCGCAGCCACATGCTCTCAGTTTCATCTAGGCAAATAGGGCAAGCCTTGGCTCCTTTCGTACTATACCCCGACAAATTGCCGTAGGCTGGAAAATCATTTATGGTGCAAAATATCAAGACCCGCAAGATGAAATTCTCTTTCTTGTATGCATCCCACACCTGCACACCCTCGCTCCACAATTTCTGTAAGTCCTCGATTAAAGGCGCTAGAAACACGTCAATATCATTTCCGGGTTGTCTGGGTCCTGAGATTAGTAACGCCATCATGATGTACTTGCGCTTCATGCATAACCAAAGAGGAAGATTGTAGATGCATAAAAGAATCGGCCAAGTGCTGTGTCGGCTGCTCATATTACCATGTGGGTTCATACCATCTGTACTCAGCCCGAACCTTACATTCCTAAGTTCGCCGCCGAACTCAGCAAATGTTCTGTTGATGTTTCTCCATTGAATAGAATCAGCTGGGTGTCTCAGTTTTCCGTCTTGTTTCCGGGCTTCAGCATGCCAACGCAAGTGCTTCGCGACTTTCGGATTTGCAAACAGCCGCTTCAATCTAGGTATCACAGGCAAGTACCACACAGTTTTTGCTGGGGGTCCTTTCTTTACCTCGTGACGTTCACTGTCAATCCGGTCCCTACGCGTATACCTCGATGCGCCGCATCTTGGACAAACATGCAAACTGGAGTACCCGTTACGGTACAACACACAATCATTTGGGCATGCGTGTATTCTTTCGATTTCCATTCCCAACGGACACAACAGTTTTTTGGCTTGGTAAGTAGATCTTGGCAACTCATTTCCCTCTGGAAGCATGTCCGCTAGAAGATCTAATAGTGCCGTGAAACTCTTATCACTCCAACCGTTGCCTGCCTTCAAGTTATATAATCTCAGCACAGAAGACAGTTTTGTAAATGTTGCACATCCAGGGAACATAGGTTTCTCAGAGTCAGCAATCAGTTTCTCAAATTCACAGAAGTCATTTTCGTTGTAATCTTCCTCTACATCACATAACATCTTATCTAGATTGTCATCATCATCATCTACGTGCACATCGGAATGAACATTACCAAAATTCGGATGATCGTCGATATTATTGCAATCCACATCCGAGTCGTGCTGATTGGTAGTAGTGGTGCTAGTTTCCTCAAGATCTTCGCCATGCCATATCCAACGGGTGTATCGCGCGTTAAAACCACGACGAATCAAATGACTCTTAATTTGATCAGAGTTTCTAAACCTCTTCAAATTCATACAATCTGTACAAGGACAGAGCATATTTTTCTCTCCCTTCCTCTCCTTTTGTTGCTCAGCAAATTTAATAAACTCATTCACACCATCCAAATATTCAAGAGTAGTACGTTTTATTCCATACATCCAATATTTCCTGTCCATCTACAATTAACAAAATTTAACGAGTAAGCCATGCATGAAACCTGCCTGATTAAGTTATGTATATGTACATGTACAGCCTCTTACAACAGATACATGTGTTGAACCCTAGCCTGACGAAATTAACACTAATTAACCTAGCTAACTACACAATACAAGCTAGTTAGCTTCTAAAACATGACGCATTTCCAGCTACCAAGCTCCCAAGCTTAGAGCTACAAACTTGGAACTACACAATACAGCTAGCTTGCAAGTAGAGAAGAAGGGAGATCTAGAGGGAGAGAGAGACAAGTGTCGACAATTAAGCGTACCTTAAAGAGAGGGGCGCAAACAACTTCCCTCCAGCCTGCGCTGATCACCCTAGCAGTGTAGCTACGGGGGTGGAACTTTCGTCACAAACAGAGGGACACAGAGTGCAACAGAACAAATTAAAGAGCAGCTCAGCAATGGTCGAGTGGGGTTTTCCTTATAATGGACATTTTTCTAACGGTAAATACATGAAATAACCATTATACTAACTTATGTAATTTGCCGCTCACATAGTCTATCGGTAAAAACACACACATACCGTTAGAAAATGTACATTACCGAGCAAGCACATGACTTCTTCTTTCGGTAAATATGTGTATTGACCGTTAGATCATGCACGACACAGCACGTACATGAGTTTTTCTATCGGTAGATATGTGTACGAACCGTTAGATGATGCATGACACACGAGCAAGAGTTTTTCTATCGGTAAATATGTGTATTTACCGTTAGAATATGCATGACTGAGCAAATATATGAAATAACCGTTAGACATTTTTCTAACGGTAAATACATGAAATAACCGTTAGACTAACTTAGGTAATTTGCCACTCACATAGTCTATCGGTAAAAATACACACATACCGTTAGAGAATGTACATTACCGAGCAAGCACATGACTTTTTTTTTCGGTAAATATGTGTATTGACCGTTAGATCATGCATGACACAGCACGAACATGAGTTTTTCTATCGGTAGATATGTGTACGAACCGTTAGACTATGCATGACACACGAGCAAGAGTTTTTCTATGGTAAATATGTCTATTTACCGTTAGAATATGCATTACTGAGCAAATATGTGTGTTTTCCTATCTGTAAATATGTGTACTTACCGTTAGAGGAGGTACTGGTACCAAACTGGGACAAACATACACATGTCATTTCTCACATTCAAGGAATCATATCAATGTAACATCAAACAGATCTTACATCAAACAGATCTTACATCAAACGGATCTTAACTAGAAGATAAAGCAATATTTCAAGAAATGCTAATTTGTGGATTAACTAGGAGACACAAAAATACTTTTCTTAAGTACTTGGGACTTCATCTTGCCAAAGAAATTACACATGCTAGTTCACAAATTTAGGTACAAACATACACATGCCAGTTCACCAATACAAATTCAGGTACAAACATACACATGCCAGTTCACAAATTCAAGTGCATGTCTGAAACAACAGTACAAATACACACCTACCTACCAATACAATTAAATACACAAATACTCCCTGCACATTCAAGTTCATGTCCCAATTAGCAATACATGATACACAAATATACAACAATATACAAATACAACAATTCACGCATTCGATGTATATTAGAAAAGCCACGTCTGAAATTAACAACAGATCACGACGAGGACCCAGAGGCCCATACATTTTACATAAAAGAGAACCTTTGCAGGTTGCCACAATGCAACTACCGACTATAAGTTAGACCTGATACATCACAAATCCATTCATCCAAAACAGCAAATGTCTGAACCACATTGGACTTAACCATATGAGTTCAGTTCGAAGACGCCCGAGGAGCTGGAACTGCCGTCGACATACATTTGTACATATTGGTGATTTTCTCGGACTCAAACTCGATCAACTCAACTCAACTCAACTCCATTAACAAAAAGAACCTACCTTCCAAGATGTTGTTATGTGTAGTGATGGTGTAGAATGGCTGTGCAAATAACAACAATTCTTCTTCTCCAAGCATGTAAGCATCTGGCCACAAGCTGGTGCATGCAAAAAAATGTAAGATGCTTTCTATAGGTCCTGATTTGAGAAACATGTCGGGCTTAAGGATCTTCTCGACCGAGCCAACCAAGATCTCGTCCTTCACGTCCTTCCAGCTCTCGATGGTGATCTTCACCGTTTCTTTCGCCAACAAGCCAACGTAGGCAGCGTACTGCGATGAAGAACCGTGAAATACGTTGCCCCTCATGAGCATCATCCAAGGACCCGAACAGATCATAATCATATTGAAAAGAAGACACATCAAAATGAAGGATACAAAAAAAGCAGAATTATTGCCATAATCGGATTAGAATAATCTAACAATGTTGCAGAATTTTTACGTACCTTCCTTGGGATGCCGAAGTCTAGAGGGCGTCGATGGAGGTGCGGAGGTGCAGCGGTCCCTTGTAGAGCTGCGCCGGCCGTACATGGAGCTTACGGGTTAGGACTACAGCCCCAGATGAACTGTGAGAATGAAAGAGACATACCCGCGTATTTATACAACTATATATTTTCTATCGGTACAAAAACAACATACCGTTAGTAATAAAAACTTCTGTAGAAGGCGAATGGTTCTATCGGCACAATACATATTACCGATAGGAATTTTTGTACATACTCTATCGGTGTGTACGTACATTGCCGATATAATATTACAAGTTGTAGAAGGCCAACAGTTCTAAGATATTTTTGTTATATTCTAACGGTATAAACATTCATTACCGATAGAATAAAACTATTTGAGACGAACAGTTCTAAGCAATTTTCTATATATTCTAACGGTACAAGAATCCAGTACCGATAGAATAAAAATATTTGTAGAAGGCCAACGGTTCTATCGGCGCACTACATATTGCCGATAGGAATTTTGAATATACTCTGTCGGTATATTCATACAGTACCGATATAATAAGTCTAGTTGTAGAGTCGACCAGTCCTATCGGCGCACAAGATTCTCCCGTCAGTACTTATGCATCTCTTCTAACGGCAAATATGTTCATCACCGCTAGAGTAAATCGTACTGCTTCTTCTATCAGAAAGTTTCTTACAAACCGATAGGAAAAATACACCCGATGGCCTTTTATGACCTCGAGGCACATTTTCTATCGGTTTTCAACTAAATCGCTAATAATTGATAGAAGATAGGGGTTAATAGACTGCATTTCTGTACTAGTGTAGGGTTTGGGGCGCACCCCCCCACACGGGATACACGGGTCGAGGCCAAATAGATAGGTGACGCAGCACCGCACGGCCCAATAGAATCTGGTTTCCACTTGTTTTGATGATTGTGATTGACTCAGAAGGATTTTGGATGTAGGACCAGATCCGTTGGAAAGGTCTCGTCGAGGGCTTTTCCGTAATGTACTTGAACGCCCCAAACGGAGTTCGTATGTATCTGCTATGCCCATTTGAAGACAGGCTGTTCCGCCGTGGCCGACCCGGACTCCAGCTCGCGGTAGACTTGATTCCCGACCCGTGTTGGCGCAAAGTGACACCCTCGCTGATCAACACCATGATTCTTGAGCACAAGCACAATATTATTAGGTAGTAACTCGCTCTTGTCAATATTCTCTCGTGTACTAAGAAACGAGCTCACCTGGTGATTTAGTTGACGTGCACGTGCCCTTGTTATTGGTCCTTGCACAACAGGTGTTGGAAGAATGGACGCATCGTTAGGGGTGATGTCCTCATCATCCTCCCCCTCTTGAATTGGAGTCGTCCTCGACTCAAGCTCATCTTCTTCTCCCAAATATGGCCGCAAATATGAAATGTTAAAAGTGGGGCTAACCCCGAAATCTACAGGAAACTCAAGTTTGTAGGCATTATCGTTTATTCGCTCTAACACCTTAAATGGACCATCCACACGAGGCATTAATTTTGACTTTCTTAACTCAGGAAAACGCTCTTTACATAAGTGTAGCCATACAAGATCTCCAGGAGTAAATATCAATTCCTTTCTACCATGACTACCAGCAATGCGATATTTTTCATTCATTCGCTCAATATTTTCTTTTGTTGTTTCATGTAGTTTTAAAATAAACTTAGCACGTTTCTTAGCATCAATATTGACCTTTTCAGATGATGGAAGAGGCAATAGGTCAATAGGAGCACGAGGGTTGAAACCATACACCTGGAAAGGACTTACCTTGGTAGTCGAGTGTAGCACACGGTTGTAGGCAAACTCCACATGAGGAAGGCACTCCTCCCACATCTTTAAGTTCTTCTTCAAAACAGCTCACAACATTGTGGACAAGGTGCGATTTACCACCTCTGTTTGGCCATCAGTTTGGGGATGACAAGTAGTAGAAAATAGTAACTTTGTCCCCAATTTATTCCATAATGTCCTCCAGAAATGACCCAAAAATTTTGTGTCGCGATCTGAAACAATAGTGGAAGGCATACCATGCAAACGAACAATTTCTTTGAAAAATAAGTCGGCAATGTGAGTGGCATCATCACTTTTGTGGCAAGGAATAAAATGTGCCATCTTGGAGAACTGATCCACAACAACAAATATACTATCCCTCCCCCTCCTTGTCCTAGGCAAACATAGAACAAAATCCATTGAGATATCCTCCCACGGGAACTAGGAGTAGGAAGAGGCATATACAAACCATGTGGATTTAATCGTGACTTTGCCCTTTGACACGTGGTGCAGCGTGTCACGAAGCGCTCAACATCACGCCTCATCTTTGGCCAATAGAAGTGCGTGGCCAAAATATCTTCTGTCTTTTTGACACCAAAATGTCCCATCAGGCCTCCTCCATGAGCTTCCTGCAACAACAAAAGACGAACGGATCCAACTGGAATGCATAGGCGGTTAGCTCTAAACAAGAACCCATCATTGAGTACAAATTTATTCCAAGCCCTCCCATCCTTGCAATTAATCAAAGCATTTTTGAAATCAGCATCTTGAGCATATTGTTCTTTAATAGTTTCAAGTCCAAAAATTGGACAGTCAAGTTGAGACAATATAGCATATCTCCGAGACAAAGCATCAGCAATTACATTATCTTTCCCTTTCTTGTGTTTAATGATGTAAGGAAAAGATTCAATAAATTCTACCCACTTGGCATGTCTACGGTTCAATTTGTTTTGACTGCGAATATGTTTCAGCGACTCATGATTAGAGTGAATAACAAATTCCTTAGGCCATAAATAATGTTGCCACGTCTCTAAAGTTCGCACAAGAGCGTACAACTCTTTATCATACGTGGGGTAATTTAAAGCAGGCCCACTTAATTTCTCGCTGAAATATGCAACAGGCTTACCTTCTTGCATGAGCACACCACCAATGCCAACTCCACTAGCATCACATTCAAGTTTGAAAGTTTTACCAAAATCTGGAAGTTGGAGTAATGGTGCATTTGTTAGCTTTTCTTTCAAAAGGTTGAAGGCGTCCTCTTGTGGTTGTCCCCAATGGAATGCAACGCCCTTCTTTGTTAATTCATTCAATGGTGCGGCAATGGTGCTGAAGTCCTTCACGAAACGGCGGTAGAAATCAGCAAGTCCATGAAAGCTTCTCACCTGTGTGACCGTTTTAGGAGTCGGCCAACTCTTGATAGCTTCGATCTTGGCTTCATCAACCTCAATTCCCTGCGGAGTCACAACATATCCAAGAAATGAGACTCGATCGGTGCAAAAAGTGCACTTCTCGAGGTTGCCAAACAAACGTGCCTCTCTCAAAGCATTAAAAACAGCACGTAAATGTTCGAGATGTTTAGAAAGTGACTTGCTATATATCAAGATATCATCAAAATAGACCACCACAAATTTACCAATGAAAGAACGTAAGACCTCGTTCATCAAGCACATGAAAGTACTAGGTGCATTAGTCAATCCAAAAGGCATAACTAACCACTCATATAAACCAAACTTGGTCTTAAAAGCAGTTTTCCATTCGTCTCCCAATTTCATTCGAATTTGGTGGTACCCATTACGCAAGTCAACTTTTGAGAAGATAATAGAACCACTTAACTCATCAAGCATGTCGTCTAACCTAGGAATAGGATGACGATACCTTATTGTGATATTGTTAATGGCTCTACAATCCACACACATGCGCCAACTACCGTCTTTCTTAGGAACCAAAAGAATAGGAATAGCACAAGGATTAAGGATTTGTCGCACGTACCCACGGTCCAAAAGCTCTTGGACTTGTCGTTGAATTTCCTTAGTCTCCTCTGGATTGGTCCTATATGCATTACAGTTTGGTAACGTCACTCCCGGGATCAAGTCAATTTGATGCTCAATACCTCGAATAGGTGGTAGTCCTGGGGGCACCTCAGCGGGGAACACATCGTCATACTCCTGCAAAAGGTTAGTAACAGCAGGTGGAAAAGAGACAGGCATATCATCAAATGAAAACAAGGTCTCTTTACATATCAAAGCAAAGCATGACGGTTCAGAAAGATCATATTTTGTAGCAAGCAAAACACCACCCTTCAATTTAATTCCCTCAGTCTTAGAAGCAGGTACATTCTTATCTTTCTTATGCGGAAAAACAGTTTTAGCTACTTGCTGATTTTCAGATTCTGTGGTGTTCTCTCTCTTCTCATTTTCAAGTCTTTCCCTATCAAAATACACAATTTCAGAAGGAGTCATGGGAAGCAAGGTTATTTTCTTTCCTTTGTGCATGAAAGTGTACCAATTATTTCTACCATGATGAGTTGCATTAGTGTCATATTCCCAAGGTCGGCCTAATAAAAGTGAACATGCTTGCATAGGCACTACATCAAAATCAGCAACATCATGGTATGAACCAATGAAAAATGGTACTCTTGTGATTTGTGTTACCTTAACCTTACCGCTGTTGTTGAACCATTGAACATGATATGGTTGGGGATGTGGTTGTGTGGTCAAGCCAAGCTTCTTGACCAGATCAGAACTCACCAAGTTGTTGCAGCTCCCACCATCAATGATTGTTCGGACGCGCAGGTCGTTGACGACAAGGAACATTTGAAACAAGTTGTGGCGTTGGGCTCGCTCGGCTTGCTTCATTTGAGTACTAAGGACCCGCTGGACAATGATGGTCCGGTATTTTTGTGTGGCTACTGTACCCAAAGCTTCCCCATCATCATCATGTTCGGATTCGTCATCAACATTACCTGCAAGGTTAGCTGCAAGAGCATATTCATCTTCAACATCAGAAGCACTAACGTACCCACCATCGTCTGTCGCAATGTAAGCTCGCTGACTTGGGCAGTCCTTCATGACATGGCCCATCCCCTTGCAACGGTGGCATATGATACCTGTTGTACGTCCCGTGGAGGCAACAGATGAAGACGACTTCACTGGTACTTGCACATTAGAAGTTTTGCTTACCTCGGGTGTACGTGGTGGTGGTAACGGTGCTACTGAACGCACCCTACTGGTCGAGGGGGAAGTAGACCGAACAGCAGGAGGTGGGTCTGATTTGGTTGACGCCTGTCTTGGGGTGAAGGTTCTACCAAAGTTGCTCCGTGGCCGCTGTTGTCGTCCCTGCAATTCTTTTTCTGCCAAAACAGCAAGCTGGAACAATCTATTGACATCATGATAGTCCTTGTAATCAATAATATTTTGTATATCATGCCTTAACCCCCCATAGAAACGAGCCATTTTATCCTCCTCGGTTTCCTCTACCTCACAATGCAACATGCCTATTTGAAGCTCTTGGTAGTACTCCTCTACCGATTTGTTACCTTGATCTAAGCGTTGCAATTTTTTACGCAAATCACGTTTAAAGGAAGGAGGCACAAATCTAGCGTGCATTTGTCTCTTCAGATCATGCCAAGTACTAGGATGTACGTTAGACTTTACTAGTTCATTCCACCAAATTATAGCAAAGTCCTTGAACTCACTAGTGGCTTGTCTAACTCTATGAGTTTCAGGAACAAGATGGGAGTTAAATTTTTGTTCAATCTCCATTTCCCAATCTAAATACACCTCAGCATCATATGCACCAGAAAAAGAAGGTAGGGTAAACTTAACTTTAGCAAATGGATCATCATTGCGATAGTTATTATTACCATTGTTACCTCTCATACCTTGACGATTTCGGTTGAAGCGCTCTAAGTCATGTGCCGCACGTCGCATAGCGGGTTCATTGCGAGGTGCCACATGTCCCTCTACATCATCATCGTGCTCCTGGGCTGCATCATTTTGCTGTTGTTGGACAGCAGGTGGGCGGTTCTCGATCACCTGAACCCTGTCATCAAGCTAGGCAACACATCATTCCAATCTTTCAATACCTTTAGTTATCTCTTCCATCATGGTTTTCAGCTCAGCATGAAGGACACACTCATTGTCCTCTTTATCAGATCCTGCCATGATTAGTAGAAAGTAGAAGAAACACAAGAAGTATTATCCCTACAAACTAATAGGTTCAGACAAGTGGATTCACACCCTCTCAAGCATCTTACCACACTCTTGCAAGGTTCTTACCAACGCTGCAGAAGGTACAACCGGTGGCTGGTTCATGATATCGTGATGAGCTTAAGTGTAACGATTGCAAGGTTGAATCCTGTTCTGATAGAAAGTATGTGGAGCTTGGAAGGCAGTTCTAGGGGCGCATTTAGGCTTACCCTCAGTGGAGCGTCTCCTTGGGCCTATAAAAGGAGCAGGTAGCTTCTTGAGGAAGCCACACATCCAGCCTCCAGCCCTAGAACTTCCGCCGCTCAAAAACCCTCGTTCCTCATCTTCCATCGCCCCCAAAGCCGTGAGCTTTTTCCCACAATCTCTTCCAAAAATGACATCTTGGAGCCGATCAGTCCACCATACGGAGGAGAGCCTGATGGCGCTGGAGAATGAAGAGATCCTTCCCCCGAGATTGTTAATCAACTGGCGACCTGCGAGGAAGGATCAAGAAACCCCAATCGTCCAAGAGGGCGAGTTGGTGGTTTTCGAAGAATACCTGAGGTGCGGGTTCTGATTTCCTGAGAGTTGGTTCCTGAAGGGGATCTTGGAGCACTACGGGTTGGAGTTAGTGAATCTCCACCCAAATGTAGTCCTGATCCTGGCGATCTTCCAGCACCTGTGCGGAGCATTCGTCGGAGTGTATCCCAGCGTGGATCTCTTCTGACGCTTCTGCTACTTGGTGTGGTCGAAGAGCGCCAACGTCGCCGGATGCATTTACTTCAGGATAAGGGAGAAGAAGGAGTATCCCTTCCCACCTCTGCGAGACTCCGTGCATAGGTGGTACCAGAAATGGTTTTACTGCACCCCTCCATCCGAGAGCGGATTGTGGTTTGTGAACTCGCGGCCAGAAAGCCCAGTGAGTTGGATTCCCTCCCTGCTCTGAATATAGAGCAGAAGAAACAAGCCGACGTGATTCTTCACTTAGTCCAGCAGGGACTGACAGCTCGCGATGTCATTCGTGACTTCGTGAAGAATCGGGTGAGCCCCCTGCACGAAAGGGCTCATCCGGCTTGGGAGATACAGTCCATGGCGGACAGCACCTTGGACTATAACAATGGTATGTGACTTATCCAACAAAGTCTTATGTTTTTCTGTCATAACTTGCTAACCGGTCAGTTGGTGACGCAGTTTTGCCTTCGTCCGAAGTCGAGAAGCGGACGAACTACCTCCTCAGGGCATATAGTGCCGAAGTGGAGGGAACCAGGGGATCGCTTCGCCCCCAAAGCTTGATCCATGTCGGCGACGATCTTAGACAGGAACGCCGAAAGGTATGCCATCTCTCGTTATGTTCTGTCCGTTAGTCATAAGTATGTCGTGTACTAACAAGGGTACTGGGATGGCATAGCTTCTGGGGAAATTTGCCGAGTTGACCTATCCAGGTGAAAGCGTCGGTTTCCTGGGAAAGCCAACCATGAAGAGAGTGAAGAAAGTCTCTTCAAGGCCTGGAGCGAGGGATCCTGCCCCCAAGAAATCCAAGAAACTTCTCG
The DNA here is from genome assembly GCA_019359835.1 of Pharus latifolius. Lineage (NCBI taxonomy): Eukaryota > Viridiplantae > Streptophyta > Magnoliopsida > Poales > Poaceae > Pharus > Pharus latifolius. The sequence goes on from CM033328.1 coordinate 4,783,203, forward strand.
GGGAAGGCTCCTCGCATAGGACGCCTCCTACCGTGAAGAAGACCGCGGTAAGATATCCTGTGCCTCCTGTTATTCCAGGTGCGAACTGGAATTACTCCTTCATCGTACAGGATGAAGGAAGCGAGGAGGAGGAAGACGACATTCCTCTGGTTCACCGGAAGAGGACGGCGATCACTCCTCAAGCTGGCAAAGAGCTTCCTCGGCCCGCAGAGACAGCTACTGCAGACCCCGCGGCCACTGAGAATCTTGTGGTCACGGGTGAGACCTCTGCTCCTGAAGCCCGAGAGGCTTTAGGATCTGTAACCTCTCCCTCCTTGGTCGAAGAGACGACCGCGGTAAGATCCCTCGCGGTCTTGAATTTACAATTTCGTCTGTATACGTGATCACCGATCCACGCTTGTATAGGAAGAAGAAATTCCTCCTACGAGTTTTGTGAGTCCTAGGGGCGCGAATACTCCGCTCCTGGCAACAGGGGTGGGAACAACGGAGCAAGATCCCGCGACCACTTCGAACCTCAGGGTCGCGGATGAAGTGGCTGCACCGGTGGTTCACGAGACACCAAGACCATTGGGTGTATTCCTGCTAACAGAGCAGGTTACCCCGGTAAGAATCCTTATCACTTCGATCTTCATCATTCCTTATGTATATGCTTACAGGCTGGTATACATAGGGAGAAAAAGAGAAGGTCCTGTTCACAAAGAGAAAGACCAGAACAGACAATGATTGTCCTCTTTCTCTCGGGCAACCATCTTCGAAGTCGCAGAAACTGATGGGATTCCAGTTAAGGTAAGGATTCCCTTCTGTTTATACCAGATCAGGTCGTGGCAACCATCCGTGTAACCAATGGTTTCTTTTCCTGCTTAGGCGTAGAGATTCAGCGCCAAACCCTCCAACAGCCTTGGCGAGGGTTGAAGTTGCTTTTGGTGCTGAGGCTCCGGCGAAGAAAGCTCTGTCCCTCCGATCCAGGAAGTCGTCCGGGCCGTTAGGGACGAGTTGGATGCGAGGGCCCAATCGCAGGCATTGAGATCTGCGACCGAGGCTTAGCAGGGACATGCATTTGCTGCTCCCGCCGGGGATGAGGTGAGTCCATCAACTCGGCCTCCAATCATCTCGAAGAACAAATTGCTTCGGGAATACACTGAGGTATGTCGAACACCCCTCACAGTATCTGAGTTTTGCACAGAGCACTCAGATTTTGCAACTAACTTCCCTCTATGCCATAGGAACTGACCCATATGGCGACCAGATCGATGGCTATGGCAAATAGCATCGAGGCCATACAAGAGGAAAAGAATCGCTTGCAGGAGTAAGAAAAAAGCGCTTTAGTTTGCCTGAATACAAACTTGTTATGACAATCGTCTTTTTTGTTGCAGGGAGAACACCTTCCTGAAGAAGAGCCTTGTCGATCGGGAAAATGATGAGCTCAGGGCGGCCACCAAAATTTCACATCTAGAGGCCGAGCTCAAATAACTGTGATCGCAGCTCTCATGTAAGTCAACTTCCGACCAGAACAAATTAACTTTGTCGCTTGGACTGTTCATTACGACAACCTTACTGTAGCGCAAGCAGATCAAATAAACCAGCTTGGTCAAGAGAAGGTAGACCTCAAGATGACCATCGACTCAGTCCGCAGGGAGAACAAAGACTCAAGCATATCCATCTTCGGAAAGTTGAAGATGGTAGCCGGTCTTCTAAGGGCCGATGTGGTCGAAACCACAACAGATGACCTTAGCCCCAGTGACTGGTCCAGATTGGTCATGGCCCAAGCAGAATCACTCCTTGAGTATCTTCCTGAAGATACTAGGCGACAACAAGAGGTGATCAGAGCTAGAGTTTGATCAGTAGCCTCCGCCATTCTCTGCCGATTTCGTCTCCACCATGGCCCAGATCTGGATCTGAATCCACTGGTAGGAGAGGCAAAGATCGAGAGTGAAGACCAATTTGAGGCTATCATGGAGGAAATTATACCTCTCGTAGACAAACTCTTGATCGAGCTCGGGATTATGTAAACCTTGTACCTATATAGATACAATTTATAGAATGCAATGCATGCAATTTTTTGGTTTTATTCCGAAAGAAAGTATTCCGAAAGAAAGCACGTTTTGTTGTTCCATATTCCCCTAGCCCCGCCTGTGATTATATATACTGGAGACCTAGTATTATAAGCACAGGAAAAATATGGGTGTAACGACCAGGGACGTCTGACTAGGCCAGCAATTATACTCGATGCAATGCTAACCTTATTGCAAACCGGCAGCCACTCAGATGACCAAGGACAGGCCACCAAGCCCCGTGTGCGTTGAGAAACGGCTTATTGAGGAGTGTCTTGTTTGGAAGTGGTCATGAGATCGGCCAGCGAATCCGATTAAGGCATTGTGGTGATATAACCACCGGCGACCAGCCCCCGAGCCAAATTCGTAACACATGGGCATAAAAGGAAATATTCGACATACAAAACTACAAAAACGCACTTGTTTTATTAAATCATGCTAATTGAAAAGGAAAAGGGATTGGGTACTTACACATAGAACTTGCGTAGTTGATCGATGTTCCAGTTATTGGATAAGATCCGACCATCCTCCATCGCTAACCGAGCTGATCCAGGTCGCGGCACCGAAACAACAGTATAGGGGCCTTCCCACTTCGGGGAGAATTTGTTGCGATTGGATTGGTCTTGTATTTTACATAAAACCAGATCACCCACGTGAAGACTACGTGGTCGCACCCTTTTGTTATGGTATTTGTGCAAAGCTTGCAAATATACCGCAGACTTGATCAAAGCGCGATCACGCTTTTCTTCTAGGAGGATGAGATCTTGTGATCGTTGTTTGTCCTGATCAACTCGTTCGAATTGTTCTGTCCGAACAGATCCAATACTAACTTCCATAGGTAATACGGCCTCGGCCCCATAGACCAGATGGAAGGGCGTCTCACCGGTGGCTCAACTAGAAGTAGTTCGTAGTGCCCATAGAACGGTGTAGAGCTCATCTGCCTAAGCCCCCGAGCGAGTCTTAAGGCTATCAAAAACACGTTTCTTGATGCCTTGCAGTATCTGCCCATTGGCACATTCCACGGCACCATTGCTCTATGGATGAGCCATAGAGGCAAAGCACACCTTGGTTCCAATCTGAACGCAGTAATCCAGAAAAAGACCACTAGCGAACTGAGAACCGTTATCAGTAATGAGGCGGTTTGGAACACCAAATCGAGCAACAATGTTCTTATGGAAGAACTTTTGTGCTACAACAGCGGTAATATTGTGTACTGGTTCGGCCTAAATCCACTTCGTAAACGTGTCAATAGCTACGAACAGGAACTTGTATCCATTGACCGCTTGTGGCATAGGACCGACAATATCCATTCCCCAGACCGCGAAAGGCCATTCAAGGGGAATGGTTTGCAACGCATAGGCAGGTTGGTGAACCTGTCTTGCATGAAACTGACACTGAGGACACATCTTGACCATGTTCTTGGCATCACCGAGTGCCGAAGGCTAGTAGAATCCTTGTCGAAAAGCTTTTCCGACCAGTGTACGATATGACGCGTGCGCACCGCATACACCATCATGTATTTCTTTCAAGAGGGATTTACCTTCTTGAGATATGCAGCGCATGAATACTCCTTGAGTACCTTTTCTATACAAAACTCCTTCTATAAGTTTGTATAGACGCGCTTTTCGAATTAACCGATCACTTTCAGTTTCATCCTCGGGCAAGGTCCCATGTTCAAGATAGACTCTCAATGGATGAGTCCAATCCTGTTCTTGACCGAGGTTGTTAACGCAGACTGTTACTGGATCATGCTCGACCGAAGTCATAATCGAAGGATGTTCCAAGTGTTCAACGAACACTCCTGCCGAAGCAGATGTGCGTGAGGACCCAATTTTTGATAATTGGTCTGCGAGAATGTTGTCCTTTCGCGGGATGTATTGGACTTCGAAATGACTGAAGTGTTTCTCCAACCTCCTCACTTCCCCCAGGTAATGAGCCATTGTCTCATCGGAGGTGCTGTACTCCTTGTTTACCTGGTTTATGACCAGCTGTGAGTCTCCCCTCAACACTAATCGACGGACTCCGAGGAATTTTGCTGCCCGGAGCCCTGTAAGAAGACCTTCATACTCTGCCGCGTTATTGGTCGCAACAAAGTGTAGTTGAAAGACAAACTTAAGCTGTTCGCCCTAAGGCGTAACTAAGACCACTTCAGCCCCCGAGTGTTGAAAACTATGAGAGCCGTCAAAGTACATTGTCCAGTGATCGGGGCATTCCAATTCCTCGGGTACCCGCACGGGTGGCTCAGGATTGGTCCATTCGACCACAAAGTCGGCCAAGACCTGAGACTTAACCGCAGTGTGGGGCGTGAAATGGATATCGAAGGCACCGAGCTCGACAGCCCATTTTGCGATCCGACCAGATTTCTCTGGATTGCGGACAATATCCCCCAATGGAAAAGAGGAGGGTACTGTGATCTTATGTGCTTGAAAGTAATGTCGTAGCTTATGGGAACCCATCAGTAGTGCGTAAAGTATCTTCTAGACCTCAGAGTATCGCTCCTTAGGACCATGAAGTACCTCGCTTACATAGTAGACGGGTCTGTGTATTCCTTCTCTATCCGTGATCAGGACAGCGCTGACCGCGTGCGGTTTGGCCGCCAAATAGAGAAGCAATGGTTCTCCTTTGTCGGGAGATACCAAGATTGGTGGACTCGATAAATATGCCTTCACCTCCTGAAACGCTTTTTTGGCCTCATCGGACCATGCGAAATTGTGGTGTTTGCGCAGGGCTTTGAAGAAAGGTAGTCCCCTCTCGCCTAGTCACGATATGAACCGACTTAAGGCCGCCATGCGACCTGCCAGGTGTTGAACATCTTTCATGGTCAAGGGAGGCCTCATCTGTTCGATAGCCCTGATTTTTTCAGAATTGACTTCAATGCCTCTAGAACAAACAAGAAAACCAGAAGTTTTCCTGAAGAAACCCCGAAAGAACATTTCCCCGGGTTCAATTTTATTCAAAAGCAATTCAAATTATAGAAGGTTTCAGCGAGATCGTCCAAATGAGACAATCTCTTAGCGCTTTTTACAACCAAGTAATCTACATATGCTTCGAGATTACACCCTATCTGGGAAAGAAAGGTCTTTTGCATCAAGCGCTGGTACATGGAACCTACGTTCTTGAGACCGAACAGCATTCTAACGTAGCAGTAGGTGCCGAACGGGGTGGTGAAGGCAGTCTTCTCTTCATCTTCTTCTGCCATGCTAATTTGATGATATCCCGAGTAAGCGTCCAGGAAACTTATTAGTTCACAACCCGCAGTTGAGTCGACCAGCTAGTCGATGCGGGGAAGGGAAATTTGTCCTTCGAACAGGCACTGTTGAGGCTGGTGTAGTCGACGCACATGCACCACTTACCATTTGACTTGCGGACCATGACCAGATTTGCAAGCCACTCCGGGTGATCGACCTCGCGAATAAACCCGGCCTTTAGGAGCTTGTCCAACTCCTCTCGGATGGCCTCCTGCAGGTCAGTAGCAAAACTCCTGAGCTTTTGCTTTATTGGTCGCTGTCCAGGTCGAATTGCTAACCTGTGCTCGATTACCTCCCTTGGGACACCGGGCATGTCGGATGGTTTCCACACAAACACATCTACGTTAGCCCGGAGGAAAGTAATGAGCTCGAGTTCCTATTTGTCATCCAGTCCTGATCCGACCCGAACTGTCTTGGATGTATCATCTGGGTATAAAGAAACTAGTTTGAGCTTCTCATCTGGTCGTGGAGCAACCTTGATCGCGTCAGTGGCGACTGTGGTGACCTGAGCGTCCCGGAGGGGAAGTTGGTCCACCATCTCCAAAGATAGCCAGTCACACGTCAGTGCCATGTTGCGACTGCCTCGGATCGAAATGACACCTTTGGGGCCAGGCAACTTGCCGCACTGATAAGCATAGTGCGTTGCCATCATGAACTTAGTAAGAGTTGGCCTGCCAAAGATTGCATTGTAAGCCAAATCAGAATCAATTACATCAAAAGTAACCAATTCTGTTCGGAAGTTATCCGGTTCTTCCAGTGTGACTGGGAGGACCACCTGTCCCAACGGCATCATGGAGGGACCAGGAATTATCCGATAAAACGGATGGATTATGGGCTTAATTTTCGAACGAGGAATTTGCATCTCGTCGAGCGACCAAGGAGCTTCCTCCGTCGATCAAGACCCTTTCAACTCTCGCATTACTAATGATTGGGGTAGTGACCGGAGGAAGCCTCAATGGTCGAGTAAGCCCCACAGGACAATCAGAGCGATCAAACATGAAGGTGTATCCGACCAACGGGGGTATTGAGGTTCACCAAGGGATGTCTCCGTTTGGTTAACCTCTCAATAAAAGGCCTTAAATTGACTTTTGGAAACAAAGGAGGAGGAACTTCCGAAAATAACATTAACATGATTATGAGGTACCTGATAAGACATCTCTTCGTCCCTGTCGGTGTCTCTTAGCCCGCATGCTTGATCCTTAGTTGGTAAAATCGGCATCGGTCCAACCCCCTGGTAGAAGTCATGTAACTACTTCAACCAACTCCTGCAGTTATTGAGATCGTGGCTTCCTGCGGGTTAGTCGACTTCTCTGGCTGGTCGGTGCTACGACCACCAGAAGTGGTTTTATTTTTAAACGAAGGCTTGTTACCTTTGGTCGAAGGAGGCTTCTCTGCAACTGCGACCTGGCGGTACTGTCCAGAGTGATTCCTTTTCGACTTCTTCATCCTCCCGCCTGATGAAGATTCTGGCTTCTTGCTTGAATCTTCCTTCCTAGTGTCCTTGAGACCTGGTTGAGGCGGTAGGTTACCTTTATCGACCATCCGGTTCCATTCGACAGCCTCGGTTGTGTTGGAGTATCGATCAGCCATATCAAAGAGATCGACTACTGATCGAGGAGGATGGATGAGCAAGTCTTCGGTGAATCTCTGATATCGAACGGCATGTTTAAATGCCCTAATAACGGAGCTATCAGATATGTTCGGGATGGTATTCCTCATCCCGACAAATCTCTTGACAAACTGACGAAGGGTTTCGGTCGAAGTTTGCCGTAGTCGATGGAGGTCGTCCTCTTTACCCGGCTTCTGATAACAATTTTGGAAATTGCTGAGGATAGCATCACACAGCATTTCCCAGTTATAGATCAAACCTTCTGGTTGGTTAAACAACCAGGTTCTTGCCAGTCCTTCGAGGACTGTTGGCAGGTAGTTGGCCATGACCCGGTCATCGCCTCCTGCCGCTTGGATGGCAGTGATGTAGATTTGAAGGGACTCGGATGGGTTCTGAGTTCCGTCAAACCTTTCTATGGCCCCTGGTCTAAACTTGTCTGGCCAAACGACCGCACGAAGGCCAGGCGAGAAAGCTTTACAACCAACGTAGGGACCGTGAACTGTCCTACGGCTCTCGATCGGATCGTGGGCAATCTCACGCAATGGAGAGGCCACTCTTGGTCCTAAACGAGAGTGGACAGGAACCCGATCCCTATCACGAGAATCCTGCACCCCTCTGGACTTGTCCTGCCGAGATGGTACAGGTGGCGGGTGACTCCGTCGACTAGAACCAGAGTGAGAGTGCTCTCGGTTGTGGGAACGTGTCACCGACCGGGAAGAAGCCGTAGGGGTCGCGTCAGACACGACCTCGTCTAACCTCTCCGCCAGGATTCTGGTGAAAGCTGGTTTCTGCGCATCCGTGACCGTAGGAGGGAAATTACGCATGACCTCCGCGATGGATCGGAGCCAGCCATGCGTACTTCTCCTAGGGGCACCAGGTGTTACTGTTTCTTCGTCTACTGGGAAACGCTCCGGAGGCAAAGAGGGAGTCTGGTCATGTTTGCGACCATGTGATCGTCGGGAAGAACTCAGAGCAGCATCGTAATGAGCCTACGCATCTTGAAGAGCCTCTAGGGCAGTTTTGCGTAGTTCGTTGTCTTGTTGCTTGAGATCTTGATCCTCCTTTTCTTTGTGTTCCTGTTCTTCCCTAGCGGCCCGTTGATCAGGAGTTTCCTCCGATAAGGCAGTGAACTGTCTAGGGAGAGAGGTCGCCAAGGGAGAAAGCATCTCAGTTTGTTTCGAGTCAGACTCGAAATCAAAGAGACGATGGAGGTTATCAAGATCGAACCTCCCCGGGCTGATTTCCTGGTCGACATCATCCTTCCCCTCAGTAGGCTCGTATGACAGACCGGATTCACCCTCTAACGCATTAAGAACCTCAGTGGGTTATGACCTTGCGTTAGTTGCCTCCTGGTCAATAGACATGATCTGGAGGGTTGATTCGACGTCTGGGACGTCCTCGCCTCCGGTTTCCTCCATCAGGACAAGATCGCTAGGAGAAGGCATCGGAATGTGAGCGTAATCCTCGAGATCGAAATCGTTCTCGGAATCATATGCTCTAGCCATGATTCAGCGAACCTTCGGATGAAAATTAGGACGCCTTGAGAAAGGCCCCACGGTGGGCGCTAGCTGTCGACGATTCGGACTCGGGGTCCTTAGCCGAACTTATGCAGAATTTATAGGTTGTGAGACCTTTCAGGGTGTCCCTCTGGGAACGTATGATGAAGCACAGAGAGATTTATACAGGTTCGGGCCCTCGATGGTGGGAGTAATAGCCCTACGTACTGTTGGGATTTCACTATGTATGGTAAAAAGAGTTACAAAGTTATGGAAAAGATCTTCACAGGCGAAGATTTTTCCTATGTGTTTGTACAAGACAATGTTTGGAAGGCTTGTGAAAGCTATCTAACTTAGACGACTATCTTCTGGTTGCTTTGATTTGATGATCTGATCATCTGGTTGTTCGATCGTTCGATTTGGTCCTTTGATTTGATCCTTCTATCCCTTCTGTTTGATGCATTAGGCTATCCCTTTATACTGGTCGAAAGGGTGCCAAGTCGTAACGGCATCAAACAATTGCTTGGATGCAATTTCGGCAACTGCCCCCAACTCCCACGCAGGTTTAACACATGTTATTCATGGATAACCGCTCGTATTAACCTCCTAACGGTTGTCTCCTTACGTGGAAGAATCTTCGGGATACATGGGATATTCCCGTTGTAGGGACAGAACCATCCCGCATCCCCTGGTCGAAGGTGTTTTGACCACGCGTTGTTCGCTAACCGCGCACCACCTGCAGCCTTCTGTTCGCGTATGGCATATGAACTCCTGACCGCGCACTAGCTATGGTCTGATCACGTAAAGCATGCGACCACCTGATTGTGCTTCTCAGAGTAACTTGAGTTCGTATCACCGGGCGCTTGTCTGGCTCGAATCTGTCCTGAACTAGCCATGCATTTATTTGAACTGGCTCGGGTATCAATCCTCGTCATGGCTCACTATTGATCAATTCATATTTCACTGGCATCCAGCCTGGTGCTACCATTCCATTTCTTTTCCCACATGTGCATTATCAATAAATCGAAGCATGACATAGCATAACAACACACATAATATAGGTTCAAGATGATCAAAGTATGACTTGTCTTCTGGGTCGTAAGAAGTAGCTGTCGAGGTCAGATCTGGAGCGAAGTCTTCAAACTCAGGTTCTGGCTCTAAATAAAGATTAAACAAGCAAACAAGCATCACAACCACTTCATTACTTATAAATACTCTGCATGCGAGGTGGAAGGAGAAAATGTTTCAGCGATGTCCAAACAAGAAGATCTGAAAGCTGGTTAGGACTAAACCTAGGAGATTAGGGCTAGGGATGTGAGTTAAAAGGGTTCAAAAAGTTCCAGGATATCAAGACGATATTATGTCTAGGCTGGTTCACTCAAAAACAGTGAACGCTTTTAGGTTGACACTGGACTCAAGACATCGACATAAGCTCAACAAGTGTTAGAGGGCTCATCTCAACTTGTGGCAGTAGAATAAAATGTAGATCACAACTTCATAATTTTAATGGACAAGATTTTTTTCAAAATGAACAGCCAAAAGAGAGTGAACATGGCTGATGTCATCGGTTGACATAAAATGACACAGTGTTAACAGTGTCAAAATCTAGGGTTTAGCATAGAATATGATTTACGGCTTCATCTGTTGTGCCAACTTTGTCTAGGAGATAGGCATGAGTAACAGGAACACAATGCAAGTGGTTTCAAGGCTTAAGGTGGCCAGACGGCGATGAACTCCGGTGAAGAAGCACGGCGGCCACATCAGATGAAATAACGGCTGGACACAATTAGGGCATAGCTATATCTCTTGATCTAGGCCAATCTAGGTGTCGAGCTAGAAGACAAAAGTGTTCAGGGGGTCATGATGCATCTATTGGACAAGGTGGTTGAGGCTGCATCGGCCGGGAACAACTTCCGGTGGCCGACGCTGAAGAAGAAGACATGAATTTGGGAATTTTTGATTTAAAAGGTTTGAACTCAATTCCAAGCTTGTGGAGTAGAAGAGAGGTATAAGGAAGCTACTGGTGGGGTCAATTTGACCAGAGCATCACCAGAGAAGCTTGGCGACGAGATCTGGTGACTGGTGGAATTTGGAAATTGGGGAAACTTCGATCTGAGCACAATCAGTGATTCTGAGCATACAGGGTTGTTCAACTTAGCTTCCTAAGCATTTTAGTCTACTGGTTCGAGGATTGAAATGGCCTAGATCGAGTTGAATAGCTAGAACTAGGGTTCTAGAAATTCCGGCGATTGTCGGCAACATGGGGCATGGGAACTCAATGCCAAGCTTCCACACAAACAAGATGAAGAGAGGGACTTACTGGTGGTGTTGATTTTATGAGAGATGAAGCGGCTAGAGCTGGCATTGTGAGCTTCTTCTCGAGCTCGTCGGAGAAGATGATGACCACAGCGAGGTGAGGTCTTAGCTGGTTCTGGAGTGGTGGTGAGGATGCACTGGGTGTGTGGTGGCTTTTATAGACGCAATTGGGTGCTGCAACGGCTAGATTTGCTTGGAAAGTTGAAGCTGGTGACTTGACTGGAGAAGTGACTGCACGGCGAGACAAGCATCGAAGCGACGTGCACAGCTACCGTGCCGACTTTGCCTATTGGCATTGCTGCGAAGGGACAGTGAAGCGAAAGCTACTCCCGGCATGGCTGCAACGTGGCGATGGGTTTCTGCGGTGGTCGTGGCAGTGGCATGCGTGCGCGGGTGAACACCGACCTGGCTGCTGCTGGTGCACTATTCCATGGTGGCGAACAGCAAGCACACACATGGCGTCGAGGCACAGGTGAAGGTGGTACGGGCTGGCGTGGCAAAGCAACGAGGTCGTGGTCGCGGGCTCCTGGTCTCGTGCTACGGTCATGGAGCAGAACAGCGGGTATAGTCGGTTGTAGTGGCTCTGGTCGATCCAGGGACCTGATTGTAATGATTTTCAATTGAATTCTGGACCTATTTGTGATTTATGGCTTAGAGATGGATAAATGGTGATCCAACTTTATAGATGAGTATAAGCTTTTTCGTTGAACTCATCTAGCAGAAACTTGGGTGAAAGTTGATAAGATTTGATAAAGTTCTTCAAAATTTGAAAATAGGGTAATTTAGGGTAAATTAAGTCTGAATTTTGTCGAATCTAAAAATCTAGGGTTTGGAGTGAGATTTTGATGTTCCAACAAAAGAGGATTTTGTGTTGAATAGTATTTGGGAGGTGTTCCCTGAATCAGATTCGAATTTGGTGCTGATTTGTGGATTTTAGCCTTTTAAGGTTCCTGGTATTATAGAAAAGGACTTATTTGTAGTAAAATTTTGGACTGATTCGTAAAAAGGGCTTAAGAGCTAAAATTTGGCCACCAACTTTTTGGAGTAAAGTGTTGGCATACCCATGATCATAGTACAAACACAATTTGGTTTGAAATAGGTCAAGACTTAAATGATTCTGAATTCTGATACTTAGGTTAAGTAAAGTATTTTAAAAATATTCTACTTTCGAAAACAGAAAGGGGTCGTTAGATCTAGGAGTTAGAGGTCAAATTTGATCTGGCTCCTGAAGGCTTTTATAATTAGAGTAACTGATAGACTAAATCTGGATGGTCAGATCTTGGTTTGGGTCTACAGAGTAGATTTGGAGATTTTAGGGCTTAGAATAGATTAGGGTTTGACTGATTCGGCTACTACTACAGAGATACATGCATGCATGATTTTATGGAAACACACTTTTTACCCCTAAAACTAGGGTGTTACAGGATATATTCAAAATAATTCCAATTCTTTGGGCAAAAGGATTTGATCAAAAGAAGATTAACCTCCTCTAATTTGGTCTCTTGAAGACAAAGAATGCAGCACTTTTCTTCTAAAATTTTGAATTGCATAGCAGTCTTTTTATCCAGAGCATTAATACCTCAAGGATACTGAATTTCTTAAAAGCTTTTATCAGAGAATAAACAAAATACAACCCAGTCATGAACTCGAAACAAGATCAAGTTGTCATCAACATCAGAATAACAGAATAAAACATTCAGAAGGATGCGCAAACAAGCCATTCAAGAAGCACTACTACAGAAATTCTTTTCACTATCGGTTCTCTTACCGATAGTGATCGGCACAATAGTAGAAACGCAGCACACTTCTATCGGTTGAAAACTGTTAGTAAAACATCTACATTCCCAACGTTCACTAATCGCTATCGACTATTTCTTCTATCGGCTCGGATTTAAACCGATAGTATTGTGTACGTTTTTTCTATTGGCTAGGATATAAACCGATAGTAATGTGTATATTTTTTTCTATCGGCTGGGATATAAACCAATAGTATTGTGTAGACACAGTTAGTACTGGAAACTTTATTCTATCGATTGTTGTATATGAACCCGATAGTATTGTATAGACACAGTTAGTACTGGAAACTTTATTCTATCGATTTTTGTATATGAACCGATAGTACTAGAATATTTATTCTATCGGTTGTAGTATATAACCGATAGTACTGTGTAGCTTTTCCTATCGGTTATGTACTTGACACGGTTAGTACTGGAATCTTGCACATATACATACAACAATACAGAGATACATTGGATCATTCACAAATACACCAATATTTACAAATATATACCAATATTCACATATTGAATTTTTTCACAAATACACTAATACAGTAATATACACATGCATTGGACAGATTTAATTTATTCACATATTGATCGAGTTTATTCACAAATACATCAATGAATCTATTCACATATTGAGTTTATTCACAAATACAGCAATCAACACATTCAATATATATTACATAAGTCAGTTACAATCGATCGTTGATAGCCACTTCTTCCATGACATATTGAGCCCAAATTGTTTGCAGCTCCTTCAATTGACCCAACTCATATTGCTCTTTCAACATGGCGCTTTGCATATATGCGTGTATGAAGTTAGGATCGTACGTCACATCCAATTAAAGTTCTACTTTGAGTCAGGAAAAATGGTTACCTTAGGGAATTGGGCAAAGTTTCTCCTGATCAGGTCATACATGAATCTCATGACATAGAAGCCACATTCCCACGATTGTGGCTGCTGATGGCACTGGAAAAATTGCATATGCAAAGACATAAACCCACATTAACTCGAAAGAACTAATTAAGCTTAAATTAAAAGACTCATCATGAGTACTTCCATCCGTATTAATTTCCTCATATTCTTTCCAAGAATTGTTGTGCCCTTCGACGCGTCATGCCTCCCTCCAGCACTAGCATAATTTTTGAAAGCCCTGTATTTAATTTAGCATTGCTGGTTAATATGTTATCATTAATTAGCTAGTCAGAGAAAAATTTAAAACAACTATGTTACTTACGATTCTATGTGCCATGTGAGGGTGAAAACATGCGCCACCTTGTCGCTCATCGAATCGAGGTAATAGACCTCATTCATCCATGGGCAAATGACGGCGAGGACCCAGTGGCCCCTACATTGCATATATAAGCGAACCGTTTCATACATATGTTAGGCGTAACATACAAGAATGAGTTAAATTAGTAGGAAATGCAATAACCTTTGGTGGTGCGGTGCAAGGATGAACTCTCGGTCCTGCTGCGCTAGTAGTGCCCTTGATATGTATTCCTCCGCATGTGCTTGGTCGTGCTCTAGCATCGTGAGGCTTATTTTCTCTGGGTCGAGGAAACCCACCTTGTCACATGCCCTCATCGACACCTGCCTATACATGCACCTGGATGCAAAGTAGACATTAGTAAGTAGTGCATACAAAGTGATTAGATTTATGAAACGAACTATGATAACTTCAAACAACAGCAAACTCACAGGACTCCAGTCCGTATGATGGACATATCAAGATCCCGCCAGTTGAGGAGGTCGAACAAATCCTCGTGGGCCACCGATATGCTCCCGGCCTCACGGTGAAAATGACTTGGCCTGAAGTGAACTAAGAAGTTGATGTGGCGCCTAGACCGGGTCAGGTACCACTCATGGAGACTTCTGGTTATTTGATCCATACTGCATAGAAGGTACTCCGACATGAGTGGGGACCCGTTCTTGAACGTACTCGGCTGGCTTTTTTTGGCCTTGCCTTTGGCCTTGCCCTTGGCTTTGGGCGGAGAGCGAGTGTATACCTTCGAAGGTTGGGGTGTGGTGCCGCTAGCCTCATTTGATGGCGAAGGGTCTGAGGCCGTCAGAGGAGGCATGGGGGCCGAAGGAGCTCGGTCATGCGCTGTGGCGGGGGTGGTGTCCTCAGGAAGTGAGCTGGTATCCATCGTCCACTTTAAGTACAAACGCATAAGTTAGATTTTTCAAATTGAGTATATTAACTGAGTTGTAAGCTAGAATGGCTAGCGTTTACCTCCTGTAGTCTAACACCCTTCTTGGGCCACTGTATGTACGAGCCCAATGCCTCGCCAATTGTCCGCATTTGGTCCGTTGGGACGGGCAACGGAAAAGAGCTGTAGCCTGGGAGGGCCATGTCCACCTGTACCTTTGTGAATCCAAGCTCCAGAGGTACGCAGTGGATCCGGACATCCTCCCAAGACTGGTATACGACCCCGTTTGCAACCACTACAGGTTTGTCGCCTATGTTGATCAATAGGCTTCAGCTCTCTGGCTTCTGCAATTTCCAACAATTATAACAGGTTAGCGAAACAAGTCTAACGTAACGGGAGTGGCATCAACCGAACTGCATATATAGCTCAAGAGTTGCAATACCTCGATCAGGTCCACCGGATCCACGTGAACCTTCGAGCCGCAACTATTCGGCCTGGCAGTGTCGACCTCGGCAGCTGGATCTAAACCCTTGGACTGCACAACTCGGCTGAGGCGTTCATACTTCTCATTCATTTGAGTGAACATGTCCGCGAATTGTGCAGTCACATCTAAATCTTGGATTATAAGAGGTTTTCAAACTAATCCCAAAAACTCGATGCACCCTGCTAATCATCTAAATCTTGGATTATAGGAGCCATCAATTTTTCCTTGGAAATTAACTGCAGGGGGATCCACAGAACGATCCAATAGCTTGCAGCATTTAAAATGGGAGTTGAGGTGCAGGAAGCAAGACCGATCCACGTTTCAAGCCTTTAAATTTTGCCGCCAATCTAGGACTGCGACGAAGACTAGAAACGACCAAAAGAGTCTTATGCTTAGTTTTGGGTGGGCCAGAAAATAGAACTGGCTTCTAAGAAAGCATCCAGAATTCCGAAGAAGAGGAAGTCCTTACAGCAGAGTAGTTAAACAGAGACCAGGAGCTCCTCAAGCATAACAGAGAATTAATAGCAAAATGTCTAAATCCCGGAGTTCCACAAAAAGCCAGCAAGCATTTTCCAACAGTCGGATGGGAAGACAGAGTAAGATCAGAGGAGGAAGAAAAGTCTTCCAAATCCTCCCAGGTATCCCAGACTTCCAAATGCTGAGGGACGAGAGCTACCCAAACTGGGTCACCGACCTCATTCAAATTATCTTGATCATGATCAGGATCCTTCTCATCAAAGTCATCCATGTCCAAATCTTCTAAATTATCAATAGCGTTATCTAGCGGAGGCTGAGGATCATCTGGATCATCCTCATTACCCTCCATAGCATTAGTGGGGTGAGAACGTCCAAGAGAAACACTTGGTTCAGTGATCACTAGAAAACGAGGAATGTCAACAAGGTTCATGACCAAGAATTTGACCAAAGCATCAGATCTATCACCAATCCTTTGATAATCATTATCCCATTCACGTAGAAAACCAAAAGATGAAACTGCTTTGCTCAGAGTAGAAACCGACCAAAAATCCAGAGGGAAGTTCAAAAGAAAAAGCCAGACCTCCTGGTTGAAGCTAACTCGCCTAGAGTTAGTACCTTCATCATGACGATTAAAGAACAGCATAAAATCAATATCCACATGAAAGCCTTCATTAAGAAGAATATCCCTCTGCAGAGTAGAAGGAAGACGAACAAGAGCGTCTCCAAGGCCAGAAGGGAAACTGAGCCTGAATGTGTCTGTTCATCTGAAGGTAATTACCAATGACATGAATGGGATCCACCGCCTCAGGCACCACATCCACAATAGCAGAATTCTCATTGGTTTCACTCCTAATAGAGACGCATCTAGTGCGTAGAGGTCGACCCTAAACCACAATTTCCTCCAAACCCTCTCTGAGAAACTGAGCGCGATTAACCCAGTAATTAGCCATGTTTTGGATGGAAGAAGCAATGAGAGCCGAGGAGAGAAATGAGGTCAGAAGAAACAACCAAGAGGGAGAATAAGAGAGTGGAGCAGGCGAAGAGACACTTTGAGTGACAGGGAGATTAACGCTAGACCCGAAGAATAGCACCAAACCATTGTTTTAGCCAAACATTTACTTAAAACCTTTCCACACTTTTCCCTACATATCCAAATCCAATCATTCATACTCTGATCTAACTGCAGATTCCGGCTCCTCGCATCGCCACACCCCCAGATTTGATGTTTTCTACGCCAACTATGATGCCCCGACGCAATATCATGAAAACCACAAAGCGCAAAAGAGGTCAAAATTTGCAGATTACAGGGCTATGATGGATTTAAGGATCACCTCTATGACTATTTATGAGGATTATAACCCGAGTTAGTCACCTCTAGTGTTTGATAGTTGCAATGGCCATCAAAAAAGATTTGTTACCTCTCTATGGTCTCAGGTAGCAAAGAGAGAGAGAAGATAACAGTCTAAGATATTCTGGACACAACTTATCTCATGGTCTCATTACGCGATATCACGGGCATTATAGTCTCCGGATATCCATAATAAGGTCGTGGAGACCATGGTCTTGCATACCCATGAATGTTGAGGACATGGAGATATATTCCCGTGTTCGCCAAAGTAGTGGATGATATAGAGATAGCTATATTGTTGTAGTTAATACGCGACCATGGCTTACTAAAGAGTTAAAAGATCCAACAGATGTATGCTTAGTATCATTCAATCATATAAAATAACTACCGCCGCTTGGATGTTTAGGCTCTTTAAGTCCCTTGTAACTGTCAAGAAGGTAATGAAGGAGCTATAACTGGGCATAATTGCACATCATGGCCGGTGCATGTTTACCTCTCAGCGGCTCTCCAAATTCCGTAACCGGTGACCAGAGATGAGCTATAAAAGGAGGATCATCGGGAGAGATAAGCAGACCCAACAAACAACGAAAATATTAGAAAGGTGCACAAGCTAGAGATTCAAGAAACAATCCTTTAGTAATAGATACAGTAGTTTTACATCCACTATAAGCTAAAGAGTACAAGATTGTTCTTAGTTCCTCTAAGAACATCCTTGGTTCTCTTCTTGTAATCCTCAATTTACATAGTGAAGTCCCAACAGGAATTAGGGCTATTACTCACCATCAGAGGGTCTGAACCTGTATAAATTCCTCTCTTCTTGTGACATAGTTACCTTGATTTACTTGAACTACACCTTAGATTGGCTCCCTATTTTTCCTCTTAAAACTACATAAGCTCGACTAAGGACGTGAGTCCCAATCGTCGATAGATGGTGCCCACTGTGGGGTGTACTCCAAGGTGTTTTCTTCATCAAGAATCTTGGTAAGTCATGCCAGGGGGTTACCAATTTGGGAGGATGTTCAGGTTGAGTTTGCATAAGGCTTCGTGACCTTAATCGAGTTTAGAAAGTTTTCACGAGCATGGATTGGTTTACGACCTTGAAAAGGGTTCGAGACTTTGATTCGATCTCTAGTCGGAATTGTATTCCGCGTCATATACATTTAACTAAGTGATAGAGATATGCCCTAGAGGCAATCATGGAGATGATTGTATCACAATGTGTTTATGAATCGTTATGAATAAACTGTTATTGCACTCCTTGAATAAAGTATCTGACGAGAATTATTACCCGAGCTAGTTCAATATAATACACATCTGGTTCAACGCAGACTCGAGCCAGACAAGTGTCTGAAGGTCCGCTGTTATGGTCTCAGACGACCTCAAAGGCACGGACACAAGAGTAGTCTATGGTCGCAGGCTTTGCGCGATCATGAGATCGCAGATGTTACATGATCAAGAGGCCGCAGATGATGTGCGGTCAGAAGGTCGTTGACTACCCTCGACCAGAGAAACTCGGGATTGCTTAGCTCTCTAACAAGCATATCCTTGGGATCGCAATGATTCCTCCACGTATGAAGACAACTGCCAGGAGGTTAACATGAGTGGTTATCCCTTAATCGCACGTGTTGGGCCTACGTGAAAGTTAAGTGCGGTTACCAAAACTGCACTTCTACAACTGTTCAAGACCGTTGTGCATTGGCGCCCTTTTGGTCGGTATAAAAGGCGGGCAAATGCACAAGGCGAGAGAGGACGAAGAACAAGAAAACAACGACAAGTTAAGGACAAGCTTTCATAAGTTAGTCTAGTCGGTTTTAGTCATACTTAGATAGACAACACCACAGAAAAGATCCTCACCTGTGATGATCTTTTCTCCAACTTTGTAAGCCTTTTTTCCATACATAGTGAAATCACAATAGGACGTAGGGCTGTTACTCATCGAGGGCCTAAACCTGTATAAATCTCTTCGTGCCCCAGCAGACATTGCTCATCATCCCTTCCCGGGGGAACACCTTGAAAGGCCTCGCTACTCACAAAAATCTGTATAAGATCGACTAAGGACCCCAAGTCCGAATCGTCGACAGCTGGCGCCCACCGTGGGGCCTTTCTCAAGGCATTCTTTTCTTTACCTGGAGGTTTGGTGAACCATGTTTGGGGCGTATGATTCCGAGAACGATTTCCATCTCGAAGATTATGCCCATATACAAATGCCTTCATCTAGTGATCCTGTTCCAATGGAGGAAACCGGAGGCGAAGACGTCCCGGAGGTCGATTCGACCACTCAGGTCATGTCTATCGACCAGGAGACAACAGATGCAGAACCAGAACTCGATGTTGTTCCTACAGCGTTAGGGGGTGAATCTAGTCCATCGCACGCCCCTGTCGAGGGCAAAGGCGATGTTGACCCGGAGTTCAGTCCGGGGAGGTTTGATCCTGATAACCTCTACCGTCTTTTTGATTTTGAGTCCGACTCGGAACAAACAGAGATGTTCTCTCCATCGGTGACCTCGCTCCCTAGGCAATTCGCTGCCTTATCAGAGAAAACTCCCGTTCAGCAGACCGCTAGGGAAGAACAGGAGCGCAAACAGAAGGAAGAGCAAGAGCACAGATAAAAGGAGGGTCAAGACCATGAGCAACAAGATAATGAGCTATGCAAAATAGCCCTAGAGGCTCTACAAAATGTGCAAACTCGTTATGATGCTGCTCCTAGTTCCTCCCGACACCCGCATGGTCATAGGCGCGACCAGACACCTTCCTTACCCCCGGGACATTTACCGGCGGACGAGGAGACGGTGACACTTGGCGCACCCAGGAGAAGCACGCATGGTTGACTCCGATCCATCGCGGAGGTCCTGCATGATTTTCCTCCTACTATTACAGATGCGCAGAAACCGGCTTTTGCCAGAATTTTGGCAGAGAGATTAGACGAGGTCGCATCCGAGGCGACCCCTACGGCCTCTTCTCGATCGGCGATAACTTCCCATGAAAGAGAATATCCTAACTCTAGTTTTGGTAGACGAAATCGGCCACCACTAGTGCCGTCTCAGCATGATAAAGCCAGACGGGCGGGAAATTCTCATGATTGGGAACGAATTCCTGTCCACTCTCGTCTGGGGCCGCATGTTGTATCTCCTTCGCATGAGGTCACCCAAGATCAGGTCGAGAGTCGCAGATCACCCCATGGTCCCTATGTCGGTTGTAAAGCTTTCTCGCCCGGCCTTCGTGCGGTCATTTGGCCAGACAAATATAAACCTGGGGCTATTGAAGATTTGACGGAACTTAGAATCCCTCGGAGTTCCTTCAAATTTATATCACTGCTATCCAGGCAGCAGGTGGCGATGACCGCGTCATGGCCAACTATCTACCTACAGTCCTCGAAGGACCGGTAAAAACCTGGCTGTTCAATCAGCCCGAGGGTTCGATATATAACTGGGAAATGTTGTGTGATGCCATCCTCAATAATTTCCAGACCTGTTATCAGATGCTAGGGAAAGAGGACGACCTCCATCGACTGTGGCAAACCTCGACGAAGACTCTTCATGAGTTTGTCAAAAGGTTTGTCGGGGTGATGAATACCATCCCAAACATATCCGATAATTTCGTTATCAGAGGTTCACAAAGGATTTACTCATCCATCCCCCTCGATCAGTAGCTGATCTCTCTGATATGGCTGATCGATATTTCGACGCGGCCGAGGCCGTTGAATGGAATTGGATGGTGGACAAAGGAATCTACTGCCTCAGCCAGGTCTCAAGGACGTGAATAAAAAGAGGATTCGAACAAGAAGCCGGAATCTTCATCAGGCGGGAGATTGAAGAAATCAAAAAGGAATCGAACTAGACAATACTGGGAGGTCGCGGTCGCAGAGAAACCTTCGTCGATCAAAGGTAACAAATTTTCGTTTAAAAGTAAAACTGCTTCTGGTGGTCGTGATGCCAACCAGCCAGAGAAGTCGACTAACCCACAGGAAGGCAAGAAGTGGTGCCCACTCCACAACTCTGCAGGCCACGACCTCAAAAATTGCCAGAGATGGTTGAAGTAGTTAAATGACTTCTACCAGGGGTTTGGACCAATGCCGACCTTGCCACCAAAAGAACAGACTTGTGGGCAAGAGACGCCAGCACGGACGAAGAGATGTCCTACCAGGTACCTTGTAATTATGTCAATGTCATTTTCGGAGGTTCCTCCTGTAGGATCAAGGATGCCGACTAGAGGGGGGGTGAATAGGAGGCTTTTAAAAACTTAAAACTTAAAGCAAATAATTGCAAATCAAGAACAAATAATATAAGCAAGAGAGGAAGAGAACGAACACAGCAGTTTTTACCGAGGTATCGGAGACTCGCCCAGTCTCCACTAGTCCTCATTGAAGCACTCAAGTCACTTGAGTTTTGCCTCAATACTCACGAAGAGTATTATCTACTAACAGTTTCTCCTTGTCCACTCCAGAAATGTGAGCACCAATGCCTTGTACAAACTTGCCGAGCCTCTCCGACAATCTCCGTTCTGGAGAGGTCAACGGCCACGCCTCCGAACCGTCTAGGTGAGGGCGCTCACCAAAAGTAACAGGCAGCGAGGTCTTCTCTTGACCTCCAAACATGCACCGAGAAACTAAGTGAATGCAAATGCAAAAGAACTGAAACTCTCGGTGGATCGAAAACACTCAACTTGATCAAAAGATCAAGATTTTAAGTGGAAAACTAAAGCTCAAGATTGTATAAGAGAATGCTACTGCTTGTTATATAAAACTCATGCCCAAAGCCCCTATTTATAGCCTCAAGAATCAAATGAACCATTGGAGCTAGGGCTGAAAATTAGCAACTCAAACTGACAGTCAGTTTGCCTAACTGACAGTCAGTTTAGTGCTCAACGGCCGACAAAATTTACGGATAAAAATTTGCTAGCCGTTTGTTGTCGTTTAAGGAAAGCTAAAACCCACAACTGACAGTCAGTTTGTCGTGGTATTAAGAATACCCCGGCAGGTTTTGTGAATGATCCTAGCGAAGATTACGCGACGCGGGTTGACCGGGTGACCGGTCCTCCCCCGCCGGACAAACACAAGAAAAGACACGAGGATTTATACAGGTTCGGGTCCCGGTGGGGGCCCTAGTCCTGTCGACGCGCTCCCGACCGGAGTCGGCTGGGGAGGCTCTCTCGGGGGGAGAGGCTTCCGGAGCACGGCTGTGAGTTTAGCTATTCCAATAAAAGTGATCGAGTCCTTTACAACAGAGGGGTACAAGGGCTATTTATAGCCCCAAAAAGAAGCAAAAAGTCTAAACTACCCTGGACGCTACTGTCGGATTGAGGGGTAGCAACGTCTTTCTCCCGGTCAAGTGCCTTGGATGCTTGACAGGTGGTCGCTGATTCCCGAGGTGCCCCTCGCGTGACCTGCACGTGATGAACAAACAGGGACTTTACCGTTTAGGAGGGCGACGATGTCCGAGACATGCCCCGGAGGCAAGGTCCCGGGAGCCGAAAGGCGGCAACCGGGACCGGCACCGGCACCGGAGGCCCCAGTCCTCGGGCAAAAGGCGGTGCCCGGGGCAGGCACCGAAGGCCATAGTCCCCGGGCAAACGGCGGCGCCCGGGACCTGCCCCGGAGGTAAGGTCCCGGGGGCCAAAAGGCGGCGCCCAGGACATGCCCCAGAGGCAAGGTCCCGGGAGCCGAAAGGCGGCGCCCGGGGAAGGCACCGGAGGCCATAGTTCCCGGGCAAAAGGCGGCGCCCGGGGCAGGCACCGGAGGCCACAGTCCCCGGGCAAATGGCGGCGACCGGGACAGGCACCGGAGGACACAGTCCCCGGGCAAATGGCGTTGCCCAGGACCTGTCCCGGAAGTAAGGTCCCGGGAGCCAAAAGGCGGCGCCCGGGGCAGGCACCGGAGGCCAGGTCCTGGGAGCCCAAAGGCGGCGCCCGGGGAAGGCACCGGAGGCCACAGTCTCCGGGCAAAAGGCGGCGCCCGGGGCAGGCACCGGAGGCCAAAGTCCCCGGGCGAATGGCGGCGCCCGGGGCAAGCACCGGAGGCCACAGTCCCTGGGCGAATGGCGGCGCCTGGGACGTGCCCCGAATGCAAGGTCCCGGGGGCCAAATGGCGGCGCCCGGGACGTGCCCCGGAGGCAAGGTCCCGTGGGTCAAACGGCGGCGCCCGGGACGTACCCGGAGGCTAGGTCCCGGGAGCCAAATGGCGGCGCCCGGGGCAGGCACCGGAGTCCACAGTCCCCGAGCAAAAGGCGGCGCCCGGGGCAGGCACCGGAGACCACAGTCCCCGGGTGAATGGCAGCGCCCGGGACGTGCCCTGGAGGCAAGGTCCCAGGGGCCAAATGGCGGCACCCGGGAAGTGCCCCGGAGGCAAGGTCCCGGGGGCCAAACGGCGGCGCTCGGGACGTACCCGGATGCTAGGTCCCGGGAGCCAAATGGCGGTGCCCGGGGCAGGCACCGGAGGCCACGATCCCCGGGCAAGTGTGAACTTACCTGGACTTAGTCTCGCGGAGATTTCCGCCAACATCAGCCCCCCATGCCCCCCGGGGACGATGCTCGAGTCCCCGGTGGGGTATGGTTCACATTACCGGGAAAATCTCCGGACCAAGTCACCGGAGCTGCTGTGATGCTTCGGTTTCCGTGCCGGGCGCTTATGACCGCGCCGTTTCGCCATAAATGCGCACGCAATTCCAACCGAGTACCTTGGTTCACGAGCCAGTCCCTTCGTTTCCCGCCCACGGTTTGAACTTCAATGGCCCAGATTGTTCCGAGGAGTACCACGTGGCGCACATCTGGCTCACGGCTTGCCCTTATAAATAGGGCCTTAGGGGCCCCGGGAGTTCACTCCAAACCTTAGCCCTAGCGAACTCAGCTCTCCCGGTAGCCCTCTTCCAGTAGTAGTCTCCCGGTAGCTCTTTCCGGCAGTTAGCTCCCGGTAGCAGGCGTCCAGAACTTTTAGTCGTAGCCTCCTGAAATGTTAGCCACCGGAAAAAAGAAAGCCAAACCTGATGGCACCAAAGGGTCAAGCGAAGACCACGGAGGTGCCCCCGGAGGAAATCTCCCCGGATTTCCTCTGGGCGTCAGAGTTCTCGGCCGAGGACGCAGAGTCCATGGTCGAGCGAGGGGTCGTCGAGGACGGGGACATCCGGGTCCCCGTGAAGAAAGATGGAGCCCCCCGCCCCAGGCCCGGAGAGGTCGTGGCCTTCGAGGCCTTCCTGGAGGCGGGGCTCCGGCTCCCGGTGCATCCCATGCTCCGGGAGTTTCTGAAGGAGTATGGGGTGGCACTCAACCACCTCACACCGAACGCGCTTGTCCGGATGGGCCTCTTCATCTGGCTCTACGAGACGGCGACCGGGCGGGAGCCCACCCTTCGCGCCTTCCGGTACTTCTACGAACCGGCGGTGAGGAGCTCCCACATGGTGATGGGGGGACCCAAGTCCCCCTTCGGCTCGGTGATGGTGCAAATGCTGCCGTCCCGGGTGGCCGATTACCCGGCGGCGGCCTCCCGGGACCACTGGGGCGACTGGGTCCGGAGGTGGTTTTACCTCCGGGTCTGGGACGAAGGGGTGGTGTACGCCCCGGAGCCCCCCTCTTACAGCCGGTCGTCCACGCCGAAGCCTCCGGTGTGGACAGACGAGGAGTTCGAGCTCCTCGGCAAGGTGGTCATCTCCAAGAAGACCTGCTCGATGCGGGACGCCGCCGAGGAGATGATGGTCTTGAGGATCTCCACCTTCTCACGCGGGAGAAGGGGGATCGGCATAGGCCCAGAGCAGCGGCCCCCGGTCAAGCTGGTGAACCGGCGTAAGCCCGTTACCTGCTTCATTACATTTACCAATTTTCAAAAATTTGACTAACTCTTTACCTCTTATAGTTCGACCGTACTCGGCAGCGCAGGAGAAGGTGGAGAACCTCCTGGGGAGGTACTTTGCCGACTAGCACGAGCGCGTCGTGCGCCTCGTGGGGGAGGGCCCTCCCCGAAACTTGGTAGCTGCGGTCTACGGGCTAAAGCTGCCGGAGAGGAAGCCTCTCCCCACCCCCGGGTCGCACAAACGGGGGAAGGACGCAGCCGGGGGCTCGGAGCCCAAGAAGGCCAGGGTCCAAAAGACCCCCGGCCCGTCGACGACACCGGCATCGACGCTGGTGAAGGCCCGGGATACGACCCCTTGGACCGAGCGCGCCCGGGCGCCGGCCCGGGAAGATGCAACACCTCCTCCCCCGAAGAGCCCCGTCGAGGCCCAAGGGAAGGAGCAGGCCGTTGGCGGGACGGCGTCCGATTCAGCGGACTACGCCCCGTCGCCGCCCTCGGTGGCGGCCCTCCCGGCCCCCTCGGCACCTTTGGAGCCGGAGAGGCCGGAGGTGAGGTTCGCGGAGGCCTCGCCTCCGCGGGTTTGGCTGGTGAATGAGGGGGGAGCCCCTCGGTCTACGAGGTTCCCCCGGAAGAGGAGGTCCCGAGGACCTTCTGGCCCGGGAAGGGGAAAGGGCCGATGGTTCCCCCCCGGGGCATCGACCCCCTGCGAAAGCTCCTCGGCCACGTCTTCGGAGGACACATCCTCGGCGACGAAGACGCCGGTGACGCCGGCCACGTTACCGGACGCCGGTGCCAGGCGAGAGACCCCCCTGCTTCCTGCGGGGGAGGTTACCCGCTATACGGAGGGCCTGCACACCCGAAAGGTGCAGGCCTTCGTTGCGGAGGGAACGCTCCATGAGCGTTTCCAGGGGCTTCAATCTCTCGAGGCCCAGGTAACCCGAGTTGATAATGTCTTCCTTTGTTCCCTGCACTTGAGTTTTTTCTAACTCTATATTTTGTAGGTGGCAGCCGTTACCTGGGGCCTTGAGCAGCGGGTCGCCCGGCTGCTTAAGGAAGTGGAGGACCGAGCTGCTACCTACCTAGGGCAACGTGGGGAGGCCCTCCGGGAGCGCGATGAAGCCCTCCAGGAGCTGCCTGGGTCCGGGCCCAGGTTCGCGTCTCCGAGGCCGTCAACGGCCGCCTCCGGGAGCTCGAGGGCTCGAGCGTCCGGGCGGTGGCGGATGAGGGCCGCTCCGTCCGTTCGGCCCTCGAGAGCCTTGGCGTGAGCTTAGGCTCCGGGAGCAGCTCGGAGGTGCCCCCGGCGACCCTTGCGGAGGCTGTGCGATTTCTCAACGCACAGGTCTCCGCCATTCCGGAGGCTACCGATGCCCGGGCGCGGGGCCAGGCGATCCCCATCGTTGCGGCCGCCGCGGGGCTCGTCGAGTTCCAGGGGGTCGGCGCCCGGGTGATCGGGAGCTGCATCCCCCGAAGCTTCCCGGAATCCTTCGAGCCCTCGCGCCGGGAGGTCGAGCAGCTTACTGGAGGCTTCTACGACCGGATCATCCAGGCGAGATTTCCGGTGCCGGCGCCTCCGGCAGGGGACGCCCCAGCCCCGGCCTCGGAGGAAGCCCCTCGGGGGGAGGACGCCAATGAAAAAGTATGAGCCTCCCCCCGGGTCTTTAGATAGGACCCTTTTATTTTCTTAGGACTTTTGATCCCGGTAGCTTCTTAGAAGAAGCCCCAGACACTTGTAAAAAGATATTTTGGAATGCAATAGAGTTGGAAAGTTTTTCTAAGTCTTTGAATTGAATGCAATGTTACCAAGGTTCCCGGGAGGTTACTCCCGGGCGAAGGTCCGGGAAGGGCTCTCCGGGGGACGCCCAAGCGGCTTTAATATTGTTGAGCCTCGTCTCCGTGGAGCGCAGCGGGGACATCGTCCGGGAGCCCGTCCAGTTGAGGTGGCATCCGGAGTGGCACTTGGACAATTTTGACAATCATCGCGCCGAATTAACACCCCCGCGTCCGGGGTTCCAGATGGTACCTCCCCTCCGGATACTTCCTCCTGCGGGGTACGAGTTCTGGCCCAAAGATGTGCTCCGGGACGCTCGGCGCCGGGTGCGCGCATTGTACCGGGACTTGGCCCGGGACCTAGCGGAGGGCCTCCGGGAGTATTAGGCGTAGGAGCCTTAGGATGTAGAGGATCCCCCGGGATAGAACCCGGGTTGTACCGTTTCCGGAGCCCACCGGAGGGGGAAGATGTCCTCCGGGTTTCATGATGAATAAAGCTGTTGTTGCTTTTCTTCTGTCTTTTTATTTTCTTCTTGGAGAACCGGGAATGAGGTCTCCGAGAGAGGCGTCCGAGAAATCCGTAACTTCTCCGGGAGACAATCGTCCGGTCGCCGTGAGGACGGGGAGCCGGGAATAGGGCCTCCGGGAGGTAATCATCCGGTCGCCGTGAGAATAGGGAGCCGGGAATAGGGCCTCCGGGAGGTAATCATCCGGTCGCCGTGAGAACGGGGAGCTGGGAATAGTGCCAGAAATCCTGAAGATTCCGGGGAAAATCCTTCCGGGAGACAATCGTCCGGTCGCCGTGAGAACGGGGAGCCGGGAATAAGTCTCCGGGGAAAAGATATCCGAGAAAGCCATTAGACGTCCCACTGGGGAGAGCGTGTACTCCCGGAGGTGGAAGTGCCCGATGACGGGTCTTGAGTGTTTGGGTAGGGGACTAGTCTCCCAAAGTGACTCGTTACCGCGGCCACTGGGGACCGGGTTGCCGCTTACACCCTCAGTCCACGAGGGCTGATCGTAAGCCGCCCAACAGGAGGGACTTGCTGGGTCTGGGCCCACTTCCTCACGGGGAGGGCATCCTCGCGGGGAGGGCATCGCCGTTAGGGGCGGTAATGCGAAAAACCTGCAATGAGACAGTTGAAGAACAAAGTCTATGTATTGAACAAAATGAAGTACAGTGCCTCCCCCTGCGAAGCTGCAAAGGGGGAGGAAAAAGTAACTACAGTGTCCCTCCTCCCCCTCCGGCGTGATTGCTCCGGGGGAGGGGACAGGCCCGTAAGGCTAAACATAGAACTTGCGAAGTAAACGCAAGTTCCACGTGTGCTTCAGCTCCTGCTCTTGAAGGTTGGAGAGCTTGTAGGCCCCCGAGCCCAGGACCGTGGAGATCCTGTAGGGGCCCTCCCACTTGGGGGAGAGTTTACCCTGGGCTCGGGGGTCTGTAACGCGCTTGAGGACAAGGTCCCCCAAGCGGAAAGGTCTCTCGCGCACGAGCTGGTTGTATGCGCGCGACATCTGGCGCTCGTAGATGGCGTGGCGGAGGAGCGCTCGGTCGCGTTCCTCCTCCATGAGGTCGATTTCCAGCCACTGGTTGTCTTCATTGGCCTGGTACACTGCGGCCGTGGCTCCGTTTAGGAGCTCGACCCGCAGCGACCAGAAGCGGATCTCCGGGGGGAGGACTGCCTCCGCCCCGTAGACCAGGGAGAAGGGAGTACGTCCCGTTGTCCAGGACGGGGTCGTGCGCATGGAGCAGAGGATGCTAGGGAGCTCCTCTACCCATGCACCCCGCTTGGAAGCGGCCTGCTCGAGTCTCCGGCGTAATCCCTGTAGGATCACGCCATTGACCCTTTCGACCGCCCCGTTGCTCTGGGGATGGGCCATGGAGGCGAAGTGGATGACGAGCCTCAGGCCTTCACAGAATTCCCAGAAATAAGCCGAGTCGAATTGGGTCCCGTTGTCTACGGTGATTTCCCGGGGGACACCAAAACGACAAACGACGTTTTTCCAGAAAAACCGCTGAACGGCCCGGGAGGTGATGCTAGCCAAGGGTTCCGCCTCAACCCACTTTGTAAAGTAGTCGACCACGACCATCGCATACTTGTATCCTCCGAGCGCTGGGGGGAAGGGCCCTAAGAAGTCCATCCCCCAGCGCACGAAGGGCCCTAAGAAGTCCATCCCCCAGCGCACGAAGGGCCAAGTGATGGGGATAGTCTGCAGCGCTACAGGGGGGAGGTTCGAGCCCTTGGCCATCTTCTGGCATGCCTCGCACGCGGAGACAAGGTCTCGCGCGACGCGCATGATCGTGGGCCAGTAGAAGCCCTGTCGGAGAGCCTTGGCTGCGATGGCGCGCGGGGCTAGGTGAGAACCACAGCTCCCCGCGTGGATGTCTTCAAGAAGTTGGAGTCCCTCCGGCCGGGGGAGGCAGCGCAGGAGGGTGGAGGCCCCCTGCTTGTAGAGCCTCCCCTCCAGCAGGAGATATGCCTGGGCTTTCGGCCAGAGGCGCTTAGCCTCGTCTCGTTGGGAGGGTCCCATCCCCCTTGATGAAGGAGATGAGGGGGTCCATCCATGACGAAGGCCGGGTGACCTCGGCGACCTCCAGGATCGGAGGCTCGTCGCCCGTGTTCGGAGAGGCCACCGAGGGCTTCGTAATAATTTCCAAGAAGGCCCCCTTGGGGAGCGATTCCCGGGCGCTTGCTGCCCGGGCCAACGCATCGGCCCATTCATTATCCCTTCGTGGGATATGCCGGGCCTCGAGGCCGTCGACGTGCCTCTCCATCTTCCGTACTTCCTGCAAATAAAGACTTAGATTTGCGTCATGGCACAGGTAAGACTTGTCCATTTGGCAAACAACGAGCTGAGAGTCTCCCTTCACTAGGAGGCGCCGGATCCCCAGGGAGCGCGCCAGGCGCATCCCGAGGAGCAAAGCCTCGTACTCCAGCCGCGCGGCTCCTTCCCCTCGGGGCTCTGGAGGACTACTCCCGCGCCAGCCCCGGCCAGACACAGCGACCCATCGAACATGAGAGTCCAATGGTCACTGCGTCGGGGCGGCACGGGGAGGTCTTCGTCCCCGGACCCAGAGGCGGGAGTCCACTCTGCGATGAAGTCGGCGAGGACCTGCGACTTGATGGTGGAGCAACCTGTAAGGGACAGGGAGAAGGGGGCAAGCTCGGCCCCCCACTTCCCAATCCGGCCGGTAGCTTCCTTGTTTCGCAGTACCTCCCCCAGGGGGAGGGATGATGGGACGGTGATGGGGTGTCCCAGGAAGTAGTGGCGAAGCTTCCGGGACGCCATCAGAAGGGCGTAGCAGATCTTCTCCATCTTCGTGTACCGAGTTTTGGCCCCTTGGAGGGCCTCACTCACGTAGTACACGGGACGCTGCTGCCCCCCTTGCTCCCTCACCAAGACCGCGCTGACGGCGACGGGGGTCGCGGCGAGGTAGAGGAGCAAGGGCTCTTCTGGAGATGGCCTCACGAGCATTGGAGGGCTCGTGAGGTACTTCTTGAGGTCGTTGAAGGCTTCCTGGGCCTCGAGGGTCCAGCGGAACCCCTCGAGCCCTCGGAGGATCTTGAAGAACTGGAGGCTCCGCTCCCCCGACCAGGAGACGAAGCGGCTGAGCGGCCGGAGAGCCGCTGGACGTCCTTGACGGAGCGCGGCGGGGGCATGACTAGGAAGGCCCGGATCTTCTCAGGGTTTGCCTCAATGCCCTGTTGGGACACGAGGAAACCTAGGAGCTTCCCCCCGCGCACGCCGAAGGCGCTCTTTTCCGGGTTGAGTTTGAGCCCAAACGAGCGGAGGTTGCGGAAGTTCTCTGCCAGGTCGTCGATGTGGGAGGCTGCGCGGGGACTTTTGACGACCACGTCGTCTACGTAGACTTTGACGTTGCGGCCGACTTGATCCTTGAAGACCAGCGTCATGAGGTGCTGGAAGGTTGCTCCCGCGTTCTTGAGCCCGAAGGGCATGTGGAGGTAGCAGAAGGTTCCGAGGGGGGTTATGAAACTCATCTTTTCCTCGTCCCCTTTCGCCATCCGGACCTCATGGTAGCCCGAGTAGGCGTCTAGGAAGCTCATCAGCTCGCACCCCGCGGTAGAGTCAACGAGCTGGTCAATCCGCGGGAGCAGGAAGTTGTCTTTGGGGCAGGCGCGGTTAAGGTCGGTGAAGTCCACGCACATCCGCCACTTGCCACTTGACTTCTTCATGAGGACGGGGTTTGCGAGCCACTCGGGGTGCAGGACCTCCCGAATGAACCCCGCCTCTCGGAGGCGCGCGATCTCCATCTTGATGGCCTCTTGACGTTCGAGGGAAAGCTTCCTCAGCTTCTGTTTGATTGGGGGGTGACCGGGGGTTACCGCGAGCCTATGCTCAATAACCTCCCGGGCGACGCCCCGAATGTCCAAAGGCTTCCACGCAAAAACATCGGAGTTTTCGCGCAGAAAAGCTGCAAGTTGTGCTGCATGGTCCTGGGGGAGCTCTGCCACGATTTGGACGGTCTTGTCTCTGCCGCCCGGGGACAGCGGGACCTTCCGGAGGCCCCCTTCTAGACGTGGCTTGAGGAGGGGCCTCCCGGGGGGCGGCGCAGCGACGTCTGGATCCGGGGAGGAAGCCTCCCCCCCCGGGCGCCTTGATCATGTTGACGCTTCCGATTGTGACAGCGGCGCGCTCGTATAGCGCACGGGCCATGTCTTGATTTCCCCGGACGTTGATCACGCCGTGCGGCCCGGGGATCTTCATGCAGAGGTAGTTTTGATGGGTGGCAGCCCCCAGCCGGTTGATCGTGGTCCTCCCCATAATTGCGTTGTAGGAGGAGGGGAGGTCCACTACGTCGAAGCGGACCAGCTCGGTCTGGTAGTTCTCCGGGGTGCCGAAGGTCATTGGAAGATCTACCTTGCCCACAGGGTGGATCGCCTTCCCCGGGACAAACCCTTGGAGGGGCCCTGCCGCGGGCTGCAGGAGCTTCTCATCCACCTGCATCTCTTTGAAGGCCTTGAGGAATAGGACGTCGGCCGAGCTCCCGCCGTCCACGAGAATGTGGGCCAGGTGGCAGTTGTAGATAGTCGCGGAGACAATGAGCGCGTCGTCGTGGGGGAAGCGAACCCCTCGCGCGTCTTCCGCCGTAAAGGTAAGGGGGACGTCCGACCACTTGGGTGGCGGGGTCGTGTGTAGCACCCCCACAACCTTAACCTCACGCGCGTACTCCTTGCGCTGGCGCTTCGAGTCCCGCCCGGAGGCAGACCCTCCCACGATGACGTTGATGCGGCACTGAGAAGTCTAGAAGGGGAGAGCTTCTGAAGGCTCCCCCTCCTGCGTCTGCTCCCCCCCCCCCTGCGGGAGCGGGAAGGGCCGGAACAGCTGGCCGAGGGGGCAAGGAGGCCGGAGTCCCCCCCTGCCCGCACTGGTGGAGGAACGCCGCGAAGTGTTGCAGCAGCTGGTGGCAATCTCGGGTAGCGTGGGTACTGGACCCGTGGAAGCTGCACCACGGTCCTTCCCGGCTTCTCCCCGCGGGGCCTTCCCGGCCGCGCGAGGACTATCCCCCCCCCATGGCGTTTCGGCTTGGGGAAGGGGCGGTTGCCCCTCGGGGGGTCGCGCAGGCCGCCTCCGCCCTCAAGGACAATAGTGTCCCGAGGCCGTGGCTCGCTACGCCCCCCCTGTCTGGGGCGCTTGGGGGAATCCCTGGCCCCCCGGTCGACGGGGGCGGGAGCCCCCTGGGTCTTCTTCGAAATGTCGTCTTCCTCCGCCCGAGCGTACATTTCGAGTACGTTGAAGAGCTCGTCGGCGGAAGAAGGGCAGCTCTGGGAGAGTCTTCGGTGAAGTTCCCCCGAGAGAATTCCGCTTTTGCAGGCTTCGATTACCGTAGAGTCCGGGACATGGGCCACCTTGCTTTTCACTTGGGCAAAGAACTTGAAGAAGCTTCTGATGGTCTCCCCGGTCCTCTGACGGACAGTGTATAGTTGCGAGGAGTCCAGGGGATGCACGTAGTTTCCCTGGAAGTTGGCACAGAACTCCCGCTTGAGCTGCGAGAAAGACATGATGGAGCCCGCCTTCAGGTTGTAGAACCAGGAGCGGCCAATGCCGGTGAGGTAGAGGGGGAAGACATTGCATTGGACGGTCTCGTCCCCCCCGGCCGCGGAGATAGCTGTGGAGTAGACCTACACAAATTCGTAAGGGTCTCCCTCACCATTATAGTGCTCGATTTGCCGGGGACGGTAGGGCCGCGGCCACCGGATGTTGTGGAGTCTTCGACACAGAGGCTGGTTAGCCCCCTGCACTTCCCGGGGAGAGTCCCGATCGCTGTCTCCTTTAACGGGGGACGCCCCCTCGTTATCGGAATCTGGGAGTGGCCCAAGAGGTCCGCTGGAGTGGCGGTGACAGCGTTTCTCTTCCGGGCCGGGGCTGATTTCCCGGACGTCCGGACTCTCCTCCGGGGAGGCGGGCTCTTCAGCGGGTCTCTTCCCCCAACCAGTACGAGAGCGAGGCTCCCCGCGACAACGGCCCGGGGGAAGCTCTTCCCCGCGGTTGGGTGAATGCATTCGCTCAACCTCCCCCCGGGAGAAACAAACCTGTTTCGCCGGGGGAGGGAGCTCGTGCACTGCAGTTGCCGGCCCGGAGGCTACTGGGGCCGGTTCGGGCGAGCCCCCTGCGAAGACCCCCGGGACCGGAAAGGGGGAAGCCCCTGTATCATCCGAAACCGGGGAGGGGGCGCCAGCGGCGACGTTTAGATGCGAGGTGGGGGGAGCCCCCGTGGCAGTGACCGGAACCGGAAAGGGGGAAGCCCCTGTAGCATCCGGAACCGGCGAGGGGGGAGCCCCTGCGGCGACGTCCGGGACCGGGGAGCCAATGCGGGGCGAGGTCTGCTGAGGCATGGGAGCTACTCTATCGTCCGCCCCCGGTGCGGTAAACGCGACGTGAGGGGCGGGACTGGCTCCCGTCGCAGGGAAAGCCCCCGGCATGAAATGGGCCCCCAGCCCCGGGAATGGGCCTGGAACGGGGTACCCCCCTGGTGCCACGAAGGGCCCGGGCATAAAGTAGCCTCCCGGCACCGGGACAGGCCCGGGTGCCGGGAGGGGTCCGGGCGTATATCCTGCAGGGGGAGGGAACCCCCCGGCAGGATCATACGGGACGGACAGACCCTCGGAGGCCGGAGGGGCCGCCGGGTAACCCATAAACGGGGGCATGTTCCCCGGATATGGGTGCGACGCAAATGTGGGGCCCGGAGGCCGCGCCAACACGCTGAGGAGTTCGTCCATAGAGCGCTGGGCGCGGAGCTGGCCCTCCACGAGAGCCTCGAGCAGGGCGTCCCGGGGAGCCAGGGGAGCTGTCGGGGGGAGACTTGTCCCGGCCGAGGTTCCCGCGGTCGCCGGGAGTGACCCGGAGGTGGAGGCACCTAATTTAAGAGAAAGGTGGGAGGCGGTACCTGAGAATGGCCGCCTCCGGGCGGAAGCTCCGGGACAGCAGTGTCCCGGACGGGTGGCGCCAGGTCCCCGGGACCAGCGTCACCGGGAAGGACGCGGGCCCTTGTTCTCGGGGGAGCCATGGCGTCTTGTCACGGGTCCCCACGGTCGGCACCAACTGTCGTGGTATTAAGAATACCCCGGCAGGTTTTGTGAACGATCCTAGCGAAGATTACGCGACGCGGGTTGATCGGGTGACCGGTCCTCCCCCGCCGGACAAACACAAGAAAAGACACGAGGATTTATACAGGTTCGGGTCCCGGTGGGAGCCCTAGTCCTGTCGACGCGCTCCCGACCAGAGTCGGCTGGGGAGGCTCTCTCCGGGGGAGAGGCTTCCGGAGCACGCCTGTGAGTTTAGCTATTGCAATAAAAGTGATCGAGTCGTTTACAATAGAGGGGTACAAGGGCTATTTATAGCCCCAAAAATAAGCAAAAAGTCTAAACTACCCCGGACGCTACCGTCGGATTGAGGGGTAGTAACGTCTTTCTCCCGGTCAAGTGCCTTGGATGCTTGACAGGTGGTCGCTGATTCCCGAGGCGCCCCTCGCGTGACCTGCACGTGATGAACAAACAGGGACTTTAACTTTTAAGAGGGTGACGATGTCCGGGACATGCCCTGGAGGCAAGGTCTCGGGAGCCGAAAGGCGGCGCCCGGGGCCGGCACCGAAGGCTATAGTCCCCGGGCAAACGGCGTCGCCCGGGACCTGCCCCGGAGGTAAGTTCCCGGGGGCCAAAAGGCGGTGCCCAGGACATGCCCCGGAGGCAAGGTCCCGGGAGCCGAAAGGCGGCGCCCGGGGAAGGCACCAGAGGCCACAGTTCCCGGGCAAAAGGCGGCGCCCGAGGCAGGCACCGGAGGCCACACTCCCCGGGCAAATGGCGGCGCCTGGGACCTGTCCCGGAGGTAAGGTCCCAGGAGCCAAAAGGTGGCGCCCGTGGCAGGCACCAGAGGCCAGGTCCCGGGAGCCGAAAGGCGGCTCCCGGGGAAGGCACCGGAGGCCACAGTCCCCGGGCAAAAGGCGGTGCCCGGGCCAGGCACCAGAGGCCACAGTCCCCGGGCAAAAGGCGGTGCCCGGGGTAGGCACCGGAGGCCACAGCCCCCGAGCGAATGGCGGCGCCTGGGACGTGCCCCGGAGGCAAGGTCCCGGGGGCCAAAGGGCGGCGCCCGGGACGTGCCCCGGAGGCAATGTCCCGGGGGCCAAACGGCGGCGCCCGGGATGTACCCGGAGGCTAGGTCCCGGGAGCCAAATGGCGGCGCCGGGGGCAGGCACCAGAGGCCACAATCCCTGGGCAAGTGTGAACTTACCTGGACTTAGTCTCGCGGAGATTTCCCCCAACACAGTTATTCAAACTGACAGTCAGTTCGACCACAGACTCGACCAAAAACAAATAGAAACTCAGTTAAAAACACAGTGGTCGAATCCCCAACTACCAGTCAGTATGGACAAATTGACAGTCAGTTTAGTACAAAAATTTTGAGCACAAAATACACCCTCTCTAGACAATTGTCAGTTAACACGAACTGACATTCAAACTGACAGTCAGTTTAGCAAACTGACAGTCAGCCTGAACAAAAACAGAGATAACTTTAAATACAGAAATCCAAAAGAGGTTTTTAATAGCTCCTT
The DNA here is from genome assembly GCA_019359835.1 of Pharus latifolius. NCBI lineage: Eukaryota > Viridiplantae > Streptophyta > Magnoliopsida > Poales > Poaceae > Pharus > Pharus latifolius. The sequence continues at coordinate 4,818,781 of CM033328.1, forward strand.
TGAAAGATAATTTCAAGGGCTACATTTTTGTCAACAGAAGCAAAAACTAGATCTGGCTAGATCTTTCTAGAAAATCGAAAAACTCTTCTGCTGTCAAAAACTGAACTGAAAAACCAGATTTTTCAAATTAAGTTCAAACCAAATCCAACCAAAATGATGCAATGCAATGACCTAAGTTTCTCGGTTTATGTTGGAGATAAAGAGAGGACTTTCGCCACCCCTCTTTATAGTACAGTTAAAACTAAAAAAAAATTTCCTAACCGATCATCTCCAAACACCGAGATCGGTAAAAATAAAATACGGATTACCGTAGGTCCTTTGCTTTTTCACATTTGTGTCTTGTCTTCATTTTTGCGACTTGTGCTTTTACGTCTTTTGCGTTGGGTTCATTTTGTTCATCTCGACAATCTTCCCAACGGAGCCCTGTATTAATCAATCTCAAAAAGCACAGTTAGTCCTAAACACTCTGTTTTCATTAATCATCAAAATTAGGGTTAGGCCTGAAGGCCTAGATGCAACAATCTCCCCCTTTTTGATGATTGATGACAACAAGTGTTCAACAATAAAATAAACGAAATAACTCCCCCTGAGTATATGCATCTCATCATATCAGAGCATAAGCTATCACATGTACATCAGAGCATCTTATACATACAAGCACTCACAGATATGCATAAGTCATATAAATGTGTATCAGAGCATACAAATCTCAAAATCAAGACATCATATATATCAGAGCATTTTCTTCTCCGGCGAGCCGTCGAGGAGGCTCACGGTGCCAGAACGCCCTGCTGCATCAGTCTTCGAATTAAATCCATCAGTGAGTTCCCCTACTCATTCTCTCTGTGTAGTATCGTTTAATTGCTCCCCGGTGACCTCTAACGCCGGCGATCACCGGAATTGCCAATTGCCCTGTTCCTGCAATGTAGCTTAATTCAGCCCGAATTAGCTTTCGATTTTGTAAACAAAATTGATCAGTGAACCTTTTTAAGCATGCCTATGAACTTAGAACAATCAATTGATCCCAATTTGAAGATATTCCCGATTTTGCAATTTGACAGCCGCTGGCTCACGTCGCCAGGCCATACCGGTGATCCTCCGGCCAAATTGACATCGCCAGTAGCTTACTTATACCCTTCTATCACTCCTAGAGCAAGGAATCGAGTTCAATCGGCTTGTGTTGAAAGTGCCCAAATCCAGAGCTTCTTCTCCGGCGCCGATCACCGGAAAGCTTGTTCCAGCCATTTCAGCCCTCGAAACGTTGTCCAGTGTGTGTGCTTTGACCTCCTGAGCATTTTTGTCTTCTAGCCCGACACCTAGATCGGCGTAGATTGGAAGTTATAGCTTTGCCAAGATTGTGTCCAGAAATGATCTAGTGCAGTGTGTTCATCTCAGTTCATCATCAGATTTCTTGCTGTCCAGCCATTTTCAGCCATAGATCCTATTGTAACTTTTGTTCTTGTTACTCAAGCCTACCTCCCAGACAAAGTGGTGCATCATTTGGAGCTCCAGATCAAAAGTTATGCCAAGCCCTAGTTTTTGGCATTGTCAGCTCTATGCCAGAGCTTGTCAGCCAGTGGCATTGGCCTTGTTTACCCACTTCTGATTGTGCATTTTGAAAACCACTTTGTCCACTGAATTTGTAGAGTTGTGATCTACATTTTCTTCTACTACCACAAGTTGAGATAACCCCTCTATCATTCATCGACCCTATGTCGATGCTTTGAACTGAATGTCGACCTAAAGACGTTCGCTGTTTTTGAGCGAACCAGTTGCAACCTTGATATCATTCTGATATTTTGAGACATTTGGAACCTTGTAAACCTTTGACAGCTAATCTTAACATTGGTTTCCTTAACTTAACCCTAATCAGCTCCTAAAATCAATCATTTCAGAATCATCAAAATTTCATCCTCGCATTATTGCATATAGTATAATAATGTATTGAAAAGATTGTGATTATTGGTTGTTTGCTAGATTGGAGAGCAGATCAAGAGCCTGAGTTCGAGGACTTCACTGCTGATCCGACGTGAACTGATGTATTTTACGGCGCGGAAGGCAAGTCATATCCTTGGTCATCTTGAACCTATATTTTAAATGTTGCTAAAACATAACCTTGAATATAGATAATATCGCATGAGAAAGATTGAGAATGGTTGATTTATGAATTGGCAGTACTAGACTGGTTATCTGTGAAATGTGAAATAAAACAAGTTTTGAGCCATGAACTATTATATGTATTTATATACTTATATTCATGAAATAAAACCCTTAGCCGTGACCAGAAAAATGGTGTGGAATGGCTATAGCACTGGAGGTGCTAGATTGGAAAGGATATGCCGGCACTAGAGAAATATCCCGATGGAAGAAATCGGAGGCGAAAATCTCCCAGAGGTCGAATCAACTCTCCAGGTCATGTCCATCGACCAGGAGGTGACTAATGAAAGGTCGGAACCCACCGAGGTTCTTAATGCATTAGAGGGTGAATCTGGTCCATCATACGACCCCGCTGAGGGGAAGGATGATATCGACCAGGAAATCCGCCCAGGGAGGTTCGACCCTGATAACCTCCATCATCTCTTTGATTTCGAGTCTGACTCGGAACAAACCGAGATGTTTTCTCCCTCGGCGACTTCTCTCCCTAGACAGTTCGCTGCTTTATCGGAGGAAACTCCTGATCAATGGGCTGCTAGGGAAGAACAAGAATGCAAACAGAAGGAGGATCAAGATCTTGAGCAACAAGACAACGAACTACGCAAAACTGCCCTAGAGGCTCTTCAAGATGCGCAGGCTCGTTACGATGCTGCTCCGAGTTCTTCCCGACGATCACGTGGTTGCAAACGCGACCAGATCCCTTCTTTGCGTCCGGAGCGTTTCCCGGTGGATGAAGAAACAGTAACACCTGGTGCCCCTAGGAGAAGTACACATGGCCGGCTTCGATCTATCACTGAGGTCATGCATAATTTTCCTCCTACGGTCACGGATGCGCAGAAACCGGCCTTCACCATAATCCAGGCGGAGAGATTGGATGAGGTCGCATCTGAGGCGACCCCTACGGCCTCTTCCCGGTCGGTGACACGTTCCCACAATCGAGAGCATACTCACTCTGGTTCTGGTCGACGGAGTTACCCGCCGCCTGTACCATCCCACTAGGACAGGCCTCGGCGGGTACAGGATTCTCATGATAGGGATCGAGTCCCTGTGCACTCTCGTTTAGGACCACAAGTGGCTTCTCCATTGCGTGAGGTCGCCCGCAATCCGATTGAAAGTCACAGGACAGTTCACGATCCCAATGTTGGTTGTAAAGCTTTCTCGCCTGGCCTTCGTGCGGTCGTTTGGCCAGACAAGTTTAGACCAGGGGCCATAGAAAGGTCCGACGGAACTCAGAACCCGTCCGAGTTCCTTCAAATCTACATTACTGCCATCCAAGCGGCAGGAGGCGATAATCGGGTCATGGCCAACTACCTGCCAACAATCCTTGAAGGACCGGCAAGAACCTGGTTGTTTAATCAACCTAATGGTTCAATCTATAACTGGGAAATGCTGTGCAATGCTATCCTCAGCAATTTCCAAAATTGTTATCAGAAGCCGGGTAAAGAGGATGACCTCCATTGACTACGACAAACTTCGAGTGAAACCCTTCTTCAGTTTGTCAAGAGATTTGTTGGGGTGAGGAATACCATCCCAAACATATCTGACAACTCCGTTATCAGGGCATTTAAACATGCCGTTCGATACTCCAACGCGGCCGAAGACTTGCTCATTCATCCCCCTCGATCAATAGCCGATCTCTTTGATATAGCTGATCGATACTCCAACGCGGCCAAGGCTGTCGAATGGAACCGGATGGACGATAAAGGTAACCTACCACCTCAACCAGGTCCCAAGGACACTAGGAAAGAAGATTCAAGCAAGAAGCCGGAATCTTTGTCAGGCGGGAAGTCAAAGAAGTCGAAAAGGAATCACTCTGGGCAGTACCGCGAGGTCGCAGTTGTAGAGAAGCCTCCTTCGACCAAAGTTAACAAGTCTTCATTCAAAAATAAAACTGCCTCTGGTGGTCGTAGTGCCGACCAGCCAGAGAAGTCGACTAACCCGCAAGAGGGCAAGAAATGGTGTCCACTCCACAACTCCGCAAGTCACAACCTCAAGAGCTGCAGGAGTTGGTTGAAGCAGTTAGATGACTTCTACCAGGGGGTTGGACCAATGCCGACCTTACCGACTAAGGAACAAGCATGCGGGCTAAGAGACACCGACGAGGACGAAGCGATGTCTTACCAGGTACCTCATAATCATGTTAATGTTATTTTCAGAGGTTCCTCCTCTTTTGTTTCCAAAAGGTAGTTTAAGGCCTTTTATTGAGAGGTTAACCAAACGGAGACATCCCTTGATGAACCTCAGTACCCCCGTTGGTCGGATACACCTTTGACGTTTGATCTTTCTGATTGTCCCGCAGGGCTTACTGGACCATTGAGACTCCCTTTGGTTATTACCCCAATCATCAATAATGCGAGAGTCGAAAGGGTTCTGATCGACGGAGGAAGCTCCTTGGACATTCTACTGGTCAAGGCACTTGACGAGATGCAAATTCCTCGTTCCAAGATTAAGCCCATAATCTATCTGTTTTATGGGATAATCCCTGGTCCCTCCATGATGCCATTGGGACAGGTGGTCCTCCCGATCACGCTGGGAGAACCGAATAACTTCCGAACAGAATTTGTTACTTTTGATGTAATTGATTGTGATTCGGCTTACAATGCAATCTTTGGTAGGCCAACTCTTGCTAAGTTCATGATGGAAACACATTATGCTTATCAGTGCGGCAAGTTGTCTGGCCCCAAAGGTGTCATCTCGATCCGAGGCAGTCGCAACGTGGCACTCACGTGTGACCGGTCATCTTTGGAGATGGTGGACCAACTTCCCCTCTGGGACGCTCAGGTCACCATAGTCGCCACTGACGCGATCAAGGATGCTCCTCGACCAGATGAGAAACTCAAACTAGTTCCGTTGTACCCAGATGATCCATCCAAGACAATTCGGGTTGGATCAGGCCTGGATGACAAATAGGAACTCGAGCTCATTACTTTCCTCTGGGATAACGCAGATGTGTTTGCGTGGAAACAGTCCGACATGCCCGATGTCCCAAGGGAAGTAATCGAGCACAGGTTAGCTATTCGACCTGGACAGTGACCAATAAAGCAAAAGCTCATGCGCTTTGCTGTTGAACGGCAGGAGGCCATCCGAGAGGAGTTGGACAAGCTCCTGAAGGCTGGGTTTATTCGCGAGATCAATCACCTGGAATGGCTTGCAAACCCGGTCATGGTTCGCAAGTCAAATGGTAAGTGGCGCATGTGCGTCGACTATACCAGCCTCAACAGTGCCTGTCCGAAGGACGACTTTCCCCTTCCCCTCATCGACCAGCTGGTCGACTCAACCGCGGGTTGTGAACTGATGAGCTTCCTGGACGCTTACTCAGGATACCAGCAAATTAGCATGGCAGAAGAAGATGAAGAGAAGACTGCCTTCATCAACCCGTTCGGCACCTACTGCTACGTTAGAATGCCGTTCGGTCTCAAGAACGCAGGTTCCATGTACCAGCGCTTGATGCAAAAGACCTTTCTTTCGCAGATAGGGCGTAATCTGGAAGCATATGTAGACGACTTGGTTGTAAAAAGCACTAAGAGATTGTCTCATTTGGACGATCCCGCTGAAACTTTCTGTAATTTGAATCGCTTTGAAATAAAATTGAACCTGGATAAATGTTCTTTCGGGGTTTCTTCAGGAAAACTCCTTGGTTTTCTTGTTTGTTCCAGAGGCATCGAAGTCAACCCTGAAAAAACCAGGGCTATCGAACAGATGAGGTCTCCCTCGACCATGAAAGATGTTCAACGCCTGGCTGGTCGCATGGCGGCCTTGAGTCATTTTATATCGCGACTAGGTGAAAGGGGATTACCTTTCTTCAAGGCCCTGCGGAAGCATCACAATTTCACATGGTCCAATGAGTCCGAAAAAGCATTTCAGGAGGTAAAGGCATATTTGTCCAGTCCGCCAGTCTTGGTGTCTCCCGACAAAGGAGAACCATTACTTCTATATTTGGCGGCCACCCCGCACGTGGTCAGCGCTGTCCTGATCGCGGATAGGGAAGGAACACACAGACCCGTCTACTATGTCAGCGAGGTACTTCATGGTCCTAAGGAGGGATACCGTGAGGTCCAGAAAATACTTTACGCACTACTGATGCCTTCCCGTAAGCTATGACATTACTTCCAAGCTCACAAGATCACAGTACTCTCCTCTTTTCCTTTGGGGGATATTGTCCGAAATCCAAAGAAATCTGGTCGAATCACCAAATGGGCGGTCGAACTCGGTGCTTTTGATATCCATTTCATGCCCCGCACGGCGGTTAAGTCTCAGATCTTGGCCGACTCTGTGGTCGAATGGACCAACCCTGAGCCACCCGTGCAGGTGCCCGAGGAATTGGAATGCCCCGATCACTGGACTATGTACTTCGACGGTTCCCGTAGTTTTCAACACTTGGGGGCTGGAGTGTTCTTAGTTACGCCTCAGGGCGAACAGCTTAAATATGTCGTTCAACTACACTTTGTTGCGACCAATGACGCAGCAGAGTATGAAGGTGTTCGTGCAGGGCTCCGGGCAGCAAAATTCCTCGGAGTCCGTCGATTAGTGGTGAGGGGAGACTCACAGCTGGTCGTAAACCAGGTAAACAAGGAGTACAGCACCTCCGATGAGACAATGGCTCATTACCTAGGGGAAGTGAGGAGATTGGAAAAACACTTCAGTCATTTCGAAGTCCAATACATCCTGCGAAAGGACAATATTCTCATAGACCAATTATCCAAAATTGGGTCCTCACGCACATCCGTTCCGGCAGGGGCATTCGTTGAACACTTGGAACATCCTTCGATTAAGACTTCGGTCGAGGATGATCCGGTAACAGTCTGCGTTACCAACCTCGGTCAGGAACAGGATTGGACTCATCCATTGAGAGTCTATCTTGAACATGGGACCCTACCCGAGGATGAAACCGAGAGCGATCGGTTGATTCAAAAAGCGCGTCTATACAAGCTTATAGAAGGAGATTTGTATAGAAAGGGTACTCAAGGAGTATTCATGCGCTGCGTATCTCAGGAGGAAGGCAAATCCCTCCTAAAAGAAATACATGACGGTGTATGCGGTGCGCACGCGTCATATCAGACACTAGTCGAAAAAGCTTTTCGACAAGGATTTTACTGGCCTTCAGCACTCAACGATGCCAAGCATATGGTCAAGATGTGTCCTCAGTGCCAGTTCCACGCAAGACAGGTTCATCAACCTGCCTGTGTGTTACAAACCTTTCCCCTTGCATGGCCTTTTGCGGTTTCGGGGATGGATATTGTCGGTCCTATGCCACAAGCGGTCAATGGATACAAGTTTCTGTTTGTAGCCATTGACACATTTGTAGCCGAACCAGTACAAAATATTACCGCAACAGCAGCACAAAAGTTCTTCCATAAGAACATTGTTGCTCGATTTGGTGTTCCAAATCGTCTCATTACGGATAATGATTCCCAGTTCGCCAGTGTTCTCTTTCTGGATTACTGCGATCAGATTGGAACCAAGGTGTGCTTTGCTTCTGTGGCACATCCACAGAGCAATGGTGCCGTGGAACGTGCCAACGGGCAGATACTTCAAGGCATCAAGAAACGTGTTTTCAATCACCTTAAGACTCGCTCAGGGGCTTGGGCGGACGAGCTCTATACCGTTCTATGGGCACTGCGAACTACTTCTAGTCGAGCCACCGCTGAGACGCCCTTCCATTTGGTCTACGGGGCTGAGGCCGTACTGCCTATGGAACTTAGTATTGGATCTGTTCGGACAGAGTAGTTTAAACAAATTGATCAGCCCGAACAGCGGTCACAGGATCTCATCCTCTTGGAAGAAAAGCGTGATCGCACTTTGATCAAGTCCGCGGTATACTTGCAAGCTTTGCGCAAGTACCATAACAAAAGGGTGCGACCACGTAGTCTCCAGGTGGGTGATCTGGTTTTACTAAAAATTCAAGACCAATCCAACGGCAACAAGTTCTCCCCGAAGTGGGAAGTCCCTTACACGGTTGTTTCAGTACCGCGACCAGGATCAGCTCGATTTTCCATGGAGGATGGTCGAATTTTATCCAATACTTGGAACATCGATCAACTACGCAAGTTTTACTTGTAAGTACCCCAATCCCTTTTCCTTTTCAATTAGCATTGTTTGATAAAACAAAACTCTTTTGGTTTCATACGATGAATATTTCCTTTTATGCCCATATGTTACGAACATGACTCGGCGGCTGGTCGCCAGTAGTTATAACAAATACAATGCTCTAATCGGATTCGCCGGCCAATGTCATGGCCACTTCCAGACAAGTCACTCCTAAATAAGCCGTTTCTCAATGCATACGGGGCTTGCTGGTATGTCCTTGGTCACCTGAGTGGTTGTCGGTTTGCAACAAGGTTAGGCATTACATTGACTATAATTGCTGGCCTGATCGTGCACCCCTGGTCGTTGCACTCATATTTCTCCTGTGTTTATAATACTAAGTCTTCAGTATCTATAATCACAGGCGGGGGCTAGGGGGACATGCTTATAATATGAAACAACAAAAAAGTGTGCTTTCTTTCAAAATCAAAAAATACATGCATTGCATTCTATAATTTGTGTTTGTACAGCTACAGGGGTTACATAATCCTGAGCTCGGTCAGTAGCCTATCTACAAGAGGATTAACTTCCTCCATGATGGCCTTGAGCTGTTCTTCACTCTCAATCTCTACCGTTCTGACCATTGGATTCAGATCCAGATCTGGGTCGTGGTGGAGGCGAAATCGGCAGAGAATGGCAGAGGCTGCTGATCGGATTTTTGTTCTGATCGCCTCTTTTTGTCGCCGTGTATCTTCAGGAAGATACTCGAGTAGTGATTCCGCTTGGGCTACGACCAATGTAGACCAGTCGCTCGAACTGAGGTCGTCTTTTGTGGTCTCAACCACATCAGCCCTCAGGAGACGGGCCACCATCTTTACTTTTCGAAGATGGATTGGCTCAGGTCTCTATTCGCCCTCCGGGTAGAGTCGATGGTCATTTGGAGGAATGTTTTATCCTGCCCGAGCCGCTTTATTTGACTTGATTGCGCTGCGATAAGAAGGTCATTACAAACAGTTCGAATAGCAAAGCTTTCATTCTGGTCGAGAGTTGACTTACCGAAGAGCTGTGACCTCAATTCTTTGAGCTCGGCCTCTTGATGCGAAATCGTGGTGGCCGCCCTAAGCTCTTTGTTTTCCCGGTCAGCCAAGCTCTTCCTCAGAGAAGCAACCTCCCTGCGATAAAAAGGACAATTGTCATAACAAATTTGTATCTATACAAACAAAAGGGCATTTATCCTTACTCTCGCAAGCAGTTTCTCTCCTCTTGCATGGCCTCGATGCTCTTCACCATAGCAACCGATTTGGCCATTATACGGGATAGATCCTGTGATACAGAGAGAAGTCAGTGGTATCCTATGCACAATCCAGGTATCATAAGAGATGTTCATCATACCTCTGTATAGTCCCGGAATGACTTGTCATCCAGGATTACTGGAGGCCTGGTTGAGGGGCTCGCCTCATCCTCGGCAGGAGCAGCAGGTGGATGCACCTGTAGGGCCTCTATCACAGGTTCCAATGCCTGTAACTGAGTCTCCACACCCGACTCGTCCCTAACGGCCCGGACGACTTCCTGGACCGAAGGGACAGAGCACTCTTCACCTGAAGCTTTAGCACCGGCAGAGACTTCAACCCTCCCCGGGGCGGTTCGGGGGCTCGGTGCAACATCTTTACGCCTACGAAGAAGTCTTCGATCACATTGATGGTAGCCACAATCTGATCCAGAATAAACAGAATGAAGTTCTTACCTTATTTGAAATCCCATTAGCTTTTGGGACTTCAAGGATGGCTCCCCGAGAGAGAGAGGACAGTCGTTGTCCATGCTGATCTTTCTCTTCGTGAACAGGGCCTTTTCTCCCTATGTATATTTTCCTGTAAGCATATGCATAAGGAATCATGAAGACCTAAGTGGTGAGAATTCATACCGGGGTGACCTGTTTGACTGACAGTGATACGCCTGAAGGTCTGGATGGCTCCTAAGCTGCTGGAGCTGGCGCCTCATCCACGACCTTGATGTTTGTTTTTGAGTCTTGTTCTGTCACCACCGCTCCTGTCCCCAAGAGTGGAGGATTCACCTCCCTGGGACTCACAGGAGTCATGGGGGGAAGTTCTTCTCCCTGTATGAGTGTACATCTGGTAAACACACGTACAGATGAAATTGAGAAATCAAGATCACGAGGAAGTCTTACCGTGGTCGTCCCTTCGACCAGGGAGGGAGAAGTGACTGACCCTGAAGCCTCTAGGGCTTTGGAAGCAGGGATCTCACCCGCGACCACAGGGCTCCCCGTGGCCGCGGGGGTCGCTGTTGCTGCCTCCGTCTCGGCGGGGCAAGGTGGTGTCTCGCGGGATTGAGGAATTACCGTCTTTCTCTTCTGACGGATTAGAGGAATGTTATCCTCCTCCTCCTCGCTCCTCTCACCCTATACGATGAAGAAGTGATTCCAGTTTGTATCTGGAGGAACAGGAGGTATGTGATATCTTACCGCAGTTTTCCTTGCAGTAGGAGGAGTCCTGCGCGAAGACCCTTCCCCGAGAATCTTCTTGGATCTCTTGGGGGTAGGATCTCTCGCCCTGGGCCTTGAAGAGACCTTCTTCACTTTCTTCACTGTCGGTTTTCCCAGGAAACCGACGTTTTCGCTTGGGAACGTCACCTCGGCAAATCTCCCCAATAGCTATGTTATTCTGGTGTACTTGTCAGTACTAGATGTACGTAAGACCTACGAATGAGAACGGAAAGAAAGGTGACATACCTTTCGGTGTTCCTGTTTAAGGACATCGCCGGTGTGAACTAAGCTCTGTGGGCGAGGCGATCCCTTGGGGCCCTCCACCTCGGCACTATAGGCCCTAAGGAGGTAATTTGTCCTCCTCTCGATCTCGGACGAGGGCAGGACTGTTCCCAGAAAACCAGTTAGAAAGCACAGAACAGAGGTATAAGGTTTCGATGTCGAAATCACGTACCATTGTTGTAGTCCAGGGTGTTTTCCGCCATGGACTTTATCTCCCAAGCCGGATGAGCCCTTTCATGCAGGGGGCTCACCCGATTCTTCACGAAGTCGTGTATGAAGTCGCGAGCCGTTAGTCCCTGTTGGACCAAGTGAAGGATCACTTCGGCATGCTTCATGAATTCTGCATTCATGGCTGGGAGAGAGAATCCAACTCGCTCGGCTTCTCCGGCCGCGAGTTCTCGAACTACAGCCCACTCTCGGGCGGAGGGCTGCAGTAGAACCACTTCTGGTGCCACCCGTGCACAGAGTCTCGCAGGGGTGGGAAGGGATACTCTTTCTTCTCCCTTATTCGGAAGTAGATACATCCGGCAGCGTTGGAGCTCTTCGACCACGCCGAATAGTAAAAACGCCGGAAGAGATCCACGCTGGGATACACTCTGACGTAAGCTTCGCACAGATGCTGGAACACCGCCAAGATCAAGATCGCGTTCGGGTGGAGATTTATCAATTCCACCCTGTAATGCTCTAGAATATCCTTCAGGAACCGACTCTCGGGGAATCGGAACCTGCATTGAAGGTATTCTTCAAAGACCACCAGCTCGCCCTCTCAGACGACTGGGGTTTCTTGGTCCTTCTCCGCGGGTCACCAGTTGATTAGCAGCCGCGGGGGAAGGATCTCTTCCTTCTCTAGTGCCATAAGGCTCTCCTAGGTGTGGTGAACTGATCGGCTCCAGGACGCCATCTCTCATGAAAGATCGTGAGGAAAGGTGGCGACTTTTGGGAAGAAGGAGGCTGTGGAGAATGGGGTTTTGTGCGGCGGAAGTTCTAAGGCAAGGGTTTCTGGTTGTGTGGCTTCCTCAAGAAGTTTCATGCTCCTTTTATAGACCCGAGGAGACGCACTGCTGTGAGTAACGTTCCATTTAATATTCTATTCATTTCCCATAATGGATGCTCTCTCTGGCAGACCTGTTAGGCGTTCCCGGTATAGGATCTGAAATGAAAAGACTTCTTTGTTTCGGATTTGAGGGTATGAAAAATGTGAAAGGTTCTACAAGGATTTTTCGAAGGATATTTTCCTTCATGTTTCTTGTAAACTTTCACAAATTGATCATGAAAATATCCTATGACCCGGTTATTTTTTATCAAGTTATTGCATTATCAAGACTATGTCTCTGACTAAGCTCCGACTCTAATCGAAATAATGGTTTGATTGAGTTTTGGTTCTGATCGCAGTAATCTTTCAAATCGAACCTCGGTTCCGACCGCGGTTTTAAGTCTGATCGCAGTATCAGTACTGGTCGCGGTGCAGTGTTAAAATGCAATTCTGGTCACAGAGCTGAAGTTTTCCTGTGTATGAGTGGTTGTAAAGACGTTCCTTATGGCCATGTTTTTGCACAGAAGTTGTAAAGAATATTGATATCATATGAAGAAAAAGAAATCTTTATTTCTGACATTCTTTACATACAAAAGGGATACGGCGACCAGAGCGTCGACCTAATCCGAAAGTAGTTTGCAAAGTTCTCCTAGGGATATGTTGTCATCCGTAGGATCTACATTGGTGACCCCCAGGGAACTAGCAACTAATCTAAGCCTATCTACATCATCCCTAACAAGAGATGCGCTATTATTCCTAATTAAGTCAGAGAGTTCTCGCTGTTGCTGAGCGTGGTCCCTCTCCCGACGAAATCGGTGCGCCTCTTTACGGGATCATTCAAAACATTCTGCCAGGTGCAGAATCACCGAAGACATCTCTTCGGTCTTTTTCTCCAGGGCCTCTTTTTCCCCTTGGAGAGTCTGTCCGAAGGGAGGAGGGAGGATCTCGGCAGGCTGGTCGCTGGGGCCTCCAATCTCCTACATTTGCAGAAGTTAGTCACACTAACTATAACAACAAGCAAAAGGAGATAAAGGTTATTACCTGTCCCTGTACGTGACAGGTTGATATAGGCATCCTGGAAAGTAGATCATCCGATAAAAGCGGATGGTCGTTAGATGGTGGAAGTGCAACTTTCCACCATAAGATTGCTTCCCCAACCCAAGTCGAGGGTCATCTGGTCGAGAAGTAACAGCCTTCCGACCAGAAAATTGATCACCCAAACAAAAACAGGGAGTATTGGAATGAAATGGAGAAAGTTGAGAAGGACGTCCCTCCAAAGGTGGAGATGAAAGTTCGACCTACCGAGGTGCATGGATAGGAAGAACTAGAGGAACTGAAGGAAGAAAGAACGATGATGTGTCTTTCACCATTGTTCTGCTGGAGCATCCTTCGTCAACCTTGGGCTTCTTCCTCGAAGGAGATGGATCTTTGGGCATCTGTGGCTCTTCCTCGAAAACTTCCTCTTCATCACTCTCAATCTCGATGATGTTATGGTCTACCATCGGGAGGTATATGAGAAGAAGAATGAAGATGGATTCGAAGGAAACTTAGCCAAGAAAAGAAGTTGTGAAGCTTTGAAATCCGAAGGCTTCAGTATTTATAGCCGCCAGGGTGACGGTTCGCCTTTCGAACGCCTCGATTTTTTAAAGCGTTTACAATTTTACCTTGGGTTAAAAAACATTTTCAACAGCACCATCATTACCCGTCACGTATTACCCAGAGCCCGTCTCAGGGAACCAACCGCCACACTTAGTGCGCCACTAAGTGGGGGATTTGAAGCGTCGGGTTAAAAATCCGATGTATGTCTCAAAATTCGAAGTAAACACGTCCCTTCGTTCTCTTCGAATTTGGGGGCTAGCTGACGAGGATTGACACTCGAGTCAGTTCAAATAATTGTACGACTGGTTCAGGATAGTTTCGAACCAGACACACGCCTGGCGGTGCGAACTCAAGTCATTCTGAGGAGCACAAGATCGAGGTCGCAGGCTTTACGCGATCAAACCGCAGCTAGTGCGCAGTCAGGAGTTCATATGCTATACGCGAACATAAGGCTGTAGATGTTGCGCGGTCAGCCAACATGGCGCGGTCAGAGCACTTTCGACCAGGGAATGCGGGATTAATCTGCCCTCGTAATAGGATATCCCGAGTACCCCGAAGATTCTTCCACGTAGGAGAACAACCGTCAGGAGGTTACTACGTGCGGTTATCCACGAATAAGACGTGTTAAACCTGTGTGGAGGTTAAGAGCTGTTCTCTAAACCGCATCCAAGCAACCATTTGATGCTGTTACGATTTGGCACCCTTTCGACCAGTATAAAGGGATAGCCCGATGCATCAAACAGGGGATCGAGAGATCAGAGATCACATCTCACCCAAAGATGAACTGATCGAACATCCAACTCAAAGACAATAGCTTAGATTAGATAGCTTCCACAAGCCTTCCAGGCTTCATCTTGTACAATCATATAGGGAAAATCTTTGCCTGTGAAGATCTTTCCCATAACCTTGTAACCTTTTTTACTGTACATAGTGAAATCCCAACAGGACGTAGGGTTATTACTCCCACCATCGAGGGCCCGAACCGCTATAAATCTCTCTGTGCTCTAGTTCTCCATCATTCAACATACCTGACGAGGATTGACACCCGGGTCAGTTCCAATAAATGGACTTTTGGTTTAAGACAGGTTCGAGCCAGACACGTGTCTGGCGGTGGGAACTCAAGCTATTCTGAGAGGCATCAGCCGAAGGTCGCAGGCTTTACGCGATCAGGTCGCAGGCTTTACGCGATCAGGTCGCAGGCTTTGCGCGATCAGACTACAAGCTTAACGCGGTCAGGAGTTCATGTGCTATACGCGAACAGGATGTTCGAGATGTTGTGCGGTCAGCCAACATCCCGCGGTCAGAACATTTTCGACCAGGGCACTTGGAGTCCATCTGTCCGGCTGTCCATACAGCGGGATATTCCAAGTATCCCGAAGATTCCTCCACGTGGAAGACCAACCGTCAGGAAGTTAATACGTGCAGTTATCCATGAATAACACGTATTTAACCTGTGTGGAAGTTAAGAGCAGTTCTCTAAAAACCGCATCCAACCGTTCAAGCAATTGTTCGATGCAGTTTTTCCACATGGCACCCTTTCGACCAGTATAAAAGGGTGATGTGGAATACCAAGCAAGGACATTGAAAAACAGACAAGAGATCAATCAATTGATCAACAGAGGAATCAAGAGATTCAATACCTCTCAAATAGCCAGGTCCACGGCCTACATTAGATAGTTCTTTATAAGCCTCTTTGGCTTCTTTTTGTACACTTATATAGGAAAAACCCTTGCCTGTGAGGGCCTTTTCCCGCCATCTTGTAAATCTTTATTACATATAGTGAAATCCCAACAGGACGTAGGGCTATTACTCCCACCATCGAGGGCCCGAACCTGTATAAACCTCTCTGTGCTCCAGTTCTCCATTGTTCTACATACCTTCCCGGAGGGTCACCCTGAAAGGTCTCACAACTTACAAATTCTGCATAAGTTCGGCTGAGGACCCCGAGTCCGAATTGTTGACAATACCTTCCCGGAGGGACACCCTGAAAGGTCTTACGAACTACAAATTTTGCATAAGTTCTACTAAGGACCCGGAGTCTGAATCGTCGACACAGAGGGAAGTCAGTTGTATTCTATGCAAAACTCAGATATCATGAGGGATATTCAACATACCTCAGTATATTCCCGGAATGACTTGTCCTTCAGGATGGCTGGAGGCATAGTCGGTGGACTCGCCTCAGCCCTGGCGGGAGCAGCAGATGCATACGCCTGCTGAGCCTCGGTTGCAAGTCTCAATGCCTACGATTGGGCCTCCGCGCCCAACTCATCCCTAACGGCCCGGACGACTTCCTGGACCGGAGGGACAGAGCTTTCTTCACAGGAGGCTTCAGCACAAGCAGGAACTTCAACCCTCGCCGAGGCTGCTGGGGGGTTCGGTGCTACGTCTCTACACCTAGGCAGGAAAAAGAAGTTGTCGGTTTCGCTGATGGTCTCCACAACCTGATCCAGAACAAATAGAACATAATTCCTACCTTAACTGAAATCCCATTAGCTTCTGGGACTTCGAAGATGGCTCCCCAAGAGAAAGAGGACAGTCGTTGTCCGTCCTGGTCTTTCTCTTCATAAACAAGACCTTTTCTCCCTATGTATATCACCCTGTAAGCATATACATAAGGAATGATAAAGATTTGAATGGTAGGAACTCATACCGGGGTAACCTGCTCGGTTGGCAAGGAGGCACCCGAAGGTCTGGGTGTCTCCTGAACCGCTGGAGCTGGCACTTCGTCCACGAACCTGAGGTTGGTCGCGGAATCTTGCTCCGTTATTTTCGCTCCTGTCGCTAGGAGTGGAGTACTCGCCCCCCTAGGACTCGCAAGGGTCGTAGGAGGAATTTCTTCTCCCTATGCAAGCGTGGCCCGGTGAACACGCATACAGAAGAAATTGTAAATTCAGGATCGCGAGAAGCCTTACCATAGTCGTCCCTTCGACCAAAGAGGTGATTCCAGTTTGTACCTGGGGTAACAGGATGTACATGATATCTTACCGCAGTTTTCTTTGCGGTAAGGGGGGTTCTGCACGCCCGAGAATTTTCTTGAGTTTCTTGACGGCAGGTCTCTTCGCTCCAGACCTTGAAGAGACTTTCTTCACTCTCTTCATCGTCGGCTTCCCCAGGGAACCGACATTTTCACTCGGGAACGTCGCCTCAGCAAATCTCCCCAAGAGCTATGCCATTTCGGTGCCCTGATTAGTACAAAATGTACACATGACTTTCGGACAGAACTTGATGAAAGGTAGACATACCTTTCGACGTTTCTGTTTGAGGTCATCGCCGGCATGGATTAAGCTTTGTGGGCGAGGCGATTCTTTGGGTCCCTCCACTTTGGCATTGTATGCCCTGAGGAGGTAGTTCGTCCGTTTCTCGATTTCAGATGAAGGCAAAACTGTGTCACCAACAGACCGGTTATCAAGATATAATAGAAAAACATAAGACTTCGTTGGCGAAGTCACATACCATTGTTGTAGTCCAAGGTGCTGTCTGCCATGGACTGTATCTCCCAACCCGGATGAGCCCTTTCGCGCAGGGGGCTCACCCGGTTCTTCACGAAGTCGCAAATGATATCACGAGCCATTAGTCCCTGTTGAACTAAGTGAAGGATCACTTCGGCATGCTTCATGTACTCTGCATTCAGAGCAGGGAGAGAATCTAACTCGCTAGGTTTCCCTGGCCACGAGTTCTCAAACGACAACCCGCTCTCGGATGGAGGGGTGCAGTAAAACCATTTCTGGTACCACCCGTGCACGGAGTCTCGCAGGGGTGGGAAGGGATACTCTTTCTTCTCCCTTATCCGGAAGTAGATACATCCCGCGGCGTTGGGGCTCTTCGACCACGCCGAGTAGTAGAAACGTCGAAAAAGATCCACGCTGGGATGCACTCCCACTAGTACAGAAATGCAGTCTTCTATCGGTAAAAAACACCCTTCTACTATCGGTTTTTGTACCGATAGAGATAGACACGATAGAACAAGACTGGACATTTTCTATCGGTAAATAACCGACAGAAGAAGTTCACTATTCTATCGGCAAATTATGAATCTACCGATAGAAAACCCGTCGTAGTCTTACGTCCAGCGGCAGGGAAAGTACCATTATTCTAACGGTTAATTACAAGATTACCGACAGAAAAAATCATAATATTCTATCGGCATATTAGGAGTGTACCGATAGCAAACTCGTCGTCAGCGGTTGGAAAAGTACCACTATTCTAACGGCTAATTATAAGTTTACCGATAGGAAAAATCATACTATTCTATCGGCATCTTATAAGTTTACCGATAGAAAACTCGTCGCTAGCGGATTGAAAAATACCACTATTCTAACGGTTAACTACAAGATTACCGACAGAAAAAATCATACAATTCTATCGGCATATTAGGAGTGTACCGATAGAAAACTCGTCGTCAGCGGTTGGAAAAGTACCACTATTCTAACGGTTAATTACAATATTACCGACAGAAAAAAGCTTAGTACTCTATCGGATATGTATGAGTTCACCGGCAGGAAAGGTCACACTCTTCTAACGGTTAATTTTGATTGTACCGATAGAAAAAAGTACAGTAGTCTCTCGGTTGTTGATGAATTTACCGATAGAGCATTCACATATACAATACTTTATTTGCATTCACAATACAGTACATTCACATATACAGTACAGATGCAATACAGTATAGATTGGATACACAATACAGTACAGATGCAAGGTAAATTCACAGAACAAATTGACACATTAGGCAGTTATTCACATTTATTCACATATGTATGGACAAATACAGATTGCAATCCAATGTGGACATTTATTCACATATATATATTTATTCACATGTATATGAACAGTCTATGCAGAGTACACAAAAAGGAGAAAATTGTCATGCTGGATGGTTGGGCGCTACTTCCTCCATGACATATTGTGCCCAGATTTGTCGAAGATATATAATCTTTGCATTTTCATATTGGTCTTTTGACATGGCGATCTGCAAGCATGTGTGCATACTGAGTAACTAACTTCGATCCTAATTTAGAACGTGACACCCATTTTTGAAATTTGAGTTAGCTATCGATGCTTACCTGGGGGAATCGGGAAAAGTTTGTCTGCACTAGGTCGTACATGTAGCGCAGCACATAAAACCTGCATTCCCACGATTGCGGCTGCTGATGGCACTGAGATAATTGCATATGCGAAGACATGTTAGCTATATATTGTTTCCATAAACTAATTAAGCATAAACAAAAAGTCTCGTGAGTACCTCATATTCTTTCCGAGCTAGTACGGAGCCCTGCGGTGCGGCATGCCTCCCTCCAGCGGACACATATTTATCAAAAGCCCTGCATTTCAGTTAGTATTGCCAGTTAATGTATTATCATTAGCTAGTGAGGTCAAAATATAAATCAAACATATAAGTTACTTACGCCTCCATATTCCCCTTGAGCACATATTCCATCGATAATCTGTCACGCATCGAATCGAGGTAGTACACCTCGTTCCTCGGCGGACAGATCACGATGAGGATCCAGTGGCCCCTGCATTGTACGTAAAAGAGGACCGCTAGCTCAAAGTACATCTCAGGTGTAACATACAAGATTGAGTTAAATTAGTACGAAATGCACTAACCTTTGGTGGTACGGCACCAGAATGAAGTCCCTGTCCTGCTGCGCCATCAGCGCGCTGGATATGTACTGCTCAGCGTGCGCGGCGTCCTGCTCTAGCATCGTGAGGCTTATTTTCTCTGGGTCGAGGAAACCCACCTTGTCACACGCAGCCTCCGATGCTAGCCTGTACATGCACCTGCATGCGAAGGACGAGATTAATATTAATTTCACAGAAAGTTACTCAGTATTCAAATGAACTGCAACATCAATGCAGAGTT
Source organism: Pharus latifolius (assembly GCA_019359835.1). Lineage (NCBI taxonomy): Eukaryota > Viridiplantae > Streptophyta > Magnoliopsida > Poales > Poaceae > Pharus > Pharus latifolius. The sequence continues at coordinate 4,838,236 of CM033328.1, forward strand.
AGCAAACAGAGTTAGAAAACAGCAATACATAGCATCAGCAAACTCACAGGACTCCAGTCCGTATGATGGACATATCGAGCTCCCGCCAGTTGTAGAGGTCGAACAGATCCTCGTGTGCCACGGATATAGTCCCGGGCTCATGGTGGAACTGCCCAGGCCTGTAGGGAACTAAGAAGTTCAGGCTGCGCCGAGCTCGATGTAGGTACCAGTCGTGGAGGTCTCTGGTTGATCGATCCAATTTCCGCAAAGATGCCTCCGACAGGAGTGGGAGCGCGTTCGTGAACGTCCGCGGCAGTCCCTGTCGCCCTTTGCCCTTGCCTTTGCCGCCCTTGCCTTTTGCCGGGGACTGAGCGCGTACCTTCGAAGGCAAGGGTGAGGTGATGGTGGCTTTCTTCCGAGGTGGAGGCGTGGATGTGCTGGGTGGGGTCGAGGCCGTCTTTGATGTGTCCAGGTTCGCACGAGATCGGCCCTCATGCCCCGAGCTGGGGGCGCAGTCCCCTGGTAGCCCCGCGGCAGGCCACTTCAATTAATGAGCACGTATGTTAGATTATGCAAGTTGAGTGTACTGAGTAGGATGTAATCTAAAATGTGTAGGATTTACCTGTTGTATTACAAGACACTTCTTGGGCCACTGTACGTAGGAGCCCACTGCCTCAGCAAGTGTCTGCAGTTCCTCTGTTGGGACTGGCAACGGAGAATCGTTGTAGCCCGGCATGGCCATGTCCACCTGTACCTTTGCGAAACCCAACCGCAGAGGTACACAGTGGACCCGGACATCCGGCCCAGACGGATATATGAAGCCGTGTCCAACCACTTCCTGCCCGGCGCCTACGTGATTCTGTAGGATGCAGCCCTCCGGCCCCTGCAAATTTGTAACAATTAAAATAGGTTAGCGAAACAACTCTAACAGAATGGGAGTGGCATCAACTTAAGTGCACAGATGAAGGCTTGCAGTACCTCAAGTAGATCCACTGGATCCGCGAGTACCTTCGAAGCGCAACTGCTTATCCGACCCCGCGGGGTACCGTCGTCCTGGGGATCCGCATCTGCACTCTTGGCCAGCAATGTTTCTCTCAACCGTGCAAACTCTTCCCTCATTTGTGCGACCTCGGTCTGCACCTCAGACTGTACCTCAGCCCGTATCTCAGCCCGCATCTCCGCCCGTATCTCCTCCCGTACCTCAGCCCGTATCTTATCGGAGAGGTCAGCTTCCTTTTCCTTCCAGGTGCGGGCCTTCTTCCTCGGTGGAGCCGGATCTACGAAACCGGCCTTCCACGACACAATGGCTCCCACGGCCCGTGTCCGCCCGGGATGCTCCTTATTTCCTAGAGCCCGGGTGAGGATGTCGTTCTCCCTCTGCGGGGTAAACAATCCCTCCGCTGCCTCCTTCTCAAAAGAGATCTGTTACATTTGAAGGTACCTGACGAGGATTGACACCCGGGTCACTTCTAATAAACTTCTGGTTCAAGACAGGTTCGAACCAGACATGTGTCTGGAGATGCGAACTCAAGCTATTCTGAGAGGCATCACCACGAGGTCGCAAGCTTTACGCGATCAAGTCGCAGCTTTACGCGGTCAGACCGTAAGCCTTGCGCGGTCAGAAATTCGTGGGCTATACGCGAACTACACATTCGGGATATTACGCGGTCAGCCGAATCCCGCGGTCAGAACATCTGCCGATCAGGATACCTGGGATCTATCTATTCGGTTGTCCATACGACAGGATATTCTAGGTATCCCGAAGATTCCTACACGTGGAAAATCAACCGTCAGGAGGTTAACACGTACAGTTATTCATGAATAACACGTGTTTAACCTGCGTGGAGGTTAAGAGCAGTTTCAAAAACCGTATCCAACCGTCCGTGCAACCGATTGATGCAGTTTTCTTCACATGGCACCCTTTCAAGCAGTATAAAAGGATGGCATGAAGTATCAATCAAGGGAGGATCCAAGTTAGCCAAGTCTACGGCACACCTCATATAGCATTTTTAAGTCTTCTTTAGCTTATCTTTGTACACTTTTACAGGAAAAATCCTTGCTTGTGAGGACTTTTCCTTCCATTTGTAAACATTTTACCATACTTAGTGAAATCTCAACAGGACGTAAGGCTTTTACTCCCACCATCGAGGGCCCGAACCTGTCTAAATTCTCTGTGCTCCTGTTCACCATTGTTCAGCATACCTTCCCGAAGGGTCGTCTTGAAAGGTCTCACTATTACAAATTCTGCATAAGTTCGGCTGAGGACTCCGAGTCCGAATCGTCGACAGCTGGTGCCCACCGTGGGGCCTTTCTCAAGGCGTCTTAATTGAAATTCGGAGGTTTGCCGAAACATGGCTGGAGCATATGATTCCGAGAATGATTTCGATCTCGAGGATTATGCTCATATCCCAATGCCTTCTCCAAGTGATCCCGTTCCGATGGAAGAGGTCGAAGGCCAGAATCTTCCACAGGATGAATCATCTCCCCAAGTCATGATAATCGACCAGGAGGTAACTGGCACAAGGTCAGAACCCGCAGAGGTTCTTAATGTGTTAGGTGATGAATCCGGCCCGTCATGCGATCCCGCTGAGGGAGAGTATGATGGTGACCCCGAGGTTAGCCCAGGAAGGTTCGACCCTGATAACCTCCACCGTCTCTTTGATTTCGAGTCTGACTCGGAACAGACCGAGATGTTCTCCCCATCAACAACTTCTCTCCCTAGGCAGTTTGCTGCGTTGTCGGAGGAAACTCCCGATCAACAGACTGCCAGGGAAGAACAAGAACGCAAATAGAAGGAGGAGCAAGATCTCGAGCAACAAAACAACAAACTACGCAGAACTGCCCTAGAGGCTCTTCAAGATGCGCAGGCTCGTTACGATGCTGCCCCGAGTTCTTCTCGACGGTCGCGTGGTCATAGACGTGACCAGACTCCTTCCTTACCACCGGAGCACTTCCCAGTGGACGAGGAAACAATAACACCTGGTGCCCCTAGGAGAAGTACTCATGGTCGACTGCGATCTATCGCGGAAGTCATGCGCAATTTCCCTCCTACGGTCACGGATGCGCAGAGACCGGCCTTTTACAGGATCATGGCGGAAAGATTGGACGAGGTCGCATCCGAGGCGACCCCAACAGCCTCTTCCCGCTCAGTGACACACTCCCGTGATCGAGATGGTCCTCATTTTGGTTCTGGCCAACGGAGTTACCCGCCGCCTATACCGTCCCAACAGGACAAATATCGGCGAATGCAGGACTCTCGCAGTAGGGATCGAGTTCCCGTTCATTCTCGTTTGGGACCCCGAGTAACCCCGCCATTAAGGGAGTTTGCTCGAAACCCGACCGAAAGTCGCAGGACGGTTCACGGTCCTTACGTTGGTTGCAAAGCTTTCTCGCTTGGCCTACGAGCAGTCGTTTGGCCCGATAAGTTTCGACCAGGGGCCATTGAGAGGTTTGATGGAACTCAGAACCCATCCGAGTTTCTTCAGATCTATATTACTGCCATCCAAGCAGCAGGAGGCGATGACAAGGTCATGGCCAACTACCTGCCAACAGTCCTCGTAGGACCGGCTAGAACCTGGTTGTTCAATCAGCCTGAGGGTTCTATCTATAATTGGGAAATGCTATGCGATGCCATCCTCAGCAATTTCCAAAACTGTTACCAAAAGCCGGGTAAGGAGGACGACTTGCATAGATTGCGGCAAACTTCGACCGAAACGCTTCGGCAGTTTGTCAAGAGGTTTGTCGGGGTAAGAAATACCATCCCGAACATATCTGATGGCTCCGTAATCAGGGCATTTAAGCATGCCGTTCGATACCGGAGATTCACTGAAGACTTGCTCATCCACCCTCCTCGATCGGTGGCCGATCTGTTCGATATGGCTGATCGATACTCCGATGCAGCCGAGGCAGTCGAATGGAACCGAATGGTTGACAAGGGGGACCTACCGCCCCAACCAGGCTTCAAGGACGCCAAGAAAGAAGATTCGAGCAAAAAGCCGGAGCCTTCACCGGGTGGGAAGTCAAAGAAGTTGAAGAGGAACCGCTCTGGACAGTACCGTGAGGTCGCGGTCGCGGAGAAACCACCTTCGACCAAAGGTAATAAGTCTTCTTTTAAAAGTAAAACTGCTTCTGGTGGCCGGGATTCCGACCAGCCAGAAAAATCAACTAATCCGCAGGAGGGCAAAAGGTGGTGTCCACTCCACAATTCCGCAGGCCACGATCTCAAAAACTGCAGGAGTTGGTTGAAACAGCTGGATGATTTCTACCAAGGAGCTGGGCCAATGCCAACCTTACCGCCCAAAGAGCAGGCGTGCGGGGTTAAAGACGTCGATGGAGACGAAGAAATGGCTTACCAGGTACCTCAAAATCATGTTAATGTCATTTTCGGAGGTTCCTCCTCTTTCGTTTTCAAAAGGCAGTTTAAAACTTTTTGCCGAGAGGTTAACCAAACGGAGACATCCCTTGGTGAACCTCAATATCCCCGTTGGTCGGATATGCCTTTGACGTTCGACCGCGCTGACTGTCCTGCGGGGCTAACTCGACCATTGAGGTTACCTCTAGTTATTACCCCAATCATCAGTAACGCGAGAGTCGAAAGGGTCCTGATCGACGGGGGAAGTTCCCTTGATCTTTTATTGGTCAAGACACTCGACGAGATGCAAATTCCTCGTTCCAAGATCAATCCCATAATCCATCCATTTTATGGGATAATCCCAGGCCCCTCCATGATGCCATTGGGACAAGTGGTCCTCCCGGTTACTCTGGGAGGACCAGATAACTTCCGAACAGAATTGGTTACTTTCGATGTAATCGATTGTGATTCAGCTTATAATGCAATCTTTGGCAGGCCTACTCTCGCTAAGTTCATGATGGCAACGCACTATGCTTATCAGTGCGGGAAATTGCCTGGCCCCAAAGGTGTCATTTCGGTCCGAGGTAGTCGCAACGTGGCACTCACGTGCGACCGGCTATCTTTGGAGATGGTCGATCAACTTCCCCTCCGGGACGCTCAGGTCGCCACTGTCGCCATCGATGCGATCAGGGCTGCTCCTCGACCAGATGAAAAACTCAAACAAGTTCCTTTGTACCCAGATGACCCATCCAGGACAATTCGGGTTGGGTCAGCCCTAGATGACAAATAGGAACTCGACCTCGTTGCTTTCCTCCGAGCTAACGCAGACGTGTTTGCGTGGAAACCGTCCGACATGCCCGGTGTCCCAAGGGAAGTAATTGAGCACAGGTTAGCAATTCGACCTGGACAACGACCAATAAAGCAAAAGCTCAGGCGTTTTGCCACCGACCGACAGGAAGCCATCCGAGAAGAGTTAGACAAACTCTTACAAGCCGGGTTTATCCGCGAGGTGAATCACCCGAACTGGCTCGCCAATCCGGTCATGGTCCGCAAGTCAAATGGCAAGTGGCGCATGTGCGTCGACTATACTAGCCTCAACAGTGCCTGTCCGAAGGACGACTTTCCCCTTCCCCGCATCGACCAGCTGGTTGACTCCACTGCGGGTTGCGAACTGATGAGTTTTCTGGATGCCTACTCGGGATATCATCAAATTAGCATGGCAGAAGACGATGAAGAGAAAACTGCCTTCATCACCCCGTTCGGCACATACTGCTACGTCAGAATGCCGTTCGGTCTCAAGAACGCTGGTTCCACGTACCAGCGCTTGATGCAAAAGACCTTTCTTTCCCAGATAGGGCGTAATCTCGAAGCATATGTAGACGACTTGGTTGTAAAGAGCACCAAAAGATTGTCTCATTTGGACGATCTTGCTGAAACCTTCTGTAACTTGAATCGCTTTGGAATAAAATTGAACCCGGAGAAATGTTCTTTCGGGGTTTCTTCAGGAAAGCTTCTTGGTTTCCTTGTGTGTTCCAGGGGCATTGAGGTTAATCCTGAGAAAATCAGAGCTATTGAACAAATGAGGTCGCCCTCGACCATGAAGGATGTTCAACGCCTGGCTGGTCACATGGCGGCTTTAAGTCGCTTCATATCGCGATTAGGCGAATGGGGACTACCTTTCTTTAAAGCCTTGCGTAAACATCATAACTTCACGTGGTCCGACGAAGCCGAAAAAGTGTTTCAGGAGGTAAAAACATACCTTTCCAGTCCGCCGGTATTGGTGTCTCCTGAAAAGGAAGAACCATTACTTCTGTATTTGGCGGCCACCCCGCACGCGGTCAGCGCAGTTCTGATCGCGGAAAGGGAAGGAGTACACAGACCCGTCTACTATGTGAGCGAAGTACTTCATGGTCCTAAGGAGCGCTACCCTGAGGTCCAGAAGATACTTTACGCACTACTGATGGCTTCCCGTAAGCTACGACATTACTTTCAAGCACACAAGATCACGGTACCCTCCTCTTTTCCTTTAGGGGATATTGTTCGAAATCCAGAAAAATCTGGTCGAATCGCCAAATGGGCGGTCGAATTCGGTGCCTTTGAGATCCATTTCACCCCTCGCACGGCGGTTAAGTCTCAGGTTTTGGCCGACTTTGTGGTCGAATGGACCAACCCTGAGCCACCCGTGCAGTTGGCAAAGGAACTGGAGTGCCCCGATTATTGGACAATGTACTTTGACGGCTCCCGTAGTTTTCAACACTCGGGGGCTGGAGTGGTCTTAGTTACGCCTCAGGGCGAACAGCTTAAGTATGTCATTCAACTACACTTTGTTGCAACCAACAATGCAGCAGAGTATGAAGGTCTTCTTGCAGGGCTCCGGGCAGCAAAATTCCTCGGAGTCCGTTGATTAGTGGTGAGGGGGGACTCACAGCTGGTCGTAAACCAGGTAAACAAGGAGTACAGCACCTCCGATGAGACAATGGCTCATTACCTGGGGGAAGTGAGGAAATTGGAAAAACACTTCAGTCACTTCGAAGTCCAATACATCCCGCGAAAGGACAACATTCTCGCAGACCAATTATCCAAAATTGGATCCTCACGCTCATCCGCTCCGGCAAGAGTGTTCATTGAACACTTGGACCATCCTTCGATCATGACTTCGGTCGAGGATGATCCGGCAATAGCCTTCGTTGCCAACCTCGGTCAGGAACAAGATTGGACTCATCCATTGAGGGTCTATCTTGAACATGGGACCCTACCCGAGGACGAAACCAAAAGCGATCGGTTAATTCGAAAGGCGCGTCTGTACAAACTCATAGATGGGGTTATGTACAGAAAGGGTACTCAAGGAGTATTCATGCGTTGCATATCTCAAGAGGAAGGAAAATCCCTCTTGAAAGAAATACATGACGGTGTATGCGGTGCACACGCGTCATACCGAACACTGGTCGGAAAAGTTTTTTGACAGGGATTCTACTGGCCTTCGGCACTCGATGATGCCAAGCTTATGGTCAAGATGTGTCCACAGTGTCAGTTTCATGCAAGACAGGTTCATCAACCTGCTTATGCATTGCAAACTATTCCTCTCGCATGGCCTTTCGCGATCTGGGGAATGGACATCGTCGGTCCTATGCCACAAGCGGTTAATGGATACAAGTTTTTGTTTGTAGCCATTGACACATTCACAAAGTGGATTGAGGCCGAACCAGTACGAAATATTACTGCATCAGCCGCACAAAAGTTCTTTCACAAGAACATTGTGGCACGATTTGGTGTTCCAAACCGTCTCATCACAGACAACGGTTCTCAGTTCGCTAGCGGTCTTTTCCTAGACTACTGCGATCAGATTGGGACCAAGGTGTGCTTTGCTTCCATAGCACATCCACAAAGCAATGGTGCCGTAGAACGGGCCAATGGGCAAGTATTGCAAGGTATCAAAAAATGTGTTTTTGATCGCCTCAAGACCCGCTCGGGGGCTTGGGCAGACGAGCTCTATACTGTTCTATGGGCACTACGGACTACCTCTAGTCGAGCCACCGGTGAGACACCCTTCCATTTGGTCTATGGAGCCGAGGCTGTGTTGCCTATGGAAGTAAGTATTGGATCTGTTCGCACGAATCAATTCGAACAGGTCAACCAATCCGAACAGCGATCGCGAGATCTCATCCTCCTGGAAGAACGGCGTGATCGCGCCCTGATTAAGTCCGCGGTATACTTGCAGGCTCTACGCAAGTATCACAGTAAAAAGGTGCGACCACGTGATCTCAACGTGGGCGACTTGGTTTTACGAAAAATTCAAGACCAGTCTAACCGCAATAAATTCTCCCCAAAGTGGGAGGGACCATACACTGTCGTCTCAGTGCCGCGGCCAGGATCTGCGCGGTTAGCCATGGAGGATGGTCGGATTTTGTCCAATACTTGGAACATCGATCAACTTCGCAAGTTTTACGTGTAAGTATTCCAATCACTTTTTTCCTGTTCAATTAGCATCTTTTCATAAAAAGCATGTCTTGTTTTCATACAATGAGTGTTTTTCTTTAAGCCCAAATTATACAAATTCGACCTGGGGGCTGATCGCTGGCGGTTAGGTTATTACAGCATTTTTCAACCGGATTCGCTGGTCAATCTCATGATCACTTCCAGATAAGTTACTCCTAAATAAGCCGTTTCTCAACGCACATGGGACTATTTGGCTAGTCTTCGGTCATCCGGGTGGCTATCAGTTTGCAATAAGGTTAAAATGTTATTTTAATCTTGATCATTGGCTTGAAGCGCATATCCCTGGTCATCATACTTATGTTTTCCCCTCTGCTTAAAATACTAAGGCTTCAGTATTCACAAAACAGAGGCGGGGGCTAGAGGAATATACTTATAGTATGAAACTTATGATGTGAATATGCACTTTCTTTTGAAAAAATAGTTTTATATACATAGCATTGTAAAATGTAAGGATCATTCGATCCTCAGCTCAGCCAAGAGTTTGTCAACGAAGGGCTTAACTTCTTCAATAACGGCGTCAAGCAGCTCTTCACTCTCGACCTCAACCGGTCCCACCAGCGCGCTCAGATTCGCATCTGGGCCATGGTGAAGTCGAACCCGGCTGAGTACGGCAGAAGCGGCTGATCGGACTCTCGTCCTGATTGTCTCTTCACGTCGCCGTAAATCTCCAGGGAGATATTCGAGCAGTGATTCTGCTTGAGTTGTGAGCAGTGATGCCCAATCACTGACATTTGGGTCGTCCTTCCTCAACTCTACCACATTGGTATTCAAAAGGCTGGCTATGGCCTTCAGTTTTTCGAAGACCAGTAGGCTCAACTCTTTGACCACTTGATCGGTGTGGTCGAGCGAGGACTCGAGAAGCATCTTGTCCTGGCTGAGCTGTTTAATGCGACCTGCTTGCGCTGTACAAAGAAAAGAGGTTATTAACAAGAAACGTCTTTAAGTCTTCTCAAGTTGGGAATCGACTTACCAGCATTCTCAGACTGAAGTCTATTGATTTCAGTCCGTAGTTTCTGGAACTCTGTAACTGAGTTCAGCTTTATCTTGGTTAACTCTTTCTTCAAGAACGTAACCTCTCTGCAGCAAAATCAGGTTAGTCACAATTAAAGCCTACTTATATTAACAGAAGAATGACGATCCTCACTTGCGCAAGCCGTCACGATCTTTTTGAACAGCCGCCATGCTAGCCATTGCAGCATGCGACTGGCTCGTCACCCATGACAAGCCCTGTGACACGAAGCAAGAGGGTTAAATATACTCTAAAGGCGTTTCAAACGCCGAAACAGGGGTCATCATACCTTCATAAACTTATTTAAAGCGGCATCATCCATGCTAGCAGGAATCCTTGCTAGCGCGCCTGAAGTGCCTGCGACGGGGACAGTTGATGGGAGTGCCGGCCGGACGCCACCCCCAGAGGTCACTGGTGGTGACCTAGTCCCTGTACTTGTTTCACCTCCCGCGGTCCGGACGACTTCCTGAACCACGGGAGTAGAGCGCTCTTCATTAGAGGCTCCCTCACCAGCCCTAGCTTCAACCTCCCCAGTGGCGGTTGAAGGTATAGGCGCTGTCTTCTTTTGCCTAACAGGAAGAGTGGGTCAGACAGCTTTTATATAAGATTACTGTCAAGTAAGAGTTCTTACTTTATTCGAAATCCCATTCGTTCCTGGGACTTCTGGGAAAATTCCCCTTGCGAAGGAGAACCGTCTCCGGTTCTTGCCTTCCTTATGGTAAATAAGACAGCACCCCCCTGGAAATATCATGTTACAGGCATATTCTTAGGGAACGGGTAAAAACACATAGAAAGATCTTTACCTGGACCACCGGACTAACTGGTGGGGCTGCATCCGAAGGCCTTGGCGATTCCTGAGTTGCTGGAACCGTCACAGCCGGCCTTTGTTCGTCTACCTCCTCCTCTGTCCGCGGAGGAGGAGGATTTTCCTCCCTGGAATCCCCAGTGGACCCAGGGGGAAGCTCTCCTTCCTGTATGTACATTAACTTGTCAAATGCGCAGAAAGAGCCATGGAGGGAATGATCGAAAAGATCCTTTACCTTAGTCGTCCCTTCGACCAGGGAAGCAGAGATGACTGACCCTGAAACCCCGGGGGCTTCAGGAATTGGAAGGTCACCCGCGACCACCAGATCTTCGGTGGTCGCAGGGTCAGCCACGGCCACCTCTTCGGCAGCTGTGGTCTCTGCGGGGCAGCCTGGGGCATCGCTGGATGGAAGATCCGCGATCTTCCTCCTTCGAAGGATCAGAGGAACGTCATCCTCTTCCTCCTCGCTCCCCTCTCCCTGTACGACGAAGAAGTGATTCCATGTCGCGCCTGAAAAAGTAGCAGGAATGCGATATCTTACCGCAGTCTTTCTTGCGGGACGAGGAACGCTTCGTGAAGACCCCTCTCCAGGGTTCAGCTTGGTCTTCTTAGAGGCAGGACTCTTTGTCCTGGGTCTCTGAGAGACTTTCTTCACGTTCCTCGCCGTCGGCTTCTTCAGAGAGCCGACATTTTCACTTGGGAATGTTGCATCCGCAAACCTCCCTAGGAGCTATTCACATTCCAATGGGATTGATTAGTGCTGGACATACATGAAACCTGCAAAACAGAGGCCAAGTGGAAAGTTTACCTTTCGGCGCTCCTGTTTAAGGTCGTCGCCAGCATGAATCAAGCTTTGGGGGCGAGGCGATCCCTTGGGGCCCTCTACCTCGGCGTTGTACGCCCAGAGAAGGTAGTTAGTCCGCCTCTCAATCTCAGCTGAGGGCAGGACTGTTCCCAGATACGAGTTAACTTGATACATTTCAAAAATGACAAAAGGATTTCAATGTCAGAAATGAGTACCTTCGTTATAGTCCAGGGTAGTGTCCGCCATGGACTTGATCTCCCAAGCCGGATGAGCCCTTTCACGTAGGGGGATCACCCGATTCTTCACAAAGTCTCGGATGACGTCACGTGCCGTCAGCCCTTGTTCGACTAAGTGGAGGATCACCTCGGCATGCTTCATGAACTCCGCGTTCATCGCCGGGAGAGTATCTAACTCGCTCGTTTTCTCCGGCCGCGAGTTCTCAAACCACAGCCCGCTCTCGGTCGGCGGGGTGCAGTAAAACCATTTCTGGTGCCACCCGTGCACTGAGTCCCGCAGGGGTGGGGAGGGATACTCCTTTTTATCCCTCAGTCGGAAGTAGATGCATCCAGCGGCGTTGGTGCTCTTCGACCACGCCGAAAAGTAAAATCGTCGGAAAAGATCCACGCTGGGATATACTCCGACGAAGGCTTCACAGAGATGCTGGAATACTGCAAGAATCAGCATCGCGTTGGGGTGGAGGTTGATCAGTTCCCACCCGTAATGTTCAAAGATATCCTTAAGGAACCGACTCTCAGGGAATCGGAACCCGCAACGAAAATACTCCTCAAAAACCACCAACTCGCCTTCTTGGACAGTTGGGGTTTCTTGGTCCTTCTCCGCAGGTCGCCAGTTAATGAGCAGCCGCGGAGAAAGGGTCTCCTCCTTCTCAAGCGCCATCAGGCTCTCCTCAGAATGATGAATGGATCTGCTCCAAGACGCCATCTATGGTGTAGAATCAAAGGGGAAGCTGGCGATTTGGGGAAGATGAAGGCTGAAAAAAGTGAGGGTTTTGAGCGGCGGGAATTCTAAGGGTTTTTTCGCGGCTGAGTGGCTTCCTCAAGAAGCTACCTACTGCTTTTTATAGACCCAAGGCGACGCATTAATGAGTAAACGGCTCGTTTCAAACGTTCCATTAAATGCTTTATTCATTTCCCATAATGGATACTGTCTCTGATGGACCCGATAAAGTATTCAGGCGTCGGATCTGAAACAAAAAGACTTCTTTGTTTTGGAAACTGAAAGTGTAAAAGGACTGAAAAATTTCCAGTACTTTTCAGAGGAAGTTTTTCCTTTTTATACTTTGAACATTTTGTTCGAAAAAATCACGTAACCCAATTTTTAACGTACTGAAGTGTTTCTAATTGGGTTATGGTTTTATCGAAATCATGTTCTAGGCTAAAATTTCGTCTCTAATCGAAGTAATAGTCTAACCGGATATTCAACTCTGGTCGCAATTCAGTTCTAACCGCGGCCTTAAGTCTGATCGCGGCATCAGGGCAGGTCATGGTGATCTTTTAAAGCGCGATTCTAATCGCAGAACTGAAAATTCCTGTGTATGAATGGTCGCGGACTAAGCTTTTAGCCTTAATTTTGCACAGAAGGTATGAAGAATGTTCATATGGATAAAAGAAACTTTATTTATTACATTCTTTACATACAAAAGGGATACGGTCAATAAAAGCATCGACTTGTTCCGAAAGAAGTTTACAAAGTTCCCCAAGGGACATATTGTTGTCAGTAGGATCTACACTGACAACCCCCAAGGAACTAGCGACTACTCTAAGTCTATCTATATCGTCCCTAACAACGGACGCACTATTGTCCCTGATCAAGTCAGAGAGTTCTCGCTGTTGCTGAGCGAAGTCTCTCTCTCGACGGAAATGGTGCGCCTCCTCTCGGGATCGATCAAGACATTCTGCTAAACGCAGAATCTTCGAGGCCATCTCCTCGGTCTTCTTCTCCAGGGCATTCTTCTCTTCCAGAAGAGTCTGTCCGGAAGGAAGAGATGGAGCAGCAGAAGGCTGATCGCTGGGGCCTCCTACCTCCTGCATTTTGCAAAAGTTAGTCATATTAACTAAAATTATCAGCAAAAAAGGAGAAGAATTGTTACCTGTCCCGGTGCATAACCCGTTGATACACCCATCTTGGGAGGAAGATCATCATATGGTGGAAGAGCAACCTTCCCAGAAGAAGATTGCTTCGCCAACCCAATATGGCAATCATCTGGTCGAGGGATAGTCACCGCTTGCCGACCAGGATGTTGATCACCCAAAAGGATGGGAGAATTGAATGTGATGGGATCTTTCTCTATGGGTAAAGGCCTAAATTGCCGAGAGGCATGAACGGGGAGGGTCAAAGGAACTGAAGGAAGAAAGAAACTCGCTACGTTCTTCACCTTTGTTCCACTGGAAGATCCTTCGTCAACCTTGGGTTTCTTCCTTAAGGGAGACAGGACCTCATTAGTTTGAGACCCTTGTTCGACAATTTCCCCTTCATCGCTCTCAATCTCGATGATTTCATGATCTGCCATTGGAAAGAGTAAGTGAAAAGGAAGGAGGCCACGTAACAAGAAAAAGACTTAGGCGTGAGAGGGAAATTGTAAATCTTTACATGTCCAGGGGTCTGGTATTTATAGCCGCCAGGTCGACGGTTCGCCTCCCAGACACCTCGAGTTTCGTTAAAGACATTTACAATTTTACCTCGAGATAAAAATCTCTACGGCGCCATCATTGCCCGTCACGTAATGTCAGAACCCGTCTTGAAAAACCAACCGTTTTCACTTAGTGCGCCACTAAGTGGAGAAGTTAAAGGGCCGGGTTAAAAATCCAATGCATGGTTTTTAAATTCGAAATAAACACGTCTCTCCGTTTTCTTCGAATTTGGGGGCTAGCTGACGAGGATTGACACCCGGGTCACTTCTAATAAACTTCTGGTTCAAGACAGGTTCGAACCAGACATGTGTCTGGAGATGCGAACTCAAGCTATTCTGAGAGGCATCACCACGAGGTCGCAAGCTTTACGCGATCAAGTCGCAGCTTTACGCGGTCAGACCGTAAGCCTTGCGCGGTCAGAAATTCGTGGGCTATACGCGAACTACACATTCGGGATATTACGCGGTCAGCCGAATCCCGCGGTCAGAACATCTGCCGATCAGGATACCTGGGATCTATCTATTCGGTTGTCCATACGACAGGATATTCTAGGTATCCCGAAGATTCCTACACGTGGAAAATCAACCGTCAGGAGGTTAACACGTACAGTTATTCATGAATAACACGTGTTTAACCTGCGTGGAGGTTAAGAGCAGTTTCAAAAACCGTATCCAACCGTCCGTGCAACCGATTGATGCAGTTTTCTTCACATGGCACCCTTTCAAGCAGTATAAAAGGATGGCATGAAGTATCAATCAAGGAAGGATCCAAGTTAGCCAAGTCTACGGTACACCTCATATAGCATTTTTAAGTCTTCTTTAGCTTATCTTTGTACACTTTTACAGGAAAAATCCTTGCCTGTGAGGACTTTTCCTTCCATTTGTAAACATTTTACCATACTTAGTGAAATCTCAACAGGACGTAGGGCTTTTACTCCCACCATCGAGGGCCCGAACCTGTCTAAATTCTCTGTGCTCCTGTTCACCATTGTTCAGCATACCTTCCTGAAGGGTCGTCTTGAAAGGTCTCACTATTACAAATTCTGCATAAGTTCGGCTGAGGACTCCGAGTCCGAATCGTCGACAATACCTTGTGAGACAAATTGCCTTATATACACTTGTGCGCACACAGTTTACGAGGTTAGCCAACTTACCATTCGCCTCACAACGTCGGCGTCCCCAGGGGTTGCGAACTGCACAGACCCCGTGGACGACACGGACCCCCTCCCCCTCCACCATCGCTTGCACCTCTCATCCCGGATCTCGGAGAGCGGCAACTCAAGGGTGTCGATGACAGGATTTTGTTCGTCTTCCTTCTTCCACTGTTCCTCCTTCCCCGCATAGCCCCGGGATCCGAGCCGATGCGGGTGGTCGTTCCTCTTCTGGATCGCCCTATTCTTCTCGCTAAGGGCCTTGAACTCCTCAGTCCCCTTCTGCTTGGTGAATTCCTCCCATACCTCCTCCGATATGAAGGGGTACTTCTCGCAAGGAGATTTCCCCGCAGCTAGGAAGTTACTGACGAGCCAGCTCTTAAAGGTTTTCCATGTTCCGTTCATGTCCTTCAAGCAGGCAGTCCTAGGTGTATCGTCGGGGATGTTCCACTTAGCCTGTTTCCGAAAAATGCATACAATTAATCACGAGTTAGTTAAACTTTAGTATAAGCCAAGAGAACGTGATTACGAAAGAGTTCAGCGATTTCAGTTCATTTAACCTTCACTTCCGCCCACAACCTATCCCTCTCGTCCGCCGTCACGTCCTTCCAGCTCTGGACGGTGATCTTCACCCTTTCTTTCGCTAACAGCCCAACGTAGGCCGCGTACCTCCCAGCATTCTTTCCAATCGGCCTCCCAAATTGGTTGAACTCACAAGAAAGTGCTTGAGATTTGTGTGACCTTTTTCTATCGGTAAAAACAACAAAATACCGTCAGGGTAATGAAAGGGTACACAATTTAACATCAAACAGACCGTGGTTGAAAGCTGCAGAATGTTAAAGAAAGAGGGAAGATAGCCGGAAAATTGGAAAATTGACATAAAAAGAAATTGTTCATTCATTGTTGTTTTATCACTTACAAAAAAAAATAAAACCCAAAATGCTAGGTCAAGGGGTGGTCTTAGCCCTGGCTGCATGTAGAATAGAGTCAGTTAGACTTGCAGCCAGGACGCAGGACTCCTCTAGCGACAAGTTGTCCCTAGGATCAACTACTACCGCGTCAAGAAGGCCTGCGACCTCCCTCAGCTTCGCTATGGTATCCTTCATAGTCAAACCGCAGCCAGCGATGGTCATATCCGCGGCTTTCTTCTCCTCGCGAAGACGCCTCGTCCTCGCCCTAGCATTGTCACCATCCGTCTTCATGCGCTTAATGCGCTGGAAGAGATCGTCAAGGTCAAGCCGTAGCTGAGTGTGCTTGTCTGTAAGGAGCTTGTGCTCCTCCTGGAGGGCCCTCAGGTCAGCCTTCACTTTGGCAGTGTCTTCCACGGCTACCATTCCTTGTGCAAATCAACAGGTCAAGAATGAACTGAACATGGATTAACAATACAGGGGTAAACCGAGGAGATTTAGAGTTCTTACCGGGGAGGCCGTGGATGACGATCCCACGGAGGTTGCCATTGTGAAAGAGAAGATGAGGAGTCGAACCGTTCGAGAATTAGAAAAACAACAAAATACCGCGACGCATGGCGAGGTACTTATAGAGTTTCCAAGGCGACGCATGGCGACACGTTTGAGAATTCAAAGCGGCAGAGTCTTATTCTATCGGTAAAAACAGGAAAAAACCGTCAGACAACAAATACCGTGAGACAAACGAATTTATTCTAACTGTAAAATAGAACAATACCGATAGAAAACGTTTTGAAGTGCCTGAGAGAAGATGTCCTTCTCTATCGGTATAAATAACAAAATACCGTCAGAAAAAAGGGATTTTTGCTGAACTTAATTTGAAGAGGCTGCGATGAGATTTTTGCAAGTGCTATTTGAAGGGAAGAATTAAATATTTACAGGATAAAGGTACTGTACATGTTAGAACTCATGCTGTGGAGTAAAATTGAGATGTATTAATGCTGTGAACTAGCTTATCATTAAATTCTAAAGAAAAATGTACTGCCTGATGTATTAATGATAAGTTCCTCACCTTGCTGCAGAACTTGTGGGCTGTTTGCTTGGCATTTATCCCTGAAATAGAAATTAATCATCAATGGTTCTCAACCCGTAATCCTTCTTCGTGGTCATCTCGCAGATACGTTGTTTCGTCGATATCTTCAGTACGGATAGATTGAATGTCCTCTAAAAATGGAGGTATTTCATCGAATTGGTTATACTCCTCTTCGTCGACAACATCTTCGACCCCAACAATACGTCTCTTGCTGTGGAGGACAACATGCAAGTTTGGATTGGCCGAGTCAACGATGTAGAATACCTGTGTGGCTTGCTTTGCAAGTATGAATGGATCGTCTTGGTGTCCGACTCTACCAAGATCGACGAGAGTAAACCCGTAACTGTCAACTTGAACACCTCGAGGGATTTCGACCCATTGGCATCGAAACAGGGGAATCTTAAGTAATCCGTAATCGAGCTCTCATATTTCGTCAATAACACCGTAATATGAGTTCAGCGCCCTTACTGACCTGGCATCCTCGGAAATAGCAAACAGTGTCACTCCGCTACATTGCGTGCTACTCTTGGCGTCTTGAGCTCTTGTGTAAAATGAATACCCATTGATGTCGTACCCCTGCCAAGTCCCTACAGTGAACCTTGGGCCTCTAGCCAACCATGTCACAGTTTCACTTACGGAGCCCTCGGCAGCTCGCGTGACTCTTTCTTGGATCCACTCAGCAAATTTCCTGTTATGTTCTCTGCTTACCCAAACGTCTGACTTCGAAGGATTCTGTGACCGTAACATTACCTTGTGCTCGTGTATGTATGGCTCGACCTCCGTCATGTGTTGTAAGACACAAAAATGTGATTTTGCGTACACATCACGAGCGGGGACGATAGCTTTGAATCCAATCGTTCCAATTCCCTCAAGCCTACCCTCGTGTCGGGACCTAGGAACACCAATTGGGTCAACCCCGGCCATATAATCTGTGCAAAATTCAATCACCTCCTCGGCGGCATAACCTTCCATGATACTCCCCTCGGGTCGACGACGAGTCCTTACGTATCCCTTCAATACACCCATAAATCTCTCAAATGGATACATGTAGCGCAGGCACACAGGTCCACAAAACTTAATTTCTCTGATAAGGTGAACAATCAGATGGACCATAACATCAAAAAAGGATGAAGGGAAATACATCTCGAGCTGACAAAGAGTTGTAACCACGTCGCGTTGCAAAGCGTCCAGTCCATCGGGATCAATTACCTACGAGGACACAGTTGCGCCAAATATTCATATCAGAAAAATCTTCTAATTAAGCTCCACAAATGGAGGTAGTGAACTTATAGTACGAGTGCACGTACTTACCTTGCAAGATATTGCGTTGAAGAAATAACATAGGTTTGTGATTGTCTCTCTGACTTTAACTGGGAGAATGCCTCTGATAGCAATGGGAAGCATCTGTGACATCAAGACATGACAGTCGTGGGACTTCATGCCAACCAGTCTTAGGTCCTTCATAGACACAAGTTTTTTCAAGTTCGCGGAGTACCCACATGGAACTTTAACACCGTGCAGGCACCGACAGAGTTCTGTTTTTTCGCTCTTGGACAACGTGTAGCAGGCCGGGGGGAGGTATGTACGCTTTCCATTCTCTAAAGGTGCAAGCTCAGTCCTTGTCCCCATTTCCAGCATGTCACGACGAGCTTTCACACCATCCTTTGTCTTTCCCGGAATGTTCAACAACAAACCAATCAAACTGTCACAGACATTTTTCTCTACATGCATGACGTCAATACAATGTCGAACTTGTAAGTGCTCCCAGTACGGTAGATCCCAGAAAATCGATCTCTTCTTCCAAACATTTTTTTCTCGAGGTTTAGAATGCTTACCGAACTCAACTTTGATGTCGTTCACGCGTGAGTAAATCTCCTTACCGGTCAGAAACACTGGAGCTGATCCCTTCTCAGGCTTCCCGTTAAATGATTTCCTCTTCTTACGGTACGTGTGATGCACCGGAAGAAACCTGCGGTGACCCATGTACACTGTTTTCTGGCAGTTTCGCAGCCACATGCTCTCAGTTTCATCTAGGCAAATCGGGCAAGCCTTGGCTCCTTTCGTACTATACCCCGACAAATTGCCGTAGGCAGGAAAATCATTTATGGTGCAAAATATCAGGGCCCGCAAGATGAAATTCTCTTTCTTGTATGCATCCCACACCTGCACACCCTCGCTCCACAATTTCTGTAAGTCCTCGATTAAAGGCACTAGAAACACGTCAATATCATTTCCGGGTTGTCTGGGTCCTGAGATTAGTAACGCCATCATGATGTACTTGCGCTTCATGCATAACCAAGGAGGAAGATTGTAGATGCATAAAAGAACCGGCCAAGTGCTGTGCCGGCTGCTCATATTACCATGTGGGTTCATACCATCTGTACTCAGCCCGAACCTTACATTCCTAAGTTCGCCGCCGAACTCAGCAAATGTTCTGTTGATGTTTCTCCATTGAATAGAATCAGCTGGGTGTCTCAGTTTTCCGTCTTGTTTCCGGGCTTCAGCATGCCAACGCAAGTGCTTCGCGACTTTCGGATTTGCAAACAGCCGCTTCAATCTAGGTATCACAGGCAAGTACCACACAGGTTTTGCCGGGGGCCCTTTCCTTACCTCGTGACATTCACTGTCAATCCGGTCCCTACGCGTATACCTCGATGCGCCGCATCTTGGACAAACATGCAAACTGGAGTACTCGTTACGGTACAACACACAATCATTTGGGCATGCGTGTATTCTTTCGATTTCCATTCCCAACGGACACAACAGTTTTTTGGCTTGGTAAGTAGATCTTGGCAACTCATTTCCCTCTGGAAGCATGTCCGCTAGAAGATCTAATAGTGCCGTGAAACTCTTATCACTCCAACCGTTTCCTGCCTTCGAGTTATATAATCTCAGCACAGAAGACAGTTTTGTAAATGTTGCACATCCAGGGAACAGAGGCTTCTCAGAGTCAGCAATCAGTTTCTCAAATTCACAGAAGTCATTTTCGTTGTAATCTTCCTCTACATCACGTAACATCTCATCTAGATTGTCATCATCATCATCTACGTGCACATCGGAATGAACATTACCAAAATTGGGATGATCATCGATATTATTGCAATCCACATCCGAGTCGTGCTGATTGGTAGTAGTGGTGCTTGTTTCCTCAAGATCTTTGCCATGCCATATCCAACGGGTGTATCGCGCGTTAAAACCACGACGAATCAAATGACTCTTAATTTGATCAGAGTTGCTAAACCTCTTCAAGTTCATACAATCTGTACAAGGACAGAGCGTATTTTTCTCTCCCTTCCTCTCCTTTTGTTGCTCAGCAAATTTAATAAACTCATTCACACCATCCAAATATTCAAGAGTAGTACATTTTATTCCATACATCCAATATTTCCTGTCCATCTACAATTAACAAAATTTAACGAGTAAGCCATGCATGAAACCTGCCCGATTAAGTTATGTATATGTACATGTACAGCCTCTTACAACAGATACATGTGTTGAACCCTAGCCTGACGAAATTAACACTAATTAACCTAGCTAACTACACAATACAAGCTAGTTAGCTCCTAAAACATGACGCATTTCCAGCTACCAAGCTCCCAAGCTTAGAGCTACAAACTTGAAACTACACAATACAGCTAGCTTGCAAGTAGAGAGGAAGGGAGATCTAGAGGGAGAGAGAGATAAGTGTCGACGATTAAGCATACCTTAAAGAGAGGGGCGCAATCAAGTTCCCTCCAGCCTGCGCTGATCACCCTAGCAGTGTAGCTGGAACTTTCGTCACAAACAGAGGGACACAGAGTGCAACAGAACAAATTAAAGAGCAGCTCAGCAATGGTCGAGTGGGGTTTTCCTTATAATGGACATTTTTCTAACGGTAAATACATGAAATAACTGTCAGACTAACTTAGGTAATTTGCCGCTCACATATTCTATCGGTACAAACACACACATACCGTTAGAGAATATACATTACTGAGCAAATATATGTGTTTTTCTATCGGTATATATGTGTACTTACCGTTAGATGATGCATTACACTCGAGCATTAGTTTTTGTATCGGTAAATATGTGCATTTACCGTTAGACTATGCATGACTGAGCAAATATATGTATTTTTCTACCGGTAAATATGTGTACTTACCGTTAGAATATGCATGACTGAACAAATATATGTATTTTTCTATCGGTAAATATGTGCATTTACCGTTAGAATATGCATGACTAAACAAATATATGTGCTTCCTATCGGTAAATATGTGTATTTACCGTTAGAATATGCATGACTGAGCAAATATATGTATTTGTCTATCGGTAAATATGTGCATTTACCATTAGAATATGCATGACTGAGCAAATATATGTATTTGTCTATCGGTAAATATGTGTACTTACCGTTAGAGGAGGTACTGTTACCAAACTGGGACAAACATGCACATGCCATTTCTCACATTCAAGGAATCATATCAATGTAACATCAAACAGATCTTACATCAAACGGATCTTAACTAGAAGATAAAGCAATATATTTCAAGAAATGCTAATTTGTGGATTAACTAGGAGACACAAAAATACTTTTCGTAGGTAGTTGGGACTTCATCTTGCCAAAGAAATTACAGATGCCAGTTCACAAATTCAGGTACAAACATACACATGCCAGTTCACCAATACAAATTCAGGTACAAACATACACATGCCAGTTCACAAATTGAAGTGCATGTCTGAAACAGCAGTACAAATACACACCTACCTACCAATACAATTAAATACACAAATGCTCCCTGCACATTCAAGTTCATGTCCCAATTAGCAATACATGATACACAAATATACAACAATATACAAATACAACAATTCACACATTCGATGTATATTACAAAAGCCACGTCTGAAATTAACAACAGATCACGACGAGGACCCAGTGGCCCATACATGCATTTTACATAAAAGGGAACCTTTGCAGGTTGCCACAATGCAACTACCGACTACAAGTTAGACCTGATACA
Source organism: Pharus latifolius (assembly GCA_019359835.1). Taxonomy (NCBI): domain Eukaryota; kingdom Viridiplantae; phylum Streptophyta; class Magnoliopsida; order Poales; family Poaceae; genus Pharus; species Pharus latifolius. The sequence goes on from CM033328.1 coordinate 4,859,983, forward strand.
TCACAAATCCATTCATCCAAAACAGCAAATGTCTGAACCACATTGGACTTAACCATAGGAGTTCAGTTCGAAGACGCCCGAGGAGCTGGAACTGCCGTCGACATACATTTGTACGTATTGGTGATTTCCTCGGCCTCAAACTCGATCAACTCAACTCAACTCAACTCAACTCCATTAACAAAAAGAACCTACCTTCCAAGATGTTGTTCTGTGTAGTGATGGTGTAGAATGGCTGTGCAAATAACAACAATTCTTCTTCTCCAAGCAGGTAAGCATCTGGCCACAAGCTGGTGCATGCAAAACATGTAAGATGCTTTCTATAGGTCCTGATTTGAGAAACACGCCGGGCTTAAGCATCTTCTCGACCGAGCCAACCAAGATCTCGCCCTTCACGTCCTTCCAGCTCTCGACGGTGATCTTCACCATTTCTTTCGCCAACAAGCCAACGTAGGCAGCGTACTGCGATGAAGAACCCTGAAATACGTTGCCCCTCACGAGCATCATCCAAGGACCTGAACAGATCATAATCATATTGAAAAGAAGACACATCAAAAAGAAGGATACAAAAGAAACAGAATTATTGCCATAATCGGATTAGAATAATCTATCAATATTGCAGAAATTTTACGTACCTTCCTTGGGATGCCGACGTCTAGAGGGCGTCGATGGAGGTGCGGAGGTGCAGCGGTCCCCTGTAGAGGTGCGCCGGCCGTCCATGGAGCTTACGGGTTAGGACTACGAGCCCCAGATGAACTGTGAGAATGAAAGAGACATACCCGTGTATTTATACAATTATATATTTTCTATCGGTAAGAAAACAGAATACCGTTAGTAATAAAAACATCTGTAGAAGCCGAATGGTTCTATCGGCACAATAAATATTACCGATAGGAATTTTTGTACATACTCTATCGGTGTGTACGTACATTACCGATAGAATATTACTAGTTGTAGAAGGCCAACAGTTCTAAGATATTTTGTGCAATATTCTACCGGTATAAACATTCATTACCGATAGAATAAAACTATTAGAAGACGAACAATTCTAAGCAATTTTCTATATATTCTAACGGTAAAAGAATCCATTACCGATAGAATAAAAATATTTGTAGAAGGTCAACTATTCTATCGGCGAACTACATATTACCGATAGGAATTTTTAATATGCACTGTCGGTATATTCATACAGTAGCGATAGAATAAATCTAGTTGTTGAAGTCGACCAGTCCTATTGGCGCACAACATTCTTCCGTCAGTACTTATGCATCTCTTCTAACGGAAAATATGTTCATCACCGCTAGAGTAAATCATACTATTTATTCTATCGGTAAGTTTCTTAGAAACCGATAGGGAAAATACATCCGTCGGGCTTTTATGACCGCGAGGCACATTTTCTATCGGTTTTGTGCTGTTTCGCTAATAACCGATAGAAGATAGGGGTTAGTAGACTGCATTTCTGTACTAGTGTCCGACAAAGGCCTCACACAAGTGTTGGAAGACTGCCAAGACCAAGACCGCATTCAGGTGGTGATTCACTAACTGCAACCCGTAATGCTCCAGGATTCCCTTCAGGAACCGACTCTTGGGGAATCGGAACCCGCATCGCAGGTATTCCTCAAAAACCACCAGTTCGTCCTCTTGGACGATTGGGGTTTCTTGGCCCTTCTCTACGGGCCGCCAGTCGATTAACAGCCGCGGAGGAAGGATCTCTTCCTTCTCTAGTGCCGTAAGGCTCTCCTCGGTGTGATGAACTGATCGGCTCCAGGACGCCATTTCTTGCGAGAGATCGTGAGAAAAGGTGGCGACTTTGGAGAAGATGGAAGATGGAGCAATGAGGGTTTTGTGCGGCGGAAGTTCTAAGGCAGGTTTCTAGCTGTGTGGCTTCCTCAAGAAGCTACCTGCTCCTTTTATAGGCCTGAGGAGACACTCCGCTGAGGGTAACGTTCCATTGAATATTTTATTCATTTCCCATAATGGATATTCTCTCTGGCGGACCCGTTAGGTGTTCCCTGTATCGAATCCGAAACAAAAGGACTTCTTTGTTTCCGGTTTGAGGGCACAGAAACGTGACGAGTTCTACAAAGGTTTTCGAAGGACTTTTTTCCTTCATGCTTCTTGTGAACCTTCATGAATCTATCATAAAAATATCCTATGCCCCAATTGTGGGACGTGTGGATGTTTTTTGATCAGGTTACTGTGTTATCAGAACTATGTTTTTGACTAAGCTCTGATTTTGGTTGAAGTGATAGTCTGATCGAGTTTCGGTTCTGACCGCAGTAATCTTCCAGATCTAACTTCAGTCCTAACCGCGGTTTTAAGTTTGATCGCAGTATCAGTACTAGTTGCGGTATAACACTTAAATACGATTCTGGTCGCAGAATCGGAGTTTACCTATGTATGAGTGGTCGTAAAGACATTGCTTGTGGCCATATTTTCACACAGAAGTTGTAAAGAATATTCATATGATATGAAAAGAAAGAAATCTTTATTTCTGACATTCTTTACATACAAAAGGGATACCGGCGACCAGAGCGTCAACCTGATCCGAGAGCAGTTTGCAAAGTTCCCCTAGGGACATATTGTCGTCCGTAGGATCTACATTGACGACCCCCAGGGAACTAGCAACTACTCTAAGTCTATCTACATCATCCCTAACATGAGATGCGCTATTATTCCTAATCAAATCGGAGAGTTCTCGCTGTTGCTGAGCATGATCCCTCTCTTGGTGGAATTGGCGCGCCTCTTCACGGGATCTTTCAAAACATTCTGCCAAATGCAGAATCACCGAAGACATCTCTTCGGTCTTCTTCTCCAGAGTCTCTCTTTCCCCTAGGAGAGTCTGTCCGAAGGGGGAAGGCAGGATCTCAGCAGGCTGATCGCTAGGGCCTCCGTCTCCTACATTTGCAAAAGTTAGTTGTACTAACTATAATAGCAAGCAAAAAGGAGATAGAAACCATTACCTGTCCTTGCATGCGACAGGTTGATATAGGCATCCTGGAAAGTAGATCACCCGATAAAGGTTGAGGATAATCATATGGTGGAAGTGCAATCTCCCCACCATAAGATTGCTTGCCCAACACAAGTTGAGGACCATCTGGTTAACGAGGAGCAGCTTGTCGACCAGAAAATTGATCACCCGAACAAAAATGGGGATCATTGGGATGAAATTGAGAAAGCTGAGAAGAACGTTCCTCCAAAGGTGGAGATGAAAGTTCGACTTGTCGCGGTGCATGGATAGGAAGAACTAGAGGAACTGAACGGAGAAAGAATGATGATGCGTCTTTCATCTTTGTTCTGTTGGAGGATCCTTCGTCAACCTTGCGTTTCTTCCTTGAAGGAGACAGATCTTTGGACGTCTCTAAGTCCTGCTCGAAAATGTCTTCTTCATCACTCTCAATCTCGATGATGTTGTGATCTGCCATCGAGAAGTGTATGAAAAGAAGGTAAGATGGCTTTAGAAGGAACTTAGCCGGGAAGAGGAGTTGTGAAGCTTTGGAATACGAAGGCTTCGGTATTTATAGCCGCCAGGGTGACGGTTCAGTTTCCGAATGCCTCAAGTTTTTAAAGCATTTACAATTTTACCTCGGGTTAAAAAACATTTCAACAGCGCCATCATTACCCATCACGTATTACCCAGAGCTCGTCTCGGGGAACCAACCGGCACACTTAGTGCGCCACTAAGTGGAGGATTTGAGGCATCGGGTTAAATGTCCGATGTAAGTCTTAAAATTTGAAGTTAACATGTCCCTTCGTTCTCTTCAAATTTGGGAGCTAGCTGACGAAGATTGATACCCCAGCCAGTTCAAATAAGTACACAGCTGGTTCAGGACAGATTCGAACCAGACAAGTGCATGGCAGTACGAACTCGAGTCATTCCTAGAAACGCGGGCATAAGGTCGCTGGTTTTACCCGATCAGACCGTAGCTAGTGTGCGGTCAGGAGTTCGTGTGCTATATGCAGGCAGATGATGCGTGTTCAGCCAACATCGCGCGGTCAGAACATCTTCGACCAGGGGATGTGGGATTAATCTGCCCTTATAATGGGAATATCCCGAGTACCCCAAAAATTCTTCCACGTAGGAGGACAACCGTCAGGAGGTTAATACGTGCGGTTACCCACGAATAACAAGTGTTAAACCTGCGTGGGAGTTGGGAGCGGTTACCAAAACTGCATCCAAGCAACTGTTCGATGCCGTTGTGACTTGGCACCCTTTCGACCAGTATAAAGGGGTAATCCAATACATCAAACAGGGGCATCTCATCGAGAGATCGGATTGATCAAACTAGATCAAACAAAAGCAACCCGAAGACAGTAGTCTAAGTTAGATAGCTTTCACAAGCCCTCCAGGCTTTATCTTGTACAAACATATAGGAAAAATCTTCGCCTGTGAAGATCTTTTCCATAAGTTTGTAAATCTTTTTACCATACATAGTGAAATCCCAACAGCACGTAGGGTTGTTACTCCCACCATCGAGGGCCCAAACCTATATAAACCTCTCTGTGCTCTAGTTCTCTTTAATTCATCATACCTTCCAGAGGGACACCCTGAAAGGTCTCAAAACCTACAAATTTTGCATAAGTTCGGCTAAGGACCCCGAGTTCGAATCGTCGACAGGATTGGCACTGCAGTTTGAGAAGCAGTGGTAGCTAATACATCAATCCTCATTAGCTTTTCGAGGAAGATCCACAATATGACCCTATATCATCACCAACTGGTTTTTTTGAAGTCGATCCATCTTCGAATACCGGACAAAACCAAAATGCATTATTTTGGAAATCACTACTCAAGATGAAAAATTTACGCAAATTCTTCAAAAGAGGATCACCATTTGAAATGCCTGAACGACATTATCTTCTTCTTCACTGTCAACGATTTGTTTAGGGATTTGTCTTGCCATTTGAACAGAGAAGAGAGAAAGAAAGTTAGAAGATGAAAAGAAGTTCTAAAGACTTATCAGCGAAAGCTTGAAGGTTTTAGAATGCAAAAACCAGGTTTTTATATCTCCACTACACATTCGATTCAGAGTGAGTTATTCCTAACTAGGTGATTTAAACTTGGTTAGAGATATAATCAGTACATACCCCAAGTGAGGAGAGTCAAGTGGGGAGTTAGAAGGATATGGTAAAAAGGGTTCTGCAGTCAAGGGCCATAGACTGTCAATCTCCTTCCTTCTATTGTAATCACTTGGTTCAGATGGGATTGGCACTACAGTTTCAGATGTAGTGGTAGCTAATACATCAGCCCTCATCAGTTTTTTTGAGGAGGATCAATTATATGATCCTATATCATCACCAACTCGCTTTTTTGAAGATGATCGATTTTTGTGTACCTAAAAAACGAAAATGCACTAATTTGGAAATCACCACTCAAGAAGAAAAATCTACGCGGATTCTGCAAAAGAGGATTACCTTTTGAAATGCCTGCATGACATTATCTTCTTCTTCTCTATGAATGGTTTATTTTGGGATTGGGCTTGCCATATGAGGAGCCAAGAGAGAAAGGAAGTTAGATGATGAAAAGAAGTTTTAAAGACCTATCAGCGAAAGCTTCAAGGTTTTAGAATGCAAAAATTAGGTATTCATCTCTCTCCAACTCATTCGATTCACATTGAGTAATTCCTAACGAGGAAATTTAAACTTAGTTAGAGAGATAATCATTACATACCTCAAGTGAGGATAATCAATTGGGAAGTTAGAAGGATATCAGAAAAAGGATTCTTCAGTCCAGGGCCATAGATTGTCAATCCCCTTCCTTCTAGTGTAATCGCTATATTCAAAGGGGATTCGCATTATAGTTTGAGATGCAGTGGTAGCTAATACATCAGTCCTCATCAATTTTTTCGATGAAGATCCACCATATGATCCTATATAATAAGCAACTCGCCTTTTTGAGAATGACCAATCTTCGAGTACCTGAAAAAAACCAAAATGCATTATTTTGGAAATCACTACTCAAGAAGAAAAATTGACACACATTCTTCACGAGAGGATTACATTTTGAAATGCATGCACGACATTATCTTCGTCTTCACTCAGTACGATTTTTTTAGGGATTTGGCTTGGAATTTGAACAGACAAGAGCAAAGAGAGTTAGAATATGAAAAGAAGTTCTAAAGACTTATCAGCGAAAGCTTGAAGGTTTTACATTGCAAAAACTGGGTATTCATATCTCCCATTCACATTTGATTCAGAGTGAGTTATTCCTAACTAAGTAATTTAAACTTGGTTAGAGAGATAATCAGTACATACCCCAAGTGAGGAGAGCCAAGTGGGAAGTTAGAAGGATATGGTAAAAAGCATTCTGCAGTCAAGGGCCATAGGCTGTCAATCTCCTTCCTTCTATTGTAATTGCTTGGTGCAGATGGGACTAGCACTACAGTTCCAGAAGCAGTGGTAGCTAATACATCAGTACTCATCATGTTTTTCGAGGAAGATCAACTATATGATCCAATATCATCACCAACTCGCCTTTTTGAAGATGATCGATCCCCGAGAACCTGAAAAAACCAAAATGCATTATTTTCGAAATCGCTACTCACGAAGAAAAATTTACGCAGATTCTTCAAAAGAGGATCACATTGTGAAATGCCTGGACGACATTATAATCTTCTTCACTGTCAACGATTTGTTAAGGGATTTGGCTTGCCATTTGAACAGAGAAGAGAGAAAGAAAGTTAGAAGATGAAAAGAAGTTCTAAAGATTAATCAGCGAAAGCTTGAAGGTTTTAGAATGCAAAAACTAGGTATTCATATCTCCACTACACATTCGATTCAGAGTGAGTTATTCCTAACAAAGTAATTTAAACTTGGTTAGAGAGATAATCAGTACATACCCCAAGTGAGGAGAGTCAAGTGGGGAGTTAAAAGTATATGGTAAAAAGGATTCTGCAGTCAAGGGACATAGACAGTCAATCTACTTCCTTCTATTGTAATCGCTTGCTTCCGATGGGATTAGCACTACAGTTTCAGATGCAGTGGTAGCTAATGCATCAGTCCTCATAACTTTTTTCGAGGAAGATCAATTATAGGGTCATATATCATCACCAACTTACTTTTTTGAAGATGATCGATTCATCGAGTACCTGAAAAAACCAAGATGCATTATTTTGCAAATCACTACTCAAGAAGAAAAATTTACGCAGATTCTTCAAAAGAGGATTACCTTTTGAAATGCCTGCACGACATTATGTTCTTCTACTCTATGAATGATCTGTTTTGGGATTTTGCTTGCCATATGAGCACCCAAGAGAGAAAGAAATTTAGATGATGAAAAGAAGTTTTATAGACCTATCGGCGAAAGCTTCAAGGTTTTAGAATGCAAAAATTAGGTATTCGTCTCTCCCCAACACATTCTGACGAAGATTGACACCCAGGTCACTTCTAATAAATGAACTTTTGGTTCAAGACAGGTTTGAGCCAGATACGAGTCTGACGATGTGAACTCAAGGTATTCTGAGGGGCATCACCATGAGGTCGCAAGCTCTACGCGATCAGGTCGCAGGCTTTGTGCGATCAGGCCGCAAGCCTTGCGCGGTCAGAAGTTCATATGCTGTACGCAAACTGGATGTCCGGAATGTTGCGCGGTCAGCCAACATCCCGCGGTCAGAACGTTTGTTGACCAGGGTACTTGGAGTCTATCTGTTCGGTTGTCCATACAGCAGGATATTCCAAGTATCCCGAAGATTCCTCCACGTGGAAGATCAACCGTCAGGAGGTTAATACATGCAGTTATCCATGATTAGCACGTGTTTTAACCTATGTGGAAGTTAACAGCATTTCTCCAAAAACCGCATCCAACCGTTCAAGCAACCGTTTGATGTAGTTTCTTCACATGACACCCTTTCGACCAGTATAAAAGGGTGGCATGGAATATCAAGAAGGGGGATGGAAAACATCGATTGAGAGATCAATTAAGAAAGTTCAATTCATCTATAGAAGAATCAAGAGATTCAACACCTCTCAAATAGCCAAGTCTACAGCCTACATTAGATAGTCTTCTATAAGCCCTATTGGCTTCTTTTTGTATACTCACATAGGAAAAATCCTCGCTTGTGAGGGCTTTTTTCCTCTACCTTGTAAACCTTTTACCATACATAGTGAAATCCCAAGAGGACGTAGGGCTGTTACTCCCACCATCAAGGGCCCGAACCTGTATAAATCTCTCTGTGCTCCTGTTCCCCATTGTTCTACATACCTTCCTGGAGGGTCACCCTAAAAGGTCTCACAACTAACAAATTCTGCATAAGTTCGACTGAGGACCCCGAGTCCGAATCGTCGACAGCTGGCGCCCACCGTGGGGCCTTCCTCAAGGTGTCCTGATTTTAATCCGGAGGTTTGCTGAAACATGGCTGGAGTTTTATATGATTCCGAGAACGATTTTGATCTCGATGATTATGCTCATATTCAGATGCCCTCCCCAAGCGATCCTGTCCCGATGGAGGAAGCTGAAGAAGAAAACCTCCCGGGGGTCGAATCCTCTCTCCAGGTCATGTCCATCGACCAGGGAGCAACTAGTGCAAGGTCAGAGCCTACTGGGGTTCTTAATGCACTAGGTGATGAATCCGGTCCGTCATACGACCCCATTGAGGGGAAAGATGACGATCAGGAAATTAGCCCAGGGAGGTTTGACCCCGACAACCTCCATCGTCTCTTTGATTTCGAGTTTGACTCGGAACAAACCGAAATGTTTTCTCCATCAGCAACCTCTCTCCCTAGACAGTTTGCTGCCTTGTCGGATGAAACTCCCGATCAGCAAGCTGCTAGGGAAGAGCAGGAACGCAAATGGAAGGAGGATCAGGATCTCGAGCGACAAAACAACGAACTACGCAGAATAGCCCTAGAGGCTCTTCAAGATGCGCAGACTCGTTACAATGCTGCTCCGAGTTCTTCTCGACGGTCACTTGGTCGTAAGCATGACCAAACCCCTTCTTTGCCACTGGAGCGCTTCTCGGTGGATGAAGAAACAATAACACCCGGTGCTCCTAGGAGAATTACCCATGGTCGACTGCGATCTATCGTGGAGGTCATGCGTAACCTTCCTCCTACGGTCACAGATGGGCAGAAACCAGCCTTTTTCGGAATCCTGGCCGAAAAGCTGGATGAGGTCGCATCTGAGGTGACCCCAACCGCGTCTTCTCTGTCGGTGACACGTTCCCATGAACGGGGGTATTCTCGCTCTGGTTCTCGTCGACAAAGTTACCCGTATCCTGCACCATCCCGACAGGACAAGTACCGGCGAACGCAGGATTCTCGTAGGAATCGGATTCCTGTTCACTCTCGTCTGGCACCACAAGTAACTTCACCATCGGGTGAGGTCGCTCGAGAGCCAGTCGAGAATCACAGGGTAATTCACAGTCCCTACGTTGGTTGCAAAGCTTTTTCGCCTGGCCTGCGCGCAGTCGTTTGGCCCGATAAGTTTCGACCAGGGGCCATCCAAAGGTTCGACGGAACTCAGAACCCCTCAGAGTTCCTTCAAATCTATATCACTGCCATCCAAGCGGTAGGAGGTGATGACCGAGTCATGGCCAACTACCTACCTACAGTCCTCGAAGGACCGGCTAGAACCTGGCTGTTTAATCAGTCCGAGGGTTCCATTTACAATTGGGAGATGCTGTGTGATGCTATCCTCAGTAACTTCCAAAACTGTTACCAAAAGCCGGGTAAAGAGGACGATCTTCATCGTTTACGACAAACTTCACATGTCATTCGATACAGGAGATTCACCGCGGACTTGCTTATCAACCCTCCTCGATCAGTGGCTGATCTGTTCGACATGGCTGATCGGTACTCCGACGCAGCCGAAGCAGTCGAATGGAACAGAATGGTCGACAAAGGTAACTTGCCGCCTCAACCTGGTCTCAAAAATGCTAGGAACGAAGATTCGAGCAAGAAGCCGGAATCTTCATCGGGCGGGAAGTCGAAGAAGTCGAAGAGGAACCGCTCTGGACAGTACCGCGAGGTCGCAGTCACAGAGAAGCCACCTTCGACCAAAGGTAACAAGCCTGCATTTAAGAATAAAACTGCCTCTAGTGGTCGGGGTTCCGACCAGACAGAAAAGTCAACTAACCCGCAGGAAGGCAAGAAATGGTGCCCACTCCACAACTCCGCAGGCCACGACCTCAAGAACTGCAGGAGTTGGTTGAAGCAATTGGACGATTTCTACCAACGAGTTGGGCCAATGCCAACCTTACCGCCTAAGGAACAGGTGTGCGGGCTTAGAGACATCGATGGGGACGAAGAAATGGCTTACCAGGTACCTCAAAATCATGTTAATGTTATCTTTGGAGGTTCTTCTTCTTACGTTTCCAAAAGGCAGTTTAAAGCCTTTTACCGAGAGGTTAATCAAACGGAGACATCCCTTGGTGAACCTCAATACCCCCGTTGGTCGGATATGCCTTTGACATTCGATCGCGCTGACTGTCCCGTGGGGCTAACTCGACCATTGAGGCTGCCTCTAGTCATTACCCCGATCATCAGTAACGCGAGAGTCGAAAGGGTCCTGATCGATGGAGGGAGCTCCCTTGACCTTTTATTGGTCAAGGCACTCGACGAGATGCAAATTCCTCGTTCGAAGATCAAGCCCATAATCCATCCGTTTTATGGGATAATCCCAGGCCCCACTATGATGCCGTTGGGACAAGTTGTCCTCCCGGTCACACTGGGGGAACCAGACAACTTCCGAACAGAATTGGTTACTTTTGATGTAATCGATTGTGATTCGGCTTATAATGCAATCTTTGGCAGGCCAACTCTCGCTAAGTTCATGATGGCAACGCACTATGCTTACCAGTGCGGGAAATGCCTGGCCCCAAGGGTGTCATCTCGGTTCGAGGCAGTCGCAACGTGGCACTCACGTGCGACCGGCTATCTTTGGAGATGGTCGATCAACTTCCCCTCCGGGACGCTCAAGTCGCCACTGTCGCCACCGACGTGATCAAGGCTGCTCCTCGACCAGATGAGAAACTCAAACAGGTTCCTTTGTACCCAGATGATCCATCCAAGACAATTCGGGTCGGATCAGCTCTGGATGACAAATAGGAACTCGAGCTTGTTACTTTTCTCCGGGCTAACGCAGATGTGTTTGCGTGGAAGCCATCTGACATGCCCGGCGTCCCAAGGAAAGTAATCGAGCACAGGTTAGCAATTCGACCTGGACAGCGACCAATAAAGCAAAAGCTCAGGCGTTTTGCTGTTGACTGACAGGAAGCCATCCGAGAGGAGTTGGACAAACTCCTGAAGGCCGGGTTCATTCAAGAGGTCGATCATCTGGAATGGCTTGCCAATCCGGTCATGGTCCGCAAGTCAAATGGCAAGTGGCGCATGTGCGTCGACTACACTAGCCTTAACAGTGCCTGTCCGAAGGATGACTTTCCCCTTCCCCGCATCGACCAGCTGGTCGACTCAACTGCGGGTTGCGAACTGATGAGCTTCCTGGATGCCTACTCAGGGTACCATCAAATTAGCATGGCAGAAGAAGATGAGGAGAAAACTGCCTTCATCACCCCATTCGGTACCTACTGCTACGTCGGAATGCCGTTCGGTCTCAAGAACGCAGGTTTCACGTACCAGCGCTTGATGCAAAAGACCTTTCTTTCCCAGATAGGGCATAATCTCGAAGCATATGTAGACGACTTGGTTGTAAAAAGCACCAAAAGGTTGTCCCATTTGGATGATCTTGCTGAAACCTTCTGTAATCTGAATCGCTTTGGAATAAAATTGAACCCGGAGAAATGTTCTTTCGGGGTGTCTTCTGGAAAGCTTCTTGGTTTCCTTGTTTGTTCCAGGGGCATTGAGGTCAATCCTGAGAAAATCAGGGCCATCAAACAGATGAGATCACCCTCGACCATGAAAGATGTTCAACGCCTGGCTAGTCGTATGGCGGCCTTAAGTCGCTTCATATCGCGACTAGGCGAAAGGGGATTACCTTTCTTTAAAGCCTTGCAGAAGCATCATAATTTTTCATGGTCCGATGAGGCTGAAAAAGCATTTCAGGAGGTAAAAACATATCTGTCTAGTCCGCCAGTATTGGTGTCTCCCGAGAAAGGAGAACCATTACTTCTATATCTGGCGGCCACCCCACACGCGGTTAGCGTTGTTCTGATCGCGGAGAGGGAGGGAATACACAGGCCCGTTGATGAGGATTGACACCCGGGTCACTTCTGATGGACTTTTGGTTCAAGACAGGTTCGAACCAGACATGTATTTGATGGTGCGAACTCAAGCTATTCTGAGAGGCATCATCATGTGGTCGCAGGCCTTGCGCGATCAGAAGTTCGTATGCTGTACGCGAACTGAAGGTCCGGAATGTTGCGTGGTCAGCCCACATTCCGCGGTCAGAACATTCTCGACCGGGATGCTTGGAGTTCATTCGGTTATCCATATAACAGGATATTCCAAGTATCCCGAAGATTCCTCCACGTTGAAGACCAACCGTCAGAGGTTCATACGTGCGGTTATTCATGATTAACATGTATTTTAACCTCTGTGGAAGTTGACAGCAGTTCTCTGAAAACCGCATCCAACCGTTTGATGCAGTTTCTTCATATGGCACCCTTTCGACCAGTATAAAGGGGTGACATAGAAATCAAAGAGGGCGGAGGTTTTTTGGTCAACCAAGAGATCTAACACCTTTCAAATAGCCAAGTCTACGGCCTACATTAAATAGTCTTTTTTAAGCCTCATTGGCTTCCTCTTGTACAATTTACATAGGAAAAATCCTCGCCTGTGAGGGCTTTTTCCTCCATCTTGTAAACCTTCTTATCATTCATAGTGAAATCCTAACAGGACACAGGGCTATTACTCTCACCATCGAGGGCCCGAACCTGTATAAATCTCTCTGTGCTCCTGTTCTCCATTGCTCTGCATACCTTCCCGGAGGGTCACCCTGAAAGGTCTCACAACTCACAAATTCTGCATAAGTTCGGCTGAGGACCCCGAGTCCGAATCGTCGACAGCTGGCGCCCACCGTGGGGCCTTTCTCAAGGCGTCCTGATTTTAATCCGGAGGTTTGCTAAAGCATGGCTGGAGTTTTATATGATTCCGAGAACGATTTCGATCTCGATGATTATGCTCACATCCAAATGCCTTCTCCAAGCGATCCTGTTCCAATGGAGGAAATGGAAGATCAGGATCTTCCAAGGGTGGAATCATCTCTCCAGGTCATGTCCATCGACCAGGGAGCAACTAACGCAAGGTCAGAACCAACGGAGGTTCTTAATGCGTTAGAATCCGGTCCGTCACACGACCCCGTTGAGGGGAAGGATGATGTTGGCCCGAAGATCAGCCCAGGAAGGTTTGATCTTGACAACCACCACCGTCTCTTTGATTTCGAGTCTGACTCGGAACAAACCGAGATGTTTTCTCCATCAGCAACCTCTCTTCCTAGACAGTTCGCTGCCTTGTCGGAAGAAACTCCTGATCAACAAGCTGCTAGGGAAGAGCGGGAACGCGAACAGAAGGAGGATCAAGACCTCGAGCAACAAGACAACGAACTGCGCAGAACAGCCTTAGAGGCTCTTCAAGATGCGCAGGCTCGTTACAATGCGGCTCCGAGTTCTTCTCGACGGTCATGTGGTCGTAAGCGTGACCAAACCCCTTCTTCGCCACCGGAGCGTTTCCCGGTGGACGAAGAAACAATAACGCGCGGTACCCCTAGGAGGAGTACCCATGGTCGACTGCGTTCTATCGCGGAAGTCATGCGTAACGTTCCTCCTACGATCACGGATGGGCAAAAACCGGCCTTTTTTAGAATCCTGGCCGAAAGACTGGATGAGGTCGCATCTGAGGCGACCCCAACCGCCTCCTCTCGGTCGGTAACACGTTCCCATGAACGAGAGCATTCTCGCTCTGGTTCTGGTCGACGGAGTAACCCGCCACCCATACCGTCCCGGCAGGACAAGTACCGGCGGACACAGGATTCTCGTAGGGATCGGATTCCTGTTCACTCTCGTCTGGGACCACGAGTAACTTCACCATCGCGTGAGGTCGCTCGACAGCCAGTCGAGAGTCTCAAGGCAATTCACAGTCCCTACGTTGGTTGTAAAGCTTTTTCGCCTGGCCTACGCGCACTCGTTTGGCCCGATAAGTTTCGACCAGGGGCCATCCAAAGGTTTGATGGAACTCAGAACCCCTCCGAATTCCTTCAAATCTATATCACAGCCATCCAAGCGGCAGGAGGTGATGACCGGGTCATGGCCAATTACCTGCCTACAGTCCTCGAAGGACCGGCTAGAACCTGGCTGTTTAATCAGCTCGAGGGTTCCATTTACAATTGGGAGATGCTGTGTGATGCTATCCTCAGTAACTTCCAAAACTGTTACCACAAGCCGGGTAAAGAGGACGATCTTCATCGTCTACGGCAAACTTCAACCGAAACTCTTCGGCAGTTTGTCAAGAGATTTGTCGGGGTGAGGAATACCATCCCGAACATATCTGATGGCTCCGTTATCAGGGCATTCAAACATGCCGTCCGGTACCGGAGATTCACCGAAGACCTCCTTATCAACCCCCCTCTATCAGTGGTCGATCTGTTCGACATGGCTGATCGGTACTCCGATGCAGCTGAAGCAGTCGAGTGGAACCGAATGGTGGACAAGGAGAACTTGCCGCCTCAACCTGGTCTCAAAAATGCCAGCAACGAAGACTCGAGCATGAAGCCGGAGTCTTCATCGAGTGGGAAGCCGAAGAAGTCGAAGAGGAACCGCTCTGGACAGTACCGCGAGGTCGCAGTCACAGAGAAGCCATCTTCGACCAAAGGTAATAAGCCTACATTTAAAAATAAAACTGCCTCTGGCGGTCGGGGTTCCGACCAGCCAGAAAAGTCAACTAATCTGTAGGAAGGCAAGAAGTGGTGTCCACTCCACAACTCCGTAGGCCACGACCTCAAAAACTGCAGGAGTTGCTTAAAACAATTGGACGATTTCTACCAAGGAGTTGGGCCAATGCCAACCTTACCGCCTAAAGAGCAGGCGTGCGGACTTAGAGACGTCGATGGGGACGAAGAAATGGCTTACCAGGTACCTCAAAATCATGTTAATGTCATTTTCGGAGGTTCTTCTTCTTTCGTTTCCAAAAGGAAGTTTAAGGCCTTTTACCGAGAGGTTAACCAAACGGAGACATCCCTTGGTGAACCTCAATACCCCCGTTGGTCGGATATGCCTTTGACATTCGATCGCGCTGACTGTCCCTTGGGGCTAACCCGACCTTTGAGGCTGCCTCTGGTCATTACCCCAATCATCAGTAACGCGAGAGTCGAAAGGGTCCTGATCGACGGGGGAAGCTCCCTTGATCTTCTATTGGTCAGGGCACTCGACGAGATGCAAATTCCTCATTCGAAGATCAAACCCATAATTCATCCGTTTTATGCGATAATCCCAGGCCCCTCTATGATGCCACTGGGACAAGTTGTCCTCCCGGTCACACTGGGGGAACCAGACAACTTCCGAATAGAATTGGTTACTTTTGATGTAATCGATTGTGATTTGGCTTATAATGCGATCTTTGGCAGGCCAACTCTCGCTAAGTTCATGATGGCAACACACTATGCTTACCAGCGCGGGAAATTGCCTGGCCGCAAGGGTGTCATCTCGGTTCGAGGCAGTCGCAACGTGGCGCTCACGTGCGACCGGCTATCTTTGGAGATAGTCGATCAACTTCCCCTCCAGGACGCTCAAGTCGCCACCGTCGCCACCGACGCGACCAAGGTTGCTCCTCGACCAGATGAGAAACTCAAACAAGTTCCTTTATATCCAGATGATCCATCCAAGACAATTCGGGTCGGATCAGCTCTGGATGACAAATAGGAACTCGAGCTTGTTACTTTTCTCCGGGCTAACGCAGATGTGTTTGCGTGGAAGCCATCCGACATGCCCGGTGTCCCAAGGGAAGTAATCGAGCACAGGTTAGCAATTCGACCTGGACAGCGACCAATAAAGCAAAAACTTAGGCGTTTTGCTGTTGACCGGCAGGAAGCCATCCGAGAGGAGTTGGACAAACTCCTGAAGGCAGGGTTCCTTCGAGAGGTCGATCACTCGGAATGGCTAGCCAATCCGGTCATGGTCCGCAAGTCAAACGGCAAGTGGCGCATGTGCGTCGACTACACTAGCCTTAATAGTGCCTGTTCGAAGGATGACTTTCCCCTTCCCCGCATCGACCAGCTAGTCGACTCAACTGCGGGTTGCGAACTGATGAGCTTCATGGACGCCTACTCAGGGTACCATCAAATTAGCATGGCAGAAGAAGATGAAGAGAAAACTGCCTTCATCACCCCGTTCGGCACCTACTGCTATATCAGAATGCCGTTCGGTCTCAAGAACGCAGGTTCCACGTACCAGCGCTTGATGCAAAAGACCTTTCTTTCTCAGATAGGGCGTAATCTCGAAGCATATGTAGACGACTTGGTTGTAAAAAGCCCCAAAAGGTTGTCCCATTTGGATGATCTGGCCGAAACCTTCTGTAATCTGAATCGCTTTGGAATAAAATTGAACCCGGAGAAATGTTCTTTCGGGGTTTCTTCAGGAAAGCTTCTTGGTTTCCTTGTTTGTTCCAGGGGCATCGAGGTTAATCCTGAGAAAATCAGGGCCATCGAACAGATGAGATCACCCTCGACCATGAAATATGTTCAACGCCTGGCTGGTCGCATGGCGGCTTTAAGTCATTTCATATCGCGTCTAGGCGAAACGGGATTACCTTTCTTTAAAGCCTTGCGGAAGCATCATAATTTTACATGGTCCGATGAGGCTGAAAAGGCATTTCAGGAGGTAAAGTCATATCTGTCTAGTCCGCCAGTATTGGTGTCCCCTGAGAAAGAAGAACCATTACTTCTATATCTGGCGGCCACCCCACACGCGGTCAGCGCTGTTCTAATCGCGGAGAGGGAAGGAATACACAGACCCGTCTACTATGTAAGCGAGGTACTTCATGGTCCAAACGAGCGTTACCCTGAGGTCCAGAAGATACTTTATGCGCTACTGATGGCTTCCCGTAAGCTACGACATTACTTCCAAGCACACAAGATCACAGTACCCTCCTCTTTTCCTTTGGGGGATATTGTCCGAAATCCAGAGAAGTCTGGTCGAATCGCCAAATGGGCGGTCGAACTCGGTGCCTTTGATATCCATTTCACACCTCGCACGGCGGTTAAGTCTCAGGTGTTGGCCGACTTTGTGGTCGAATGGACCAACCCTGAGCCACCCGTGCAGGTGCCAGAGGAATTAGAATGCCCCGATTTCTGGACAATGTACTTTGACGGCTCCCGCAGTTTTCAACACTCGGGAGCTGGAGTGGTCTTAGTTACGCCTCAGGGCGAACAGCTTAAGTATGTCATCCAATTACACTTTGTCGCGACTAACAACGCGGTTAAGTATGAAGGTCTTCTTGCAGGGCTCCGGGCAGCAAAATTCCTCGGAGTCCGTCGATTAGTGGTGAGGGGAGACTCACAGCTGGTCGTAAACCAGGTAAACAAGGAGTACAGCACCTCCGATGAGACAATGGCTCATTACCTGGGGGAAGTGAGGAGATTGGAAAAACACTTCAGTCATTTCGAAGTCCAATATGTCCCGCGAAAGGACAATATTCTCGCAGACCAATTATCCAAAATTGGGTCCTCACGCTCATCCGCTCCGGCAGGAGTGTTCATTGAACACTTGGACCATCCTTCGATTATGACTTCGGTCGAGGATGATCCGGTAATAGCCTTCGTTACCAACTTCGGTCAGGAACAAGATTGGACTCAGCCATTGAGGGTCTATCTTGAACATGGGACCCTACCCGAGGACGAAACCGAAAGTGATTGGTTAATTCGAAAAGCGCGTCTGTACAAGCTCATAGATGGGATTCTGTACAAAAAGGGTACTCAAGGAGTACTCATGCGTTGTATATCTCAGGAGGAAGGAAAATCCCTCTTGAAAGAAATACATGACGGTGTATGCGGTGCGCACGCGTCATATCAGACACTGGTCGGAAAGGCTTTTCGACAAGGATTCTACTGGCCTTCGGCACTTGATGATGCCAAGCATATGGTCAAGACGTGTCCCCAGTGTCAGTTCCACGCAAGACAAGTTCATCAACCTTCCTATGTGTTGCAAACCATTCCTCTCGCATGGCCTTTCGCAGTCTGGGGGATGGATATCGTCGGTCCTATGCCACAATCGGTCAATGGGTACAAGTTCCTGTTTCGTAGCCATTGACACATTTACAAAGTGGATTGAGGCCGAACCGGTACGAAACATTACCGCCTCAGCCGCACAAAAGTTCTTCCATAAGAACATTGTAGCACGATTTGGTGTTCCAAACCGTCTCATCACAGACAATGGTTCTCAATTCACCAGCGGTCTTTTCTTGGACTACTGCGATCAGGTTGGGACCAAGGTGTGCTTTGCTTCTGTGGCACATCCACAAAGCAATGGTGCCGTAGAACGGGCCAATGTGTAAATACTGCAAGGCATTAAAAAGCGTGTCTTTGATCGTCTTAAGACCCGCTCGGGGGCTTGGGCAGATGAGCTCTATACCGTTCTATAGGCATTACGGACTACTTCTAGTCGAGCCACCGGAGAGACGCCCTTCCATTTGGTCTATGGGGCCGAGGCTGTATTGCCTGTGGAATTAAGTATTGGGTCTATTCGGACAGAACAATTCGAACGGATTAATCAGCCCGAACAATGGACACAAGATCTCATCTTCTTAGAAGAAAGGCGTGATCACGCCCTGGTTAAATCTGCGGCGTACTTGCAGGCTTTATGCAAGTATCACAGTAAAAAGGTGCGACCACGTGATCTCAACGTGGGCGACTTAGTTTTACGAAAAATTCAAGACCAGTCTTGTCGCAACAAATTCTCCCCAAAGTGGGAAGGCCCTTATACTGTGGTCTCAGTGCCGCGAACAAGATCGGCGCGGTTAGCTATGGAGGATGGTCGGATTTTGTCCAATACTTGGAACATCGATCAGCTTCGCAAGTTTTATGTGTAAGTACTCCAATCCTTTTTTCCTGTTCAATTAGCATCTTTTCATAAAATAAAATATGCTTTGCTTTCATACAATGAGTTTTTCTCTTTAAGCCCATATCATATGAATTCGACCTGGGGGCTGGTCGCCGGCGGTAAGATCATCACAACGTTTCAATCAGATTCGCTGGTCGATCTCATGACCACTTCCAGATAAGTCACTCCTAAATAAGCCGTTTCTCAACGCATACGGGGCTATTTGGCAAGTCCTTGGTCACCTGAGTGGCTACCAGTTCGTAATAAGGTTAAATGTTAAATTGATCCTGATCACTGGTTTAAGACGCACACCCCTGGTCGTTACACTTATGTTTTCTCCTCTGTTTATAATACTAAGGCTTCAGTATTCATAAGCAGAGGCGGGGGCTAGGGGGATATGCTTATAGTATGAAAAGTTATAATACGAAATTGCAAAATGTATACTTTCTTTCACAAAATGGTTTTTTTGCATACATGCATTGTATTTACAACTGTTTTGGTACCAAAATAAGGATCATTCGATCCCAAGCTCAGCCAGAAGCCTATCTACCAAAGGCTTGACCTCCTCCATTATGGCGTCAAGCAGTTCCTCACTCTCGACCTCAACCGGTCCCACCAACGGACTCAGATCTGCATTTGGGCCATGGTGAAGTCCAACCCGGCTGAGGATGGCTGACGTGGCCGATCAAACCCTGGTTCTGATCGCCTCTTCTCATCGCCGTATATCCCCGGGGAGATACTCAAGCAATGACTCTGCGTGGGCCATAATCAGCGATGACCAGTCGCTTAAGGAGAGGTTATCTCTATTCGGTTAAACCACATCAGTCTTCAAGAGATCAGTCACGGCGTTCAGTTTTTGGAAGACCAAGAGGCTCAGTTCTTTGAGTGACTGGTTGGTGTGGCGAATCGAGGATTCAAGGACCCCCTTGTCCCGGCTAAGCTGAGCTATTTGACCTGCTTGCGCTGTACAAAGAAAAGAGGTTACTCACATGTTATGGGTTTAAGTCTTCTTAATTAGGAATCGACTTACCAGCATTTTGTGACCGCAGTTTGTTGATTTCAATCTCTTGGTTCTTAACCATTGAGACTGAATTGAGCCTAACCTTGGCCACTTCTTTTTTCAACAATGACACCTCTCTGTAACAAGATCGAGAGAACAGTCACAACCAAAATGCACCCATACTAACCAAGGAGTAGTGATCCTCACCTGCGCAAGCTGTCGCGTTCTCTCTGAATGGCCTCTATACTAGCCATTACAGCATGCGACTGGCCCGTCAGCCAGGATAACCCCTGTGATGCAAAGGAAGAAGGTCAAAGGTGTCCTAAGTACAATTCAGGCACAAGCACAGAAATTCATTATACCTTCATAAACTTTTGTAAGGTAGCATCATCCAATCCAGCGGGGATCCTCGCCAGAGCCCCGGATGTGCTTACAACAGGGACAGTCGGTGGGAGTGCCGGCTGGGCACTACCCCCAGCAGTCGTTGGTTGCGACTGGGTCCCTGCGTTTATTTCTTCCCCCGCGGTCTGGATGAGTCCCTAGACCAAGGGGATGGAGCGTTCCTCGTTGGAGGCTCCTGTACCAGCTACGACTTCAACCCCTCCTGAGGTGGTTGAAGGGCTGGACGCCGTTTTTCTTTGCCTGACAAAGAAGACAATTTGAGCAATCTCTATTTGCGGTTGTTTATTCTCCCCCTGATAAAAGTTCTTACCTTATAAGAAATCCCCTCAGCTCCTGGGGTTTCAGGGAAGATTCCCCACGAGAAGGAGAACCATCATCGGTTCTGGCCTTCTTCATGGCGAACAAGGCATCTCCTCCCTGGGTGTGTTCAGCTGTGAGCACATTCCTAGGAAAAGATAAAGGCAGACAATGAAGTCTTTACCTGGGCAACCAGACCGACTGGTAGAGGCCTTGGCGACGCCTGGATCGCTGGGGTCGGCACTTCGTGCACCGCCGCAGCCGGTCTCTGCTCAGTTATCCCCACCTCTGTCCGCGGAGGTGGAGGATTTTCCTCCCTGGGACTCACAGTAGTCGCAGGGAGAAGCTCTTCTCCCTGTATAAGCATTGACTTATCAAATGTACAAAGGGAATTGAAGAAAGTACGATTGTGAGGAAACCTTACCATGGTCGTCCCTTCAACCAGGGAAGCAGAGGCAATTGACCCTGAAGCCCCGGGGGCTTCAGGAACTGGAAGGATATCCGCGACTACAAGGTTCTCCGTGGTCACGGTGTCTGCCACAGCCACCTCTGCGGTAGCAGTAGTCTCTGCGGAACAGCTTGGAGCATCGCCGGGTAGGAGGTCCGCAATATTCCTCCTCCGGATGACTAGAGGAACATCATCCTCTTCCTCCTCGCTCCCCTCTCCCTGTATGACGAAGGAGTGATTCCAATCTGCGGCTGGCAAAACAGAAGGGATGTGATATCTTACCGTCGTCTTTCTCGCGGTAGGAGGAATGCTTCGTGAAGACCCCTCCCTGGGATTTGGCTTGGCCTTCTTGGGGGCAGGACTCTTTGTCCTGGGTCTTTGGGAGACCTTCTTCACGTTCTTCATCGTCGGTTTCCCAAGAGAGCCGACGTTCTCGCTTGGGAAAGTCACCTTGGCGAACTTTCCTAGGAGCTGATTCACATTTCCGATGGAATTGTTTAGCGCTGGACATGCATGAGACCTGAAGAACGGAGGCCAGATAGAGAATATACCTTTCGGCGCTCCTGTTTAAGGTCGTCGTTGGCGTGAATCAGGCTCTGTGGGCGAGGCGATCCCTTAGGGCCCTCTACATCGGCATTGTAGGCCCTAAGGAGGGAGTTGGTCCGCTTCTCAATTTCAGATGAGGACAGGACTGTTCCCAAATTCAGGTCAGAATTTATGAAATTCAAGAATGGCAAAGCTCAGCGCCAAAGAAAATAAGTACCTTCACTATAGTCCAAGGTGCTGTCCGCCATGGACCTAATCTCCCATGCCGGATGAGCCCTTTCACGCAGGGGGACTCACCCGGTTCTTCACGAAGTCTCGGATGACATCTTGTGCTGTCAACCCTTGATCGACCAAGTGAAGGATCACCTCGGCATGCTTCAAGAGCTCCAAGTTCATCGCCGGGGGAGCATCCAACTCGCTCGACTTCTCTGGTCGCGAGTTTTCGAACCACAGGCTGCTCTCGGAATGTGGAGAGCAGTAGAACCACCTTTGGTGCCACCCGTGCACAGAGTCTCGCAGGGGTGGGGAGGGATACTCCTTCTTGTCCCTCAGCCGGAAGTAGATACATCCGGCGGCATTGGTACTCTTCGGCCACGCCGAGAAGTAGAATCGCCGGAAAAGATCCACGCTGGGATATACTCCAACGAACGCCTCACAGAGATGCTGGAACACCGAAAGGATCAGCATCGCGTTGGGGTGGAGGTTAATCAACTCCCACCTATAATGTCCAAGGACATCCTTCAGAAACCGACTCTCCGGAAATCGGAATCCGCAGCGCAGGTACTCCTCAAAAATCACCAACTCGCCCTCTCGGACGGTTGGGATTTCTTGATCTTTCTCCGCGGGCCGCCAGTTGATTAGCAGCCGCGAGGGAAGAATCTCCTCCTTCTCCAATGCCAGTAAAGTCTCCTCGGAATAGTGAGTGGATCGGCTCCAGGATGCCATTTTTCTGGGAAGATTGGAGGAAAAGTTGATGACTTTTTGAGGATGAAGGCTGAGGAAGAGTGAGGGTTTTGTGCAGCGGAAATCCTAAGGGTTTCTTGGTTGAGTAGCTTCCTCAAGAAGCTACCTGCTCCTTTTATAGACTCGAGGAGGCGCACTTCTGTGAGTAACATTCCACTCAAACGTTCCATTGAATATCTTATTCATTCCCATAATGGATACTATCTCTGGCAAACCCTTTAAAGCGTTCCGGGCATCGGATCTGAAACAAAAAGATTTCTTTATTTCAGAAGCTAAAAGGGCTAAAACCTGAGAAGTTTTTTAAAAACTTTTCAAAGGGCATTTTCCCTTTATATGCCTTAGACATTTTTTATGAAAATGTTTTGTAACTCAATTTTTGATGTACTGGTATACATCTAATTGGGTTGTGGTTTGATCGAAACCATGTTTTAGACTAAGCTCCGATTCTAATCAGAGTGACAGTCTGACCGAGCTTCAACTCTGGTCGCAATTCAGTTCTGACCGCGGCCTTAAATCTGATCGCGGTATCAGGGCAGGTTGCGGTGCTTTTTGAAACATGATTCTGATCGCAGAACTAAAATTTCCTGTGTATGAGTGGTCGCGAACATAATGTTTATGGCCATATTTTCGCACAGAAGATGTGAAGAATAATCATGTGAAATAAGAAAGTTTTATTTCTTACATTCTTTACATACAAAAGGGATACAGTCGATCAAGGCATCGACTTGATCCGAAAGAAATTTACAAAGTTTCCCAAGGGACATGTCGTTGTCAATAGGGTCTACACTGGCAACCCCCAGGGAACTAGCGACTACCCTAAGTCTATCTACATCATCCCTAACAAGAGACGCACTCTTGTCCCTAATCAAGTCAGAGAGTTCTCGCTGTTGCTGAGCGTGATCTCTCTCTCGACGGAATTGGCGCGCCTCTTCTTGGGATCGATCGAGACATTCTGCCAGACGCAGAATCTCCGAAGACATTTCTTCGGTCTTCTTCTCCAGAGCATTCTTCTCCTCCAGAAGGGTCTGTCCGGAAGGAAGAGATGGAGCAGCAGAAGGTTGATCGCTGGAGCCTCCAACCTCCTACATTTGCAAAAGTTAGTTATACTGACTATAACTATCAGCAAAAGGAGAGAAAGATTGTTACCTGACCCAGTGCATGGCACGTTGATATACCCATCTTGGGAAGAGGATCATCAAATGGTGGAAGTGCAACCTTCCCACCAGATGATTGCTTCGCCAACCCAATATGGGAGTCATCTGGTCGAGGGATAGTTACTGCTTGCCGACCAGAATATCGATCACCCAAAAGGATGGGAGAATTGGAGGGAAAAGGAGAAAGTTGAGAAGAATTCCTCTCCAAGGTCAAAGGACTAACTTGTCGAGATGCATGGACAGGCAGAGTTATAGGAACTGAAGGAAGAAAGAGACTTGCTACATTCTTCACCTTCGTTCCACTGGAAGATTCTTCGTCAACCTTGGGTTTCTTCCTTAAGGGAGACAGGTCTTCAACCGTTTGAGGCCCTTGTTCAACAACTTCCTCTTCATCACTCTCAATCTCGATGATGTTGTGATCTGCCATCAGGAAGAGTATATGAAAAGGAAGAATGTAGGTTGTCAAGAAAAGGACTTAGGCATGGAAGGAAATTGTGAAGCTTTACAGATCCAGGGGCATGGCATTATATAGCCGCCGGGGTGACGGTTTACATTCCAGGCACCTCGGGTTTCGCCGAAGCATTTACAATTTCACCTTGAGTTAAAAACATTTCTACGGCGCTATCATTGCCCGTCACGTAGTGTCAGAACCCGTCTTGGGAAACCAACCGTTTTTCACTTAGCGCGCCACTAAGTGAAAAATTTGAAGAGTCGGGTTAAAAATCCAATGCATGGTCTTAAAATTCGAAATAAACACGTCTCTTCGTTTTCTTCGAATTTGGGGGCTAGCTGACGAGGATTGACACCCGGGTCACTTCTGATGGACTTTTGGTTCAAGACAGGTTCGAACCAGACATGTATTTGATGGTGCGAACTCAAGCTATTCTGAGAGGCATCATCATGAGGTCGCAGGCCTTGCGCGATCAGAAGTTCGTATGCTGTACGCGAACTGAAGGTCCAGAATGTTGCGCGGTCAGCCCACATTCCGCGGTCAGAACATTCTCAACCGAGATGCTTGGAGTTCATTCGGTTATCCATATAACAGGATATTCCAAGTATCCCGAAGATTCCTCCACGTTGAAGACCAACCGTCAGAGGTTAATACGTGCGGTTATTCATGATTAACATGTATTTTAACCTCCGTGGAAGTTGACAGCAGTTCTCCGAAAACCGCATCCAGCCATTTGATGCAGTTTCTTCATATGGCACCCTTTCGACCAGTATAAAGGGGTGACATAGAAATCAAAGAGGGCGGAGGTATTTTGGTCAACCAAGAGATCTAACACCTTTCAAATAGCCAAGTCTACGGCCTACATTAAATAGTCTTTTTTAAGCCTCATTGGCTTCCTCTTGTACAATTTACATAGGAAAAATCCTCGCCTGTGAGGGCTTTTTCCTCCATCTTGTAAACCTTCTTATCATTCATAGTGAAATCCTAACAGGACGTACGGCTATTACTCTCACCATCGAGGGCCCGAACCTGTATAAATCTCTCTGTGCTCCTGTTCTCCATTGCTCTGCATACCTTCCCGGAGGGTCACCCTGAAAGGTCTCACAACTCACAAATTCTGCATAAGTTCGGCTGAGGACCTCGAGTCCGAATCGTCGACACCCGTCTACTATGTTAGCGAGGTACTTCATGGTCCTAAGGAGCGTTACCCCGAGGTCCAGAAGATACTTTACGCGCTACTGATGGCTTCCTGTAAGCTACGACATTACTTCCAAGCACACAAGATCACAGTACCCTCCTCTTTTCCTTTGGGGGATATTGTCCGAAATCCAGAGAAGTCTGGTCGGATCGCCAAATGGGCGGTCGAACTCGGTGCCTTTGATATCCATTTCACACCTCGCACGGAGGTTAAGTCTCAGGTGTTGGCCGACTTTGTGGTCGAATGGACCAACCCTGAGCCACCCGTGTAGATGCCAGAGGAATTGGAGTGCCCCAATTTCTGGACGATGTACTTTGACGACTCCCGTAGTTTTCAACACTCGGGGGCTGGAGTGGTCTTAGTTACGCCTCAGGGCGAACAGCTTAAGTATGTCATCCAATTACACTTTGTCGCGACTAACAACGCGGCTTGAGTATGAAGGTCTTCTTGCAGTGCTCCGGGCAACAAAATTCCTTGGAGTCCATCGAGTAGTGGTGAGGGGAGACTCACAGCTGGTCGTAAACCAGGTAAACAAGGAGTACAGCACCTCCGATGAGACAATGGCTCATTACCTGGGGGAAGTGAGGAGATTGGAAAAACACTTCAGTCATTTCGAAGTCCAATACATCCCGCGAAAGGACAATATTCTCGCAGACCAATTATCCAAAATTGGACCCTCACGCTCATCCGCTCCGGCAGGAGTGTTCATTGAACACTTGGGCCATCCTTCGATCATGACTTCAGTCGAAGATGATCCGGTAATAGCCTTCGTTACCAACCTCGGTCAGGAACAAGATTGGACTCATCCATTGAGGGTCTATCTTGAGCATGGGACCTTACCTGAAGATGAAACCAAAAGTGATTGGTTAATTCGAAAAGCGCGTCTGTACAAGCTCATAGATGGGATTCTGTACAGAAAAGGTACTTAAGGAGTATTCATGCGTTGTATATCTCAGGAGGAAGGAAAATCCCTCTTGAAAGAAATACATGACGGTGTATGCGGTGCGCACGTTTCATATCGAACACTGGTCGGAAAAGCTTTTCGGCGAGGATTCTACTGGCCTTCGGCACTTGATGATGCCAAGCATATGGTCAAAATGTGTCCCCAGTGTCAGTTCCACGCAAGGCGGGTTCATCAACCTGCCTATGCGTTGCAAACCATTCCTCTTGCATGGCCATTCGCAGTCTGGGGAATGGATATCGTCGGTCCTATGCCACAAGCGGTCAATGGATACAAGTTTCTGTTCGTAGCCATTGACACGTTTACAAAGTGGATTGAGGCCGAACCGGTACAAAATATTACTGCATCAGCCGCACAAAAGTTCTTCCGTAAGAACAATGTGGCACGATTTGGTGTTCCAAACCGTCTCATCACAGACAATGGTTCTCAATTCGCCAGCGGTCTTTTTCTGGACTACTGCGATCAGATTGGGACCAAGGTGTGCTTTGCTTCTGTGGCACATCCGCAAAGCAATGGTGCCGTAGAACGAGCCAATGGGCAAATACTACAAGGCATCAAAAAACGTGTTTTTGATCGCCTTAAGACCCGCTCGGGGGCTTGGGTAGACGAGCTTTATACTGTCCTATGGGCACTACGGACTACCTCTAGTCGAGCCACCGGTGAGACGCCCTTCCATTTGGTCTATGGGGCCGAGGCTGTATTGCCTATGGAAGTAAGTATTGGGTCTGTTCGGACAGAACAATTCAAACAGGTTAACCAGTCCGAACAGCGATCACAAGATCTCATCCTCTTGGAAGAAAGGTGTGATCGTGCTCTGATCAAATCCGTGGCATACTTGCAGGCTTTACGCAAGCATCACAGTAAAAAGGTGCGACCACGTGATCTTAACGTGGGCGACTTGGTTTTACAAAAAATTCAAGACCAGTCTAATCGCAACAAATTCTCCCCAAAGTGGGAAGGCCCTTACACTGTTGTCTCAGTGCCGCGACTAGGATCTGCGCGGTTAGCCATGGAGGATGGTCGAATTTTGTCCAATACTTGGAACATCGATCAGCTTCGCAAGTTTTACGTGTAAGTACTCCAATCCCTTTTTCCTGTTCAATTAGCATATTTTCATAAAATAAAATATGTTTTGCTTTCATACACTGAGTTTTTCTCTTTAAGCCCGTATCATATGAATTCGACCTGGGGGCTGGTCGCTGGCGGTCAGATCGTTATAACGTTTTAATCGGATTCGCTGGTCGATCTCATGACCACTTCCAGATAAGCCACTCCTAAATAAGCCGTTTCTCAACGCATACGGGGCTATCTGGCAAGTCCTTGGTCACCTGAGTGGCTACCAGTTCGCAATAAGATTAGACGTTACATTGATCCTGATCGCTGGTTTAAAACGCACACCCCTGGTCGTTACACTTATGTTTTCTCCTCTGCTTATAATACTAAGGCTTCAGTATTCACAAGCACAGGCGGGGGCTAGGGGGACATGCTTATAGTATGAAACTTATGATATGAAATTGCAAAATATACATTTTCTTTCAAAAATGGTTTTTTACATGCACTGCATTATATACACAACTGCTTTGATACAAGAATAAGGATCATTCGATCCCAAGCTCGGTCAGGAGTCTATCTACAAAGGGCTTGACCTCCTCCATAATGGCATCAAGCAGCTCATCACTCTCGACCTCAACCGGTCCCACCAATGGGCTCAGATCTGCATCTGGGCCATGGTGAAGTCGAAGACGGCTGAGGATGGCTGACGCGGCCGATCGAACTCTGGTTCTGACCGCCTCTTCTCGACGCCGTGTATCCCCAGGGAGATACTCGAGCAGTGACTCTGCCTGGGCCATGATCAGTGATGTCCAGTCGCTTAGGCTGAGGTTACCTCTCTTCGGCTCTACCACATCAGTCTTCAGGAGATCAGCCACGGCCTTCAGTTTTTCGAAGACCAAGAGGCTCAGCTCTTTGATCGACTGGTCGGTGTGGCGAATCGAGGATTCAAGGAGCCCTTTGTCCCGACTAAGCTGTATTATTTGTCCTGCTTGCGCTGCGCAAAGAGAAGAAGTTACTCGCATATTATGGATTCAAGTCTTCCTAATCAGGAATCGACTTACCAGCGTTTTGTGACCGCAGTTTGTTGATTTCGATCTCTTGGCCCTTAGCCACCGAGATTGTATCGAGCCTAACTTTGGCCACTTCTTTCTTCAACAATGACACCTCTCTATAACAAAATTGAGGGAGCAGTCATAACCAAATTGCGCCTATACTAACAGAGGGGTGGTGATCCTCACCTGCGCAAGCTGTCGCGTTCTTTCTGAATGGCCGCCATACTAGCCATTACAGTATGCGACTGGCCCGTCACCCAGGATAAACCCTGTGATGCAAAGGAAGAAGGTTAAAAGTGTCCTAAGTACAATTCAGGCACCAGAACAGAAGTTCATCATACCTTCATAAACTTTTGTAAGACAGCATCATCCAAACCAGCGGGAATCCTCGCCAGAGCTCCTGATGTGCTTACAACAGGGACAGTCGAGGGAAGTGCCGGCTGGACGCCGCCGTCAGTAGTCGCTGGTTGCGACTGGGTCCCTGCACTTACTTCTCCTCCCACGGTCTGGACGACTTCCTGGACCAAGGGGGTGGAGCGTTCCTCATTGGAGGCTCCTGCACCGGCTGCGACTTCAACCCCTCCTGAGGCGGTTGAAGGGCTGGACGCCGTTTTTCTTTGCCTGACAAAGAAAACAATTTGAGCAATTTCTATTTGTGGTTATTACCATTTATTCTAGCTCAGTTAAAGGTTCTTACCTTATATGAAATCCCATCCGCTCCTGGGATTTCTAGGAAGGTTCCCCTCGAGAAGGAGAACCGTCGTCGGTTCTGGCCTTCCTCATGGCGAACAAGGCATCTCCCCCCTGGAAGTGTTCTGCTGTGAGCACATTCCTAAGGAAACGATAAAGACAAATAGCAAAGTCTTTACTTGGGCTGGTGGGGCTGCATCTGAAGGCCTTGACGACTCCTGTGTCGCCGGAGCCGCCACAGCCGGCCTTTGCTCAACTACCTCCCCCTCTGTCCGCGGAGGTGGAGGATTTTCCTCCCTGGGACTCGCGGTAGTCACAGGGAGAAGCTCTTCTCCCTGTATAAACATTGACTTGTCAAAATGTACAGAAGGAATTGAAGAAAGTACGACTGTGAGGAAACCTTACCATGGTCGTCCCTTCAACCAGGGAAGCAGAGGCAATTGACCCTGAAGCCTCGGGGGCTTCTGGAACTGGGAGGTTATCCGCGACCACAAGGTTCTCGGGGGTCACGGGGTCTGCCACGGCCACCCCTGCGGTAGCAGTGGTCTCTGCGGAGCAGCTTGGAGCATCGCCGGATGGGAGGTCTGCGATCTTCCTCCTCCGGATGACTAGAGGCACGTCATCATCCTCTTCCTCCTCGCTCCCCTCTCCCTGTACGACGAAGGAGTAATTCCAATCCGCACCTGAAAGAATAGAAGGAATGCGATATCTTACCGCAGTTTTTCTTGCGGTAGGAGGAATACTTTGTGAAGACCCCTCCCCGGGATTTGGCTTGGCCTTCTTGGGGGAAGGACTCTTTGTCTTGGGTCTTTGAGAGACCTTCTTCACGTTCTTCATCGTCGGCTTCCCCAGAGAGCCGACGTTCTCACTTGGGAATGTCGCATGAGTAAACTTCCCTAGGAGCTAATTCACATTCTGATGGAATTGGTTAGTGCTGGACATGCATGAGACCTGCGAAACAGAGGCCGGATAGAGAGTGTACCTTTCGGCGCTCCTGTTTAAGGTCGTCGCCGGCGTGGATCAAGCTCTGTGGGCGAGGTGATCCCTTGGGGCCCTCTCCATCAGCATTGTAGGCCCTAAGGAGGGAGTTGGTCCGCCTCTCAATCTCGGATGAGGGCAGTACTGTTCCCAAATTCAAGTCAGGATTTATGAAATTCAGAAATGACAAAGCTCAATGCTAAAGAAATGAGTACCTTCATTATAGTCCAGGGTGCTGTCCTCCATGGACTTGATCTCCCAAGCCGGATGAGCTCTTTCACGCAGGGGGCTCACTTGGTTCTTCACAAAGTCTCGGATGACATCCCTTGCTGTCAACCCTTGATCGACCAAGTGAAGGATCACCTCGGCCTACTTCAGGAGCTCCAAGCTCAGTGCCGGGAGAGCATCCAACTCGCTCAACTTCTCTGGTCGCGAGTTTTCAAACCACAGACTGCTCTCAGATGGTGGAGAGCAGTAGAACCACCTCTGGTGCCACCCGTGCACAGAGTCTCACAGGGGTGGGGAGGGATACTCTTTCTTGTCCCTTAGCCGGAAGTAGATGCATCCGGTGGCGTTGGTGCTCTTCGACCACGCTGAGAAGTAGAATCGCCAGAACAGATCCACGCTGGGATACACTCCGACGAACGCCTCACAGAGATGTTGGAACACCGCCAGGATCAGCATCGCATTGGGGTGGAGGTTAATCAACTCCCACCCATAATGTTCAAGGACATCTTTCAGAAACCGACTCTCGGGGAATCGGAATCCGCAGCGCAGATATTCCTCAAAAACCACCAACTCGCCCTCCCGGACGGTTGGGGTTTCTTCGTCCTTCTCCGCGGGCCGCCAGTTGATCAGCAGCCACGAAGGGAGGATCCCCTCCTTCTCCAATGCCAGTAAGGTCTCCTCGGAAAGGTGAGTGGATCGGCTCCAGGACGCCATTTTTCGGGGGAGATTGAAGGAAAAGTTGATGACTTTGTGGAGGATGAATGCTGAGGAAGAATGAGGGTTTTGTGCGGTGGAAATTCTAAGGGTTTCTAGGCTGAGTGGCTTCCTCAAGAAGCTACCTGCTCCTTTTATAGACCCGAGGAGGCGCACTTCTGTGAGTAACGTTCCACTCAAACGTTCTATTGAGTATTTTATTCATTTCCCATAATGGATACTATCTCTGGCGAACCCTTCAAAGCATTTCGGGTATCGGATCTGAAATAAAAAGTCTTCTTTATTTCAGAAGCTAAAAGGGCTAAAACCTGAGAAGTTTTCCAAAACTTTTCAGAGGGCGTTTTTCCTTTAAATGTTTTGAGCATTTTTATGAAAATATCCTGTAACTCAATTTTTGACGTGCGGGTATATTTCTAACCGGGTTGTGGTTTGGTCGAAACCATGTTTTAGACTAAGCTCCGATTCGAATCGAAGTGACAGTCTGACCGAACTTCAACTCTGGTCGCAATTCAGTTCTAACCGCGGCCTTAAATCTGATTGCGGTATCAGGGCAGGTCGCGGTGCTTTTTAAGGCGCGATTCTGATCGCAGAACTGAAATTCCTGTGTATGAGTGGTCGCGAACATAATGTTTACGGCCATATTTTCGCACAGAAGATGTGAAGAATATTCATGTGAAAGAAGAAAATTTTATTTCTTAGATTCTTTGCATACAAAAGGGATACAGTCGATCAAAGCATCGACCTGATCCGAAAGGAATTTACAAAGTTCCCCAAGGGACATATTGTTGTCAGTAGGATCTACCCAGGGAACTAGCAACTACCCTAAGTCTATCTACATCGTCCCTAACAAGAGGTGCACTATTGTCCCTAATCAAGTCGGAGAGTTCTCGCTGTCGCTGAGCGTGATCCCTCTCTCGACGGAACTGGCGCGCCTCTTCCCGGGATCATTCAAGGCATTCTGCTAGACGCAGAATCTCCGAAGACATCTCTTCGGTCTTCTTCTCCAGGGCATTCTTCTCCTCCAGAAGAGTTTGTCCGGAAGGAAGAGATGGAGCAGCAGAAGGGTGATCGCTGGAGCCTCCAACCTCCTACATTTGCAGAAGTTAGTCGTACTGACTATAACTATCAGCAAAAGGAGAGAATAATTATTACCTGTCCCTGTGCATGGCATGTTGATATACCCATCTTGGGAAGAACATCATCAGATGGTGGAAGTGCAACCTTCCCATCAGATGATTGCTTCGCCAACCCAATACGGGAGTCATCTGGTCGAGGGATAGTCACCGCTTGCCGACCAGAATATTGATCACCCAAAAGGATGGGAGAATTGAAGTGAGAAGGAGAAAGTTGAGAAGAATCTCTCTCCAAAGACAAAGGCCTAACTTGCCGAGATGCATGAACAGGGAGAATTATGGGAACTGAAGGAAGAAAGAAACTTGCTACATTCTTCACCTTCGTTCCACTAGAAGATCCTTCGTCAGCCTTGGGTTTCTTCCTTAAGGGAGATAGATCTTCAAGCATTTGAGGCCCTTGTTCGACAACTTCTTCCTCATCACTCTCAATCTCGATGATGTTGTGGTCTGCCATCAGGAAGAGTATGTGAAAAGGAAGAATGCAGGCTGTCAAGAAAAGGACTTAGGCGTGGGAAGAAATTGTGAAGCTTTACAGATCCAGGGACCTGGTATTTATAACCGCTAGGGTGACGGTTCGCATTCCAGGCGCCTCGGGTTTCGTCAAAGCATTTACAATTTTACCTCGAGTTAAAAACATTTCTACGGCGCTATCATTGCCCATCACATAATGTCAGAACCCGTCTTGGGGAACCAACCATTTTTACTTAGTGCGCCACTAAGTGGAGAATTTGAAGAGCCGGGTTAAAAATTCGAAATAAACATGTCCCTTCGTTTTCTTCGAATTTGGGGGCTAGCTGACGAAGATTGACACCCGGGTCACTTCTAATAAATGGACTTTTGGTTCAAGACAGGTTCGAGCCAGATACGAGTCTGACGATGTGAACTCAAGCTATTCTGAGGGGCATCACCATGAGGTCGCAAGCTCTACGCGATCAGGTCGCAGGCTTTGTGTGATCAGGCCGCAAGCCTTGCGCGGTCAGAAGTTCGTATGCTGTACGCAAACTGGATGTCCGGAATGTTGCGCGGTCAGCCAACATCCCGCGGTCAGAACGTTTGTTGACCACGGTACTTGGAGTCTATCTGTTCGGTTGTCCATACAGCAGGATATTCCAAGTATCCCGAAGATTCCTCCACGTGGAAGATCAACCGTCAGGAGGTTAATACATGCAGTTATCCATGATTAGCACGTGTTTTAACCTACGTGGAAGTTAACAGCAGTTCTCTAAAAACCGCATCCAACCGTTCAAGCAACCGTTTGATGTAGTTTCTTCACATGACACCCTTTCGACCAGTATAAAAGGGTGGCATGGAATATCAAGAAGGGGGATGGAAAACATCGATTGAGAGATCAATTAAGAAAGTTCAATTGATCTATAGAAGAATCAAGAGATTCAACACCTCTCAAATAGCCAAGTCTACGGCCTACATTAGATAGTCTTCTATAAGCCCTATTGGCTTCTTTTTGTATACTCACATAGGAAAAATCCTCGCCTGTGAGGGCTTTTTTCCTCCACCTTGTAAACCTTTTACCATACATAGTGAAATCCAAACAGGACGTAGGGCTGTTACTCCCACCATCGAGGGCCCAAACCTGTATAAATCTCTCTGTGCTCCTGTTACCCATTGTTCTCATACCTTCCCGGAGGGTCACCCTGAAAGGTCTCACAACTAGCAAATTCTGCATAAGTTCGACTGAGGACCCCGAGTCCGAATCGTCGACACATTCAATTCACATTGAGTTATTCTTAACGAGGAAATCTAAACTTAGTTAGAGAGATAATCAGTACATACCTCAAGTGAGGAGAATCAAGTGGGAAGTGTTGCATCTAGGCCTTCATGCCTAACCCTAATTTTGATGATTAATGAAAACAAAGTGTTCCGGACTAATTGTGCTTTTGAGTTTGATTGATACAAGGATCAGTTGGGAAGAAATACAGGATGATCAAGAAGAACCCGACTTGAAGAGAAGCACAAGATGCAGGAGAGCAAAAGACAAGACGCAAATCATTAAGATGCGAAAGACCTAAGGTATTATGAGTTTTTATTTTTTACCGATCTCGGCGTTTGGAGTTGATCGGTTAGGAAAAATTGTTTTTAGTTTTAACCGTACTATAAAGAGGGGTGGCGAAAGTCCTCTCTTTATCGCCAACACAAACCGAGAAATCTAGGTCATTGCATTGCATCATTTTGGTTGGATTTGGTTTTGAACTTATTTGAAAAATCTGGTTTTTCAGTTCAGTTTTTGGCAGTGGAAGAGTTTTTTGATTTTCTAGAAAGATTTAGTCAGATGTGGTTTTTGCTTCTGTTGAAAAAAATGTAGCCCTTGAAATTATCTTTCAAACGAGCTATTAAACACCTCTTTTGGATTTCTTGATTTAAAGTTATCTCTATTTTTGTCCATGCTGACTGTCAGTTTACTAAACTGACTGTCAGTTTGAATGTCAGTTCGTGTTAGCTGACAATTGTCCAGAGAGGGTGTATTTTGGGCTCAAAATTTTTGTACTAAACTAACTGTCAGTTTTTCCATACTGACTGTCAGTTGGGGTTTCGACCACAGAGGTTTTAACTGAGTTCCTATTTGTTTTTGGTCGAGTTTGTGGTCGAACTGACTGTCAATTTGCATAACTGACTGTCAGTTGTGGGTTTCAGCTTTCCATATACGACCACGAACGGCTAGCAAAGTTTATTCCGTAAATTTTGGCTCCTCTGTTCCCCGGTTTGGCTCCTCTGCACCACATCCTTTCGTCGTGTGCAGTGATCGTGAACCTCCTCGACGTGCTGAGCTTCGTCCCTGTGGTCGTTTTGGCGATCTTCTTCGCATCGGCTTCCTCAATCAGTTCAGTTCGTTCTCAACCTCCTCAGTTCAGGTCTCTATTTTTCCTTCTCTGCTTTTCTTTTCGTCATGTCTAATCAGCCCGGTCCTTCTCGTCGTGTGGCCCGACGAAAGAATGTGGCATACAGCCAGCGTTCATCGGGTCAGACGTCCGAGAACCGGCCCTCGTCTCCACCTGAGCGCGTGCCCGTGGATTGTTCACGGTGGCACGCGAGCCGCCTTCGTACGCTCCGCTCCACAAACCTTACCTCTCGCCGCGTCCCACTGGTCGCGACACGTGCGACGTCTTGACCTGCTACACAAACCTCCATCTAGACCTGTTCACCAGTGTCTACAGTCGCGCGCCCATCTTTGCCCACCGCTCTCTGTCGTGGGGTACGATCGCCTCTCGCACAGGCATCGCCACCCTCGGAGACTTGTTTGGCACTGTAGGGATCCGCGACCTTGTCGCCGATTCCTCTTTGCACAGGGCTGAGGGGCCCAGTCGCCAGTTTTATTCTACCGTCTTCATTTCCCCTCAACGCGACTTCATGACCTTCATGACAGGCCACCAGGTCTACACTGTCACGAAGGATCAGTTGGAGTCGGCGCTTGGACTGGTGCGCCCTCCATCTGGCCACCAGCTCCATACCCTACCTAACCTCGAGCGTCGGGAGGTGGCCATGCTCTATTCTGGCCCCTTCCAGCTTCGTCACATTGCTGGCCTGCGCCGCGATGTAGACCTAGCCCTATGGATCCTCCGTCTCACTCTGGTCCCCATGAGCGGAGATAGGGCTAGGATCACCTATCTGGCCCTCCACGTCCTGATTTCGATCTTTCAGGAGGAGCCATTCGACGTCGCTGATCTCATCATCAGTGAGATTCAGCACGTCCTTCTTTCCCCGCGCCGTCAGCTGATATACGCTCCGTATATCCTGGCGGTGCTTCTGCATATCCGGGCTGTGGATTCTGAGCTCCCACGGCCCCATCATCCTTTGCTCTTCTATCCTCCAGGCCAGGCTGATCGCCGGCTTGGTGCTCGCCCCGCTGCAGCTGCTGGCCCTGGTTCTCCCGCATCAGATGATGATGCTCCGGGGGAGTCAGAGGACGAGGCTCCTACTCTGGAGTCTTCTCCAGCTCTAGCTGCAGGGACTGGCATCGGATCAGCATCATCTTCCTCTCAGCTTCAGGAGATTCTCCAGGTGCAGCAGCAGATCCTCAGCACTCAGGCGGAGCATCACCAGATATTGCTTCGCTTATTTGCTCAGCAGGAGGAGATTCTGCGGCGTCTACCTTCTTCCTACGATCCACCGAGAGTTTCAGTTCTTTGCATTTTGCATTCACTTAGCATCTCGGTGTGTGTTTGGAGGTCTAGAGAAGACCTCGCTGCCTGTTACTCTTGGTGAGCGCCTGTTGGGGGAAATCTCCGCTAGGCTAAGTCCAGGTAAGTTCACATTTGCCTAGGGATTGTGGCCTCCGGAGCCTGCCCCGAGCGCCGCCATTTGGCTCCCGGGATCTTGCCTCCTGGCACGTCCCAGGCGCCACCATTTGCCCGCCGATCGTGTCCTCCGTTGCCCGCCCCGGGCGCCGCCTTTTGGCTCCCGGGACCTTGCCGCCCGGCACTCCCGGGTGCCGCATTTGGCCCCCGGGACCTTGTCTCCGGGGCACGTCCTGGGCGCCGCCATTTGCCCGGGGATCGTGGCCTCTGGTGCCTGCCCCGGGTGCCGCCATTTGGCCCCCGGGACCTTGCCTCCGGGGCACATCCTGGGCGCCACCATTTGCCCGGGGATCGTGGCCTCCGGTGCCTGCCCCGGGCGTCGCCTTTTGGCCCCCGGGACCATGCCTCCGGGACAGGTCCCGGGCGCCGCCATTCGCTCGGGGACTTCCCCTCCAGGATAGGTCCCGGGCACCGCCACCCTTCTAAAGGTAAAGTACCTGGTTTCTTGATCACGTGCAGGTCACGCGAGGGACGCCTCGGGAATCAGCGACCACCTGTCAAGCATCCAAGGCACTTGACCGGGAGAAAGGCGCTGCTACCCCCCAATCCGACGGTAGCGTCTGGGGTAGTTTAGACTTTTTGCTTCTTTTCGGGGCTATAAATAGCCCTTGTAAAGGACGGATTCATTTGATATTGGAATAGCTAAACTCACAGGCGTGCTCTGGAAGCCTCTCCCCCAGAGAGAGCCTCCCCAGCCGACTCCGGTCGGGAGCGCGTCGACAGGACTATGGCCCGTACCGGGACCCGAACCTGTATAAATCCCCGTGTCATTTCTTGTGTTTGTCAGGCGGGGGAGGACCGGTCACCCGGTCAACCCATGTGGCGTAATCTTCGCTCGGATTGTTCACAAAACCTGCCGGGGTATTCTTAATACCACGACAGTTGGCGCCGTCCGTGGGGACCCGTCACAAGACGCCATGGATCCCCCGAGAACAAGGGCCCGCGCCCTTCCCGGTGACGCCGGTCCCGGTGACATGGCGCCACCCGCCCGGGACACTGCTGTCCTGGTGCTTCCGCCCGGAGGCGGCCATTCCCAGGTACCGCCTCCTACCTTTCCTCTGAACTTAGGTGCCTCAACCTCCGGGTCGCTCCCGGCAACCGCGGGAACCTCGGCCGGGACAAATCTCCCCCCGACGGTTCCCCCGGCTCCCCGGGACGCCATGCTCGAGGCTTTGGTAGAGGGCCAGCTCCGCGCCCAGCGCTCTATGGATGAGCAGCTCAGTGTGTTGGCGCGGCCTCCGGCCCCCACATTTGCGTCGCACCCATATCTGGGGAACATGCCCCCGTTTATTTGTTACCCGGCGGCCCCTTCGGCCTCCGGGGGTCTGTCTGCCCCGTATGATCCTGCCGGGGGGTTCCCTCCCCCTGCGGGATATTCGTCCGGACCCTTCCCGGCACCCGGGCCTGTCCCGGTGCCGGGAGGCTACTTCATGCCGGGGCCCTTCGCGGCACCAGGGGGGTACCGCGTTCCAGGTCCATTCCCAGGGCTGGGGGCCCATTTCATGCCGGGGGTTTTCCCTACGCCGGGAGCCAGTCCCGCCCCTCGCGTCGCGTTTACCGCACTGGGGGCGGTCGACAGAGCAGCTCCGTGCCTCAGCGAACTTCCCCCCGCATTGGCTCCCCGGTCCCGGACGTCACCTCGGGGGCTCCCCCCTCGCCGGTTCCGGATGCTACAGGGGCTTCCCCCTTTCTAGTTCCGGTCATCGCCATGGGGGCTCCCTCCTCTTCACATCCAAACGTCGTTCCGGATGACACAGGGGCTTCCCCCTTTCCGGCCCTGGGGGTCTTCACAGGGGGCTCCCCCCAGCCGGCTCCGGTAGCCTCCGGGCGGGCAGCTACAGTGCACGAGCTCCCTCCCCCGGCGAAACAGGTCTGTTTCTCCCAGGGGGAGGTCGAGTGAATGCATTCACCCAAGCGCGGGGGAGAACTTCCCCCGGGCCGTTGTCATGGAGAGCCTCGCTCTCGCACCGGTCGACAGAAGAGACCCACCGAAGACCAGCCTCCCCGGAGGAGAGTCCGGACGTCCAGGAAATCAGCCCCGGCCCAGAAGAGAAACGTCGTCACCGCCACTCCAGCGGACCTCTTGGGCCGCTCCCAGATTCCGATAAAGAGGGGGCGTCCCCCGTTATGGAAGACAGTGACCAGGGCTCTCCCCGGGAAGTGCAGAGGGCTAACCAGCCCCTATGCCGGAGACTTCGCAGCATCCGGTGGCCGCGGCCCTACGGCCCCCCGCACATCGAGCACTATAATGGTGAGGCAGATCCTTACGAATTTGTGCATGTGTACTCCACTGCTATCTCTACGGCCGGGGGGGACGAGACCGTCCAATGCAACGTCTTCCCCCTCTACCTCACCGGCATTGCCCGCTCCTGGTTCTACAACCTGAAGGCGGGCTCCATCAAGTCTTTCACGCAGCTCAAGCGGGAGTTCTGCGCCAACTTCCAGGGGAACTACGTGCGTCCCCTGGACTCCTTGCAGCTGTACACTGTCCGTCAGAGGACTGGGGAGACCATCAGAAGCTTCTTCAAGCGCTTCGCCCAAGTGAAAAGAAAAGTGGCCCATGTCCCGGACTCTATGGTCATCGAAGCCTGCAAAAGTGGAATCCTCCCGGGGGAGCTCCATCGAAGACTCTCCCGGAGTTGCCCTTCTTCTGCCGACGAGCTCTTCAACGTACTCGAAAAGTACGCTCGGGCAGAGGAAGACGACATCTGGAAGAAGACCCAGGGGGCTCCCGCCCCCGCCGATCGGGGGGCCCGGGATCCCCTCAAGCGCCCCAGGCAGGGGGGCGTAACGAGCCACGACCTCGGGACACCTTTGTCCTCGAGGGCGGAGGCGGCTCGCGCCACCCCCCGAGGGGCAACCGCACCTTCCCCAAGCCGAAGAGCCATGGGGGAGGACAGTCTTCGCGCGGCCGGGAAGGACCGTGGTGCAACTTCCACGGGTCCAGTACCCATGCTACCCGAGATTGCCACCAGCTGCTGCAACACTTCGCGGCGTTCCTCGACCAACGCGGGCAGGGGGGGACTCCGGCCTCCTTGCCCCCTCGGCCAGCTGTTCCGACCCTTCCCGCTCCCGCGAGGGGGCAGCAGACGCAGGAGGGGGAGCCTTCAGAAGCTCTCCCCTTCCAGACCTCTCAGCGCTGCATCAACGTCATCATGGGAGGGTCTGCCTCCGGGCGGGACTCCAAGCGCCAGCGTAAGGAGTACGCGCGTGAAGTTAAGGTTGTGAGGGTGCTACACACGTCCCCGCCACCCAAGTGGTCGGACGTCCCCCTCACCTTCACGGCGGAAGATGCGCGAGGGGTTCGCTTCCCCCATGACGACGCGCTCATTGTCTCCACGACTATCTACAACTGCCACCTGGCCCGCATTCTCGTGGACGGCGGGAGCTCCGCCGACGTCCTATTCCTCAAGGCCTTCAAAGAAATGCAAGTGGATGAGAAGCTCCTGCAGCCCGCGGCAGGGCCCCTGCAAGGGTTTGTCCCGGGGAAGGCGATCCACCCCGTGGGCAAGGTAGATCTCCCGATGACCTTCGGCACCCCGGAGAACTACCGGACCGAGCTGGTCCACTTCGACGTAATGGACCTCCCCTCCACCTACAACGCGATTATGGGGAGGACCACAATCAACCGACTAGGGGCTGCCACCCATCAAAACTACCTCTGCATGAAGATCCCCGGGCCGCACGGCATGATCAACGTCCGGGGAGACCAAGACGTGGCCCGCGCCCTATATGAGCGTGCCGCTGCCACAATCGGAAGCGTCAACATGATCAAGGCGCCCGGGGGGGAGGCTTCCTCCCCGGATCCAGACGTCACTGCGCCGCCTCTCGGGAGGCCCCTCCTCAAGCCGAGTCCGGAAGGGGGCCTCCGGAAGGTCCCGCTGTCCCTGGGCGGTGGAGACAAAACCGTCCAAATCGGGGCAGAGCTCCCCCAGGACCATGCAGCACAACTTGCAGCTTTTCTGCGAAAACT
This sequence comes from Pharus latifolius, assembly GCA_019359835.1. NCBI lineage: Eukaryota > Viridiplantae > Streptophyta > Magnoliopsida > Poales > Poaceae > Pharus > Pharus latifolius. The sequence goes on from CM033328.1 coordinate 4,900,508, forward strand.
CTGATGTTTTTGCATGGAAACCTTCGAACATGCGGGGCGTCGCCCGGGAGGTTATTGAGCACAAGCTCGCGGTAACCCCCGGTCACCCCCCGATCAAACAGAAGCTGAGGAAGCTTTCCCTCGAACGTCAAGAGGCCATCAAGACGGAGATCGCTCGGCTCCGAGAGACGGGATTCATTCGGGAGGTCCTGTACCCCGAGTGGCTCGCAAACCCTGTCCTCGTGAAGAAGTCAAGTGGCAAGTGGCGGATGTGCGTGGACTTCACCGACCTTAACCGCGCCTGCCCCAAAGACAACTTCCCGCTCCTTCGGATTGACCAGTTCGTTGACTCTACCGCGGGGTGCGAGCTGATGTGCTTCCTAGACGCCTACTCGGGCTACCATCAGGTCCGGATGGCGGAAGGGGACGAGGAAAAGAAGAGTTTCATAACTCCCCTCGGAACCTTCTACTACCTCCACATGCCCTTCGGGCTCAAGAACGCGGGAGCAACCTTCCAGCGCCTCATGACGCTAGTCTTCAAAGATCAACGACCTGGCAGAGACCTTCCGCAACCTCCCCGCATTCGGGCTCAAACTCAACCCGGAGAAGTGCGCCTTCGGGGTGCGCGGGGGGAAGCTCCTAGGTTTCCTCGTGTCCTAGCGGGGCATTGAGGCAAACGTCCTAGATATGCCCCCGCCGCGCTCCATCAAGGATGTCCAGCGGCTCTCCGGCCTCTTAGCCGCGCTCAGCCGCTTCGTCTCCCGGTCGGGGGAGCGGGGCCTCCAGTTCTTCAATATCCTCCGAGAGCTCGAGGGGTTCCGCTGGACCCACGAGGCCCAGGAAGCCTTCAACGACCTCAAGAAGTACCTCACAAGCCCTCCAATTCTCGTGAGGCCGTCTCGAGAAGAGCCCTTGCTCCTCTACCTGGCCGCGACCCCCGTCGCCGTCAGCGCGGTCTTGGTGAAGGAGCAAGGGGGGCAGCAGCGTCCCGTGTACTACGTGAGTGAGGCCCTCCAAGGGGCCAAAACTCGGTACACGGAGATGGAGAAGATCTGCTACGCCCTCCTGATGGCGTCCCGGAAGCTTCGCCATTACTTCCTGGGACACCCCATCACCGTCCCGTCGTCCCTCCCCCTGGGGGAGGTACTGCAGAACAAAGAAGCCACCGGCCAGATTGGGAAGTGGGGGACCGAGCTTGCCCCCTTCTCCCTGTCCCTTACAGGTCGCTCCGCCATCAAGTCATAGGTCCTCGCCGACTTCGTCGCGGAATGGACTCCCGCCTCTGGGTCCAGGGACGTAGACCTCCCTGTGCCGCCCCAACACAGTGACCATTGGACCCTCATGTTCGATGGGTTGCTGTGTCTCGCCGGGGCTGGTGCGGGAGTAGTCCTCCGGAGCCCCGAGGGGAAGGAGCTCGAGTACGCCGAGCGGCTCGAGTTCCCCGCAACCAACAACGTCGCCGAGTACGAGGCTTTGCTCCTCGGGATGCGCCTTGCGCGCTCCCTGGGGATCCGGCGCCTCCTAGTGAAGGGAGACTCTCAGCTCCTTGTCTGCCAAATGGACAAGTCTTACCTGTGCCATGACGCAAATCTAAGTCTTTATTTGCAGGAAGTACGAAAGATGGAGAGGCACTTCGACGGCCTCGAGGCCCGGCATATCGCACGAAGGGATAATGACCGGGCCGATGCTCTGGCCCGGGCAGCAAGCCCCCGGGAATCGCTCCCCAAGGGGGCCTTCTTGGAAATCATCACGAAGCCCTCGGTGGCCTCCCCAGAGACGGGCGACGAGCCTCACGTTCCAGAGGTCGCTGAGATCACCCAGACTCCGTCATGGATGGACCCCCTCATCTCCTTCATCAAGGAGGAGGGGGACCCTCCCAACGAGACCGAGGCCAAGCGCCTCCGGGCCAAAGCCCGGGCATATCTCCTGCTGGAGGGGAGGCTCTACAAGCGGGGGGCCTCCGCCCTCCTGCGCTGCCTCCCCCGGCCGGAGGGACTTCAACTTCTTGAAGACATCCACGCGGGGAGCTGTGGTTCTCACCTAGCCCCGCGCGCCGTCGCAGCCAAGGCTCTCTGACAGGGCTTCTACTGGCCCACGGTCATGCGCGACGCGCGAGACCTTGTCTCCGCGTGTGAGGCATGCCAGAAGATGGCCAAGGGCTCGAACCTCCCCCTGTAGCGCTGCAGACTATCCCCATCACTTGGCCCTTCGCGCACTGGGGGATGGACCTCTAAGGGCCCTTCCCCCCAGTGCCCGGAGGCTACAAGTATGCGGTGGTCGCGATCAACTACTTTACAAAGTGGGTTGAGGCGGAGCCCTTGGCTAGCATCACCTCCCGGGCCGTCCAGCGGTTTTTCTGGAAAAACGTCATTTGTCGTTTTGGTGTCCCCCGGGAAATCACTGTGGACAACGGGACCCAATTTGACTCGGCTTAATTCTGGGAATTCTGCGAAGGCCTGGGGATCGTCATCCACTTCGCCTCGGTGGCCCATCCCCGGAGCAATGGGGCCGTCGAGAGAGTCAACGGCGTGATCCTACAGGGATTGCGCCGAAGACTCGAGCAAGCCGCTTCCAAGCGGGGTGCATGGGCAGAGGAGCTCCCTAGCATCCTCTACTCCACCTGCACGACCCCGTCCCGGGCGACGGGACGTACTCCTTTCTCCCTGGTCTACGGGGCGGAGGCAGTCCTGCCCCCGGAGATTGGCTTCCGGTCGCTGTGAGTCGAGCTTCCGAGCGGAGCCACGACTGCAGCGTACCAGGCCAATGAAGACAATCGGCGGTTGGAAATCGACCTCGTGGAGGAGGAACGCGACTGAGCGCTCCTCCGCCATGCCATCTACGAGCGCGAGATGTCGCGCGCGTACAACCAGCGCGTCCGTGAGAGAGCTTTCCGCCTTGGGGACCTTGTCCTCAAGCGCGTTACGGACCCCCAAGCCCAGGGTAAGCTCTCCCCCAAGTGGGAGGGGCCCTACAGGATCTCCGCGGTCCTGGGCTCGGGGGCCTACAATCTCTCCAACCTTCAAGAGCAGGAGCTGAAGCACACGTGGAACTTGCGTTTACTTTGCAAGTTCTATGTTTAGCCATACGGGCCTCCCCCCCCCCCCCCCGGAGCGATCACGACGGAGGGGGAGGGGGGACACTATAGTTACTTTTCCCTCCCCCTTCGCGGCTTCGCAGGGGGAGGCACTGTACTTCATTTTGTTCAATACATAGACTTTGTTCTTCAACTCTCTCATTGCAGGTTTTCGCATTACCGCCCCTAACGGCGATGCCCTCCCCGCGAGGATGCCCTCCCCGCGAGGAAGCCCTCCCCGTGAGGAAGTGGGCCCAGACCCAGCAAGTCCCTCCTGTAGGGCGGGTTACGATCAGCCCTCGTGGACTGAGGGTGTAAGCGGCAAACCGGTCCCCAGTGGCCGCGGTAACGAGTCACTTTGGGAGACTAGTCCCCTACCCAAACACTCAAGACCAGTCATCGGGCACTTCCTCCTCCGGGAGTAGACACTCTCCCCAGCGGGACGTCTAATGGCTTTCTCGGATATCTTTTCCCCGGAGACTTATTCCCGGCTCCCCGTTCTCACGGCGACCGGATGATTGTCTCCTGGAAGGATTTTCCCCGGAATCTTCAGGATTTCCGGTACTATTCCCGGCTCCCCGCTCTCACGGCGACCAGATGATTACCTCCCGGAGACCCTATTCCCGGGTCCCCGCCCTCACGGCGACCGGACGATTGTCTCTCGGAGAAGTTACAAATTTCTCAGTCGCCTCTCTCGGAGACCTCATTGCCGGCTCTCCGTTCTCACGGCGACCGGACGAACGTCTCCCGTGGAGCTCCCCTCCGGAAATCTCATCGGGTTTTTCTTGGAACTTCCACATGCCTTATTCCCGGCTCCCCGTCCTCACAGCAACCGGATGATTCTCTCCCTGAAGGTTCTTCCCTTGGAAACCACGTTTTAGAATTTTCTAACTTAGAAAAATTCTTATGCTACAGGTTATCTCCACCCCAGGGGCCTTGCTACCCCCACAGCGCGCGGAGCTAACCTCCGGCCCGCTGTGGGCGGGGGGATAGGGAACCCCCGGGTGTCGACCGCGCCGATCACGAGCAAACTTAGCTCATTCTTATTAAAATGAGTCGTCCAGACCATCCAAGAAGAAAAAATAAGGCAACATAGAAGAAAAGCAACAACAGCTTTATTCATCGTGAAACCCGGAGGACATCTTCCCCCTCCGGTGGGCTTCGGAAACGGTACAACCCGGGTTCTAACCCGAGGGATTCTCTACATCCTAAGGCTCCTACACCTAATACTCCCGGAGGCCCTCCGCTAGCTCCCGGGCCAAGTCCCGGTACAATGCGCGCACGCGGCGCCAAGCGTCCTGGAGCACACCTTCGGTCCAATATTCATATCCTGCCGGTGGAAGTATCCGAAGAGGAGGTATCATTCGGAACCCCGGACGCGGGGGGGTTAATTCAGCGCGATGATTGTCAAAATTGTCCAAGCGCCACTCCAGACGCCACCTCAACTGGATCGGCTCCCGGACGGCGTCCCCGCCACGCTCCCCGGAGATAAGGCTTAGCAAAATCAAGGCCGCTTGGGCGTCCCCCGGAGAGCCCCTCCCAGACCTTCACCCAGGAGTAACCTCCCAGGAACCCTGGTAACATTGCATTCAATTCAAAGACTTAGAAAAATTTCTAACTCTATTGCATTCAAAATATCTTTTTACAAGTGTCCGGGGCTTCTTCTAAGAAGCTGCCTGGATCAAAAGTCCTAATAAAACAAAAGGGTCCTATCTAAAGACCCGGGGGGAGGCTCATACTCTTTCGTTGGCGTCCTCCCCCCGGGGGGCTTCCTTCGAGGCCGGGGCTGGGCCGTCCCCTGCCGGAGGCGCCGGTGCCGGGAATCTCGCCCGGATGATCCGTTCGTAGAAGCCTCCGGCGAGCTGCTCGACCTCCCAACGCGAGGGCTCGAAGGATTCCGGGAAGCTCTGGGGGATGCAGCCCCCGATCGCCCGGGCGCCGAACCCCCGGAACTCGACGAGCCCCGCCGCGGCCGCAACGATGGCGATTGCCCAGCCCCGCGCCCGGGTGTCGGTAGCCTCCAGAATGGCGGAGTCCTGTGCGTTGAGAAATTGCACAGCCTCCGCAAGGGTCGCCGGGGGCACCTCCGAGCCGCCCCCGGAGCCTAATCTCACGCCAAGGCTCTCGAGGGCCGAACGGACGGAGCGGCCCGCGTCCGCCACTGCCCGGACGCTCGAGCCCTCGAGCTCCCAGAGCGCCTCCTCCCTCGCCTTGGCCCCTCCCGGAGGCGGCCGTTGATGGCCTCGGAAACATGAACCTGGGCCCGGACCCGGGACAGTTCCGCGAGGGCTTCATCGCGTTCCTGAAGGGCCTCCTCGCGCTGCCCTACGAAGGTCGCGGCCCGGTCCTCCGCTTCCATAAGCAGCCAGGCGACCCGCTGCTCAAGGCCCCAGGTAACAACTGCCACCTACAAAATATAGAGTTAGAAAAAACTCAAGTGCAGGGAACGAAGAAAGACATTATCAACTCGGGTTACCTGGGCCCCGAGAGATTGAAGCCCCTGGAAACGCTCATGGAGAGTTCCCTCCGCAACGAAGGCCTGCACCTTCCGCGTGTGCAGGCCCTCCGTATACCGGGCGACCTCCCCCGCGGGAAGCAGGGGGGTCTCTCGCCCGGCGCCGACGTCGCAGCCGGTGGGGGGTCCCCCGGACCTGAAAGTCCAGTAACGCGGCCGGCGTCACCAGCGTCTTCGTCGCCGAGGTGCCCTCCGAAGACGTGGCCGATGAGCTTTCGGAGGGGGTCCCTGCCCGGGGGGGAATCATCGGCCCTTTCCCCTTCCCGGGCCGGAAGGTCCTTGGGACCTCCTCTTCCGGGGGAACCTCGTAGACCGAGGGGCTCCCCCTCTCGTCCACCGGCCAAACCCGCGGTGGCGAGGCCTCCGCGAATCCCACCTCCAGCCTCTCCGGCTCCAAAGATGCCGGGAGGGCCGGGAGGACCGCCACCGAGAGTGGTGACGGGGCGTAGTCTGCCGAATCGGACGTTGCCCCACCAACGGCCTGCTCCTTCCCCCGGGCCTCGACGGGGCCCTTCGGGGGAGGAGGTGTCGCATCTTCCCGGGCTGACGCCCGGGCGCGCTCGGTCCCGGGGGTCGTGTCCCGGGTCCTCACCAGCGTCGATGCTGGCGTCGTCGACGGGCCGGGGGTCTTTTGGACCCTGGCCTTCTTGGGCTCCTAGCCCCCGGCCACGTCCTTCCCCCGTTTGTGTGACCTGGGGGTGGGGAGAGGCTTCCTCTCCGGCAGCTTTAGCACGTCGGCCGCAGCCACCAAGTTCTGGGGTGGACCCTCCCCCACGAGGCGCACGACGTGCTCGTGCTCGTCGGCGAAGTACCACCCCAGGACGTTCTCCGCCTTCTGCCGCGCCGCCGGGTACGGCCGGACTATAAGAGGTAAAGAGTTAGTCAAATTTTCTAAAAACTGTAAATGTAAAGAAGCAGGTAACGGGCTTACGCCGGGTCACCAGTTTGACCGGGGGCCACTGCTCCGGGCCCATGCCGATCCCCCTTCTCCCTCGTGAGAAGGCGGAGATCCTCAGGAGCATCATCTCCTCGGCGGCATCTCACATTGAGGGGGTCTTCTTGGAGATGACCACCTTGCCGAGGAGCTCGAACTCCTCGTCCGTCCACACCGGAGGCTTCGGCGCGGACGACCGGCTGTAAGAGGGGGGCTCTGGGGCATACACCACCGCCTCATCCCGGACCCGGAGGTAAAACCACCTCCGGACCCAGTCGCCCCAGTGGTCCCGGGAGGCCGCCGCCGGGTAATCGGCCACCCGGGACGGCAACATTTGCACCATCACCGAGCCAAAGGGGGACTTGGGTCCCCCCTTCACCAGGTGGGAGCTCCGCGCCGCCGGTTCGTAGAAGTACCGGAAGGCGCGGAGGGTGGGCTCCCGCCCGGTCGCCGTCTCGTAGAGCCAGATGAAGAGGCCCATCCGGACAAGCTCGTTCGGGGTGAGGTGGTTGAGCGCCACCCCATACTCCTTCAGAAACTCCCGGAGCATGGGATGCACCGGGAGCCGGAGCCCCGCCTCCAGTAAGGCCTCAAAGGCCACGACCTCTCCGGGCCTGGGGCGGGGGGCTCCGTCCTTCTTCACGGGGGCCCGGATGTCCCCGTCCTCGACGACCCCTCGCTCGACCATGGACTCCGCGTCCTCGGCCGAGAACTCCGACGCCCAGAGGAAATTCGGGGGCACCTCTGTGGTCTTCGCTCGACCCTTTGGTGCCATCAGGTTTGGCTTTCTTTTCTTTTCCGGTGACTAAACTTGCAGGGAGAAAGACCTAAACAGTCCCGGAAGCTAGCTGCCGGAGACTCCTACCGGAAGAGAACTACCGAGAGAGGGCTACCGGGAGAGCTGAGCATTGGAATTCAAAATTTGGAATGAGCCTCCGGGACTGCTAAGGCCCTATTTATAAGGGCGAGCCGTGATCTAGATGCGCGCCATGTGGTACCCCGTGGAGCAATCTGGGCCATTGAAGTTCAAACCATGAGAGGGAAACGAAGGGACTGGTGCATAAAATGAGGCACCGGTTCGAATCACGAGTGCATTAATGACAAAACGGCGCGGTCATAAGCGCATGGCACGGAAACCGAAGCGTCACAGCAGCTCCGGTGATTTGGTCCGGAGATTTTCCCGGTGACATGAACCATTCCCACCGGGGACTCGAGCATCGTCTCCGGGGGGCATGGGGGGCTGCTGTTGGGGGAAATCTCCGCTAGGCTAAGTCCAGGTAAGTTCACATTTGCCCGGGGATTGTGGCCTCCGGTGCCTGCCTCGGGCGCCGCCATTTGGCTCCCGGGACCTTGCCTCCGGGGCACGTCCCGGGCGCCGCCATTTGCCCGAGGATTGCGGCCTCCGGTGCCTGCCCCGAGCGCCGCCATTTGGCTCCCGGGACCATGCCTCCGGGCACGTCCCGGGCGCCGCCATTTGCCCGGGAATCGTGGCCTCCGGTGCCCGCCCCGGGCGCCGCCTTTTGGCTCCTGGGACCCTGCCGCCCGGCAATCCCGAGCGGCACCATTTGGCCCCCGGGACCTTGCCTCCGGGGCACGTCCCGGGCACCGCCATTTGCCCGGGGATGGTGGCCTCCGGTGCCTGCCCCGGGCGCCGCCATTTGGCCCCCGGGAACGTGCCTCCGGGGCACGTCCCGGGCGCCGCCATTTGCCCGGGGATCATGGCCTCCGGTGCCTGCCCCGGGCGCCGCCATTTGCCCGGGGATCGTGGCTTCCGGTGCCTGCCCCAGGTGCCGCCATTTTCCCGGGGATCGTGGCCTCCGGTTCCTGCCTCGGGCGCCGCCATTTGGCCCCTGGGACCTTGCCTCCGGGGCACATCCCGGGCGCCGCCATTTGCACGGGAATCGTGGCCTCCGGTGCCTGCCCCGGGCGCCGCCATTTGGCCCCCGAGACCTTGCCTCCGGGACACGTCCCGGGCGCCGCCTGTGTTGGACCCTCTTTTGAGGAATCTCGTGGCAACCGCCCAGGTAGATTGCGCACAGAAAGGTACATCACAAGCTCACAACAACAGGATTCACTTTAAATAATAAAGCTGGTAGATAAAGCAAGTACAAGGTCACGAGGACCACTATTACAATATCATAATACCAAGGATGACATTAATTAAAGTTGATACAAAAGTAGAGAGCTTTTTAAAATCCAGAATCAGTATCGAAGTACCGAACACAGAAAAACAACACAAAAAGCAACCACAAAGGTCTTCACTTCCTTCTGCAGCGGCTCTGGAAGGGCTTCCTCCACATCGGACTCAACTTGGCTCATGACCCTCCTAGAAGCTCATATCGTCTGGAAAGGCTCTTTCCTCTTCTTGGTATTCACAGTCAAAGGGATCGGGATCCTCAAATCCTTTCTTCTGAATTGTTTGCAAAGGCAAGGGTGAGCATGTTTTTACACAATGCTCAGCAAGTCTCGTTACAAGAATGCGGGCATATAGATGAGGAGTGATCAAGAAAAGGGTTTTGGTTTTATATATATATATATATATATATATATGAATAGAGTAGATTTTCACTCTAAAATCATAAAGAAAAGCTTTTAGTTTCCAAGAGCAATATTTTAAAATCTTAATTTATACTTTAGAAATCGTTATGTGATGGTCTCCCATGAGTCATCATTTTTATTAACCCATATTATGAAAACATTCCGAATCATTACTTGTGCTATAACCCATGGATAACATCCACTACGAAAAGACTCCTGAACCTGGGAGTACAGAGTATCTGATACTTCTTTTACACTTTGCAAAGGTGTACCTCTTTTTAAATCCACTAGTTCACTCGGCTTTCAAGTCGGGCCAACTCCATGTGACTTATACACATGTGACAAGGCCAAGATCACACAACGCTTTTGCAGTTCAGTATTAACAGTATCCCCGCCCGGTAAATAGACAATCAAGTCTCAAGTACCGTTGTGGGTCCTCCCCACTGCCTTACTTCCTAGCCTCTGGTCTATGTTCCCGCAGGACACATAACCTTGGTCTGTGTCCACGCAAGACATATGACCGTTTAAGATTACAACCGCGCACGGCTTAATCAGGTCTAGGGCGCCTTCCTTCTTTCCACCTTTATCTCTCATCATTTTTCTGAACTCACATCACTCATGGCCGAACTGCGGCCCACCAGTTTCCACGCGAGAAACCAGATCGACAAACCATGCAGGGAACTGCTAATACCAAAAAGCTACTAAGTTGTGCCTGTCCCATACCAGGCAAGTGGTTGGTACGTTTACAATTCGCATAGAGACACAGCACAAGATTCTCGTCCTTATGAACCAATAGTGAGGAGCATTCACATTCCCTGGGTGCGCACCGCACCCTCTCCATACAAACCAATCCTCACTACTGATCCCTTTTATCAGTTTTCTTGACAAAACGGTTTTCATTATAACTTCTCATGTATTTGACCATTTCAAGTTTAATGTGGATATTCAGTATATGAGTCCTAGGGTGACAAAAGCATATATATGAAGGTTCAATAACAAAAGGGGTTTCATGATTCATTAGGTGATATCTATTCATGTCATTCGAACATAACTTGTATCTCAATTAAGCATGCATAGTAAGAAACAGTGAATATACTTCATATGAAAATATTGGGTGAGACATGATCAAAGGAATGAGGCTTGCCTTGCACTGTTGGGTCTAATTACTCGGACGAATCTTCAAAGACTTCTTCCGCTCCTTCAGCTTCGGGCTCTGCGGCGGACACAAGCAATACAACACATACGCTACATAAGCATACATAAAATAGTTGCAATAGAAAATAATAAGTAAATATATCATGCATGCAGGGGAAAAGGTTAGGGCAAGGTCACAAGGGCTCTGGTCGAAGAAACGGCTAAAAAGGATTGAACGTCGAAGGGTCGACATTCGGTTCACGACAGGACATAGCCATAAGTTGGTCTTAGGTAGGTTTTCTGGAGAGGTGGCAGAAGAGAAAGATGTAGATCTTAACTCCAGGGATCTAGGGGACAAAGTGGAATTTCCATTGCTCAACCAAAAGGGGTCAAAAAAGGCTAATGCCAGTGGCTGACATGCACTGACATAGTGCAGACATTGCCAAAAATTAGGGCAAAGCTTAACTTTTGTTCCAGGGCTCCAATTGATGCACAACTTTGTCTGGGAGGTAGGCATTGATAACAGGAACAAATCATCCAACAGGATCAAGGGTTGAAAGTGGCTAGAGGGCGGCCAAATCCGGTGATGAACTACGGTGGCGACACGGCACAGACACAGTTCTGGGCAAAATTTTGGCAAGGCCATATCTCCAAATCTGGGCCAATTCAAAGGTCGAGCTAGAAGGCAAAGTTGTTCAAGAGATTGGGAACTATCAAAAGGGCAAGGTGGACGGGGCCAGATCGGCCGGAATTAAAATCTGGCGAACTGCACAGGGGAAGAAGACACAAATTTGGGGTTTTCCAAATTTGAGCAAATTCTTCAACTTTGATTGCTTAGATGTGTTAAGCTAGGCTTACTGATCCTATTTGATCACTGGCTCGAGAGCTAAAAGGGCTTGGTTAGAGTTTAATTGCTCACTGGAGGTTTTTGGGGAAACCGGCGATCATCGGCGACAGCAGGCAAGAGAACTCGATTCCAAGCTTAGATACAATCAAGAGGGGATGGGAAACTTACTGGGAGGCTTGGATTGCTGAGGGGAGCAACGGGTGAGGCTGGCACCGAGAGCTCCGGAAATGGCTCGCCGGGGAAGAAGATTTCACGGCGGAGCTGCGAGCTTAGGTGGTTTCTGGCGCTGGGTGAAGATGCAACGGCTACAGAAGGCTTTATATAGGCTCGGGCGAGGCAAAAGGGCCGACAATTTGGAGTGTTGCTGCTGTGAGGTGACTTTGAAGCGACGGGACGGGGTGGTGATGGCGAGGCGACTGACGGCGCGGCGTTGCAGCTTTGCAGCTGGACGGTGCAGGTGCAGGCGGCGAAGGCAACGGCGAGGAGACACCTAGCTCGAGCATGGCTGCGACGTGTCGAGCATTCTCTGTGGTGCTGCGCTGCTGCAGCTAGCGCGCGTGCTGTGCGCGGGGAAATCTTGCAGCAATTGCGCGGTTGAGGTGGCTTCCACGGTGGCGAACGGTGAGGGCACACATGGCGGCAAGGGCACAGGCGACTGCCACAGCGGAGTGAGCACGGCAGCTGGTCGAGGTCGCGCACAGGAGGTTCTCTGGTCGTGGACATGCTCCAGTCGAAAGCAGCAAGGACCTGGATGCAAATATTTTGCATTGATTTGCGATGATCTTTCTTTGGAGTTTGGACCTGATTGTAATTCTGGAAATTTGGGGGTCCAAATTGAACTTTGATTTCGCAGCTGAGTGACACTAAAATGCTGGGACTCATCTGGCAGGAAATTTGGTGAATTTGAACAAGATTTGAGGGTTTCGACAAAAATCCAAAAATAGAGTAATTAGGGTTTCAAAAACGACGAGGGTCGAAACTCAGGTTTAGGGTAAAATTTGGAAATTCTTCCAGAAGGGAAAAATGTTCAGAATAGTGAAAGGAAGGTGTTTACTGGATCAGATCGAAGTTTGGAGATTGTCTGAGACTTTTAGTCTTTTTGAGCTTCTGACAATTCTGAAAAGGGCTGATTTGTGATACATTTGGGCTGATTTGTGAAAAGGTCTGAATGACAAGAGTTTCATTGCCAACTTTTTGGGGTAAGATACTGGCATAACTGGGATCTCATTCTGATATAGGGAGAGACGAGGTAAGCCAAGATTTGGGAAAAATCAGGGTGTTACAGCCTGCCGGGGATCGTGGCCTCCGGTGCTTGCCCCGGGCGCCGCCATTTGGCCCCCGGGACCTTGCCTCTGGGGCACGTCCCGGGCGCCGCCATTTGCCCGGGGATCGTGGCCTCCGGTGCCTGCCCCGGGCGCCGCCTTTTGGCCCCCGGGACCTTGCCTCCGGGACAGGTCCCGAGCGCCGCCATTTCCCTGGTTTCTTGATCACGTGCTGGTCACACGAGGGACGCCTCGGGAATCAACTGTGGGACCCTCATTTGAGGAATCCGGTGGCAACCGCCCAGGTGGGTTGCACTCAGAAAAGGTACATTGCAGCTCACAACAACAAGATGCATTATATAAAAATGCGAGTAATTAAAAACAAGTGCTGATCACAAGGACCAACATTACAATAACTTAGCGCCAAAATGACGCATTTAAAAGTTGATACAAATTAGGGAGTTTTCAACACAAAGGTCGGCACAAAATGAAACAACGATAATAAGGAAAAGGACTTCATCAGTCTTCTTCTTCTGCAGCAGCGGTGTACGGGCCTTCTCCACATCCGACTCCACCTTGGTGCATAACCCTCTATCAAGCTTGGTCTTCAATTTCTTCTTCTTGTTCCACATTGGGTTCAAGACCGTAAGATTCAGGGTCGACGAATCCTTCTTCTAAATTCGTTTGTAAAAGCAAGGGTGAGCACATTGTCCACATGGTGCTCAACAAGTCCCAAATAAGAATGCAAGTATCTATAGATGAGGGGAAAATTTCTCAAAGAATAGCTCTTTTGCTTTGTATATGTATATAGGATAGATTTTGCACACTTGGTTTTGAAGAAAAGATCTTTATTTTCGAAAGCGGTGCTTTTATAAACCCTAAGCTAAATTCTTGGAAAATGTTGTGTGTGGCGGTCTTTCATGAGTCACCACTTTATCCTGATTTTGTGAAAACTTTCCAAAAGCTACTTGTGCCGCATCGACGTGAATAGAATCCACAGCGCGCAGACTCCATAACCTGGGAGCTCAAAGTATCCGATACTTTTTAAACTTTGCAAAGGTGTACCACCTTAATCCACCGATCATTCGGCTTTCAAGTCGGTACCTCTCCATGCGACTCTTACGCATGTGACAAGGCCGAGATGACACAACAGTTTATAGTCCTAGCATTAACTATTCCCTGCCCGGTAAATAGACAGTCAAGTCTCAAGTACCGTTGTGGGTCCTCCCCACTGCCTTACTTCCTAGCCTGGGTCTATGTTCTCGCAAGACACATAGCCTCTCTTGATTACAGTCGCGCATGACTTAATCTGGCATAGGGCGTCTTACTTCTTTCCACCTTTTCCTCTCATGATTTTTCTGAACTCACATCACTCATGGCCTTCTGCGGCCCACCAGTTCTCGCAAGACACTGGATCGACAACCATTGCAGGGAAAAACTAATACTAAAGAAAGCTACTAAGTTGCGCTCGTCCCATAAACAGGCAAGTGGTTGGTACGTTTTTCATGCCGCATAGAAGCACAACACAAGGTTCTAGTCCTTATGAATCTCTAGTGAGGAGTCTTTCACATTCCCAGTGCGCACACAGTACCATCCGCTCAAACCATCCTCACTATCGATTCCAATCACATTTTCTTTCACAAAAGGGTTTTGAATATACCTTTCTCATATGTGACCATTCAACATTTATCATATTATCTTGAGCATAGTATAGCCTAAGCATGATATTCTAGGGTAACAAGGGTGCAGGGATATTCAATGTCAAAAGGGGCTTTATAATCATTTAGGTTATATCTAATCATTTTATTGAAACATAGTTCTTATTTGAATCTAAGGCATGCATATACTTGAAAACAGTTAACATATTCCATTTCAAAATATTAGGCTAGACATGATCAAGGGTTTGAGACTTGCCTTGCAGTGATGGGTCTAGCTGCTCAGATGAATCCTCGAAGATCTCCTCGGTTCCTTCAACGTCTGGTTCCACGGCGGATACAAACAACACATACACGCTATATAAGCATACAAGTACTAGAAAATAATACGTACATACATCATGCATGCAGGGGTAAGGGTTTGGACAAGGTCACTTGATATTGGTCGAAGAGATGGGCTCAAAAGGACTTGAATGTCGAGGGGCTGACATTCGGCTCATGGCTTGACATTGCCCTAAATTGGTCCTAGGTCTGTTTTCTGGAGATGTGATAGTAGGGAATATTGTAGAGCATGGTTCAAAAGGCTTAGTGGACAAAGTGGCATTTCAATTGCTCAAATGTAACAAGTCTAAATCATCTAATGCCACTGGTGGACATGCACTGACATAGTGCTAGACATGGCCAGAAACTAGGGCATTGGATAACTTTTGACACTGGACTCCAATTGATGCACAACTTTGTCTGGGGTTTAGGCATTGATAACAGCTACAAAACTCTCAACAGGCTCAAGGGCAGAAGGTGGCCGGAAGGTGGCCAAATCCGGTGAGCAAACACGGTGGCCTGGACATGAACTGAACCATTGAACAGCAATCTTGGCATGATCATAACTTTTGATCCAGGTCGATTCAGGGTTCGGGCTAGTAGACAATATTGCTCAGGGTACAGAGATCTATCTAAGGGGCAAAGTGTGCGGGGCTAGATCGGCCGGGGAGAAATTCCGACGACCGGCGCTGGAGAAGATGACTCCTAAATTGGGCGTTTTCGGTTTAAAGGGTTTGAAGTCGATTCATTGCTCAGGGAGTGAGAGGGTGAGGTGAGGGGGCTATTTGTAGGGTTAATTCGGCCGGAGAGTGGCCGGAGAAGCTTGGCGACGAGGACCAGTTCACTGGTGGTGCGCAAACTTCAGAAAGGCTATGATCGTTGCTCGATTTTGAAATCTAAGTTTGTAGGCTTGCTCAAAGGGGTGTACTGAACAATTCTCATCACTGGCACGAGGATTAATTCGGATAGAATCGGCCAGCATTGAGGAAACAGGGCATTTGGGGTTTTCCGATGATCGCCGGCGCTATGGTTCGCCGGGGGCCAATTAGATGCTATGGTACGAAGAGAGGGATGAAGGAAGCTTACTGGTGGCGTTGGTTTGGAGAAAGAAGCTTCGGGCGAAGCTGGCGCCGGTGGCCTCAGAAGCAACTCGCCGGAGAAGAAAGTCTTCACGGCGGCGCTGGAGAACTCAGCTGCTCTCTGGTGGTGGGGGCTAAGGTGTTCAACTACGGTGGTGTCTGAAGAAACGCTGGGCAAGGGAGGCTTTATATAGCCGCGGGGTGATGCTCTCGGGAGCAGCAACAATCGCCGGGGAGATTTTCCTTCTGCGCTGGAGCGGTCAACGAGGTACTTCGGGACACGGCGGGGCTCTGCCAGAGACGGTGAATCGCGCAGGAACAGGATTCTGTCAGGGTGGTGTGGCGACAATCTCCGGGATGGCAGCCATGTGGCGTGAGGCTTCTGGCAGCAGCAGGCACGCGCGCGCGCGGGGAAGAACATGGCACGATGTGGTTGAAGCGTTCCATGGTGGCGGTACAGCTGTGCGCGGTTGATAGCTACGTGGCCGTGAAGGTGGCAGCGCGAGGAACTTTGCCGGCGGCAAGCTCAACGGCGCGGCAAATGGCGGGGCGCTGGTCGAACGAGCACTGGTCGAATTGCTCTGGTCGAAAACGGTACTGGGACCTGGTTGCAAACTTTGGACTGATTTGTGAGGTTTGGACTAAACTGTGAAGGTTTTGGCTCGGGAATTTGGGCCTATTTGCAATTCTGAAGAACTGAAGGGCTGATTTGAATTCTGACTTTGCAGCTAAGTGCTACAAAATGTCTTAGACTCATCCAGAAGGAAAAATGGTAAAATCCGATAAGATCTGGTAGTTTTGTCAAAAATCGAAAACAGGGTAATTAGGGTAAATAGGGTAATTAGGGTTTGAAACTTTCGTCGAGGCTGAAACTAGGGTTTCGGTTGAGATTCTGGAATTCTCCCAGAAGGGGAAGATGTTCAGAAAAATGAAAGAGAGGTAATCACTTGATCAGATCTGGATTTGAAGATGATCTGAGACTTTTAGCCTTTTTGGGTTTTCTGAAACTTCTGAAAAGGACTAAATTGAAACACTTTTGGGCTGAAATGTGAAAATGATCTGGGGAATGAAGTTTAGCAGCCAACTTTTTAGGTTAAGGTAGTGGCATACCTAAGATCAAGATAGGGTTGAGACAACAGGGATTCCAAAGAATATATGCTGACTCGTAAGCAGAAAAGATAGTCAAAAATAGAGATGTTACAACCTACCCTCCTTAGGAATAATCTCGTCCTCGAGATTCCAATGAGTCTGAGAACAGGTAGGGAAAATTCTGACGCAGTTCTTCTTCTCTTTCCCAAGTCTATTCTTCTTCGGTGTGGTTATTCCATTGGACTCTGCAGAATTTTGTGGTCCTTGATTTTAATCTCCTTTCACTGACCTCTAACACCTTGACTGGGTATTCCTGATATGTTAGATCTGGTTGAACCTCTGTTTCTGTGGGAGACACTTGCTCTGTTGGTTCTCTCAAGCATTTCCTTAGTTGGGATACGTGAAAGACATCATGAACTCCTGCTAATTCAGGCGGTAGCTCCAGTTTGTATGCTACTTCTCCTCGTCTTTCCAAAATCTTGTATGGTCCTACGTATCTCGGACTTAGCTTTCCTTTTATTTGGAATCGTCGAACTCCCTTGTAGGGTGTCACTTTGAGATATACGTAATCACCTATCTCGAAGGATAATTCTCTCCTTCTTCTGTCGGCGTAACTTTTCTGTCGAGACTGGGCCGTTTTCAATCTCTCTTGTACGATCTTCACGTGGGCTGTGGCATCCTCCACTAATTGCGGTCCTAAAAATTGTTTCTGTCCCACTTCGGTCCAATATAGTGGCGTGCGGCACTTTCTTCCATAAAGCGCTTCATAAGGAGCCATTTGTAGACTCACTTGATAACTATTGTTGTAGGTAAATTCTGCGTACGGTAGAAATTGTTCCCAAGAATTTCCATAGTCCAAAGCACACGCTCTCAACATGTCTTCTAAAATCTGGTTCACTCTCTCCGTTTGACCTCCAGTTTGCGGGTGGTAAGCTGTACTGAACTTCAACTTCGTTCCCAGGGACTTTTGTAATTCTCCCCAAAATCTTGATACAAATTGGGCTCCTCTATCTGAGACGATTGTTTTTGGTACTCCATGTAGCGTGACAATCTTGGTAAGATATAGTTCTGCAAGCTTTTGCGTTGTGTACTGCGTCCTTACTGGTAGAAAATGAGCTACTTTTGTCAATCTATCGACTATGACCCATATAGAATCGTATCCTTGCTGGGTTCTTGGTAAACCAACTATGAAATCCATTCCAATCTCATCCCATTTCCACTCCGGGGTTGGTAGGGGTTGTAGCGGTCCTGCAGGTTTCTGGTGTTCTGCTTTCACTCTTTGACAGGTATCACAAGAAGCTATAAACTCGGCAATTTCCTTTTTCATTCCCTTCCACCAAAACCGATCCTTTAGATCTTGGTACATCTTTGTACTGCCTGGGTGAATAGAGTATGGGGTACAATGGGCTTCTTGCAGTATCATGTTCTTGATTTCCTTGTCCTCTGGGATACAGATTCGGTTATGATACCACAAAATTCCTTCCTCGTTTTTACGTAAGTCAATTGCATCTTCGTGTTTCATGTCCTCTTTCATCTTTCGAATACTCTGATCTACTTCCTGAGCCCTTCGGATTTGGTCCTTCAGCTCGCAATTCATTGTTAACGCGGCGACGGTTCCTTGTTCAACAAACTCCAAATTCAACTTCTCGAAATCTCTAAGCAATTGGGGTGGTATTCCTAATGTCCGTACCTGATTGCAGTAGGATTTTCTGCTCAAGGCGTCTGCTACTACATTTGCTTTTCTAGGGTGGTAGTGTATTCCAAGGTCATAATCTTTAATCAGCTCTAGCCATCTTCGCTGTCTCATGTTCAAGTCTTGTTGTGTGAAGATGTATTTCAAACTCTTGTGGTCCGTGTAGATTTCACATCTATTTCCAAGTAAATAGTGTCGCCAAATCTTTAGCGCATGAACAACGGCGGCTAATTCCAAATCATGAGTTGGATAATTCTCCTCATGTGGTCGCAACTGTCTCGATGCGTAAGCCACGACTCTCCCTTCTTGCATAAGGACACAGCCTAGTCCTTGCTTTGATGCATCGCAGTAGACTTCAAAATCCTTTTTGTTATCTGGTAACGTAAGGACTGGTGCGGTTGTTAATATCTTCTTTAACTCTTCAAAGCTCTTTTCACATCCTTCTGTCCAGTCGAATGGAACATCTTTCTTTAGTAGTCTGGTGAGTGGCTTTGTAACCTTGGAGAATCCTTTGACAAATCTCCGGTAATATCCGGCTAATCCTAGGAAACTTCTCACTTCGGTCACTGTCTCCGGTTGTTTCCATTCCATGATAGCCTGAATTTTTGACGGATCCATTGAGATTCCTTTGCCAGAGATAATGTGGCCTAAGAATGAGATTTCTTTTAACCAAAAGGCACACTTATCAAATTTGGCATACAGTCGATGTTCTACTAACTTTTCCAACACCATCCTAAGATGTTGTGCGTGTTTTTCCTCTGACTCCGAAAAGATGAGAATGTCATCGACAAACACAATGACAAACTTGTCCAGAAATTCCATGAGAACCTTGTTCATTAAATTCATGAACACTGCTGGTGCATTCGTTAAACCAAATGGCACCACGGTAAACTCATGCAATCCATATCTCATTATGAATGCAATTTTTGGAATGTCTTGTTCTCGAATCTTCAGTTGGTGGTATCCGGACCTCAGGTCGATCCTTGAAAATATCTTTGCTCCTCTTAGTTGGTCAAAGAGATCATCGATCCTCGGCAAGGGGTACTTATTCTTGATCGTCATATCATTCAGTTTCCGGTAGTCGACACAAAGTCGTAGACTGCCATCTTTCTTTTTAGCGAAAAGTACAGGGGCTCCCCAAGGTGAGGAACTTGTTCTAACAAATCCCTTTCTTTCCAATTCTTCCACTTGCTTTCTTAATTCTTCTTGTTCTTCACTTGTCATACACGCAAGCTTTCTTGCGTAAGGGGCAGATCCGGGTTTTAATTCGATTGAGAACTCTATGTCCTGATCTGGTGGCATTCCAGGAAGCTCTTCAGGAAAAACTTCTGGATATTTGTTTACTATTGGAACTCCTTCGAACTCAACTCCTTCTAAGCTGTTCAAACTACACACTCGGTTGTTCACCATTGATCTCTCTGTGTGGAATGTGACTTGTTTTCCTTCAGCATTCGTCAGGGTTATTGCTTTCTTTTGACAGTCCATCTGACCGTTATGCTTGGCTAACCAATCCATTCCAAGGATGACATCTACTCCTTGAAGGTCCAAAACTAGCAGGTTTGCTAGGAATCCTAGATTGCCAATACTAAAGGCGATATTTCTACAGATAGAGTTGACAGGCATTCGAGCTCCAGGGGATTGGATTAGAATAGGGAACTCTAATGCGGATACTGGCAACTTATTTCTGAGCACGAAAGGTCTTGACACAAATGAATGAGTAGCACCAGGGTCAAATAATGCAACTCAAAGTTCAGAGTGAATAAAGATCCTACCGATCACGACGTCTGATGCTTCTCCTGCTTCAACAGCAGATGCGTAGTTGAGTCTTCCGCGACCTGCAGCAGGCATTCCTCTTCCTTGGCCATTCTGGAACCTTCCTCCTCTGGAGGGTGGAGCATTTCTAGCGAAGCCTTGGGCTGGAACAGGGGGTCTTGCAGCTTGTGCTCGGGCAACATTGGATGGCAAGTGTGGACTTAGTGAATTTTGGTGAGGTGTGAAGCTTCAATAGGGGACGGGTACACTTATATAGCGGTCGCCAAGGCTCTCGAGAACTGAAGCAGCCGATTTGATGCTGAATCGACCGGACGGGGTGGTGGCAACGACACGGGAAGTGACGGTGGTGCAGCGGCTCCTTTGGCATTTGTCAGCTGGCGTGCGCTGCTCTGGATGGCATGCTGGCGAATAGACCTGCAGCTCCAGCATGGCAGCGACGCGGCAAAAAGGTTCTGACACAGCAGCAGCAGGCGGTGGCGATGCCGTGCATGCGCAAGGAAGAAATTCGGCGTGCTCGTGCAGCTGCAGCAGCTCCACGGTGACCAACTGGATGCGCACACATGGCGGCAAGGCTACGGCAAAGGTGGCAACGGAAAAACTCCACCGGCGACGTGGAACGCGGCGCGGCAGCGGCCCTGGTCGTGGTCGAACGCGGCCAGGAACCAAATTGCAACGATCTTTGTTTGGAATTTGGACTGAATTGTAATTTCTGACTTAGAGAAGGTTTAGACGGGTTCTGATTTCATGGATTTGCATAACTTTATTCCCTGAACTTATCCAGTGGAGAATTTGGCAAAATTCAGCATGTGTGAACAGATTTTGGATAAATCGAAAACAAGGTAATTTAGGGTAATTCAAATCCGAATTTGTCGATTTCGAATTCTGGGCATTTGGAGTGAAATTCTGATGTTCTGACAAAAGGGGATTGTGTAGCAAATAGTATTTGGAGGATGTTCATTGAGTCAAATTTGGATTTGAAGTTGGTTCATGACTTTTAGACTTTTCAAGCTCTGGGAAATCAGAAAAGGACTAACTTGCGATACAATTTGGATTGATTTGCGAAAAGGGCTTAAATGATGGAATCAGGCTGTCAACTTTTTAGGTTAAGGTACTAATGTATCTGGGATCATACTTCAAAAGACACTTGAGTCTAGATAGGGTTGAAATCAAGTTAGGTGGGTTTGTTGAGATTCAGAGTACTTAGGGTAATTTCAAATTATCGTTTTTGAAAACAGGAAGAGTTGATAGTTCTGGGAGTTAGAGATGGAATTGAATCTAGCTTCTGGAGGCTTTTATACTTATGATAGATGATAGGCTATATCTAGACAATCTGATCTTGAATTGGATCTACAAGATAGATTTTGAGATTTTTGGGATCCAATCTGGGTGCTTTGGCTACTACTACCATGATACATGCATGCATGATTTTCATGAAAAGGAAATTTTCAGCCCCAAACCAGGGTGTTACATTCGACATCTTTTGGATAGGAAATAAAGTGGAGAAAGAAGATGCTGAAAACCTTGGAAAAAAACAGCAATCCGACCCAAAATTGGACCCGAATTCGACCCGAAACCCGATTTCTGAATCCAAAACAGACCCGTTAGTCAGTTTAAAGTCCAAATCTAAGACAATTTCCTTCTTAAATAAGTCTTGAGTTGTAATTGGTTAATTCTAGGACTTATATACTATAAATAGAGAAATTTTTGGCTCAATTAGACATACTTTTTTACATACTAGCCATTAGGACTTAGTTTAATTTTAGTTTAGTAGAGCCCCCTTCTCTATTTTATTGCTTTTGTAAGCCAGCAAGGACGCAACTTCAATTCTCATGCAATCAAGCAAGTTGTTATTTATTAAATTATTTCTGCATTCTTATGGCTTTTTGCGAGTAGATCCTTTCTAGGGTTAGGGATGACTTAATCCGAAAGGAGTGATTCTTTCTTGGTTTTGATCTCAAGTTTTTGAGTTATTTTCTAATGCTTTCTTCCTCTAAACTCTAAATTCTTGTTTCGGCAATAGACGTAACAGTTGAGCCTTAGCTAGAATTTAGGAAAGTTCTTGAGTCCTTAGTGCTTTGACGCGAGACCCTGAACAGGAGAGAGGCTCTCGCCAAACGTGACAGTAGAAGCGATCCTCTGACTGTTGACCCAGCACCCCGAACTGGAAACTTAATTTGTCTTGGAAAACAATGGAAATTAACTCACAATCCTCGGACCTTAAATAGAATTACGCCAGATGGTTATGGAATTCCCGAAGCTCTAGGTTTTAATTCCTGCTTTATAAATTCAGATTTTATACCTGCAATTTACTGCTTTAAAACCCTATATTGATAGCTTTAGTAGTAGAATTAGTTATGGAAAAATAACCCCAAAACTTGTTTAGACTTAATCAGTGATCCATTAAGCTAGAAAGATGAATACACTTGTTCCTCGTGGAATTCAACTCTCAAGTGCTCAACGTTCAACCGTTCACTTGCGGTATTACAAAATCACACCCTTAAGTTGAACTTCTCTTTTCTTTTCACTCTTTTCTTTCTTTTCTCTCAAGTTGGTTTGGTGGCTCTCACTCCCCAATTTGTGTCTCTCACTCATCTCTCTTTCTTTTCTCTCACGCTCAGCCCTATCTAAATCATCTTTAAGAATTTCATCTAAAGACATTGGAACCAGCGAAACCTTCTTGTTGTTGTGCACAAAAGAATACTTATTGGAACGCCCATGGTGTGTAGTGTCCTTGTCGTATTGCCATGGTCGTCCAAGAAGTAATGCACAAGCTTGCATTGGTACCACATCACAGTCCACAAAATCAGAATAAGAACCTACAGAAAAGTGGACACGTACCATCGCGGTCACCTTCAACTTGCCACATGAATTGAACCATTGAATGTAGTAAGGCTGCAGGTGTGTTCGTGTGGACAAGCCGAGCTTCATGACCATCTCTGAACTGGCAATGTTGTTGCAGCTTCCACCATCAATGATGACCTTGCACGCGCGCTTCATGATCACAAACTTTGATTGAAATAAGTTGTGGCACTGCCCCGCTCTGCCTTTTCCATCTGCGAGCTAAGAACACGACGAACAATAAGGCTGGTATGACCAGCATCAAAGGTGATCTCTTTTGCATCAGAGCCCAACATGTCATGTGGCTCCTCGTGGTCGGATTCTTCTTCGACCTCGCTGGTCAATGTATATTCTCTATCATCGCGGACGATGAGTGTGTGCTGATTTGGGCAATCACGCATGTAATGCCCCTTCCCTTTGCATTTGAAGCACTTTGTCTCCCTTGTTCGTCTCGTAGAAGCAACCGATGATGAAGTTTTGGTGGGGACTACAGTGGTCGTCTTCGAATCGGCAACCTTGGATGTTGAAGTAGTAGGGCGGCTCGCGGATTGCACTCGACCAGTGGAAGTAGTAGCTCCGCCTGCGGGTGTCGCACTCTTTTGCTGTGACATAGTGCCCTCTTCCAAGGCGTGGTCGCACTAGGGTAGTTTCAACCAGTTTTGTTGTAACTTGGTCGTTTCCCTTGCACTTGCCTCTCAGCTTTGCATGCATAATGAAACAGCTGATCCAAAAGGCGTAAGTATGAAAATCAAGGATGTCTTGTATCTCATGATTCAATCCACCCAAGAATCTGGCCATCTTTGCATTCTCCTCCTCCTGCACATTAGCACGAAACATGCCAACTTGTAGCTCTTGATAGTAGTCTTCAACAGATTTGCTACCTTGATTCAATCTCTGAAATCTATTAAGCACATCTCTCTCAAAATAAGCAGGTACAAATTTGGACCTCATCAAGCGCTTCAAATCGTCCCAAGTGTGAGGAGCTCTATCTCTCTAGCAGATTTGACTCCACCAAATAGAAGCATAATCAACAAACTCACTTGTGGCGGCACGTACTCGGCGATCTTCTGGATACAGATGACAACTGAATTTTTGTTCGACGAGCAATTCCCAATCGAGAAATGGTTCTGGATTAAACTTCCCATCAAAGCTAGGCACAATAAATTTGATCTTTCCCAAAGTATCATCTCTTCGGCCTTCATTGCGGTGACGTGCATACTCCCCCATGCCTCGTCGGTTTCATGCAAGTCATTGTTGATCAGGATCCAAAATGACTTCCTCATTATCTGCTACATAATGATCATATCTCTCTTCATCTGCGGCTTCCTGGAACGCAGCGTTCAAGTTCGCCCTTGGTTGAAGTAGAACGGCAGCCGCATCATGATTATTGGCTTCAACTGGACCTCGAGGGAATTGAGGTGGTGGATGTTGTCGTGGCGGCGTCCACTCAACTTGCTCCAGTCGAACGTCCATTCGGTCGAGACGATTCTCTAAGCCGGTCAAACACGGCACTATTTGTTCGTGCAGCATCCGCTTGAAGTGACCCAACATGGCCTGAGAACGCGGAGATGACGGGACTACTGGTGGTCGATCCACGCTCTCCAGAACATCGGCCTCACTATCATGCGCCGAACCTCGAGAACTCTTTCATCCTGCCATGGTTAGTAAAAACACAAAAATTTCCTACCAACTACTAAATGTGTGTGGAACTCTCAACCTTACCAACCTTACCAACCGAAGCTCTTACCCCTCTTACTGTTTGCGACTAGCATGCTAGGTCGTGATAACTAGAAAAGAAGATAATTACAGCGATTGCAATATGAGGTATGCGTGGACCAATGGTGAAATATGTGGAGTTATAGGTAGGGAAAAATTATGTTTTTCAAAGAAACGCAATCAATTCTCTCAGAAATTGTGAAGTTGAATAATAGTTCATACGAGTACTAGTCCTAATTGTTGATCAATCAATGAAAGGCTTGGTGTCTAGCAATAGGCTAAAGTACTTCAAAAGATTTTCTTTTTTTTTCTTTCACTTCCTCTTTCTTCCTCTCTTTTTTTTACACTTTTTTATATAATTTCTTGCCTCCTTTTGGTATTTTGTTTTAGGATTTACGGCGAGATGCAATCTATTAACTCAGTAGTGAGGGCTCAATCCAACTTTGGATTTTCGGCCAACAAGATTAAGACCAGCAACTAGACACGACTCAACGGAACGAAAACTCAATTAAGCAAACTGAAAATAATAGATTGAAAGCAACGACGGACTAGAAAACTCTTTGTTTTTTTGTCTTGACAATTTTCTAGACTCTAGGTAAAAAAAATCAAACTACTAAACTAGGGATAAATGAATTCCTACCAGCAACGTAAGCTCTGATACCAACTGATATGCACACACCTCGCTTTAAGATGCGTACATGTAGTTTGACCCCGATCTTTCGTTGTAGGAAAAATCCGTGGATAAATGCGAGTTGTGACCTCGAAGAAGGGGTGGCTAACCATGATCAAACACGCGACCAGCAACCTCACAATCGCTAAACCACTCTTCAATTGGTTATCAATCGAGCAAAGCTAGGTTGACCTGTTCACGAAGAACAACTCAAAAAAATCAATAAAGAAAAGTAAGAGCAACAGCGGAAGGATACCAAAACTCAATAATCTAAATTATGAGTTGAACATTGAGACTCCAAATTGTACAAGTCGACAAAGGCACGAGCATACAATCTGTATATCAACGAATTCTACCTAAAACTAAGACTATGCCTTCTCTTTTATAGAGGATGGCGTCTACAAAAGATATAAGATTTAAAACCAGAATCTTAATCTAATTTGAAATAGAATAGAATCCTAACAAACTATAAAAAGGAATCCGGAACTATCTTTCATGGGTTCCAACATGACTCTTTCGTCTCGTGCACTTGCCATTGTTTCGGGTCTTCTGGTTTCATACGATGGCAGATTTTGATGATTCTTGATGCATTGGAAAACTCTTTCGAATATATTTCCAACTAGTACTCACATGACCGACTTGGACATCTATACTAAAATCGGTGCTTGGTTGAAGTCGCTGAACAACCTGCTTGGTCGGCAGACTATATGGTCCTCAGGCTGCAACCATGTGTCCTCATGTTGCAACCATGTGCTTCCAATCATGGGCTGCGACCATAGGTCCTCAGGCTGCGACCTTGGGTGGTGTTGCAACCTTGAGTGGTGCTGCAACCTTAAGCCTTTCTGATCACACGCAGAGTTCTTCTGATCAATAAGGTCGGCGTAATCATTGGTCGAAGTTGCCAGAAAAATGTTCATTCTTCTTGGAGCAATAACTTCATCCAGAACTCCTTCACATGTATCAACAAGAAAAGAACAATCATTAGGAGATATCATTTGTTCTGTAAGTAAATAATTAATTCGCCCAAGAAATGAATCACCTGCTGTCCAAGGTGACGCACATGTGCTCATGTTAAAGCATGTGGGTATGTGGTCGTGATGTCCTCATCACACTGGGTTTTGAAATTCTTCTGTAAATGCCATTCTGACAAGGCGGAATACTAACGATGTTAGGTCAACATGTTTGACCAGTGAAAATGACTGTAATACCCTTTTGAAAAATGACAAAACTTTGATCTGACTAGTTGTACTGCTTCGTTGTCGCTGATCTAGAAGTACCACGTGATCGAGACTGTGGGCCCTGCCACCCCGCAAGCTATCGGCGAGCTCCAGAGGGAGAAGAGAATGGAATTTGAGAGGCGAAGTTGTCACTAGAGAAGCAGTCGAGGTTGCCGAAGGCCTGAAGGTTCACCTGCGGGTTGTTGGAGGCATTGTGGTGATCTCTGGAGGTTGGAGAAGAAGGCTTGGGGAAGCTAGCTGCGGCTGCAATCGAAGTCGTTGATCACGACCGTGGATGACAAGGGTGGCTGCAAGCGATGGTAGCTCTGAAGATGACAGCAGCTCTTGAGCGAAGGGCACCAGTGACTACCAAAGAGGAGCGGCTGCAGTGGAATAGGAAAGAGAGGACAAAAAAGAGGGGGCAACGTGGCACTAGAGAGACGGTGCACATTAGGAGAGTGGCAGATTAGCGAGGGAGGCGGCGACGAGGCGAGATTGGGGACGGCGGTGGCTATGGGAGGGCAGTGGCGCAGTGCGGGGTGGAGTAGTGTGGGAACGAAGTAGATCTGGGCGCTTAAGGAGAGTAGCGGCACAGCACGGTGTGGTCGATGGCGGCGCGACGATGAAGCAACTGTGTGGTGCATATCTGAAGGCGGCACAGGTGGATGAGGCATAGTGTGACGCGAGTAAGAAGAAGGAGGAGGGGAGGAAACAAGGAAGAAGAAGAAGAAAGGAGGACGGGGGCTCTAAAGCTAGTGGGCAAGCGGCGTGCTCAATAGCGAGGAGGAGCACGGATAAGACGAGGAAGGCCTTGATGAAGGCGTAGAAGCGGGAGCACAGCACGAGGCTTTCATCGGCGGCCGCCGCCGCCCCGGTGTCGGAGTCTGTGCTTCCGGCGGCGACCCGTCGGCTCCTAGCGCGACGGCCGCGAAGTCCCCGTCGACAAGCTGAAATAGCGGTCTATTTTTGTAAAATTCGAAAATTGTGGATCATTTTTATAATTAATTTTTAATCTAGATTATTTATAAAAAAACTCATCAATATACACCTTCACACTAATTGTAGGAAAAAATAAGTTTCAAATTAAGTAAATTATGGTATTATTATTTAAAATTTTGGTATTCGTAATAGTGTTAGGGATGTGTAAGACACGGGCATGATTACCAGTAAAGTAGTAGACAGAGTAACAGGTTGTTTGCTTGAAGCTTATTTTTGCCAAACTTTGGTAGCTTTTACCATATTTGGTTTTTATTTGTTTGCTTCCCAAAATTTTGGCAATAATCCATTTACATTGGCTGGGATTTTTAGATATATTATATATTCCATTTCAAAAGTTGGCATTTTGAAAAATGATACTCCAAAAGATTGCCTGAGTAAAATACCACCCTAAAATGTGTGACACTTAATTTTTACCATTTCCTTTATTTTTCCGTTATTTTCAAGTATTTTTGTGTTGTAACTGACACGAAATGATGAGAGTGCCCTGTGCCCAAATATATATCAATGTTATTGCTAGTAGCATTGCTCCTCGCAGCGGAGGCATTCTACTACATCGGGGCAACAGTCTGGGAAGCAAGAATGTACATTCCACTAAGATGTTCTTTTTGTGCCGTTCAGCTCTTTCACATTTGCCGACACATTCCGAGGCAAATATGATGAATCGCTGCAGTCGGCCAAGTTCTATCCTTTTGGTTCAGGTTACCAGGTCACTACTCAACCAACTAATTGAAATCTTGATCTAAATCTAACACATTACGAGTATTGATCACTATGCAACCAACTAACACAGACGCCGACACAATGAAGCAGTACTAGGTGAAGGATGAGTTTTTCCTCCGCACTTGCCTCCAAAAGAACAATGGGCACGACATCAAGATGACCCCTGATATGATGAGATTTTGTACCTCACTGTCACACTCAGGTGCTTCCTTAGCAGGTTTGAGGCGCGGCGACTGGTGTGGCACTGCCCATTGCTGGTAAACACCATGATTGGTCGCGTGAGTGGAGCAGTTCAGAGTGCGAGACGGTGAAGGGGTTTATGCCAGAGGTGCACAAGATGATGGCGTATGCCATGGTGCTACAAGCTCGCTAAGACACTATACCAGTGACGCTGTTGCCAAGTGAAGCAAGGCAGACCTGACCAATTTGGGCACATGGGTATTTTGGTCATTCATTATAGCTAAAACAAACAAAATGCTGAAAAATGACGAAAAAGAAAAAGTAATGGCAAAAATCAAGTGTAAGGCTATCTCCAACGCTAGCGCCCGGACGCGCTGACAGGTGGGCCCCACGGGAAAAAAATATTAAACAAATCAAGCGAGGAGAGAGACGACGCAACACGAAGCATCTCGGGCGAAGGTCTAACATGCGGGCCCAACGACGCGCGATTGGTCCAGGCGGCAGCGTTGGAGCGCGAGGGACGCCTCATCACACGGTTTCTGGGCCCCACCTCGCGACGCACGGTGAGCTTGTACCCTCGTGTTCAAGTGTGCTGACAGTTGGGCCCAAAATCAGTTGCGGGCCCACTTAACAGTGAGTGGGTGGTTGGCGAAGTGCGGGACGAGGCGCGATGGGACCCACAAAGGGCATGAAATGGTGTAGTGCGTTTCGTGCCGCGTGTGCGTGCACCCGAGGCGTGTGTCAACGTCTCTATGACATGTGGGGCCGAGAATAAATAGGGCCCGCATGTCAATTCGATATACGCGTTGGAGTTGAGAAAACATAGCCGTTGCATGTTTTCGACCCTGGTCCCATCTGTCAATGACTTAAAAAAAAGCCGTTTAAAATTAGCCATTAAGGTTATTTTATTCATTTCTGACATTAAAAAATCTTAAAAATTCAAAAAAATTTAAAAAAAAATAACAAAAAATTACTAAAAAATTGTGTGATCCCCTGCCTATAAATATGACCATGTTTCAACTCATTTGCACTCAATCAAAAACAAAAAACACACACTTTGCCCTCTCTTGTTCATCCAGTATTTTTCGAAAAATTTTCCGATGGCCAACAATCCCCCCGGCGGTTATGTTAATTGGTTTGGCGAACCAAATTTAGAAGAAGAGAACTCCCAAGCGCCAAACAGTCAAAATCTGCCCAGTTTTCATCCCCTTCCTCACCATACCCGATCTACTATCCACTGTTCGCTCCACCCCCTCCATACGGCCAACCACATCCATATGCACATCCGTACGCACAACCCCCCTACGGCCCTTACGGCAAAAATCCTAATTTCATTGGAGCTCCGAGCATGCCTGCAGAAATGTCGCCTCCCCAGCCACCGAGCAAAAATTCCCGCTCCACGTCCGTATCGGATACCAGGAGTCCGCATAGCACGGCTCCGGTCGTGATCGAGGACGACGGCAATGCTGACAAAGGCAATGGAACCACTGGAGCACCGCGTAAACGAATGCTCTGGTCCCAACAGGATGACATGCGACTTGTGAGTGCTCATCTAAATAGTAAATTCTGTTATCGTGAACTTTGTTATTAAATTTGGATTTTTTGATTTGTAGATCAGTGCATGGTTGAATAACTCCCTTGACCCGATTGATGGGAACCATCAAAAATTCCACCAGTACTGGGCGAAGGTCACTATGGCGTACAACACGAGCAGTCCGCCCAATCGCAAACGAGATCTTAGGCACTGCAAAGACCATTGGCAAAAGAGCAATAAAAAAATTGTTCAGTTCAATGGTATCTACTGCAGGTTGCATGATGCCTACGCCAGTGGTCGCTCAGACGACCAGTTGATGTCGCAAGCACGCGACATATACAGACAGGAGGTGGGTCAGGTCTTCATCCTGGAGCATTGGTGGAGAGCCGTACGTGGTCAACCAAAATGGTGCCGAAGCTACTTGGATTCTTCGAAAAGAGCACACCTCAGCGAAGAAGGTGGCCACACGTCGTCATCGACCAACGACGATGACCCCATCATGCTTCCACGACCGAAAGGGCGGGACGCAGCAAAGCAGAAGTGGAAGGGTAAGAGCAAACTGGGCAAAGCATCATCGGCGTGTGAGGAGACCATAGAGCGCATCAACAAAGCCAACGCCGACCTCGATAGAGTAGCCGATAAAGCCGTCGCTGTGGCTGAAAATTTGCAAGAGATGGCCAAAAGCAAAGAGAAGGCCACATTTCTAAAGTCGTTGACGAAACTGATTATGAGGGACACATCCCATTTATCCGATGCTCATAAGGCGGCGCATGAGGCCGCATTAGAGTACGTCAAGATATGATTAAGGGCATGAAAAATAAATAGTAGCCCACATGATGTACCTTTCATTTCTACAATTGTACTTGTACTATTAATTTAAAATTTTACTTGTAATATTAAAATTCAAAATTATCATTCACATGCGCCGACTGGTTCCAATGGTTCAAATCCAAAAGCATCTCGTAAATGTCTCAGTTCCAACGACTAAAATCCAAAGGCATCTATCACATGCGCTAGTTCCAATGGTTCAAATCCTAAAGCATCTCACAGATGTCTCAGTTCCACCTGCTAAAATCCAAAGTCATCTTTATTTTAGCTAATACAAACCGACGCATGTGATCGATAATTTTGGATTTTAGCCGTTGGAACTGAGCCATCTGTGAGATGCTTTTGGATTTTAACCACTGGAACCAACGCATGTGATGGATGCCTTTGCATTTAGCCGTTGAAAGTGACGCATGTGATCGATGCGCTTCTCCCCCTATATATTCGAAGCCCTCATGCCCTCATATTCACAACTCAGTTTTCTCATCTACACAACTGAAGCCTTTGTTCTTCCAACACCTTCACTAGAGATCTTGCCTTGTCCAAAAAAATGTTGTCCAGCTCAAGCACAAGTAGTGCTGAGGACGAAGCCATCGAGCAAATCGAGGAGTTCGTGGCGGGGTTCGTACGGAGCGGGTTGACGGTCCAACCCCTTCACCGTCGTGCTCTTGACGCTCTTCAAGCTAGCACAAATGCTGGTACCTCGCACCACCGCCGTGACAGCAGAAGGTACATCGACAGAGATCGCGAAGGCGGTCATAACCGTCTAGTTGCGGACTACTTCACCGACGTGCCTGTCTACCCTGGGTACTTGTTTCACAGACGGTTCCGAATGGGAAGACCCCTCTTTTTGTGAATCGTCGAAGCTCTTGGAGAGTGGTCCCCGTACTTCACTGAGAGGAGAGATGTCATTCTTTGAAAAGGGTTATCTCCTTTACAGAAGTGCATTGCGGCATTGCGGATGTTGTGCTACGGCTCCCCAGCTGATGCTGTCGACTAGTATGTACGCATCGGAGAGTCCACGGCCGTCGAGTGCCTGGAGCATTTTGCTGAAGGAATCATCGATCGGTTTGGGGAGGACTATCTCTGTAAAGCTACTGTTGACGACCTCCAGCGTCTGCTCCAGCAAGGAGAGGATCGGAGTTTCCCAGGGTGGGATGGTGTAATTGCCCAGTTGCATGGAGGGGCCAATTCACCCGTGGTGATCAAGGAGTCCCACAATCATACTTGAAGCGGTCGCGTCCAAAGATCTTTGGATATGGCATGCCTTCTTTGGTGTCGCCGGATCCAACAACGACATCAATGTGTTGAACCAATCCCCCCTTTTCACTGATGTGTTGTGTGGTCGATCTCCCACTGTTCAGTACTATGTTAATGGAACAAAATACAATATGGGGTACTACCTGGCCGACGGTATTTACCCCGAATGGGCTGTCTTCGTGAAGACCATACCCTTGCTTCAAACGAAGAAACTCAGATTGTTTGCACAACATCAGGAAGGGGCAAGAAAAGATGTGGAGCGAGCTTTCGGGGTCTTGCAAAGTCGATTTGCTATTGTCCACAGCCCCAGACGATATTGGCAATGGTCAACTCTTGCCAATATTATGAAAGCGTGTGTCGTACTTCACAACATGATCATTGAAGATGAGCGGCACTCTCATGACCCGATCGATGCGTCCTACGATAGTCAGGGAACATCTACCGTAACACCGCCGACTATCAACTGCAGTGCTCCACAAATCTTTCAACAGATGCTAGCTCAAAATGATGCGATCCGTGCTCGCCCAACACATCAGCAATTGAAACGGGATCTCGTTGAGCACATTTGGCAGCATTTTGGGGGCGACGATACCGAGGAGTAGTTGTTTGTAAGGTCGTTAACGGCCGAATGTATTCAAATTTTAATTAGTACTTGTGATTTTTTTTTTCCATGTCCCGTTTATTATTCAAGGAAAATTTAAAAAAATTAATTGTTTTCGATGTTATTTAGAATTATTATCTTTTATTTTGTTGCATTCGAATTATCCGGATTTTATTTAAGCGATTTGTTAATCTTAATATATATTATATACACGGGGCCCACACGAAACGCCTTTGCATTAGAATTGTTGACGCTTGAGAAGGTGCCTTGCAAAATATCTCGCGAAGCGCCGATGCATTGGAGTAGAGAGGTGTTTCAGACGGTGTTTCGCACACGTGGCATAGAATATACTGAGAAATATTCTGTTGAAGCACCTCGCGAAGAACCGATGCACTGAAGATAGCCTAACATGTTTAAGGGTGACATTTTACTGATGTAATATTTTGGAGTGGCATTTTTCAAAACGCCAACTTTTGAAGTGGCCTATATCCAAAAGTCCCAATTTTACACTAAAGATTTCATGAATTCACAACTACTCTTAGCAAGGAAAGACGAAAAAAAAAAGAAAACTTCAACAAAAAGAGCATCAGGAGAGTTATGGGTCTCTAGAAGTTCATTAAGAGCTCACTGCTCACTCAATTTCCTCATGAGTCTAATAGTCAATGTAAAATAAAGAGCATAGCCCAAATACAATGTTGGAATGCAAAGCAAGATGAAATTCCCTATGCTGTGACAGGACTGTTCAAGTTGGGTATCCTGAAGTGAAATAGAAATAACATATACAGTCTATAATCTCTACCAACTTGAAAACAATTTATCTATTTGCACACAACTTATCTATTTGCACAAGTGGGATAGACAACTACAACAAACAAACAACTCTCTTCTCTACTGCCCGACTAAGCAATCTTAAGAGACTATATTTGTCTTTGTAAATATAACAATCTTTTCTTTTGAGAAAGGGTGCAGAGTTAATACAACCATGCGACATTGACCAGAAGTCAAACATGATGTCTAACTGGGTGCAGGGTTAATACAACCATGCGACATTGACCAAAAGTCAAACATGATGCCTAACTAGAAACCACAAGTTTAAGCTGGATAAAACAAGCCTTACATATAGGGCCCAGTTTGCTTTCAGGCCAGCTTCATCTAAGAAAAAGCGAAAACCTTGTTGAGATGATGCACGTAACCAAAACTACGTTAAAAGACATCCAACATAAGCAGGCGATATAGAAAAATAACACAAAAAAAAACATATGCATGTAACGTTTAATATATAGGGCCCCAGTTTGCCTTCAAGCCAGCTTCATCTAAGAAAAAGCGAAAACCTTGTTGAGATGATGCACGTAACCAAAACTATGTTAAAAGACATCCAACATAAGCAGGACGGTATAGAAAAATAACAAAAAAAACATATGCATGTAACGTTTAATATATATCCAACATGAGCAGAACAATCCAAGATAAGATTAGCCACACAAAAAAAGACAAAGTCACCACTCGTCGTTCACTTTTACTACTAACATCTGGTGATGATAAGATCTAAACTTTTAGTTCAATTAAAGAAGCACATTCACCCTTGTGTTTCCCAGGAGCCAAGCAAAACCTAGCAACAATGTTAATCCCACAGGATATGTTGCAGAGATCACTCAAAGCTTCATCCGCTTTCCACTTGCTTCTCCTTCGCTTGCTTCTTCCCCTCTCTAGCAGAAATAAGAGGTGTCTGTCAAACATAATAAATTAGAACTGATCTAAGTGGCTCTATATCTACTTCAAAGGTGCAGTTATAATGTAAGTGGTGGTGCAAAGTAAGGTCAAAACAATTTCAGGAAGCAAAGAAAAACAAATAGAGGCAAAGTGGAACCACAACAAGGACTAAGAGTATGTGTTGCAGTTTGCCCCACCAAAATTTGGCATTGCCCCCTATGAACACCACCCACATAATGACATGTTGCTAAGGTCAATTCCAAGCGGCATTGAATTAAAATAGCTAACTCAAAGAGGTATATGTGTTAAGGGTAATACTTGTACTTTTGACAGCTTTCAGTTCAGACCCTTGTTTGTGTTCAGTTTTAG
Source organism: Pharus latifolius (assembly GCA_019359835.1). NCBI lineage: Eukaryota > Viridiplantae > Streptophyta > Magnoliopsida > Poales > Poaceae > Pharus > Pharus latifolius. Next base: position 4,935,039 of record CM033328.1, read on the forward strand.
TTTGAACTTATGCTTCCACATGCTACATCTTTAAATAAACTTAGACTTATAGCAATTCTGAATTCAGAATCTAATTATTGAAGTTCAACACCTACCTTGCAATATTCATTTATTAGACAAGTATCAAAGTTGGTCCAGGTTGCCTTCTATTTCTTTTAGGCTTATCTTGTACTATATTTTTGTCGTTCTTAGTGCTACTTGGTGAGAACTGAAAAGGATATGAACCTACTGATATGTAAAAGACAAATTCTGTTTTTAGCTAGTAAACTTGTCAATTGCAGCTTACAATCACTTATTGTGGTGGTGCTCTTTCATTTTCATTGTCAGCCTCTTGTTTTGACTTTCAGATGCACTAAACTTGCAACTACTGCTAAAAACTCATTAGATACTACTTTTGAGTTTACTAATAAAGAGGAGGCCGAAGCAGACTTGTAGTGCTATGTGGATTGTGCATAAGCTTCCAACATTCCTCTGACCAAAAACAAAAAAAAAAAAAAGGACCAAGTCAGTAGTGCTATGTGTATTTGTATGGTTATGTTGGTTGTGCCGATTGAATTGTTGTTATGATGTTATCTATACACAAGATGTTTGACAAACTTGCATAACTAGTTAAACTATCATAGCAAGCTCAAGTATAAGAGACAACAGAAGCCAACTAAAAAAACAATAGCTTTAAGAAAAGAAGGAACCTTTTTGGTCGATAAGGTCGACAAGGAATGAAAAAATAAAGTAAGCAGTTTCTATATAAAACAGAAAAAACCCAAAGAGTCATTACAGGAAATATATTGTGAATAATATCCTACCTCGTGATGCTATTCTGGTGGTCCTTGTTGGACAATCCCAGAAAGTGGGTGTGCATTCGGTTTTTTCGGTTCGGTTTTTTTGATATTTTTTAAATTTCGGTATTACACATTACATACCATATTTACAAAAATAATTCGGTTCGGTTTCGATAAATACCAAATTTACCAAATTATCGCGAACCTAATTAATCTACATGACATCTTTGGCTCTTTTTTCTTTAATCTTTATGATTTGGAGTATCATATAATAATTAATAATATAATATTGAAGATTTAAAGTGATCAACACTTTGAGTAGCTTTGAGCGAAATATATTCTTGAGAACACATCAAAGTGACAATCCCAGGGATACTTTTTTGACAACTCACTTCCCCAATTTGAGCCTATCTGCATATATCTCAAACTCAAAGCAAGTGCAACTAAGTTCAAAAAGATTCATTATGTTTTTTCTGTCAAATATTTTAATGGCAGACAATTGGGTGCAACTGGGGGCAATTGTCACAGCACAAGTGTAGGCCACAAATTTGTAAGAAAAACAAACTTCTGTTCATTCAACTGCCAATTTGGGAACTTCTATTGATGATTAGTTCATGCTGTACCATGAACTAATTAATAGCACTTATTAAACTACAAGGCATAGATATGAATTATGTTCTTTGGTGTATGTTGGACTAGAGAAAGTACAATCAACATTGGATTAAACCAAGTTACTTATAATTGAATGTAATGAAGACTTTTTTTAAAAAAAAATATATCTCTTTTAAGAAAAAATTGCATATATCTTAAGACAAATGCATAACTTATAGGTCAATACAAATAAACTACCAAATTCTTATTTATCGTTTGAATCGGCTTTTTAACTCTAATATAAAAACATTTTTCCGAAAGATATAACTAATCTGGTATATATGTATAGATATATCAATGTAATGCTAATACTGACATTCCACCAAAAAAGAAAAAAAATACACATAACATTATAGTACAATACTACAATGACTTGAACAAATGTTAGCTACAGGGCATACCTTTTTTTTTTTTAAGCATCAATCAATTGGTCCTTCCATGCTGTAGCTTCAACTACATTCTGATCGGAGGTGCGGCGCGGGGAGCCGGGGCAGAGGCGGCGGATGGGCGGCGGCGGATGGGCGGCGGCGCAGGAGGAGGCGGGGGAGGCCGGAGGCGGAGCGGGGAGCCTGGGCGGAGGCGGCGGCCGGTGGATGGGCAGCGGCACGGGAGGAGCCTGGGGGAGGCGGCGGACGGGCGGCGACGCGGGAGGAGGCGGGGGAGGCCGAAGGTGAGGGCCGCGGGGAGCCGAGACGGAGGGGACGAGGAGTGAGTGGAATTAGAAGGTCCGGTAAACAGTTTTTCCCAAATTTTTTTGGTTTTTTACCGAACCGAACCGAATACCGAATAGATCTAAAGGTATCCTACCGAACCGGATACCAAATACCAAAAAAACCGATTTTTTCGGTTCGGCTCGGTTTTTTCAGTTCGGTTTTTCAGTTCGGTGCAGTTTTGCACACCCCTACCAGAAGGCACAGCCATAAGGCATTTTGCCAACTATTTGGCTCAAGTATTGCCGCAACCTAAAACACCACCAATTACTAAAATTCCCGTGTTATAATGCCCCAGTGTTATAATGACAAAATTCTCCACCAAACAAAACATACCCTAAAACTTGCAAAAATTCGTGTTACTCATTTGGCAGAGGTTGAGGTTGAGCTCTAAATGCTAGAAGGGAGCTAAGTTGTCTGACACCTATTGCAAAATCATATCCGCTATCTAGTGCTCAATATGGAGAGTTAGCCTAATATGTCAATTTTTACTGGTAAGAATGAAGTTAACTGGATGTGATAAACAAGCATTGCCATTTTAATCAATTGTGAACCCAAGTATAAGAAAAGTACAATTGAAATGAAACTAGGTATGTTGGGTGGTAGTAGTACTACCAAATACCAATAGCACTGCAGTTACCTGGTGGTCCTTTGAGGCCTGTAGGTATGCACTGAAGTCACTAGCAAAGAGACAGGGCATAAGCAGTACAATACTTCCTGGAGGGCACTTGGTGAAGGACTGGACCTTGTTATGCCGCATGTCCAGGCCAAGCACATACTGGCCTCTGTTCTCCACTAACCCGCCCACAAACTCGACATCACTCAAGAAGACGTAGACGATGTCATCTTCATGCATGCTCAAGACAGGGTTCGTCGGCTTGCACTGCGGCAACCCCATGGAGCGGAAGGTCTCGTTTGCCCAGAGGTCTCCGTAACAGAACGTCACGCCTTTCTTCCACTCCCAGAGGTCAGGCATCAGAGTCCAGGTGGTCAGAGTAACTTCATTGCCGGGGCAGCCTTCGAGGTAGTTGTCCATGGTGACGAACTTGATCGCGCTGCCAACGCAGCCCATGTAACGGAACTCCTCCGGGGAAAACCGGTGATAATCGGGGATATGGATCGAACACCCCTCGGGCAATGGAATGAAACGGAACTCCGGATCCGAACCGTGCTCTGAGAGCACGTCCCAGATCACGATGCCGATGAGGAGGTCGACCCAGCAAAGGTACGAGCCTCCAAACGAGAACACCGTGTCGTAGCTGAAGTAGTACGTGGGCGTGCTCACCTCTGGGGGGAGGCTCACCTCCTTCTGGACCCATTGGCCGGGGGTCCCGGCGGATGACCACCAAAGCCAGAGCGTGGCATCGGGAAGCGTGTAGTAAGCTCTGGCGACGAGCTCGGCGAGGACGTAGTCGCCATCCTTGCCGTGTCGCAGGATTGCAACTCCGCACCCGATGCCGACGAAGGAATCAGAACAGGGGATTGGGGGAATCATAGAGAGGGAGTTGTCCATGGCGTCGTAGATCAGGTAGCATCCGCGCGAAGAGGAGCCAGGCCGGTAGTCGCCGGCATAAAGGACGGCGAGGTTCTTGTCGGTGCTCGCGATACAGGAACCGCCCAGTTCTTCTGTTTTTGCGGCGGGTGTCGACAGCAGCAGGGAAAAGGAGGATACTTCCGGGGGATCGGCGACGTGAGGATCGGGTTTGATGGGGTAGACGCCGATTTTGCTCGCGCGGCGGATTAATGCTATTTCTCTGGCTGTACTCGCGCCGCCGATTGCTGCTGCTGCTGCTCTGTTTTTGTTCGCGCCGCGGATTTCTGCGGCTGTGGCTGCTGCTTCATCGTCGATGATGAGGCGCACGTAGCGGTCCAGCAAGATCGATGCAGGGGCCATGAGAGGTTGGATTGGGTCGAGAAAGGAGGAAGGACTGTGATTTAGGTCGGTTAGTGGAAGGAATTTGTCGAGATCTAGATAGCAGCGCAAGAGATGGCAACTGGTACAGGAAGAAAACCCTCGGTCCAAGGAAGAGCCATCGAGGTCGGAAAGAGGTGAAGGGACGCGGATCGTGGGGTTATTGGACGGTGGATGTGTTATCCGTAAACAAACACACGGGGAGCAGGGTTCGTGGATTAGGTGTAGGGTGGACCGGCGAGGAGGAGGAAGATTTTCTTTCTTCTTAAAACAGAAACAAATAAATACTAAAATAAAGAAACTAACTTTGGGCTCAGCTCGGAGTTTTTGATGTTGAAAACCATATCTGAACGCAATTTACAAAACCCATATAGTGGAGGTTGTGACGTTAAGAGCAATATTTGTCCTGACCTAGTTAGTAGTTCCGAACCAAGCTGAACTTTTTGTTTCTGATGACTAGGGGAGTAATCGGATTCGGATATAATCGGATAATCCAGATATTAAATCCGAAAAAATCGGATTCGGATGTCTTTTCAGATATCTGATTATATAATTGGATTCAGATTCGAATTTGGATATACATCTGATTATTTTCTCATATTTAGATTCGGATCTGGTATGGAATATTCGATTCGGATTCGGATTCGAATAATATCCGCATCATTTTAGGTTTTGATTTTAGGGAATATAAATGTATACCCTACCCGATAGTCCTTCCTCCTCCTCTCCTGTCCCCCGTCGGCGCCGCCGCCTCCTCCTCTGTCCTCGTCGCCACCGCCACCCCGCCGCCCCCGTCCCCCATCCCCATGGCCTCCCTGCCGCCTCCTCCACGTAGTCCCCCGTTCACCCGTTCCGACCGCCGCCTCGTCCCCGCCGCTGCGTCCACGCCGCCTCACTGCCGTGGCCTCCTCCCGCGTCCAAGCCGTCTCCCCACGGCTGTCTCCCCAGCCCGCGTCCACGCTGCCTCCCCGTGGCCATCTCCCTGCATCCCCGCCACTGCCTCGTCCCCGCGCCTCACTGCCGCGGCCTCCTCCCACATCCAAGCCGCCTCCTCCTCCCGTGATACAAGAGGATCTTAAAGTCTTTCAAGACGAGTTCGCAAAGGCTCCACGACCTGAACCCTATTCGACCAGAAATGGTACATGACCTTGGGAGGATCCAATCTCGAAAAGGATTCGATCTCTGGTGGAAATAGTAGTCCGATCAATATATAACCAAATCATATCTATTAGGGTTAGTTAGTGTCCGAGTCTACTACGTTTAGTTTATTGAGTCTAATACGTATTCATACGATTGAACTATAAATACTTTGTAATAGATCGAGTTTAGGATCTATCTACCTGGTTATCTACTTTGGCATAGATCAGATCGAGTCTAGTTCATCGACGTAGGCGAGTGTGTCCTAACGTTTGACGTGTACAAGATCCCTCTTTGAAATAAAGAGCGTGCTATCTTTTGAACTGTGTTTTCGATTAACTTGGGTTTGGTAATTCCGAGTAAGATCCCATTATTCTGTGAGATCGAGGATGCCAACTAAAGGGGGGGTGATTAGGAGGCTTTTAAATTTTCTTTCCCACTAAACTATTTCAACAAGATAATTGTTTGAGTTAGATTATAAAATAAGGCTTAATACAATCCAATCAACTAGTTGCATTCAACCATATAAACAATTCAACAAATCATATAACCAAAGTAAATTTAGCAATTGTGTCAAGATAAATATAAAGCAAGAATGAAATACGCAATTGACACAATATTTTTACCGAGGTCTCAGAGACTCGCCTGGTCTCCCCTACTCCTCGTTGAAGCGCTCGCTCGGAGCCTCGCTTCTATATCCACGAAGGATATCTCACTAGGGTTGCTTCTTCTCCACACCGGATAGGCGAGCACCACACCTTTCACAATCTTTGCCGGCCTCTCCGACAAACTTCAATTAGAGAGATCGCGACTCTCCTCCGACACCGTCTAGGCGAAGGCGATCGCCAAGAGTAACAAGCCGGATGCACTTTCACTTGAATCAACCACGTGCTAGAAGCTCAATGATGCAAATGATATGCTCAACACTCTAGCACTAGCAATCTAATGGAGATGAAGTGCACTAACACTCACACAATCTCCCTCAAGCTCTCTCTCAAATCTACTCAAGATTTGGGCTCAATTATAGACTCTAAATGCAATAACTCAAATGCAAATCAATTGGCTAGGTTTTCAATTGAAAAATGAACTCTTTGAGCACCCAAAAATGAAGCCAAACACGAAGTATATATAGCATCAATGAAAAACTAGCCGTTTGCAAAAAATCGGGCCAAAAGTTGTATAGGCCGGACATTGTCCGGCCACTTCAGACAGTGTCTACGCAGTTCAACGAAAACAGCCGTTGCAATGTGTCAGTTACCGTTGGGCGATTTTTCTGTAAAGGTCGGACAATGTTCGACCATTTCGGACAAAGTCCGCCCATGACGGACAAATGCCCTGGATAGATGCATTTGTCTCTGTTTCATTTCTGGGCTTAAAAAATTTGTACAGGCCGGACATTGTCCGGCCATATCGGACAATGTTCGGCCACTTCGGACAGATAGCCCCATATGGATGGATATGTCTCTGTTTACACTCAGCAAAAGGCTGAAAAAATTTGTACAAGCCGGACACATTTCGGACAAAGTCCGGCCCACTGCACACTGAAAGTAAAATAAGCATAACTTTTGATCTAAAGATCCGATTAAGGTGATTTTTAGTTTGTTGGAAAGATAACTTTGAGCTCTACAATTTTATCAACAGGAGCAAGACCTAGAAAGATCTAAAAACTTCTAGAAAACTCAGAAACTTTCTTGCTGTCAAAATGTTCAATCCAAAAATCATCTCAAATGCAATTTGGGGTATTTGCACATACAGATTTTGCCGTTTCTCGCAGATGTGATTGCTGCCACTCAGCAACGACCACGACCACACAGGTCTGACATCCGATCGAAAACAGGTGGTCGATAGGGTTTGGTCGAGCGTACACAAGCGAGCCGAAAACTGGTACGGCCAGTCCGAACTCCTACGACCACGCCCAAACCCTAAACAGAAGGCCGCCAAACAAGCGGCACGACCACGACCACGTATCAACACTGATACGATCAGAATATGCAAATACGACCACGACCAGCTCTAGATAAATAAACTAATTTAAACAGCTGGCGATCACGGCTAAATGCAGTTTTCAAAACATTTAATCTAATGCACATGAACTATACTTAGACTCACTAGCAATGCAAGACACTAGTGCAAGATGATATGAATGCATCTGAGTTTCCGCACTAGATAGATTCAAGCTACTAGTTTTCGACCCCTCTTAATAGTACGGTCAAACTAGTAAAAAGAAACCTATCAACCCGGTTTGTCTTCAAACACCGAGACCGATAAAACCCTAAGAAAACAATCCATAATCTTGGATTTTACCTTAGGTGGAGTTTGACCTCGTGAAGCTCGATCGCTCGATGCTCGTCATCGCAAAGCTCATCCTTGCTAAGCTTGACCTTGCTCGGGATATCTCATATCGTCTTCATCCTCCTCACATCCTTACTCACTTTTATCCTGCAATCAAACTGAGACTACAATACGTACACTCAATACACAACATTAGTCTCATATATAAGTCGTCATTAATCACCCCCAAAGAAACTACTCCACACAGGAATTAGCTCAACGGTTTCTCTTTCAAATGTCATGACAAACTATATTCAACGAGTTGCAAATGAGTATAAGATAAAATACAATCATATAGATCATAGATGATAAACACATACGCACATGATCTATACTACTCATATCATGATATCAATCAACCTAGATGACCAAAGTGATGAACTCTCCCTCAACATGTGCATCAATATAAAATCCACAACTGGAGTCATCAATCTCAAGATTTAACATATTACATTTTGATCAATCAATCAGCACAAGCTTGATGCAACCACCGAGCTCCTCCTCTACATATGCATCAATATCAAACCCGCAACTGAGGAAACATCCAATTCAGGGTTTACCGATAATCAATTCAATTCACTTGTGCTAAATCAGGATTTATCTAATTTGTCATTTGATCATCAAAACTGACATCTTCAGATTAACTTTAATCACAATGGATTTATCCAAATCGTCATTAATTATCAAAAGCTAGATACTAAGATCTACCTAGATCCAACAATCTCCTCCTTTTTGATGATTGATGACAACACCATTTATAAGCTCAATAAATCCAAAAAAGATTCTTTAGCTGCCCCTCAATATATGCAAAAATATATCGGAACTGAATACAACATCTAATCTTATGAGTGAAGAGATATACATGACAATTGAGCACAAGTTCAATCAAGTCATCTTCCAAAACCATCAACTTTCTCAATTTTCTTTAACTCAAATATCTCTTCCAAAAATTGATGTTAATGATATCAAATAATATCTCTCCCAAATATTATTATTAATCTCAATTTTCTCCTATCATCTTTCTCAGATATCAATATCAATTCTATCAAATACTAATCTATCAAATACCAATTGTACCAATTTGATATCTATCTCTCCCCCTTTGTTAATTAAGTCAAAAGATATCCATCTCTCCCAAACTCTCCTAAAGTCTCTCCCCCTAAAGCTTTCTCTAAAGCTCTCTAAAGCTTATCTCTAAACCATCCTCTCTCAAACACTATCAAACACTATCTCTCCCCCTTTGTCATCAAGCACAAAAAGGAAGGGTTGAGAGCTTAAAATGTGAGAAACAATATTTTCTAAGTCATGAGAGTTTATATGAAATGGTTTTTATGCAAAAGCATGATTTCAAGAAGGTTTGTTTAAAGGGATTTTGAAAATCACATTCAAAATATGGAGAAGACATCAAAACAATCAACATATAATGAATATATCAATGACATTTATATCTATGGCATTTGATCCATTTTTGAACATTCAAAATCTAGATGCATCTAATTTGATGTGAACATATTCGCTAGATGCATATGTGCCGTATCAAGATCCAACTCTAAACCTCTTCATGCCACAAACTCTTGTATACAATGGTGTCGTATATCAATATACTTCAACCGAGAGTTTTGAATCAAATTACTCAACATTTTTACGACACTTTCAATATTTCATAAGAGTGGCATCTATTCGAAAGCAATTAGATAATCCAATGTTTTGTTTTCATCCATAAGAATTTAAGTACAACAACCATTGGATGTATTCCTATCCTTCAAGTCGTAAGATCCAAATCCAAATAATCAAGTAATTCAAAATTTGTATTTTGGATATCAAAGATCTATCTAGGATTGCATTTCAATTACCTAAGAATGCATTTAATGGAAATGATATGACATTTCTTAGGAGATAATCAAATTCTAGCATATTTGCAATCACTAAATATGATGACGAGTCTAAATGCGGTAAAAGAAAGCAAAACTATCAATCAAGGATCGATAGAGTTTAGAATTGACAGCTTTTTCGTGTTCGTCCATGTCGAGATGTTCATTTGTAGATTTGAGAGTTGTAATAGCTTCATCATCTTGCATCTCGAAGCTTTTGAGCGATTGCTTCACATGCTTGAATTTACTCTTGAACATTGCGTTCTTGAGTTGCTTGTTTTGTCATGCATGGAAGTGACGTAGCTCTTGAATTATCTCGCTTTCCCTAAACATCATCTCACAAAAATTCTTGATAAAGGGATTCATTAGTATAATCAAAAGTCATGTCATCAATATGTATTTGACACACAAGAATATAATGTCTCAATTGATTTGTTGATGATGATTGTGTCAACCTTTCAATTTTGGAAAGCATTTGATATGAGAAAAGATTTTGAGCTTTTAAACCAATCCTAATTGGAAACAATGGATTTAATCCTCAAAAGTTCACTTCTTTTAGCATTTAAGATAAAAACATATATAAATGAGATATATGCCAAAAGGAGATTTGTTGAAATATGTTTAGGTCACAAGATTGAGGGAAAAGCATATGACCTAGTGAGAGGTTCAAAAGTCCAAAAGAGATACTCAAATTTCAAATTCATGTAAATTATGCTCCAAATTCATGAAAATAATCTTACTTTATATGCAAAAGCAATATTTAAAGCATCTCAAAACCCATCATATGGAACATGATCAAATGTGAAGAAATAGGAAGAAATTAGAGCAAGGATGTGATAAAACCAGGAGGCAAAAGAATCAGCTGAAAAAAAGTTAGAAATCATCCAACTTCACACAGTCCGGACAAAGTCTGCTAGGGCCGGACAAAGTCCAAAATGGGCGGACAGAGTCCGGCTCTAGGCGGACAATGTCCGGACAGTTCAGTTAAAACTGCTGAAACTTCTGAAATTTGTGATTTTTGCATAATAGATTTGAATATCAAGATAGGAACTTAGTTGGATACCAATAGAATGTATTTTATTTGAAGGAGATCATGAAATCAGTTCTCAAAAAGTGATTTTTGGGTAAAAGGGTAAAACAAAAGTAATTTTCTCTAAAAACTTCAATTCTTGAAGAAACTCAGATTTTTCTGAAGTTTTGGACTTAGATGAGTTTGAAATACCATTTCAAACCAAAACATGGAAGAAAGTTTAGTCCAAATAGCCAAAATCACAAAAATGCACTTTTGGGTATTTTCGGGTCGATAGCCGTTTTTGGGCGACCTAGGATATGTGATAATTTGAAAACCATAGGCCTTTTGAGAATAAGTTCAATACGAGCTATCTTTGAGTGAGTGAGTTCTAAATGTTTCATGTAGAAAGTTTTTATCAAATCTCAACCCATCTTGTTTTATGGAAATAAATCATTTTGGGCTAAAACAAGATCCCGAAGACTTCAATTTTGTTGAAATTTTGCATTTTTGCTCGAAAGTCTTTTGTTTCACCTTCAAAACCTTTGAAAACATATTTGAAACGTATTTGTGAAGGTTTTGTGGTAATTTTGAACATTTTGAAAGTTTTGAACTCTTTTTACCTTTTTCTCGAAAATGACCCTTTTAACAAAACATATGCATAAAAGTTCAAAAAATTCCAAAATAAATTTTGGAGATAGATACTGCAATGAGGAACAAGATTTCCTTTTATAGTGAAGCCAAAATATGATCCAACAATGAGATATGAAAAAGACAACTGTTGATCAGATCTAAAGATTCAGATTTCAGGTTTCAGAAATTCATTTTACACTTTTAAACACACCTGAAAATCTATGCAAATGACTTCCAATAATTTTGAAATAAATTATCAAGAAAGACCAATCATAGAGGATAAAATGTCATATAGAAGTTTTCTTCAAATAGCCAACCAATAAAGAGATATGAAAAAGACAAATGTTGGTCAGGTTTAAAGTTTCAGATTTCAGGTTTTCAGATATTCATTTTACACTTTTAAACGCACCTGGAAATCTATGCAAATGACCTCTAATAATTTTGAAATAAATTATCAAGAAATACCAATCATAGAGGATAAAATGTCATATAGAAACTTTCTTCAAATAGTCAACCAATAAAGAGATATGAAAATGAAAAATCAGCCCAAAACCACGAGAAAACTGAATTTTGCAGATTTCATTTTCAATTTGTGAAAAGAGTCAATTTTGCTCAAATCAAGTCCAAATGAGATGAAAATTTGCATATATGATTTTCAATGCATCAAGTACATTTTCCAAAAAGAATTTTCCAAAAAAGATTTTTCAAACAAAAGTTATGGTCAAATGAACCTTGTGTTAAGCAAGAAGGTTGAAAATCGACAAATTTTTGCAAATTGAGTTTAAATTTGATTTTCATTGGATTTTTGACATGAAAGGGCTTACATGAGTTTTTCAAGTCATTTTGAGCCAAAATTCACAAATAAAGACCATAGAAATGGTCAAACTCATGTTTTGCATATTTAGGGTATTTTGGGTCAAAGCAAGTTTTTCGGTGAGATTCAAATGCCCATAATTTTCAAATGAGAATTCTTTTGAGAAAGTTTTCAATTTCAAACTTCTTCGGATTAAGAGTATCTAGGAGTTTTGTAAAGCAAGTTTTGGCAAAAACCAAATAGATTTTGATTTGTGTCCGAAAATGATTTGTTGAAAAACAAGATACTCGAAGATCCTTTTAAGGCTAATTTTCAATAGAAATACTTTTTAACATCATTTCTTCATCCGAAGCCTCTAAAAACCTTTTAAATACATTTTGACTACCATTTAGATAGAAATTGATGATTTTTGGTCTTTTGAGTGAAAATTTTGACATTTTGACCAAATGAGCTCATTTTAAAATTTATAATTGTAATTTTCAAATGTTTCACATATAGGGTTTTGATGAGCAGCTGAAGCATTTTAAATTACAACCCATAGAGATGCAAAAACATAAGATTTAAATTTTCATTCTTTTGCAAAATTTGTCATATGGATTAAAACAACAAAGAATAAAGGGAGAAGATGCAATGCAAATGTTTTTATTAAACACATCAAAAAGATTTAAGCTCTTTTTGGTACCTAAACCATACGAGGCCCTCTAGCCTTGTCGCATAAGTCTTTTGGTACCCAAATTGCTTTATCTTTAGGTTTTTGAAAATGACAATTTGTTGGTTTTGCAACTAAACCCTTTTTGGAGTATGAAATCAAATAAGAGTCAAAAGAACCAACTCTAAAAGGACTAGATGCGCACTCATACGAACGTTGCCCTTTTAAATGAAATGAGGTACGTGAGGGTTTTTTGAATGAAATGGTATGAGTGTAATGAGAAATATGATGCCTCTTACTAGATGAGTGTGCAATTTTTAATTTTCCCTTTTTAAATGAATTTTTATGTTCTAAAGAGAGCTTAGCAAACATAGCACTACTCATATGACATCTAGTAGGATTTTTGCTCAATCTATTTATTTTACTCCTAAGTTCATCATTTTGAATTTTAGGTGCTTGAGATGATTTTGTGTCAACACAAGAAATATGATAAGAACATGATGGCATATCATCATAAGTAGATGAACTAGAAGGTATAGCACTAAAATGACTAGATAAGCTAGGCATATCAAATGAAGAACTCCTAGTACTAATACCATGGCATAACCATGAGTCACTAGATAAATCATGGCATGAGTTACTAGTATCATCCATACAAACATGTGAATCTATAATTAAATTATTTGACAAGTTTTCACATGAAGTACTAATGTCCACAAGTCCAGCATTTCAATCTAAACATGAATCAACAATTGAATTATTGCTAGCATGTGGAGTAGAAGTGAGTGACTCTAAAGATGGATCAATAGGGGAGTCACAAGTAACTCTAACATCTAGTACACATGTTGGGCTAATAGTGTTCTTGGCAACCAAAGAATCATAATAATTTTTCAATTCTAGATGTTGCACTTTCAAAGATGAGTAATTATTTTTCAAAGTGCTAAATTTTTGAGTTAAATTGCCAAGCAAATCTTTTAATTCTACAATTATGTCCATTAGCTCATTCTTAGAGAGGTTAGAGTTTGATACCGTCGAGTCGGATGCCCAAGGGCATATAGAATTGTTTTGAGATGAAGACTCTGACTTTGACCTTTTCTTTTTACCTTTTCTTGAGCTCTTCTTGCTCGGTTTAGCCTTTGTCTTGCTAGGGCAAACCGCATCATCTTCGATTTTGAGCTCACTCAAAAACTCCCTATCCTCTGCATTGAGATCATCATCCTTGGTATGCTCGGAGGTGGAACACATGTCCATTTCCTTGGACATTTCCTTATTTGACATAAGTATGTCAATGAGCTCACTTGGTGAAGTATCGGAGAGGTCACCATTCGCAAGGATAGATGTGAGGTCTCCATAGAGATCTTCCGGCAAGACTTGAAGTAATTTTCTGCAAATGTCTAGATCGGAAATATTAGCTCCAAGGGCTTTGAGCTCATTTGTGATGTTGATCAAGCGATCATATATGGTGGAGAGTGTATCATGCTTCAACATCATAAATGCCTCATAGTCCCGCAATAATATACCCATCTTAGCGTGTTCATAGCTAGATGTGCCAACAAATAAAGACTCAAGAGTTAACCAAACATCGTGAGCGGTCGAACACTCACTCACTAGTTTTTGCACATCATGACTAAGTGAATCAAACAACACATTTTTAGCCTTTGTATATAAAAGAAGAGTATGTTTATTCGAAGATAATGAGCTATCCATACTCTTTTGCACTAATCTCCATAATTTCAAATTTAATACCTCAAGATGAGTATTCATCATAATTTTCCAACGTGTATAATTTGAGCCATCAAATTGAGGAGCAATCAATCCAAATTTCTCTAGCGAATTCATCCTTTCTCTCTAGCGGTTAAGCCAATATATGAGAGACCTTGCTTTGATACCAATTGTAAGATCGAGGATGCCGACTAGAGGGGGGTGATTAGGAGGCTTTTAAATTTTCTTCCCCACTAAGTTATTTCAACAAGATAATTGTTTGAGTTAGATTATAAAATAAGGTTTAATACAATCCAATCAACTAGTTGCATTCAACCATATAAACAATTCAACAAATCATGTAATAAAAGTAAATTTAGCAATTGTGTCAAGATGAATATAAAGCAAGAATGAAATAACACAATATTTTTACCGAGGTCTCGGAGACTCGCCTGGTCTCCCCTACTCCTCGTTGAAGCGCTCGCTTGGAGCCTCGCTTCTATATCCACGAAGGATATCTCACTAGGGTTGCTCCTTCTCCACACCGGATAGGCGAGCACCACACCTTTCACAATCTTTTGCCGGCCTCTCCGACAAACTTCAATTAGAGAGATCGTAACTCTCCTCCGGCACCGTCTAGGCAAAGGCGATCGCCAAGAGTAACAAGCCGGATGCACTTTCACTTGAATAAACCACGTGCTAGAAGCTCAATGATGCAAATGGTATGCTCAAAACTCTAGCACTAGCAATCTAATGGAGATGAAGTGCACTAAACACTCACACAATCTCCCTCAAGCTCTCTCTCAAATCTACTCAAGATTTGGGCACAATTCTAGCCTCTAAATGCAATAACTCAAATACAAATCAATTGGCTAGGTTTTCAACTGAAGAATGAACTCTTTGAGCACCCAAAAATGAAGCCAAACACGAAGTATATATAGCCTCAATGAAAAACTAACCGTTTGCAAAAAACCGGGCCAAAAGTTGTACAGGCCGGACATTGTCTGGCCACTTCAGACAGTGTCTACCCAGTTCAACGAAAACAGCCGTTGCAATGTGTCAGTTACCGTTGGGCGATTTTTCTGTAAAGGCCGGACAATGTCCGGCCATTTCGGACAAAGTCCGCCCATGACGGACAAATGCCCCGGACGGATGCATTTGTCTCTGTTTCATTTCTGGGCTTAAAAAATTTGTACAGGCCGGACATTGTCCGGCCATATCGGCCACTTCGGACAGATAGCCCCGGACGGATGGATATGTCTCTGTTTACACTCAGCAAAAGGCTGAAAAAATTTGTATAGGCCGGACAATATCCGGCCATTTCGGACAAAGTCTGGCCCACTGCATACTGAAAGTAAAGCAAGTATAACTTTTGATCCAGAGATTCAATTAAAGTGATTTTTAGTTTGTTGGAAAGATAACTTAGAGCTCTACAATTTTGTCAACAGGAGCAAGACCTAGAAATGTCTAGAAACTTCTAGCAAACTCAGAAACTTTCCTGCTGTCAAAATGTTCAATCCAAAAATCATCTCAAATGCAATTTGGGGTATTTGCACATACGGATTTTGCCGTTTTCTCGTGGATGTGATTGCTGTCACTCAGCAACGACCACGACCACACAGGTCTGACATCTGATCGAAAACAGGTGGTCGATAGGGTTTGGTCGAGCGTACGCAAGCGAGCCAAAGACTGGTACGACCAGTTCGAACTCCTACGACCACGCCCAAACCCTAAACAGAAGGCCGCCAAACAAGCGGTACGACCATGACCACGTATCAACACTGATACGATCAGAATATGCAAATACGACCACGACCAGCTTGACGAGGATTGACACCCGAGTCCGTT
Source organism: Pharus latifolius (assembly GCA_019359835.1). Lineage (NCBI taxonomy): Eukaryota > Viridiplantae > Streptophyta > Magnoliopsida > Poales > Poaceae > Pharus > Pharus latifolius. The sequence continues at coordinate 4,951,084 of CM033328.1, forward strand.
CAAATAAATGTATGACTGGTTTTGGATAGATTCGAACCAGACACGCGCTTGGCGGGGCGAACTCAAGTCATTCTGAGGAGCACAAGTCCAAGGTCACAGGCTTTACGCAATCAAATCATAGCTAGTACGCGGTCAGGGGTTCATATGCTATGCGCGAACAGAAGGCTGAAGATGTTGCGCGGTCAGCCAACATCACGTGGTCAGAGCACTCTCGACCAGGGAACGTGGGATTAATCTGCCCACGTAACGGGGATATCCCGACTACCCCGAAGATTCTTCCACGTGGGAGAGCAACCGTCCGGAGGTTAATGCGTGCGATTATCCACGAATAAGACGTGTTAAACCTGCGTGGGAGTTAAGAGCGGTTGACAAAATTGCATCCAAGCAACCGTTTGATGCCGTTACGATTTAGCGCCCTTCGACCAGTATAGAGGGACAGCCTGATGCATCAAACAGGAAAGAGAGATATATGACATCTCACCCAGAGTTCAACTGATCGAACGACCAACTCGAAGACAATAGCCTAGATTAGATAGCTTCCATAAGCCTTCTAGGCTTCATCTTGTACAATAATATAGGGACAATCTTCGCCTGTGAAGATTTTCTTCATAACCTTGTAACTTTTTACTACACATAGTGAAATCCCAATAGGACGTAGGGCTATTACTCCCACCATCGAGGGCCCGAACCTGTATAAACTTCTCTGTGCTCTAGTTCTCCATAATTCATCATACCTTCCCGGAGGGACACCCTGAAAGGTCTTACGAACTACAAATTTTGCATAAGTTCGACTAAGGACCCCGAGTCCGAATCGTTGACAGCTGGCGCCCACCGTGGGGCCTTTCTCAAGGCGTCCTAATTTTCATCCGGAGGTTCGCTGAAGTATGGCTAGGGCGTATGATTCCGAGAACGATTTCGATCTCGAGGATTATGATTCCGAGAATGATTTTGATCTCGAGGATTACGCTCACATTCCGATGCCTTCCTCGAGCGATCCTGTCCCGATGGAAGAAATTGGAGGCGAAAATCTCCCAGAGGTCGAATCAACTCTCCAGGTCATGTCTATCGACCAGAGGGCGACTAACGCAAGGTCAGAACCCACCAAGGTTCTTAATGCGTTAGAGGGTGAGTCCGGTCCATCATACGACCCCGCTGGGGGGAAGGATGATATCGACCAGGAAATCAGCCCAGGAAGGTTCGACCCTGATAACCTCCATCGCCTCTTTGATTTCAAGTTTGACTCGGAACAAACCGAGATGTTCTCTCTCTTGGCGACCTCTCTCCCTAGACAGTTTGCTGCTTTATCGGAGGAAACTCCCGATCAGCGGGCTGTTAGGGAAGAACAGGAATGCAAATAGAAGGAAGATCAAGATCTCGAGCAACAAGACAACGAACTACGCAGAACTGCCCTAGAGGCTCTTCAAGATGCGCAGGCTCGTTACGATGCTGCTCCGAGTTCTTCCCGATGATCACGCGGTCGCAGACGTGACCAGATCCCTTCTTTTCCTCTGGAGCGTTTCCCGGTGGACGAAGAAACAGTGACACTTGGTGCACCTAGGAGAAGTACGCATGGTCGACTCTGATCTATCGCGGAGGTCATGCGTAATTTTCCTCCTACGGTCATGGATGCGCAGAAACCGGCCTTCACCAGAATCCTGGCAGAGAGGTTGGATGAGGTCGCATCTGAAGGGACCCCTACGGCCTCTTCCCGGTCGGTAACATGTTCCCACAACCGAGAGCATTTTAACTCTGGTTCTGGTGGACGGAGTTACCCGCCGCCTGTACCGTCCTGCCAGGACAAGTCTAGGCGGGCATAGGATTCTCGCGATAGGGATCGAGTCCCTGTCCACTCTCTCTTAGGACCACGAGTAACTTCTCCATTGCGTGAGGTCGCTTGCGATCCGGTCGAAAGTCACAAGACAATTCACGGTCCCTACGTTGGTTGCAAAGCTTTCTCGCCTGGCCTTCGCGCGGTCGTTTGGCCGGACAAGTTTCGACCAGGGGCCATAGAAAGGTTTGACGGAACTCAGAACCCATCCGAGTTCCTTCAAATCTACATTACTACCATCCAAGCGGCAGGAGGCGATGACCGGGTCATGGCCAACTACCTGCCAACAGTCCTTGAAGGACCGGCTAGAACCTGGTTGTTCAATCAACCCGAAGGTTCTATCTATAACTGGGAAATGCTGTGCGACACTATTCTCAGCAATTTCCAAAATTGTTATCAAAAGCCGGGTAAAGAGGACGACCTCCATCGACTACGGCAAACTTCGACCGAAACCCTTTGTCAGTTTGTCAAGAGATTTGTCGGGGTGAGGAATACCATCCCGAACATATCTAATAGCTCCGTTATTAGGGCATTTAAACATGCCGTTCGATATCGGAGATTCACCGAAGACTTGCTCATCCATCCTCCTCGATCAGTAGCCGATCTCTTTGATATGGCTGATCAAAACTCCGACGAGGCCGAGGCGGTCGAGTGGAACCGGATGGTCGATAAAGGTAACTTACCGCCTCAACCAGGTCTCAAGGACGCTAGGAAAGAAGATTCAAGCAAAAAGCCAGAATCTTTGTCGGGCGGGACGTCGAAGAAGTCAAAAAGTAATCGCTCTCGGCAGTACCGCGAGGTCGCAGTTGCAGAGAAGCCTCCTTCGACCAAAGGTAACAGGTCTTCATTCAGAAATAAAACTGCCTCTGGTGGTCGTAGTGCCGACCAGCCAGAAAAGTCGACTAACCCGCAGGAAGGCAAGAAATGGTGTCCACTCCACAACTCAGCAGGCCACGACCTCAAGAACTGCAGGAGTTGGTTGAAGTAGTTAGATGACTTCTACCAGGGGGTTGGACCAATGCCGACCTTGTCAACTAAGGAACAGGCGTGCGGGCTAAGGGATGCCAACGGGGACGAAGAGATGTCTTACCAGGTACCTCATAATCACGTTAATGTTATCTTTGGAGGTTCCTCCTCTTTTGTTTCCAAAAGGCAGTTTAAAGCCTTTTATCGAGAGGTTAACCAAACGGAGACATCCCTTGGTGAACCTCAGTACCCCCGTTGGTCGGATACGCCTTTGAAGTTTGATCGCACTGATTGTCCTGCGGGGCTTACTAGACCACTGAGGCTCCCTCTGGTCATTACCCCTACATCAGTAATGCGAGAGTCGAAAGGGTCCTAATCGACGGAGGGAGCTCCTTGGACATTTTGTTGGTCAAGGTGCTTGACGAGATGCAAATTCCTCGTTCCAAGATTAAGCCCATAATCCATCCGTTTTATGAGATAATCCCTGGTCCCTCCATGATGCCGTTGGGACAGGTGGTCCTCCCGGTCATGCTGGGAGAACCGGATAACTTCCGAATAGAATTAGTTACTTTTGATGTAATTGATTATGATTCGGCTTACAATGCAATCTTTGGCAGGCCAACTCTTGCTAAATTCATGATGGCAACGCATTATGCTTATCAGTGCGGCAAGTTGCCTGGCCCCAAGGGTGTCATCTCGATCCGAGGCAATCGCAACGTGGCACTAACTTGTGACCGGCTATCTCTGGAGATGGTCGACCGACTTCCCCTCCGGGACGCTCAGGTCACAACAGTCGCCGCTGACGCGATCAAAGCTGCTCCTCGACCAGATGAGAAACTCAAACTGGTTCCATTGTACCCAGACGATCCATCCAAGACACTTCGGGTCGGATCAGGCCTGGATGACAAATAGGAACTCGAGCTCATTACTTTCCTCCGGGCTAACGCAGATGTGTTTGCGTGGAAACCGTCCGACATGCCCGGTGTCCCAAGGGAAGTAATCGAGCAGAGGTTAGCAATTCGACCTGGACAGCGACCAATAAAGCAGAAGCTCAGGCGTTTTGCTGTCGACCGATAAGAAGCCATTCGTGAGGAGTTGGACAAACTCCTAAAAGCCGGGTTTATTGGCGAGGTTGATCACCCAAAATGGCTTGCAAATACGGTCATGGTCCACAAGTCAAATGGCAAGTGGCGCATGTGCGTCGACTACACCAGCCTCAACAGTGCCTGTCCGAAGGACGACTTTCCCTTTCCCCGCATCGACCAGCTGGTCGACTCAACCGCGGGCTGCGAACTAATGAGCTTCCTGGACGCTTACTCAGGATATCATCAAATTAGCATGGCAGAAGAAGATGAAGAGAAGACGGCCTTCATCACCCCGTTCGGCACCTACTACTACGTCAGAATGCCGTTCAGTCTCAAGAACGCAGGTTCCACGTACCAGCGCTTGACGCACAAGATCTTTCTTTCCCAGATAGGGCGTAATCTCGAAGCATATGTAGACGACATGGTTGTAAAAAGCACTAAGAGGTTGTCTCATTTAGACAACCTCGCTGAAACCTTCTGTAATTTAAATAGCTTTGGAATAAAATTGAACCCGGAGAAATGTTCTTTCGGGGTTTCTTCAGGAAAAGTCCTTGGTTTCCTTGTTTTTTTCCAGAGACATTGAAGTCAATCCTGAAAAAATCAGGGCCATCGAACATATGAGCTCTCCCTCGACCATGAAAGATGTTCAACGCCTGGCTGGTCGCATGGCAGCCTTGAGTTGTTTCATATCGCGACTAGACGAAAGGGGATTACCTTTCTTCAAGGCCTTGTGGAAGCATCACAATTTCACATGGTCCGATGAGGCCAAAAAGCATTTCAGGAGGTAAAGACATATTTATCCAGTCCGCCAGTCTTGGTGTCTCCCGACAAAGGAGAACAATTATTTCTCTATTTGGCGGCCACCCCGCACGTGGTCAGCGCTGTCCTGATCGCGGATAGGGAAGGAACACACAGACCCATCTACTATGTCAGCGAAGTACTTCATGGTCCTAAGGAGCGATACCCTCAGGTCCAGAAGATACTTTACGCACTACTGATGGCTTCCTGTAAGCTATGACCCCAAGCTCACAAGATCACAGTACCCTCCTCTTTTCCTTTAGGGAATATTCTCTGAAATCCGGAGAAATCTGGTCGAATCGCCAAGTGGGCGGTCAAACTCGGTGCTTTTGATATCCATTTCATGCCCCGCACGGCAGTTAAGTCTTAGGTCTTGGCCGACTTTGTGGTCGAATGGACCAACCCTTAGCCACCCTTGCAGGTGCCCGAGGAATTGAAATGCCCCGATCACTGGACAATGTACTTCGACGGTTCCCGTATTTTTCAACACTTGGGGGTTGGAGTGGTCTTAGTTACGTCTCAGGGCGAATAGCTTAAGTATGTCATTCAACTACACTTTGTTGCGACCAACAACGCAGCAGAGTATGAAGGTCTTCTTGCAGGGCTCCGGGCAGCAAAATTCCTCGGAGTCCGTCGATTAATGGTGAGGGGAGACTCACAGCTGGTCGTAAACCAGGTAAACAAGGAGTACAACACCTCCGATGAGACAATGGCTCATTACCTGGGGGAAGTGAGGAGATAGGAAAAACACTTCAGTCATTTTGAAGTCCAATACATCCTGCGAAAGGACAACATTCTCGCAGACCAATTATCCAAAATTGGGTCCTCAAGCACATCCGCTCCAACAGGAGTGTTTGTTGAACACTTGGAACATCCTTCGATTATGATTTCGGTCGAGGATGATCCGGTAACAGTCTGCGTTACCAACCTCGGTCAGGAACAGGATTGGATTCATCTATTGAGAGTCTATCTTGAACATGGGACCCTACCCGAGGATGAAACCGAAAGCAATCGGTTGATTCAAAGGCGAGTCTATACAAGCTCATAGAGGGGGTTTTGTATAGGAAGGGTACTCAGGGAGTATTCATGCGCTGCATATCTTAGGAGGAAGGTAAATCCCTCTGGCCGGAAAAGCTTTTCGACAAGGATTCTACTGGCCTTCGGTACTTGATGATGCCAAGCATATGGTCATGATGTGTCCTCAGTGACAGTTTCATGCAAGACAGGTTCATCAACCTGCCTATGCGTTACAAACCATTCCCTTTGCATGGCCTTTTGCGGTTTGGGGGATGGATATCGTCGGTCCTATGCCACAAGCGGTCAATAGATACAAGTTTCTGTTCGTAGCTATTGACACGTTCACAAAGTGGATTGAGGCTGAACCGGTACGAAATATTACTGCCGCAGCAGCACAAAAGTTCTTCCATAAGAACATTGTTGCTCGATTTGGTGTTCCAAACCGTCTCATTATGGATAATGGTTCCCAGTTTGCCAGCGGTCTTTTCCTGGATTACTGCGATCAGATTGGGACCAAGGTGTGCTTTGCTTCTGTGGCTGATCCACAGAGCAATGGTGCCGTGGAACGGGCCAACGGGCAGATACTGCAAGGCATCAACAAACGTATTTTCGATCGCCTTAAGACTCGCTCGGGGGCTTGGACAGACGAGCTCTACACCGTTCTATGGGCACTACGAACTACTTCTAGTCGAGCCACCGGTGAGACGCCCTTCCATCTGGTCTATGGGGCCGAGGCCGTACTGTCTATGGAAGTTAGTATTGGATCTGTTCGGACAGAACAATTCGAACGAGTTGATCAGACCGAACAGCGATCACAGGATCTCATCCTCTTAGAAGAAAAGTATGATCGCGCTTTGATCAAGTCCGCGGTATACTTGCAAGCTTTGTCCAAGTACCATAACAAAAGGGTGCGACCACGTAGTCTCCACGTGGGCGATCTGGTTTTACGAAAAATTCAAGACCATTCCAATCGCAACAAATTCTCCCCGAAGTGGGAAGGCCCTTACACTGTTGTTTTGGTGCCGCGACCAGGATCAACTCGATTAGCCATGGAGGATGGTTGAATTTTGTCCAATACTTGGAACATCGATCAACTACGCAAGTATTACGTGTAAGTATTTAATCCCTTTTCCTTTTCAATTAGCATTGTTTAATAAAACAAGAAGTCTTTTGGTTTCATACGATGAGCATCTCCTTTCATGCCTGTATATTACGAACTTGACTCGGGGGCTGGTTGCCGGCGGTTATATCACTACAATGTTCTAATCGGATTCACTGGCTGATCTCATAACCACTTCCAGACGAGTCACTCCTAAATAAGCCGTTTCTCAACCTATACGGGGCTTGCTGGTATGTCCTTGGTCACCTGAGTGGCTGCCGGTTTGCAACAAGGTTAGGCGTTGCATTGATCATAATTGCTGACCTGATAGCACACCCCTGGTTGTTACACTCGTATTTCTCCTGTGTTTATTATACTAAGCCTTCAGTATCTATAATCGCAGGTGGGGGCTAGGGGGATATGCTTATAATATGAAACAACAAAAAAGTGCTTTCTTGCAAAATCAAAAAATACATGCATTGCATTCTATAAGATTATGTCTGTACAGCTACAGGGGTTACATAATCTCGAGTTCGGTCAGGAGTTTATCTACAAGAGGCTTGACTTCCTCCATGATGGCCTCGAGTTGCTCTTCACTCTCGATCTCTACCGTTCCCACCAGTGGATTCAGGTCCAGATCTGGGCCATGGTGGAGATGAAACCGGCAGAGAATGGCGGAGGCTGCTGATCGAACCCTTGTTCTGATCACCTCTTGTTGTCGCCGTGTATCTTTAGGAAGATACTCGAGTAGTGACTCCGCTTGGGCTATGACCAGTGTAGACCAGTCGCTCGAGCTGAGGTCGTCTTTGGTGGTCTCAACCACATCAGCCCTTAGGAGACGGGCCACCATCTTTAGCTTTTCGAAGATGGATTGGCTCAGGTCTCTATTCGCCCTCCGGATAGAGTCGATGGTAAATTGGAGGATTGTCTTGTCCTGACCAAGCAGTTTTATTTGTTTCGCTTGCGCTGCGACAAGAGGATTGTTACAAACAGTCTAAACGATAAGGTCCAGTTGTTCTGGTCGACAATTGACTTACCAGAGAGCTGTGACCGCAGTTCATTGAGCTCGGCCTCTTGGTTCGAAATCATGGTGGCCGCCTTGAGCTTGTCATCGGCCAGGCTCTTCTTCAGAGAAGCAACCTCCCTGCGACAAAAAAGATAATTGTCATAACAAATTTGTATCTATACAAACTAAAAGGCATTTATCCTTACTCTCGCAAGCAGTTTCTCTCCTCTTGAATGGCCTCGATGCTTTCCACCATAGCAATCGATCTGGCCGTTATACAGGATAGTTCCTATGATATGGAGAGAAATCAGTGGTGTCCTATGCACAATTCAGGTATCATAAGAGATGTTCATTATACCTCCGTATATTCCCGGAATGACTTGTCATCCAGGATTACTGGAGGCCTAGTCGAGGGACTCGCCTCATCCTCGACAGGAGCAGCAGGTGGATGCGCCTGCTGAGCCTTAGTCGCAGGTTCCGATGCCTGCAACTGGGTCTCCGCACCCGACTCGTCCCTAACAGCCCGGACGACTTCCTCGACCGAAGGGACAGAGCACTCTTCACCGGAGGCCTCAGCGCCGGCAGAGACTTCAACCCTCCCCGGGGCGGTTGGGGGGCTCGGTGCTACGTCTTTACGCCTACGAAGGAAAAAGAAGTCGTCGATCACATTGATGGTCGCCACAATCTGTTCCAGAATAAACAGAATGGAGTTCTTACCTTAACTGAAATCCCATTAGCTTCTGGGATTTTGAAGGTGGCTCCCCGAGAGAAAAAGGACAATCATTGTCCATCCTAGTTTTTCTCTTCGTGAACAGAGCCTTTTCTCCCTATGTATATTTTCCTGTAAGCATATGCATAAGGAATGATGAAGACCTAAGTGGTAAGAATTCATACCGGGGTGACCTGTTCGATTGACAGGGATACGCCTGAAGGTCTGGATGGCTCCTGGACTGCTGGAGCTGGCGCCTCATCCGCGACCCTGAGGTTGGTCACGGAGTCTTGTTTTGTCACTTCCGCTCCCGTCCCCAGGAGTGGAGGATTCGCCTCCCTGAGACTCACAGGAGTCGCGGGGGGAAGTTCTTCTCCCTGTATGAGTGTAGATCCGGTAAACACACGTACATGTTGGGGGAAATCTCTGCTAGGCTAAGTCCAGGTAAGTTCACACGTACCCGGGGACTGTGGTCTCCGGTGCCTGCCCCGGGCGCCGTCATGTGGCTCCCGGGACCTTGCCTCCGGGGCACGTCCCGGGCGCCGCCATTTGGCTCCCGGGACCTTGCCTCCGGGACACGTCTCGGGCGCCGCTATTCGCCCGGGGATTGTGGCCCCCGGTGCCTGCCCCGGGCGCCTCCTTTTGGCCCCCGAGACCTTGCCTCCAGGCATGTCCCGGGCGCCGCCATTTGGCTCCCGAGATCTTGCCTCCGAGGCAAGTCCCGGGCGCCACCATTTGCCCGGGGATTGTGGCCCCCGGTGCCTGCCCCGGGCTCCGCCATTTGGCTCCCGGGACCTTGCCTCCGGGACACGTCCCGGGCGCCGCCATTCGCCGGGGGATTGTGGCCCCCGGTGCCTGCCCCGGGCGCCGCCTTTTGGCCCCCGGGACCTTGCCTCCGGGCATGTCCCGGGCGCCGCCATTTGGCTCCCGGGATCTTGCCTCCGGGGTACGTCCCGGGCGCCGCCATTTTCCCAGGGAGTGTGGCCCCCGGTGCCTGCCTCGGGCGCCGCCTTTTGGCCCCCGGGACAGTGCCTCCGGGGCACGTCCCAGGCGCCGTCATTTGGCTCCCGGGACCTCGCCTCCGGGGCACGTCCCGGGCGCCGCCATTTGCCCGGGGACCGTGGCCTCCGGTGCCTGCCCCGGGCGCCACCTTTTGGTTCCCGGAACCTTGCCTCTGGGGCATGTCCCGGGCGCCGCCTTTTGGCCCCGGGACCTTACCTCTGGGATAGGTCCCGGGCGCCGCCATTGGCCCCCAGGACCTTACCTCCGCGACAGGTCCCGGGCGCCGCTTTTTGGCCCCCGGGACCTTACCTCTGGGATAGGTCCCGGGCGCCGCCATTGGCCCCCGGGACCTTACCTCCGGGACAGGTCCCGGGCGCCGCCTTTTTGGCTCCCGGGAACTTGCCTCCGGGGGATGTCCCAGGCGCCGTCGCCCTTCTAAAAAGGTAAGGTTCCTGTTTGTTCATCACGTGCAGGTCACACGAGGGGCGCCTCGGGAATCAGCGACCACCTGTCAAGCATCCAAGGCGCTTGGCCGGGAGAAAGACGTTGCTACCCCTCAATCCGACGGTAGCGTCCGAGGTAGTTTAGACTTTTTGCTTCTTTTTGGGGCTATAAATAGCCCTTGTACCACTCTGATGTAAAGGATTGAACCATTTGTATTGGAATAGCTAAACTCACAGGCGTGCTCTGGAAGCCTCTCCCCCGGAGAGAGCCTCCCCAGCCGACTCCGGTCGGGAGCGCGTCGACAGGACTAGGGCCCCCACCGGGACCCGAACCTGTATAAATCTCCGTGTCATTTCTTGTGTTTGTCCGGCGGGGGAGGACCGGTCACCCGGTCAACCCGCGTCGCGTAATCTTCGCTAGGATTGTTCTCAAAACCTGCCGGGGTATTCTTAATACCACGACAGTTGGCGCCGACCGTGGGGACTCGTGACAAGACGCCATGGCTCCCCCGAGAACAAGGGCCCACGCCCTTCCCGGTGACGCCGGTCCCGGTGACCTGGCGCCACCCGTCTGGGACACTGTTGTCCCGGTGCTTCCGCCTGGAGGCGGCCATTCCCAAGTACCGCCTCCCACCTTTCCTCTTAACTTAGGTGCCTCCACCTCCCTGTCGCTCCCGGCGACCGCGGGAACCTCGGCCGGGACAAGTCTCCCCCCGACGGCTCCCCCGGCTCCCCGGGACGCCCTGCTCGAGGCTTTGGTGGAGGGCCAGCTCCGCGCCCAACGCTCTATGGAAGAGCTGCTCAGCGTGTTGGCGCGGCCACCGGCCCCCACATATGCACCGCACCCATACCCGGGGGCTACGCCCCCGTTCATGGGTTACCCGGCCGTCCCTTCAACCTCCGGAGGTTCGGCCACCCCGTATGGCCCCGCCCGGGGGGGAGGCTTCTCCCCCGGATCCAGACGTCGCTGCGCCGCCCCCGGGAGGCCCCTCCTGAAGCCGTGTCCGGAAGGGGGCCTCCGGAAGGTCCCGCTGTCCCCGGGCGGCGGGGACAAAACCGTCCAAATCGGGGCTGAGCTCCCCCAGGACCATGCGGCACAACTTGCAACTTTTCTGCGCAGAAACTCCGATGTTTTTGCGTGGAAGCCTTCGGACATGCAAGGCGTCGCCCGGGAGGTTATTGAGCACAAGCTTGCGGTAACCCCCAGTCTCCCCCCGATCAAACAGAAGCTGAGGAAGCTTTCCCTCGAACGTCAAGAGGCTATCAAGATGGAGATCACTAAGCTCTGAGAGGCGGGGTTTATTCGGGAGGTCCTGCACCCCGAGTGGCTCTCGAACCCCGTCCTCGTGAAGAAATCAAGTGGCAAGTGGTGGATGTGCGTGGACTTCACCGACCTTAACCGCGCCTACCCCAAAGACAACTTTTCGCTCCCGCGGATTGACCAGCTCGTTGACTCCACCGCGGGGTGCGAGCTGATGAGCTTCCTAGACGCCTACTCGGGCTACCATCAAGTCCGGATGGCGGAAGGGGACGAGGAAAAGACGAGTTTCATAACTCCCCTCGGAACCTTCTGCTACCTCCACATGCCCTTCGGGCTCAAGAACGCGGGAGCAACCTTCCAGCGCCTCATGACGCTGGTCTTCAAAGATCAAGTCGGCCACAACGTCGAAGTCTACGTAGATGACGCGGTCGTCAAAAGTCCCCGCGCAGCCTCCCACATCGACGACCTGGCGGAGACCTTCCGCAACCTCCGCGCATTCGGGCTCAAACTGAACCCGGAGAAGTGCGCCTTCGGGGTGCGCGGGGGGAAGTTCCTAGGTTTCCTCGTGTCCCAGCGGGGCATTGAGGCAAACCCCGAGAAGATCCGGGAATTCCTAGACATGCCCCCGCCACGCTCCGTCAAGGATGTCCAACGGCTCTCCGGCCGCTTAGCCGCGCTAAGCCGCTTCGTCACCCGGTCGGGGGAGCGAGGCCTCCAGTTCTTCACGATCCTCCGAGGGCTCGAGGGGTTCCGCTGGACCCCCGAGGCTCAGGAAGCCTTCAACGACCTCAAGAAGTACCTCACGAGCCCTCCAATGCTCGTGAGTCCGTCTCCAGAAGAGCCCTTGCTCCTCTACCTCTCCGCGACCCTCGTCGCCGTCAGTGCAGTCTTGTTGAAGGAGCAAGGGGGGCAGCAGTGTCCCATGTACTACGTGAGTGAGGCCCTCCAAGGGGCCAAGACTCGGTACACGGAGATGGGGAAGATCTGCTACGCCCTCCTGATGGCGTCCCGGAAGCTTCGCCATTACTTCTTGGGATACCCCATCACCGTCCCGTCATCCCTCCCCCTGGGGGAGGTACTGCGGAACAAGTCGCAGGTCCTCGCCGACTTCGTCGCAGAGTGGACTCCCGCCTCTGGGTCCGGGGACGAAGACCTCCCTGTGCCACCCCAACGCAGTGACCATTGGACTCTCATGTTCGATGGGTCGCTGTGTCTCGCCGGGGCTGGCGCGGGGGTAGTCCTCCGGAGCCCCAAGGGGAAGGAGCTTGAGTACGCCATGCGGCTCGAGTTCCCCGCAACCAACAACGTCTCCGAGTACGAGGCTTTGCTCCTCGGGATGCGCCTCGCGCCCTCCCTGGGGATCCGGTGCCTCCTAGTGAAGGGAGATTTTCAGCTTGTTGTTTGCCAAATGGACAAGTCTTACCTGTGCCATGACGCAAACTTGAGTCTTTATTTGCAGGAGGTACGGAAGATGGAGAGGCACTTCGACGGCCTCGAGGCCCAGCATATCCCACGAAGGGAGAATGACCGGGCCGATGCCCTGGCCCGAGTAGCAAGCGCCCGGGAATCGCTCCCCAAGGGGGCCTTCTTGGAAATCATCACGAAGCCCTCGGTGGCCTCCCCGGACACGGGCGACGAGCCTCCGGTCCCAGAGGTCGCCGAGATCACCCGGACTTCGTCATGGATGGACCCCCACGTCTCTTTCATCAGGGGGGAGGGGGACCCTCCCAACGAGACTGAGGCTAAGCGCCTCCGGGCCAAAGCCCGGGCATATCTCCTGCTGGAGGGGAGGCTCTACAAGTGGGGGGCCTCCGCCCTTCTGCGCTGCCTCCCCCGGCCGGAGGGACTTCAACTTCTCGAAGACATCCACGCGGGGAGCTGTGGTTCTGACCTAGCCCCGTGTGCCATCGCAGCCAAGGCTCTCCGACAGGGCTTCTACTGGCCCACGGTCATGCGCGACGCGCGAGACCTTCTCTCCGCGTGCGAGGCATGCCAGAAGATGGCCAAGGGCTCGAACCTCCCCCCCGTAGCACTGCAGACTATCCCCATCACTTGGCCCTTCGTGCGCTGGGGGATGGACCTCTTAGGGCCCTTCCCTCCAGCGCCCAGAGGATACAAGTATGCGGTGGTCGCGGTCGACTACTTCACAAAGTGGGTTGAGGCGGAACCCTTGGCTAGCATCACCTCCCGGGCCATTCAGCGGTTTTTCTGGAAAAACGTCGTTTGTCGTTTTGGTGTCCCCCGGGAAATCACCGTGGACAACGGGACCAATTCGACTCGGCTTATTTCTGGGAATTCTGTGAAGGCTTGGGGGTCGTCATCCACTTCGCGTTAGTGGCCCATCCCCGGAGCAATGGGGCCGTCGAGAGAGTCAACGGCGTGATTCTACAGGGATTGCGCCGGAGACTCGAGCAAACCGCTTCCAAGCGGGGTGCGTGGGCAGAGGAGCTTCCTAGCATCCTCTGCTCCATGCGCACAACCCCGTCCCGGGCGACGGGACGTACTCCCTTCTCTCTGGTCTACGGGGCGGAGGCAGTCCTCCCCTCGGAGATTGGCTTCCGGTCACTGCGAGTCGAGCTCCTAAACGGAACCACGGCCGCAGCGTACCAGGCCAATGAAGACAACCGGCGGCTAGAAATTGACCTCGTGGAGGAGGAACGCGACCGAGCGCTCCTCCGCCACGCGATCTACGAGCGCGAGATGGCGCGCGCATACAACCAGCGCGTGTGCAAAAGAGCTTTTCGCCTTGGGGACCTTGTCCTCAAGCGCGTGACGGACCCCCAAGCCCAAGGTAAGCTCTCCCCCATGTGGGAGGGCCCCTACAGGATCTCCGCGGTCCTGGGCTCCGGGGCCTACAAGCTCTCCAACCTTCAAGAGCAGGAGCTGAAGCACACGTGGAACTTGCGTTTACTTCGCAAGTTCTATGTTTAGCCTTACGGGCCTGTCCCCTCCCCCGGAGCGATCACGCCGGAGGGGGAGGAGGGACACTGTAGTAACTTTTCCCTCCCCCTTCGCGGCTTCGCAGGGGGAGGCACTGTACATTTTTGTTATCAATACATAGCTTTTGTTCTTCAACTGTCTCACTGCAGGTTCTTCTCATTACCGCCCCTAACGGCGATGCCCTCCCCGCGAGGATACCCTCCCCACGGGGATGCCCTCCCCGCGAGGAAGCCCTCCTCGTGAGGATGCCCTCTTCGTGAGGAAGTGGGCCCAGACCCAGCAAGTCCCTCCTGTAGGGCGGCTTACGATCAGCCCTCGTGGACTGAGGGTGTAAGCGGCAACCCGGTCCCCAGCGGCCGTGGTAATGAGTCACTTTGGGAGACTAGTCCCCTACCCAAACACTCAAGACCCGTCCTGGGGCACTTCCTCCTCCGGGAGTAGACGCTCTCCCCAGCGGGACGTCTAATGGCTTTCTCGGATATCTTTTCCCCGGAGACTTTATTCCTGGCTCCCCATCCTCACGGCAACCGGACGATTGTCTCCCGGAATGATTTTCCCCGGAATCTTCAGGATTTCTGGCACTATTCCTGGCTCCCCGTTCTCACGGCGACCAGATAATTACCTCCCGGAAGCTCTATTCCCGGTTCCCCGTACTCATGGCGACCGGACGGTTCTCCCGAAGTTACAGATTTCTCGGACACCTCTCCCGAAGACCCTATTCCCGGCTCCCCATTCTCACGGCGACCGGACGATAGTCTCCCGGGAAGCTTCCCTCTGGAAATCTCATCGGGTTTTCTTGGGCTTCTTCCACACGAGGCCTTATTCCCGGCTCCCCGTTTTCACGGCGACCGGATGATTGTCTCAGGGAAGGTTTTTCCCTTGGAAACCTCGTTTTAGAATTTTCTAACTTGGAAAAATTCTTATGCTACAGGTTATGTTCACCCCGGGGGCCTTGCTACCCCCACAGCGCGCGGAGCTACCCTCCGGCCCGCTGTGGGCGGGGGGACAGGGAACCGCCGGGTGTTGACCGCACCGCCCATGAGCAAACTTAGCTCATTCTTATTAAAATGAGTCATCCGGACCATCCAAGAAGAAAAAATAAAAAGACAAAGAAGAAAAGCGACAACAGCTTTATTCATCATGAAACCCGGAGGACACCTTCCCCCTCCGGTGGGCCTCGGAAATGATACAACCCGGGTTCTAACCCGGGGGATCCTCGACATCCTAAGGCTCCTACGCCTAATACTCCCGGAGGCTCTCCGCTAGCTCCCGGGCTAAGTCCTGGTACAATGCGCGCACGCGGCGCTGAGCGTCCCGGAGCACATCTTCGGGCCAATATTCGTACCCCGCAGGTGGAAGTATCCGGAGGGGAGGTACCATCTGGAACCCCAGACTCGGGGGGGGGGTGGGGGGGTTAATTCGGCGCGATGGTTGTCAAAATTGTCCAAGTGCCACTCCGGACGCCACCTCAACCGGATCGGCTCCCGGACGGCATCCCCGCTACGCTCCCCGGAGACGAGGCTTAGCAAAATCAAGGCCGCTTGGGTGTCCCCCGGAGAGCCCCTCCCGGACCTTCGCCCGGGAGTAACCTCCCGGGAACCCTGGTAACATTGCATTCAATTCAAAGACTTAGAAAAATTTCTAACTCTATTGCATTCAAAATATCTTTTTTACAAGTGTCCGGGGCTTCTTTTAAGAAGCTACCGGGATCAAAAGTCCTAAGAAAATAAAAGGGTCCTATCTAAAGACCTGGGGGGAGGCTCATACTCTTTCATTGGCGTCCTCCCCCCGGGGGGCTTCCTCCGAGGCCGGGGCTGGGGCGTCCCCTGCCGGAGGCGCCGGTGTCGGGAATCTCGCCTCGATGATTCGGTCGTAGAAGCCTCCGGCAAGCTGCTCGACCTCCCGGCGCGAGGGCTCGAAGGATTCCGGGAAGCTCCGGGGGATCCGGGAAGCTCTGGGGGATGCGGCCCCCGATCGCCCGGGCACCGACCCCCCGGAACTCGATGAGCCCCACTGCGGCCGCGACGATGGGGATCGCCAGGCCCCGCGCCCGGGTGTCGGCAGCCTCTGGAATGGCGGAGACCTGTGCGTTGAGAAATCGCACAGCCTCCGCAAGGGTCGCCGAGGGCACCTCCGAGCTGCTCCCGGAGCCTAAGCTCACGCCGAGGCTCTCGAGGGCCAAACGGACGGAGCGGCCCGCGTCCGCCACCGCTCGGACGCTCGAGCCCTCGAGCTCCCGGAGCACCTCCTCCCTCGCCTTGGCCTCCTCCCGGAGGTGGCCGTTGACGGCCTCGAAGACATGAACCTGGGCCCGAACCAGGGACAGCTCCTTAAGGGCTTCATCACCCTCCCGGAGGGCCTCCTCACACTGCCCTAGGAAGGTCGCGGCCCGGTCCTCCGCTACCTTAAGCAGCCGGGTGACCCGCTGCTCCAGGCCCCAGGTAACGGCTGCCACCTACAAAATATAGAGTTAGAAAAAACTCAAGTGCAGGGAACGAAGGAATACATCATCAACTCGGGTTACCTGGGCCTCGAGAGATTGAAGCCCCTGGAAACACTCATGGAGCGTTCCCTCCGCAACGAAGGCTTGCACCTGCCGGGTGTGCAGGCCCTCCGTATAGCGGGCGACCTCCCCCGCGGGAAGCAGGGGGGTCTCTCGCCCGGCGCCAGCGTCGCGGCCGATGGGGGGTCCCTGGACCTGAGAGTCCGGTAACGTGGCCGGCGTCGCCGGCGTCTTCGTCGCCGAGGAGGTGTCCTCCGAAGACATGGCCGAGGAGCTTTCGGAGGGGGTCCTTGCCCGGGGGGGAACCATCGGCCCTTTCCCCTTCCCGGGCCGGAAGGTCCTCGGGACCTCCTCTTCCGGGGGAACCTCATAGACTGAGGGGCTCCCCCCTCGTCCACCGGCCAAACCCGCGGAGGCGAGGCCTCCGCAAATCTCACCTCCAGCCTCTCCGGCTCCAAAGATGCCGGAAGGGCCGGGAGGTCCTCCACCGAGGGTGGCGACGGGGCGTAGTCCGCCGAGTCGGACGCCGCCCCGCCCACGGCCGCCTCCTTCCCCCGGGCCTCGATGGGGCTCTTCGGGGGAGGAGGTGTCGCATCTTCCCGGGCCGGCGCCCGGGCGTGCCCGGTCCCGGGGGTCGTGTCTCGGGCCTCCACCGGCGTTGAAGCCGGCGTCGTCGACGGGCCGGGGGTCTTTTGGACCCTGGCCTTCTTGGGCTCCGAGCCCCCCGGCCGTGTCCTTCCCCCGTTTGTGCGACCCGGGGGTGGGGAGAGGCTTCCTCTCCGGCAACTTTAGCCCGTAGGCCGCAGCCACCAAGTTCCGGGGAGGGCCCTCCCCCATGAGGCGCACGACGCGCTTGTGCTCGTCGGCGAAGTACCTCCCCAGGAGGTTCTCCGCCTTCTCCCGCGCCGCCGGGTACGGCCGGACTATAAGAGGTAAAGAGTTAGTCAAATTTTCGAAAAATCTGTAAATGTAATGAAGCAGGTAACGGGCTTACGCCGGGTCACCGGCTTGACCGGGGGCCACTGCTCCGGGCCCATGCCGATCCCCCTTCTCCCGTGTGAGAAGGGGGAGATCCTCAGGAGCATCATCTCCTCGGTGGCGTCCCGCATCGAGCGGGTCTTCCGGGAGATGACCACCTTGCCGAGGAGCTCGAACTCCTCGTCCGTCCGCACCGGAGGCTTCGGCGCGGACGATCGGCTGTAAGAGGGGGCTCCGGGGCATACACCACCCCTTCGTCCCAGACCCGGAGGTAAAACCACCTCCGGACCCAGTCGCCCCAGTGGTCCCGGGAGGCCGCCGCCGGGTAATCGGCCACCCGGGACGGCAGCATTTGCACCATCACCGAGCCGAAGGGGGACTTGGGTCCCCCCTTCACCAGGTGGGAGCTCCTCGCCGCCGGTTCGTAGAAGTACCGGAAGCCACGAAGGGTGGGCTCCCGCTCGTTCGCCGTCTCGTAGAGCCAAATGAAGAGGCCCATCCGGACAAGCGCGTTCGGGGTGAGGTGGTTGAGCGCCACCCCATACTCCTTCAGAAACTCCCGAAGCATGGGATGCACCGGGAGCCGGAGCCCCGCCTCCAGGAAGGCCTCGAAGGCCATGACCTCTCCGGGCTTGTGGCGGGGGGCTCCGTCTTTCTTCACGGGGACCCGGATGTCCCCGTCCTCGACGACCCCTCGCTCAACCATGGACTCCGCGTCCTCGGCCGAGAACTCCGACGCCCAGAGGCAATCCGGAGCGATTTCCTTCGGGGGCACCTCCGTGGTCTTCGTTCGACCCTTGGGTGCCATCAGGTTAGTCCTTTTTCCGGTGACTAAACTTGCAGGGAGCTAGACCTAAAAAGTCCCGGAAGCTAGCTACCAGAGGCTACTGCCGGAGACTACTACCGGAAGAGAGCTACCGAGAGAGGGCTACCGAGAGAGCTGAGCGCTGGAATTCAAAATTTGGAATGAGCTTCCGGGGCCCCCTAAGGCCCTATTTATAAGGGCGAGCCGTGATCTAGATGCGCGCCACGTGGTACCCCGCGGAGCAATCTGGGCCATTGAAGTCCAAGCCATGCGCGAGAAACAAAGGGACTGGCACGTAAACCGAGGCGCCGGTTCGAATCGCGAGCGCATTTATGATGAAACGACGCGGTCATAAGCGCCCGGCATGGAAACCGAAGCGTCACAGCGTCTCCGGTGACTTGGTCCGGAGATTCTCCCGGTGACATAAACCATTCCCACCGGGGACTCGAGCATCGTCCCCGGGGGGCATGGGGGGCTGCTGTTGGGGGAAATCTCCGCTAGGCTAAGTCCAGGTAAGTTCACATGTGCCCGGGGACTGTGGTCTCCGGTGTCTGCCCCGGGCGCCGTCATGTGGCTCTCGGGACCTTGCCTCCGGGGCACGTCCCGGGCGCCGCCATTTGGCTCCCGGGACCTTGCCTCCGGGACACGTCCCGGGCGCCGCCATTCGCCCGGGGATTGTGGCCCCCGGTGCCTGCCCCGGGCGCCACCTTTTGGCCCCGGGACCTTGCCTCCGGGCATGTCCTAGGTGCCGCCATTTGGCTCCCGGGATCTTGCCTCCGGGGCACGTCCCGGGTGCAACCATTTGCCCGGGGATTGTGGCCCCCGGTGCCTGCCCCGGGCGCCGCCATTTGGCTCCCGGGACCTTGCCTCCAGGACACGTCCCGGCCGCCGCCATTCGCCCGGGGATTGTGGCCCTCGGTGCCTGCCCCGGGCACCGCCTTTTGGCCCCTGGGACCTTGCCTCCGGGCATGTCCCGGGCGCCGCCATTTGGCTCCCGGGATCTTGCCTCCGGGGCACGTCCCGGGCGCCGCCATTTGCCCGGGGAGTGTGGCCCCCTGTGCCTGCCCCGGGCGCCGCCTTTTGGCCCCCGGGACCGTGCCTCCGGGGCACGTCCCGGGCACCGCCATTTGGCTCCTGGGACCTCGCCTCCGGGGCACGTCCCGGGCGCCGCCATTTGCCCGGGGACCGTGGCCTCCGGTGCCTGCCCCGGGAGCTGCCTTTTGGTTCCCGGGACCTTGCCTCCGGGGCATGTCCCGGGCGCCGCCTTTTGGCCCCCGGGACCTTACCTCCGGGACAGGTCCCGGGCGCCGCCTTTTTGGCTCCCGGGAACTTGCCTCCGGGGGATGTCCCGGGCGCCGTCGCCCTTCTAAAAAGGTAAGGTTCCTGTTTGTTCATCACGTGCAGGTCACACGAGGGGCGCCTCGGGAATCAGCGACCACCTGTCAAGCATCCAAGGCGCTTGGCCGGGAGAAAGACGTTGCTACCCCTCAATCCGACAGTAGCGTCCGGGATAGTTTAGACTTTTTGCTTCTTTTTGGGGCTATAAATAGCCCTTGTACCCCTCTGATGTAAAGGACTGAACAATTTGTATTGGAATAGCTAAACTCACAGGCGTGCTCCGGAAGCCTCTCCCCCGGAGAGAGCCTCCCCAGCTGACTCCGGTCGGGAGCGCATCAGACAGGACTAGGGCCCCCACCGGGACCCGAACCTGTATAAATCTCCATGTCATTTCTTGTGTTTGTCCGGCGGGGGAGGACCGGGTACCCGGCCAACCCGCGTCGCGTAATCTTCGCTAGGATCGTTCTCAAAACCTGCCGGGGTATTCTTAATACCACGACAGTATAGATGAATTTTAGAAATCAAGACCAGGGAGGGAGTCTTACCGTGGTCACGAGTGAGATCCCTGCTCCCGAAGCCCTAGAGGTTTCAGGGTCAGTCACTTCTCCCTCCCTGGTCGAAGGGTGGCCGTGGGGTTCGCTGCGGTGGCCTCTGTTTCGGCAAGACGAGGTAGTGTCTCACCGGATTGAGAGTCTGCTAGTTTCCTCTTCCGGCGGACTAGGGGAATGTCATCCTCCTCCTCCTCCTCGCTCCTCTCGCCCTATACGACGAAGAAGTGATTCCAGTTTGTACCTGGAGGAACAGGAGGTATGTGATATCTTACCGCAGTTTTCCTTGCGGTAAGGAGAGTCCTGCGCGAAGACCCTTCCCCGAGGATCTTCTTGGATTTCTTGGGGACAAGATTTCTCGTCCTGGGCTTCGAAGAGACCTTCTTCACATTCTTCTCCGTCGGCTTTCCCAGGAGACCGATGTTTTCGCTCGGGAACGTCGCCTCGGCAAATCTCCCCAAGACCTATGTCATTCCGATGTACTTATCGGTACTAGATGTACATAAGACCTACGAATGAGAACTGAGCGAAAGTTGACGTACCTTTCGGCATTCCTGCTTGAGGTCGTCGCCGGCGTGAATTAAGTTCTGTGTGCGAGGCGATCCCTTGGGGCCCTCCACTTCGGCACTATAGGCCCTGAGGAGGTAATTTGTCCGCCTCTCGATCTCGGATGAAGGCAGGACTGTTCCCAGAAAACCAATTAGAAAGCATAGAGCAGAGGTATAAGGTTTCGGTGTCGAAATCACGTACCATTGTTATAGTCCAGGGTGTTGTTCGCCATGGACTTTATCTCCCAAGCCGGATGAGCCCTTTCACGCAGGGGGACTCACCCGATTCTTCACGAAGTCGCGTATAATGTCGCGAGCCGTTAGTCCTTGTTGGACCAAGTGAAGAATCACTTCGGCGTGCTTCATGTATTCTGCATTCATGGCTGGTAGAGAATCCAATTCGCTCAGCTTCTCTGGCCGCGAGTTCTCGAACCACAGCCCACTCTCAGATGGAGGGGTGCAGTAGAACCACTTCTGGTGCCACCCGTGCACAGAGTCTCGCAGGGGTGGGAAGGGATACTCTTTCTTCTCTTTTATCCGAAACTATACATCCGGCGGCGTTGAAGCTCTTCGACCACTCCAAGTAGTAAAAACGCCGGAAGAGATCCACGCTAGGATACACTCCGACGTAAGCTTCGCACAGATGCTGGAACATTGCCAAGATCAAGATCACATTCGGGTGGAGATTTATCAATTCCAACCCGTAATGCTCCAGAATACCCTTCAGGAACCGACTCTCGGGGAATCGGAACCCGCATCGCAGGTATTCTTTGAAGACCACCAGTTCGCCCTCTCGGACGATTGGGGTTTCTTGGTCCTTCTCCGCGGGCCGCCAGTTGATTAGCAGCCGTGGAGGAAGGATCTCTTCCTTCTCCAATGCCATGAGGCTCTCCTCGGTGTGGTGGACCGATCGGCTCCAGGACGCCATTTCTTGCGAAAGATTGCGAGGAAAGGTGGCGACTTTGGGGAAGATGAAGGCTGTGGAGAATGAGGGTTTTGTGCGGCGGAAGTTCTAAGGCAGGGTTTCTGGTTGTGTGGCTTCCTCAAGAAGCTTCCTACTCCTTTTATAGACCCGAGGAGGCGCACTACTGTGAGTAACGTTCCATTTAATATTCTATTCATTTCCCATAATGGATACTCTCTCTGGCGGACCCGTTAAGTGTTCCTTGTATCGAATCCGAAATGAAAAGACTTCTTTGTTTTAGATTTGAGGGAACAGAAACGTGAAAAGTTCTGCAAAGGTTTTCGGAGGACATTTCCCTTCATGTTTCTTGTAAACTTTCACAAATTGATCATGAAAATATCCTATAACCCAGTTATTGGATGTACGAGTATTTTTTGATCGGATCACTGCGTAATCAAAATTATGTCTTGGACTGAGCTTCGATTTTAATCGAAGTGATGGTCTGATCGAGTTTCGGTTCTGATCACAGTAATCTTTCAAATTGAACCTCGATTCTAACCGCGGTTTTAAGTCTGGTCGCAGTATCAGTACTGGTCGCTGTACAACGTTAAAATGCGATTCTGGTCGCAGAGCTGAAGTTTTCCTGTGTATGAGTGGTCGTAAAGACGTTGCTTATGGCCATGTTTTCGCACAGAAGTTGTAAAGAACATTCATATCATATGAAGAAAAAGAAATCTTTATTTTTGACATTCTTGACATACAAAAGGGATACCGACGACCAGAGCATCGACCTGATCCGAAAGTAGTTTGCAAAGTTCTCCTAGGGACATGTTGTTGTCCGTAGGGTCTACATTGGCGACCCCCAGGGAACTAGCAACTAATCTAAGCCTATCTACATCATCCCTAACAAGAGACGCACTATTATCCCTAATTAAGTCAGAGAGTTCTCGCTGTTGCTGAGCGTGGTCCCTCTCCCGACGAAATTGGCGCGCCTCTTCACGGGATCTTTCAAAACATTCTGCTAGATGCAGAATCACCGAAGACATCTCTTCGGTCTTTTTCTCCAGAGCCTCTTTTTCCCCTTGGAGAGTCTGTCCGGGGGGGGAGGCAGGATCTCAGCAGGCTGATCGTTGGGGCCTCCAATCTCCTACATTTACAGAAGTTAGTCACACTAACTATAATACCAAGCAAAAGGAGGTAGGGGTTATTACCTGTCCCTGTACGTGACAGGTTGATATAGGCATCCTGGAAAGTAGATCACCCGATAAAATTCGAGGATCATCATATGGTGGAAGTGTGGTTTTCCCACTATAAGATTGCTTCTCCAACACAAGGTGAGGATCATCTGGTCGTGAGAGAGCAGCTTGACTACTAGAAAATTGATCACCCGAACAAAAACGGGGAGTATTGGGATGAAATGGAGAAAGCTGAGAAGAACGTCCCTCCAAAGGTGGAGATGAAAGCTCGACCTGCCGAGATGCATGGATAGGGAGAACTAGAGGAACAGAAGGAAGAAAGAACGATGATGCGGCTTTCACCTTTGTTCTGCTGGAGGATCCTTCATCAACCTTGGGTTTCTTCTTTGCTGGTGATGGATCTTCGGGCATCTGTAATTCTTGCTCGAAAACTTCTTCTTCATCACTCTCAATCTCGATGATGTTGTGGTCTGCCATTGGGAGGTGTATGAGAAGAAAAGTGGAGATGGCTTCAAAGGAAACTTAGCCGAGAGGAGAAGTTGTGAAGCTTTGTAATCCGAAGGCTTCGGTATTTATAGCCGCCAGGGTGACGGTTCGCCTTCCGAACGCCTCGAGTTTTTAAAGCATTTACAATTTCACCTCAGGTTAAAAAACGTTTTCAACAGTGCCATCATTACCCGTCACACATTACCCAGAGCTCGTCTCGAAGAACCAACCGTCACACTTAGTGGGCACACTAAGTGGAAGATTTGAAGCGAAGGGGAGAACTGGAGCACAGAGAGGTTTATACAAGTTCGGGCCCTCGATGGTGAGAGTAATAGCCCTACGTCCTGTTGGGATTTCATTATGTATAATAAAGAGTTACAAATAAACGGGAAAAAATCTTCACAGGAGAAGATTTTTCCTATATAAGTGTATAAAATGAAGCCCGGAAGGCTTATGGAAGCTATCTAGTCTAGGCTATTGTCTTTGCTATTTTTGTCCTTCGATTGGAATCTTCTTCAATCGGGCTCTCTTCTAATTGAAAAATCTCTCTCCCTGTTTGATGTACCAGGTTGCCCTTTTATACTGGTCGAAAGGGCGCCAGTTCGTAACGGCATCAAACAGTTGCTTGGATGCGGTTTAGAAAACCGCTCTTAACTTCCACGCAGGTTTAACACGTGTTATTCGTGGATAACTGCACGTATTAACCTCCTAACGGTTAGCCTCCTACGTGGAAGAATCTTCGAGATACTTGGGATATTCCTGCTACAGGGATAGATCAATCCCGCACTTCCTGGTCGAAAGTGCTTTGACCGCGCGATGTTGGCTGACCGCGCAACACCCTCAGCCTTCTGTCCACGCATAGCACACGAACTCTTGACCGCGTATTGACTGCGATCTGATCGCGTAAAGCCTGCGACCTCGGGCTGGTACTTCTCAGAATGACTTGAGTTCGCACCGCCGGACACGTGTCTGGCTCGGATCGATCTTGAACCAATCGTGTATTTATTTGAACTGACTTGGGTGTTAATCCTCGTCAGCTAGCCCCCAGATTTGAAGAAAACGAAGGGACATGTTTATTTCAAATTTCAAGATATTCATCGAATTTTTAATCCGACGCTTCAAATTCCCCACTTAGTGGCGCACTAAGTGTGGCGGTTGGTTCCCCGAGACTTGCTCTGAGTAATATGTGACGGGTAATAATGGCGCTGTTGAAACGTTTTTTAACCCGAGGTAAAATTGTAAATGCTTTTTAGAAATTCGAGGTGTTCGGCAGGCGAACCGTAGTCCTGGCGGCTATAAATACCAAAGCCTTCGAATTACAAAGCTTCACAACTTCTTCTCTCGGCTAAGTTTCTTTCAAAGCTACTTTAATCTTTTTCTTCATACCCTCCCCGATGGACAACTATAACATCATCGAGATTAAGAGTGATGAAGAAGAAGTTTTTGAACAAGGGCCTCAGATGCCCGAAGATTCATCTCCTTCAAGGAAGAAGCCCAAGGTTGACGAGGGATCCTCCAGCAGAACAAAGGTGAAAGACGCAGCAATGTTCTTTCTTCCTTCAGTTCCTGTAGTTCTTCCTGTCCATGCACCTCGGCAAATTAAACTTCCAACTATGGAGAAATGTTCTTCTCCGCTTTCTCCATTTTATCCCAATATTCCCTGCTTTTATTTGGGTGATCTATTTTCTGGTCGGCAAGCGGTGACTATCCCTCGACCAGATGATTTTCAACTTGTGTTGGGGAAGCAATCCTATGGTGCGAAGGTTACACTTCCACCATCCAGTGATCATCCGATTTTATTGGATGATCTACTTTCCAGGATGCCTATATCAACCTGTCACACACAAGGACAGGTAATAACCCTATCTCCCTTTTGCTTGTTGTTACAGTTAGTGTGACTAACTTTTGCCAATGTAGGAGATTGAAGCCCCCAGCGATCAGCCTGCTGAGATCCTGCCTCCCCCCCTCGGACAGACTCTCCAAGGGGAAAAAGAGGCTCTGGAGAAAAAGACCGAAGAGATGTCTTCGGCGATTCTGCACTTGGCAGAATGTTTTGAAAGATCCCGTGAAGAGGCGCACCAGTTCGGTCGAGAGAGGGATCATGCTCAGCAACAGCGAGAACTCTCCGATTTGATTAGGGATAGTAGTGCGTCTCTTGTCAGGGACGACGTAGATAGGCTTAGGTTAGTTGCTAGTTCTCTGGGGTTGTCAGCGTAGATCCTATTGACAACAATATGTCCCTAGGAGAACTTTGCAAACTTCTTTCGGATCAGGTTGACACTCTGGTCGCCGGTATCTCTTTTTTATGTAAAGAATGCAAGAAATAAAATTTCCTTTTTCTTCACATGAATACTTTTTACATCTTCTGTGTGAAAATATGGTCATAAGAAATGCTTTTACAACCACGCATACACAGGCAAACTTTAATTCTGCGATCAGAATCGCATTTTCAGTGCCGCGACTAGCATTGATACTGCGATCAGACTTAATGCCGCAGTTAGAACTGAAGTTCGGTCTGTACAATTACTGCGATCAAAACCGAATCTCGATTAGACTATCATTTCGATTAGAATCAAAGCTTAGTCGAGGACATGGTTCCGATCGTACCGTAACCTGATCAACACATATCCGTACGTCTAAAAACTGGGACATAGGATATTTTCATGAAAATTTTTCAAGACACATGAAGGAAAATGTCCTTCAAAAACCCTTGAAAAGTTTTTCATGTTTTTATATCTTCAAATCTTGAAACAAAAGAAGTTCTTTCTGTTTCAGATCCAATACCCGGAACACTTAACGGGTCCGCCAGAGATAGTATCCATTATGGGAAATGAATAAAATATTAAATGAAACGTTTGGATGGAACGTTACTCACAGTAGTGCGCCTCCTTGGGTCTATAAAAGGAGTCATTAGCTTCCTGAGGAAGCCACACAGCAGAAAACCCCGCCCTTAGAACTTCCGTCGCACAAAACCCTCTTTCTCTACAGCCTTCTTCTTCCCCAAAATCGCCAACTTTCCTCCCAAATCCTTACAAGAAATGGCGTCCTGGAGGAGATCGATCCACCACTCCGAAGAGAGCTTGGTGGCCTTGGAGAAGGAGGAGATCATTCCTCCGCAGCTGTTAATCAACTGGCGGCCTGCGGAGAAGGACCAAGAAACCCTAATCGTCGGAGAGGGCGAATTGGTGGTTTTTGAAGAGTATATGCGATGCGGGTTCCGATTCCCTGAGAGTCGGTTCCTGAAGGACATTCTCATGCATTATGGGTTGGAGTTGATAAACCTCCACCCAAATGCGGTCCTGATCCTGGCGGTGTTTCAGCACTTGTGCGAAGCTTACGTCGGAGTATATCCCAACATGGATCTCTTCCGGTGTTTCTACTACTCGGCGTGGTCGAAAAGCGCCAACACTGCCGGATGCATCTACTTTCGGATGAGGGAGAAGGAGTATCCCTTTCCACCCCTGCGGGATTCGGTGCACGGGTGGCACCAGAAGTGGTTTTACTGCACCACTCCATCTAAGAGCGGGTTGTGGTTTGAGAACTCGCGGCCGAAGAAGCCGAGCGAGTTGGACTCCCTCCCGGCGCAAACGTGGAGTTCATGAAGCATGCCGAGGTGATTCTTCACTTAGTCGAATAAGGACTGATGGCTCGCGACATCATCCGCGACTTCGTGAAGAATCGGGTGAGCCCCCTGCGTGAAAGGGCTCATCCAGCTTGGGAGATTAAGTCCATGGCAGACAGCACCCTGGACTACAACGAAGTTATGCAATTTCGACACCGAAATATCATACTTCTGTTTATATGTTTTCTGATTGGCCTTTTGGGAACAGTCTTGCCTTCCTCCGAGATTGAGAGGCGAACAAACTATCTTCTTACGGCCTACAATGCCGAAGTAGAAGGCCCCAAGGGATCACCTCGTCCCCAGAGTTTGGTTCACGCCGGCGACGACCTCAAGCAGGAACGCCGAAAGGTATGTCACCTTTCACTTAACTCCTGTTCACAAGTCGCTTGTACCCAATGCTGACAGATTCACTGGGTGATCCGGGAGGATCTCCAAGTCCTGATCGCATACGGATTCGCGACCAAGTCCTGATCGCATACGGATTCACGACCAAATCCTGATCGCATACGGCTTCGCGACTTTAACCGTGTTCTGAAAGGATTCGCGACCATGGATTAGTCCGCGACCAGGAAAAGGAATTTGTTCCCTGTTCGGAATTGTAATCAGATCCGAATGTGTATAACTAAGCTTATCTGTTTAGGATTAGTTATATGAGTCTAATACATTTAGGTCTCTAAGTCTGATACGTACTCATACGATTGGACTATAAATACCTTGTAATAGGTCTAGTTTAGATCATCGAACTCAATCGAAGAGTCATAGAACTTATTTGAGTTTTAGACACATAGTTCCTTCGACGTAGGCGAGTGCGACCTAACGTTCGACGTGTAAAGCCCTCTTTGAAATAAAGAGTTGTGCAATTACTTTGGGTTTCGGTATTTCCGAGTAAGATCCCGTTATTCCGCATATTAGAATCTGGGCGAGCCTAGTGCGAAAACCAAGACTAGGTCTCAAACGGATCACTGGGATGACATAGCTCTTGGGGAGATTTGCCGAAGTAACGTTCCCAAGTGAGAATGTCGGTATCCTGGGAAAGCCGACAGCGAAGAACGTGAAGAAAATCTCCTCGAAGCCCAGGACGAGGAATCCTACCCCCAAGAAATCCAAACAAACTCTTGGGGAAGGGTCTTCACGGAGCATTCTTCCTACTGCACGGAAGACTGCGGTAAGATATCACGTACCTCCTGTTTCTCCAGATACGAACTGGAATTATTTCTTCGTCGTACAGGGGGAAAGGAGTGAGGAGGAGGAAGATGATATTCCTTTGATCCTCCGGAGGAGGAGAGTAGCGGAAACTCCATCCGGTGGGTCCTCACCTCGTCCTGGAGCAACCACGGAGGATCCCGTGGCCTCAGGGAATCTTATGGTCGCGGGTGAGACCCCTGCTTCCGAAACCCCAGAGGCTTCAAGATCAGTTGCCTCTCCCTCTCTGGTCGAAGGGACGACCACGGTAAGATTTCCTCGTGGTCTTTAATTTTTCAATTACATCTGTACATGTGCTTATCGGTTCTACACTCATATAGGGAGAAGAACTTCCCCCTGTGACTCCTGTAAGTCCCAGGGAGGCTAATCCTCCCCTCCTGCGGATAGGAGAGGAGATGATCGAACAAGGTCCTGCGACTAGCGCAAGGACCGCAGATGAAGTGCCAGCTTCATCAATCCAGGAGTCACCCAGGCCGTCAACCGGACAGGCTATCCAGGTATGAATTCTTACCGCTTGGTTCTCTATCGCCCCTTGTGAATATGCTTACATAAGAACATGTATAGGGAGAGAAGGCCCTGTTTACAAAGAGGAAGATTAGGACGGACAACGACTGTCCTCTTTCTCTCGGAGAACCTTCCCTGAAATCCCAGAAGCTGATGGGATTTCAGATAAGGTAGGAATCCCATTCTGGTTATCCTGGATCAAATGGTGGCGACTACTAATGCAATCGTCAATTCTTTTTTCTTTGTAGGCGTAAAGAAACAGCTTCGAGCTCTTCAGCCACTCCGGGGAGGGTTGAAGTTGCTTCTGGTGTCGAAGCCTCCGGTGAGGAGGGCTCTGCCCCTCCGGTCCAGGAAGTCGTCCAGACCGTTGGGGATGAAGCGGGCGCAGGGACCCAGTCGCAGGCAACAGAAACGGCGACGGAGGCCCAACAGGCACATCCACCTGTTGCCCCTATCGTGGTCGTGACAAGTTCCTCGATCAGACCTTCCGCCATCCCGGAGGATGTTTCGTTTTGGGAATACATAGAGGTAAAACATCTCTTATGGTACCTGAATTGTGCATAGGACACCACTGATTTCTTTTTGTATCACAGGAATTATCCCGTGTATCGGCCAGATCGATTGCTATGGCGACAAGCATCGAGGCCATACGAAAAGAAAGAGACTGCTTGCGCAGGTAAGGATGAATTCTCCCAATTTGTATAGACACAAATTTGTTATGACAACCATTTTTGTTGTCACAAGGAGGTTGCTGCTTTGAAGAAAGACATAGCCGCGGACAAGCTCATGTCGATCACCGTGGTTTCAAAGCAAGAGGTCGAGCTTAATAAGCTGCGATCAGAACTCTCTGGTAAGTCGATTCCCGACTAGGAAGGCTTGACTTCATAGCTTAGACTGCTTGTAACAATCTTTTTATTGCAGCACAAGCAAGTCAAATAAAACGACTTGGTCAGGACAAGGCAATCCTCTAATGCTCCATCAATTCTACCCACAAGGCGAATAGAGACCTGAGCCAATCCATCTTTGAAAAGCTAAAGATGGTGGCCTGTCTCCTGAAGGCTGATGTGGTCGAGACCACGAAGGATGACCTCAGTTTGAGTGACTGGTCTACTCTGGTCACAGCCCAAGCGGAATCACTTCTCGAGTATTTTCCTGAAGATACACGGCGACGGGAAGAGGCAATCAGAACCAGGGTTCGATCAGCAGCCTCCGCCATTCTCTGCCGGTTTCGTCTCCATCATGGCCCAGATACAGATCTGAATCCACTGGTGGGACCGGTAGAGATCGAGAGTGAAGAACAATTGGAGTTGATCATGGGAGAGATCACCCCTCTTGTAGATAAACTCCTGACCGAGCTCGGGATCGCATAATCCCTACAACTGTACAGATATAACATGCAGAATGCAATGCATGTACAAATTATTTTTTTGAAATAAAATAAATACATTCTTGTTTTTTGTTGTTTTATATTATAAGCATATCCCCCTAGCCCCCGCCTGTGATTATAGATATTGAAGGCTTAGTATTATAAACACAGGAGAAATACAAGTGTAACGACCAGGAGTGTGCGATCGGACCAGCAATTATGATCAATGTAACGCCTAACCTTGTTGCAAACCGGCAGCCACTCAGATGACCAAGGACTTACCAGAAAGCCCCGTACGCGTTGAGAAACGGCTTATTTAGGAGTGACTTGTTTGGAAGCGGTCATGAGATCGGCCAGCGAATCCGACTAGAACGTTGTAATGATCTAACCGCCGGCGACCAGCCCCCGAGTCAAATTCGTAACACATGGGCATAAAGGGAAATGTTCATCGTATGAAACCAAAAGACTTTTTGTTTTATGAAAAAATGCTAATTGAACGGGAAAAGGGACTGAGTAATTACACGTAGAACTTGCGTAGTTGATCGATGTTCCAAGTATTGGACAAAATTCGACCATCCTCCATGGCTAATCGAGCAGAACCTGGTCGCGGCACCGAAACAACAGTGTAAGGGCCTTCCCACTTCGGAGAGGATTTGTTGCGATTAGACTGGGCTTGAATTTTTTGCAAGACCAAGTCACCCACGTGGAGACTACGTGGTCGCACCCTTTTGTTATGGTACTTGCACAAAGCTTGCAAGTATAGCACGGA
The DNA here is from genome assembly GCA_019359835.1 of Pharus latifolius. NCBI lineage: Eukaryota > Viridiplantae > Streptophyta > Magnoliopsida > Poales > Poaceae > Pharus > Pharus latifolius. The sequence continues at coordinate 4,982,008 of CM033328.1, forward strand.
CTTGATCAAAGCGCGATCACGCCTTTCTTCTAAGAGGATGAGATCTTGTGAACGCTGTTCGGGCTGATCAACTTGTTCGAATTGCTCTGTCCGAACAGATCCAATACTAACTTCCATAGGTAGTACGGCCTCAGCCCCATAGACCAAATGGAAGGACGTCTCACCGGTGGCTCGACTAGTGGTAGTTCGCAGTGCCCATAGAACAGTGTAGAGCTCGTCTGCCCAAGCCCCCGAGCGAGTCTTAAGGCAATCAAAAACACGTTTTTTGATGCCCTGTAATATCTGCCCGTTGGCACGTTTGACGGCACCATTGCTCTGCGGATGTGCCACAGAAGCAAAGCACACCTTGGTCCCAATCTGATCGCAGTAGTCTAAGAAAAGACCACTAGCGAACTGAGAACCATTGTCTGTGATGAGATGGTTTTGAACACCTAATCGAGCAACAATGTTCTTATGGAAGAACTTTTGTGCTGCTGATGCAGTAATATTTCGTACCGGTTTGGCCTCAATCCACTTTGTAAATGTGTCAATGGCTACGAACAGAAACTTATACCCATTGACCCCTTGTGGCATATGACCAACAATATCCATCCCCCAGATCGCAAAAGGCCATGCGAAGGGAATGGTTTGTAACGCATAGGCAGGTTGATGAACCTGTCTCACATGGAACTAACACTGAGGACACATTTTGACCATATGATTGGCATCATCAAGTGCCGAAGGCCAATAGAATCCTTGTCGAAAAGCTTTTCCGACCAATGTTCGATATGACACGTGTGCACCACATACACCGTCATGTATTTCTTTCAAGAGGGATTTGCCTTCCTCCTGAGATATCCAGCGCATGAATACCCCTTGAGTACCCTTTCTATACAAAACTCCTTCCATGAGCTTGTACAAACGCGCTTTTCGAATCAACCGATCATTTTCGGTTTCGTCCTTGGGTAGGGTCCCATGTTCAAGATAGACCCTCAATGGATGAGTCCAATCCTATCTTGACCGTGGTTGGTAACGCAGGCTATTACCGGATCGTCCTCGACCGAAGTCATGATCGAAGGACGGTCCAAGTGTTCAATGAACACTCCTGCCGGAGCGGATGTGCGTGAGGACCCAATTTTGGATAATTGGTCTGCGAGAATGTTGTCCTTTCGCGGGATGTATTGGACTTCGAAATGACTGAAGTGTTTTTCCAATCTCCTCACTTCCCCCAGGTAATGAGCCATTGTCTCATCGGAGGTGCTGTACTCCTTGTTTACCTGGTTTACGACCAGCTGTGAGTCTCCCCTCACCACTAATCGACAGACTCCGAGGAATTTTGCTGCCCGGAGCCCTGCAAGAAGACCTTCATACTCTGCTGCGTTATTGTTCGCAATAAAGTGTAGTTGAATGACATACTTAAGCTGTTCGCCCTGAGGCGTAACTAAGACCACTCCAGTCCCCGAGTGTTGAAAACTACGGGAACCGTCAAAGTACATTGTCTAGTGATCGGGGCATTCCAATTCCTCAGACACCTGCACGGGTGGCTCAGGGTTGGTCCATTTGACCGCAAAGTCGGCCAAGACCTGAGACTTAACCACCGTGTGGAGTGTGAAATGGACATCAAAAGCACCGAGTTCGACCGCCCATTTGACGATTTGACCATATTTCTCTGGATTTCAGACAATATCCCCCAGAGGAAAGGAGGAGGGTACTGTGATCTTGTGAGCTTGGAAGTAATGCCGTAGCTTACGGGAAGCCATCAGCAGTGCGTAAAGTATCTTCTGGACCTCAGGGTATCGCTCCTTAGGACCATGAAGTACCTCGCTTACATAGTAGACGGGTCTGTGGATTCCTTCCCTTTCCGCGATCAGAACAGTGCTGACCGCGTGCAGGGTGGCCGCCAAATAAAGAAGCAATGGTTCTCCTTTGTTGGGAGAAACCAGCACTGGCGGACTGGATAAATATGTTTTCACCTCCTGAAATGCTTTTTCAGCCTCATCGGACCATGTGAAATTGTGATGCTTCCACAAGGCTTTGAAGAAAGGTAATCCCCTTTCGCCCAGTCGTGATATGAAACGACTTAAGGCCACAAGGCGACCAGCCAGGTGTTGAACATCTTTCATGGTCGAGGGCGACCTCATCTGTTCGATGGCCCTGATTTTCTCAGGATTGACTTCAATGCCTCTGGAACAAACAAGGAAACCAAGAAGATTTCCTGAAGAAACCCCGAAAGAACACTTCTCCGGGTTTAATTTTATTCCAAAGCGATTCAAATTACAGAAGGTTTCAGCAAGATTGTCTAGATGAGACAATCTTCTAGTACTTTTTACAACCAAGTCGTCTACATATGCTTCGAGATTACTCCCTATCTGGGAAAGAAAGGTCTTTTGCATCAAGCGCTGGTACGTGGAACCTGCGTTTTTGAGGCCGAACGGCATTCTGACGTAGCAGTAGGTACCGAACGGTGTGATGAAGGCAGTTTTCTCTTCATCTTCTTCTGCCATGCTAATTTGATGGTATCCTGAGTAAGCGTCCAGGAAGCTCATCAGTTCACAACCCGCAGTTGAGTCAACCAGCTGGTCGATGCGGGGAAGGGGAAGTCATCCTTCGGACAGGCACTGTTGAGGCTAGTGTAGTCGACGCACATGCGCCACTTGCCATTTGACTTGCGGACCATGACCGGATTGGCGAGCCATTCTGGGTGATCGACTTCACGAATAAACCTGGCCTTCAGGTGTTTATCCAACTCCTCTCAGATGGCTTCTTGTCGGTCAACAGCAAAACGCCTGAGCTTTTGCTTTATTGGTCGTTGTCCAGGTCGAATTGCTAACCTGTGCTCGATTACTTCCCTTGGGACACCGGGCATGTCGGACGGTTTCCACGCAAACACATCTGCGTTAGCCTGGAGGAAAGCAATGAGCTTGAGTTCCTATTTGTCATCCAGTCCTGATCCGACCCGAATTGTCTTGGATGGATCAGCTGGGTACAATGGAACTAATTTGAGCTTTTCATCTGGTCGAGGAGTAGCCTTGATTGCGTCGGCGGTGACAGTGGCAACCTGAGCGTCCCGGAGGGGAAGCTGGTCGACCATCTCCAGAGATAGCCGGTCGCACGTTAGGGGCACGTTGCAACTGCCTCAGACCGAGATGACACCTTTGGGGCCAGGCAATTTGCCGCACTGATAAGCATAGTGCGTTGCCATCATGAACTTAGCGAGAGTTAGCCTGCCAAAGATTGCATTGTAAGCCGAATCACAATCGATTACATCAAAAGTAACCAATTTCAGAAATTATCAGGTTCTCCCAATGTGACCGGGAGGACCACCTGTCCCAACGGCATCATGGAGGGACCAGGGATTATCCCATAAAAGGGGTGGATTATGGGCTTAATCTTCGAACGAGGAATTTGCATCTCGTCGAGTACTTTGACCAATAAAATGTCAAGGGAGCTCCCTCCATCGATCAGGACCCTCTCGACTCTCGCATTACTGATGATCGGGGTAATAACCAGAGGAAGCCTCAATGGCCTAGTCAGCCCCATGGGACAGTCAGTGCGATCAAACGTCAAAAGTATATCCGACCAACGGGGGTACTGAGGTTCACCAAGGGATGTCTCCGTTTGGTTAACCTCTCGATAAAAAGCCTTAAACTGCCTTTTGGAAACAAAAGAGGAGGAACCTCCAAAAATGACATTAACGTGATTATGGGGTACCTGGTAAGACATCTCTTCGTCCCCATTGGCATCTCGAAGTCCGCATGCTTGTTCTTTAACCGGTAAGGTTGGCATCGGTCCAATCCCTTGGTAGAAGTCATTCAACTGCTTTAACCAACTCCTACAGTTCTTGAGGTCGTGGCCTGCGGAGTTGTGGAGTGGACACCACTTCTTGCCTCCCTGCGGGTTAGTCGACTTTTCTGGCTGGTCGGCACTACGACCACCAGAAGCAGTTTTATTTTTGAACGAAGGGTTGTTACCTTTGGTCGAAGGAGGCTTCTCTGCAACTGCGACCTCGCGGTACTGTCCAGAGCGATTCCTTTTCAACTTCCCGCCTGATGAAGATTCCAGCTTCCTGCTCGAATCTTCGTTCCTAGCGTCCTTGAGACCTGGTTGAGGCTGTAAGTTACCTTTGTCGACCATCCGGTTCCATTCAACCGCTTCGGCCACGTCAGAATATCGATCAGCCATATCAAAGAGATCGGCTACTGATCGAGGAGGATGGATGAGCAAGTCTTCGGTAAATCTCCGATATCGGACGGCATGCTTAAATGCCCTAATAACGGAGCCATCAGATATGTTCGGGATGGTATTTCTCACCCCGACAAACCTCTTGACAAACTGTCGAAGAGTTTCGGTCGAAGTTTGCCGCAGTCGATGAAGGTCGTCCTCTTTACTCGGCTTCTGATAACAATTTTGGAAATTGCTGAGGATAGCGTCACACAGCATTTCCCAGTTATAGATAGAACCTTCAGGTTTATTGAACAACCAGGTTCTTGCCGGTCCTTCAAGGACTGTTGGCAGGTAATTGGCCATGACCCGGTCATCGCCTCCCACCGCTTGGATGGCAGTGATATAGATTTGAAGGAACTCGGATGGGTTCTGAGTTCCATCGAACCTTTCTATGGCCCCTGGTCGAAACTTATCTGGCCAAACGACCGCACGAAGGCCGGGTGAGAAAGCTTTACAACCAACGTAGGGATCGTGGATCGCCCTGTGATTTTCGACCAGATCGCGAGCGACCCCACACAGTGGAGAAGTTACTCGTGGTCCTAAGTGAGAGTGAACAGGGACTCGATCCACGGCACGAGGATCCGGTGCCCGCCTAGACTTGTCCTGGCGGGACGGTGCAGGCGGGGGGTAACTTAGTCGACCAGAACCGGAGTTAGAACGCTCTCGGTTGTGGGAACGTGTTATCGACTAAGAGGAGGCCATAGGGGTCGCTTCGGATGCGACCTCATCCAACCTCTCTGCTAGGATCCTAGTGAAGGCTGGTTTCTGTGCATCCGTGATCGTAGGAGGGAAATTGCGCATGACCTCCGCAATAGATCGGAGTTTGACATGTGTGCTTCTCCTAGGGGCACCAGGTGTTACTGTTTCTTCATCCACTGGGAAACGCTCCGGAGGCAAAGAAGGGGTCTAGTTACGTTTGCGTCCACGTGACCGTCGGGAAGAACTCGGAGAAGCATCGTAACGAGCCTGCGCATCTTGAAGAGCCTCTAGGGCAGTCCTACGTAGTTCGTTGTCCTGTTGCTTGAGGTCTTGATCTTCCTTCTGTTTGCGTTCCTGTTCTTCTCTAGTAGTCCACTGATCAGGAGTTTCCTCTGATAAGGCGGCAAACTGTCTAGGGAGAGAGGTCACCGAGGGAGAAAACATCTCGGTTTGTTCCGAGTCAGACTCGAAATCAAAAAGACGATAGAGGGGCTAACTTCCTGGTTGTCGACATCATCTTTCCCCTCAGCGGGGTCGTATGACGGGCCGGACTCACCCACTAGCACATTAAGAACCTTGGTAGGTTTTGACCCTGTTCTAGTTGCTCCCTGGTCGATGGACATGACCTGGAGAGTCGATTCAACCTCTGGGAGGTTTTCGCCTCCGACTTCTTCCATCGGAACAGGATCGTTAGGAGAAGTCATCGGGATGTGAGCGTAATCCTCGAGATCGAAATCGTTCTCGGAATCATACACTCCAGCCATAATTCGGCAAACCTCCGGATGAAAGTTAGGACGCCTTGAGAAAGGCCCCACGGTGGGTGCCAGCTATCGACGATTCGGACTCAGGGTCCTTAGCCAAACTTATGCAGAATTTATAAGTAGTGAGAACTTTCAGGGTGTCCCTCCGGGAAGGTATGTCAAACTATGGAGAACTAGAGCGCAGAGAGGTTTATACAGGTTCGGGCCCTCGATGGTGACAGTAATAGCCCTACGTCCTGTTGGGATTTCACTATGTATAATAAAGAGTTACAAATAAACGGGAAAAAATCTTTACAGGCGAAGATTTTTCCTATATAAGTGTACAAAATGAAGCCCAGAAGGCTTATGGAAGCTATCTAGTCTAGGCTATTGTCTTTGCTATTTTTGTCCTTCGATCGGAATCTTCTTCAATCGGGCTCTCTTCTAATTGAAAAATCTCTCTCCCTGTTTGATGTACCAGGCTACCCTTTTATACTCGTCGAAAGGGTGCCAGTTCGTAAAGGCATTAAACAGTTGCTTGGATGCGGTTTAGAGAACCACTCTTAACTTCCACGCAGGTTTAACACGTGTTATTCATGGATAACTGCACGTATTAACCTCCTGACGGTTAGCCTCCTACGTGGAAGAATCTTCGGGATACTTGGGATATTCCTACTACAGGGATAGATCAATCCCGCACTCCCTGGTCAAAAATGCTTTGACCGCGCGATGTTGGCTGACCGCGCAACACCCTCAGCCTTCTGTCCGCGCATAGCACACGAACTCTTGACCGCATATTGACTGCGATCTGATCACGTAAAGCCTGTGACCTCGGGCTGGTACTTCTCAGAATGACTTGAGTTCGCACCGCCGGACACGTGTCTGGCTCGGATCGATCCTGAACCAATCGTGCATTTATTTGAACTGACTTGGGTGTCAATCCTCGTCACTATCCACTTTCCTAAGCTTTAAGTCAGTGTGTTAGATGTACAAATAAATGTAAGGCCACACTAATACGAACCTTGCGGGTCCCTAAACTTCCCCTTGGTTGATATGACCTCCGCAAGGAAAAACTCAGTGAGCATCCCTCGGACAATACTAATCTCCCGAGGGTCAAAGCTTTCTGAAGGGAAGTCGACCCCCTACAGCAAGAGTTGGTACAGAAAAAATTAGTTCAATGCAGTTGTAAATTCTGCCAAATTGATACAAAGGGGAGCAGTTGTATACCTCGGGGAAATCTGGGCGGTGAGGGGTGATGATCAGGTCATACATGTGGCGCATCATGTAGAACCCACATGTATTGTCGTCCAGCTGCTGATGGCACTGCCAATTTACAGACCGAGAGTTAGCTGGGGACACGTTATAAAGTAAAACAGATGCCAGTTGAAATTTGTACCGAAAATTGTAACCACTGAAACTTATCGACTCGCCGCTCGTGTTGTCGCCCTCCCTTGGCAAAGTAGTTCGTGAAAGCCCTGTAGATAGTCAAATTGACAGTTTGAGGATAGTCGAAATTGACAGTTTGAGGACAGTAAATCTAGATGCATGCAAGACAGGTCCACATGAATATCATCACCTTTCGAATACATCTCGTGCGCCGCAATACAAGTACCCTTTCCTCTGCAATGAATCAAGGTAGAACACCTTGTTCCTTTTCGGAATAAGTAGCAGCAGGATCCAGTGGTAGCTACATGTTACACGTAAAGAATTAAAAATTTAATCTAAGTTTGGGGGTGTGCACATGGAGACACTAATCTACGGGTGAAGTACTGATGAAAGCACTAACCTCTGGTTGTAGGCTACAAGTATGTACTCCTTGTCGAGCTGAGCAAGCAACCCTCTTTTGATGTAGTCGACAATGAAGTCTACGTCGGTCCTAAACATCACCTCGGCGACCATCTGGGGGTCCAAGAAACCAACAGGTATGCCCTTAGATTTGGCATAGCTGGTCATGCAGCTGCACGGAAGTAACCAATTAATAAATGACATATATCCGTATATGCACGAACATGTGTAGGATAGTAGGATACTTACAGCACCCAAGACCGTAGGATTGACAAGTCGAGCGCATCTTTGTTTAGTAAATTGTGCAGGTCTTCGAAAGTCACCGAGTAGGTCCCAACGTCGTTATGGAACTCTGCCACGGTGTACTTGACCATGATGTGCGTTGGACGCTGCCTATTGGTCTGGTTTGTCCTCCTCATGTACCATGCATGCAGGCTCTGGCATGCTAACCCCATGCTCAAAATTGCGGTATCGGAGGCCATGGGCATCCCCAGAGCGAACGGCATGAGAGCTGGCGCACTCTTCTTGCTTTCCTTCGCCGGGCTCTTCTTTGCTTTTCCCCTACTAGCCAGCTTCTTGAATGGTTGCCTCCTAGTCGAAGTCAGCTTCGTCATCGGAGGGGTTGGCTGGCTAGTAGGCCGTGTGTCGGTCTATGATGTCTGTGATGTAAGAACCTACATATTAGGACACTAACTCTGAGGGCTATTATTACAGTATGAATTATGAAACTGGTGGGGGAATTACCTCATCCAGGACGATGTCTTTCTTGGGCCATTGCACGAACGTGTGCACCGCATCCCCGAGAGTGGTAATCTCGTCGTTTGGCGGCTACTCCAACGGAAAACCCATGCAATGGTCAAAGACACTGTCCACCTGGACCCATGCAAAACCCTCACATAGAGGGGCACCGTGGATTGTGGCCCCCGCCGTGCATGGTTGCGCCATCCCACGGGCAGCCTCGATCGGGAAGAGACCGGCCAGCACCATAAGCTTGCAGGAGGCGGGTTCCTATAAACAGTGCGCATTAACATATTGAATTTCACCACTTTTCACTTTTGAATGAATTAACATAGACAAACGGTCATTACCTACAGAAAGTCCACCGGATACTTTGGAGAGGGCTCCGTCTGCGAAGACCCCGGCGCAGACGCGCAACTACTACGGTGGCCAAGAATGGGGGTCGGTACTTTCGCTGCTAGAAGGGGGGTGCCCTGGGTCACCTTTCTTAGCTCTTCATACATGGACCGCATCTCTGAAAACTGCTACAGGAGTGCTTTGTCCCGAACAGCAAACTCCGATCGAATCTCCTCCTTGAGCCGTTCATCGCGGGCTTGGTGGGATCTCTTTCTCCTCTTAGCCGCCTCCTCATCATCAGGGAAACCATGCCTCCAAGGCATAGTGGAACCGAGGCCGCGCACGCGGCCTGGATGCTCCTTGTTTCCTAGCGCCGCTGTGAGGATATCCCTGTCCCTCCTCGGGTTGAACTCTTCGGATGCCGCCTGCGCACTCAGCGTCACCTGCAACAGGAGAACTTAGCAATACAACCCATTGCATGCGTGTTACGAGGATAGTACGTGATCGGACAATCTTACCAGCCGGTCGATCACTTCCCTGTCCGCAAGGTTAGTCACAGAGACGCTTCCGAAGGAGGTCATCGTCGATCTTGCTCGGCACCAATTGCGGGCGCGCACGTCCGTTATGCCTGCATAAGGACTGCCGGCCGAAGACTGGGAAGCCTCCTCGTCCTGCTTCCTCCACAACGCCTTCTTCCCCACATACCCACCACTACCTAGTCTATGTGGGTGGGTATTCTTGGCCTGGTTAGCCTGGCCCTTCGCACTAAGCTCCTGGAACTCTGGCTTGGCCTTCATCTCGACGAATTGCTGCCATGCCTCGGGAGTCACGAAAGGGAAGTCATCGGAGGGGGTCTTCGACTCCTTCACATAGAGCCTGACAAGGTGGCTCTTGAAGTTCCTCCACGCCATGTTTATTGACATCAGTGTCCTCCAGCGGATGGTGAAGTGACGATCCTCGGGAATGTGAAACGCCGCCTGCATTTCTTCCCACAGCGCATCCTTGCACTTTGGGGGCACTTGACCCCAGTCGGAGGTGGTGATGGGCACCCGCTCCCTTGCCACTTTGCCGCATAGTGAGCGGTACTGACCGACAAGTTTGTCCGGAGCTTCCGGCACACCATTATCATCGAACTGGACATGCTGCTTTTCCCGCTTGTCCAGACGCGCGCATGTCGTCCGGCCTCGCCCCTTTCTCTTTTGCGGTGGGGTCACAGCGGACGAGGCGACCTCCGGCCCAGGCGTCTCATCGCCAGCGAGGTCACCCTGACTCCCCGAGTGGTGCATTTCGTCACCAGACATAGTTCCTAACATAAGTGAAAGAGAGAATAGTTTAAGTAAATCTGCAACTAATAATTCTATAACAAAACCCATATACTTATAATTAACCAAGAATGACATAAATGGTGGGGAGGCGATGGAGGTGATCGCGTCAGAGGTGGGAGGGCGATGGAGGTGATCGCGCCTGACGGTGGAAAGGCGATGCAGGTGATCGCGATGGACGGAGAGGAGGAGAAGGTGGGAGGCGATGGAGGTGATCGCGACGGATGGTGCGAGGGCGGAGAGAGCTAGGGCAAACAGTTGCGAAGTCTGGAAATGAGTGGGACAAAGCCCGCCTTGAACTATGTACTGCGTTGAGATTATCACAGTCGGTCCAACATTCACAACCATCTGTGATAATATTATCACAGTCGGTTCTCACATCAGAACCGTCTGTAATAATCGACATATTGATAATCACCAGAGAGATTATCACAGACGGTTTTGAGTTGAGAGCCGACTGTGACTCTAATAATCACAGACGGTTTGGAATTGAGAACCGACAGTGCACATCAAGAACTCGAAGCGTCAGACATTGCTGAAAATATCACAGTCGGTTCTCAAATAAAAAACGTCTGTGATAATCTACATAGTGAGAGATTATCACAGACGGTTGTGAGTTGAGAACCGACTGTGACTGAGATTATCACAGACGGTTTCGACTTGAGAACCGACCATGCACGTGTACACTTGAAGCATTGGACACGCTGTTGGGAATATCACAGTCGGTTCTATATTCATACCCGTCTGTGATAATTGAACCGTCCGTGATAATCTCTCTGTTGAACGTTAGTTTTACAACTTGAAACTGATCTGTAGCTTTCAACTCTGAATGCTCCAAAACTTGTTTTAAATGAACACTCAGATATTTCAAATGTAGTCCAAATGCTCTGTAAATTGGTTACAGTGTACGTAGATCCGAAAATTGTTTACAATGTGGAGCATGCTCAAATAAATTTAACATACAATGTGGAGTATGCTCAAGTTAATGTTACATACAAATGGGGACTTTCACCGACAATTTCCACGTACACAGCCATGTTATCCTCAACTTTCCACTTGCCGCGGCCCTGCAAAGACGAGAATTACAGTAGATATAAGCTATACCGATGGAAACAGAGAGATAAGGACGTACGGTTGATTACCTTTAAAGTATAACCCTTCCTGGTGATCCATACGCACGTAACTGGTTTCGTCAGTGTCTTCAGTATCGACCTGTACGCCATCTCCAAATGGAGGAATCTCATCAAATTGATTGTATTCCTCCTCGTCTACGATATTTTCAACTCCAACAATCCTTCTCTTGCCATGAAGGACGACGTGCCACTTCTTATTGGCCGGGTCAGTGATATAAATAACCTGAATGGCTTGATTTGCAAGTATGAATGGCTCATCTTTACAAGCAACTCGATCGAGATCCACAGAAGTGAAACCGTAACTGTCAACCTTCACACCCTGTGGGATTTGGACCCATCGGCATCGAAACAGGGGAATCTTGAACAGTATGTAATCGAGCTCCCAAATTTCTTCAATGAACCCGTAGTACGAGTTCAATCCACGTACTACACTTGTTAGGCCTGTCTCGGTGAACCCCTCATGGAAAGCTTCTACGCTCACTCCACTATTTTGCACAGTGCTCTTTCGATCTTGAGCTTTCATGTAAAATGTGTACCCATTGATGTCGTATCCCTGCCATGTCTGTACAGTAAACGTGGGCCCTTTTGACAACCATTTAAGGTTCTCACTTGCAGACTCTCCGGTGATTCACAGTTTCATCCACGCCTTGAATTGACTGTTATGTTGTCCCGTGATCCAAACCTCGGATCAGCGAGGATTGTATTGTCGTAGCATCTCCTTGTGCTCGTCGATGTACGGAGACACCTCCGTCATGTGTTTCAAGACCCAGAAATGAGCTTTTGAGTACATATCGAAATCAGGAGTGATGGCTCTCCGTCCAATAGTGCCAACACCATCAAGTCTCCCCTCGTGACGAGACACAGGAACTCCTATTACTTCTACCTCGGCCATGTAATGGACGCAAAACTCAACAACCTCTTCCACTACATAACCTTCGACAATGCTACCCTCGGGCCAGGACCGATTCCTCACGTAGGCCTTAAGTACACCCATGTACCTCTCGAATATCACAGACGGTTCCTAGCTCAAAACCGTCCGCTTTACTATCACAGTCAGTTTTTACTTCAGAACCGACTGTGATTATAACTGTCGGATTTTACATCAGAATCGTATGTGATTATCACAGTAGGTTTTTACCTCAGAATCGTCTGTGTTAATTATAAATCAACACTCTGCTCTACTATCACAGACAGTTTTAAGGTCCGAACCGTCTATAATATCCTGGATTGTTTGTTTGCAGTCAAACCGTTCGACTAGTGGTCATCAGTTGTTCCACTTGTTTTTCATATTTGGTTCTATCTTATTTCAATGTTAGTATTTAAAAAAATGAACGTTGAGACTATTTGGTTTTATCTTGTTTTTCATATTTGTTGTACGTATGTCTGTGGATCTTCAAAGAATTTTGAGACTATTACAGTCAGTCCTGAAATTAAAACCGTCTGTAATGTTACTATCAGAGACGGTTTTGAGTTCAAAACCGTCTTGATTGCAGCAGTATTTTCTTGTTAACATTTTCACACAGAACATCATTTGGTGATTATCAGTTACATAATCAATCGAAAAACCAAATATATAAGGAAAAGAAATTTCTTATTTCTTACAATCTTTGCATACATAAGAGATACAATTAAGCGACCAATTAATTAGCGTCGACCTGTTCCGAAAGTAATTTACAAAGTTCTTCTAGGTACGTATTGGCATCAGTAGGATCTACACTGGCCGCTCCAGGAGAACTACCAATGGCTCTAAGACTATCAACATCATCTCTCAGCAAAGGAGTGGATTTGGCATCAGTAGGACCATCCAAGAAATTAAAGTTGATACAACAAAGGTGGAGATGAAGCTGCAACTCAAAGCACTCTGCCAAGTGCAGAATGGCAAAAGTCATCCCCTCAAAATGCTTCTCCAACGCCTCTTTTTTTTTTGGAGAGTTCTGCACAAGGCAGCTTTCTCCTCCTGCACATATGCTTCTCCAGCTTCTCCTAGGGACGTATGTTGGGAGGGTGAAGATGATTGCCAAGCTTCGGAGTGGATTTGGACGCGGAAGTGTGAGCCTTACCCCAGAAAGTTGATCATCCAAGAAAACCTGATGATACAAAGGTGTTGAAGAGGGGATATTGGAAGGATTGTTGTGGATCTCCAAAGCTGGAGTCGATGCAACTGGAGGGGTTGCAAGGGGTAATGTGGCAACACAGGCCTCAACACCCTCTAGAGTCTTCGCTGCAGCTCCACTGGAGGATCTTTCATCATTTCTAAGTCTCTTCTTTGGAAGGAGCATTTCCTCAGGCACCTGTGGATTTCGAAATGCATTTATTTTGAGGTAATCAAGTCATAAAAGAAAGATCTGCATTAGAGTTTCAGAGAGGACTTACTTTCTGAAGATCCTGATCGAGTTCATTCCTTATCTCTTCCTCATCACTCTCAATTTCAATAACCTCATTGGAATCTCGGCTCGCCATCAAGGTGGGAGTTGAGGAGGGAATAAAGACAGGGATTTAGGAGCCTCGCTATTTATAGAAATAGAAGGTGACGGTTCATATGCGTGGGTGCCTCAAGTTTTAAAAAGTGCACTACTGGTTTTCAAGGTCAATAAATTCATGATAACTTCTCGGGAGATAAACTGCAACACGGCAAAGGAAGTTGAAGAGTCAGATTACATAATTCAATGCAAATTAAATTTGAAGTAAATAATTAAGTCTCTTCATCTGCTCAGTTATTATGTGCGGTTATCAACAATTGCATGTAGAGAATTCGATGCGTGGGCACTGTTGGGACTATCACAGACGGTTGGGATATCAAACCGTCTGCTTTAATATTACAGATGGTTCTCATGTCCAAACCATCTGTAATATGACTATTACAGACGGTTCTGATGTCCGAACCGTCTTTACTATGCCTGGAATATTGAACTGTTCGACTTCTACAAATACTTGTTCCCTCCCTGGAGTTTTGCTTCCAGTCGAACCGCTCCACTTCTCTTTCTCCAAGAACGTGCGCGAAAATTGTAAAATTAACATAAGAACAAATTTTTAGTTAATTTTTTCATCATTAATGAAAACAATTTCCAAGTCGACGCTTCGTGTTCCCAGGTTAGTGCGCCACGCAAACATCAGAAATGGAAAAGACACAACACACTGTTGAGAATTTGAAGTGGAGAGCACTACTTTGTTTGCAAGATCAATACCGACATGATAAATATTCTCGGGAGATAAACTGGAACACAGCAAAACAGTAGTGCCCACTTAGGAAGTTGAAGCATCAGATTACATAATTTGATGCAAATTAAATTTGAAGTAAATAAATAAGTCTCTTCATCTGCGCAGTTATTATGTGCGGTTATCAACAATTTCATGTAAAGAATTGCACTGCTGGAACTATCACAGACGGTTGGGAGATCAAAACCGTCTGCTTTAATATTACAGACGGTTCTGATGTCCGAACCGTCTTTAATATTCCTGTGGAATATTGAACTGTTCGACTTCTACAAATACTTGTTCCCTCCCTGGAGTTTTGCTTCCAGTTGAACCGCTGAGAATTTGAAAGAAGTTGAGAATTTGAAGTGTCGATCACCCTTGGTGACGAGGATTGACACCCGGGTCACTTTTAATAAATGGACTTTTGGTTCAAGACAGGTTCGAGCTAGACACATGTCTGGCGGTGTGAACTCAAGCTATTCTGAGAGGCATCACCATGAGGTCGCAGGCTTTGCGCGATCAGGTCACAGGCTTTGCGCGGTCAGGAGTTCGTATGCTATACGCGAACAAGATGTCTGGAATGTTGCGCGGTCAGCCGACATCCCGCGGTCAGAATACTTTCGACCAGGGTATTTGGAGTCCATCTGTCCGGCTGTCCATACAGCAGGATATTCCAAGTATCCCGAAGATTCCTCCACGTGGAAGACCAACCGTCGAGAAGTTAATACGTGCAGTTATCCATGAGTAACACGTGTTTAACTTACGTGGAGGTTAAGAGCAGTTCTTTAAAAACCGCATCCAACCGTTCAAGCAACCGTTTGATGCAGTTTCTTCACATGACACCCTTTCGACCAGTATAAAAGGGTGGCATGGAATATCAAGAAAGGAGAATCGAAGAATAAGAGATCAATTGAGACAGATCAATTGATCAATAGAAGAATCAGGAGATTCAACACCTCTCAAATAGCCAAGTCTACGGCCTACATTAGATAGTCTTCTTCAAGCCTTATTGGTTTCTTTTTTGTACACTCATATAGGAAAAACCCTCGCCTGTGAGGGCCTTTTCCTGTCATCTTGTAAATCTTTACCACATATAGTGAAATCCTAACAGGACGTAGGGCTGTTACTCTCACCATCGAGGGCCCGAACCTGTATAAATCTCTCTGTGCTCCTGTTCTCCATTGTTCTACATACCTTCCCGGAGGGTCACCCTAAAAGGTCTCACAACTTACAAATTCTGCATAAGTTCGGCTGAGGACCCCGAGTCCGAATCGTCGACAGCTGGCACCCACTGTGGGGCCTTTCTCAAGGCGTCCTAATTTTAATCCGAAGGTTCGCTGAAACATGGCTGGAGTATATGATTCCGAGAACGATTTTGATCTCGATGATTATGCTCATATTCAGATGCCCTCTCCAAGCGATCCTGTTCCGATGGAGGAAGCTGAAGAAGAAAAACTCCCGGAGGTCAAATCATCTCTCCAGGTCATGTCCATCGACCGGAGAGCAACTAGTGCAAGGTCAGAACCTACTGAGGTTCTTAATGCACTAGATGATGAATCCGGTCCGTCATACGACCCCATTGAGGGGAAAGATGACGACAGCCAGGAAATTAGCCCAGGGAGATTTGATCCCGACAACCTCCATCGTCTCTTTGATTTCGAGTCCGACTCGGAACAAACCGAGATGTTTTCTCCATCGGCGACCTCTCTCCCCAGACAGTTTGCTGCCATGTCGGAAGAAACCCTCGATCAGCAAGCTGTCAGGGAAGAACAGGAACGCAAACAGAAGGAGGATCAAGATCTCGAGCAACAAAACAACGAACTACGCATAACAGCCCTAGAGGCTCTTCAAGATGCGCAGGCTCGTTACAATGCTGCTCCGAGTTCTTCTCGACGGTCACGTGGACGCAAACGTGACCAAACCCCTTCTTTGCCACCGGAGCGCTTCCCGGTGGACAAAGAAACAATAACACCCGGTGCCCCTAGGAGAAGTACCCATGGTCGATGCGATCTATCGCGGAAGTCATGCGTAACCTTCCTCCTACGGTCACGGATGGGCAGAAACCGGCCTTTTTCAGAATCCTGGAGGAAAGGCTGGATGAGGTCGCATCTGAGGCGACCCCAACCGCCTATTCTCGGTCGGTGACACGTTCCCATGAACGAGAGTATTCTCGCTCTGGTTCTGGTCAACGGAGTTACCCGCCGCCCGTACCGTCCCGACAAGACAAGTATCGATGAACGCAGGATTCTCGTAGGGATCGGATTCCTATCCACTCTCGTTTGGGACCACGAGTAGCTTCACCATTGCGTGAGGTTGCTCGTGAACCAGTCGAGAGTCACAGGACAATTCACAGTCCCTACGTTGGTTGCAAAGCTTTCTCGCCCGGCCTGCGCGCGGTTGTTTGGCCCGATAAGTTTCGACCAGGGGCCATTGAAAGGTTCGACGGAACTCAGAACCCCTCAGAGTTCCTTCAAATCTATATCACTGCCATCCAAGCGGCAGGAGGCGATGACCGGGTCATGGCCAACTACCTGCCTACAGTCCTCGAAGGACCGGCTAGAACCTGGCTGTTTAATCAGCCTGAGAGTTCCATTTACAATTGGGAAATGCTGTGTGACGCTATTCTTAGCAACTTCCAAAATTGTTACCAAAAGCCGGGTAACGAGGATGATCTTCATCGATTATGACAAACATCGACCGAAACACTTCGGCAGTTTGTCAAGAGATTTGTCGGGTTGAGGAATACCATCCCGAACATATCTGATGGCTCCGTTATCAGGGAATTCAAACATGCTGTTCGATACCGCAGGAAGGCAAGAAGTGGTGTCCACTCCACAACTCCACGGGCCATGACCTCAAGAACTGCAGGAGTTGGTTGAAGCAATTAGATGATTTCTACCAGGGAGTTGGGCCGATGCCAACCTTACCGCCTAAGGAACAGACGTGCGGGCTTAGAGACACCAACGGAGACGAAGAAATGTCTTACCAGGTACCTCAAAATCACATTAATGTTATTTTCGGAGGTTCTTCTTCTTTCGTTTCCAAGAGGCAGTTTAAAGCCTTTTACCGAGAGGTTAACCAAACGGAGACATCCCTTGGTGAACCTCTATACCCCCGTTGGTCAGATACACCTTTGACGTTCGATCGCTCTGATTGTCCCGTGGGGCTTACTTGACCATTGAGGCTTCCTCTGGTCATTACCCCGATCATCAGTAACGCGAGAGTCGAAAGGGTCCTGATCAACGGAGGGAGATCCCTTGACCTTTTATTGGTCAAGGCACTCGACGAGATGCAAATTCCTCGTTCGAAGATTAAGCCCATAATCCATCCGTTTTATGGGATAATCCCAGGCCCCTTTATGATGCCATTGGGACAAGTGGTCCTCCCGGTCACACTGGGAGAACCGGACAACTTCCGAACAGAATTGGTTACTTTTGATGTAATCGATTGTGATTCGGCTTATAATGCAATCTTTGGCAGGCCAACCCTCGCTAAGTTCATGATGGCAACGCACTATGCTTATTAGTGCGGAAAATTGCCTGGCCCCAAAGGAGTCATTTCGGTCCGAGGCAGTCGCAACGTGGCACTCACGTGCGACCGGCTATCTTTGGAGATGGTCGATCAACTTCCCCTCCGGGACTCCCAGGTCACCACTGTCGCCACCGACGCGATCAAAGCTGCTCCTCAACCAGATGAGAAACTCAAACAGGTTCCTTTGTACCTAGATGATCCATCCAAGACAATTCTGGTCGGATCAGCTCTGGATGACGAATAGGAACTCGAGCTTGTTACTTTCCTCCGGGCTAACGCAGATGTGTTTGCGTGGAAGCCATCCGACATGCCCGGTGTCCCAAGGGAAGTAATCGAGCACAGGTTAGCAATTCGACCTGGATAGTGACCAATAAAGCAAAAGCTCAAGCGTTTTGCTGTTGACCGACAGGAAGCCATCCGAGAGGAGTTGGAAAAACTCCTGAAGGCCGGGTTCATTCGAGAAGTCGATCACCCGGAATGGCTCGCCAATCCGGTCATGGTCCGCAAGTCAAATGGCAAGTGGTGCATGTGCGTCGACTACACTAGCCTTAACAGTGCCTGTCCGAAGGATGACTTTCCCCTTCCCCGCATCGACCAGCTGGTCGACTCAACCACGGGTTGTGAACTGATGAGTTTCCTGGATGCCTACTCAGGGTACCATCAAATTAGCATGGCAGAAGAAGATGAAGAGAAAACTGCCTTCATCACCCCGTTCGGCACCTACTGCTACGTCAGAATGCCGTTCGGTCTGAAGAACGCAGGTTCCACGTACCAGCGCTTGATGCAAAAGACCTTTCTTTCCCAGATAGGGCGTAATCTTGAAGCATATGTAGACGACTTGGTTGTAAAAAGCACCAAAAGGTTGTCCCATTTGGACGATCTCGCTGAAACCTTCTGTAATCTGAATCTCTTTGGAATACAAGTGAACCCGGAGAAATGTTCTTCCGGGGTTTCTTCAGGAAAACTTCTTGGTTTCCTTGTTTGTTCCAGGGGCATTGAGGTCAATCCTGAGAAAATCAGGGCCATCGAACAGATGAGATCACCCTCGACCATGAAAGATGTTCAACGCCTGGCTGGTCGCATGGCGGCCTTAAGTCGCTTCATATCGCGACTAGGCGAAAGGGGATTACCTTTCTTTAAAGCCTTGCGGAAGCATCATAATTTTACATGGTTCGATGAGGCTGAAAAAGCATTTCAGGAGGTAAAAACGTATCTATCTAGTCCACCAGTATTGGTGTCTCCCGAGAAAGGAGAACCATTGCTTCTTTATCTGGCGGCCACCCCACACGCGGTTAGCGCTGTTCTGATCGCGGAGAGGGAAGGAATACACAAGCCTGTCTACTATGTAAGCGAGGTACTTCATGGTCCTAAGGAGCGTTACCCTGAGGTCCAGAAGATACTTTACGCACTACTGATGGCTTCCCGTAAGCTACGACATTACTTCCAAGCTCACAAGATCACAGTACCCTCCACCTTTCCTTTGGGGGATATTGTCTGAAATCCAGAAAAGTCTGGTCGAATCGCCAAATGGGCGGTCGAACTCGGTGCCTTTGATATCCATTTCACGCCCGGCACGGCGGTTAAGTCTCAGGTTTTGGTCGACTTTGTGGTCGAATGGACCAACCCTGAGCCACCCGTGCAGGTGCCGGAGGAATTGGAGTGCCCCGATTACTGGACAATGTACTTTGACGGCTCCCGTAGTTTCCAACACTCGGGGGCTGGAGTGGTTTTAGGTACGCCTCAGGGCGAACAGCTTAAGTATGTCATCCAACTACACTTTGTCGCAACTAACAATGCGGCAGAGTATGAAGGTTTTCTTGCAGGGCTTCGGGTAGCAAAATTCCTCGGAGTCCGTCAATTAGTGGTGAGGGGAGACTCACAGCTGGTCGTAAACCAGGTAAACAAGGAGTACAGCACCTCCGATGAGACAATGGCTCATTACCTGGGGGAAGTGAGGAGATTGGAAAAACACTTCAGTCATTTCGAAGTCCAATACATCCCGCGAAAGGACAACATTCTCGCAGACCAATTATCCAAAATTGGGTCCTCACGCTCATCCGCTCCGGCAGGAGTGTTCATTGAACACTTGGACCATCCTTCGATCATGACTTCGGTCGAGGATGATCCGGTAATAGCCTTCGTTACCAACCTCGGTCAGGAACAAGATTGGACTCATCCATTGAGGGTCTATCTTGAACATGGGACCCTACCCGAGGACGAAACCGAAAGCGATCGGATAATTCAAAAAGCGCGTCTGTACAAGATCATAGATGGGATTCTGTATAGAAAGGGTACTCAAGGAGTATTCATGCGCTGTATATCTCAGGAGGAAGGAAAATCCCTCTTGAAAGAAATACATGACGGTATATGCGGTGCGCACGCGTCATATCGAACACTGGTCGGAAAAGCTTTTCGACAAGGGTTCTACTGGCCTTCGGCACTCGATGATGCCAAGCATATGGTCAAGATGTGTCCCCAGTGTCAATTCCATGAGAGACAGGTTCATCAACCTGCCTATGCATTGCAAACCATTCCCCTCGCATGGCCATTCGCGGTTTGGGGAATGGACATTGTCGGTCCTATGCCACAAGCGGTCAATGGGTACAAGTTTCTGTTCGTAGCCATTGACACGTTTACAAAGTGAATTGAGGCCGAACCGGTACGAAATATTACCGCATCAGCTGCACAAAAGTTCTTCCATAAGAACATTGTGGCACGATTTGGTGTTCCAAACCGTCTCATCACAGACAATGGTTCTCAATTCGCCAGTGGTCTTTTTCTGGACTACTGCGATCAGATTGGGACCAAGGTGTGTTTTGCTTCTGTGGCACATCCACAAAGCAATGGTGCCGTAGAACGGGCCAATGGGCAGATACTGCAAGGCATCAAAAAACGTGTTTTTGATCGCCTTAAGACCCGCTCAGGGGCTTGGGCAGATGAGCTCTACACTGTTCTATGGGCACTACGAACTACCTCTAGTCGAGCCACCGGTGAGACGCCCTTCCATTTGGTCTATGGGGCCGAGGCTGTATTGCCTATGGAAGTAAGTATTGGGTCTGTTCGGACAAGACAATTCGAACAGGTTAATCAGTCCGAACAGCGATCACAAGATCTTATCCTCCTAGAAGAAAGGCGTGATCGCGCTCTGATCAAATCCACGGCATACTTGCAAGCTTTGCGCAAGTATCACAGTAAAAGGGTGCGACCACGCAATCTCAACGTGGGCGACTTGGTGTTACGAAAAATTCAAGACCAGTCTAATCGCAACAAATTCTCCCCGAAGTGGGAAGGCCCTTATACTGTTGTCTCAGTGCCGCGGCCAGGATCTGCGCGGTTAGCCATGGAGGATGGTCGAATTTTGTCCAATACTTGGAACATCGATCAGCTTCGCAAGTTTTACGTGTAAGTACTCAAATCCCTTTTCCTGTTCAATTAGCATCTTTTCATAAAACAAAACATTTTTTGCTTTCATACGATGAGTATTTCTCTTTAAGCCCAGACCATATAAATTCGACCTAGGGGCTGGTCGCCAGCGGTCAGATCATTACAACGTTTTTAATCGGATTCGCTGGTCGATCTCATGACCACTTCCAGATAAGTCACTCCTAAATAAGCCGTTTCTCAACGCATACGGGGCTTTCTGGCAAGTCCTTGGTCATCTGAGTGGCTGCCAGTTCGCAATAAGGTTAGACGTTACATTGATCATGATCATTGGCTTAAACGCACACCCCTGGTCGTTACACTTATGTTTCCTCCTCTGCTTATAATAATAAGGCTTCAGTATTTATAAGCACAGGCGGGGGTTAGGGGGATATGCTTATAGTATGAAGCTTGTGATATGAAGTTGCAAAAAATTTTTTACTTTCTTTCAAAGAAGGGTTTTTTACATACATTGCATTATACAACTGTTTTTTACAAAAATAGGGATCAGTCGATCCCTAGCTCGGTCAGGAGCTTATCTACAAGGGGCTTGACTTCCTCCATAACGGTATCAAGCAGCTCTTCACTCTCGACCTCAACCGGTCCCACCAATGGGCTCAGATCTGCATCTGGGCCGTGGTGAAGTCGAACCCGGCTGAGGATGGCTGATGCGGCCGATCGAACCTTGGTTCTGATCGCCTCTTCTCATCGCCGTGTATCCCCAGGGAGATACTCGAGCAGTGACTCTGCCTGGGCCATGATTAGCGATGACCAGTCGTCTAGGCTGAGATTCTCTCTCATCGGCTCGATCGCATCTGCCTTCAGAAGATCAGCCACTGCCTTCAGTTTTTCAAAGACTGAGAGGCTCAGCTCTCTGATCGACCGGTCGGAGTGGCGAATAGAGGATTCAAGGAGTCCCTTGTATTGACTAAGCTGTGTTATTTGACCCGCTTGCGCTGTATGAAGAGAAAAGCCACCGAGATTGAATGGAGCCTAACTGTGGCCACTTCCTTCTTCAACGATGATACCTCTCTGTGTGGCTTCCTCAAGAAGGCACCTGCTCCTTTTATAGGCCCGAGGAGATGCACTAATGAGGGTAACGTTCCACTCAAACGTTCTATTGAATATTTTATTCATTTCCCATAATGGATACTATCTCTGGCGGACCCTTTAAAGCATTCCGGGCATCGGATCTGAAAAAAAAAGACTTCTTTATTTCGGAAGCTGGAAGGGTAAAAAACCTGAAAAGTTTTTCAGGACTTTTCAGAGGGGATTTTTTCTTTATATGCCTTGGACATTTTTTGTGAAAAAGTCCTATAACACAATTTTTGACGTACAGGTGTATGTCTGACCGGGTTGTGGTTTGGTCCAATCTATGCTTTGGATTAAGCTCCGATTCTAATCGAAGTAACGGTTTGACCGAGCCTCAATCCTGGTCGCAACTCAGTTCCACTAGTACAGAAATGCAGTCTTCTATCGGTAAAAAACACCCTTCTACTATCGGTTTTTGTACCGATAGAGATAGACACGATAGAACAAGACTGGACATTTTCTATAGGTAAATAACCGACAGAAGAAGTTCACTATTCTATTGGTATATTATGAATCTACCGATAGAAAACCCGTCGTAGTCTTACGTCAAGCGGCAGGGAAAGTACCATTATTCTAACGGTTAATTACAAGATTACCGACAGAAAAAATCATACTATTCTATCGGCATATTAGGAGTGTACCGATAGAAAACTCGTCGTCAGCGGTTGGAAAAGTACCACTATTCTAACGGCTAATTATAAGTTTACCAATAGGAAAAATCATAATATTCTATCGGCATCTTACAAGTTTACCGACAGAAAAAAGCATAATATTCTATCGGTATATTTGGAGTGTACCGATAGAAAACTCGTCGTCAGCGGTTGGAAAAGTTCCAATATTCTAACGGCTAATTATAAGTTTACCGATAGAAAACTCGTCAATAGCGGATTGAAAAGAACCACTATTCTAACGGTTAACTACAATATTACCGACAGAAAAAAGCATACTATTCTATCGGCATATTAAAAGTTTACCGATAGAAAACTCGTCGTCAGCGGTTGGAAAAGTACCACTATTCTAACGGTTAACTACAAGATTACTGACAGAAAAAAGCTTAGTACTCTATCGGATATGTATGAGTTCACCGGCAGGAAAGGTCACACTCTTCTAACGGTTAATTTTGATTGTACCGATAGAAAAAAGTACAGTAGTCTCTCGGTTGTTGATGAATTTACCGATAGAGCATTCACATATACAGTACTTTATTTGCATTCACAATACAGTACATTCACATATACAGTACAGATGCAATACAGTATAGATTGGATACACAATACAGTACAGATGCAAGGTAAATTCACAGAACAAATTGACACATTAGGCAGTTATTCACATTTATTCACATATGTATGGATAAATACAGATTGCAATCCAATGTGGACATTTATTCACATATATATATTTATTCACATGTATATGAACAGTCTATGCAGAGTACACCAAAAGGAGAAAATTGTCATGCTGAATGGTTGGGCGCTACTTCCTCCATGACATATTGTGCCCAGATTTGTCGAAGATATATAATCTTTGCATTTTCATATTGGTCTTTCGACATGGCGATCTGCAAGCATGTGTGCATACTGATTAACTAACTTCGATCCTAATTTAGAACGTGACACCCATTTTTGAAATTTGAGTTAGCTATCGATGCTTACCTGGGGGAATCGGGAAAAGTTTGTCCGCACTAGGTCGTACATGTAGCGCAGCACATAAAACCCGCATTCCCACGATTGCGGCTGCTGATGGCACTGAGATAATTGCATATGCGAAGACATGTTAGCTATATATTGTTTCCATAAACTAATTAAGCATAAACAAAAAGTCTCGTGAGTACCTCATATTCTTTCCAAGCTAGTGAGGTCAAAATATAAATCAAACATATAAGTTACTTACGCCTCCATATTCCCCTTGAGCACATATTCCATTGATAATCTGTCACGCATCGAATCGAGGTAGTACACCTCGTTCCTCGGCGGACAGATCACGATGAGGATCCAGTGGCCCCTGCATTGTACGTAAAAGAGGACCGCTAGCTCAAAGTACATCTCAGGTGTAACATACAAGATTGAGTTAAATTAGTACGAAATGCACTAACCTTTGGTGGTACGGCACCAGAATGAAGTCCCTGTCCTGCTGCGCCATCAGCGCGCTGGATATGTACTGCTCAGCGTGCGCGGCGTCCTGCTCTAGCATCGTGAGGCTTATTTTCTCTGGGTCGAGGAAACCCACCTTGTC
The DNA here is from genome assembly GCA_019359835.1 of Pharus latifolius. Taxonomy (NCBI): domain Eukaryota; kingdom Viridiplantae; phylum Streptophyta; class Magnoliopsida; order Poales; family Poaceae; genus Pharus; species Pharus latifolius. Next base: position 5,006,437 of record CM033328.1, read on the forward strand.
ACACGCAGCCTCCGATGCTAGCCTGTACATGCACCTGCATGCGAAGGACGAGATTAATATTAATTTCACAGAAAGTTACTCAGTATTCAAATGAACTGCAACATTAATGCAGAGTTAGCAAACAGAGTTAGAAAACAGCAATACATAGCATCAGCAAACTCACAGGACTCCAGTCCGTATGATGGACATATCGAGCTCCCGCCAGTTGTAGAGGTCGAACAGATCCTCGTGTGCCACGGATATAGTCCCGGGCTCACGGTGGAACTGCCCAGGCCTGTAGGGAACTAAGAAGTTCAGGCTGCGCCGAGCTCGATGTAGGTACCAGTCTTGGAGGTCTCTGGTTGATCGATCCAATTTCCGCAAAGATGCCTCCGACAGGAGTGGGAGCGCGTTCGTGAACGTCCGCGGCAGTCCCTGTCGCCCTTTGCCCTTGCCTTTGCCGCCCTTGCCTTTTGCCGGGGACTGAGCGCGTACCTTCGAAGGCAAGGGCGAGGTGATGGCGGCTTTCTTCCGAGGTGGAGGCGTGGATGCGCTGGGTGGGGTCGAGGCCGTCTTTGATGTGTCCAGGTTCGCACGAGATCGGCCCTCATGCCCCGAGCTGGGGGCGCAGTCCCCTGGTAGCCCCGCGGCAGGCCACTTCAATTAATGAGCACGTATGTTAGATTATGCAAGTTGAGTGTACTGAGTAGGATGTAATCTAAAATGTGTAGGATTTACCGGTTGTATTACAAGACACTTCTTGGGCCACTGTACGTAGGAGCCCACTGCCTCAGCAAGTGTCAGCAGTTCCTCTGTTGGGACTGGCAACGGAGAATCGTTGTAGGCCGGCATGGCCATGTCCACCTGTACTTTTGCGAAACCCAACCGCAGAGGTACACAGTGGACCCGGACATCCGGCCCAGACGGATATACGAAGCCGTGTCCAACCACTTCCTGCCCAGCGCCTACGTGATTCTGTAGGATGCAGCCCTCTGGCCCCTGCAAATTTGTAACAATTAAAATAGGTTAGCGAAACAACTCTAACAGAATGGGAGTGGCATCAACTTAAGTGCACAGATGAAGGCTTGCAGTACCTCAAGTAGATCCACTGGATCCGCGAGTACCTTCGAAGCGTAACTGCTTATCCGACCCCGCGGGGTATCGTCGTCCTGGGGATCCGCATCTGCACTCTTGGCCAGCAATGTTTCTCTCAACCGTGCAAACTCTTCCCTCATTTGTGCTACCTCGGTCTGCACCTCAGACTGTACCTCAGCCCGTATCTCAGCCCGCATCTCCGCCCGTATCTCCTCCCGTACCTCAGCCCGTATCTTATCGGAGAGGTCAGCTTCCTTTTCCTTCCAGGTGCGGGCCTTCTTCCTCGGTGGAGCCGGATCTACGAAACCGGCCTTCCACGACACAATGGCTCCCATGGCCCGTGTCCGCCCGGGATGCTCCTTATTTCCTAGAGCCCGGGTGAGGATGTCGTTCTCCCTCTGCGGGGTAAACAATCCCTCCGCTGCCTCCTTCTCAAAAGAGATCTGTTACATTTGAAGGTACCTTGTGAGACAAATTGCCTTATATACACTTGTGCGCACACAGTTTACGAGGTTAGCCAACTTACCATTCGCCTCACAACGTCGGCGTCCCCAGGGGTTGCGAACTGCACAGACCCCATGGACGACACGGACCCCCTCCCCCTCCACCATCGCTTGCACCTCTCATCCCGGATCTCGGAGAGCGGCAACTCAGGGGTGTCGATCACAGGATTTTGTTCGTCTTCCTTCTTCCACTGTTCCTCCTTCCCCGCATAGCCCCGGGATCCGAGCCGATGCGGGTGGTCGTTCCTCTTCTGGATCGCCCTATTCTTCTCGCTAAGGGCCTTGAACTCCTCAGTCCCCTTCTGCTTGGTGAATTCCTCCCATACCTCCTCCGATATGAAGGGGTACTTCTCGCAAGGAGATTTCCCCGCAGCTAGGAAGTTACTGACGAGCCAGCTCTTAAAGGTTTTCCATGTTCCGTTCATGTCCTTCAAGCAGGCAGTCCTAGGTGTATCGTCGGGGATGTTCCACTTAGCCTGTTTCCGAAAAATGCACACAATTAATCACGAGTTAGTTAAACTTTAGTATAAGCCAAGAGAACGTGATTACGAAAGAGTTCAGCGATTTCAGTTCATTTAACCTTCACTTCCGCCCACAACCTATCCCTCTCGTCCGCCGTCACGTCCTTCCAGCTCTGGACGGTGATCTTCACCCTTTCTTTCGCCAACAGCCCAACGTAGGCCGCGTACCTCCCAGCATTCTTTCCAATCGGCCTCCCAAATTGGTTGAACTCACAAGAAAGATCAGTGCGTTTGGCCAAACGCCCCAACGTCGTCGCGCCTCGCCCCACCCTCTTGCGCTGGGATGTAACAGCCCCATCTTCAGTAGTTACGATGGGGTTGGCCCTAGTCGAACCACTAGTACCATCCGATGAAGACGACGACATGTCTTCCCCTACAAAACCTTCAACAAACCATATATATGGCAATTAATTCGCCTTGGAGTTCCATAACTCAGCCCAGGACTGGAGACTAACTAGGGCGGCAAAAGGGAAAATAATACAAAAAGAAAGACATGCATAAATTACTTACTGAACTCTTCAGAAATATTTTCTATCGGTAAACACATGAGCTGCCGATAGACCATAACAATTACCTCCACACAAGACAATTTTTCTATCGGCAAACACGTGAGATACCGATAGAACATAACAATGTTCTCTACATATGGAATTTTGTTGACAAGCCACCATTCACTGTCATCACATAACATTCTCGATGATTTGCTACACTAATATTCATGGGCCAGCATTATTATTTCATACGTAAATATGCACACAAGCATCTAAGTGCCACTGTGCATAATCTTTAGCCTAGCCTGTATGTGAGTCATCAGGACTTCACAGCTATTAGGTTGGGAAAAGTCATGTATATAGGCATTTGAAACATATACATCGAAGACCCATCCACATTGCCATATATTCATACGAAGTGAGTACAAATTCCCAACCAAACTAGTACATTGCATGGCTCATGTCCTTCGAGATCCAAATTAAGTTTTACTACTTGTGCAGAAAAATTTTCTATCGGTAAACACATGAGCTGCCGATAGAATATGTGTAAGAACACCTCCAACATATAATCTGCATTACATGGCAGTTGGATACAATTGATCACACATACAGCAGTATAGAGAAGTTAAAATCTCAAAACAGGTTCATTACAGCACTGGAACATATTATGTAAACCCTAATTAAAATCAACATTGCCTGCGGAATGTACATAAGCCAACACAATAGGGAACCCTAGTGTAATTGCAAAACTCGAAGAATTAGTACGTGCAAAACACTAGGATCAAATAAAGAAGATGCTGGAAATAGAACGACGAATTAGGGTATTTACGGCGGCGATCAGTTCTGGTGATGGAGAGGCGGTGTAGAACGCAGCAGCGGCGGGCGAAGGACGAAAATAAGAACCGGTGGCAGTGACGAACCAGTGTCCAGCCGGCGATCGTCGTGTGGGAGAGAGGAAGTGAGTACTCACGGTGGAGGTTGGGGTTTTCTTCGCTCTCGAAGAGACGCAGTGCTCTAAGGTGGAACTGTTCGAGTGGAGGGAAACTAAAGGGCCGTGTACGAGAAATAAAGTAGCGGAGGAACTTTTCTATCGGTATAACAAAATGATACCGATAGACTTATGTAATTTTCTATCGAAACAACAAAATAATACCGATAGAAAAAGTAAATTTCCCGGAAAAATATTCGAATTAGTGGATGCATTTTTCTATCGGTATAAACAATAAAATCCCGTGAGACCAATTTTCCACAAAAAATTTTTTTAAAGTGCTTGAGATTGGGCCATTTTTCTATCGGTAAAAACAACAAAATACCGTGAGAGTAATGAAAAGGCGCCCTTTTCTATCGGTATAAACAAAAAAATCCCGTGAGCCCAATTTTCCCCAGAAAATTTTTTTGATTAAGTGCTTGAGATTTGTGTGCCCTTTTTCTATCGGTAAAAAAAACGAAATACCATCAGAGTAATGAAAAGGTACACAATTTAACATCAAACAGACCGTGGTTGAAAGCTGTAGAATGTTAAAGAAAGAGGGAAGATAGCCGGAAAATTGGAAAATTGACATAAAAAGAAATTGTTCATTCATTGTTGTTTTATCACTTACAAAAAAAAATAAAACCCAAAATGCTAGGTCAAGGGGTGGTCTTAGCCCTGGCTGCATGTATAATAGAGTCAGTTAGACTTGCAGCCAGGACGCAGGACTCCTCTAGCGACAAGTTGTCCCTAGGATCAACTACTACCGCGTCAAGAAGGCCTGCGACCTCCCTCAGCTTCGCTATGGTATCCTTCATAGTCAAACCGCAGCCAGCGATGGTCATATCCGCGGCTTTCTTCTCCTCGCGAAGACGCCTCGTCCTCGCCCTAGCATTGTCACCATCCGTCTTCATGCGCTTAATGCGCTGGAAGAGATCGTCAAGGTCAAGCCGTAGCTGAGTGTGCTTGTCTGTAAGGAGCTTGTGCTCCTCCTGGAGGGCCCTTAGGTCAGCCTTCACTTTGGCAGTGTCTTCCACGGCTACCATTCCCTGTGCAAATCAACAGGTCAAGAATGAACTGAACATGGATTAACAATACAGGGGTAAACCGAGGAGATTTAGAGTTCTTACCGGGGAGGCCGTGGATGACGATCCCATGGAGGTTGCCATTGTGAAAGAGAAGATGAGGAGTCCAACCGTTCGAGAATTAGAAAAACAACAAAATACCGCGACGCATGGCGAGGTACTTATAGAGTTTCCAAGGCGACGCATGGCGACACGTTTGAGAATTCAAAGCGGCATAGTCTTCTTCTATCGGTAAAAACAGGAAAAAACCGTCAGACAACAAATACTGTGAGACAAACGTATTTATTCTAACGGTAAAATAGAACAATGCCGATAGAAAACGTTTTGAAGTGCCTGAGAGAAGATGTCCTTCTCTATCGGTATAAATAACAAAATACCGTCAGAAAAAAGTGATTTTTGCTGAACTTAATTTGAAGAGGCTGCGATGAGATTTTTGCAAGTGCTATTTGAAGGGAAGAATTAAATATTTACAGGATAAAGGTACTGTACATGTTAGAACTCATGCTGTGGAGTAAAATTGAGATGTATTAATGCTGTGAACTAGCTTATCATTAAATTCTAAAGAAAAATGTACTGCCTGATGTATTAATGATAAGTTCCTCACCTTGCTGCAGAACTTGTGGGCTGTTTGCTTGGCATTTATCCCTGAAAATAGAAATTAATCATCAATGGTTCTCAACCCATAATCCTTCTTCGTGGTCATCTCGCAGATACGTTGTTTCGTCGATATCTTCAGTACGGATAGATTGAATGTCCTCTAAAAATGGAGGTATTTCATCGAATTGGTTATACTCCTCTTCGTCGACAACATCTTCGACCCCAACAATACGTCTCTTGCTGTGGAGGACAACATGCAAGTTTGGATTGGCCGGGTCAACGATGTAGAATACCTGTGTGGCTTGCTTTGCAAGTCTGAATGGATCGTCTTGGTGTCCGGCTCTACCAAGATCGACGAGAGTAAACCCGTAACTGTCAACTTGAACACCTCGAGGGATTTCGACCCATTGGCATCGAAACAGGGGAATCTTAAGTAATCCGTAATCGAGCTCCCATATTTCGTCAATAACACCGTAATATGAGTTCAGCGCCCTTACTGACCTGGCATCCTCGGAAATAGCAAACAGTGTCACTCCGCTACATTGCGTGCTACTCTTGGAGTCTTGAGACACAAAAATACTAATTTGTGGATTAACTAGGAGACACAAAAATACTTTTCGTAGGTAGTTGGGACTTCATCTTGCCAAAGAAATTACAGATGCCAGTTCACAAATTCAGGTACAAACATACACATGCCAGTTCACAAATTGAAGTGCATGTCTGAAACAGCAGTACAAATACACACCTACCTACCAATACAATTAAATACACAAATGCTCCCTGCACATTCAAGTTCATGTCCCAATTAGCAATACATGATACACAAATATACAACAATATACAAATACAACAATTCACACATTCGATGTATATTACAAAAGCCACGTCTGAAATTAACAACAGATCACGACGAGGACCCAGTGGCCCATACATGCATTTTACATAAAAGGGAACCTTTGCAGGTTGCCACAATGCAACTACCGACTACAAGTTAGACCTGATACATCACAAATCCATTCATCCAAAACAGCAAATGTCTGAACCACATTGGACTTAACCATAGGAGTTCAGTTCGAAGACGCCCGAGGAGCTGGAACTGCCGTCGACATACATTTGTACGTATTGGTGATTTCCTCGGACTCAAACTCGATCAACTCAACTCAACTCAACTCAACTCAACGATATTAACAAAAAGAACCTACCTTCCAAGATGTTGTTCTGTGTAGTGATGGTGTAGAATGGCTGTGCAAATAACAACAATTCTTCTTCTCCAAGCAGGTAAGCATCTGGCCACAAGCTGGTGCATGCAAAAACATGTAAGATGCTTTCTATAGGTCCTGATTTGAGAAACACGCCGGGCTTAAGCATCTTCTCGACCGAGCCAACCAAGATCTCGCCCTTCACGTCCTTCCAGCTCTCGACGGTGATCTTCACCATTTCTTTCGCCAACAAGCCAACGTAGGCAGCGTACTGCGATGAAGAACCGTGAAATACGTTGCCCCTCACGAGCATCATCCAAGGACCTGAACAGATCATAATCATATTGAAAAGAAGACACATCAAAATGAAGGATACAAAAAAAGCAGAATTATTGCCATAATCGGATTAGAATAATCTAACAATATTGCAGAAATTTTACGTACCTTCCTTGGGATGCCGACGTCTAGAGGGCGTCGATGGAGGTGCGGAGGTGCAGCGGTCCCCTGTAGAGGTGCGCCGGCCGTCCATGGAGCTTACGGGTTAGGACTACGAGCCCCAGATGAACTGTGAGAATGAAAGAGACATACCCGTGTATTTATACAATTATATATTTTCTATCGGTAAGAAAACAGAATACCGTTAGTAATAAAAACATCTGTAGAAGCCGAATGGTTCTATCGGCACAATAAATATTACCGATAGGAATTTTTGTACATACTCTATCGGTATGTACGTACATTACCGATAGAATATTACTAGTTGTAGAAGGCCAACAGTTCTAAGATATTTTGTGCACTATTCTACCGGTATAAACATTCATTACCGATAGAATAAAACTATTAGAAGACGAACAGTCCTAAGCAATTTTCTATATATTCTAACGGTAAAAGAATCCATTACCGATAGAATAAAAATATTTGTAGAAGGTCAACTATTCTATCGGCGAACTACATATTGCCGATAGGAATTTTTAATATACTCTGTCGGTATATTCATACAGTAGCGATAGAATAAGTCTAGTTGTTAAGTCGACCAGTCCTATCGGCGCACAACATTCTTCCGTCAGTACTTATGCATCTCTTCTAACGGAAAATATGTTCATCACCGATAGAGTAAATCATACTATTTATTCTATCGGTAAGTTTCTTAGAAACCGATAGGGAAAATACATCCATCGGGCTTTTATGTCCGCGAGGCACATTTTCTATCGGTTTTGTGCTGTTTCGCTAATAACTGATAGAAGATAGGGATTAGTAGACTGCATTTCTGTACTAGTGTTCTAACCGTTGCCTTGAGTCTTATCGCGGTATCTGAGCTGGTGGCGGTGCTTTTATAAAAGCGTGATTCTGATCGCAGAACTGAAATTTCCTGTGTATGAGTGGTCGCGAACATAATGTTTATGGCCATGTTTTCGCACTGAAAGATGTGGAGAATGAGAAAGTTTTATTTCTTACATTCTTTACATAAAAAAGGGATGCAGTCGACTAAAGCGTCGACCTGATCCGAAAGAAGTTTACAGAGTTCCCCAAGGGACATATTGTTGTCAGTAGGATCTACACTGACAACCCCCAGGGAACTAGCAACTAACCTAAGTCTATCTACATCATCCCTAACGAGAGACGCGCTATTGTCCCTAATCAAGTCGGAGAGTTCTCGCTGTCGCTGAGCGTGATCCCTCTCTCGACGGAACTGGCGCGCCTCTTCACGGGATCGATCAAGACATTTTGCTAGATGCAGAATCTCCGAAGACATCTCTTTGGTCTTCTTCTCCAGGGCATTCTTCTCCTCTAGAAGGATCTGTCCGGAAGGAGGAGATGGAGCAGCAGAAGGCTGATCGCTGGAGCCTCCAACCTCCTACATTTGCAAAAGTTAGTTGTACTGACTATAACTATCAGCAAAAGGAGAGAAGAATTATTACCTGTCCCAGCTCATGGCACGTTGATGTAACCATCCTGGGAAGAGGATCATCAGATGGTGGAAGTGCAACCTTCCCACCATATGATTGCTTCGCCAACACAATATGGGAGCCATCTGGTCGAGGGATAGTCACCGCTTGCCGACCAGAATATTGATCACCCAAATAAAGGTTGGGAGCATTGGGATGAAATGGAGAAAACGGAGAAGGATTTCTCTCCAAAGTCAAAGGCCTAACTTGCCGAGATGCATGAACAAGAAGAGTTATAGGAACTGAAGGAAGAAAGAGACTTGCTACATTCTTCACCTTCGTTCCACTGGAAGATCCCTCGTCAACGTTGGGTTTCTTCCTTGAAGGAGATAAGTCTTCAGGCATCTGAGGCCCCTGTTCGACAACTTTCTCTTCATCACTCTCAATCTCGATGATGTTGTGATCTGCCATCAGGAAGTGTATGAAGAGAAGAATCAAGGTTGTCTAGGAAGGGACTTAGCCGTGGGAGGAAATTGTGAAGCTTTACAGGTCCAGGGACCCGGTATTTATAGCCGCCAAGGTGACGGTTCGCATTCCAGATGCCTCGGGTTTCTACAAAGCATTTACAATTTTACCTCGGGTTAAAAAACATTTCTGCGGCGCTATCATTACCCGTCACATAATGTCAAAACCCGTCTTGGGGAACCAACCGTCTCATTTAGTGCGCCACTAAGTGGAGAATTTGAAGAGCCAGGTTAAAAATCCGATGCTTGGTCTTAAAATTCGAAATAAACACGTCCCTTCGTTTTCTTCGAATTTGGGGGCTAGCTGACGAGGATTGACACCCGGGTCACTTCTAATAAATGGACTTTGGGTTCAAGACAGGTTCGAGCCAGACACATGTCTGGTGGTGCGAACTCAAGCTATTCTGAGAGGCATCACCATGAGGTCGCAGGCTTTGCGCGATCAGGTCGCAGGCTTTGCGCGGTCAGGAGTTTGTATGTTATACGCGAACAGGATGTCCGGAATGTTGCGCGGTCAGCCAACATCCCGCGGTCAAAATACTTTCGACCAGGGTATTTGGAGTCCATCTGTCTGGCTGTCCATACAGCAGGATATTCCAAGTATCCCGAAGATTCCTCCACGTGGAAGACCAACCGTCGGGAAGTTAATACGTGCAGTTATCCATGAGTAACACGTGTTTAACTTACGTGGAGGTTAAGAGCAGTTCTTTAAAAACCGCATCCAACCATTCAAGCAACCGTTTGATGCAGTTTCTTCACATGACACCCTTTCGACCAGTATAAAAGGGTGGCATGGAATATCAAGAAAGGAGAATCGAAGAATAAGAGATCAATTGAGACAAATCAATTGATCAATAGAAGAATCAGGAGATTCAACACTACTCAAATAGCCAAGTCTACGGCCTACATTAGATAGTCTTCTTCAAGCCTTATTGGTTTCTTTTTTGTACACTCATATAGGAAAAACCCTCGCTTGTGAGGGCCTTTTCCTGTCATCTTGTAAATTTTTACCACATATAGTGAAATCCTAACAGGACGTAGGGCTGTTACTCCCACCATCGAGGGCCCGAACCTGTATAAATCTCTCTGTGCTCCTGTTCTCCATTGTTCTACATACCTTCCCGGAGGGTCACCCTGAAAGGTCTCACAACTTACAAATTCTGCATAAGTTCGGTTGAGGACCCCGAGTCCGAATCGTCAACACTTGGGACTATCATAGTCGGTCCTTACATAAAAACCGTCTGTAATATTACTATCACAGATGGTTCGGAGTTAAAAACCGTCTGTGATATTGAAAGAAGTTGAGAATTCGAGACAGCGGACACTGTTGGGACTATCACAGTCGGGCCTTACATAAAAACAGTTTGTAATGTGACTATCACAGACGTTTTTTACCTCAGAGCCATTTGTGATATTCAAAGCACATTGATATATAACTTCTATATTCTTTTTATATTATTTGCATGGGACCTGCGACTTCTATATATTGTTTCTATATTATTTGAAGGGCTCCGATGGACTGCCCTCACAAGCCAAAGATCGCGATAGTCGTTCCTTGATCGCACACAGTGCACATACCTTTGTATGGTCGAATGTTCGACAAAAGCTAAAGAAAGATAAAGAAAGAGGGAAGATTGCATGCAGTCCAAGAATGTGCTGGAAAATTGAAAAGTTTTTTCAATAATTTTTTTCATCACTTACAAAAAAAAGTAAACATACAGAATGCTAGGTCAAGGAGTGGTCTTAGCCCTGGCTGCATCTAGAATAAAGTCAGTTTGACTTGCAGTTAGGACGCAGGACTCCTCCAGCGACAAGTTGTCCTTCTTAGAATCAACTACTACCGCGTCGAGAAGGCCTGCGACCTCCCTCAGCTTCGCGATGGTATCCTTCATAGTCAAACCGCAGCCAGCGATGGTCATATCCGCAGCTTTCTTCTCCTCGCGAAGACGCCTCGACCTCGCCCTAGCATTGTCACCATCCGTCTTCATGCGCTAGAAGAGATCGTCAAGGTCAAGCCGTAGCTGAGTGTGCTTCTCCGTGAGGAGCTTGTGCTCCTCCTGGAGGGTCCTCAGCTCGGCCTTGACTTTGCCAGTGTCTTCCACGGCTCCCCTTCCCTGTGCAAATCAACAGGTCAAGAATGTATTGAACAGGAATTAACAATACAGGGGTAAGTTCAAAAGATTGAGAGTTCTTACCAGGGAGGGCGAGGCTGACGATGCCATCGAGGATGCCATTGGCGCAGAGAAGCTAAGGAGTTAAACAGTCTGAGAATTATAAAAACTTGTAAAGTAAATGAAAATTTTTGCCACTGTCAATTTATAGAACTTCCAAAGCGATGCTTCGTGTTCTCCTGGGCGCCGCGCGCGAAGATCGGAGATAGAAATGATCACAGTTGAGAATTCGAAGTGCCGACACTTTTTCAGTCGATTCAGACTTCAGAACCGTCTCTGATAACTAGAATATCACAGCCGCTTCTTAGTTAACAACCGACTGTATATATCACAGTCGGTTCTAAGTTCAGAACCGTCTGTGATATTCTAGTTATCACAGACGGTTCTCAGCTGGGAACTGATTGTATCTATCACAGTCGGGTTTTAGGTTAGAACCGTCTGTGATAAGTAGACTATTACAGATGGTTCTCAGCTGGGAACCGATTGTATCTATCACAGTCGGGTTTTAGGTTAGAGCCGTCTGTGATAAGTAGACTATTACAGACGGTTTTGTGTTCAGAACCGTCTGGTTTACTATCACAGTTGTTTTTGACATTAGAACCGACTGTGATAACTGAACATATTCTCCCGACAGGCCTTCGCAGACGGTTTTCCATTGAACAGTTCATAACCGTTTGTGATGTGTCGTCCTGGATGTCTGTTTCTGTGGTAGTGTGCAAAATATTTGTTTTAATTCTCTACGATTGGTCTCCGCGCCATGCTTCCTGAATGCTATAGTCTAATACTGCTTCGCAGTGCGATGTGTTTCAATAACTTTATTTGGCATCACATTTTACAATATGGCCATTTATTAATCAATAATATAATAATAATATCTTACTTAATATAATAAATATATACGATAATTATCATAGTACAGTGCACTCAATCCTAAGAGAAGCCTAGGTTGATTGGTTATACAGCTACTTACAATTGATGTATGAAATCCTAACTTGATGCATTAATTGGAAGAGCGAGCCAGCTAGCTTATTAACTTCAGCCATAAATCATTTCTAACTTAACTTCAGCAAGCTATAGCTAGCTAGCTAACCTCCTAGTTTGGAGCTACATCTAGTTTAATGAATTGGAAGTAGAGAGAGAGGGAGAGTATGAGAGAGTGATCGAGAGAGAGAGGTGATGAGAAGATGACATTACCGAGGGGGATCGAATTATCAACCTTCCAGCTAGCTTTTCCAAATCACTCTAGCTTGGAGCGTGGATACACGTTCGGTAGAACAGATCGAGGATGTAGAGCAAGGGTTGAGATATATATATAAGTTGTCCAATTTTACTAACGGTTCAAAAACACAATCGTTAGTGAACTTTCTTCTCTTCTAACAGTTCCCACTGTCATAACCGTTAGTGTATATGACGCTCGTTTACTATCGGTTATAAAAAACAAGCTGTTAGTAAAATTTCCCATCTTCTATCGGTTGGTACAGTACTAACCGATAGTAAAAATTTCATAATTTCACTAGCTGTTACAAAAGACAAACCGATAGTACAATTTACTCTTTTCTGACGGTTCGTACAGTACTAACCGATAGTAAAAATGATGTACTATTCACTAAAGGTTTCCAGAACATAACCATTAGTATAAAATCTCTTCTCCGCTACGGTCATTGTACACTAACGGTTTTTTCCCAGATTGCTTATAACCGTTAAAAAATAGGGGTTAGTGGACTGCATTTCTATAGTAGTGGTAGTAGTAACCAGATCCTTCACCCTTAATCTACCCTAAGCCCCAAAAATCTCAAAATCTTCTCTATTAACCTAAATCAAGATCTAACTTTCCAGATATAACCTACTATTTATCCTGAGGATAAATGCCTTTAGAAGCCAGATCAAATTCGATCCCTAATCCCCAAATTTGTCAATCCTTTCCATTTTCGAAAATAGAAATTTAATTAAATATCCTAATTACCCTAAATACTTTGAACTCTGATTTAATCAAATCTTGACCTAATTCAGACTAGATTATTCTTGGATCATGATCAAGGGTATGCCAATACCTTAATCCAAAAAGTTGAAAGCCATATTCCACCATTAAGACCATTTTTGCAAATTAGTCCATAAGGTATCACAGATTAGTCCTTTCTTGATTTACCAGAAGTCTGAAAAGGCTAAAAGCCGCAAATCAACACCAAATTCAAATCTGTTTCAGGGAACACCTCCCAAAAGCTATTCAATAAAAAATCCCCTTCTATGAGGATATCAGAATCTCATCCTAAATCCCAGAATTTCAAATTCGATAAAGTCCAGATTTCAAATACCCTAAATTACCCTATTGTCATTTTCGTTCACAAACTATTCAAATATCTCAAATCTTGCCAAATGCCTCTGCCAAATTATTTGTTAAGTTAATTGATCTGCGGCAGCAAAATCAAATCCATTTCTATCAAGGTATTTCTCTGGATCCACAAATCAGTCCAAAACCAAACTTTCAGAAATTGCAATCTAGCCCAGATTTCTTTTCCAACCCTTTTCGACCAGCAGCCGCCAGCACGCTTTGACCAGTGCCCCGCCTCACTACGTTTCATCGCCGCCGGCCAAGCTTCGCCCTCACTTGTGCCCGAAGGTCTGGAGAAAGCAGCAATCAGTAGGATTTCCCTAATCCTCCCTTCTGGAAAGAAAGAACATGAAATTCTTTTTCCTTTCCGTAGGGACCAGGAGATTGGATCTAGCCATAAGAGGAATGCTTGGTATAAATAAGCCACTTTTTGGTCTTCGACTCCCTAAGCCACTACGAGCGCCCCCGATCAGTGCAATGGGATGTGGCTATTTATCTATCTCTTGACTCGAAATGGGAGCAAAGCAGGTTTGATAAAGGATTTTAGAGTGTCTAGGGTTGGGCCAGGAGGGTCTCTTAAAGCCTTCCTTTTTCTGCCCATCGGAATTATTTCCCAAGGACTTGCCATGGTAAGGGAGAGAAGGGGGAACAAGCACACTTGAAGAGCGCAGTACAACGGGGAGTTTTATGCTGCGTTCGGGAAGGATGAATCGCTCCCGAAAAGGAATCTATTGATTCTCTCCCAATTGGTTGGATCATAGGGGCGATGATTTATTTCATGGGCGAGGTCTCTGGTTCAAGTCCAGAATGGCCCAGCTGCGTCAGGGAAAGGAATAGAAGAAGCATCTAACTCTTTCATGCATACTCCACTTGGCTCGGGGGGATATAGCTCAGTTGGTAGAGCTCCGCTCTTGCAATTGGGTCGTTGCGATTACAGGTTGGCTGTCTAATTGTCCAGGCGGTAATGATAATATCTTGTACATGAATCAGTGGCTCACTTTTTCTAAGTAATGGGGAAGAGGACTAAAACATGCTACTGAAAGACTCTACTGAGATAAAAAGATGGGCTGTCAAAAATGTAGAGAAGGCAGGATGGGCAGTTGGTTAGATCTAGTATGGATCGTACATGGACGATAGTTGGAGTCGGCGGCTCTCCTAGGCTTCCCTCATCTGGGATCCCTAGGGAAGAGGATCAACTTGGCCCTTGCGAATAGCTTGATGCACTATCTCCCTTCAACCCTTTGAGCGAAATGTGGCAAAAGGAAGGAAAATCCATGGACTGACCCATTGTCTCCACACCATAGGAACTACGAGATCTCCCCAAGGACGCCTTCGGCATCCAGGGGTCACGGACCAACCATAGACCCTGTTCAATAAGTGGAACACATTAATCGTCCGCTCTCCGATTGGGCAATAAGGGTTGGAGAAGGGCAATCACTCGTTCTTAAAACCAGCATTCTTAAGTTAAGATCAAAGAGTCGGGTGGAAAAAGGGGAGAGCTCCCCGTTCTTGGTTCTCCTGTAGTTGGATTTCCCGGAACCACAAGAATCCTTAGAATGGGATTCCAACTCAGCACCTTTTGTTTTGAGATTTTGAGAAGAGTTGCTCTTTGGAGAGCACAGTACGATGAAAGTTGTAAGCTGTGTTCGGGGGGGAGTTATTGTCTATCGTTGGCCTCTATGGTAGAACCCGTCAGGGAGGCCTGAGGGGCGGTGGTTTACACTGTGGCGGATGTCAGTGGTTCGACTTCTCTTATCTCCAGCTTGTGAACTTAGCGAATACCACTACTACAGAAATACAATTCACTATCGGTTAAAAATCCACTCTACTATCGGTTTTCTTACCGATAGTGGTCGGCACGATAGTAGAGGGGCAGCACACTTCTATCGGTTAAAAAACCGTTAGTAAAACATCTACAATCCCAACGTTCACTAATCGCTATCGACTATTTCTTCTATCGGCTCGGCTTTAAACCGATAGTACTGTATAAGTTTTTTCTATCGGCTCGTATATAAACCGATAGTATTGTTTAGGCCTTTTGTATCGGCTAGGATCTAAGCCGATAGTAACCTAAACGTTTTTTTCTATCGGCTCTTATATAAACCGATAGTATTGTTAAGGCCTTTTGTATCGGCAAGGATCTAAACCAATAGTAATCTAAACGTTTTTTCTATCGGCTCTTATATAAACCGATAGTATTTTGTGGACACATTTAGTACTGGAAACTTTATTCTATCGGTTGTTATGTATAAACCGATATTATTGTGTAGACACAGTTAGTACTGGAAATTTTATTCTATCGGTTGTAGTATATAACCGATAGTACTGAAATATTTATTCTATCTGTTATATTATATAACCGATAGTATTTTGTAGACACGTTTAGTACTGGAAACTTTATTCTATCGGTTGTAGTATATAACCGATAGTAATATTAGTTTTTCCTATCGGTTATGTAGTGGCACGGTTAGTACTAAATATTTACAAATATACATACAGCAATACAGAGATACATACAGCAATATACATACAGCAATACAGAGATACATTGGATCATTCACAAATACACCAATATTTACAAATATTCACCAATATTCACATATTGAGTTTGTTCACAAATACACTAATACAGTAATATACACATGCATTGGACAGACTGAATTTATGCACATATTGATCGAGTTTATTCACAAATACATCAATGAATCTATTCACATATATTCACAAATCAATGAATCAACACATTCAATATATATTCACAACTACAGCAATCAACACAAGTCTGTTACTGTCGATCGTTGATAGCCACTTCTTCCATGACATATTGAGCCCAAATTGTTCGCAGCTCCTTCAATTGAGGCAACTCATATTGCTCTTTGAACATGGCGCTCTGCATATATGCGTGTATGAAGTTAATTAGGATCGTACGTCACATCCAATTAAAGTTCGACTTTGAGTCAGGAAAAATGGTTACCTTAGGGAATTGGGCAAAGTTTCTCCTGATCAGGTCATACATGAATCTCATGACATAGAAGCCACATTCCCACGATTGTGGCTGCTGATGGCACTGGGAAAATTGCATATGCAAAGACATAAACCCACATTAACTCGAAAGAACTAATTAAGCTTAAATTAAAAGACTCATCATGAGTACTTCCATCCGTATTAATTACCTCATATTCTTTCCAAGAAATTGTTTTGCCCTTCGACGCGTCATGCCTCCCTCCAGCACTGACATAATTTTTGAAAGCCCTGTATTTAATTTAGCATTGCCGGTTAAAATGTTATCATTAATTAGCTACTCAGAGAAAAATTTAAAACAACTATGTTACTTACGCGTCTATGTGCCACGTGAGGGTGAAAACATGCGCCACCCTGTCACTCATCGAATCGAGGTAATAGACCTCATTCATCCATGGGCAAATGATGGCGAGGATCCAGTGGCCCCTACATTGCATATACAAGTGAACCGTTTCATACATATGTTAGGCGTAACATACAAGAATGAGTTAAATTAGTAGGAAATGCACTAACCTTTGGTGGTACGGCGCAAGGATGAACTCTCGGTCCTGCTGCGCAAGTAGTGCCCTAGATATGTATTCCTCCACATGTGCTTGGTCGTGCTCTAGCATCGTGAGGCTTATTTTCTCTGGGTCGAGGAAACCCACCCTGTCGCATGCCCTCATCGACGCCAGCCTATACATGCACCTGGATGCAAAGTAGACATTAGTAAGTAGTGCATACAAAGTGATTAGATATATGAAACGAACTGTGATAACTTCACACAACAGCAAACTCACAGGCACTACTACAGAAATGCTTTTCACTATCGGTTAAAAATCCACTCTACTATCGGTTCTCTTACCGATAGTGGTCGGCACGATAGTAGAGGGACAGCACACTTCTATCGGTTAAAAAACCGTTAGTAAAACATCTACAATCCCAACGTTCACTAATCGCTATCGACTATTTCTTCTATCGGCTCGGCTTTAAACCGATAGTATTGTATAAGTTTTTTCTATCGGCTCGTATATAAACCGATAGTATTGTTTAGGCCTTTTGTATCGGCTAGGATCTAAACCGATAGTAATATAAACGTTTTTTTCTATCGGCTCTTATACAAACCGATAGTATTTTGTGGACACATTAGTACTGGAAACTTTATTCTATTGGTTGTTACATATAAACCGATAGTATTGTGTAGACACAGTTAGTACTGGAAACTTTATTCTATCGGTTGTAGTATATAACCGATAGTATTTTGTAGACACGTTTAGTACAGGAAACTTTATTATATCGGTTTCTGAATATGAACCGATAGTATTGTTTGGACACAGTTAGTACTGGAAACTTTATTCTATCGGTTGTAGTATATAACCGATAGTAATATTAGTTTTTTCTTTCGGTTATGTAGTGGCACGGTTAGTACTAAATATTTACAAATATACATACAGCAATACAGAGATACATACAGCAATATACGTACAGCAATACAGAGATACATTGGATCATTCACAAATACACCAATATTTACAAATATTCACCAATATTCACATATTGAATTTGTCCACAAATACACTAATACAGTAATATACACATGCATTGGACAGACTGAATTTATGCACATATTGATCGAGTTTATTCACAAATACATCAATGAATCTATTCACATATATTCACAAATCAATGAATCAACACATTCAATATATATTCACAACTACAGCAATCAACACAAGTCTGTTACTGTCGATCGTTGATAGCCACTTCTTCCATGACATATTGAGCCCAAATTGTTCGCAGCTCCTTCAATTGAGGCAACTCATATTGCTCTTTGAACATGGCGCTCTGCATATATGCGTGTATGAAGTTAATTAGGATCGTACGTCACATCCAATTAAAGTTCGACTTTGAGTCAGGAAAAATGGTTACCTTAGGGAATTGGGCAAAGTTTCTCCTGATCAGGTCATACATGAATCTCATGACATAGAAGCCACATTCCCACGATTGTGGCTGCTGATGGCACTGGGAAAATTGCATATGCAAAGACATAAACCCACATTAACTCGAAAGAACTAATTAAGCTTAAATTAAAAGACTCATCATGAGTACTTCCATCCGTATTAATTACCTCATATTCTTTCCAAGAAATTGTTGTGCCCTTCGACGCGTCATGCCTCCCTCCAGCACTGACATAATTTTTGAAAGCCCTGTATTTAATTTAGCATTGCCGGTTAATATGTTATCATTAATTAGCTACTCAGAGAAAAATTTAAAACAACTGTGTTACTTACGCGTCTATGTGCCACGTGAGGGTGAAAACATGCGCCACCCTGTCGCTCATCGAATCGAGGTAATAGACCTCATTCATCCATGGGCAAATGATGACGAGGATCCAGTGGCCCCTACATTGCATATACAAGCGAACCGTTTCATACATATGTTAGGCGTAACATACAAGAATGAGTTAAATTAGTAGGAAATGCACTAACCTTTGGTGGTACGGCGCAAGGATGAACTCTCGGTCCTGCTGCGCTAGTAGTGCCCTTGATATGTATTCCTCCGCATGTGCTTGGTCGTGCTCTAGCATCGTGAGGCTTATTTTCTCTGGGTCAAGGAAACCCACCTTGTCACATGCCCTCATCGACGCCAGCCTATACATGCACCTGGATGCAAAGTAGACATTAGTAAGTAGTGCATACAAAAAGTGATTAGATTTATGAAACGAAATGTGATAACTTCAGACAACAGCAAACTCACAGGACTCCAGTTCGTATGATGGACATATCAAGCTCCCGCCAGTTGAGGAGGTCAAACAAATCCTCGTGGGCCACCGATATGCTCCCGGGCTCACGGTGAAAATGGGCTGGCCTGAAGTGAACCAAGAAGTTGATGTGGCGCCTAGACCGGGTCAGGTACCACTCGTGGAGACTTCTGGTTATTTGATCCATATTGCGCAGAAGGTACTCCGACACGAGTGGGGACCCGTTCTTGAACGTACCCGGCTGGCTTTGTTTGGCCTTGCCTTTGGCCTTGCCCTTGCCTTTGGGCGGGGAGCGAGTGTATACCTTCGAAGGTTGGGGTGTGGTGCCGTCGGCCTCATTTGATGGCGAAGGGTTTGAGGCCGTCGGAGGAGGCATGGGGGCCGAAGGAGTTCGCTCATGCGTTGTGGCGGGGGTGGTGTCCTCAGGAAGTGAGCTGGTATCCATCGTCCACTTTAAGTACAAACGCTTAAATTAGATTTTGCAAATTGAGTATATTAACTAAGTTGTAAGCTAGAATGGCTAGGGTTTACCTCCTGTAGTCTAACACCCTTCTTGGGCCACTGTATGTACGAGCCCAATGCCTCGCCAATTGTCCGCATTTCGTCCGTTGGGACGGGCAAAGGAAAAGAGCTGTAGCCCGGGAGGGCCATGTCCACCTGTACCTTTGCGAATCCAGGCTCCAGAGGTACGCAGTGGATCCGGACATCCTCCCAAGACTGGTATACGACCCCGTTTGTAACCGCAACAGGTTTGTCGCCTATGTTGATCAATAGGCTACAGCTCTCTGGCTTCTACAATTTGCAACAATTATAACAGGTTAGCGAAACAATTCTAACGTAACGGGAGTGGCATCAGCCAAACTGCATATATAGCTCAAGAGTTGCAATACCTCGATCAGGTCCACCGGATCCACGTGAACCTTCGAGCCAACACTACTCGGCCTGGCAGCGTCGACCTCGGCAGTTGGATCTAAACCCTTGGACTGCACAACTTGGTTGAGGCGTTCATATTTCTCGTTCATTTGAGCGAACATGTCCGCGAATTGTGCAGTCACATCTGCCCGTATCTTCTGAGATAGCTCCACTTCCCTTTCCTTCCAGCTGCCAGGCTTCTTCGCCTTTTGCCCGGGGTCCGAGAAGCCTTCCTTCCATGGCACCACAGCCCCCACGGTTCGCGTCCGCCCTAGATGCTCCTTGTTCCCTAGAGCCCGGGTAAGGATGTCGTTCTCCCTATGGGGACTGAACAATCCCTCGGTCGCCTCCTTCGAGCAAGAGATCTGTTACATTGAAAGCTCTCCATTGTGAGGAAGAAATATATACAAACTTGTGCGCACACTAGTGATCATAGTTAGCCAACTTACGAGTCACTACACGACCTCGACGTCCCTGGGGTTTGGGAACGCCACAGTCCCCGTGGCCGACACGGTCCCTCTGGCCAGCCACCAGCGCTTGCACCGCTGATCGCGGATCTCGGAGAGTGGTAGGTCAGGGGAGTCGACGAAATGCGACGCATCGTCTTCACCCTTCTTCCACTGCTCCTCCTTCCCCGCATAGGCGCGAGAGCCGAGCCGATGTGGGTGGTCGTTCCTCCTCTGGATTGCCCTGTTCTTCTCGCTGAGGGCCTTCGTACCAGAAACAAGAAAATTAATGCACCACTGCTTACTGCATACAATGGTGTAACCAAGCAAACGAACCATTCATACCTTGAACTCAGGAGTCCCCTTCTGTTGGGCGAATTGCTCCCATACCTCCTCCGTTATGAAGGGGTACTTCTCGCATGGAGATTCGCCTTTAGCGAGGAAGGTACTGACGAGGACGCTCTTGAAGGTTTTCCACATGTTGTTCATGTCCTTCAAGCAAGCTATCTTGGGACCATCGTCCGGGATGTTCCACTTGGCCTGTTTCAAATGGTGCATATAAGTAGGACTTACCTAATCTCTAGGATAAACCAAGGGAATGTGATTACTCAAGAGTTAAGTGATTTTGATTAATTTTACCTTCGCTTCCGCCCACAGCCTATCCCTCTCGTCGGCCTTGACGTCCTTCCAACTCTGGACGGTGATCTTCACCCTTTCCTTCACCAACAAGCCAACATAGGCAGCATAGTGCCCGGCGTTCTTCCCGATCGGTCTCCCGAACTGGTTGAACTCACAGGAAAGATCCGCGCGTTTGGCCAAACGACCCAACATCGTCGCGCCTCGCGCCTTCCTCTTGCGCTGAGACGAGGCAGCGCCATCTACGTTCGCCCTCGCCGAATCACTAGTATCAGCCGAGGAAGATGCCGACATGGCTTTACCTAAAATACCATGAACAAACCATCCAATTGATATGAAGAAAGGTACATGACAAAGTAATTCACAGAATATTCAGATGAGCAGTGCAACTAACAAATACTATATTTCCTATCGGTTTTGAAAGGAAAACCGATAGTACTAAGGTCTTTATTCAGGAAATTTAAAAGATTAGCAGTGCAAACTATGCTAATCTCTCTGCTGGAAAATAAAGTCTGTTAAAATTTAAATGAACCTAAATTTGAGATGAAAATTAGAAAATGGGAAGTAATTCATAGAAAATTCAAATTAGCAGTGCAAACTATGATGGCACTACTATTTACTATCGGTTTTCCAAGTCAAACCGATAGTAATCAAGTCTGAATTAGGAAAAATTTCCAAAATTGCTCAGCAGGAACATAAAGTAATTGCTCAGCAGGAACATAAAGTAATTGCTCAGCAGGAACATAAGGTATGTTAAAATATAAATGAACCTAAATTTGAGATGAAAATTAGAAAATGGGAAGTAATTCACAGAAAATTCAAATTAGCAGTGCAAACTATGATGGCACTACTATTTACTATCGGTTTTCCAAGTCAAACCGATAGTAATCAAGTCTGAATTAGGAAAAATTTCCAAAATTGCTCAGCACGAACATAAAGTAATTGCTCAGTAGAAACATAAGGTATGTTAAAATATAAATGAACCTAAATTTGAGATGAAAATTAGAAAATGGGAAGTAATTCACAGCAAACTCAAATTAGCAGTGCAAACTATGATGGCACTACAATTACTATCGGTTTTCCAAGTCAAACCGATAGTAATCAAGTCTGAATTAGGAAAAATTTCCAAAATTACTCAGCAGGGACATAAAGTAATTGCTCAGCAGGAACATAAGGTATGTTAAAATATAAATGAACCAAAATTTGAGATGAAAATTAGAAAATGGGAAATAATTAACAGAAAATTCAATTTAGGGTATTTACTATCGGTTCTGAGTAAGAAACCGATAGTGAACTACACTGTATGACAAATTGCTAGTGATTTTCATCAATTCTGTCATTCTCATAGCTATCAAGTTTCTAGTTCATGAATTTTACTCTAGGTTTCTATTTGTAATCCATGGAACGGGATATGAACCATTGCATACAAAATTAAGCAATACACGCGAGCGATTTGGTCAAGAACACTTACAGTGGATCGTGGAGTGGCCGGAGGCGGTGGCGCAATGCAATGCCGGAGGCGGTGGAGAACCAGTGGCGCAGAGGAGCGAAGAAGCGAACGTCGACGAATCTAGGGTTTTCCGCGCGAGTATTTGGAAATTGGAATGTGATCAGTTGCACTGGAGGGAAAATCGTGCAGGTTATAACCTAATAAATGAATATTTACTATCGGTTCATCACCACAAAACCGATAGTAAAAACATGTAAGTTAGGGTTTTCGTAACACAGTGTAAATCACTATCGGTTGTGAACAGTAAACCGATAGTAAACTAAGAACAGGGGATCATAACACAGTGTAAATCACTATCGGTTGTGAACAGTAAACCGATAGTAAACTAAGAACAGGGGCTCATAACACAATGTAAATCACTATCGGTTGTGAACTATAAACCGATAGTATAGTTTAATTTCATATCGGTTTCACAGTTATAACCGATAGTAAAATACAACGCTATTGACCCTAAAGGATTTCCCTTAGAAGAATTACAGAGGATCTCAGTACATCATTTTGTATTGTATTTACTATCGGTTATGACAATAAACCGATAGTATATGTTAATTTCATATCGGTTTGGAGGTTGAAACCGATAGTATAATACTGTTAAATTGATCTAAAGGTATTTCCTGAGGACAAATACAGATGGGTCTCAGTACATCATTTTGCACTTATAAAGACACCTAAAACCCCATGCAAATGGCTTGCAATAATTTTGAAATAAATTAACAGTAAAGACCAATCATGGAATGAAAATTTGCAGTTTTCATATATATTTGTGAAAAGAATCAATTATTGCTCAAATCAAGTATATACTCCAATTGAAATGAAAATTTGCAGAAATGATTCTCAATGCATCACGTATGTTTTCCCAAAGAATTTTTGAAAAATGATTTGAACATTCTTCGATCCAAGTAATATACGTCACTTACATATTGCAAATTAATCAAGAATGGTTGTCCACCCATAATCCTTCTTCGTGATCGTCTCGTAGGTAACTTGTTTCGTCAATATCTTCGGTAGGGACAGATTGAAGGATTCCATCTAAAAATGGAGGTAGTTCATCGAACTGATCGTACTCTTCTTCATCCACAACATCTTCGACCCCAACAATACGTCTCTTACTGTGAAGGACAACGTGCAACTTTGGGTTGGCCGGGTCAACGATGTAGAACACCTGTGTTGCTTGCACAGCAAGTATAAATGGATCATCTTTGTGTGCGACTCTACTGAGATCGACTAGAGTAAACCCATAATTGTCGACTTTAACACCTCGAGGGATTTTGACCCATTGGCATCGAAACAGAGGAATCTTAAGTAATACATAATCGAGCTCCCATATTTCCTCAATAACACCGTAATATGAGTCGAGTGCCCTTACTGCACTGGCATCCTCCGAAATAGCAAGTAGTGTCACTCCACTACATTGCATAGCACTCTTCTCGTCCTGAGTTCTTGTGTAAAATGAATAGTCGTTGATGTCATACCCCTGCCAAGTCCCTACAGTAAATCTAGGCCCTCTGGCCAACCATGTAACATCTTCATCTACATCGCCCTCAGAAGCTTGCAGGACTCTATTTTCGATCCACCCAGCAAACTTCTTATTATGTTCTCTGGTGACCCAAATCTCTGGCTTCGAGGGATTCTGTTTCCGTAACATTTCCTTGTGCTCGTGTATGTATGGCTCCACCCCCGTCATGTGCTGTAAGACCCAAAAATGGGCTTTTGCATACAGATCACTAGAGGGGACGACTGCTTTAAATCCAATCGTTCCAATGCCCTGAAGCCTGCCCTCATGCCGAGACGTAGGAACGCCAATTGGGTCAACCCCGGCCATATAGTTGGTGCAAAATTCGATCACCTCCTCGGCGGCATAACCTTCAATGATACTGCCCTCAGGCCGATGTCGATTCCTTACATATCCCTTCAAGATACCCATAAATCTCTCAAATGGATACATGTAGCGCAGGAACACGGGTCCACAAAACTTAATTTCTCTGACAAGGTGAACAATTAGATGGACCATAACATCAAAAAAGGATGGAGGGAAATACATCTCCAGCTGACAAAGAGTGGTAGTCACATCGCGTTGCAAATCGTCCAGTCCATCTATATCAATTACCTGCAAGGACACAGTTGCAGCAAATATTCAGATCCAAAAAATCTGACAAGTTCCACGAATGGAGCTAATTAACTTGCTAGGAGTACACGCTTACGTACCTTGCCAGATATTGTGTTGAAGAAATAACATAGCTTTGTAATTGTCTCTCTGACTTTGACTGGGAGAATGCCTCTGATAGCAATGGGAAGCATTTGTGACATTAGTACATGACAATCATGGGACTTCATACCAACCAGTTTCAAGTCTTTCATGGACACAAGTTTTTTCAGGTTCGCAGAATACCCGCATGGAACTTTGACACCATGTAGGCACTGACAGAGTTCTGTTTTTTCTCTTTTTGACAAAGTATAGCAGGCCGGGGGGAGGTATGTCCGCTTTCCCTTCTCCAACGGTGCAAGCTCAGTCCTTATGCCCATGTCGAGCATGTCACGGCGAACGTTGATGCCATCTTTCGTCTTTCCTGGAATGTTCAACAACAAACCAATCAAACTGTCACAAACATTTTTCTCTACGTGCATGACATCAATGCAATGTCGAACTTGTAAGTGCTCCCAATATGGCAGACCCCAAAGAATCGATCTCTTCTTCCAAACATTTTTTCCTGGAGGTTTAGAACATTTACCGAACTCAACTTTGATGTCCTTCACGCGCAAGTAAAGCTCCTTACCAGTCACAAACACTGGGGCTGATCCTTTCTCAGGCTTCCCATTGAATGACTTCCTCTTCTTACGGTAGGCGTGATGCATCGGAAGGAATCTGCGGTGACCCATGTACACTGTTTTTCTGCAGTTCGATAACCACATGCTTTCAGTTTCATCCAGGCAAATAGGACAAGCCTTGACTCCTTTCGTACTATACCCCGACAAATTTCCATAGGCCGGGAAATCATTTATGGTACAAAATATCATGGCCCGCAACATGAAATTCTCTCGCTTATGTGCATCCCACACCCGCACCCCTTCGCTCCACAATTTTTGTAAGTCCTCGACTAACGCTGATAGAAACACGTCAATATCATTCCCGGGTTGTCTGGGTCCTGAAATTAGTAACGACATCATGATGTACTTACGCTTCATACATAACCAAGGAGGAAGATTGTAGATGCATAAAAGAACCGGCCAAGTGCTATGTCGACTGCTCATATTTCCGTGTGGATTCATACCATCCGTACTCAGCCCAAACCTTATATTCCTCACTTCGCCGCCAAACTCACCGAATGTTCTGTTAATGTTTCTCCATTGAATGGAATCAGCTGGATGTCTTAGTTTTCCGTCTTGTTTCCGACCTTCAACATGCCAACGCAAGTACTTCGCATCTTTCGGATTTGCAAACAGCCGTTTCAATCTGGGAATCACAGGCAAATACCACACAGTTTTGGCCGGAGGCCCTTTCTTTACCTCATCACATCCATTGTGATAAATTCTGTCCCCATGCTTATACCGCGATGCACCACATCTTGGACAAACATACAAATCCTCGTACTTGTTACGGTACAGAACACAATCATTTGGGCATGCATGTATTCTTTCGATTTCCATTCCCAACGGACACAATAGTTTTTTGGCCTGGTAAACCGATCTTGGCAACTCATTTCCCTCTGGAAGCATGTCCGCTAACAGATCCAATAGCGCCGTGAAACTCTTATCGCTCCAACCGTTGCTTGCCTTCAAGTTATATAATCTCAACACAGAAGACAACTTTGTAAATGTTTCACATCCGGGGAACAAAGGCTTCTTAGAATCAACAATTAATTTCTAAAATTTAGCTAAATCATTTTCGTTGTAGTCCTCTTCTACATCACGTAACATTTCATCTAAATTGTCGTCATCTACATGGACTTCCGAATGAACATTATCAATGTTTTGATCATGATCATCATTACTGCAATCCACTTCCGGGTGCTGCTGAGTGGTAGCTGTAGTGCTCGTTTCCTCAAGATCTTCACCATGCCATATCCAACGGGTATAGCGTGCGTTAAAACCACGACGAATCAAATGACTCCTAATCTGATCAGAGTTGCCGAACCTTTTTAAGTTCATACAATCTATACAAGGACAATGCATATCTTTCTCTCCCTTCTTCGCCTTTTCTTGCTCAGCAAATTTAATAAATCCATTCACACCCTCCAAATACTCAACAGTAGTACGTTTTATTCCATACATCCAATATTCTCGGTCCATCTACAATTATTTCACAAAATTGACAAATTCAAATAAATAATTAATGACTCATGGCATGCATATATGAATGAAACATAATTAGCTAGGCCATATGTGTGTACATGAGCTGTTTAATTACATTAAATGGATTTGTATATATGAAACCCTAATTAACTTGATGCATGCATTAATTGGAAGAGCCAGCTAGCTAGCTGCTTAAATTCAGCAAGCTATAGCTAGCTAGCAAACCCAGCCTTCTAGCTAGCTTGGAGATACATGTATCTAGTTTAATGAATTGCAAGTAGAGAGAGAGAGGGAGAGTGTGAAAGAGTGATCGAGAGAGAGAGAGAGGTGATGAGAAGATGACAATACCGAGGGGGATGGAAATATGATCAACCTCTCAGCTAGCTTCTCCAGATCACTCTAGCTTGGAGTTGTGCGCGGCTGAAATGATTCCAACATGTAGAGCGCAGAGCAGGGGTCGACCTAATTAAGTTGTCCAATTTTACTATCGGTTCAACAACACTAACCGATAGTAAAATAAGGTCTCCACTGTCATAACCATTAGTGTATTTGAAGTCATTTTACTATCGGTTTGTTTTATATAACCGATAGTACTATTTCATATATTGTATCGGTTAGACAGTAATAACCGATAGTAAAAAGTCAGTAATTTCACTATCAGTTACCCGAGAAAAACCGATAGTACTATTCAATATATTATATCGGTTAATACAGTACGAACCGATAGTATAAAGTGAGTAATTTTACTATCTGTTACGAACGAAAAACCGATAGTACTATTTTAATATATTATATCGGTTGGTACAGTAATAATCGATAGTAAAAAGTCAGTGATTTCACTATCAGTTAAAAATGAAAAACCGATAGTAGTATTTAATATATTATATCGGTTTGTACAGTAATAACCGATAGTATAAAGTCAGTAATTTCACTATCAGTTACAAAAGGAAAACCGATAGTACTATTTAATATATTATATCGGTTTGTACAGTAATGACCGATAGTAAAAAGTATTTGCATTTCACTAACGTTGGATTAGTGTGTAACCGATAGTAAAATGATGGTTTTCCGCTGCTGTTGTCCTATTCTATCGGATTTTTGCTAGATTGCTTACAACCGTTAGAAAATAAGGGTTAGTGGAATGCACTTCTGTAGTAGTGAGGACTCCAGTCTGTATGATGGACATATCAAGCTCCCGCCAGTTGAGGAGGTCGAACAAATCCTCGTGGGCCACCGATATGCTCCCGGGCTCACGGTGAAAATGGCCTGGCCTGAAGTGAACCAAGAAGTTGATGTGGCGCCTAGACCGGGTCAGGTACCACTCGTGGAGACTTCTGGTTATTTGATCCATATTGCGCAGAATGTACTCCGACACGAGTGGGGACCCGTTCTTGAACGTACCCGGCTGGCTTTGTTTGGCCTTGCCTTTGGCCTTGCCCTTGCCTTTGGTCGGGGAGCGAGTGTACACCTTCGAAGGTTGGGGTGTGGTGCCGCCGGCCTCATTTGATGGCGAAGGGTTTGAGGCCGTCGGAGGAGGCATGGGGCCCGAAGGAGTTCGCTCATGCGTTGTGGCCGGGGTGGTGTCCTCAGGAAGTGTGCTGGTATCCATCGTCCACTTTAAGTACAAACGCATAAGTTAGATCTTGAAGGTTTTCCACGTGTTGTTCATGTCCTTTAAGCAAGCTATCTTGGGACCATCGTCGGGGATGTTCCACTTGGCCTGTTTCAAATGGTGCATATAAGCAGGACTTACCTAATCTCTGGGATAAACCAAGGGAATGTGATTACTCAAGAGTTCAGTGATTTTGATTAATTTTATCTTCACTTCCGCCCACAGCCTATCCCTCTCATCGGCCTTGACGTCCTTCCAGCTCTGGACGGTGATCTTCACCCTTTCCTTCGCCAACAAGCCAACATAGGCAGCATAGTAGCCGGCGTTCTTCCCGATCGGTCTCCCGAACTGGTTGAACTCACACGAAAGATCCGTGCGCTTGGCCAAACGACCCAACATCGTCGCGCCTCACGCCTTCCTCTTGCGTTGGGATGAGGCAGCGCCATCTACGTTCGCCCTCCCCGAATCACTACTATCAGCCGAGGAAGATGCCGACATGGCTTTACCTAAAATTCGATGAACAAACCATCAATTGATATGAAGAAAGGTGCATGGCAAAGTTAATAACTAAAATTGTTGTGCCCTACGCTAGTCTCTCTGCATGAACATAAAGTCTGTTGAAATTTAAATGAACCAAAATTTCAGATGAACATTAGAAAATGGGAAGTAATTAACAGAAAATTCAGATTAGCAGTGCAAACTAAGACATTCTCTATTTCCTATTGGTTTTAAAAGGAAAACCGATAGTACTAAGGTATGTATTTAGGAAAATTTAAAAGATTAGCAGTGCAAACTATGGTAATCTCTCTGCAGGAAAATAAAGTCTGTTAAAATCTAAATGAACCTAAATTTCAGATGAACATTAGAAAATGAGAAGTAATTCACAGAAAATTCAGATTAGCAGTGCAAACTAAGACATTCTCTATTTCCTATCGGTTTTCCAAGTCAAACCGATAGAAATCAAGTTTGTATTCAGTACAATCTATAAGATTAGCAGTGCAAACTATGCTAGTCTCTCAGCAGGAACATAAAGTATGTTAAAATGTAAATGAACCAAAATTTCAGATGAAAATTAGAAAATGGGATATAATTAAGAGAAAATTCGGTTTAAGGTATTTACTATCGGTTATGAATAAGAAACCGATAGTGTACTACACTGTATGACAAATTGCTAGTGATCATCTACAACTAAAATTTATGAAACTAGGTTTTTGAAAACAAAAAGATTACAAATTATGAAAACAAGGGTTTTAGAAACAAGAAGTGATGAAATTAGGGTTTTAAAAACAGAGAGAAAATCTAGGGTACTGGTGATTACTATCGGTTCTGAATAAGAAACTGATAGTGGACTACACTGTATGACAAAATGCTAGTGATTTCCATCAATTCTGTCATTCTCATAGCTATCAAGTTTGTAGTTCATGAATTTTACTCTAGGTTTATATTTGTAATCCATTCAACGGGATATGAACCATTGCATAGAAACTTAAGCAATACACGCGAGCGATTTGGTCAAGAACACTTACAGTCGATCGTGGAGTGGCCGGAGGCGGTGGCGCAATGCAGTGCCGGAGGCGGTGGAGAACCAGATACTGATCGGCAATGGTGGCGCAGAGGAGCGAAGAAGCTAACGTCGGCGAATCTAGCGTTTTCCGCGCGAGTATTTGGAAATTGGAATGTGATCAGTTGCACTGGAGGGAAAATCGTGCAGGGTTATAACCTAATGTATGAATATTTACTATCGGTTCATAACCACCAAACCGATAGTAAAAACATGTAAGTTAGGGTTTTCAAAATGGGCACTTTTCACTATCGGTTTTATTACACCAAACCGATAGTAAACTAAGAACAGGGGCTCTTAACAAAGTATAAATCACTATCGGTTTATCTTTCAACCCATAGTATAGTTTAATTTCATATCGGTTTCACAGTTATAACCGATAGTAAAATACAATGTTATTGACCCTAAAGAGTTTCCCTTAGAAGAATTACAGAGGATCTCAGTACATCATTTTGTATTGTATTTTACTATCGGTTTGATGACAATAAACCGATAGTATATATTAATTTCATATCGGTTTGGAGGTTGAAACCGATAGTAGAATTCTGTTGAATTGATCTAAAGGTATTTCCTGAGAACAATTACAGATGGGTGTCAGTACATCATTTTGCACTTGGAAAGACACCTGAAACCCCATGCAAATGACTTCCAATAATTTTGAAATAAATTAACAGTAAAGACCAATCATGGAATGAAAATTTGCAGTTTTCATATATATTTGTGAAAAGAATTAATTATTGCTCAAATCAAGTATATACTCCAATTGAAATGAAAATTTGCAGAAATGATTCTCAATGCATCACGTATGTTTTCCCAAAGAATTTTTTAAAAATGATTTGAAGAATTCTTCGATTAAAGATCCAAGTAATATACGTCACTTACATGTTGCAAATTAGTCAAGAGTGGTTGTCCACCCATAATCCTTCTTTGTGGTCGTCTCGCAGGTAACTTGTTTCGTCAATATCTTCGGTAGGGACAAATTGAAGGATTCCATCTAAAAATGGAGGTAGTTCGTCGAACTGATCGTACTCTTCTTCATCCACAACGTCTTCGACCCCAACAATACGTCGCTTACTGTGAAGGACAACGTGCAACTTTGGGTTGGACGGGTCAACGATGTAGAACACTTGTGTGGCTTTCTCAGCAAGTATAAATGGATCATCTTTGTGTGCGACTCTACTGAGATCGACGAGAGTAAACCCATAATTGTCGACTTTAACACCTCGAGGGATCTCGACCCATTGGCATCGAAACAGAGGAATCTTAAGTAATACATAATCGAGCTCCCATATTTCCTCAATAACACCGTAATATGAGTCGAGTGCCCTTACTGCCCTGGCATCCTCCGAAATAGCAAGTAGTGTCACTCTACTACATTGCATAGTACTCTTCTCGTCCTGAGTTCTTGTGTAAAATGAATAGCCGTTGATGTCACACCCTTGCCAAGTCCCCACAGTAAATCTAGGCCATCTGGCCAACCATGTAACATCTTCATCTACGTCGCCCTCAGAAGCTTGCAGGACTCTATTTTCGATCCACCCAGCAAACTTCCTATTATGTTCTCTGGTGACCCAAATCTCTGGCTTCGAGGGATTCTGTCTCCGTAACATTTCCTTGTGCTCGTGTATGTATGGCTCCACCCCCGTCATGTGCTGTAAGACCCAAAAATGGGCTTTTGCATACAGATCACTAGAGGGGACGACTGCTTTAAATCCAATCGTTCCAATGCCCTGAAGCCTGCCCTCATGCCGGGACGTAGGAACGCCAATTGGGTCAACCCTGGCCATATAGTTGGTGCAAAATTCGATCACCTCCTCGGTGGCATAACCTTCAATGATACTGCCCTCAGGCCGATGTCGATTCCTTACATATCCCTTCAAGATACCCATAAATCTCTCAAATGGATACATGTAGCGCAGGAACACGGGTCCACAAAACTTAATTTCTCTGACAAGGTGAACAATTAGATGGACCATAACATCAAAAAAGGATGGAGGGAAATACATCTCCAGCTGACAAAGAGTGGTAGTCACATCGCGTTGCAAATCGTCCAGTGCATTCATATCAATTACCTGCAAGGACACAGTTGCAGCAAATATTCAGATCCAAAAAATCTGACAAGTTCCACGATGGAGCTAATTAACTTGCTAGGAGTACACGCTTACGTACCTTGCCAGATATTGTGTTGAAGAAATAACATAGCTTTGTAATTGTCTCTCTGACTTTGACTGGGAGAATGCCTCTGATAGCAATGGGAAGTATTTGTGACATCAGTACATGACAATCATGGGACTTCATACCAACTAGTTTCAAGTCTTTCATGGACACAAGTTTTTTCAAGTTCACAGAATACCCGCATGGAACTTTGACACCATGTAGGCACTGACAGAGTTCTGTTTTTTTCTCCTTTTGACAAAGTATAGCAGGCCGGGGGGAGGTATGTCCGCTTTCCCTTCTCCAACGGTGCAAGCTCAGTCCTTATGCCCATGTCGAGCATGTCACGGCGAACGTTGATGCCATCTTTCGTCTTTCCTGGAATGTTCAACAACAAACCAGTCAAACTGTCACAAACATTTTTCTCTACGTGCATGACATCAATGCAATGTCGAACTTGTAAGTGCTCCCAATATGGCAGATCCCAAAGAATTGATCTCTTCTTCCAAACATTTTTTCCTGGAGGTTTAGAACATTTACCGAACTCAACTTTGATGTCCTTCACGCGCAAGTAAAGCTCCTTACCAGTCACAAACACTGGGGCTGATCCTTTCTCAGGCTTCCCATTGAATGACTTCCTCTTCTTACGGTAGGCGTGATGCATCGGAAGGAATCTGCGGTGACCCATGTACACTGTTTTTCTGCAGTTCGATAACCACATGCTTTCAGTTTCATCCAGGCAAATAGGACAAGCCTTGCCTCCTTTCGTACTATACCCCGACAAATTTCCATAGGCCGGGAAATCATTTATGGTGCAAAATATCATGGCCCGCAACATGAAATTCTCCCGCTTATGTGCATCCCACACCCGCACCCCTTCGCTCCACAATTTATGTAAGTCCTCGACTAACGGTGACAGAAACACGTCAATATCATTCCCAGGTTGTCTGGGTCCTGAAATTAGTAACGACATCATGATGTACTTGCGCTTCATACATAACCAAGGAGGAAGATTGTAGATGCATAAAAGAACCGGCCAAGTGCTATGTCGACTGCTCATATTTCCGTGTGGATTCATACCATCCGTACTCAGCCCAAACCTTATATTCCTCACTTCGCCGCCAAACTCACCGAATGTTCTGTTAATGTTTCTCCATTGAATGGAATCAACTGGATGTCTTAGTTTTCCGTCTTGTTTCCGACCTTCAACATGCCAACGCAAGTACTTCGCATCTTTCGGATTTGCAAACAGCCGTTTCAATCTGGGAATCACAGGCAAATACCACACAGTTTTGGCCGGAAGCCCTTTCTTTACCTCATCACATCCATTGTGATAAATTATGCCCCCATGCTTATACCGCGATGCATCGCATCTTGGACAAACATGCAAATCCTCGTACTCATTACGGTACAGAACACAATCATTTGGGCATGCTTGTATTCTTTCGATTTCCATTCCCAACGGACACAATAGTTTTTTGGCCTGGTAAACCGATCTTGGCAACTCATTTCCCTCTGGAAGCATGTCCGCTAACAGATCCAATAGCGCCGTGAAACTCTTATCGCTCCAACCGTTGCTTGCCTTCAAGTTATATAATCTCAACACAGAAGACAACTTTGTAAATTTTGCACATCCGGGGAACAAAGGCTTCTCAGAATCAACAATTAATTTATCAAATTTAGCTAAATCGTTTTCGCTGTAGTCTTCTTCTACATCACGTAACATTTCATCTAAATTGTCGTCATCTACATGGACTTCCGAATGAACATTACCAATGTTCTGATCATGATCATCATTGCTGCAATCCACTTCCGGGTGCTGTTGAGTGGTAGCGGTGCTCGTTTCCTCAAGATCTTCACCATGCCATATCCAACGGGTATAGCGTGCGTTAAAACCACGACGAATCAAATGACTCCTAATCTGATCAGAGTTGCCGAACCTTTTTAAGTTCATACAATCTATACAAGGACAATGCATATCTTTCTCTCCCTTCTTCGCCTTTTCTTGCTCAGCAAATTTAATAAACCCATTTACACCCTCCAAATACTCAACAGTAGTATGTTTTATTCCATACATCCAATATTCTCGGTCCATCTACAATTATTTCACAAAATTGACAAATTAAAATAAATAATTAATGACTCAGGGCATGCATATATGAAACATAATTAGGTAGGCCATATGTGTGTACATGAGCTGCTTAATTACATTAAATGGATTTGTATATATGAAACCCTAATTAACTTGATGCATGCATTAATTGGAAGAGCCAGCTAGCTAGCTGCTTAAATTCAGCAAGCTATAGCTAGCTAGCCAACCTAGCCTACTAGCTAGTTTGGAGATACATGTATCTAGTTTAATGAATTGCAAGTAGAGAGAGAGGGAGAGTGCAAGTGAAAGAGTGATAGAGAGAGAGAGAGAGGTGATGAGAAGATGACAATACCGAGGGGGATGGAAATATGATCAACCTCTCAGCTAGCTTCTCCAGATCACTCTAGCTTTGAGTCGTGCGCGGCTGAAATGATTCCAACATGCAGAGCGCAGAGCAGGGGTCGACCTAATTAAGTTGTCCAATTTTACTATTGATTCAAAAACACAAACTGATAGTAAAATAAGGTCCCCCACTCATAAACCATTAGTTTACATGAAGTCATTTTACTATCGGTTTTTTTATATAACCGATAGTACTATTTACTATATTGTATCGGTTAGTACAGTAATAACCGATAGTAAAAAGTCAGTAATTTCACTATCAGTTACGCGAGAAAAATCGATAGTACTATGTAATATATTATATCGGTTGGTACAGTATGAACTGATAGTATAAAGTGATGAATTTTACTATCTGTTACGAACGAAAAACCGATAGTACTCTTTTAATATATTATATCGGTTGGTGCAATAATAACCGATAGTATAAAGTGCGCAATTTTACTATCAGTTAAAAGTGGAAAACCGATAGTACTATTTGATATATTATTTCGGTTTGTACAGTAATGACCGATAATAAAAAGTATTTGCATTTCACTAACGTTAGACTAGTTTGTAACCGATAGTAAAATCCCTCTTTTCCACCCCTGTCGTCCTATGCTATCGGATTTTTCCCTGATTGCTTATAACCGTTAAAAAATATGGGTTAGTGGAATGCACTTCTGTAGTAGTGTACTATGATAGTGCGGTGACCCGACCTACCGCCCACGTGGCAGCACGTCCAGTCTTTGAACATTTTCGAACAAAATCATCTTATCCGAGAATGTTCGTTACAAAGTAGCGAGCAGAAACATGACATAATTAAACATGGTCCAATATAACGACGAGTCTAGTTACACACAAAAGCATAAGCATACTTATTGAATCCAAAATACAGCAGTTAGGGTATTCTTATGGCGGTCACCCTTCGTCTTCGGTGTTGAAGTAGACCCCATCAAGCTCACAGTAGGATTCTCTGGGATAAGCTTCTTGATCTGGTCGTTCAGTCGGCGTGGCATCACCCAAGGAGTATTCAAAGTCTAACAAGGAATTATAATAGCAAGGATGAGTGCCGAGGCACTCAGCAAGCAATTGAGAGGTATAATGCATCATGCAAACCTTAACTAGTCAGAGTTATTCGAGTATATTAGCAAGGACAGTTTTGACTCAAAAATTCATTTGTGATTGTAAGAGACTCCGGTTGTTAAGTAAAACGCTACTGAACATTTGCACCACAGGGTGAGACCACCTGTAGGTCTCTTTTCCTACCGCGACGCAATTCTCGACCTGAGAACAAGGAGTGAATATCCACATTTTACTCTGCAGAGGAGTATTACTTTACCCACAGAATCTCTTGATTACCATGTCGGTGTTCATCAACAGTGCTCCGCATTTCTGATAATGCGTGACATCATCAAGAGAAAAAAAGCCTGTTTCCAACCCTTCCACTAGTTCCCTCCACTAGTATGGTACCACCATACCTGTGTAGTCGGACGCATCCGCTACACCCACTATGAGCCTATAGCTCCAAGCCCGCCTCGGGTCGATTCTTTCATCATAATACAATACACACATACGTTCCCAGTGTGGAGGTGTACTAGCGTCCGGATAAGATACTTGACTAAGCCCGTCCCATACTAGGTTTGTGGTCGATACGGGTATTACGACGCTGGGTAGAAATGACAGCTGGTTATGTCCTTACTTTTATAAACATACTTTAATACCAGATTCGAGCCCTCCTTCGGCTCTCCTCCAGTTACACATTTTCCATCAAGGCACTGACTCTTTCATTATAACCAACTTTTATAAATTACCTTTTTGATGCAAGATGGTATAGCTACATAGATTATCAGATATAGGATAGCCAAATAAAAGCAATAAAACACTATCAATATGGTCAAGAACAAAACTTGCCTGAAGTAGCAAGATCAGGATCCAAATTATGAGCGTCGCCCTGGAACTCCTCGTTCAGCTCCGCTCCTATAAGTAAAATAATCGCGTATATAAATTCCTAAGGAAAAATGCTGATAAATGCTATGCAGTGATGCAGAGCTTAGGTGCTAATCGCTCTCGCTCTATCGTACGAGTCACTCTCCCAGGCAAAACAAGAAATCTGATTTTATTTAATTGAACTGCATGATGGAATTACATAGCCACTTTGAGTTGGGTAGTTTTCAAAAAGGAAATAATATTTGCTTTATGATGATTGAAACATAGGTCTGAAATAATTTGGTCAAAATACTAAATTAGTGCTAATGCTAATTAAGTTGATAACTAATTTGTTTGTTATTTGAAATAATAAGATAAGACAAAAATAATTTTATAGCTTTAAAACTCTTTTGCATGAATAGAGATTATATTAATTTTACATTGAGTTATTAAAAGAGTGAAGGTAATTTGTGTGCATATATAATTATCTAATTTGTTTAAACCCTAATTAAACTAGGTGTAATTTAAGAAATTGCTAAAGGTAAATTAGTTAAGAATATTTAGCTAAATAAGGATTGAGACTAATAATTTATGTTAGTTTGCTCTAGAAAGAAGTTCATGTATTTATGCATGACTCACTTCTGTTAAAATTAGGAGTACAGATATATGTATAATTATATATATATATATATATATATATATATATATATATATATATATATATATATATATATATATATATATTAGGGAATTCACAAATACCAATAAATCAGAAATTTTTGGTTAAACAAGTTTCTAAGTTTCATTATGTTTGAATTAGGAGCTAAAAATGCTTAATTAAGCCCTTAATTATGTTTTAGAATTAGGATTAAAACTACAGAAAAGAAAAACGAATTGAAATAGAAATAAAATGAAAATACAAATTTCAAAACCTTGGGCCGGCCCAGCCCAAAGTCTCCTCAGCTGCTGCTTCTTCTCTAACACACACAACACACTCTCATACTGTCATACACAGCACACACAACACACGCGCGCACCCACGGCCCCAGCCGCCTGGAACCCTAGCCGCCGGGACCGCCGTCCCCGGCTCCGGCGCCGCCGCCGCCGCAGCCGCCGCAGCTCCTCCGCGCGCGCTCCTCCGTGGCCCTCTCTCTCTCTCTCTCTTGCACCCGATGGCTCCTATCACCCTAACCCTAATTCCGGCCGTCGTGAACCCTCGCCGGCGCACGCGTCGCGGCCGGCCGTAGCCCGGGCCACGCCGCCTCGCTCCCTCGTCCGCGGCTCGCGGCCGCGCTTGGCCGCGCCTCAACGGCGTGGCCGCGCGGTAGCGGTGCTGCGCGCGTGGGCGCGCCGCCGGCCAGCTCGCCGGCTGCCCGGACCCCGGTGATGCGCCTCAGGTACACCTCTTTGCTCACTTGTTTACTATGCTAGGGTTTTGAGGTTTGCTTTGCTGTTCTATGCCTAAATGCCATTGGTGAGATCTGTGATGCCTGTGTCTTGTGCATATGCTCTGTGATGCTTGTGCCCAGGATTGCTTTGTGTTCATGTGTTTTGTGATGGGGGGTAATCTTCTGCTACTGGTTGTGAGTGATATGTGCTTTAGTCCTGTGTGGTGCTGTGAACTATGATGCCTGAAGGTGGATAATTGTGATCTTGTGTTCATGTACTTGTGCTCTGTGATGACTGGAGA
Source organism: Pharus latifolius (assembly GCA_019359835.1). Classification (NCBI taxonomy): domain Eukaryota; kingdom Viridiplantae; phylum Streptophyta; class Magnoliopsida; order Poales; family Poaceae; genus Pharus; species Pharus latifolius. The sequence continues at coordinate 5,044,758 of CM033328.1, forward strand.
TGCTAAAGGATTGTGAAGCGTCCTACTGCTGTTATCTGTGGGATTTTGTGATGCTTTCTGCATACTGGTGTTCTTGGTGGTGTGTGTTCCTCATGTGGATGCAGTGATCTGCAGGATTCTGGTGGTTTGGGGTAGTTCTAGTGCACTGCTATGAGTTTCACTTCAATCTCCATTAGACAGCTAAGAACTAGTTAACTATGATAGTCCAATAGCTTAAACATGCTAAAATCTAGAACTACTTTCAGCTCTAACCTTGATGCTGGTTCTGAACCGCTTCTCCCTGCTCCTGAATTGCTCCTGCTGCTTCACCTGTGAATCACAAAATATAGAAAAGGATGAACATGCATGTCTAAATTATCTGCTATCCCCTTCTCTACTCTACTACTGGTTACCTGAGTTTTGGGCTTTACCCTACTCTCTGCTGTTCTGTGTGAAATTTAGTGTTGCTGCTGTGAATTTGAATGGTAAAACTTACTTATCCTGCAAGCTTTTGCATGCAACCGACTTAGGTGGGGTTGATGTGGCTGATGTCACTGTTCCGGTGAACAGGTGGCTGATATCTAAGCTGTATTATTGTAATTGGACTGATTTGCAAATACTGGAAAGTCAGAGGGGCTTTAAGCAAAAATTCTCATTGGGCAAAAATTTGGTGAAAAACCAGGGGCTAAACTGATAAATGGGCTGTTGGGCCTTGGGCCTGGCTGCTGTTGGATATTTTCCCCTCTTTTCTTTTCTTTTTCTTTCTTTCTTATCTTTTTCCTTTTTTTTGCTGTTTCTTTGTTGGTTTTGTTTTCATGCCCATCTGGGCTCAGACTGTCCCGTGAACAACCGCGGTGACCCGAAAATGACCCGTGATCGAAAGTTGGATGATAACAAGCATACACAGGGGTGAGCAGCGGTACTCACTCAGGTTGAGAGGTGGCTGCGAGGAACCTCAGACAGATACTGCACAGTCTGACAGTACTTCTTTAAAAATTAAACTCGCACATAGGTTTAGAGGTCAGCAGTGCGACCACTCTAATAGCTAGCTACGTGGCCTCTGACCCGCTAACCAGTTGACCAGCTTTATGGTCTTTACAGATAGCACCGAATTTTTCCAATTCAGCAGTTCCATCTATGATTTCTCATTCATGTACGTTGATAAGATCTTTTCTTTTAGTAGCACCTTAGGATGGCATAGCCTTAATGTTGCATGCGGGCACCTGTCAGCGCCAGAGCTATCACCATGGCAACCGCACGCGAGACCGTGCTTCAGCAGCAGCTTCGTCAAAAGTTTCGTGCCACGTCCCCACGCCGTGCTAGCCGTGTCACCTCTGCCTTGCACCGGCCAGCACCAAGTTAACAAGGTGTTGACTAAACGCCGTTGCAAAGCTGCCATCACCACCTCGTCATTGCCACCGTTGCTCCCACCAGACACTTCACCGGCACCAGTCAAATTCCACAGTCTCCAGCCTCAAATCCATCCTATACCTATTTCCGCTCGCCCATAACCAGCTTTATCTTCATCATGGTTCTCGAGAGCTCACCTGGCCACTAAGTCGTTATCTTCTTTATCTTTGTCTTCTTCTCCGGTGAGCCGCCGAGGAGGAGCACGACGCCAGATCAACCTACTACACCATATCTCCAATTCACTCGACCAGTAAGTGCCTCATGTTTGCCTAATTGTGCTGTAGCCTTTAATTCGTCTCCAGTGAACTGTATCGCGGGCGATCGTCGGAAATCCAAATTACCCTGTTCTGTCTATCGTACCCCCTTGCAGTCAAAATTAGCCTCCCCACCTGTCGAACTAAAGGATCACCAAAGTATTCTTAGCAAGTCTGTGCATTTAGATTTCAAATTCGAGCCTGAATTGGAGTTTATCATTTCTTTGCGTGTCGTCGTGGTTAGCTCATGTCACCGGCTCGTACGATCACTTCTCCAGTCAAATTAGCAGCACCAATAGCTTTGCTTTGCATCTCTCTTGCTCCCACTGCTCTCAATCGAACTCCAAGGACCCAAATCGAAAATGCCTAAAATTCACCTCTTGTAGCGTTGGCCTGACAGGGGACCACAACTACTCTCTGTGGGGATCCCAGCTCAGTGCAGCTGGACCTAACTTCACAACATTGACTTCTCAGGATGAGTCAATCATAGGGATTAAATTTTTAGCAGCAACAAAAGTACAAAGTAGCATAAAAGTATGGCCATTAGGCCTTAGTACACAGTTTTACAGTGCCTTCACGGCACAAAAGGGGTAATTAAACAAGACTACTACGCAGCGAAGCTAGGTGAACCCACAACACATCAGTGCTCAGGTGGGATTGGCTCTCCTCCTTCGGGATCCATGAAGTCTTCTGGCACTTCGTCTTAAGTCTCTATCGTTTTCTTTGTCTGTTAAGCTTCACAGGGTTGGGACTTCCTAAATCAAACTGCAATCGCAGATCATAGAACACTCCATCTATTTGAGGATAGGTTGCAAGAGTGAGCACTTATGTACTCAGTACTTAGCAAGTTATAGGCGAGAGCAAATATACATATAGTAGTAATGATATGAACCTATGCTATCAAAGGAAAGAGGGAAGGTTTTCAAAATAATTTTCTTTCTTTCTTTCTCATCACATCTCGTGATCATGTTTATGGCAGCACTTTTTCATAGAATAGCATCACTATTTATGTTCACTAAATTATGGTACTACCGCGACATGTTGACACACGACAGCCCACGGCAACACCCCCTTATCATGACAACACATGTCATTTGGGTAATCTTGACTTATCAGTTAGAAAATATACTTGTGGCACACCCCGTGGATTTAATCCACCGCAGCAAACTCCTAAAACCCGAGAGCTCGGAGTATTCGAATACATTTTTAACTCTGCAGAGAGGTACTAATTTACCCGCAAGATATTCCACTTTCATGCGAACCTATCAGATGATTAGACCCTTCCTCACAACCATGTGCGAGTGGCAAGGTGGAAATAACAAGAACTTTTGCCATGTTTCACATGCAATTCACCCCAAGCCCTGTGGTTTCCCTCAAACCACAGTTATGGCGGGCTATACCCCCATCCTATACTGCATCTTCCCATTACTGGATCAGCGTACATCATCACATCCAGTGATATGTGTAGGAGCCGCACTCTGTGTCAATCGTGCATCACATCTCATCTCATCTCATGCTGGGTTTCATGCGTGATACGCATACTACTTGTTCAGACCTGTTCCATACCAAGCTTGCCGTCAGCACGTTTTTCATACCACTAGGCGCACAACACAAGGTTCTAGTCCTTATATGCCAGTGACCAGATCATACCACAACCCATGCACATTCAGTGCCTGCACATCCAGTGCAACCAAGCACATCTAGTGCTACCACCATTCCTTACCAAAATACTGGTCAAGGCTAAGGGTTTCATTTCATGAATATAAAGTATATACATACATACATGGTTATGACTCACTACTATATCGTTCCACATTTAACAGGCATCTAGCCTAGTGCTGCCAAAACATTCTTTTCACTATTCATCTCATGCATTATTACTCTATAATCAAGGTAATAACGTAGCAATTCATAAAATATGGATTCAAGATGTTCAAGATTATGACTTGTCTTCTAGGTCGTAGGGTACTACTGATGCTAACGGATCTGGAGCGTAGTCCTCGTACTCTGTTTCCCGCTCTGGTCAACGATCAAGCAGACAAACAAGGATCACAAACCAATACAAATACTTTAATTAGTCTACATGCAATATGCAAAAGGGGAAAATGCTTTAGAGACACTGGAACAAACAGGTTTGAAAGCTAGTTAGGGTTGAACTGATGAAATTAGGGCTGAGGGTAGGTGTTAGAGACTTATAAGATTCCAGGGTATTGAAATGACATAGGGTTCGCGGTTGGTTTGCTCAAAAACGACGAATGTCTTTAGGTCGACACTCGGTTCAAAACTTCGACATAGGTTCAATAAATTTTAGAGAGATAATCTCAAGTTGTGACAGTAGAGAAAAATGTAAAAAATAACTCTACCAATATAGTGGACAAAGTTTTTTTCAATTTGCATAAGCAGAAGAGTGTGAACAGAGCCAATACCACTGGCTGACATGCTCTGGCACAAGGCTGACAATGTCAGAAACTAGGGCATAGCAGCAAATTCGATTCAGGGCTTCCATGGCTTCACCAATTATGTCTGGGAGGTAGGTAAAGATAACAGGAGAAAGTTGATGGTGGTTTCAAGGTTTAACGTGGCCGGATGACGACGAACTGCGGTGGCGAAACGGCACGACATCAGTACTGGAGAAGAACTTGGCAAGGCTATAACTTACAATCTGGGCTAATCCATGGATCGATCTAGTAGAGAGAAATGCTATAGAGGTCAAGGAAAACACACTGGACAAGGTGGAATCGACTACAATGGCCCCGAAAACAGATTCCGGTGATCGGCGCTGGAGAAGAAACTCTGGGATTTGGGCATTTTCGCTACAGAGCTTTTGAAGTCAATTCCTTGCTAAGAGAGTGGAAGGGGGATGAGGGGAAGCTATTCGAAAAGTTAATTTGATCGGAGGATCGCCGGCGTGGCATGGCGATGCGAGCCGCTTCCCTGGTGCCGCGAAGGTTTGGGGAATGCTCCGATTAGTCCTGGAATTCAAAATCTGAGTTCACAGGCTTGCTAATATTAGCTTATTTATCATTTTGTTCTATTAACACGAAAGCTAATTCGGGTTAATTTAGATGGCATTGCTGGAACAGGGAATTAGAGGATTTCGGCGATCATCGGCGATGTGGTACGATAGAGGTCAATCAAATGCTACAAAACGATGAGGGAGATGAGAGGTACTCACTGGTGCAGTCAATTTGGAAGAAGGTGCAGTGGAGAGTGCTGGCGCCGTGCTCCCTCTACTGAGCTCGCTGGAGAAGAAGACGATCACGGCGAAGGTAAGGACTTAGCTGTTTTCAACTAGTGTGGAAGTTTTGCAGTGAGTTGGAGGGTTTAAATAGGCACGGGCGCACAAAAATGGTTGACCAATTCTGGATAATTGCAGACGATGAATTGACTGGGCGAAGACGACTGTGGCGATGCAACGGTGGCAGCCGCCGTGCAGGCTTTGCAGATGGTCGGCGCTTGCGCAACGGCGATGCGACGGCGACGTGAGGCTTTCTCCCGGCATGGCTGCGACGTGGCGCTAACTTGCTGCAGTGGCTACTGCTGGCGTGCGCGCGCGGGCGAGACTTAATGGTGCTGGCGCGGTCGCGGCGGCTCCATGGTGGCGGCACAGGTGCGCACACGTGGCGGGAGTGCAGTGGCGATGGTAGTTGTGGGGGGGGCTCCACCGATGGAGACGTTCACAACTTGCAGCTCGGCTGCATGTGGTCGAAACGGTGAGATCGCAACACTGCTGCTTTTGGTCGTGGTCGAAGGCTGCCAGGGACCTGATTGCAATGATCTTTGTTTGGGATTTGGACTGAATTGCAATTTCTGACTTAGAGAGGGTTTAGCTGGATTATGATTTCACAGGTGCACATAACTTTATTCCAAGAACTCATCTAGCAAGATGTTTGGCGAAATTTGGCATGTTTTGATGGATTTTGGAATAAATAAAAAACAAGGTATTTTTGGGTATTTAGAATCTGAGTTTTGTCGATTTCGAATTCTGGTCATTTGGAGCGAGATTTGGAAGTTCTGATAAAAGAAGATTTTGTATTAAATAGCATTTGGGAAAGTTTGCTGAATCAGATTTGAATTTGGAGCTATCCTGTGGTTTTTAGCCCTTTCGGGCTCTTGGGGAATCAGAAAAGGGCTAAACCGCGATACAATTTGGACTGATTTGTGAAAAAGACTTAAATGATGAAATCATGCTGCCAACTTTTTGGGTTAAGGTACTGATGTATCTGGGATCATAATTCAAAAGACACTTGAGTCTGTATAGGGTTAAAATCAAGTTAAATTGATTCACTCGAACTCAGGGTATTTAGGGTAAAATAATATATTCCCGTTTTCGAAAACGGAAAGAGGTGAAGATTTTGGGAGTTAGGATTGGAATTTGATCTGTGTTTCAAAGGTTTTTATGTTCAGAGTAACTGGTAGGTCGAACCTGAACAATCTGGTCTCGAATTGGATCTTCTGGGTGGATATTGGGGATTTAGCCGAGGCTTAAGCTGAAAGATCTGGTTGCAACTAACAGATACATGCATGCATGATTTTCATGAAAAGGGAATTTTCACCCCTAAAAGCAGGGTTTTGCAGGTCTACCCTCCTTAAAGAAATCTCGCCCCGAGATTTACCTAAGATAGGAAAGAGGTGAAGATGGGCTTGCCACAAGTCTTCTTCCTTCTCCCATGTGGCTTCTCGTTCCGAATGGTTTCCCCACTGAACTTTACACAATTTGATCTTCCTCCTTCTGAGCTGATGTTCATCAGTTGCAAGGATTTTGATTGGTTGTTCCAGGTAAGTGAGATTCTTCTGCAGTGATATCTCTTGTGCTTTTATCTGATCAGTAGGCTCCTTTAAACACTTCTGGAGTTGAGAGACATGGAATACATCATGCACTCCTGCTAATCCCAAAGGTAATTCCAATTTATAAGATACTTCTCCCTTCCTCTTGATTATCTTGAATGGTCAAATATATCTTGGAGATAGCTTTCCCTTCACTTGGAATCTCTGCAATCCTTTGAATGGTGTGACCTTGAGATAAACTAAATCTCCTGGTTCGAATGACAGCTCTCTCCGTCGGTTGTCTGCATAACTCTTCTGTCTTGATTGAGCTGCCTTCAGTCGCTCTCGGATAAGCTTGACGTGAACTTCTGCTTCTTCCACGATCTCTGGTCCTATTACCTTTCTTTCTCCTGGTTCGTCCCAATGCAATGGGGTTCTGCACTTGCGTCCATGTAAAGCTTCCAATGGAGCCATCTGAATACTAGCTTGGTAACTGTTATTGTATGTGAACTCTGCAAATGGTAAACATTTGTCCCATGATGTTCCATAATCTAGTATACAAGCTCTTAGGAGATCCTCCAAAATCTGGTTCACTCTTTATGTTTGTCCTCCTGTCTGAGGGTGATACGCAGTGCTGAAATTCAATTGAGTTCCCAGGGTTTCATGAAGTCTTCCCTAGAACTTAGATGTAAACTGAGCTCCGCAATTTGAAACAATCTTCTTTGGAATACCATGCAATGCCACTATCCTGTGCATGTATAGTTCTGCCAATTTACTGTCTTCATAAATCTTCTTGACCGGTATGAAGTGAGCTACCTTTGTAAGTTAGTCCACGATTGTCGACGATTTGGACTCAGGGTCCTTAGCCGAACTTATGCAGAATTTATAAGTAGTGAGACCTTTCAGGGTGTCCCTCCGGGAAGGTATGTAGAATTGTGGAGAACTAGAGCACAGAGAGGTTTATACAGGTTCGGGCCCTCGATGGTGAGAGTAATAGCCCTACGTCTTGTTGGGATTTCACTATGTGTAATAAAGAGTTACAGAGAGATAGGAAAAGACCTTCACAGGCGAAGGTTTTCCCTATGTAAGTGTACAAAATGAATCCTGGAGGGCTTATGGAAGCTATCTAGCCTATGCTATTGTCTTTGCTACTTGATTCTTCGATCGGGATCTCCCCCTTGTTTGATGTACCAGGCTGCCCTTTTATATTGATCGAAAGGGCGCCAGTTCGTAAAGGCATCAAACAATTGCTTGGATGCGGTTTTGAGAACCGCTCTTAACTTCCACGCAGGTTTAACACGTGTTATTCGTGGATAACTGCACGTATTAACCTCCTGACGGTTAGCCTCTTACGTGGAAGAATCTTTGGGATACTTGGGATATTCCCGCTACAGGGATAGATCAATCCCACAATCCCTGGTCGAAAGTGCTTTGATCGCGCGATGTTGGCTGACCGCGCAACACCCTCAGCCTTCTGTCCGCGCATAGCATACGAACTCCTGACTGCGTAATAGCTGCAGTCTGATCGCGTAAAGACTGTGATCTGATCGCGCACAGCCTGCGATCTTGGGCTGATGCTTTTCGGAATAACTTGAGTCCGCATCGCCAGGCACGTGTCTGGCTCGGGTCTAACTTGGACCAATTGTGCACTTATTTTGAACTGACTCGGGTGTCAATCCTCGTCAGCTAGCCCCCAAATTCGAAGAAAATGAAGGGACGTGTTTATTTCGAATTTCAAGACATGTATCGGATTTTTAACCCGACGCTTCAAATCCCTCACTTAGTGGCGCACTAAGTGTGACGGTTGGTTCCCCGAGACAGGCTCTGGGTATTTATGTGACGGGTAATGATGGCGTTGTTGAAACATTTTTTTAACCCGAGGTGAAATTGTAAATGCTTTAAAAACCCGAGGCGTTCGGAAGGTGAACCGTCACCCTGGTGGCTATAAATACCGAAGCCTTCGTGTTTACAAAACTCCACAAATTCTTCTCACGGTTAAGTTTTTTCAAAGCTACCTTCATTCTTCCTTTCATCCACTCCCCGATGGCAGATCATAACATCATCGAGATTGAGAGTGATGAAGAGGAAGTTTTCGAACAAGGGCCTCAGATGCCCGAAGATCCATCTCCTTCAAGGAAGAAACCCAAAGTTGACGAAGGATCCTCCAGCAGAACAAAGGTGAAAGACGCAGCAAAGTTCTTTCTTCCTTTAGTTCCTGTAGTTCTTCCTGTTCATGCATCTCGGCAAATTAAACTTCCAACTTTGGAGAAATGTTCTTCTCCGCTTTCTCCATTTTATCCTAATATCCCCTACTTTTATTTGGGTGATCAATATTCTGGTCGGCAAGCGGTGACTATCTCTCGACCAGATGATTTTCAACTTGGGTTGGGGAAGCAATCCTATGGTGGGAAGGTTACACTTCCACCATCCAGTGACCGTCCGATTTCATCGGATGATCTACTTTCCAGGATGCCTACATCAACTTGTCGCTTACCAGGATTGGTAATCACTCTTGTCTCCTTTTGCTTGTTGGTCATAGTTTGAGAAAACTAATATCTGCAAATGTAGGAGACGAAAATTGTTGGAGCCTCCAGCGACCAGCCTGTTGAGATCCTGCCTCCCCCCCTCGTACAGACTCTCCAAGGGGAAAAAGAGGCTTTGGAGAAAAAGACCGAAGAGATGTCTTCGGCGATTCTGCATCTGGCAGAATGTTTTGAAAGATCCCGTGAAGAGGCGCACCAGTTTTGTCGAGAGAGGGATCACGCTCAGCAACAGCGAGAACTTTCCGATTTGATTAGGGATAGTAGTGCGTCTCTTGTCAGGGACGATGTAGATAGGCTTAGGTTAATTGCTAGTTCTCTGAGGGTTGTCAGCGTAGATCCTACTGATAACAACATGTCCCTAGGAGAACTTTGTAAACTTCTTTCGGATTAGGTCGACACTCTGGTCGCTGGTATCCCTTTTTTATGTAAAGAATGTAAGAAATAAAATTTCCTTTTTCTTCATATGAACACTTTTTACATCTTCTGTGCGAAATTATGGTCATAAGAAATGCTTTTACAACCATGCATACACAAGCAAATTTTAATTCTGCGATCGGAATCGCATTTTCAGTGCCGCGACTCGCATTGATACTGCGATCAGACTTAATGCCGCGGTTAGAACTGAAGTTCGGTCTGTAAAATTACTGCGATCAGAACCAAAACTCGATTAGACTATCACCTCGATCAGAATCGAAGCTTAGTCGAGGACATGGTTCCGATCAGACCGTAACTCGATTAAAACATATCTGTACGTTCAAAAACTGGGACATAGGATTGTTTCATGAAAATCTTTCAAGACATATGAAGGAAAATATCCTTTGACAGCCCTTGAAAAGTTTTTCATGTTTTCGTATCTCCAAATCTTGAAACAAAAGAAGTTCTTTTTGTTTAAGATCCGATACCCGGAACACTTAACGGGTTCGTCAGAGGTAGTATCCATTATGGGAAATGAATAAAATATTAAATGGAACGTTTGGATGGAACGCTACTCACAGTAGTGCGTCTCCTTGGGTCTATAAAAGGAGTCATTAGCTTCCTGAGGAAGCCACACAGCATAAAACCCCGCCCTTAGAACTTCCGTTGCACAAAAACCCTCTTTTTCTACAGCCTTCATCTTCCCCCAAAATCGCCAGCTTTCTTCCCAAATCCTTACAAGAAATGACGTCCTGGAGCAGATCGATCCACCACTCCGAAGAGAGCTTGCTGGCATTGGAGAAGGAGGAGATCCTTCCTCCACGGCTGCTAATCAACTGGCGGTCTACAGAGAAGGACCAAGAAACCCCAATCGTCGGAGAGGGCGAACTGGTGGTTTTTGAAGAGTATATGCGTTGCGGGTTCCAATTCCCTGAGAGTCGGTTCCTGAAGGACATTCTCATGCATTATGGGTTAGAGTTGATAAACCTCCACCCAAATGCTGTCCTGATCCTGGCAGTGTTTCAGCATTTGTGCGAAGCCTACGTCGGAGTGTATCCCAGCGTGGATCTCTTCCGGCGTTTCTACTACTCGGCGTGGTCGAAGAGCGCCAACGCCGCCGGATGTATTTACTTCCGGATAAGGGAGAAGGAGTATCCCTTTCCACCCTTGCGGGAATCGGTGCACAGGTGGCATCAGAAGTGGTTCTACTGCACCCCTCCATCTGAGAGTGGGTTGTGGTTTGAGAACTTGCGGCCGGAGAAGCCGAGCGAGTTGGACTCCCTCCCGGCGATGAACGCGGAGTTCATAAAACATGCCGAGGTGATTCTTCACTTAGTCGAACAAGGACTGACGGCTCGCGATATCATCGGCGACTTCGTGAAGAATCGGGTGAGCCCCCTGCGTGAAAGGGCTCATCCAGCCTGGGAGATTAAGTCCATAGCAGACAACACCCTGGACTACAACGAAGGTATGCAATTTCGACACCAAAATATCATACTTCTGTTTATATGTTTTCTGATCAGCCTTCTGGGAACAGTCCTGCCTTCCTCCGAGATTGAGAGGCGGACAAACTATCTTCTTAGGGCCTACAATGTCGAAGTAGAAGGCGCCAAGGGATCACCTCGTCCCTAGAGTTTGGTTCACACCGGCGACGATCTCAAGCAGGAACGCCGAAAGGTATGTCACCTTTCACTCAACCCCTGTTCACAACTTGCTTGTACCCAATGGTGACAGATTTACCGGGATGACACAGCTCCTGGGGAGATTTGCCGAGGTAACGTTCCCAAGTGAGAATGTCGGTTTCTTGGGAAAGCCGACAGCGAAGAACGTGAAGAAAATCTCCTCGAAGCCCAGGACGAGGAATCCTACCCCCAAGAAATCCAAACAAATTCTTGGGGAAAGGTCTTCACGGAGCGTCCCTCCTACCGCAAGGAAGATTGCGGTAAGATATCATGTTCCTTCTGTTTTTCCAGGTGCAGACTGGAATCACTTCTTCGTCGTACAGGGGGAAAGGAGCGAGGAGGAGGAGGAAGATGATGTCCCCCTAATCCTCCGGAGGAGGAAGATAGCGGGCTCTCCATCCGGCGACGTTCCAGTTCATCCCACAGAAACAGAAAAAACTACAGCGGACCCCACAGCCACTGAAAATCCCGTGGTTGAGGGTGAGATCCCTGCCCCTGAAGCCCCCGAGGCTTCAGGGTCTGTTGCTTCTCCTTCCCTGACCGAAGGGGTGACCATGGTAAAATTTCTTCATGGTCTTATTTTCTCAATTCTCTTTGTACACTTGTTTATTGAATTAACACTTATGCAGGGAGAAGAGCTTCTCCCTGCGACTCCTGTGAGTCCTAGGGAAGAAAATCCTCCACTCCTGAGGATAGGAGAGGAGGTGTCCGTACAAGGCCCCGCGAGAGCCGCGGATGCAGTGCCGGCTTCAGAGGCACAGGAGCCATCCAGGCCTGCGGACATAACTCTGCCAGCCGGACAGGTTGCACAGGTATGAGCTCTCACTATTTGTCGTCATCTTCCCTTATGAATGTACTTACAGGAGAACACACATAGGGGGAAAAAACCTTGTTCACCAAGAGGAAGACTAGGACAGACAGCGACTGTCCCCTTTCTCAGGGAGAGCCTTCCTTGAAATCCCAAAAACTGATGGGGTCTCAGATAAGGTAAGAACCCTATCCTGGTTACATTGAATTGAATTGCGGTGATTACCAACGTAATCGTCGGTCCTTTTTTTTTTTTCTCCGCAGGCGAAAGAAATGGCACTAAGCCCTTCAGCCGCTCCGGGGAGGGTTGAAGTCGCTACAGGTGCCGGAGCCTCCAGTGAGGAGCGCTCCATTCCTCTGGTCCAGGAAGGCATCCAGACTGTGGGAAATGAATCAGGCGCGAGGACCAATTGCAAGTAACAGCAACTGGGGAGGCCCAGAAGGTACATCCACCTGCTGCCTCTGTCGAGGTCTCAACGAGTTCCTCGATGAGACCTCCAGCCATTCTGGAGGATGTTTCATTCCGGGAGTATACAAAGGTATAATGGACTTCTCTTTCGGTACCTGAAATGTGCATAAGATACCCTTAATTTCTTTTTGTATCGCAGGAATTATCCCGGATGACGACCAGGTCGATCGCCATGGTAGCGAGCGTCGAGGCCATACAAAAAGAACGAGACAGCTTGCGCAGGTAAGGATCAATACCCTCCAATTTGTATAGATACAAATTTTGTTATGACTACTTCTTTCGTTTTGTGCCAGAGAGGTGGCGTTCCTGAAGAAGGAAGTGGCCACGGTCAAGCTCCATTCGATCTCTGTGGTCTCAAATCAAGAGATCGAACTTAACCGGCTGCGGTCAGAACTTTCTGGTAAGTCAATTCCCGACTAGGAAGACTTAAGTTCTAAATGTATGAGTAACACTTCCTCTTACTGCAGTGCAAGCAGGTCAAATAAAACAACTTAGTCAGGACAAGGTGATCCTCCAGGGCTCCATTGACTCCTCCCAGAAGGCGAACAGAGAGCTGAGCCAGTCCATCTTCGAAAAGCTAAAAATGGTGGCTCGTCTCTTGAGGGCTGATGTGGTTGAGTCCACAAAAATCGACCTCAGTGCCAATGACTGGTCCACGCTAGTCATTGCCCAGGCGGAGTCACTTCTCGAGTATCTTCCTGAAGATACACGGCGACGTGAAGAGGCGATCAGAACGAGGGTTCGATTAGCAGCTTCCGCCATTCTTAGCCGGTTTCGTCTTCACCATGGCTCAGATGCGGATCTGAATCCACTGGTGGGACCGGTTGAGATCGAGAGTGAGGAACAATTAGACACAATCATGGAGGAAGTCACTCCCCCTGTAAATAAGCTCTTGACTGAGCTCGGGATCGAGTAATCCCTACATTTGTACAGAAATAATATGTAGAATGCAAATGTATGTACAAACTGATTTTGAAAGAAAATAAATATATTTTTCTTTTTCGTTGTTTCATATTATAAGCATATCCCCCTAGCCCCCGCCTGTGATTATAGATACTGATGACTTAGTATTATAAACATAAGAGAAATGTAAGTGTAATGACCGGGGGTGTGCGATCAGGCCAGCGATCATGATCAATGTAACGCCTAACCTTATTGCGAACTGGCAGCCACTCAGATGACCAAGGACTTATCAGAAAGCCCCGTATGCGTTGAGAAACGGCTTATTTAGGAGTGACTTATCTGGAAGTGGTCATGAGATCGGCCAGCGAATCCGATTAGAACGTTGTGGTGATCTAACCGCTGGCGACCAGCCCCCGAGTCGAGTTCACAACACATGGGCATAAAGGGAAATGTTCATCGTATGAAACCAAAAGCCTTTTTATTTTATGAAACAATGCTAATTGAACAGGAAAAGGGATTGAGTACTTACACGTAGAACTTACGTAGTTGATCGATGTTCCATGTATTGGACAGAATTCGACCATCCTCCATGGCTAATCGCGCTGATCCTGGTCGCGGCACTGAGACAACAATGTAAGGGCCTTCCCACTTTGGGGAGAATTTATTGCGATTAGACTGGTCTTGAATTTTTCGCAAGACCAAGTCGCCCACGTGAAGACTACGTGGTCGCATCCTTTTGTCATGGTACTTGCGCAAACCTTGCAAGTATGCCGCAGACTTGATCAAAGTGCGATCACGCCTTTCTTCCAAGAGGACGAGATCGTGTGATCGCTGTTCGGCCTGATAAATTTGATCGAATTGTTTTGTCCGAACAGATCCAATACTAACTTCCATAGGCAGTATAGCCTCGGCCCCATAGACCAAATGGAAGGGCGTCTCACTGGTGGCTCGACTAGAGGTAGTTCGTAGTTCCCATAGAACAGTGTAGAACTCGTGTGCCTAAGCCCCCGAGCGAGTCTTAAGGCGATCAAAAACACGTTTTTTGATGCCTTGTAATATCTGCCCGTTGGCACGTTCCATGGCACCATTGCTCTGCGGATGTGCCACAGAAGCAAAGCACACCTTGGTCCCAATCTGATCGCAGTAGTCCAGAAAAAGACCACTGGCGAACTGAGAACCATTGTCTGTGATGAGACGGTTTGGAACACCAAATCGAGCAACAATGTTCTTATGGAAGAACTTTTGAGCTACGGACGCGGTAATATTTCGTACCGGTTCGGCCTCAATCCACTTTGTAAACGTGTCAATGGCTACGAACAGAAACTTGTACCCATTGACCGCTTGTGGCATAGGACCGGCAATATCCATCCCCCAGACCGCAAAAGGCCATGCGAGGGGAATAGTTTGTAACGCGTAGGCAGGTTGATGAACCTGTCTCACGTGGAATTGACACTAAGGACACATCTTGACCATGTGCTTGGCATCATCGAGTGCCGAAGGCCAGTAGAATCCTTGTCGAAAAGCTTTTCCGACCAGCGTCCGATATGACGCGTGCGCACCGCATACACCGTCATGTATCTCTTTCAAGAGGGCTTTCCTTCTTCCTGAGATATGCAGCGCATGAATACTCCTTGAGTACCCTTTCTATACAAAACCCCCTCTATGAGCTTATATAGATGCGCTTTTCGAATCAACCGATCGCTTTCGGTTTCATCCTCGGGTAGGGTCCCATGTTCAAGATAGACTCTCAATGGATGAGTCCAATCCTGTTCCTGACCGAGATTGGTAACGCAGGCTGTTACCGGATCGTCCTCGACCGAAGTCATGATCGAAGGACGGTCCAAGTGTTCAATGAACACTCCTGTAGGAGCGGATGTGCGTGAGGATCCAATTTTGGATAATTGGTCTGCGAGAGTGTTGTCCTTTCGCGGGATGTATTGGACTTCGAAATGACTGAAGTGTTTTTCCAATCTCCTCACTTCCCCCAGGTAATGAGCCATTGTCTCATCGGAGGTGCTGTACTCCTTGTTTACCTGGTTTACAACCAGCTGTGAGTCTCCCCTCACCACTAATCGACGGACTTCGAGGAATTTTGCTGCCTGGAGCCCTGCAAGAAGACCTTCATACTCTGCCGCGTTGTTGGTCGCGACAAAGTGTAGTTGGATGACATGCCCTGAGGCATAACTAAGACCACTCCAGCCCCCGAGTGTTGGAAACTACGGGAACCATCGAAGTACATTGTCCAGTGATCGGGGCATTCCAATTCTTCGGACACCTGCACGGGTGGCTCAGGGTTGGTCCACTCGACCACAAAGTCGGCCAAAACCTGAGACTTAACCGCCGTGCGGGGCGTGAAATGGACATCAAAAGCACCGAGTTCGACCGCCCATTTGGCGATTCGACCAGATTTCTCTGGATTTCGGACAATATCCCCCAAAGGAAAGGAGGAGGGTACTGTGATCTTATTAGCTTGGAAGTAATGCCGTAGCTTACGGGAAGCCATCAGTAGTGCGTAAAGTATCTTCTGGACCTCAGGGTAACGTTCCTTAGGACCATGAAGTACCTTGCTTACATAGTAGACGGGTCTGTGGATTCCTTCTCTCTCCGCGATCAGAACGGCGCTGATCGCGTGCGGGGTGGCCGCCAAATAAAGAAGCAATGGTTCTCCTTTGTTGGGAGAAACCAGCACTGGCGGATTGGATAAATATGTTTTCACCTCCTGAAATGCTTTTTCAGCCTCATAGGACCATGTGAAATTGTGATGCTTCCGCAAGGCTTTAAAGAAAGGTAATCCCCTTTCGCCTAGTCGTGATATGAAACGACTTAAGGCGGCCATGCGACCAGCCAGGCGTTGAACATCTTTCATGGTCGAGGGCGACCTCATCTGTTCGATGGCCCTGATTTTCTCAGGATTGACCTCAATTCCTCTGGAACAAACAAGGAAGCCAAGAAGTTTTCCTGAAGAAACCCCGAAAGAACATTTCTCCGGGTTCAATTTTATTCCAAAGCGATTCAGATTACAGAAGGTTTCAGCGAGATCGTCCGAATGAGATAATCTCTTGGTGCTTTTTACAACCAAATCGTCTACATATGCTTCGAGATTACACCCTATATGGGAAAGAAACACTACCACAGAAACAGACATCCTAGACGGCACATCACAGACGGGTATGAACTGTTCAATGGAAAACCGTCTGCGAAGGCCTGTCGGGAGAATATGTTCAGATATCACAGACGGTTCTGATGTCAAAAACAACTGTGACAGTAAACCAGACGGTTCTGAACACAAAACCGTCTGTGATAGTCTACTTATCACAGACGGCTCTAACCTAAAACCCGACTGTGATATATACAATCGGTTCCCAGCTGAGAACCGTCTGTAATAGTCTACTTATCACAGACGGTTCTAACCTAAAACCCGACTGTGATATATACAATCGGTTCCCAGCTGAGAACCGTCTGTGATAATTAGACTATCACAGACGGTTCGTAACTCAGAACCGACTGTGATTTATACAGTCGGTTGTGAACTACGAAGCGTCTGTGATAGTGTAGTTATCACAGACGGTTCTGATGTATGAACCGACTGGAAAAGTACCGGCGCTTCGAATTCTCAACTGTGATCATTTCTCTCTCCGATCTTCGCGCGCGGTGCCTAGGAGAACACGAAGCATCGCTTTGGAAGTTCTATAAATTGACAGTGGAAAAATTGTCATTTACTTTACAAGTTTTTATAGTTCTCAGACTGTTTGACTCCTTAGCTTCTCTGCGCCAATGGCATCGTCAGCCTCGCCCTCCCCGGTAAGAATTCTTAATCTTTTGGACTTACCCCTGTATTGTTAATCCCTGTTCAATACATTCTTGACCTGTTGATTTCCACAAGGAAGGGGAGCCGTGGAAGACACTGGCAAAGTCAAGGCCGAGCTGAGGGCCCTCCAGGAGGAGCACAAGCTCCTCACGGAGAAGCACACTCGGCTACGGCTTGACCTTGACGATCTCTTCCAGCGCATTCAGCGCATGAAGACGGATGGTGACAATGCTAGGGCGAGGTTGAGGCGTCTTCGCGAGGAGAAGAAAGCCGCGGATATGACCATCGCTGGCTGCGGTTTGACAATGAAGGATACCATCGCGAAGCTGAGGAAGGTCGCAGGCCTTCTCGACGCTGTAGTAGTTGATCCTGAGAAGGACAACTTGTCGCTGGAGGAGTCCTGCGTCCTGGCTGCAAGTCAAACTGACTTTATTCTAGATGCAGCCAGGGCTAAGACCACTCCTTGACCTAGCATTCTGTATTTTTACTTTTTTTTGTAAGTGATGAAAAAAATTATTGAAAACTTTGTTCTTATGTCTACTTTCTAATTTTCCAGCACATTCTTGGACTGCATGCATTCTTCCCTCTTTCTTTATCTTTCTTTTGCTTTTGTCGAACATTCGACCATACAAAGGTATGTACACTGTGTGCGATCAAGGAACGACTATCGCGATCTTTGGCTTGTGATCGGAGCCCTTCAAATAATATAGAACCAATATAGAAGTCGTAGGTCCCATGCAAATAATATAAAAAGAATATAGAAGTTATATATCAACGTGCTTTGAATATCACAAACGGCTCTGAGGTAAAAAAACGTCTGTGATAGTCACATTAGAGACGGTTTTTATGTAAGGCCCGACTGTGATAGTCCCAACAATGTCCTCGCCTCGAATTCTCAACTTCTATCAATATCACAGACGGTTTTTAACTCCAAACCGTCTGTGATAGTAATATTACAGACGGATTTTATGTAAGGACCGACTGTGATTGTCGAACAGTTATCGACGCTTCAAATTCTTAACTTCTTTCAAATTCTCAGCGGTTCAACTGGAAGCAAAACTCCAGGGAAGGAACAAGTATTTGTAGAAGTCGAACAGTTCAATATTCAACAGACATATTAAAGACGGTTCGGACATCAGAACCGTCTGTAATATTCAAGCAGACGGTTTTGATCTCCCAACCGTTTGTGATAGTCCCAACAGTGCAATTCTCTACATGCAATTGTTGATAACCGCACATAATAACTGAGCAGATGAAGAGACTTAATTATTTACTTCAAATTTAATTTGCATCGAATTATCTAATCTGACTCTTCAACTTCCTTTGCCGTGTTGCAGTTTATCTCCCTAGAAGTTATCATGAATTTATTGACCTTGAAAACCAGTAGTGCGCTTTTTAAAACTCGAGGCACCCGCGTATATGAACCGTCACCTTCTGTTTCTATAAATAGCGGCGCTCGTAAATCCCTGTCTTTATTCCCTCCTCAACTCCCACCTTGATGGCGAGCCGATATTCCAATGAGGTTATTGAAATTGAGAGTGATTGAGGAAGAGATAAGGAATGAACTCGATCAGGATCTTCAGAAAGTAAGTCCTCTCTGAAACTCTAATGCAGATCTTTCTTTTATGACTTGATTACCTCGAAACAAATGCATTTCGAAATCCACAGGTGCCTGAGGAAATGCTCCCTCCAAAGAAGAGACTTAGAAATGATGAAAGATCCTCCAGTGGCTGCAGCGAAGACTCTAGAGGGTGCTGAGGCCTGTGTTGCCACATTGCCCCTTGCAACCCCTCCAGTTGCATCGACTCCACCTTTGGAGATCCACAATAATCCTTCCAATATCCCCTCTTCAACACCTTTGTATCATCAGCTTTTCTGGGGTAAGGCTCACACTTCCACGTCCAAATCCACTCCGAAGCTTGGCAATCATCTTCACCCTCCCAGCATACGTCCCTAGGAGAAGCTGGAGAAGCATATGTGCAGGAGGAGAAAGCTGCCTTGTGCAGAACTCTCCAAAAAAAAAAAAGAGGCGCTGGGAGAAGCATTCTGAGGGGATGTCTTTTGCCATTCTGCACTTGGCAGAGTGCTTTGAGTTCCAGCTTCATCTCCACCTTTGTTGTATCAACTTTAATTTCTTGGATGATCCTACTGATGCCAAATCCACTCCTTTGCTGAGAGATGATGTTGATAGTCTTAGAGCCATTGGTAGTTCTCCTGGGGTGGCCAGTGTAGGTCCTACTGATGCCAATACGTCCCTAGGAGAACTTTGTAAATTACTTTCGGAACAGGTCGACACTAATCAATTGGTCGCTTAATTAATTGTATCTCTTATGTATGGAAAGATTGTAAGAAATAAGAAATTTCTTTTCCTTATATATCTGGCTTTTCGATTGATTATGTAACTGATAATCACCAAATGATGTTCTGTGTGAAAATGTTAACAAGAAAATACTGCTGCGATCAAGACGGTTTTTAACTCAAAACCGTCTCTGATTGCAAGATTACAGATGGTTTAAATTTCAGACATATATAAAACAAATATGAAAAACAAGATAAAACCAAATAGTCTGAACGTTCATTTTTTTAAATACTAACATTGAAATAAGATAGAACCAAATATGAAAAACAAGTGGAACAACCGATGACCAGTAGTCGAATGCAAACAAACAATCCGTGATATTATAGACGGTTCGGACCTTAAAACCGTCTGTGATAATATTACAGATTGTTGATTTTATAATTAGCACAGACGGTTCTGAGGGAAAAACCGACTGTGATAATCACGTACGGTTCTAATGTAAAATCCGACAGTGATAATCACAGACGGTTCTGAAGTAAAAACCGACTGTGATAGTAAAGCGGACGGTTTTGACCTAGGAACCGTCTGTGATATTGTAATTATCACGGACGGTTTGGAGTTCATAACCGTCTGTGATATTTCTGTCATAGTTACACAAAATGCACCGATATTACTGACGGTTAATAGAGTGAAACCCGTCAGTGATATTCTGTTCTTCAATAATACACCGATATTACCGACGGTATTATATAGAACCGTCTGTATTGAACCTGGTATAAAAGGTCTTTTGGCGGATGTTTTGAGCTAGTCGTACTCTCTTGCTCGACCTACACTGTCCAGTTCGAAGAGATTTGGGGCAAGGAAGAGCGAAATCTCGAAAGGCCGGGGGAGCATTTGGGGGCAAAAATTTGAGGATCGAACCAAGGTTGGTACACATTACTTGATTTCATCATCAATATCGATCTCCATTGATTTACTAATTAGCATGTGTATGAATTTGATTAATTGCAGATGGTCCGAAACTGGATGTATAATGACAACCGAGTGGGTGAGGAATACATGAAAGGTGTTTTTGATTTCGAAAAGGTTGCTGAGCAAGACATGGCGAAGACGGGTTTACCATATATGTACTGTCCTTGTGTAGACTGCCAGAATATTAAGATGTTCACCAATTCATCTCAAATTGTCGCCCACTTGATCCGACGTGGTTTCAAAAAGGGGTACACGTGTTGGGTCCACCATGGAGAGGAGCCAACTGCAGAAACAAGTGCCACTCAGGTTGAGGAACAGGACATGTCGGATCCGAACAACGACTTCGACGAGGATATGCCAGAGGATGACCATTTAGATGACATGTTGCGTGATGTGGAAGGAAATTACAGTGAAAGGGAGTTTGGCAAATTCAAGCGCTTGATTGAGGACTCAGAAAAGCCGTTGTTCCCTGGTTGCAAGTCGAAGTACACAAAGTTGTCCTCTGTGCTTGAACTGTTAAAATTGAAGGCAAGCAACAGCTGGACCGACAAGAGTTTCACAGCACTGTTAGATCTTTTGGCGGACATGCTCCCGGAAGGAAACGAGTTGCCAAAAAACACCTACCAAGCGAAAAAGCTGTTGTGTCCTTTGGGAATGGAAGTAGAAAGGATACAGGCATGCCCTAATGATTGCATCCTTTACCGTAACGACTACAAGAATATGCATGTTTGTCCGGTGTGCGGCGCATCCCGCTATAAGCGTACTAAGGACCGAACAGACGACGGTGACTGCGCTGAGATAAAGCAAAGACCTCCTGCTAAGGTGTTGTGGTATTTGCCAGTCATTCCCCGCTTGCAGCGTTTGTTTGCAAACCGTAAAGAGGCAAAATTAGTGCGTTGGCACTCGGAAGACCGGAAGAAGGCTGGAAAGCTGAGACACCCCGCTGATTCTTCGCAGTGGAGAAACATCGACAGGGAATTTGTTAACTTCGGAGCAGAATTGAGGAATATAAGGTTCGGGTTGAGTACCGATGGAATTAATCCTTTTGGTAACATGAGCATTCGGCATAGCACTTGGCCGGTTCTTTTGTGTATCTACAACATTCCTCTTTGGTTGTGTATGAAGCGCAAGTACATCATGATGTCTCTACTTATCTCAGGACCAAAACAACCCGGAAACGATATTGATGTGTACCTAGCACCATTGATAGAGGATCTCCTAACAATGTGGAACGAAGGGGTGCAGGTATGGGACGCATACAAACGAGAGAACTTCATCCTACGTGCTATGATATTCTGCACCATCAACGATTTCCCTGCCCTTGAAAATTTGTCGGGCCGTACTACGAAAGGAGCCAAAGCCTACCCCCACTGCGAAGATGAGACTGAGAGTGTGTGGCTGAAGAATTGCAGGAAAACAGTGTACATGCTTCACCGTAGGTTTCTTCCGAAGAATGATACGTATCGTAAGAGGAAGAGGGAATTTGACGGCCACAAGGAAGATGGTTCAGCCCCGAAGCCTACGCGCGGGAAAGATGTTTACTCACGGGTGAAGGACATAGACGTTGTGTTTGGAAAGGGTGGTAAATTGAAACCCCGCACGAAGAACACTTGGAAGAAGAGATCGATATTTTGGGACTTACCGTATTGGGAGCATTTAGAGGTTCGTCATTGCATTGATGTCATGCATGTAGAGAAGAATGTTTGTGACAGTTTAATCGGCCTATTGCTGAACATTCCAGGGAAGACAAAGGATGGCGTCAATGTGCGGCGTGACATGATTGAAATGAGAATCAGGCCCGAGCTAGCACCGAGAGAGGACGATAAAGGCCGTATATACCTCCCCCCTGCATGCTACACTTTGTGCAAGGCTGAGAGGACAGAACTCTGTAAGTGTCTCTATGGTGTTAAAGTTCCATCGGGTTACTCCGCAAATATGAAAAAGCTTGTGTCCATGGGCGATTTGAAATTGCTGGGTATGAAGTCTCATGATTGTCACGTGCTGATGACACAAATGCTTCTTGTTGCCATCCGGAGTATTCTGCCGCATAAGGTCGGAGAGACGATCACGAGGCTATGTTTTTTCTTCAATGCAATTTCTTCCAAGGTCATTGATCCCGATGGACTGGATTCTTTGCAGAGCGAGGTGGTTCGAACTCTTTGTCAGCTTGAGATGTATTTTCCTCCATCGTTTTTTGATATCATGGTCCATCTCACCGTCCACCTTGTCAGAGAAATCAAGATATGTGGACCCGTGTTCCTACGTTATATGTATCCATTCGAGAGGTACATGGGTGTACTTAAGGCCTACGTGAGGAATCGGTCCCGGCCCGAGGGTAGCATTGTCGAAGGTTATGCAGCGGAAGAGGTTGTTGAGTTCTGCGTCGATTACATGGCCGAGGTAGAAGCAATAGGAGTTCCTGTGTCTCGTCACGAGGGGAGGCTTGATGGTGTTGGCACTATTGGACGGAGAGCCATCACTCCTGATTTCGATATGTACTCGAAAGCTCATTTTTGGGTCTTGCAACACATGACGGAGGTGTCTCCGTACATCGACGAGCACATGGAGATGCTACGACAAGACAATCCTCGCCGATCCGAGGTTTGGATCACGGGACAACATAACAGTCGATTCAACGCGTGGATGAAGATGCGAATCACCGGAGAGTCCGCAAGTGAGAACCTTAAATGGTTGGAAAAAGGGCCCACGTTTACTGTACAGACATGGCAGGGATACGACATCAATGGGTACACATTTTACACGAAAGCTCAAGATCAAAAGAGCACTGTGCAAAATAGTGGAGTGAGCGTAGAAGCTTTCCATGAGGGGTTCACCAAGACAGGCCCAACAAGGGTAGTACGTGGATTGAACTCGTACTACGGGTTCATTGAAGAAATTTGGGAGCTCGATTACGTACTGTTCAAGATTCCCCTGTTTCGATGCCGATGGGTCCAAATCCCACAGGGTGTGAAGGTTGACAGTTACGGTTTCACTTCTGTGGATCTCGATCGCGTTGCTTATAAAGATGAGCCATTCATACTTGCAAATCAAGCCATTCAGGTCATTTATGTCACTGACCTGGCCAATAAGAAGTGGCACGTCGTCCTTCATGGCAAGAGAAGGATTGTTGGAGTTGAAAATGTCGTAGACGAGGAGGAATACAATCAATTTGATGAGATTCCTCCATTTGGAGATGGCGTACAGGTCGATACTGAAGACACCTACGAAACAAGTTACGTGTGTATGGATCACCAGGAAGGGTTATACTTTAAAGGTAATCAACTGTACGTCCTTATCTCTCTGTTTCCATCGGTATAGCTTATATCTCCTGTAATTCTCGTCTTTGCAGGTGATCCGGGAGGATCTCCAAGTCTTGATCGCATACGGCTTCGCGACCAAGTCCTGATCGCATACGGCTTCGCGACCAAGTCCTGATCGCATATGGGTCCGCGACCATGGATTGGTTCGCGACCATGAAAAGGAATTTGTTCCTTGTTCGGAATTGTAATCCGATCCGAATGTGTACAACTAAGCTTATCTGTTTAGGATTAGTTATATGAGTCTAATACGTTTAGGTCTCTATGTCTGATACGTACTCATACGATTGGACTATAAATACCTTGTAATAGGTCTAGTTTAGATCATCGAATTCAATCGAATACAATCAAGTCTAGATTGAAGTCTTAGACATAGTTCCTTCGACGTAGGCAAGTGCGACCTAACGTTCGACGTGTAAAGCCCTCTTTGAAATAAAGAGTTGTGCAATTACTTTGAGCTGTGTTTTCGATCATCCTTTGGGTTTCGGTATTTCTGAGTAAGATCCCGTTATTCCGCATATTAGAATCTGGGCGAGCCTAGTGCGAAAACCAAGGCTAGGTCTCAAACGGATCAGCAGGGCCGCGGCAAGTGGAAAGTTGAGGATAACATGGCTGTGTACGTGGAAATTGTCGGTGAAAGTTCCCATTTGTATGTAACATTAACTTGAGCATGCTCCACGTACATTGTATGTTAAATTTATTTGAGCATGCTCCACATTGTGACCAATTTACAGAGCATTTGGACTACATTTGAAATATCTGAGTGTTCATTTAAAACAAGTTTTCGAGCATTCAGAGTTGAAAGCTACAGATCAGCTTCAAGTTGTAAAACTAACGTTCAATAGAGAGATTATCAAGGACGGTTTTGACCTATCACAGACGGGTATGATTATAGAACCGACTGTGATAATTTCAGTCACAGTCAGTTCTCAACTCACAACCGTCTGTGATAATCTCTCACTACGTAGATTACCATAGACGGTTTTTATTTGAGAACCGACTGTGATAATATTATCACAGACGGTTATATATATATAACCGACTGTGATATTTTCAACAGTGTCCGACTCTTCGAGTTCTTGACGTGCACCGTCGGTTCTCAATTCCAAACCGTCTGTGATAATCAGAGTCACAGTCGGTCCTCAACTCAAAACCGTCTGTGATAATCTCTCTGGTGACTATCACTATGTCGATTATTACAGACGGTTCTGATGCGAGAACCGACTGTGATAATATCGTCGCGGTTAATAGTTCAAGGCGGGGTTTGTCCCGCTCATTCCAGTTCGCAACTGTTTGCCCTAGCTCTCTCTGCCCTCGCACCGTCCGTCGCAATCACCTCCATCGCCTCCCACCTTCTCCTCCTCTCCGTCCGTCGCGATCATCTGCATCGCCTTTCCACCGTCAGGCGCGATCACCTCGATCGCCCTCCCGCCTCCGACGCGATCACCTCCATCGCCTCCCCACCGTTTCTGTCATTCTTGGTTAATTATAAGTATATGGGTTTTGTTATAGAATTATTAGTTGCAAATTTACTTAAACTGTTCTCTCTTTCACTTATGTTAGGAACTATGTCTGGTGATCCGTTTGAGACCTAGCCTTGGTTTTCGCACTAGGCTCGCCCAGATTCTAATATGCGGAATAACGAGATCTTACTCGAAAATACCGAAACCCAAAGTAATTGCACAGCTCTTTATTTCAAAGAGGGCTTTACACGTCGAACGTTAGACACACTTGTCTACATCGAAGGAACTACAAGTGTCTAAAACTCAAATAAGTTCTATGACTCTTCGATGATCTAAACTAGATCTATTACAAGGTATTTATAGTCCAATCATATGAGTACGTATTAGACTTAGAGACCTAAAGGTATTAGACTCATATAACTAATCCTAAAAAGATAAGCTTAGTTATACACATTCGGATCGGATTACAATTCCGAACAAGGAACAAATTCCTTTTCATGCTTCAATTGGTTTAACAGGTCGTCAATACGGGGAAGGGGGTACCGGTTCTTGATGGTGATCTTGTTCAGTGCTCGATAGTCGATGCACATACGCCAAGTCCCATCTTTCTTTGGTACTAACACCACAGGAGATCCACAAGGTGAACTACTTGGTTGAATGACACCATCGTTCAGCAACTCACCAAGTTGTCTTTTGATCTCTTCATTCTCCAATACTGAGTTGCGATACATACTCAAATTGGGCAGTGTCGCATCGGACACAAGCTGAATTTCGTGCTCGACTGGACGTTTCGGTGGACGACCCTGGGTAGTCTCGAACAGATCACTGTATTTCTCCAGTAGTCTCGACAAACGACCAGAATCTTCTCGGTATGCCAACGACAACGCTGGTCGAGTACCCTCACTTTGTCCAATGGGTCGAATCATGACAAGCACATACTTGTGACATGCTTTAACAATCCGTTTGGCTTGATTTGCGGTAATCAAGTTCGAAGTGTTGATGTGGACGTCTCTACTGATCACGAACTTAACTCCATCTTTGGTGAGGTCGTACTCTTGCGCTCGCCGATGGAAATGAGCGTCTTGATCATACAGATACGGACTCCCTAATATCACTTGACAGATATCGATAGGGACAACATCGCATTGCACCTCATCGATGTACCGTATAGAGATCGCAAACTTCAACACACACTGACTCGTAATCTGTTGGTTCACGTCGGATGTAAACCAACCCAGCGGATATGGTCGCGGGTGTGTGGTTGTCTTCAAACCAAGTCGTCGAACCAGTCCAGCGGAGACCAGATTCTTCTGACTTCCGGGATCGAATATCGCTGCGACCACTTCGTGCTTCACCTGGATGTTGATGGTGAACAAGTCCTCCGTTGGGTGATGGTCATTCGGTGGATCCGAACCCTCCTCCTTCGGTATTGCCATCAGAGATAAGGTCGTATCCGCCTCATTAACCGAATTCACTCGGACAACTTCTTCGTCGGGTGAAGTCGTAGTAGCCGTGGTTATTCTTTTCCCTGGTCCGTTTTTCTTTGGTCGAAGTTCAGGATGAAGTTTGTAGCATTTGTCCTTCGTATGTCCCGCGACTTGACAATGTTCGCAGAAAGCACCCGTGCCCGATTTTGAAGCGTTCTTCTTCGGACTCGGCCTTTTTTTTGTCGAGGTCGCACTTTCCTTCGTGCTTTTGTCGCTGCGGGATTTGTTCTTCTTCTCGATCGCCATAGCAGTTGTGCTTGCGGTCGCGATATCTTGGACGCCGAACAGACTTATAGCTCAGTACTGATCGATTTCTGAAGTCCAGATGTGTACTTCCGAAATACTTGAGGGTCTGATAGCGAGATGCCAATGACCATTGCTTGTCGCCGAAACTCTGTCGTATAGTCTTGGACGGTCTGGTCGCGCCGTTGGTACAATCTGTGCCAACGCTCCCATCTCTCCTCAAGGTAGCCCATCGGATAGAATTCTTGTCGCAGAAGTCGTTTGAATTGACCCCACGCAAGGTCGTCAGCTTCACCACTGGCGACAAGGGCCTTCCACCATGTCTTGGCGTGGTCCTTCATCTTCAAAGGTGCAAACTTCACCTTTTGAGCGCTACTGAACCCTTTCAGGTCAAAGTAGGTCTCAAGTTGATCGATCCAAAAATCCAGCTTCTCGGCGTCGATCACCCCATCATATATGGGTATATCAATCTTAGCGTCGACCTTAAAAGATCCGATAGCTAAGGAGGTGTTGGCGAGGTCGTCGGTTTTGTGGTCGCCTTCGTCTTCATTTTCGTCTGCCCTACGCAAGTCTTCACCAGTCTTCTCACCCGTAACCTTCCCTACTTCAGGAGGTACAATCATGGCCTGCTGCTTAATCCAAGCAAGCACAGTTTCCATGTCGGTGGAGAGCTTAGCCACTTGTTCGGCTAGGTTAGCTTGAACGGAGGTATCGTCAGACATTGTCGGAGACGCGGCTGTAGGAACCGTCAATTGATCGCCTGGAGTTTCGCCGGAGGTTTTGTAACCCTGGCGAGTCTTCACCATCCACAGGATAGGAAAGTTGCTCTGATACCAACTTGATCCGTTTGAGACCTAGCCTTGGTTTTCGCACTAGGCTCGCCCAGATTCTAATATGCGGAATAACGAGATCTTACTCGGAAATACCGAAACCCAAAGTAATTGCACAGCTCTTTATTTCAAAGAGGGCTTTACACGTCGAACGTTAGACACACTTGTCTACATCGAAGGAACTATAAGTGTCTAAAACTCAAATAAGTTCTATGACTCTTCGATGATCTAAACTAGACCTATTACAAGGTATTTATAGTCCAATCTTATGAGTACGTATCAGACTTAGAGACCTAAACGTATTAGACTCATATAACTAATCCTAAACAGATAAGCTTAGTTATACACATTCGGATCGGATTACAATTCCGAACAAAGAACAAATTCCTTTTCATGGTCGCGAACCAATCCATGGTCGCGGACCCTTATGCGATCAGGACTTGGTTGCGAAGCCGTATGCGATCAGGACTTGGAGATCCTCCTGGATCATCTGGTGACGAAATGCACCACTCGGGGAGTCAGGGTGACCTCGCTGGCGATGAGACGCCTGGGCCGGAGGTCGCCTCGTCCGCCGTGACCCCGCAGAAGAAGAGAAAGGGGCGAGGCCGGACGACATGCGCGCGTCTGAACAAGCGAGAAAAGCAGCACGTCCAGTTCGACGACAATGGTGTGCCGGAAGCTCCGGACAAACTTGTCGGTCAGTACCGCTCACTATGTGGCAAAGTGACAAGGGAGCGGGTGCCCATCACCACCTCCGACTGGGGTCAAGTGCCCCGAGAGTGCAAGGATGCGCTGTGGGAAGAAATGCAGGCGGCGTTTCACATTCCTGAGGATCACAACTTCACCATCCGCCGGAGGACACTGATGTCAATAAACAAGGCGTGGAGGAACTTCAAGAGCCACCTTGTCGGGCTCTATGTGAAGGAGTCGAAGACCCCCTTCGATGACTTCCCTTTTGTGACTCCCGAGGCATGGCAGCAGTTCGTCGAGATGAAGGCCAAGCCAGAGTTCCAGGAGCTTAGTACGAAGGGCCAGGCTAACCAGGCCAAGAATACCCACCCACACAGACTAGGCAGTGGTGGGTATGTGGGGAAGAAGGCGTTGTGGAGGAAGCAGGACGAGGAGGCTTCCCAGTCTTCGGCCGGCAGTCCTTATGCGGGCATAACGGACGTGCGCGCCCACAATTGGTGCAGAGCAAGATTGACGATGAACTCCTCCGGAAGCGTCTCTGTGAGTAACCCTGCGGACAGGGAAGTGATCGACCGGCTGGTAATATTGTCCGATCACGTACTATCCTCGTAACACGCATGCAATGGGCTGTATTGCTAAGTTCTCTTGTTGCAGGTGACGCTGAGTGCGCAGGCGGCATCCGGAGAGTTCAACCCGAGGAGGGACAGGGATATCCTCACAGCGGCGCTAGGAAACAAGGAGCATCCAGGCCGCGTGCGCGGCCTCGGTGCCACTGTGCCTTGGAGGCATGGTTTCCCAGATGATGAGGAGGTGGCTAAGAGGAGAAAGAGATCCCACCAAGCCCGCGATGAATGGCTCAAGGAGGAGATGCGATCGGAGTTCGCTATTCGGGACAAAGCACTCCTGCAACAGTTGTCGGAGATGCGGTCCATGTATGAAGAGCTAAGAAAGGCGACCCAGGGCACCCCCGTTCTAGCAGCGGAAGGACCGACCCCCATTCTTGGCCACCGTAGTAGCTGCGCGTCTGCGCCGGGGTCTTCGCAGACGGAGCCCTCTCCAAAGTATCCGGTGGACTCTCTGCAGGTAATGACCGTTTGTCTATGTTAATTCATTCGAAAGTGAAAAGCGGTGAAATTCAACATGTTAATGCGCACTGTTTGTAGGAACCTGCCTCCTGCAAGCTTATGGTGCTGGCCGGTCTCTTCCCGATTGAGGCTGCCCGTGGGATGGCGCAACCATGCACGGCGGGGGCCACAATCCATGGTGCCCCTCTATGTGAGGGTTTTGCACGGGTCCAGGTGGACAGTGTCTTTGACCATTGCAAGGGTTTTCCGTTGGAGAAGCCGCCGAACGACGAGATTACCACTCTCGGGGATGCGGTGCACACGTTCGTGCAATGGCCCAAGAAAGACATCGTCCTGTATGAGGTAATTCCCCCACCAGTTTCATAATTCGTACTGTAATAATAGCCCTCAGAGTTAGTGTCCTAATACGTAGGTTCTTACATCACAAACATCACAGACCGACACACGGCCTACTAGCCAGCATACCCCTCCGATGACGAAGCTGACTCCGACTAAGAGGCAACCATTCAAGAAGCTGGCTATTAGGGGAAAAGAAAAGAAGAGCCCGGCGAAGGAGAGCGAGAAGAGTGCGCCAACTCTCATACCGTTCGCTCTGGGGATGCCCATGGCCTCCGATACCGCAATTTTGACCATGGGTTAGCATGCCAGAGCCTGCATGCATGGTACATGAAGAGGACAAACCAGACCAGGACGCAGCGTCCGACGCACATCATGGTCAAGTACACCGTGGCAGAGTTCCATAATGACATTGGGACCTACTCGGTGACCTTCGAAGACCTCCACAATTTACTGAACAAAGATGCTCTCGACTTGTCAATCCTACGGTCTTGGGTGCTGTAAGTATCCTACTATCCGTGCATACACGGATATATGTCATTTATTAATTGGTTACTTCCGTGCAGCTGCATGGCCAACTATGCCAAATCTAAGGGCATACCTGTTGGTTTCTTGGACCCCCAGATGGTCGCCGAGGTGATGTTTAGGATCGACACAGACTTCGTTGTCGACTACATCAAAAGAGGGTTGCTTGCTCAGGTTGACAAGGACTATATACTTGTACCCTACAACCAGAGGTGAGTGCTTTCATCAGTACTTCACCCGTAGATTAGTGTCTCCATGTGCACACCCCCAAATTTAGATTAAATTTTTAATTCTCTACGTGTAATATGTAGCTACCACTGGATCCTGCTGCTACTTATTCCGAAAAGGAACAAGGTGTTCTACCTTGACTCATTGCAGAGGAAAGGGTACTCGTATTGTGGCGCACGAGATGTATTTGGAAGGTGATGTGGACCTGTCTTGCATGCATCTGGATTTACTGTCCTCAAATTGTCAATTTCGGCTATCCTCAAACTGTCAATTTTGACTATCTACAGGGCTTTCACGAAGTACTTTGCCGAGGTAGGGAGACAACACGAGCGGCGAGCCGATAAGTTTCAGTGGTTACAATTTTCGGTACAAATTTCAACTGGCATCTGTTTTACTTTATAACTTGTCCTCACCTAACTCTCGGTCTGTAAATTGGCAGTGCCATCAGCAGCCGGACGACAATACATGTGGGTTCTACGTGATGCGCCACATGTATGACCTGATCATCACCCCTCACCGGCCAGATTTCCCCGAGGTATACAACTGCTCCCCTTAATTTGTATCGATTTGACAGAATTTACAACTGCAGCTAATTTTTTATGTACCAACTCTTGCTGCAGGGGGTCTACTTCCCTTCAGAAAGCCTTGACCCTCGGTAGATTGGTAATGTCCGAGGGATGCTCGCTGAGTTTTTCCTTTCGGAGGTCATATAAACCAAGGGAAAGTTTAGGGACCCGCAAGGTTCGTATTAGTGCGGCCTTACATTTATTTGTACATCTAACACACTGACTTTAATTGTCGATTACATTTATTTGTTCAATTGTACATATTTTTGAGTTCTGTGCTGTATATATGAAATGCTATACAGAGGGGTACAAATATATTTGAGTACTGTGCATATGAAACTGTATATATTTGAGTACTGTACAAATATATTTCTGAGTTCAATTGTACAAATATATATGAGACTGTATATATTTGAGTACTATGCATGTATGAAATTCATGAACTGTATATATGAAAATGCAATTTGTACAGAGGACATCTGTGACTGTTATCTCAGATGGTTGGTAAGATCAAAACCGTCTGTGCATATATTATGCACATACGGTTTTGATCTTACAACCGTCTGAGATTATAACAGTCACCGATAATGACACTATCACAGATGGTTTTGACCTCAGAGCCATCTGTGATATCACACTATCACAGATGGTT
Source organism: Pharus latifolius (assembly GCA_019359835.1). NCBI lineage: Eukaryota > Viridiplantae > Streptophyta > Magnoliopsida > Poales > Poaceae > Pharus > Pharus latifolius. Next base: position 5,076,487 of record CM033328.1, read on the forward strand.
CTGAGATTATAACACTATCACAGACGGTTTCAAGATTAACACCGTCGCTGATAATGACAATATCGCAGATGGGTTTGACCTCAAAGCCGTCTGTGATACTCATATTATTACTGACAGTTCTGAGATAAAAACTGTCTATGTTAGTATGAGTATCTCAGACGGCTTTGATGTCATAACAGTCTGTGTATTTTGAGTACCACAGACGGTTCTGATATCCAAACCGTCTCTGGTAATCTGAGTATCACAGTCTGTTATGACATCAAAGCCGTCTGAGAAACTCATACTAACACAAACGGTTCTGATGTCAAAACCGTCTGTGTATACTCAAGTATCACAGACGGTTTTGTTCTCAGAACTGTCACTGATAATGTGAGGATCCCAGGTGATTTTGACATCAGAACCGTCTGCGAAACTCAAATTATCAGAGACGGTTTTGAGATTAAAACCGTCTGTGGTAGTATGAGTATCACAGACGGTTCTGATCTTATAACAGTCTGTGAAGTATGAGTATCACAGACGGTTCTGATCTTATAATAGTCTGTGAATGGATAGATCACAGACGGTTGAAAACATCAAAAACCGTCTATGATAGTACATGATTATCACTGACTCGAATATCACTGACGGGTAAGAACCGTCTGTGATGACTGTTTTGACCTGACTGTGATGATGAATTCTGTAGTAATGAAAGGTCTTTTGCATCAAGCGCTGGTACGTGGAACCTGCGTTCTTGAGACCGAACGGCATTCTGACGTAGCAGTAAGTGCCGAACGGGGTGATGAAGGCAGTTTTCTCTTAATCTTCTTCTGCCATGCTAATTTGATGGTATCCTAAGTAAGCGTCCAGGAAGCTCATCAGTTCGTAACCCACAGTTGAGTCGACCAGCTGGTCGATGCGGGGAAGGGGAAAGTCATCCTTCGGACAGGCACTGTTGAGGCTAGTGTAGTCGACGCACATGCGCCACTTGCCATTTGACTTGCGGACCATGACCGGATTGGCGAGCCATTCTGGGTGATCGACTTCACGAATAAACCCGGCCTTTAGGAGTTTGTCCAACTCCTCTCGGATGGCTTCCTGTCGGTCCACAGCAAAACGCCTGAGCTTTTTCTTTATTGGTCGTTGTCCAGGTCGAATTGCTAACCTGTGCTCGATTACTTCCCTTGGGACACCAGGCATGTCGGACAGTTTCCACGCAAACACGTCTGCGTTAGCCCGGAGGAAAGTAATGAGCTCGTGTTCCTATTTATCATCCAGGCCTGATCCGATCCGAATTGTCTTAGATGGATCAGCTGGGTACAATGGAACTAGTTTGAGTTTCTCATCTGGTCGAGGAGCAGCTTTGATTGCGTCGGTGGCGACAGTGGCGACCTGAGCGTCCCGGAGGGGAAGCTGGTCGACCATCTCCAGAGATAGCCGGTCACATGTTAGTGCCATGTTGCGACTGCCTCGGACCGAGATGACACCTTTGGGGCCAGGCAATTTGCCGCATTGATAAGCATAGTGCGTTGCCATCATGAACTTAGCAAGAGTTGGCCTGCCAAAGATCGCATTGTAAGCCGAATCACAATCAATTACGTCTAAAGTAATCAATTCTGTCCAGAAATTATCCGGTTCTCCCAGTGTGACCGGGAGAACCACTTGTCCCAACGGCATCATGGAGGGACTAGGGATTATCCCATAAAACGGATGGATTATGGGTTTAATCTTCGAACGAGAAATTCACATCTCGTCGAGTGCCTTGACAAGTAAAATATCAAGGGAGCTCCCTCCGTCGATCAGGACTCTTTCGACTCTCGCATTACTGATGATCGGGGTAATGACCAGAGGAAGCCTCAATGGTCGTGTGAGCCCCGCAGGACAATTAGTGCGATCAAACGTCAAAGGTGTATCCGACCAGCGGGGGTACTGAGGTTCACCAAGGGATGTCTCCGTTTGGTTAACCTCTCGGTAAAAGGTTTTAAACTGACTTTTGGAAACAAAAGAGGAGGAACCCCCAAAAATAACATTAATGTGATTATGAGGTACCTGGTAAGACATCTCTTCGTCTCCGTCGGCGTCTCTAAGTCCGCATGCTTGTTCTTTAGCCGATAAGGTCGGCATTGGCCCAATCCCCTGGTAGAAGTCATCCAACTGCTTCAACCAACTCCTGCAGTTCTTGAGATCGTGGCCCGCGGAATTGTGGAGTGGACACCACTTCTTGCCTTCCTGCGGATTAGTCGACTTTTCTGGCTGGTCGGCACTACGACCACCAGAAGCAGTTTTATTTTTAAATGAAGGTTTGTTACCTTTGGTCGAAGAAGGCTTTTCTGCAACTGCGACCTCGCGGTACTGCCCAGAGTGGTTCCTCTTCGACTTTTTCTTCCCGCCCGACGAAGATTCCAGCTTCTTGCTTGAATCTTCCTTCCTGGTGTCTTTGAAACCTGGCTGAGGCGGTAGGTCACCCTTATCGACCATCCGGTTCCATTCGACTGCTTCGGCCGCGTCGGAGTATCGGTCGGCCATATCAAAAAGATCGGCCACCGAACGGGGAGGGTGGATGAGCAAGTCTTCGGTGAATCTCCGGTATCGAACGGCATGTTTAAATGCCCCGGATAACAGAGCCGTCAGATATGTTTGGGATGGTATTCCTCACCCCGACAAATCTCTTGACAAACTGACGAACGGTTTCGGTCGAAGTTTGTCTAGTCGATGAAGATTGTCCTCTTTACCCGGCTTTTGATAACAATTTTAGAAATTGCTGAGGATAGCGTCGCACAGCATTTCCCAATTGTAGATGGAGCCCTCGGGCTAATTAAACAGCCAGGTTCTAGCCGGTCCTTCGAGGACTATTGGCAGGTAGTTGGCCATGACCCGGTCATCGCCTCCTCCTGCTTGGATGGCAGTGATATAGATTTGATGGAACTCGGATGGGTTCTGAGTTCCATCAAACTTTTCTATGGCCCCTGGTCCAAACTTATTAGGCCAAACGACCGCACGAAGGCCGGGCGAGAAAGCTTTGCAACCAACGTAGGGACCATGAATTGACCTGTGACCCTCAACCGGATCACGAGCGATTTCTCGCAACGGTGAAGTTATCCGCGGTCCCAAACGAGAGTGGATAGGGACTCGGTCCCTACCACGAGAATCCTGTGTCCGCCTGTACTTGTCCTGGCGGGGTGGTACGGGCGGAGGGTAACTTCGTCGACTAGAACTAGAGTGAGAACACTCTCGTTCACAAGAACGTGTTACCAACCGGGAAGAGGCAGTTGGGGTCACCTCAGATGCGACCTCATCCAATCTTTCCGCCAAGATTCGGGTGAAGGCCGGTTTCTGCGCATCCGTGACCGTAGGCGGGAAATTACGCATGACTTCCGCGATAGATAGCAGTCGACCATGTGTACTTCTCCTCGGGGCACCAGGTGTTATCGTTTCTTCGTCCACCGGGAAATGCTCTGGAGGCAAAGAAGGAGTCTGGTCGTGTCTGCGACCACGTGATCGTCGGGAAGAACTCGGAGCAGCATCGTAACGAGCCTCAGCATCTTGAAGAGCCTCTAGGGCCGTTCTGCGCAGTTCGTTATTTTGTTGCTCGAGATCTTGATCCTCCTTCTGTTTGCGTTCCTATTCTTCCCTAACAACCTGTTGATCGGGAGTTTCCTCCGATAAGGCAACAAACTGTCTAGGGAGAGAGGTTGCCGATGGAGAAAACATCTCGGTTTGTTCCGAGTCGGACTCGAAATCAAAGAGACGATGGAGGTTGTCAGGGTCGAATCTCCCCGGGCTAACTTCCTGGTCGGCATCATCTTTCCCCTCAATGGGGTCGTATGACGGACCGGACTCACCCTCTAGCGCATTAAGAACCTCAGTGGGTTCCGACCTTGCGCTAGTTGCTCCCTGGTCGATGGACATGACCTGGAGAGATGATTCGACCTCTGGGAGATTTTCGCCTCCAACTTCCTCCATCGGAACAGGATCGCTTGGAGAAGGCATCGGAATGTGAGCATAATCCTCGAGATCGAAATCGTTCTCGGAATCATATGCTCTAGCCATATTTCAGCGAACCTCCGGATGAAGATTAAGACGCCTTGAGAAAGGCCCCACGGTGGGTGCCAGCTGTTGACGATTCGGACTCAGGGTCCTTAGCCGAACTTATGCAGAATTTATAAGTAGTGATACCTTTCAGGGTGTCCCTCCGGGAAGGTATGTAGAATTATGGAGAACTAGAGCACAGAGAGGTTTATACAGGTTCAGGCCCTCGATGGTGAGAGTAATAGCCCTACGTCCTGTTGGGATTTCACTATGTGTAATAAAGAGTTACAGAGAGATGGGAAAAGACCTTCACAGGCGAAGGTTTTCCCAATGTAAGTGTACAAAATTAAGCCTGGAGGGCTTATGGAAGCTATCTAGCCTATGCTATTGTCTTTGCTACTTGATTCTTCGATCGGGATCTCCCCCCCGTTTGATGTACCCGGCTGCCCTTTTATATTGATCGAAAGGGCGCCAGTTCGTAAAGGCATCAAACAGTTGCTTGGATGCGGTTTTGAGAACCGCTCTTAACTTCCACGCAGGTTTAACACGTGTTATTCGTGGATAACTGCACGTATTAACCTCCTGACGGTTAGCCTCCTACGTGGAGGAATCTTTGGGATACTTGGGATATTCCCGCTATAGGGATAGATCAATCCCACAATCCCTGGTCGAAAGTGCTTTGACCGCGCGATGTTGGCTGACCGCGCAACACCCTCAGCCTTCTGTCCGCACATAGCATACGAACTCTTGACCACGTAATAGCTGCAGTCTGATTGCGTAAAGACTGCGATCTGATCGTGCACAGCCGGCGATCTTGGTCTGATGCTTCTCGGAATAACTTGAGTCCGCATCGCCAGGCACGTGTCTGGCTCGAGTCTAACATGGACCAGTTGTGCACTTATTTTGAACTGACTCGGGTGTCAATCCTCGTCAACGATGACCCAGATAGAATCATATCCTCCTTGAGTTTTAGGTAGTCCTGTAATGAAGTCCATGCCAATTTCTTCCCATTTCCACAGTGGTATTGGTAGAGGCTGTAGCTCCCCGGCTAACTTCTGATGCTCTGCTTTAACTCGCTGGCATGTGTCACAGCTAGCAATATACTCTGCGATCTCTCTTTTCATTCCGTCCCACCAGAATTTGCATTTTAAGTCTTGGTACATCTTGGTGTTGCCAGGGTGTATTGAATATGGGGTTCTATGTGCTTTGTGCAGAATTAATTTCTTGAGGTCTGCGCTTTGAGGTACACAGATCCTTCCCCAATACTACACAATTCCTTGTGCATCTTCTGTGAATCCCTGAGCCTTTCCTAACTTAATTTGGTTCTTGATTTTGCAAATCTCCTCATCTTTCTTCTGGGCATTCCCTATTTGCTCTTCAAGTTGGGGCTCTATTACCAGAGTGGCTACTGTCCCTTGCGTTACTATTTCCCCTTGATGTTTCTGCAACTCTTGCCGTAGGTAAGGGTTCCTCAGTATGGTTGCTTCTCACAGGTTGTAGACCTTCCTGCTCAGAACATCTGCTACCACATTGGCTTTTCTTGGATGGTACTAGATGCTGAGGTCATAGTCTTTGATCAATTCTAACCATCGTCGCTGACGCATATTAAGCTCTGCTTGCGTGAAAATATATTTGAGGCTCTTGTGGTCATGTAGATCTCACACTTATTCCCAAGTAAATAATGTCGCCATATTTTCAGTGCATGCACTACTACTGCTAATTCCAAGTCATGCGTAGGATAATTTTCCTCATGTGGCCTCAGTTGGCGTGAAGCATAAGCCACTACTTGGCCCTTCTGCATCAACACACAGCCTATTCCTTGCTTCGAAGCATCACAGTATATTACGAAGTCTTCCTTACTATCTGGCAATGTAAGGACTGGTGTTGTGGTTAACTTCTGTTTGAGCTTCAGAAAGCTGTCTTCACAACTGGCAGTCCATTCAAACGTGACGTCCTTCTTGAGCAGGTTAGTAAGGGGTTTGGCAATCTGGGAAAATCCTTCAATGAACCTCATGTAGTAGCCTGCTAGTCCTAAGAAACTCCGAATCTCTGGCACAGTGGTAGGCTTTTTCCACTCCTTGATGGCTGAAATCTTAGCTGAATTTACTGAGATTCCTTCTTTCTGTTGCATCTAGGCCTTCATGCCTAACCCTAATTTTGATGATTAATGAAAACTAAGTGTTTCAGACTGATTGTATTTTTGAGATTGTTTGATACAGAGCTCCGTTGGAAAGATATGCGAGATGAACAAGACGCACCCAACCCAAAAGAAGTGAAAGCACAAGTTGCAAGGAATATAAACGAGACACAAGTTGCAGAAACGCAAAGGACCTAAGGTAATCCGTGATTTTATTTTTTACCAATCCCGATGTTTGAAGTTGATCGGTTTAGGAAATTGTTTTAGTTTTAACCGTATTATAAAGAGGGGTTGCAAAAGTTCTCTCTACATTTCCAACATAAACCGAGAAACTTAGGTCATTGCATTGCATTCTTTTTTGTTGGATTTTGAATTTGGTTTTGAAAGATTTGGATTTTCAGTTTAGTTTTTGACAGCAGAATAGTTTTTCAAATTTCTAGAAAGATCTAGGCAGATCTGGTTTTTGCTTCTGTTGAAAAAAATGTAGCCCTTAAAATTATCTTTCAAACGAGCTATTAAACACCTCTTTTGGATTCTGGATTTAAAGTTATAGCTATTTTTGTTCAGGCTGACTGTCAGTTTGGTGAACTGACTGTCAGTTTGTGTTAACTGACAATTGTCCAAAGAGTGTGTTTTTGGGCCAAAATTTTTTGTACTAAACTGACTGTCAGTTTGCCCATACTGACTGTCAGTTGGGGTTTCGACCACAGTTGTTTTTATCTGAGTTTCTATTTGATTTAGTCGATATTTTGGTCGAACTGACTATTAGTTTGTATAACTGACTGTCAGTTGGGGGTTTCAAGTTTCCTTAAATGACCACAAATGGCTAGGTATTTTTTATCCGTAAATTTTGTCGGCCGTTGTGTACATAACTGACTGTCAGTTAGGTGAACTGACTGTCAGTTTGTACTGCTGATTTTCAGCACTAGCTCCAACGGTTCTTTTGATCTTTGAGGCTATAAATATGGGCTTTGGGCATGTGTTTCATACAACAAGTAGCATCATTCTCTTATACACTCTTGAGCTTTAGTTTTCTACACAAAATCTTGATCTTTTGATCAAGTTGAGTGTTTTCTGATCCACCGAGCATTCCAATTCATTGGATTTGCATACTTATAGTTTCTCGGTGCGTGTTTGGAGGTCTAGAGAAGACCTTGTTGCATCTAGGCCGTCATGCCTAACCCTAATTTTGATGATTAATGAAAACAAAGTGTTCTGGACTAATCATGCTTTTGAGATTGATTGATACAGGGATCAGTTGGGAAGAAATGCAAGAAGATCAAGATGAACCCGACTTGAAGTAAAGCACAAGATGCAGAATAGCAAAATACAAGACGCAAATCATGAAGATGCAAAAGACCTCAGGTATTATGAGTTTTTATTTTTACCGATCTCAGAGTTTGGAGATGATCGGTTAGGAAAATTATTTTCTAGTTTTTAACCGTACTATAAAGAGGGGTGGCGAAAGTCCTCTTTTTATCTCCAACACAAACCGAGAATCCTAGGTCATTGCATTGCATCATTTCTGGTTGGATTTGGTTTTGAACTTATTTGAAAAATCTGGTTTTTCAGTTCAGTTTTTTACAGCAGAAGAGTATTTGCAATTTTCAGAAAGATTGAGGCAGATCTGGCTTTTGCTTCTGTTGACAAAAATGTAGCCCTTGAAATTATGTTTCCAACGAGCTATTAAACACCTCTTTTGGATTTCTGGATTTAAAGTTCATGCTGACTGTCAGTTTGCTAAACTGACTGTCAGTTTGAATGTCAGTTTGATTAAACTGACAATTGTCCAGAGAGGGTGTATTTTGGGCTCAAAATTTTTGTACTAAACTGACTGTCAGTTTGTCCATACTGACTGTCAGTTGGGGTTTCGACCAGAGAGTTTTTAACTGAGTTTCTATTTGTTTTTGGTCGAGTTAGTGGTCGAACTGACTGTCAGTTTGCATAACTGACTGTCAGTTGTGGGTTTCAGCTTTCCTTTTTCGACCTCGAACGGCTAGCAAAGTTTATTCCGTAAATTTTGTCGGCCGTTGTGTATGTAACTGACTGTCAGTTTGCATAACTGACTGTCAGTTTGAGTTGCTGATTTTCAGCCCTAGCTCCAACGGTTCATTTGCTTCTTGAGGCTATAAATAGGGGCTTTGGGCATGTGTTTCTAACAACAAGCAGCAGCATTTCATATACACTCTTGAGCATTAGTTTCTTATATAAAATCTTGATCTTTTGATCAAGTCGAGTGCTTTCTGATCCATCGAGAGTTTCAGTTCTTTTGCATTTGCATTCACTTAGCTTCTCGGTGCGTGTTTGGAGGTCTAGAGAAGACCTCGCTGCCTGTTACTCTTGGTGAGCGCCCTCACCTAGACGGTTCGGAGGCGTGGCCGTTGATCTCTCCGTTCGGAGATTGTCGGAGAGGCTCGGCAATTGTGTACAAGGCATCGGTGCTCGCCTTTCCGGAGTGGACAACGAGCAACCACTAGTGATAATATCCTTTGTGGATATTGAGGCAAGACTCAAGTGATTTGAGTGCTTCAACGAGGATTAGTGGACACTGGGCGAGTCTCCGATACCTCGGTAAAAATCGTTGTGTTCGTTCTCTTTTCTCCTTACTTATTTTATTTGTCTTAATTTGCTTTAAGTTTTAAAGATTTTAAAAGCCTCCTATTCACCCCCCCTCTAGTCGGCATCCTTGATCCAACATACCTCGCTGCCTATTACTCTTGGTGAGCGCCCTCACCTAGACGGTTCGGAGGCGCAGCCGTTGATCTCTCCATTCGAAGATTGTTGGAGAGGCTCGGCAAAGTTGTACAAGGCATCGGTGCTCGCCTTTCCAGAGTGGACAAGGAGCAACCACTAGTGGATAATATCCTTCGTGGGTATTGAGGCAAAACTCAAGTGACTTGAGTGCTTCAACGAGGATTAGTGGAGACTGGGCGAGTCTCCGATACCTCGGTAAAAATTGGTGTTTTCTCTCTCTATCTTGTTTTTTTTCAATATATAAATTGCTTTTGGTTCTTCTTGTTGCAAAAACTTGTTTTTCATTTGATGTTTTTAAAAGCCTCCTATTCACCCCCCTCTAGTCGGCATTCTTGATCCTACACGTGGTATTAGAGCTTGGTCTCTCGATTCATTAGGCTTTACCGCCTAGAGAGGATGTCGTCTAATGATGGTTCTCTCTTGGTCATACCAGTCGTGCGCCTATCTTTGATGGGACAAATTATCCCTATTGGAAAGTGTGCATGTCGGTATTCCTGGAGGCCATGGGGCTTGACATATGGGATATTGTTAAACTTGGTTTTACTCCTCCGGATGATCTGGCAAGTCACTCTGAGGATGACAGGAGAAAACTACATTTAAATGCCCGTGCGAAAAATGCACTCTTTGCCGGTTTATCTTTAAATGAGTTTAACTGTGTAAGCAATCTCATGACTGCTCACAAGGTTGGGACCACCCTCGAAGAAATTTACGAGGGCACTACAAAAGTTAAAGAGGCAAAGTTGCTCATGGTGAGACAACGATATGAGACTTTCACAATGTCGTCAATCGAGTCCGTGGACTCCATGTTCACTCGGTTGAATAATATTGTGAACGAGCTCAAGGGGCTTGGAGTTGTGTTTACTGACCTTGATATTGTGAGAAAGATGCTCAGGGCATTACCAGAAAGCTTCGACACTCTGGTGACGGTTCTCACAAACTCTGACTTGTCGACCACGACGCCGACTGATCTTTATGGGAATCTCATCACCTATGAGATGCACAAAAAGGAGAAGAAGGAAGCAGCCGAACCCTCTAAGACAAAGAAGAAGGCTTTGGCTTTCAAAGCCAATGCTAAGAACGATTCAAGTGATGGCTCCTCCGACGAAGACTTGCACTCATGGTAAAAAATACTTAGAAACTTCTTCGCAGGTTACACAAGAAGGGTGTCAACTTTGACACACGACCCAAGGGACCAAAGCAAACCAACTTCAAGGACATCATTTGTTATGGATGTCATGAAAAGGGACATATAGCATCAAGATGTCCAAACAAGAACAAGACGTGGAACAAGAAAAAAAAATTCTTCAAGAAGAGCAATGACGCATCCAAAGAAGCATGCTTCGGAGAATGGATGTTCGGCGGAGAGAGCTCCGACTCTGACTCTGACGATGAAGAGGGTTGCTTGAAGAAGCTGGCCAGATAAGCTCTCGGTAACACATCAACTAGTTCATCCCTTTGTCTTATGGCTAAAGGTGATCAAAAGGTACACTCTAACAATCCTTCATATGATGAATTAGTTGAAATGATAACCGAACTAAATGAAGTTTTTGGAAAGACTAAAAAGAAGTATAAGGCGCTTAAGGAAGAACATTCTTCTCTACGCGCTCAATACTCTGAATTGAAAGAATCATATGAAAGCATGCTCATGAAAGATATTTCTAATGCTTCATCTAAAGCAGATGTTTCCACTTCATGTGATTTAAATGATTCTCCTTCTAGTAGCCATCATATACCATGTGATTCAAATGATACCATCTTAAACGAAAATAATGAACTTAAGGCACAAGTTGAAAAACTTGGAAAAGTTCTAGAAAACTGCTATAAGGGAAAAGTATCTCTTGATCTCATACTTAGTAAACAAAAATGTTCATTTAGAAAAGAAGGACTTGGATACTTTCCGAAGAAAGGAAAGAAACCAAATACTAAAACTATGTTTGTAAAAGCATGCAGCACATTTTGCTTTAAATGCCATGAAACTGGTCATTTGCATGAAGCATGTCCTTTAATGACTCCAAATTATGTTGATGCTTGCTACATGCTTCAAAAGTCGAAGAAAGGTTATGCTATAGCAAAGTATGTTGGTGCACCCATGTTAAATAAAAAGAAGAAATCTATTTGGGTGCCCAAAGCTTTGATTGCTAACATTGAAGGACCCAAAAAGGTTTGGGTACCTAAAAAGAATTAATTCTTTTTATGCAGGTGAACTACAAGACCGGTGGGAGATATTGGGTGCTAGACAGTGGATGCTCCAAACACATGACCGGTAACAAGAAGTTGTTCACCTCACTTGAAGACAACTCAAGCGAAAATCAGAAGATCACCTTTGGCGACAACCGTCAAGGAAATGTGGTAAGCTTGGGTAAAATTGCGATTTCAAACGATGTTTCAATTTCAAATGTTTTGCTTGTTGAATCTCTGAATTTTAATTTGCTTTCCGTTACACAAATTTGTGATTTTGGTTTTCGTTGCACATTTTATCCCAAAGAAGTTTTAGTTGAAAGTGTAAAAGATAATTCTTTGATTTTTAAAGGCTTTCGTTTTGGAAATCTTTATTGGGTTGATTTTCACTCCAAAGATGCATCTCTTTCAACATGTCTTGTCTCTCAAACCTCAAAAGGTTGGCTATGGCATAGACGACTCACACATGTTGGAGTGCATCAATTGAAAAAGCTTTTAAAACAAGATTTGGTTATTGGCTTAAAGGATGTGAATTTTGAAAAGGATAAACCTTGTAGCGCCTGTCAAGCTGGCAAGCAAGTAGCTACTTCACATCCAATTAAGCGCGTTCTTTTGACTTGCAAACCTTTGGAACTATTGCATATGGATTTATTTGAACCTTCTGAGTTCCAAAGTATCGGGGGTAGCAATTATGGTTTTTTGATTGTTGACGATTTTACTCACTACACTTGGGTTTTCTTTATTTCTCAAAAATCTAAAACTCCCAATGTTTTCAAAAGTTTTGCAAAACGTGTTTCTACTGAATTCGAGCTATCCATCAAGAAAATCCGAAGTGATCATGGTGGAGAGTTCGTTAATTCAACTCCACTTGATTTTTGCGACTATCTTGGAATCAAACACGAATTTTGTACTTCTTACACTCCATAGCAAAATGGAGTCGTTGAAAGGAAAAATCGAACACTTATAGAAATGGCAAGAACTATGTTAAGTGAGTATAATACTCCTACTCACTTCTGGGCTAAAGCCGTGCATACTGCTTGCTATTCTAAATCGACTGTATTTGCATCCTATTCTGAATTTGACTCCCTATGAGCGTCTTATTGGGAGTAAGCCAAACATCTCTTATTTTCGAGTTTTTCGTTGCAAGTGCTTTATACTTAAGAAAAGAAATTTTGGCGGTAAATTTCAAAGAAGAGTAGATGAAGGCTTCTTAGTCGGATACTCTACCACTTGCAAAGCCTATCGTGTCTTTAATAAAAATACTGGTTGTATTGAAGAATCTTGTGATGTCGAATTTGATGAAACTAATGGCTCGCAAAAGGAGCAAGTCTCTTATGAAGTTTCAGGTGAAGATCTTTGACGAGGATTGATACCCGAGCCAGTTCAAATAAATACACGGATGGTTCAGGACAGACTCGAACCAGACAAGTGCCTGGTGGTGCGAACTCAAGTCATTCCGAGAAGCACAGGCATGAGGTCGCAGGCTTTACGCGATCAGACCGTAGCTAGTGCGCGGTCAGGAGTTTGTGTGCCATAAGCGGACAGAAGATTGCAGATGGTGCGCGGTCAGCAAACAACGCGCGGTCAGAACGTCTTCGACCAGAGGAAGTGGGATTATTCTGTCCATGCGACACCGATATCCCGAGTACCCCGAAGATTCTTCCACGTAAGAGGACAACCGTCAAGAGGTTAATACGTGCAGTTATCCATGAATAACACATGTTAAACCTGCGTGGGGGTTAGAGGCAGTTCCCTAAAACTGCGTCCAAGCAACTGTTCGATGCCGTTATGACTTGGCACCCTTTCGACCAGTATAAAGGGGTAGCCCAATGCATCAAATAGGAAAAAAGGGGAAAAAATGATCAAACAACTAGATGATCAGATCATCAAACTGAAGCAACTAGAAGACAGTAGTCTAAGTTAGATAGCCTTCACAAGCCTTCCAGGCATTGTCTTGTACAAACACATAGGAAGAATCTTCGCTTGTGAAGATCTTTTCCATAACTCTGTAAATCCTTTTACGATACATAGTGAAATCCCAACAGGACGTAGGTCTATTACTCCCACCATCGAGGGCCCGAACCTATATAAACCTCTCTGTGCTTCAGTTCTCTTTGATTCATCATACCTTCCCGGAGGGACACCCTGAAAGGTCTCACAACCTACAAATTCTGCATAAGTTCGGCTAAGGACCCCGAGTCCGAATCATCGACAGTTGGCGCCCACCGTGGGGCCTTTCTCAAGGCGTCCTAATTTTCATCCAGAGGTTCGTTGAATTATGGCTAGAGCATATGATTCCGAGAACGATTTCGATCTCGAGGATTATGCTCACATTCCGATGCCTTCTCCAAGCGATACTGTCCCGATGGAGGAAACCGGAGGCGAAAATCTCCCAGAGGTTGAATCAACTCTCCAGGTCATGTCCATCGACCAGGAGGCGACTAACGCAATGTCAGAACCCACCGAGGTTCTCAATGCATTAGAAGGTGAATCCGGTCCGTCATACGACCCTGCTGAGGGGAAGGATGATGCCAACCAGGAAATCAGCCCGGGAAGGTTTGATCCTGATAACCTCCATCGTCTCTTTGATTTCGAGTCTGACTCAGAATAAACTGAGATTTTTTCTCCCTCGGCGACCTCTCTCCCTAGATATTTCACTGCCTTATCGAAGGGATCTCCTAATCAACGGGCTGCTAGGGAAGAACAGGAACGTAAACAAAAGGAGGATCAAGATCTCGAGCAACAAGACAACGAACTACGTAGAACTGCCCTAGAGGCTCTTCAAGATGCGCAGGCTCGTTACGATGCTGCTCTGAGTTCTTCCCGACGATCACGTGGTCGCAAACGCGACCAGACCCCTTCTTTGCCTCCGGAGCGTTTCCCGGTGGATGAAGAAACGGTAACACCTGGTGCCCCTAGGAGAAGTACGCATGGCCGGCTTCGATCTATCGCGGAGGTCATGCGTAATTTTCCTCCTAAGGTCACGGATGCATAGAAACTGGCCTTCACCAGAATCCTGGCGGAGAGGTTGGATGAGGTCGCATCTGAGGCGACCCCTACGGCCTCTTCCTGGTCGGTGACACGTTCCCACAACCGAGAGCATTCTCACTCTGGTTCTGGTTGACGAAGTTACCCGCCACCTGTACCATCCCGCCAGGACAAGTCTAGGCGGGCACAGGATTCTCGTGATAGGGATCGAGTCCCTGTCCACTCTCGTTTAGGACCACGAGTGGCTTCTCCATTGCGTGAGGTCGCCCGCGATCCGATCGAAAGCCATAGGACAGTTCACGGTCCCTATGTAGGTTGTAAAGCTTTCTCGCCCAGCCTTCGTGCGGTCGTTTGGCTAGATAAGTTTAGACCAGGGGCCATAGAGAGGTTTGATGGAACTCAGAATCCATCCGAGTTCCTTCAAATCTACATTATTGCCATCCAAGCGGCAGGAGGCGATGACTGAGTCATGGCCAACTACCTGCCAATGGTCCTCGAAGGTCCGGCAAGAACCTGGTTGTTTAACCAACCCAAAAGTACGATCTATAACTGGGAAATGCTGTGTGATGCTATCCTCAGCAATTTCCAAAATTGTTATCAAAAGCTGGGTAAAGAGGATGACTTTCATTGACTACGGCAAACTTCGACCGAAACACTTCGTCAGTTTGTCAAGAGATTTGTCGGGGTGAGGAATACCATCCCGAACATATCTGATAGCTCCGTTATTAGGGCATTTAAACATGCCGTTCGATATCGGAGATTTACCGAAGACTTGCTCATCCATCCTCCTCGATCAGTAGCCGATCTCTTTGATATGGTTGACCGATACTCCGACACAACCGAGGCTGTCAAATGGAACCGGATGGTCGATAAAGGTAACCTACCAACTCAACCAGATCTCAAGGACGCTAGGAAGGAAGATTCAGGCAAGAAGCCAGAATCTTCAATAGGCGGGAAGTCGAAGAAGTCGAAAAGGAATCGCTCTGGATAGTACCGCGAGGTCGCAGTTACAGAGAAGCCTCCTTCGACCAAAGGTAACAAGCCTTCGTTTAAAAATAAAACTGCTTCTGGTGGTCGCAGAGCCGACCAGCCAGAGAAGTCGACTAACCCGCAGGAAGGCAAGAAATGGTGTCCGCTCCACAACTCCGCAGGCCATGACCTCAAGAACTGCAGGAGTTGGTTGAAGCAGTTAGATGACTTCTACCAGGGGTTGGACCGATGCCAACCTTACCAACTAAGGAACAAGCATGCGGGCTAAGAGACGCTGACGGGGACGACGAGATGTCTTACTAGGTACCTCATAATCATGTTAATGTTATTTTTGGAGGTTCCTCCTCTTTTGTTTCCAAAAGGCAGTTTAAGGCCTTTTATCGAGAGGTTAACCAAACAGAGACATCCCTTGGTGAACCTCAATACCCCCGTTGGTCGGATACACCTTTGACGTTTGATCGCTCTGATTGTCCTGCGGGGCTTACTCAACCACTGAGGCTTCCTCTGGTCATTACCCCAATCATCAGTAATGCGAGAGTCGAAAGGGTCCTGATCGATGGAGGAAGCTCCTTGGACATTCTATTGGTCAAGGCGCTCGACGAGATGCAAATTCCTTGTTCGAAAATTAAGCACATAATCCATCCGTTTTATGGGATAATTCCTGGTTCCTCCATGATGCATTGGGACAGGTGGTCCTCCTGGTCACACTGGGAGAACCGGATAACTTCCAAACAGAATTGGTTACTTTTGATGTGATTGATTGTGATTCCGCTTACAATGCAATCTTTGGCAGGCCAACTCTTGCTAAGTTCAAGATGGCAACGCACTATGCTTATCAGTGCGGCAAATTGCCTGGCCCCAAAGTTGTCATCTTGGTCCGAGGCAGTCGCAATGTGGCACTCACGTGTGACCGGCTATCTTTGGAGATGGTGGACCAACTTCCCCTCTGGGACACTCAGGTCGCCACAATGGCCGGTGACGTGATCAAGGCTGCTCCTCGACCAGATGAGAAACTCAAACTAGTTCCTTTATACCCAGATGATCCATCCAAGACAATTCGGGTCGGATCAGGCCTGGATGACAAATAGGAACTCGAGCTCATTACTTTCCTCCGGGCTAACGCAGATGTGTTTGCGTGGAAACCATCCAACATGCCCGGTGTCCCAAGGGAGGTGATCAAGCACAGGTTAGCAATTCGACCTGGACAGCGACCAATAAAGCAAAAGCTCAGGCATTTTGCTGTTGATCGATAGGAGGCCATCCGAGAGGAGTTGGACAAGCTCCTCAAGGCCGGGTTTATTCACGAGGTCGATCACCTGGAATGGCTTGCAAATCCGGTCATGGTCCGCAAGTCAAATGGTAAGTGGCGCATGTGCGTCGACTACACCAGCCTTAACAGTGCCTGTCTGAAGGATGATTTTCCCCTTCCCCGCATCGACCAGCTGGTCGACTCAACCGCAGGCTGCGAACTGATGAGTTTCCTGGACGCTTACTCGGGATATCATCAAATTAGCATGGCAGAAGAAGATGAAGAGAAAACTGCCTTCATCACCCCGTTCGGCACCTACTGCTACGTCAGAATGCCGTTCGGTCTCAAGAATGCAGGTTCCACGTACCAGCGCTTGATGCAAAAGACCTTTCTTTCCCAGATAGGGCGTAATCTCGAAGCATATGTAGACGATTTGGTTGTAAAAAGCACTAAGAGATTGTCTCATTTGGACGATCTCGCTGAAACCTTCTGTAATTTGAATCACTTTGGAATAAAATTGAACTCGGAGAAATGTTCCTTCGGGGTTTCTTCAGGAAAACTTCTGGGTTTTCTTGTTTGTTCCTGTGGCATTGAAGTCAATCCTGAAAAAATCAGGGCTATCGAATAGATGAGGTCTCCCTCGACCATGAAAGATGTTCGACGCCTGGCAGGTCGAATGGCGGCCTTAAGTCGGTTCATATTGCGACTAGGCGAGAGGGGACTACCTTTCTTCAAAGCCATGCGAAAACATCACAATTTCGCATGGTCTGATGAGGCCGAAAAAGCATTTCAGGAGATGAAGGCATATTTATCCAGTCCACCAGTTTTGGTGTCTCCCGACAAAGAAGAACCATTACTTCTCTATTTGGTGGCTACACTGCACGCGGTCAGCGCTGTCCTGATCGCGGATAGAGAGGGGATACATAGACCCGTCTACTATGTAAGCGAGGTACTTCATGGCCCTAAGGAGCGATACCCTGAGGTCCAGAAGATATTTTACGCACTACTTATGGCTTCCTGAAAGTTACGACATTACTTTCAAGCACATAAGATCACAGTGCCCTCCTCTTTTCCGCTCAGGGATATTGTCCGCAATCTGGAGAAATCTGGTTGAATCACAAAATGGGCTGTCGAGCTCAGTGCTTTCGATATCCATTTCACGCCCCACATTGTGGTTAAGTCTCAGGTCTTGGCCGACTTTGTGGTCGAATGGACCAATCCTGAGCCACCCGTGCGGGTACCCGAGTAATTGGAATGCCCCGATCATTGGACAATGTACTTCGACGGCTCTCGTAGTTTTCAACACTCGGGGGATGGAGTGGTCTTAGTTACGCCTCAGGGCGAACAGCTTAAGTTTGTCTTTCAACTACACTTTGTTGCGACCAATAATGCGGCAGAGTATGAAGGTCTTCTTGCAGGGCTCTAGGCAGTAAAATTCCTTGGAGTCCATCGATTAGTGGTGAGGGGAGACTCACAGCTGGTCGTAAACCAGGTAAACAAGGAGTACAGCACCTCCGATGAGACAATGGCTCATTACCTGGGGGAAGTGAGGAGATTGGAAAAACACTTCAGTCATTTCGAAGTCCAATACATCCTGCGAAAGGACAATATTCTCGCAGGCCAATTATCCAAAATTGGGTCCTCACGTACATCTGCTCCGGCAGGAGTGTTCGCCGAACACTTGGAACATCCTTCAATTATGACTTCGGTCGAGGATGATCAGGTAACAGTCTGCGTTACCAACCTCGGTCAGGAATAGGATTGGACTCATCCATTGAGAGTCTATCTTGAACATGGGACCTTGCCCGATGATGAAACCAAAAGTGATCAGTTGATTCGAAAAGTGCGTCTATACAAACTTATAGAAGGAGTTTTGTATAGAAAAGGTGCTCAAGGAGTATTCATGCGCTGCATATCTCAGGAAGAAGGTAAGTCCCTCTTGAAAGAAATACATGACGGTGTATGCGGTGCACACGCGTCATATCGTACACTGGTCGGAAAAGCTTTTCGACAAGGATTCTACTGGCCTTCGGCACTCGATGATGCCAAGAACATGGTCAAGTTGTGTCCTCAGTGTCAGTTTCATGCGAGACAGGTTCATCAACCTGCCTATGCGTTGCAAACCATCCCCCTTGCATGGCCCTTTGCGGTCTGGGGGATGGACATTGTTGGTCCTATGCCACAAGTGGTCAATGGATACAAGTTTCTGTTCGTAGCTATTGACACATTTACGAACTGGATTGAGGCCGAACCGGTACGCAATATTACTACCGCTGCATCACAAAAGTTCTTCCATAAGAACATTGTTGCTCGATTTGGTGTTCCGAATCGTCTCATTACGGATAACGGTTCCCAGTTCGTTAGTGGTCTTTTTCTGGATTACTATGATCAGATTGGGACCAAGGTGTGTTTTGCTTCTGTGGCTCATCCACAGAGCAATGGTGCCGTGGAACGTGCCAACGAGCAGATATTGCAAGGCATCAAGAAACGTGTTTTTGATCGCCTTAAGACTCGCTCGGGGGCTTGGGTGGACGAGCTCTACACCGTTCTATGGGCACTACGAACTACTTCTAGTCGAGCCACCAGTGAGACGCCCTTCCATTTGGTCTATGGGGCTGAGGCCGTGTTGCCTATGGAAGTTAGTATTGGATCTGTTCGGACAGATCAATTCAAACGAGTTGATCAGGCCGAACAACGATCACAAGATCTCATCCTCCTAGAAGAAAAGCGTGATCGTGCTTTGATCCACAAGTACAGAAATGCAGTCTACTAACCCCTATATTCTATCGGTTATTAGCAATTTAGTTGAAAACCGATAGAAAATGTGCCTCAAGGTCATAAAAGGTCATCGGGTGTATTTTTCCTATCGGTTTGTAAGAAACTTTCCGATAGAAGAAGCAGTATGATTTACTCTAGCGGTGATGAACATATTTGCCGTTAGAAGAGATGCATAAGTACTGACGGGAGAATGTTGTGCACTGATAGGACTGGTCAACTTCTACAACTAGACTTATTCTATCGGTACTGTATGAATATACCGACAGAGTATATTCAAAATTCCTATCGGCAATATGTAGTGCGCCGATAGAACCGTTGGCCTTCTACAAATATTTTTATTCTATCGGTAATGGATTCTTGTACCGTTAGAATATATAGAAAATTGCTTAGAGCTGTTCGTCTCAAATAGTTTTATTCTATCGGTAATGAATATTTATACCATTAGAATATAGCAAAAATATCTTAGAACTGTTGGCCTTCTACAACTTGTAATATTCCATCGGCAATGTACGTACACACCGATAGAGTATGTACAAAAATTCCTATCGGTAATATGTATTGTGCCGATAGAACCATTCGCCTTCTACAGAAGTTTTTATTACTAACGGTATGCTGTTTTTGTACCGATAGAAAATATATAGTTGTATAAATACATGGGTATGTCTCTTTCATTCTCACAGTTCATCTGGGCCTCGTAGTCCTAACCCGTAAGCTCTATGTACGGCCGGCGCAGCTCTACAGGGGACCGCTGCACCTCCGCACCTCCATCGACGCCCTCTAGACTTCGGCATCCCAAAGAAGGTACGTAAAATTTCTACAACATTGTTAGATTATTCTAATCCAATTATGGCAATAATTCTGCTTTTTTTGTATCCTTCATTTTGATGTGTCTTCTTTTCAATATGATTATGATCTGTTCAGGTCCTTGGATGATGCTCATGAGGGGCAACGTATTTCACGGTTCTTCATCGCAGTACGCTGCCTACGTTGGCTTGTTGGCGAAAGAAACGGTGAAGATCACCGTCGAGAGCTAGAAGGACGTGAAGGGCGAGATCTTGGTTGGCTCGGTCGAGAAGATCATTAAGCCCGGCGTGTTTCTCAAATCAGGACCTATAGAAAGCATCTTACATTTTTTTGCATGCACCAGCTTGTGGCCAGATGCTTATCTGCTTGGAGAAGAAGAATAGTTGTTATTTGCACAGCCATTCTACACCATCACTACACATAACAACATCTTGGAAGGTAGGTTCTTTTTGTTAATGGAGTTGAGTTGAGTTGAGTTGATCGAGTTTGAGTCCGAGGAAATCACCAATATGTACAAATGTATGTCGATGGCAGTTCCAGCTCCTCGGGCGTCTTCGAACTGAACTCCTATGGTTAAGTCCAATGTGGTTGAGACATTTGCTGTTTTGGATGAATGGATTTGTGATGTATCAGGTCTAACTTGTAGTCGGTAGTTGCATTGTGGCAACCTGCAATGGTTCTCTTTTATGTAAAATGTATGGGCCTCTGGGTCCTCGTCGTGATCTGTTGTTAATTTCAGACGTGGCTTTTCTAATATACATCGAATGTGTGAATTGTTGTATTTGTATATTGTTGTATATTTGTGTATCATGTATTGCTAATTGGGACATGAACTTGAATGTGCAGGGTGTATTTGTGTATTTAATTGTATTGGTAGGTAGGTGTGTATTTGTACTCCTGTTTCAGACATGCACTTGAATTTGTGAACTGGCATGTGTATGTTTGTACCTGAATTTGTATTGGTGAACTGGCATGTGTATGTTTGTACCTAAATTTGTGAACTGGCATGTGTAATTTCTTTGGCAAGATGAAGTCCCAAGTACCTAAGAAAAGTATTTTTGTGTCTCCTAGTTAATCCGCAAATTAGCATTTCTTAAAATATTGCTTTATCTTCTAGTTAAGATCCGTTTGATGTAAGATCTGTTTGATGTTACATTGATATGATTCCTTGAATGTGAGAAATGACATGTGTATGTTTGTCCCAGTTTGGTACCAGTACCTCCTCTAACGGTAAGTACACATATTTACCGATAGGAAAACACATATATTTGCTCAGTAATGCATATTCTAACGGTAAATACACATATTTACCGATAGAAAAACTCTTGCTCGTATGTCATGCATAGTCTAACGGTTCGTACACATATCTACCGATAGAAAAACTCATGTTCGTGCTGTGTCATGCATGATCTAACGGTCAATACACATATTTACCGAAAGAAAAAGTCCTGTGCTTGCTCGGTAATGTACATTCCCTAACGGTATGTGTGTGTTTTTACCGATAGACTATGTGAGCCGCAAATTACTTAAGTTAGTCTAACGGTTATTTCATGTATTTACCGTTAGAAAAATGTCCATTATAAGGAAAACCCCACTCGACCATTGCTGAGCTGCTCTTTAATTTGTTCTGTTGCACTCTGTGTCCCTCTGTTTGTGACGAAAGTTCCACGCCCGCAGCTACACTGCTAGGGTGATCAGCGCAGGCTGGAGGGAAGTTGATTGCACCCCTCTCTTTAAGGTACGCTTAATTGTCGACACTTGTCTCTCTCTCCCTCTAGATCTCCCTTCCTCTCTACTTGCAAGCTAGCTATATTGTGTAGTTCCAAGTTTGTAGCTCTAAGCTTGGGAGCTTGGTAGCTGGAAATGCGTCATGTTTTAGGAGCTAACTAGCTTGTATTGTGTAGTTAGCTAGGTTAATTAGTGTTAATTTCGTCAGGCTAGGGTTCAACACATGTATCTGTTGTAAGAGGCTGTACATGTACATATACATAACTTAATCGGGCAGGTTTCATGCATGGCTTACTCGTTAAATTTTGTTAATTGTAGATGGACAGGAAATATTGGATGTATGGAATAAAACGTACTACTCTTGAATATTTGGATGGTGTGAATGAGTTTATTAAATTTGCTGAGCAACAAAAGGAGAGGAAGGGAGAGAAAAATATGCTCTGTCCTTGTACAGATTGTATGAACTTGAAGAGGTTTAGCAACTCTGATCAAATTAAGAGTCATTTGATTCGTCGTGGTTTTAACGCGCGATACACCTGTTGGATATGGCATGGCGAAGATCTTGAGGAAACAAGCACCACTACTACCAATCAGCACGACTCGGATGTGGATTGCAATAATATCGACGATCATCCGAATTTTGGTAATGTTCATTCCGATGTGCACGTAGATGATGATGATGACAATCTAGATGAGATGTTACGTGATGTAGAGGAAGATTACAACAAAAATGACTTCTGTGAATTTGAGAAACTGATTGCTGACTCTGAGAAGCCTCTGTTCCCTGGATGTGCAACATTTACAAAACTGTCTTCTGTGCTGAGATTATATAACTTGAAGGCAGGCAACGGTTGGAGTGATAAGAGTTTCACGGCACTATTAGATCTTCTAGCGGACATGCTTCCAGAGGGAAATGAGTTGCCAAGATCTACTTACCAAGCCAAAAAACTGTTATGTCCGTTGGGAATGGAAATCGAAAGAATACACGCATGCCCAAATGATTGTGTGTTGTACCGTAACGAGTACTCCAGTTTGCATGTTTGTCCAAGATGCGGCGCATCGAGGTATACGCGTAGGGACCGGATTGACAGTGAACGTCACGAGGTAAAGAAAGGACCCCCGGCAAAAACTGTGTGGTACTTGCCTGTGATACCTAGATTGAAGCGACTGTTTGCAAATCCGAAAGTCGCGAAGCACTTGCGTTGGCATGCTGAAGCCCGGAAACAAGACGGAAAACTGAGACACCCAGTTGATTCTATTCAATGAAGAAACATCAATAGAACATTTGCTGAGTTCGGCGGCGAACTTAGGAATGTAAGGTTTGGGCTGAGTACAGATGGTATGAACCCACATGGTAATATGAGCAGCCGGCACAGCACTTGGCCGGTTCTTTTATGCATCTACAATCTTCCTCCTTGGTTATGCATGAAGCGCAAGTACATCATGAACAGCGTATCTGTGAGATGACCACGAAGAAGGATTATGGGTTGAGAACCATTGATGATTAATTTCTATTTCAGGGATAAATGCCAAGCAAACAGCCCACAAGTTCTGCAGCAAGGTGAGGAACTTATCATTAATACATCAGGCAGTACATTTTTCTTTAGAACTTAATGATAAGCTAGTTCACAGCATTAATATATCTCAATTTTACTCCACAGCATGAGTTCTAACATGTACAGTACCTTTATCCTGTAAATACTTAATTATTCCCTTCAAATAGCACTTGCAAAAATCTCATCACATTCTCTTGCTTCTTCAAATTAAGCTCTGCAAAAATCAATTTTTCTGACGGTATTTTGTTATTTCTACCGATAGAAAAGGACATCCGCTACTTCCATGTGTCTCAGGCACTTCTCTTAGGCACTTCAAAAGTTTTCGAAAAGTTTACTTTTTCTATCGGTATTATTCTATTTTACCGTTAGAATAAATTCGTTTGTCTCACGATATTTGTTGTCTGACGGTTTTTTCCTGTTTTGACCGATAGAAGAATACTCTGGCACTTTGAATTCTCAACCGTGTCGCCATGCGTCGCCTTGGAAACTCTATAAGTACCTCGCCATGCATCGCGGTATTTTGTTGTTTTTCTAATTCTCGAACGGTTCGACTCCTCATCTTCTCTTTCACAATGGCAACCTCCATGGGATCGTTAGCCACGCCCTCCCCGGTAAGAACTCTAAATCTCCTCGGTTTACCCCTGTATTGTTAATCCATGTTCAGTTCATTCTTGACCTGTTGATTTGCACAGGGAATGGGAGCCGTGGAAGACACTGCCAAAGTGAAGGCCGACCTGAGGGCCCTCCAGGAGGAGCACAAGCTCCTTACGGACAAGCACACTCAGCTATGGCTTGACCTTGACGATCTCTTCCAGCGCATTAAGCGCATGAAGACGGATGGTGACAATGCTAGGGCGAGGACGAGGTGTCTTCGCGAGGAGAAGAAAGCCGCGGATATGACCATCGTTGGCTGTGGTTTGACTATGAAGGATACCATAGCAAAGCTGAGGGAGGTCGCAGGCCTTCTCGACGCGGTAGTAGTTGATCCTAGGGACAACTTGTCGCTAGAGGAGTCCTGCATCCTGGCTGCAAGTCTAACTGACTCTATTCTACATGCAACCAGGGCTAAGACCACCCCTTGACCTAGCATTTTGGGTTTTATTTTTTTTGTGAGTGATAAAACAACAATGAATGAACAATTTATTTTTATGTCAATTTTCCAATTTTCCGGCTATCTTCCCTCTTTCTTTATCATTCTGCAGCTTTCAACCACGGTCTGTTTGATGTTAAATTGTGTGTACCTTTTCATTACTCTGACGGTATTTTGTTGTTTTTACCGATATAAAAAGGGCACCCAATACTATAATCTCAAGCACTTAATTAAAAAATTTTTCTGGGGAAAATTGGTCTCACGGGATTTTATTGTTTATACCGATAGAAAAAGGCATCCACTACTTCAAATATTTTTCCGGGAAATTTACTTGTTCTATCGGTACTATTTTGTTGTACCAATAGAAAAGTATATAATTCTATCGGTATCATTTTTTTGTACCGATAGAAAAGTTCCTCCACTACTTTATTACTCGTACACGGCCCTTGACTTTCCCTCCACTCGAACAGTTCCACCTTAGAGCACTGTGTCTCTTTGAGAGCGAAGAAAACCACAACCTCCGCCGTGACCACTCACTTCCTCTCTCCCACACGACAATCGCTGGCTGGACACTGGTTCACCACTGCCACCGGTTCTTATTTTCGTCCTTCGCCGGCTGCCGCTGCGTTCTACACCGCCTCTCCATCACCAGAATTGATCGCCGCCGTAAATACCCTAATTCGTCGTTCTATTTCTAGCATCTTCCTTATTTGATCCTAGTGTTTTGCACGTACTAATTCTTCGAGTTTTGCAATTACACTAGGGTTCCCTATTGTGTTGGATTATGTACATTCTGCAGGCAATGTTGATTTAAATTAGGGTTTACATAATATGTTCCAGTGCTGTAATGAACCTATTTTGAGATTTTAACTTATCTATACTGCTGTATGTGTGATCAATTGTATCCAACTGCCATGTAATGCACATTATATGTTGGAGGTGTTCTTACACATATTCTATCGGCAGCTCATGTGTTTACCGATAGAAAATATTTCTGCACAAGTAGTAAAACTTAATTTGGATCTGGAAGGACATGAGCCATGCAATGTACTAGTTTGGTTCGTAATTTTTACTCACTTCGTATGAATATATGGCAATGTAGATGGGTCTTCGATGTATATGTTTCAAATGCCTATACATGACTTTTCCCAACCAAATAGATGTGAAGTCCTGATGACTCGCATACAGGCTAAAGATTATGCACAGTGGCACTTAGATGCTTGTGTGCATATTTACGTGTAAAATAATAATGCTGGCCCATAAATATTAGTATAGCAAATCATCGAGAATGTTATGTGATGACAGTGAATGGTGGCTTGTCAACAAAATTCCATATGTAGAGAACATTGTTATGTTCTATCGGTATCTCACGGGTTTGCCGATAGAAAAATTTTCTTCTGTGGAGGTAATTGTTATGGTCTATCGACAGCTCATGTGTTTACCGATAGAAAATATTTCTGAATAGTTCAGGAAGTAATTTATGCATGTCTTTCTTTTTGTATTATTTTCCCTTTTGCCGCCCTAATTAGTCTCCAGTCCTGGGCTGAGTTATGGAACTCCAAGGCAAATTAATTGCCATATGGTTTGTTGATGGTTTTGTAGGGGAAGACATGTCGTCGTCTTCATCGGATGGTACTAGTGGTTCGACTAGGGCCAACCCCATCGTAACTACTGAAGATGCAGCTGTTACATCCCAGCGCAAGAGGCTGGGGCGAGGCACGACGACGTTGGGGCGTTTGGCCAAACGCACGGATCTTTCTTTTGAGTTCAACCAATTTGGGAGGCCGATTGGAAAGAATGCTGGGAGGTACGCGGCCTACGTTGGGCTGTTGGCGAAAGAAAGGGTGAAGATCACCATCCAGAGCTGGAAGGACGTGACGGCGGACAAGAGGGATAGGTTGTGGGCGGAAGTGAAGGTTAAATTAACTGAAATCGCTGAACTCTTTCGTAATCACGTTCTCTTGGCTTATACTAAAGTTGTCGTGGTATTAAGAATACCCCGGAAGGTTTTGTGAACGATCCTAGCGAAGATTACGTGACGCGGGTTGACCGGGTGACCGGTCCTCCCCCGCCGGACAAACACAAGAAATGACACGGAGATTTATACAGGTTCGGGTCCCGGTGGGGGCCCTAGTCCTGTCGGCGCGCTCCCGACCGGAGTCGGCTGGGGAGGCTCTCTCCGGGGGAGAGGCTTCCGGAGCACGCCTGTGAGTTTAGCTATTCCAATACAAATGCTTCGATCCTTTACAATAGAGGGGTACAAGGGCTATTTATAGCCCCAAAAAGAAGCAAAAAGTCTAAACTACCCCGGATGCTACCGTCGGATTGAGGGGCAGCAGCGTCTGTCTCCCGGTCAAGTGCCTTGGATGCTTGACAGGTGGTCGCTGATTCCCGAGGCGCCCCTCGCGTGACCTGCACGTGATGAACAAACAGGGACTTTACCTTTTTAGGAGGGCGACGATGTCCGGGACCTGCCCCGGAGGCAAGGTCCCGGGAGCCAAAAGGCGGCGCCCGGGGCCGGCACCGGAGGCCCCAGTCCCCGGGCAAAAGGCGGCGCTCGGGGTAGGCACCGAAGGCCATAGTTCCCGGGCAAATGGCGGCGCCCGGGACCCGTCCCGGAGGTAAGGTCCCGGGAGCCAAAAGGCGGCGCCCTGGGTAGGCACCGGAGGCCACAGTCCCCGGGCAAAAGGCGGCGCCCGGGGCAGGCGCCGGACGCCACAGTCCCCGGGCGAATGGGCAGGCACCGGAGGCCACAGTCCCTGGGCAAAAGGCGGCGCCCGGGAGGCAAATGGCGGCGCTCGGGACGTACCCGGAGGCTAGGTCCCGGGAGCCAAATGGCGGCGCCCGGGGCAGGTACCGGAGGCCACAATCCACGGACAAGTGTGAACTTACCTGGACTTAGTCTTGCGGAGATTTCCCCCAACAAAAGTTTAACTAACTCGTGATTAATTGCATGCATTTTTTGAAAACAGGCTAAGTGGAACATCCCCGACGATACACCTAGGACGGCCTGCTTGATGGACATGAATGGAACATGGAAAACCTTTAAGAGCTGGCTCGTCAGTAACTTCCTCGCTGCGGGGAAATCTCCTTGCGAGAAGTACCCCTTCATATCGGAGGAGGTATGGGAGGAATGCACCAAGCAGAAGGGGACTGAGGAGTTCAAGGCCCTTAGCGAGAAGAATAGGGTGATCCAGAAGAGGAACGACCACCCGCATCAGCTCGGATCCCGGGGCTATGCGGGGAAGGAGGAGCAGTGGAAGAAGGAAGACGAGCAAAATCCTGTCATTGACACCCCTGAGTTGCCGCTCTCCGAGATCCGGGATGAGAGGTGCAAGCGATGGTGGAGGGGGAGGGGGTCCATGTCGTCCACGGGGTCTGTGCAGTTCGCAACCCCTGGGGACGCCGACGTTGTGAGGCGAATGGTAAGTTGGCTAACCTCATAAACTGTGTGCGCACAAGTGTATATAAGGCAATTTGTCTCACAAGGTACCTTTAAATGTAACAGATCTCTTTTGAGAAGGAGGCAGCGGAGGGATTGTTTACCCCGCAGATGGAGAACGACATCCTCACCCGGGCTCTAGGAAATAAGGAGCATCCCGGGCGGACACGGGCCGAGGGAGCCATTGTGTCGTGGAAGGCCAGTTTCGTAGATCCGGCTCCACCGAGGAAGAAGGCCCGCTCCTGGAAGGAAAAGGAAGCTGACCTCTCCGATAAGATACGGGCTGAGGTACGGGCGGAGATACGGGCGGAGATGCGGGCTGATATACGGGCTGAGGTGCAGTCTGAGGTGCAGTCCGAGGTCGCACAACTGAGGGAAGAGTTTGCACGGTTGAGAGAAGCATTGCTGGCCAAGAGTGCAGATGCGAATCCCCAGGACGACGGTACCCCGCGGGGTCGGATAAGCAGTTGCGCTTCGAAGGTACTCGCGGATCCAGTGGATCTACTTGAGGTACTGCAAGCCTTCATCTGTACACTTAAGTTGATGCCACTCCCATTCTGTTAGAGTTGTTTTGCTAACCTGTTTTAATTGTTACAAATTTGCAGAAGTCGGAGGGCTACATCCTACAGAATCACGTAGGCGCCGGGCAGGAAGTGGTTGGACACGGCTTCGTATATCCGTCTGGGCCGGATGTCCGGGTCCACTGTGTACCTCTGCGGTTGGGGTTCGCAAAGGTACAGGTGGACATGGCCATGCCGGGCTACAACGATTCTCCGTTGCCAGTCCCAACAGAGGAACTGCAGACACTTGCTGAGGTAGTGGGCTCCTACGTACAATGGCCCAAGGAGTGTCTTCTAATACAACCGGTAAATCCTACACATTTTAGATTACATCCTACTCAGTACACTCAACTTGCATAATATAACATACGTGCTCATTAATTGAAGTGGCCTGCCGCTGGGCTACCAGGGGACTGCGCCCCCAGCTCGGGGCATGAGGCCCGATCTCTTGCGACCCTAGACACATTAAAGACGGCCTCGACCCCACCCAGCGCATCCATGCCTTCACCTCGGAAGAAAGCCGCCATCACCTCGCCCTTACCTTCGAAGGTACGAGCTCAGTCCCCGGCAAAAGGCAAGGGCAAAGGCAAGGGAAAAGGGCGACAGGGACAGCCGGAGAGGTTCAGGAACGGGTTCCCACTCATGTCGGAGGCAGCTTTGCGCAAATTGGATCGATCAACCAGAGACCTCCACGAGTGGTACCTACACCGAGCTCGGCGCAATCTGAACTTCTTAGTTCCCTACAGGCCTGGGCAGTTGCACCGTGAGCCCGGAAGTATATCCGTGGCACACGAGGATCTGTTCGACCTCTACAACTGGCGAGAGCTCGATATGTCCATCATACGGACTGGAGTCCTGTGAGTTTGCTGATGCTATGTATTGCTGTTTTCTAACTCTGTTTGCTAACTCTGCAATGTTGTAGTTCATTTGAAATGTAGTAACTTTCTGTGCAATACTAATGTCATCCTTTGCATGCAGGTGCATGTACAGGCTAGCATCGGAGGCTGCGTGTGACAAGGTGGGTTTCCTCGACCCAGAAAAAATAAGCCTCACGATGCTAGAGCACGACGCCGCGCACGCTGAGCAGTACATATCCAAGGCACTGATGGCGCAGTAGGACAGGGAGTTCATTCTGGTGCCGTACCACCAAAGGTTAGTGCATTTCGTACTAATTTGACTCGATCTTGTATGTTACACCTGAGATATACTTTGAGCTAGCGGTCCTCTTTTACGTACAATGCAGGGGCCACAGGATCCTCATCGTGATCTGTCCGCCGAGGAATGAGGTGTACTACCTCGATTCGATGCGTGACAGATTATCGATCGAATCTGTGGTCAAGGGGAATATGGAGGCGTAAGTAACTTATATGTTTGATTTAAATTTTCACCTCACTAACTAATGATAATACATTAACCGGCAATACTAACTGAAATGCAGGGCTTTTGATAAATATGTGTCCGCTGGAGGGAGGCATGCCGCACCGCAGGGCTCCCTACTAGCTTGGAAAGAATATGAGGTACTCACGAGACTTTTTGTTTATGCTTAATTAGTTTATGGAAACAATAGCTAACATGTATTCGCATATGCAATTATCTCAGTGCCATCAGCAGCCGCAATCGTGGGAATGCGGGTTCTATGTGCTACGCTACATGTACGATCTAGTGCAGACAAACTTTGCCCAATTCCCTCAGGTAAGCATCGATAGCTAACTCAAATTTGAAAATTGGGTGTCACGTTCAAAATTAGGAAGTTAGTTACTCCGTATTCACACATGCTTGCAGATCGCCATGTCGAAAGACTCATACGAGAATGCAAAGATTAGAGATCTTCGACAAATCTGGGCTCAATATGTCATGGAGGAAGTTGAGCCCAACCATCCGCCATAATAATTTTCTCTTTTTCGTGTACTCTGTGCATAGACTGTTTATATACATGTGAATAAATATATATGTCAATAAATGCATGTCCACATTGGATTGCAATTTGTATTTGTCCATATATATGTGAATAAATGTGAATAACTGTCTAATGTGTCAATCTGTTCTGTGAATTTACCCTTCTTTGCATCTGTACTGTATTGTGTATCCAATCTATAATGTATTGCATCTGTACTGTATATGTGAATGTACTGTATTGTGAATGTAAATAACGTACTGTATATGTGAATGTTCTATCGGTAAATTCATTCATAGCCGACAGACTACTACCACTTTTCTATCGGTAAACTCATCCACAACCGAGAGACTACTACCACTTTTTCTATCGGTAAACTAGAAATTAACCGTCAGAATAGTGTGACTTTTCCTGCCGGTGAATTCATCCACAACCGAGAGACTACTGTAGTTTTTTCTATCGGTAAACCTATAATTACCCATTAGAAGAGTGTGATTTTTCCTGCCGGTGAACTCATACACAACCGAGAGAGTACTAAGCTTTTTTCTATCGGTAATCTCATTTCCAACCGAGAGAGTACTAAACTTTTTTCCGTCGGTAAACTTGTAATTAACCGTTAGAATATCGGTATTTTTCCCAACGCTAAATGTCAGATGACGACGGGTTTTCTATCGGTACAATCATAAGGTGCCGATAGAATAGTAATATTTTCCTGTCGGTAATCATGTAATTAACCGTTAGAATAGTGGTACTTTTCCCACCGTTAATCGTCAAACTACGACGGGTTTTCTATCAGTACACTCCTAAGATGCCGATAGAATTGTTAATTTCTTCTGTCGGTTATTTACCGATAGAAAATGTTCTGTCTTGTTCTATCGTGTCTATCTCTATTGATACGAAAACCGATAGTAGAAGGGTATTTTTTACCGATAGAAGAAAGCTTTTCTGTACTAGTGATCAAGTCTGCGGTATATTTGTAAGCTTTGCGCAAATACCATAACAAAAGGGTGCGACCACGTAGTCTTCACGTGGGCGATCTCATTTTATGTAAAATACAAGACCAATCCAATCACAACAAATTCTCCCCGAAATGGGAAGGCCCCTATACTGTTGTTTCGGTGCCGCGACCAAGTCAGCTCGGTTAGCGATGGAGGATGGTCGAATCTTATCCAATACCTGGAACATTGATCAACTATGCAAGTTTTACGTGTAAGTACCCAATCCTTTCTCCTTTTCAATTAGCATGATTAGTAAAAACAAGTGCATCTTTTATTGTTTCATATGTCAAATATTTCCTTTTATGCCCACGTGTTACGAATTTGGCTCGGGGGCTAGTCACCGGTGATTATATCGCCACAATGCCCTGATCAGATTCACTGATCGATCTCATGACCACTTCCAGACAAGACACTCCTCAATAAGCCGTTTCTCAACGCACATGGGGCTTGCTGGCATGTCCTTGGTCATCTGAGTGGCTGCTGGTTTGCAATAAGGTTAGGCGTTGCATCGAGTATAATTGCTGGCCTAGTCGCATGTCTCTGGTCGTTACACCCATATTTTTCCTGTACTTATAATACTAAGTCTCCAGTATATATAATCACAGGTGGGGGCTAGGGGAATACGGTTGTAATATGAAACAACAAAGAATGCTTTCTTTTGAATAAAACCAAAAAATTGCATGCATTTGCATTCTATAAATTGTATCTGTACAGGTACAAGGTTTACATGATCCCAAGCTCGATCAAAAGTTTGTCCACGAGAGGTCTAATTTCCTCCATGATAGCCGCAAGTTGTTTCTCACTCTCAATCTCTACCTCTCCTACCAGTGGATTCAGATCCAGATCTGGGACATGGTGGAGACGAAACCGGCAGAGAATGGCGGAGGCCGCTGATCGAACTCTAGTCCTGATTGCCTCTTGTTGCCGCCTAGTATCTTCAGGAAGATACTCGAGAAGTGATTTTGCCTGGGCTACAACCAACTTAGACCAGTCACTGGGGCTAAGGCCATCTGTTGTGGTCTCGACCACATCAGCCCTTAGAAGACCGGCTACCATCTTCAGCTTTTCGAAGATGGATATGCTCAAGTCTTTGTTCTCCCTGCGGACTGAGTCGATGGACATCTGGAGGTCTACCATGTCTTGACCAAGCTGGGTTATCTGATCTGCTTGCGCTGCATTCTTTGAGCTCGGCCTCTAGATGTGAAATCATGGTGGCTGCCCTGAGCTCGTCATTTTCCCGATCGACAAGGCTCTTCTTCAGGAAGGCATTTTCCCTGCGACAAAGAAGACGATTGTCATAACATGTTTGTATTCAAGCAAACTAAAGCACTTTCCTCTTACTCTTGCAAGCGATTCTTTTCCTCCTGTATGGCCTCGATGCTATTAGCCATAGCCATCGATCTGGTCGCCATACGGGTCAGTTCCTGTGGCATGAAGGGAAGACAGTTGCAAATCTGAATATTCTATGCAGAACTCAGATATCATGAGAGGTGTTCGACATACCTCAGTATACTCCCGAAGCAACTTGTCCTTCGGGACAGTGGGAGGCCGAGTCGATGGACTCGCCTCATCCCCGGCGGGTGCAGCAGAGGAATGTCCCTGCTGAGCCTCGGTCGCAGATCTCAATGCCTGCGATTGGGCTTCCGCATCCAACTCGTCCCCAACGGCCCGGACGACTTCCTGGACCGGAGGGACAGAGCTTTGTTCACCGGAGGCTTCAGTACCAGAAGGAGCTTCAACCCTCACCGAGGCTGTAGGAGGGTTTGGCACTCAATCTCTACGCCTAAACAGGAAAAGAAACCATCAGTTTCATGGATGGTTTCCACAACCTGATTCGGTATAAACTGAGGAGTGTTCTTAACTTAATTGAAATCCCATTAGCTTCTGGGACTTCAAAGATGGTTCCCTGAGAGAAAGAGGACAGTCATTGTCCGTTTTGGTCTTTCTCTTTGTGAACAAGACTTTCTCTTTTTATCCCTATGTATATCACCCTGTAAGCATATACATAAGGAATAATGAAGATTTGAATGGTAAGAACCCTTACCGAGGTAACCTGCTCGATAGGTGGGGATGCCCCCGATGGTCTGGGTGTCTTCTGAACCATCGGTACTGCCACTTCGTCCGCGACCCTGAGGTTGGAAGTAGTGCGGGGTCTTGCTCCGTTATTTCCGCCCCTGTCGCCAAGAGTGGAGTACTCGCCCCCCTAGGACTCACAAGAGTCATACGAGGGATTTCTTCTCCCTGTACAGGCATGGCACGGTGAACATGCATACAGAAGAAATTGTAAATTCAGGACCGCGAGAAATCTTACCGCGGTCATCTCTTCGACCAGGGAAGGAGAAGTTACAGACCCTGAAGCCTCCCGGGCCTCAGGGGTAGAAGTCTCACCCGCGACCACTAGGAGTTCGGTGCTGCGGGGTCTGCAGCAGCTGTCTCTGCGGCCAGAGGCAGCTCTTCGTCGGCCTAAGGAAGGATCGCCGTCCTCTTTCGGTAGATCAGAGGAATGTCGTCTTCCTCCTCCTCACTCCCTTCACCCTGTATGACGAAAGAGTAATTCCAGTTTGCACCTGGGGTAACAGAAGGCACATGATATCTTACCGCAGTCTTCTTCGCGGTAGGAGGCGTCCTATGCGAGGAACCTTCCCCAAGAAGTTTTTTGGATTTCTTGGGGGCAGGATCCCTTGCTCCAGGCCTGGAAGAGACCTTCTTCACTCTCTTCATTATCGGTTTTCCCAGGAAACCGACGCTTTCACCTGGACAGGTCGACTCGGCAAATTTCCCCAGCAGCTATGCCGTTCCAGTAACCTTGTTAGTACAAGATATACATAAGACTTGTAGACAGAACATAACGAGAGATGACATACCTTTCGGTGTTCCTGTCTGAGGTCGTCGCCGGCATGGATCAAGCTTTGGGGGCGAGGCGATCCCCTGGTTCCCTCCACTTCGGCATTGTATGCCCTGAGGAGGTAGTTCGTCCACTTCTCGACTTCGGACGAAGGAAAAACTGCGTCACCAGCCGACCAGTTAGCAAATTATGACAGAAAAGTGTAAGACTTCGTTGGCTAAGTCACATACCATTGTTATAGTCCAAGGTGCTGTCTGCCATGGACTGTATCTCCCAAGCCGGATGACCCTTTCACGTAGGGGACTCACCCGATTCTTTACAAAATCGCGGATGATATCGCGAGCTGTTAGTCCATGCTGGACTAATCGAAGAATCACTTCGGCTTGCTTCTTCTGCTCTGCATTCAGAGCAGGGAGGGAATCCAACTCGCTGGGCTTCTCTGGCCGCGACTTCATGAACCACAACCCACTCTCAGATGGAGGGGTGCAGTAAAACCATTTCTGGTACCACCCATGCACGGTGTCTCGCAGGGGTGGGAAGGGATACTCTTTCTTCTCCCTTATCCGGAAGTAGATACATCCGGCGGCGTTGGCGCTCTTCGACCACGCCGAGTAGTAGAAACGTCGGAAGAGATCAACGCTGGGATGCACTCCGACGAAGGCTTCGCATAGGTGCTGGAAGACCGCCAAGATCAAGACCGCATTTGGGTGGAGATTCGCCAACTCCAACCCGTAATGCTCCAAAATCCCCTTCAGGAACCGACTCTCAGGGAATCGGAACCCGCACCTCAAGTATTTTTTGAAAACCACCAACTCGCCCTCTTGGATGATTGGGGTTTCTTGATCCTTCCCCGCGGGTCGCCAGTAGCAATCTCGGGGGAAGGATCTCTTCCTTCTCCAGTGCTATCAAGCTCTCCTCCGTGTGATGGACCGATCGGCTCCAGGATGCCATTTTTTGGAAGAGATTGTGGGGGAAAGCTGGCGCCTTTGAGGGCGATGGAAGACGGAGAACGAGGGTTTTTGTGTGACGGAAGTTCTAAGGCTGGGGGCTGGGTGCGTGGCTTCCTCTAGAAGCTACCTGCTCCTTTTATAGACCCGAGGGGACACTCCACTGAGGATAACGTTCCATTGTGTGACGGTTCAGTTTCCAAATGCCTCAAGTTTTTAAAAGCATTTACAATTTTACCTCGGGTTAAAATACGTTTCAACAGCGCCATCATTACCCATCACGTTTTACCCAGAGCCCGTCTCGGGGAACCAACCGCCGCACTTAGTGCGCCACTAAGTGAAGGATTTGAAGCGTCGGATTAAATGTCCGATGTAAGTCTTGAAATTTGAAGTAAACACGTCCCTTCGTTCTCTTTAAATTTGGGGGCTAGCTGACGAGGATTGATACTCGAGCCAGTTCAAATAAATACACGGCTGGTTCAGGATAGACTCGAACCAGAGAAGCGCCTGGTGGTGCGAACTCAAGTCATTCCGAGAAGCACAAGCATGAGCTCGCAGGCTTTACGCGATCAGACCGTAGCTAGTGCGCGGTCAGGAGTTCGTGTGCCATACGCGGACATAAGACTGCAGATGGTGCGTGGTCAGCAAACAACGCGCGGTCAGAATGTCTTCGACCAGAGGAAGTGGGATTATTTTGTCCCTGCGACAGGGATATCCCGAGTACCCCGAAGATTCTTCCACGTAAGAGGACAACCGTCAAGAGGTTAATACGTGCGGTTATCCATGAATAACACGTGTTAAACCTGCGTGGGGGTTAGAGGCAGTTCCCTAAAACTGCGTCTAAGCAACTGTTCGATGCCGTTATGACTTGGCACCCTTTCGACCAGTATAAAGGGGTAGCCCAATGCATCAAACAGGAAAAAAGGGGAAGAAAAGATCAATCAACTAGATGATCAGATCATCAAACCGAAGCAACCAGAAGACAGTAGTCTAAGTTAGATAGCCTTCACAAGCCTTCCAGGCATTGTCTTGTACAAACACATAGGAAAAATCTTCCCCTGTGAAGATCTTTTCCATAACTCTGTAAATCCTTTTACCATACATAGTGAAATCCCAACGGGACGTGGGGTTATTACTCCCACCATCGAGGGCACGAACCTGTATAAACCTCTTTGTGCTTCAGTTCTCTTTGATTCATCATACCTTCCCGGAGGGACACCTGAAAGGTCTCACAACCTACAAAGTCTGCATAAGTTCGGCTAAGGACCCCGAGTCCGAATCGTCGACAATCTTCAAGAAGCCGTGAAGAACATAACCATTGGAGACATCAAGCCAAGGGAAGAAGATCAAGAAGATGATGTCAACATTGAGAATGTTGATCAAAATATATCATCATCTCATGTTAATCCTCAAGAAACAAGTCAAGAAGAAGCAGCACAAGAAGAAGCACCAAGGCAACATCAAACCATCACAAAGGATCACCCTCTAGACCAAATATTGGGTGACATCAATAAGGGTGTTCAAACTCGCTTTCGTATTGCTGCATTTTCTGAACATCATTCATTTGTATCTTCTCTAGAACCTAAACATGTTAATGAAGCTCTAAATGATCCTGATTGGGTAAATGCCATGCATGAGGAACTTAATAACTTTTTTAGAAGTGAAGTTTGGACTTTAGTAGAAAGACCCAAGGATCATAATGTAATTGGAACAAAATGGGTTTTTAGAAATAAGCAAGATGAAAATGGAGTTGTAATTAGAAACAAAGCTTGTCTTGTTGCTCAAGGTTTCACTCAAGTCAAAGGTTTAGACTTTGGCGAAACTTTTGCACCTGTGGCAAGACTTGAAGCTATTCGTATACTTCTTGCTTATGCATCATGTTTCAATATTAAATTATTTCAAATGGATGTAAAAAGTGCATTTTTAAATGGTGAAATTTCTGAACTTGTTTTTGTTGAACAACCTTCCGGTTTTGAAGATCCTAAATTTCCAAACCATGTGTTTAAATTGTCTAAAGCTTTCTATGGTCTCAAACAAGCTCCTCGAGCTTGGTATGAGCGACTTAGAGACTTTCTCTTATCAAAAGGTTTTAAAATAAGGAAAGTTGATACAACTTTGTTTACAAAGAAAATTGAAAAAGATTTGTTCATCTGTCAGATATATGTTGATGATATTATCTTTGGATCTACTAATGAACATTTCTGTCATGAGTTTGGAGAGATGATGTCTAGGGAATTTGAGATGTCCATGATCAGTGAGCTGAGCTTCTTCCTTGAACTTCAAATTAAGCAACTCAAGAACGGTACGTTCGTGTGTCAAACAAAGTACATGAATGACCTGCTCAAGCGCTTTGGGATGGAAGACACTAAGGCAATCAAAACTCCCATGGCGACAAATGGACATCTTGACATGGACAAAAGCGGCAAATCGGTCGATTCTAAACTTTATAGGTCTATGATTGGTAGTCTTTTATATCTTACTGCATCTAGGCCTGATATCATGTTTAGTGTGCTAGATTTCAATCAGATCCTAAGGAATGTCATTTAATTGCTCTTAAAAGAATCCTTAGGTACTTAAAATGCTATCCCAGTTTAGGTCTTAGGTATCCAAAAGATGTAAATTTTGAGTTAATTGGGTATTCGGATTCTGATTATGCTGGGTGCAAGATTGATCATAAAAGCACATCAGGTAGCTGTTAGCTGTTGGGGAGATCTTTAGTATCATGGTCATCTAGGAAACAGAAATCTGTAGCTCTCTCCATATCTAAAGCTGAATATGTGTCTGCAGGCAGTTGTTGTGCTCAATTATTATGGATGAAGTAGACATTTTTGGATTATGGGATTTTATTTGATAAAGTGCCGCTCTTATGTGATAATGAAAGTGCCATTAAAATTGCAAATAATCCTGTTCAGCATTCTAGAACTAAGCATATTGAAATACGGCACCATTTTATTAGAGATCATGTGGCAAAAGGAGATATTGATGTGAATTATGTTAGAACAGATATGCAACTAGCAGATATTTTCACCAAACCCTTAGATGAATCAAGATTTTGTTTCTTAAGAGGTGAACTGAACATTATTGATATATCAAATGCTAGTTGATGTGTTGATTGTATTAAAATATATTAAAATATTTTCTATTCCCTCTCTGGTCAAAACTACTTCTGGTTGAAATTGACCAAACTGCAATCAGTTCCCCTAACTGACAATCAGTTTAGTGCTTAGGAGCCTGTTCTTAGCCTCTGGTCGAAGTCATTGACCATGCTGACAGTCAGTTTCACAAACTGACTGTCAGTTATGTGTAATTGATTTTGGTCATAGCTCCTAGTAGTTTTCGAGTCTCAAACTGACTGTCAGTCTCATACACTAACTGTTAGTTTCAAAACTCAGTTCTGTGAACTGACTGTCAGTGTGGTACACTGATTGTCAGTTCCATGTTTCTGGGTTTGGAACTGTCTGTCAGTTGGGGTCCCCCGAACCCTAAAAACCCTGTTTCGTTCTTTGTCTCTTCGGTTTTTCCTCTTCGCCGCCGTTTGCTCCTCTCGTCGCCGGTACCCCCTTGCCGCATTTTTTGCGCCACCTTTCCCCGTCGCCGGCGCCTCCTCCTCGCCGTCGACGTGCGCAGCCACCTCCACCGCATCTCTCCGCCGCCGTTTCACCTCCCCTCACCGTGCCGTAGCTTCGCCGTGGGCGGCTCACCGGCATTAAAGACCCTCCTGTGCTTCCCCAAACCGTCATGTGCTTCTTCTCTGCGGCTGATCTGGTCGTCTGCTCCGCATCGGCTTCGTCGACCACTTCAGTTCAGTTTCGGCCTTCTCTATTCAGGTCGTTTCTTCTTTTCTGCTCTGTTTTTGACTTCAACCATGTCTGATCAACCGGGACCTTCTCGTCGTGT
The DNA here is from genome assembly GCA_019359835.1 of Pharus latifolius. Taxonomy (NCBI): domain Eukaryota; kingdom Viridiplantae; phylum Streptophyta; class Magnoliopsida; order Poales; family Poaceae; genus Pharus; species Pharus latifolius. The sequence goes on from CM033328.1 coordinate 5,115,327, forward strand.
TGCTCGACGGAAGAACGCGGCAAACAGCTAGCGTTCATCAGGTCATACATTCGAGAATCCGCCTTCGCCTCCGCCTGAGCGCGTGCCAGTGGATTACTCCTGGTGGCACGCTAGCCGCCTTCGCACACTCTGCTCCACAAACCCCTACCTACTGCCGCGTCCCACTGGTCGCGACTCGTGCAACGTTGTTACTTGCTATAACAACTTGCACCTCGATCTGTTCAATAGTGTGTATAGCCGCGCACCCATTTTTGCTCACCGCTCTCTGTCGTGGGGTACGATCACCTCTCCCACAGGCATCGTCACCCTCGCAGACCTCTTTGGCTCCGTAGGGATCTGCGACCTTGTCGCCGATTCTTCTTTTCACTGGGCCGAGGGGCCCATTCGCCAGTTTTATTCCACCGTCTTTATTTCCCCTCAGCGCGACTTCATGACCTTCATGACGGGCCTCCAGGTCTACACTATCACGAAGGAGCAGCTTGAGACAGTGCTTGGACTGGTTCGCCCTCCTTCTGGCCGCCTGCTCCACACTCTTCCTGATCTCGAGCATCGGGAGGTGGCCATGCTCTATTCTGGCCCCTTTCAGCTCCATCACATCGCTGGCCTGCGCCGCGATGTTGACCTGGCCCTGCGGATCCTCCATCTCACAGTAGTCCCCATGAGCAGAGACAGGGCTAGGATCACTTATCTGGCCCTCCACGTCCTGATTTCTATCTTTCAGGAGGAGCCATTCGACGTTGCTGATCTCATCATCAGTGAGATTCAGCACGTCCTTCTCTCTCCACGCCGTCAATTGATATACGCTCCGTATATCATGGCGGTGCTCCTGCATATCCGGGCCGTCGATTCTGAGCTCCCGAGGCCCCATCATCCTCTACTCTTCTATCCTCCGGGCCAGGATGATCGCCGGCTCGGTGCTCGCCCTGCCGCAGCTGCTGGCCCTGATTCTCCCGCATCAGATGATGATGCTGCGGGGGAGTCAGAGGATGAGGCTCCATCTCAGGAGACGGCTCCAGCACCGGTTGCAAGGACAGGCACCAGATCTGCATGCTCTTCCAGCTCTCGGCTCGATCAGGTGATCCAGGTGCAGTAGCAGATCCTCAGCACCCAGGCGGAGCATCATCAGATGTTGCTTCGTTTGCTTGCTCAGCAGGAGGAGATACTGCATCGCCTGTCTGTGTCAGCTTCTCTGATCCCTCGCAAGAGGGCCCGCCCTGCGTCCTCTTCCCCGAGCTCAGCCTCAGGACCAGCTGCTCCAGGACCATCTGCTCCAGCTCCAGCGGCACCAGCACTAGCTTCTTCAGCTGCAACCGCTACTCCTCCGGCGTCTCCAGTCATCGACCCGACTGCATCTCCAGCAGGCTCCGGAGACACTGCCGTTTTAGGGCTTTCTGATGATGAGCCTTAGGCTCTTTTTGTGTTTTTAGCTCCCTTTTTGTGCTTGATGCCAAAGGGGGAGAAGTGTTTTGGAGATATTAGATATTATATGTTTTTTGTGGATGTTATATGCATTTATGTCATGGATATGTCATGGATGATTGGATATGGATATTTGGTTTATTATATATCTGTGTTTTTGGATATGATGTTTTGATATCTCTTTATACTCTGATACTGGTTATGATGGTATATGTTTGATGCTCTGATAGCTCTGATATATATGTGTTGGTTTATGCTCTGATACTTTTTGATATGATGAGATGCATATATTCAGGGGGAGTTATTTTATTTATCTTTTATCGAACACTTGTTGTCATCAATCATCAAAAAGGGGGAGATTGTTGCATCTAGGCCTTCATGCCTAACCCTAATTTTGATGATTAATGAAAACTAAGTGTTTCAGACTGACTGTATTTTTGAGATTGTTTGATACAGAGCTCCATTGGGAAGATATGCGAGATGAACAAGACGCACCCAACGCAAAAGTAAGTGAAAGCACAAGTCGCAAGGAATATAAACAAGACGCAAGTTGCAGAAATGCAAAGGACCTAAGGTAATCCGTGATTTTATTTTTTACCGATCCCGGTGTTTGAAGTTGATCAGTTTAGGAAAATTGTTTTTAGTTTTAACCGTACTATAAAGAGGGGTTGCAAAAGTCCTCTCTACATTTCCAACATAAACCGAGAAACTTAGGTCATTGCATTGCATTCTTTTTGGTTGGATTTTCAATTTGGTTTTGAAAGATTTGGATTTTCAGTTGAGTTTTTGACAGCAGAAGAGTTTTTCAAATTTCTAGAAAGATCTAGGCAGATCTGGTTTTTGCTTTTGTTGACAAAAATGTAGCCCTTAAAATTATCTTTCGAACGAGCTATTAAAAACCTCTTTTGGATTCTGGATTTAAAGTTATAGCTGTTTTTGTTCAGGCTGACTGTCAGTTTGAATGTCAGTTTGGGTTAACTGACAATTGTCCAAAGAGTGTGTTTTTCGGACCAAAATTTTTTGTACTAAACTGACTGTCAGTTTTCCCATACTGACTGTCAGTTGGGGTTTCGGCCACAGTTGTTTTTATCTGAGTTTCTATTTGATTTAGTCGATATTTTGGTCGAACTGACTGTTAGTTTATATAACTGACTGTCAGTTGGGGGTTTCAAGTTTCCTTAAATGACCACAAACGGCTAGCTATTTTTTATCCATAAATTTTGTTGGCCGTTGTGTACGTAACTGACTGTCAGTTAGGTGAACTGACTATTAGTTTGTACTGCTGATTTTCAACCCTAGCTCCAACGGTTCTTTTGATCTTTGAGGCTATAAATAGGGGCTTTGGGCATGTGTTTCATACAACAAGCAGCATCATTCTCTTATACACTCTTGAGCTTTAGTTTTCTACACAAAATCTTGATCTTTTGATCAAGTCGAGTGTTTTCTGATCCACCGAGCATTCCAGTTCATTGCATTTGCATACTTATAGTTTCTCGGTGCCTGTTTGGAGGTCTAGAGAAGACCTCGCTGCCTATTACTCTTGGTGAGCGTCCTCACCTAGAAGGTTCGGAGGCGTAGCCATTGATCTCTCCATTCGAAGATTGTTGGAGAGGCTCGGCAAAGTTGTACAAGGCATCGGTGCTCGCCTTTCCAGAGTGGACAAAGAGCAACCACTAGTGGATAATATCCTTCGTGGGTATTGAGGCAAAACTCAAGTGACTTGAGTGCTTCAACGAGGATTAGTGGAGACTGGGCGAGTCTCCGATACCTCGGTAAAAATCGGTGTTTGCTCTCTCTATCTTGTTTTTTTTCAATATATAAATTGCTTTTGTTTTTTCTTGTTGAAAAAACTTGTTTTTCATTTGAAGGTTTTAAAAGCCTCCTATTCACCCCCCCTCTAGTCGGCATCCTTGATCCTACACTTTCGTCAGGACGTGTCCGAGGAATGCAATCTTTGTCATCCAAAACTCACACTTGTCAAACTTGGCATAGAACTTCCTCTCCCTTAGTCTTGTCAAGACTAAGTGCAAATGTTGCTCATGCTCCTCCGGGCTTTTGGAGTATATTAGAATGTCATCTATGAACACTATGACGAATTTGTCAAGAAAATTCATAAATGTACTGTTCATGACACTCATGAAGGCTGCTGGGGCATTGGTCAAGCCGAAAGGTACTACTATAAACTCATACAGCCCATATCTGGTGGTGAAGGCGGTCTTCGGTATGTCTCCTTCCTTGATCTTCAGCTGATGGTATCTTGACTTCAGGTCTATCTTGGAGAATACCTTCACTCCTCAGAGCTGATCAAATAAGTCGTCGATCCGTGGCAGTGGATACTTATTCTTTATGGTTACCTCATTTAACGCTCGGTAATCCACGCACATTCTTAAGGCTCCGTCCTTCTTCTTCACAAATAACACTGGCGCTCCCCAGGGTGAGGCACTTGGTTTGATGAATCCTTTGTTCTCCAAATCCTCTAGTTGACTTTTGAGCTCTTCCAAGTCTGTAATTGGCATCCTGTAGGGTCGCTTTGCAATGGGTGCTGCCCCTGGCTTAAGTTTGATGGTGAACTCTATTTCTCTGTCGGGCGGCATCCCTTATGTTGGGACAACCAATTCATTCCCAAAATAATGTCTAGGCCTTGCAGCTCTAGTACTAGCAAATTGGCCATGAACTCTACTACTTTGATACTGAAGGTTATATTTTGGCAAGCTGAGTATACAGGTAGCTTAGCCCCTGGGGTTTGTATAGACATAGAATATTCTAGGGATACTGTATGCAGTCCCACTTTTGATGCAAAAACTTCTGATATGAATGAATTTGTAGCCTCATGATCAAATAATATCAAGGCAGATGCAGACTGGATCAAGAATCTACCTAGAAGAATGTCGGTGGTGTTTCCTGCTTCTTGGAGGGAGGTGTAGTTTAGTCTGCCCCCTTGAGCTGCAATCGGTGTTCTACCTCTTCCTCTTCCTCGGTTGGCCATGCTTCCTCCTCTTCCTGGTGGAGTCCCTCTGAACTTCTGTGATGGTGGCACTGATGCTCTGGGTGCTACTGGCTGTGTTCCCGCTTGTGACCTGGCGATGGATGTTGGGAGTTGTATCTAGGGACAGAATTCCTTGCGATGCCCGCGTTGTCCGCAGTGAAAACACTGGACACTCGCGTGAGGGCAATCCTTCTGGAGATGGCTTCCCTTGCAATTGGGGCACAGTGTCATTGCTGGTCTGGGAGTCTGGTAAGATGGTCGAAAACTGAAGGTGATAGGGGCTCTTCCTCTGGTCGGATTTGTCTATGGCCGCACTTGTTGGAGAATTCTTCGCTTTAGGCTCTCCTCTCCCATATTCCTCTTCTCTTCTATCTTCAAAACTCTGTTCACTAGATTTTGAAACTCTGCAAATTCATGGGAGGCGATTTGGTACTGCAAGTAATGCTGGAGTCCTTCTGCGATGTGTTCTATTTTCTTCTCCTCGGTATCGACGTCTCCAAGTGCATACCGGGCTAGGTGGGTGAACTTGTGCAAATTTTTTGTGACTGTCCTGTTTCCTTGGATCAGATTGCGGAATTCTCGACGTTTGGCAGCGATGACGTTGGTGGGTACGTGAAATTTCCGGAATTGTTCCTTAAATTCCGTCCAGGAAATGTTATTCTTGTCAAGGTGAGCCTCCTGATAATTCATCAACCATGCAGCTGCGGCTCCTGCTAACTGATGGGATCCAAACAGAACCTTCTCTCAGTCGCCACATCGGACCGTGTCCAGTTTCCTTTCTATATCCCTCAGCCAATCATCGGCGATCATGGGATCAGTCGCACTGGACAAAGTTGGTGGGCGGGTCTTCTGGAAGTCTGTTAATCTTGCTCCTACAGTAGTTCCTTTTGCGGTTCCAATTGGCATTCTCTGAACTAATTGGGCTAGCAGTTGGGTATGGGCTGCCTAGGCTTCTTGACGATTTTGCTCCATGGACAGGAGAATCTCTTGTAAGTTCGGCGGTACCTCTTGCGATGGTCCCGAACCTTGGCCCCTCTACAGGTACAGGGATCCTCTCCTCATTTGTTCCATTGTGGTGTTTGTTCTCGTTCTTCCCTGCCGTTGTGCGATCTCCTCCTTGTGTCCACCATGATGATTCTGGAGAGAAGCAAATAGGTCTAGCTAACTAAAGGAAACCTGATACAAATGCAGAAAGTAATGCAACTTACATTAATACTTAAAATTTTCATACAGACTGGCTATTCGCCATAGTTCATTACAAACATTCATACAAACAATGGTGAAGCATAAAACCAAAAGCCTTCACCATTTCAAAACAAACTACCCTGCCCCAGGAGTCCTTATGGTAGTCTAACTACTCGTATAGGGCTCGACCTCCTCAGGCTCGGTCTCCTCAGAATCCTCTACGGCAACGAATCCCGGTGGCAGCCCTGATCCCTGGAGTAGTGGAGCTGCTCCGCTGCCCTCCTCCTGATGGCGGGTGCCTGATGAAGAGAAGAGTCGATGAAACCTTGCCGAAGAGGCGACCCTCCGCGGAATCAAGCTAGGTTTGGAACTGGGTCCTGGAGCTCTAGCTGGTGAAGCGACGAGTGGAGCAACCTCCTTGATGGTGCGGATCCTCTGGGCTGCGGGCTCCGATGCAGATGACGGGGATGTAGACCTGGCACGTCTCCTCTGCTCCTCGTATCTCCTCCGAAGCTCCTGATGCTCATTAAGCAGCTTGGCATAGTTGGCATCGAGGCTCCTCAAGATCTCTGCTGTGCTAGCAAGACAAGGATCTGGATACTCCTCAGTCACTGCGGACAGTCCTGGAGATGTCCCAAACCGCAGGGATGGCACGTAGCAGTAAGGCGACTCCTGAAGTCTGCAGGTGTAGATCTGGCGGACTTGATGCGCAGCTCCCCTTGCCGCATCCTGAATAGCATCGAGGCTGCTGGTCCTGCTGGCCTCAGTGTGAATCACACGCCCCTCTCGGTTGTCGAGCACGTGAACCACTATCTTGGCACAGAAACCAAAGCGACGGCCCTCGGAGAAGTCCTAATTGGTCTCGCAAATCGGCCTCTCGTCGACCCCTAGGAACTGAACCATGTGCCAAAGCAGAGTCGCCCAGCCCCCAAGGTGCTCGATGTAGGTAAAATGTGCTCTAGCCATCCTGGCGAAATATAGAAAAATCCAAGTAAGACTTTTGGAAATCAAGAATCTTTATAAAAGCGATAAAGCATTTTTATAAAACAAGAATTTTCAGAGAAATAGTTTTTAAATAAATTACGCCGTTTCTGGTGCAGCCAATTCTAAAAGGGTGTCATCCTACGGTCAAGTTCTCATGCTGCTCTGATACCTATTGGATCTAGATAGATCTAAGTATCTAGGTTTTGATGATTAATGACGATTTGGATAAATCCATGATGATTAAAGTTAATCTGGAGAATGTCAGATTTGATGATTAAATGACAATTTAGATAAATCCTGATTTAGCACAAGTGAATTAAATTGATTATCAGTAAACCCTAATGGATGTTTCCTCGGTTGTGGGTTTGATATTGATGCTATGTAGAGGAGGAGCTCGGTGGTTGCATCAAGCCTGTGTTGATTGATTGATTAAGATGTAATATGTTAAATCTTGAGATTGATGACTCCAGTTGTGGACTTGATATTGATACATATGTTGAGGGGGAGCTCATCACCTTGATTAGATTGATATCATGACATGAGTAGTATAGATCATGTGCGTATGTGTTTATCAACTACGATCTATATGATTGTATTCTACCTCATACTCATTTACTACTCATTGAATATAGTTTTGTCATTGCACTGGAAAGAGAAACTATTGAGCTAACTCCTGTGTGGAGTAGTTTCTCTGGTGGTGATTAATGATGACCTATATTTGAGACTAATATTGTGTATTGAGTGTACGTATTGTAGTCTCAATTTGATTGCAAGATAAAAGTGAGCAAGGACGTGAGGAGGATGAAGACGATATGAGACATCCCGAGCAAGGTCAAGCTTAGCAGGGACGAGCTTTGCGAAGACAGGCATCAAGCGATCGAGCTTCGCGTGGTCAAGCTTAGCGGGATCGAGCTTTGTGATGACGAGCGTCGAGCGATCGAGCTTCACGAGGTCAAACTCCACCTAAGGTAAAATCCAAGATTAAGGATTGTTTTCTTAGGGTTTTACCGGTCTCGGTGTTTGGAGACAGGCCGGGTTGATAGGTTTCTTTTTACTAGTTTGACCGTACTATTAAGAGGGGTCGGAAACTAGTAGCTTGAATCTATCTAGTGCGGAAGCTCATATGCATTCATATCATCTTGCACTAGTGTCTTGCATTGCTAGTGAGTCTAAGTGTAGTTCATGTGCATTAGAGTAAATGTTTTGAAAACTGTACTTAGTCGTGATCGCCAGCTATTTGAATTAGTTTATTTATCTAGAGCTGGTTGTGGTCGTATTTGCATATTCTGATCGTATCAGTGTTGATACGTGGTCGTGGTCATGTCGCTTGTTTGGCGGCTTTCTGTTTAAGGTTTGGACGTGGTCGTAGGAGTTCGGACTAGTCGTACTAGTCTTCGGCTCGCTTGCGTACGCTCGACCAAACCCTACCGACCATCTGTTTTTGATCAGATGTCAGATCTGTGTGGTCGTGGTCGTTGCTGAGTGACAACAATCACATCCGCGAGAAAACGGCAAATCCGTATCTGCAAATACCCCAAATTGCATTTGAGATGATTTTTGGATTGGACATTTTGACAGTAGGAACGTTTCTGAGTTTTCTAGAAGTTTCTAGACCTTTCTAGGTCTTGCTTCTGTTGACACAATTGTAGATCTCTGAGTTATCTTTCGAACAAGCCAAAAATCATCTCAATCGGATTTCTGGATCAAAAGTTATGCTTGTTTTACTGTTAGTGTGCAGTGGCCGGACATTGTCCGGGCATGGGCGGACAATGTCCGCCCTGTACAAATTTTTTCAGCCTTTTGCTGAGTGTAACTAGAGATGTTTGCATCCGTCCGGGGCTATTTGTCCAGGGAGGCCGGACTTTGTCCGAAATGGCCGGACATTGTCCGGCCTGTACAATCTGCTTGAGGCGAGAGTTAATAGAGACATATTCTTTTGTCCGGGGTTTTTGTCCGGACAAATAGTACCTGTCCGGCCTTCACAAATTTCGTTGAAACGGTAACTGACACTCGCAAACTCATGACTAACGGTCACTATTTGGGTGTACTGTCCGGACATTGTCCGAAATGGCCGGACAATGTCCGGCCTGTACAACTTTTGGGCCGGTTTCTTGCAAACGGCTAGTTTTTCGTTGAGGTTATAAATACTTTGTGTTTGTCTTCATTTGTGGGGGCTCAAAGAGTTCATTCTTCAACTGAAAACCTAGCCAATTGAGTTGCATATGTGTTATTGCATTTAGAGGCTAGAATTGAGCCCAAATCTTGAGTGATTTGAGAGAGAGAGCAATTGTGTGAAGCTAATAGTGCTTAGTGCACTTCAATCACCATTTGCATGCTAGTGCTAGAGTGTTAAGCATCTCATTTGCATTCTTGAGCTCCTAGCACTTGATTTGTTCAAGTGAGCGTATCTGGCTTGTTACTCTTGGCGATCACCTTCACCTAGACGGTGCCAGAGGAGAGCCGAGATCTCTCCAATTGGAGTTTGTCGGAGAGGCTGGCAAAGGATTGTGGTGCTCGCCTATCCGTGTGGAGAAGGAGCAACCCTAGTGAGATATCCTTCGTGGATATAGAAGCGAGGCTCTGAGAGAGCGCTTCAACGAGGAGTAGGGGAGACTGGGTGAGTCTCCGAAACCTCGGTAAAAATATTGTGTCAATTGCGTATTTTATACTTGCTTTACTTTCATCGTGACACACTTGCTAAATTTATCATTCTTACTTGTCATATTGAATAGTTCATTTAGTTGAATGCAACAAATTGTTTAAATTGCCTTTAAGCCTCATTGTATAATTTAGCTCAAACAATTATCGTGATTAAAATTGCTTAGCGGGGAAGAAAATTTAAAAGCCTCCTAATCACCCTCCCCCTCTAGTCGGCATCCTCGATCTTACAATACCAAGTTTTGTAGTGTTACCCCGGACAGGGGACCATGACTACTCCCTGTGGGGATCCCAGCTCGGTGCAGCTGGACCCAACTTCACAACATTGACTTCCCAGGATGAGTCAATCACAGGGATTAAATTTTTAGCAGCAACAAAAGTACAAAGTAGCATAAAAGAATGGCCATCAGGCCTTAGTACACAGTTTTACAGTGCCTTCACGGCACAAAAGGGGTAATTAAACAAGACTACGGTGCGGCGAAGCTAGGTGAACCCCCACAAAAGAAGTTGACAGCAGGACAACACATCAGGGCTCAGGTGGGATTGGCTCTCCTCCTTCGGGATCCATGAAGTCTTCTGGCACTTTGTCTTGATCATAGAACACTCCATCTATTTGAGGATAGGTTGCAAGAGTGAGCACTTACGTACTCAGTACTCAGCAAGTCATAGGCGAGAGCAAATATACATATTGTAGTAATGATATGAACCTATGCTATCAGAGGCAAGAGGGAAGGTTTTCGAAATACTTTTCTTTATTTCTTTCTCATCACATCTCGTGATCATGTTCATGGTAGCGCTTTTTCATAGAATAGCATCGCTATTCGTGTTCACCAAATTATGGTACTACCGCGACATGTCGACACACGACAGCCCACGGCAACACCCCCTTATCATGACAACACATGTCATTTGGGTAATCTTGACTTATTAGTTTTTATTTAGAAAATATACTTGTGTCACACCCCGTGGATTTAATCCACCGCAGCAGACTCCTAAAAACCTGGGAGCTCAAAGTATTTGATTACATTTTTAACTCTGCAGAGAGGTACCAATTTACCCGCAAGATTTTCCACTTTCATGCCCATCCTATCAGATGATTAGACCCTTCCTCACAACCATGTGCGAGTGGCAAGGTGGAAATAACAAGAACTTTTGCCATGTTTCACATGCAATTCACCCTAGGCCCTGTGGTTTCACTCAAACCACAGTTGTGGCGGGCTATACCCCCACCCCATACTGCATCTTCCCATTACTGGGTCAGTGTGCATCATCACATCCAGTGATATGTGTAGGAGCCGCACTCCATGTTAATCATGCATCACATCTCATCTCATGCTGGGGTTTCATGCGTGATCCGCATACTACTGGTTCAACCCTGTCCCAAACCAGGCTTGCGTTCACCACGTTTTTCATGCCACTAGACGCACAACACAAGGTTCTAGTCCTTATATGCCAGTGACCAGATCATACCACAGCCCCTGCACATTCAGTGCCTGCAGATCCAATGCAACCAAGCACAACCAATGCTACCACCATTCCTTACCAAAATAGTGGTCACGGCTGTTGGATCTAGGTAGATCTTAGTATCTAGGTTTTGATGATTAATGACGTTTTGGATAAATCCATGATGATTAAAGTTAATCTGAAGATGTCAAACTTGATGATCAAATGACAAATTAGATAAATCCTGATTTGGCACAAGTAAGTTGAGTTGATTATCAGTAAACCCTGAATTGGATGTTTCCTCAGTTGCGGATTTGATATTGATGCATATGTAGAGGGGCAGCTCGGTGGTTGCATCAAGCTTGTGCAAATTGATTGATCAAGATGTTATATGACAAACCCTAGAGTTGATGACTTCTAGTTGTAGTTTTGATATCGATGCACATGTTGAGGGAGAGCTCAGGATGATTAGTTATCCATGTTTGTGCAAAAGGTTGATGACTCCGTGCTCTGGATTTGATATCTCTATGTATGATTGAGAGAGAGCTCATCATATTAGTCATCCATATTGATTGATATCATAACTTGAGTAGTATGGATCGTGTGCGCATTTCATGTATCATATATGGATCTATATGATTGTGGGATTCATCTATTACTCATTTGTTGTTCATAGAAATTGGTTTTGTCATTTCACCAAAGAAAGAAATCGTTGAGTGAACTCCTGTGTGGAGTGATTTCTCTAGTGGTGATTAATGACGATCTATATATGTGACTAATGGTGTGCATTGAGTGTACATGTTGTAGTCTCAGTTTGATTGCAGGATAAACGCGAGCAAGGGCATGAAGTGGATGAAGTCGATATAAATCATCTCGAGCGAGGTCAAGCTTAGCGAGGTCGAGCTTTGCGAGGACAAGCGTCAAGCGGTCGAGCTTCGCGTGGTCAAGCTTAACGAGATCGAGCTTTGCGATGACGAGCGTCGAGCGATCGAGCTTCACGAGGTCAAACTCCACCTAAGGTAAAATCCAAGATTAAGGATTGTTTTCTTAGGGTTTTACCGGTCTCGGTGTTTGGAGACAGACCGGATTGACAGGATTCTTTTTACTAGTTTGACCGTACTATGAAGAGGGGTCGGAAACTAGTAGCTTGAATCTATTTAGTGCGGAAGCTCAGATGCATTCATATCATCTTGCACTAGTGTCTTGCATTGCTAGTGAGTCTAAGTGTAGTTTGTGGTGCATTAGAGAAAATGTTTTGAAAACTGCACTTAGTCGTGATCGCCAGCTGTTTAAATTGGTTTATTTATCTAGAGCTGGTCGTGGTTGTATCTGCACATTCTGATCGTATCCGTGTTTGATACGTGGTCGTGGTGGTGTCGCCGGTTTGGAGGTTTAGGGTTGATCGTGGTCGTAGGAGTTCGAGCTGGTCATACCAGTCTTCGGCTCGCTTGCGTACGCTCGACCAAACCCACTCGATCATCTGTTTTTGATCGGATATTAGACCTGTGTGGTCGTGGTCGTCGCTGAGTGTCAGCCGAGATATCTGCGAGAAAACACGAAATCCGTATGTGCAAATACCCGAATTGAATTCAGAGTAAAATTGTAAAGTTCCTGTTTTCGGTTTGTACAGGCCGGACAATGTCTGTGGTGGCCAGACAGTGTCCGGCCAATACACCACATCAGTGGCTCATGCAAATTGAAACCAGAGACATATACATCTGTCCAGTGGATCTGTCCGGTTAAGGCCGGACATTGTCTGTGATGGCCGGACAATGTCCGACCTATACATTTGCTGTGAATTTTAAAGTGGAAACAGAGACAAATCCTTTTGTCCGGGACTTTTGTCCAGACAAATCTCTTTTGTCCGGCCTATACAAATGTTTTGAAGATACATCAGAGACAAATGGATTTGTTCGTGGCATTTGTCCGGGGTTTTTGGTTGTATTGGCCGGATAGTGTCCGGCCTTCACAAAATTGCCCCCAACTGTCACTGACACGTTTGCAATGGCTGAAATTTTTGTACTGGCTGGACAGTGTCCGAAGTGGCCGGATAATGTCCGGCCTGTACAATTTCAGCACGTTTCTTTGCAAACAGCTAGTTTTCTTTGAGGGCTATAAATACTTCGTGTATGCCTTCATTTGGGGGTGCTCAAAGTGTTGAGAATTCAGTTGATAAGCTAGCCAACTTCTTTGCATTTTCTATATTGCATCTAGAGGCTAGATTTGAGCCCAAATCTTGAGTAGATTTGAGAGAGAGCATTTGTGTGAGGTTAATAGTGCTTAGTGCACTTCAATCACCATTTGCATGCTAGTGCTAGAGTGTTGAGCATTCATTTGCATTCTTGAGCTTCTAGCACTCGATTTTCTCAAGTAAGCGTGTCCGGCTTGTTACTCTTGGTGATCGCCTTCGCCTAGACGGTGCCGGAGGAGAGTCGCGATCTCTCCAATTGAAGTTTGTCGGAGAGGCCGGCAACAGATTGTGAAAGGTGTGGTGCTCGCCTATCCGGTGTGGAGAAGTAGCAACCCTAGTGAGATATCCTTCGTGGATATAGAAGCGAGGCTCCGAGCGAGTGCTTCAACGAGGAGTAGGGGAGACCGGGCGAGTCTCCGAGACCTCGGTAAAAATATTGTGTCAATTGCGTAATTTTTATTTGCTTTATATTCATCTTGACACAATTGCTTATATCACTATTGTTGCATGTATTGTTAAATATTTCATATGGTTGAATGCAATTAGTTGATTAAATTGTTTTAAGCCTCATTGTATAATCTAGTTCAATCGATTATCTTGTTGAAATTACTTAGTGGGAGAGAAAATTTAAAAGCCTCCTAATCACCCCCCTCTAGTCGGCATCCTCGATCTTACAATAGCTAGGGGTTTTTTTTTCATGAATATAAAGTATATACATACATATATGGTTATGGCTCACTACCATATCGTTCCACATTTAATAGGCATCCAGCCTAGTGATGCCAAAACATTCTTTTCACTATTCATATCATGCATTATTATTCTATAATCAAGATAATAATGTAGCAATTTATAAAATATGGGTTCAAGATGTTCAAGATTATGACTTTCCTTCTGGGTCGTAGGGTACTGCTGATGCTGACGGGTCTGGAGCGAAGTCCTCGTACTCTGTTTCCCGCTCTGGTCAACGATCAAGCAGACAAACAAGGATCACAAACCAATACAAATACTTTAATTAGTCTACATGCGCTATGCAAAAGGGGAAAATGCTTCAGAACGGGAAAATGCTTCAGACACACTGGAACAAACAGGGTTGAAAGCTAGTTAGGGTTGAACTGATGAAATTAGGGCTGAGGGTAGGTGTTAGAGACTTATAAGATTCCAGGGTATTGAAATGACATAGGGTTTGCGGCTTTTTCTCAAAAACGGCGAATATGGTTAGGTCGACACTTGGTTCAAAGCTTTGACATAGGTTCAATAAATTTTAGAGCGCTAATGTCAAGTTGTGACAGTAGAGAAAAATGTAGATCATAACTCTCGAAATCTATTAGACAAAGTGTTTTTCAATTTTCATAAGCAGAAGGGTGTGAATAGAGCCAATGCCACTGGCTGACATGTTCTGGCACAAGGCTGACAATGTCAGAAACTAGGGCATAGCAGCAAATTCGATTCAGAGCTTCAATGGCTTCGCCAATTATGTCTGGGAGGGAGGTGAAGATAACAGGAGCAAGTTGGTGGTGGTTTCAAGGTTGAAGGTGGCCGGACGGCGACGAACGGTGGTGATGAACCGCGGTGGCGACACGGCACGACATCAGTACTGGAGAAGAACTTGGCATGGCTATAACTTGCAATCTGGGCCGATCCAGGGATCGAGCTAGTAGATAGAAATGCTCTAGAGGTCAAGGAAAACACACTGGACAGGGTGGCATTGACTGCAATGGCCGAAAACAGATTCCGGTGATCGGCGCCAGAGAAGAAACTCTGGGATTTGGGCATTTCACTACAGAGCTTTTGAAGTCAATTCCTTGCTAAGAGAGTGGAAGGGGGATGAGGGGAAGCTATTTGCAAAGTTAATTTGATCGGAGGATCACCGGCGTAGCCTGGCGACGTGAGCCGCTTCTCTGGTGGCGCGATGGTTTAGGGAAAGCTCCGATTAGTACTGGAATTCAAAATCTGAGTTTACAGGCTTGCTAAGATTAGCTTACAGATCATTTTTTTCTATTAACACGAAATCTAATTCGGGTTAATTTAGATGGCATTGCTGGAACAGGGAATTAGAGGATTCCGGCGATCGCCGGCGATGTGGTACCATAGAGGTCAATCAAATGCTACAGAACGTTGAGGGAGATGAGAGGTACTCACTGGTGCAGTCAATTTGGAAGCAGGTGCAGTGGAGAGTGCTGGCACCATGCTCCCTCTTCTGAGCTCACTGGAGAAGAAGACGATCACGGCGAAGGTAAGGACTTAGCTGTTTTCAACTGGTGTGGAAGTTTTGCAGTGAGCTGGAGGGTTTAAATAGGCACGGGCGCACAAAAATGGCCGACCAATTCTGGAGAATTGCAAACGGCGAATTGAGTGGACGAAGATGACTGCGGCGATGCGACGGTGGCAGCGGCCGTGCAGGCTTTGCAGATGGTCAGCGCCTGCGCAACGGCGATGCGACGGCGACGTGAGGCTTTCTCCCGGCATGGCTGTGATGTGGTGCTAACTTGCTGCTATGGCTACTGCTGGCGTGCGCGTGCGGACGAGACTTAATGGTGCTGGCGCGATCGCGGCGGCTCCACGGCGGCGGCACGGGTGTGCACACGTGGCGAGAGTGCAGTGGCGACGGTAGCTGTGGCGGGGCTCCACCGACGGCAACGTTCACGGCGCTGCAGCATGGCTGGATGTGATCGAAACAGTGAGGTCGTAACGCTGCTGCTTCTGGTCGTGGTCGAATGCAGCCAGGGACCTAAATGCAATGATCTTTGTTTGGGATTTGGACTGAATTGTAATTTCTGACTTAGAGAGGGTTTAGCTGGATTCTGATTTCACAGGTGCACATAACTTTATTCCAGGAACTCATCTAGCAAGTTGTTTGGCAAAATTTGGCATGTTTTGATGGATTTTGGAATAAATCGAAAACAGGATATTTTAGGGTATTTAGAATCGGAGTTTTGTCGATTTCGAATTCTGGTCATTTGGAGCGGGATTTGGAAGTTCTAATAAAAGAAGATTTTGTATTAAATAGCATTTGGGAAAGGTTTGCTAAATCAGATTTGAATTTGGAGCTATCCTGTGGTTTTTAGCCTTTTCGGGCTCCTGGGAATCAGAAAAGGACTAAACTGCGATACAATTTGGACTGATTTGTGAAAAAAGCTTAATGATGAAATCAAGCTGCCAACCTTTTAGGTTAAGGTACTGATGTATCTGGGATCATAATTCAAAAGACACTTGAGTCTGTATAGGGTTAAAATCAAGTTAAATTGATTCACTGGAACTCAGGGTATTTAGGATAAAATAATATATTCCCGTTTTTGAAAATGGAAAGAGGTGAAGATTTTGGGAGTTAGGGTTGGAATTTGATCTGGGTTTCGAAGGCTTTTATGTTCAGAGTAACTGGTAGGTCAAACCTGAACAATCTGATCTCGAATTGGATCTTCTGGGTGGATTTTGGGGATTTAGCCGAGGCTTAAGCTGAAAGATTTGGCTGCAACTAATAGATACATAAATGCATGATTTTCATGAAAAGGGAATTTTCACCCCTAAAACCAGGGTGTTACACCTATTCTTCTCTGGCCACGTCGTCGAACTCCTCGCCGGCGCCGCCATGATGCAATTCCCCTTAGCCACACCATATGGCCCAACCGAAGAATCTAATCGTGCTCTTAATTTGGAGATCGAACCACCCAATCGCCTTGTCGCCATTGAGGCCGAATTCTTCTCTGGCGCAGTTCGCCGCTGTCGGTGATTCGGACTCGGGGTCCTCAGCCGAACTTATGCAGAATTTGTAGGTAGTGAGACCTTTCAGGGTGACCCTCCGGGAAGGTATGTGGAACAATGGAGAACAGGAGCACAGAGAGATTTATACAGGTTCGGGCCCTCGATGGTGGGAGTAACAGCCCTATGTCCTGTTAGGATTTCACTATATATGGTAAAGATTTACAAGATGGAGGAAAAAGCCCTCACAGGCGAGGATTTTTTCTATGTAAGTGTACAAAAAGAAGCCTATGAGGCATAAAGAAGACTATCTAATGTAGGCCGTAGACTTGGCTATATGGAAGGTGTTGAATCTCTTGATTCTTCTGTGGATCAATTGGATGATCTCTCAATTGATGTTCCCATTTCTTGATGATACTCCATGGCACCCTTTTATACTAGTCAAAAGGGTGTCATGTGAAGAAACTGCATCAAGCGGTTGCTTGAACGGTTGGATACGGTTTTTGGAACTGCTCTTAACCTCCACGCAGGTTAAACACGTGTTATTCATGGATAACTGCACGTATTAACCTCCCGACGGTTGGTCTTCCACGTGGGGGAATCTTCGGGATACTTGGAATATCCTGTTATATGGATAACTGAACAGATGGACTCCAAGCTTCATGGTCGAGAATGTTCTGACCGCGGAATGTTGGCTGACGCGCAACATTCTGGACATTCAGTTCGCGTACAGCATACGAACTTCTGATCGCGCAAAGCCTGCGATCTGATCGCGTAAAGCTTGCGACCACATGGTGATGCTTCTCAGAATAGCTTGAGTTCACACCATCAGATACATGTCTGATTCGAACCTGTCTTGAACCAAAAGTCCATTAGAGGTGGCCCGGGTGTCAATCCTCGTCAGCCGCCACTCACCGCCGAGCGATTTCCAGCAAAATCCAGCGCCTCAAGTGACATCAAACCACCTCAGCTAGCACCAGCAACTCCAGATTCTAGTAGCGCAACACCAAATCGCAATTTTGGAGTTTTGCCCCTCACTGTCGTGCCGCCAGTGTGCTATCCGGTCGCCGCCGGCCACCGCCGTCGTCGCCACCTTCTCTAGAAGATCAGCGTCTCTCCACTGCCTCGATCCCTGATTCTGCACAAAATCAGAAAACACAACTGTGCTGTGCCATGTCGCCACCGTGTTTCTTCACCGCCGTTCATCGCCGTCCGGCCACCTCAGTCCTCGAAACCACCACCAATTCCTGTTGTCTTCACCTATCTCCTAGACATAATTGGCAAAGCAACCGAAGCCTTGAATCACTTCCACAACGATGCCCTAGTTTCTGTCTATGTCAGCCCATGTCAGCCAATGGCATTAGCCCTGTTTGATCCCTTCTGGTTAAGCAAATGAAATTCTACTTTGTCCACTAAGTTTGTAGAGCCATGTTATACATTTTCTTCAACTGTCGCATCATGAGAAAACTCCATCTTGACCTATTTCCAGTTTTGTCGCCGTGTTCGCGTCTAATCTAGAATTTGTCTTCACCCTAGTATTCATGACTCTCATCCTTTTCCTGGTCGCGAACCAATCCATGGTCGCGGACCCATCCATGGTCGCGAATCCTTTCCGAACTCGGTTAAGGTCACGAAGCCGTATGCGATCAGGACTTGGTCGCGAAGCCGCAAGCGATCAGGACTTGGAGATCCTCCTGGATCATGACTCCCTTGTTGAGAAGGAGCCAACCCCTGTTGCGACCTCTCGATCAAACTGGAGATGTGGAAATTGGGCTTGTCCATCTTCTCTAGTGTACCACTTTGCCGCACGTGCTCGTTGATCTTTCCGACCGATTCGAAAAGTCTCCTTGGTGCCACTGCGGGTGGTAGTCACCTTCTTCTCCAGAATCACATCTTCACGTAGAGGTTCGTCTCATTGATAGACCAAGTCTTCAACAGATGGTACTATAGTATCTGGCTCATCATCCAGCATTGAAGGCTCAAAGGGTTTGAGGTGCTCAACATTAACAACCGAGTAGATATCCATGTATGGAGGTAACTCGAGCTGACAAGCATTATTACCCACTTTCCGCAAAATCCGAAAAGGACCATAACGAATGGGTTTGAGCTTCTTACCTTCACCTTTAAGTCTCTCCTTACTCAGATGTAACCATACCATATCACCTTCTTGAAATTGCGCATCAACTCGGTGTCGATCATGTCACGCCTTGTACTTGAGTTGAGCTTTCAGCAAGTTCTGTTCAATCTCACGATGGAGTCGTTAAATACCTTCCAGGAACTTTTGTGCTCGATCCTGATCAGA